>OY728132.1:1819003289-1820369789 GCA_963277665.1 Viscum album
TTCTTACTAAGAGAATCATATACCTTGTTTTCATTTCTAGGATGGTAGTGAATTGGGAAATCATAGTCCTTGATTAAATCTAACCGTATTAATTGATTCTTTTTTAGATCATTCTTTTGTAAATATATGCTTTAAGCTCTTATGATAAGTATATATGTCACATTTCTCTCCATAGAGGTAGTGACTCTAAATATTTAAATCAAAGATCACAAATATTAACTTCAAATCATGCATTGAGTAGTTATTCTCATGGATATTTAATTTTTTTGAGATTTTGGTTTTCACTTTATCATTTTGTATGAGTACACAAACCAATCCTTTCTTTGAAGAATTACTATATATCAGAAATCCTTTTCCATAAGAGAGTAGTGTGAGTACAGGTTCAATGATTAGGCTCCTCTTTATCCCCTTAAATATTTTCTAATATTCATATATCCATATATAATTTACCCCTTTTTATGATAACTTAGTTAGTGGGCTATAAAATCATGATAATTTTCTCACAAATCATTGATAGTATACAGATAATAAAAGAAAACTATGGATCACTATGATGCTTGAGGATCTGAGTCATTCCTAAATTGTCTTTGTCTTTGTGGGGTCTAAAAAAAATTCCCTCAATTCTGATCAGATTCCTCATGAATGTGATTTTCTATATCCAAAAATCACATTTTTTTAAACATAGAATATATCTTCTCTTTTATTACTTCCACCAGTATAATCCTTAGATGCTATTATTTTTCTCATTTCTCTTGGAGTATATTATAATTTTATCAATAAATACCACCAAAAATTTATCAATGTAGTCTCTAAATAATATATGCATCAATTCCATGAATATTTCAGGGAAATTATAAGGTTTTAATGGAATCACTATGAAATAATAGTGTCCATATCTCATACAAAAAAAGCATTCTTTTGAATATCTTCCCTCTTCACCTTTAGCAGGTGATATCTAGAGTGAATATCCACCTTTGAGAAGTATGGATGTCCTAAAAGTTGATCAAAAAATCATAAATCTTTGGAAGTGGATAATTTTTCTTTATGTTTATCTTTTTGAGATCTCAGTGTGTGATACATGGGTTAATTGATCTTTCCATCTTCTTCACAAAGAGAACTAGCATACCCCAAGGTGTTATGCTAGGGCATATGAACCCTTCATCTAAGTTCTCTTGAATCTACTTATTTATCTCCTCTAATAATATTAGGGTCATAATGTATAAGAATTTGGAGATATTAGTGGCTCTAGGTATGATTTCTATTGAGAACTCTTCCTTACGAGTTGAGGTAAGTCTTGGAAAATAATTAGGAAATACATCATTATATTCTCTCACAATGGTCATGTTTTCCAGGTTGATTCATTCCTTTGACTGAACCATTTGGGAAAGATATATTTCTTTAATATATATCAACATCCATGGCATTGAGGGATTTTTTAAAGGTTATTATTGCTTTTCTTTGAATTTATATAAGATCATGGGATAGTTTAGAATATAAAAAAAATATTTCAATTTCCCAATAATTAATGTGAGATCTATATAATGTGATCCAATAAATGCCTATTATAGCATAAAATTCCACCAAAGAAATGATTATGATATTCATCAGAAGAATATTCCCATAACCTTTAAAGTGTAAAAAAGTCCAACACTTGGGTTGCAATGATTGTACCACTAGGAATTTTCATGGATATCTCTACCACACATAAATAATTTCCTATTTCCTTTAAGATAATTTCCATGGTTATTCTTTACAAATATTTTATAAGTGGTTTTTTGTATATTTTTTCCTCCTTTATCATTTTATCACCCCTCTTGAAACTTCGTTATTAATTTATTATCTCTATTTCCATAGGACCAGTCTCCAAACCCCATCTCTACTTTGAGAGTACATCAAACTGATTCTTCATAATTTTAAAAGTACCAAATATCTAGAGCCTTTTTGAGATGTGATTTTAGACCAATAAAGAATCTATCTATTTTTTATCATTATTGATAATAAGACTCTAAGCCTTCCTTTTAAGTCTTTTTAAATTCACCATGTGAGTCATGATAGATTCACTCTCCTTTCTATTAATCTCTAGAAATTATCTCTACATATTTGTTTAAAAAAATATTGTAAATACTTATTAATAAATATCTTCTTAAATTCCATACACTCCATTTATTCCACTTTATTATTTGGCATCATATTCTTGATCAATTTCTAAAATTTACTAGCTTCTCCATCTAAATGATTAATGATCAGAGTAACTTTCACATTTTCTAAAAAATGAAGAATAGAAAATATATTTTCCATTTATTTGATACACTATTCAGTGAAAAGTGGATCATAAGATCCATTAAAATTTAGTGGTTGTTAGTATATTAAGGACTCAATGGATAATTGCTTCTTCTTGGGTGAAGGTGGATGTTTAAAATTATTTAGGTTATTGTTCATAGCCTGAGAAGATTGAGTACGTACCGCCATGAGGTTTTGAACTCCCCCTCCCATTATATTAGGAATATCATTTGGAAAATCATTGTATTACCCATCACATAGGTTTTTGGTCAGGTTTCTCCTATTTCCCACTTTTTCTAAAATATAAAATTTTATAAAAAAATGTAACTTAATAAATCATAAATTAATAATTTATTATAATGTGATAATTAATTCTAAATTTTTATCTTATAGTATCCTTAAGATTATCCTACCTCTTGATCCATTCTTCTAGGATTATATAATTCAATCTTTTCTAACTTTTAAAAAATTTACTTTAGTTATATATCCTTTATAATTGTTTGTAAAGAGAATGTGATAAACCAAAGAATGTCCCTTAGGAGTATCAAAATAGGTGTATAGTTAGGCACACTTCATATGCTGAGTGAAGATAAATTTAATACTCATCCAAACTTTTTAGGGTTATTACTCCAAGGTGAATCTATTTCAGAGCCTGCATTCCCTTATTTGTGTTCTTATAGGGATGTCATTTCTATTAAACTATGCACTCTGTAATTTACCAAAATTTTAGGATGTGTTCTTATATTTAGACTTATCCTTAAGGTTTTCACTAATGTTTTCGAGTACTGATTCCCAAATTAATTAAACCTTTATCTGATACCTGAGGGAGATATGTCATACAGGCTTATATGTATATATGATATATATATAAGCAATATAATATTTCATGAAAATTATATTGTTCATTCCCATTCATATAATGATTGTGGAAAAATAATAAACTATTATCATTTATTATTCTCCCATATTAGTTATCATTTATTATACTGTTTCATTTGATGAAATGTTTTTGGAGTAAATTCATACAATGAATTAATTTTAATCATGGCATTTATTCATGTGTTTTAATAAATGAATAAATGATATAGGCTAAGTAGTTTCCTTTGGGATAATAAATTATGCAGTCATATGATGGCTGGAGTGTGTGTGATTGCTTTACATTTGGCCAATACTCCTTGACCCAAAGCTCTTTTCAGCTTCCTTCTTTTCATTTTGAGGTGATATAATACCACAGAGAGAAGATGAATCTCATATGAATAATGGATGATTCATATCATCCCATGGATACCTATTAAGGTGATATTATTATGTTTTCTACTCATTGATCTTTATCAAACTAATGTGATAGAGTTTGTAGATGTTGCAAATTCTCTTTGGTGTATGGTATGCTTATTTATAGTAGTTCTTTATTTTAGTTTGTTATCACATTTTTCGTTTATCTTTCATGGGAGATCCTCAAACAAGGGTTTTAATCACTTTCTCTTGATCTGATAATTGTTATTAGACTCTAAAAAAACCCTTAAGTGGTAACAAATAAAAGGTTAAAGAGTTAATCAGTTCCTAGTAACTCTCACACATGAATGATGATGAAGTGTAGATCTCTTCCTAGGAGCTCTATTTTGATGAAAAGAGTTTCATTCCTAAATATTTGGGGTAATGGAGTCCTTTGATAGGTTTATATGGATGTCGCATTAGACATTTTCATATAAGGAATAGAGATTCTTCTAACCTTCAGTGGTATTAGAGTGAACTCGTGATTTATATTTATGAAATTATGCATTAAAATGTAGAATAAACCAAGAACATAGCATAATTTTTCCAGTTTTACAAAAATATAGAAATTATGCTTCATAAAAGGGTTTACCCTTACATAGTGGGGATACATAAATGAAGAACATACTCTTATATAGCTGAGATGTGTAATGGAAATCAAGGCTTTACCCTTATTCATAGTGGTCTGTATAAGATTCATCGCACCTTACCCTTACATAGATTGGTCTATATAAGGGTTTCATGAATTTACCCATATATAAAAAGGGCTATGTAGAGGTTATACCCTTACATGAGTTGGCTATGTAAAGGTAATTGAGGCATCACCCTTAAACATATTAGTTGGGTAAGGGTAACCAGGGTGACTTACATTTATGTTAAGGGTTTTTCATAAGGCTAAACATGGTTTTACTAAGGTTTCATAAAGTTAATTTTATAGCTTGTGTAAAGTTTATTGTGAGCTACCTTTACATAGTGAATGATTTAATCAGTTGTGTAAGGTTAATCAGTTTTTTACAAAATTTGTGTAAAAGTTACCAATTAGTTACCTATACGTGAGGGTTACAAAATTGGAATACCCTTACATAGAGTGTTTGTGTAAGGGTAAGAGGAGGATACACTTACATTGGAATGGGTTCCTATGTGAGGGAATCAGAATTATTTTAAAAAAATTTAAAAAATTATTTTAATGGTTTATAAAATGTTTATAAATCATTATAAATTTTATTTTTAGGATATTTTAATTTATAAAAGGGTTATAAATTAATTAATTATAAATTATTTATACTTAATTAAAAGTTTATAAAATATTTTATTCCCAAATATGGAATGTTAATATTTAAAATAACTTTTACAAAATATATGGTGTGTCTTATGATATAGAAATAAAACTTTTTATTTAGAAATCATAAGAAATAATTTATAAAGGGTTATAAATTATGAAATTATCCCAAAATATAAAATATTTATATTTAAATTATGAATTTTTCATAATTAATCATTTTTAATTGTTCAACATAAAAGGGACCTTATTTGTATAAATTAAAAAGTATTTTGATTATAGATATGATAAATGTTTAAATAATGATTAAGTGTGTGATATTTAGATTATATAAAATGTTTACATAATATAATTTGAATTATAAATAGTTTATAATTCATATAATATAATATATTTAAAATTAAAATTCCATATAATGAATAATATTAAAGTTTTCATATTGTAATGGATATAAAATTTGTATATTCAAAATTATGTAATATTTATAATGTTAGAGCTAAAATTATAAAATGTTTATAATTAGCTTTTATTTGTTAATTTTTTATAAATATTGATATAATGTTTAAATATTTTAATTGTTCTTCTATTTAAAAGGTTATTCCCTACTATATTCATGTTTAGTAAATTATTTAATAAATTTTAATATTTTGTATGCTTTAGTTTAAAATGTTAAATTTCCTCTAGGGTAGAGCCTTGCATTACATGATAGGAATGTCTCTATAATTCATTTAGTTTTTCATCTAGCTTAATCTCAGTTTGTAATTGAAGTTTTGAACTTGAATTTTGATGTTTAATATAGTTTTTTCATATTAGGTGTTATAGTTTTTGTGAGTTGGATTCTCTCTTGATTAAAGTATTCTTGGGTAGTGAGACTTGGGGTCAAACTACCTACTTACCCAGGGGCCTATTCCTTGTATAGAAAAGTGAATGGGGTTGGATATCTATCGATATGATCTTACTCATGTAGATATTTTTAATCTCATATAACTCTATGAATTTATATAAATTTTTCTTGTACCTTATTCATATAATTCATATGTATATGTATGAATATGTTTGACTTCTATTTTTGGGTAAGTGACACAAAGTTATGGGTTGTGTAAAGAGTTTCACATCAATATGGTTTGAACATATTTATTTGGTGGAGGTAATAGGATTCTAAACTAAATTACTAGAATAATGCATACATAAAAGTTAATAACATGAGATAATATTATGATATTAAAATCCTCTTCAAATACTAAGTGTAAGATTCCTTCCAAAGTGACACTTTTCAAGACCTCGATCATTCAACTAGGTAGGTTATGCCTCTATAGGGTGCCCCTAAATTATCTTGTGTAAGGAAATAAAGTCGTATATAACACTAGATCATCCTTGGGTAGGTTTTACCCTAGTAGGGTTCCCTCGTATTTTCTTTTGTTAGTCTACTCTTAGAGATTTTTTTGGGTTACACTTAGTTGGGAAACCCTTTGTAAGGATACCAGAAGAATATAGTTGAGTTTATCCATATGATATATTGACATAGGGTTATCCATTCATCTATCCAAGATTCATATATGATATGATTGGAATGATTCCCTACCTAAATAATTAATTGATGAGAGGAATTCCCTAGAGGACTCATTACTTAGTGAAATATGGATCTTGGCCCTCTAATGGATATAATGTGGTTTTTAAAAGGGGTTTCATTTTAGTGGGAACTCATTTAATAAAATTCCTTATTATGTGGTTATAATACATGACACTCATCTGATAAAATCTTTTATTCTAGATAATATAATCATCATCATAAAGTAAAACTTTATAATTAATATTTGAAAAGGAGAAACTTAATGCAATTAGATCATATACTAGTAGCTTAATAAAGGTTCTTAAGAAATATCGGTGATCTAAGAAACGTTCTTAAGGAAATTTCTATGTGTCATAACAATTCCTTACTTGTTAACCAAGTTTTAAAATAATCAACAAGTAAATCTATATTCTTATGGAAGCATAGAGTAATACCTTTATGGCTTAAAATGAATTAGATAAAAAATAACCAAAGGAATATTGGTCTCCACTCATATACTCAATATGATTGGGTATATCAAATTATATTCATTGTAATTTAATATCCTAAATTAATTTATGAGACTAAATGTTTTCTTAAAACTTTATTGGTTATTGAAATCAATTCTATTACTCTGAAAGATATATGATATCAACAATATATTTTACACTGTGTTTTAAATATAAATAAGGTTAGAATATGAAAATAATTGAAGCTTGTATTTTACTTTCAAGTAATAGAGAAAAGGATTTGTTGCATTGATAACTTGGATACTTCAATCTTGGATAAACTCATCATAAGATGTGTATTTTATCGCATTTTTCTCTTATGGAGAGCATGAAAACAAATGTTATTTAATAAAATAATAAAATGTTTTTTTAATACACATA
This sequence comes from Viscum album, assembly GCA_963277665.1. Classification (NCBI taxonomy): domain Eukaryota; kingdom Viridiplantae; phylum Streptophyta; class Magnoliopsida; order Santalales; family Viscaceae; genus Viscum; species Viscum album. The sequence goes on from OY728132.1 coordinate 1,819,010,560, forward strand.
GTTATGATTTTTTCATCTCTATATCATGATTTAAGGGGAGACTAAAAATGGTTTTTTCTATTTGGGTAATTTATCCTATTATCATCTATGAAAATTTTCCAAAAATATGATTTAATTCAAAGAACATTTACCTGATATTCTCAAATTTTTCGAAATATATATGAACTATTCATATGATTTCTAGGTTCTAAAGTACTATATAAATAGTAAAATTAAGTAAAAGTTCAAATTTTATTAATAAAATTTGGTTGAAATTTTCAATAATGTTTCTTTAAGAATCAAATAAATGTCATTAAAACCAAGTTTTTTTAGGAAGGAATGGTAATAATTCAATATGATTGTATTTTCCAAGATATACGTAAAATAGTTTGTGAAACTCTATGCAATTTCCATGCTAGGTATAAATGTTATAGAAATTAATCTTAAAAGTTATGTGATACCAAATTTATATTTTAATAAAGTATTCTTTTCAAATAAAAATGTTCCAAACACATATAATACCATATATGATATAGTTTATTTGTTAAATGTTTCTACTAAAAAGTAAATAAATGTTATTTTCAAACATAAAAGGGTTTTTATATATTTTAAATATATAATAAATAGAATATAATGTCTAATAGGTTAGTAGAAGTATGTTTGGAGTTAAATAAGTTCAAATATAACAAATAAATATTACAAAAATCTAAGTTTAAAGTTAAGTTTACTTAATCTTAGAGTTAGGATGTATTAGTAAACAATAATGTAATTGGTTAAATTATTTCAAGGAAAATTTCTGATTGAATGGGGTTCCAAATATGATGATGATGAAATTATAAAGAGTTATAAGTAGACAACATAAGTTGACATCAAAACATTTGATGTTGTGAAGCTAAGATGTCTGAATATGTTCAATAAGTTTAATAGTTAGGAATATGATTCTTAAATCTCACCATTATTAAAACTAGCTTACTTCATAGATGTTTATAACTAAATTGTTTAGTGGAAGAGTTTTATCATATGGTCACATAGATATTTGACATGGATTACATATGTTGTAATTTTTTAACAAAACATAGAAAGTGTAGAAAATATAAGTTTGATTTTGAAATTTATCATGTATGATGTGATAAAATGATGCATGTGTTTATTTTTTAAAATAATCTTAATGATTTTAAGAATGTTAAAATATATTATATTAAAGGGAACATACATATTATCATTCTTTCACATTGGCTACATAAATTTATATATGAATATACATTTCATAAAATGCAATGATAATTGAACTATCAAAGTACAACTTTGAGCTTATCCCTAATTGATGTTTGTCATGTAGTATTATAGGTTGCGATGAAATGTTAAGGTTAGAGTGAGTAGGTTTTTTGTATAAAGATAGAAAATACTCTCATTAGGAAAAAAATAGATAATATTATTCTTTGTGTGCAATGGATGACTAACTAAGTATACCACATAGAGTTTCATACAAATGTATTTGGTATACTAGTGGTGCATGGATCATATTTGAGTCCCATATACTTGAGGTTGGAGAGATACCTTGCATGAGAAACTTTATAATTTGATACCCTACATACATGATTAAACATATTGACTTAGCTAATACGGGTGTGGTTGGGTATATTGTTGATCATTTCATCGGTTGGATCTTAAACAAGATGGTATTTTTTTCTTTCATATGATGAGTATGACATCAGGTCCCTCAATTTAGATAGATTATGAAAGTGTGTGGTTATTCCTATATATTATATATATCTATATGGATAAGTTACATATGATATACATATCTATAAGAGTTAATGACATGTAATGTATGCATCGTTCAATTCATTATACACTCTAAGAATCGGGAACATATGAGTTGGCTATATGGGATTGACAAGCTTTGTGCCCCATGGTCACTCTATGTCTTGGAAAAATGGAAAATATGAGAATTCATATTTTTATGTGATGCAGACTGGTGGACATGGGTATAAAGATACATGTGTTTGATGGGGATCAAGTTAGATCCCTTTATATCTTGAGTAGCATTGATGCTCTGCTAGAGGTCTCTCTTTACTTACACTTATAGATCTGGAAATTCATATTTATTTTCAATTCTATAAAGGATCATAGGATATCACTTTGTGGTTGACTTAATGGGGATTTATATTTGATAAGAGAGCTACTCTAAAAAAATAGATTAAATCCAATAGTGTTTTGGATGGGTTTTCACAAGGTATTTCATAGGATGTTATACAAGGTTAATTTAATGATAGATTTCCAAAAATGTTTTGGAATATATCCAAAAGAATTTTTGGATATGGTTTCATAACTTATTATATACGATACAATATAAGGTGAAATGGTGTAAATTATATTAGGCATTAGTGTATGTGGAATATTAATGGAGATATACCCTAAATATTTATATGTATATATGATATATATATAAGTAATATCATATTCCATGAAATTTATATTTTTCATGCCCATTCATATTACGATTAGGAAAAATGACAAACTAATAGAATTTATTATTTTCCCATATTAGATATCATTTATTATAACATTTCCTTTGATAAAACATTTGGGGGTAAATACATATGATGCATTAATTTCATTGATGGTATTTATTCATGTGTTTTAATGCATGAATAAATATGGAATACCAAGGATAATCCTTAATGATTATAAATTATACAGTAATACGATGGTTGGAGTGTGTTTGGTTGCTTCACATTTGGCCAATAATCCTTAACCTAAATCTCTTTTCATCTTCCTTTTTTCATATTGAAGTACCATCATACCATGGAGAGAAGATGAATCCCATCCGAATGTAGGATGATTCAAATCAGTCTATGGATACCTATGAAGGTGGTATACTTGTATTTTTCACTCATTGGTATTTACCAAACCCATGTTATAGAGTTTTTAGATGTTTTGTATTCTATTTTGTGTACGGTATGCTTATTTATACTAGTTCTTAATTTTAGTTTGTTATCGAATGTTTCATTTATCTTGAATGGGAGATCCTCTAATAAGGGTTTTAATGTTTATACTTGATTTTATAATTATCATTATAATCTAAAAACCCCTTCATTACCAACTATAGTATCCCTCTTTTTTAATTAATGATTGTTAAATCGTTTTTAGGATAAAAACATAATAACAATAAAATCCAAAATCAAAAGGTTTAGTATTTTGGGAAAATTTGGTTCAAACATCACTTGTACATAATAAAAAATAATTATTATTTAAATAATTATTCATTATAATCCTAAAATATATCATTTTTTCTTTAGTTCATGTAACCACCTAAGTAAATATATCAAATAAAGGGTGAGATAAAATCATATTAAGGGGGGAATAAAAGGTAAGGAACATTATACATGAATCAATATAGAACATGAGTGAGCATAATCATCATCATCATAGAATAAGTAAAGTTTTATCATCATAAGAATGAATCAATCATTTTAAATAATCATGTAATGTTTCATATAAATAATAATGAAACATCATAACTTTGTGGTCAAATTCCACACATAAATTATAAACAAATCTAGCATCATGTTCACACATAACATATGTGCACAAATCATAACATCATAAGTGTGAATGAATAAATCATTATGTTAAAACATAATACATATAATCCAATGAGATATATCACATTAACCAATTCATTTGAGGTCTATATAATTTTAGTTCCACCCGTCACATAATAAAGTGATTATAATCATGCATGTCATATGGAAAGAGAACATATAACAATCATAGTCATGAAAAAAACTCATGGAAAATAATGGGTTTCATAAATATGTCATAAAGAATATATCAATGAATTAATTTTGAGATTACAAATAGAATAAGTGAAAAAATATTTTTGAACATTAATTATTAGTATAAAAATCATAGGTCATGGTGAGAAGGGAAAACAACTCAAGACAAATCAACAATATGTTTCAGAAAATATTCTTTTTAAAAAATCATTAAAGGAATCTTAGAGATCATATCAATGAGATAGAATCATGAATATTCATATAAAATAAAGTTAAAGTTAATTATAAGTTTTATTAAAATGGTTTTAAAATAAATATAAGACCTTAGGGCCATTCAGAAAGAGGAAAACCCCAAAGGAAATAATCAAGTTCAAGAGTCCCCTTACCTTAGTTCTCGATTTATTTCATCACAGTTTTCTACATATATAACAAAATTTTATTTATTATAACATGTAACCATAAGTAAATTATATTTAATTTTTCTTTATAGATCAATTATAATCATTGGAGTTTATTTTTTCATTCTTTTTTTTCAAGGTGCAAGGTTTTTATATTTTTTTCATTAAAATATCTCGTCTCACTTTTATTTCGTGTTTTTTTTTTACTTCTATTTATACATGAGTGGAATTTACTCCATAATATTAAAAATATATATTTATAAATTTATATACTACAAATAATTTATTATAACCATCCAAAAACTCTATGATAAGTAGAGAGTGAAAAACATCCTCGTAGGTGGTTAATCGACCGTTAATGGGACATTATTACAAGAGGAGAGGTGAGAGATGTATAAAATATATAAAATATTTATAGTATATTAATAACATTAACATAATTATAAAATAATATTTAATTAATTTTAGTATCTTTGGGTTAGAAAAGAATATATTGGTTAAAGAATATAAGAGGAAAATGAAAGGAAAAGATGAAGGAATCTTATCTTATTCTTGGTGTTGTTCCTTTTCCACAGCCCTTAAATTGTTGAAAGATTAGAGTTTTATAAATCAAAAAATTACTTAAATATTATAATTATCTTGATAGAGTGTATTTGGGAAAGTTTTTTCATGTATAAGTGGAAGGGAAGTAGTTTTCCAAGGGGAGGGAGAGGGGGTATTTATACTTGAGGAGAAGGATATTTTTGAGTTAAAATATTGAAAAAAATTATAATTTTTTAGGAGATCCTTATAGTAGTGATATTTATGAAATTTTAAATCATATATGAATAAAATATAATAATTTTAGGAATTTTAAACCATTCCACCACCAAATTTATTAGTATATTAAAAAGGAAAGTGGATAAATGAAAAATTGTTTTTTAAATAAATACTTTATATTTTTAGAATTTGGAAAATAATTTTTTTAGTCTGGAATTTTAATTTCATGAAATATTTAACATATTAAGAATTTTTTTTTCAATCCTAAAATTATAAAAAAAAATTATTTCATTATTACATATTGAGTGAAGTAATTAAAATATATCATTTACATAAAAACTGTATTTTTAATATTCATCTAAAAATTGATGTTTTTCATAAAATTACCAAAAATTAACCCATGTGAAATTTTAAAATTATTATTATAAAAATGAAATTAATTTTATAAAAATAATTTTCTATCATATGTAATTTTAATTATTAATATAAAAATTGTGTATTTTATGAAATACACTTTTTCAAAATTACACTTACACCTTCATTGAGTTTTTAATATTGATATTTGTTTTATGTATTTATAATATTTATATTTTTCTTAGATTATTCATGTTAAATATGATTTACATGTCATTTTACTATTTTAAGTTCATGTTATTATTCCTAATAGTCATGTTATTATTTTCAACGGCCATGTTGGTATTCTTAACAATAATGTCACTATTCTAATAGTCATATTACCTCATATAAATACCTCTTAATTCCTTTATTCACCATTCACCTAAATTACTATCAAGGTTTTATATTCTTCATTTCTAAAATTTCTATTGGATTATGGATGTTTTGTATTTTTTTATAGTTTTTTTTGCGAGTGTGATAATTATAGGGGATCAAAATAATCCGAATTTTATGATTCTTTTAATTTTATTTTCTATTTATTTACCAATTGTATTTTTTTCAATTTTTATGGATATATTTATTCTATAAAAAAAATTTCTCAGTTAATGAAATAAATTTTTATTTGATTTATTTTTTATTGTTAGTGTTTTATATTATACTATTTTTCTATATTTGACACACATGATTATTTAGAATAAAATTTCAATTTATAAAATTGTATGCTTCTACAGGAATTGTATGTTTTTAATCTCTAATAACCCATATATTTTATTCTAATTTTATTATTTATGGTTTTTTTAGTATTCTATCAATTTTCCTCACTTTGTTTCTCAAATATATAGAAAGAATGTTTAAAATAAAAGATAAAAAATATTTCTAATTTTGGTCAGTAATCTTTCACTTCCAATCCATATTCATTATCTTATTTCAAGAAATTTATTTTCTAAAATTCAATGATTTATTAATGTTTATTTATAATAACTTTTAATTTAATTTTAAAATCTTAAAATTAATATTTTTAACATTTTCCTTATAAGATATTTTTTACTTTGTTTATAAAAGTGAGAAAATAATTTATTTTTTAACGTTTCCTACATAAAAATATTTTACACTTTCATAACCATTATTAATTATTTGTATTCCTTTAAAAGTTTTTATGGTTCTCAAAATTAATATCTATTTTCTATTATGCTGTGAATATTTCATTTTTTATATCAAAAGGATATTATTTGTTAAAACAAATTGAAAAGGTATTTCATTTCAATTATGGATATTTTTATCTTCCTCTATACATGTTCTTACTTAATCATATTTTGTTTTTAATATTATATTATAGTAAATTATTTTATAAATAATTTTTTAAAATCCTCATTGATACCTTATGAAAATATTTTTGGAAGTAACTTTTAACTTTGTTTTTGTGACTGAGCTACAAAATTTTTAAGAAAGTTCTTTTTAAAGTTTCACTTCCATTTACATATCTAATTTCCAAAATACTTGATTTTACTAAAAAATCATCATTTATAAATAATTTTTGGTCTCATTTCAATCCTTTACTGATTTATGGTTTATATATTATTTTGTACACAAGGTTTATTCTCAGTTCATCCACTCCTTAAAGTAGTGTTCTCTATCAATCTCCATATTTATTTTGACTTTAATTCTCTCCCTCATGTCCATATTTTCTAGTACCATGGATATATTCAATATCATATTTATATTTTCTTGATAATATACCCATTTTTATGTATATAAATTGTGGAAGTAATATTACTAAGAAAGTTATTTTATTGACTGGGAATATTGACATTCTATATACATGATTTAATATGGATATTTATTGATTACTAAGGTATATTGATTTTTTATTATATTTTTCATTCAATATATGAGGAATTAATTTCACATGTTTAGTTATGAGTGGGTATCATAATTATTTATCCCCTCAACACATCGGCTAAGTCCTCATGCAACAAACAAGCTGGCATTCCTTATTATTTGGGTATATGGTGTATGCCTACCCATTTATTGAAAGTGCCCTGGTCAAGGCCTCAATGGTAAAATAAATATGTCTGGTATTATGTATTCCTTCATTATGAAATTATTTATTATTATCTATTTGATTACTATGTCATTACTATCCATGGATAAATTTTATGTTCATATTATTGATTATATGGAACATTTATTGATTATTTACTTCGTCGTATTGTTTATTCTTTATACATTCATAATAGCTTCATTTTTATAGAACCCCTTACTAAGAATCTGATCTCACACTTTATTTTATTTTATTTTATTCAAGGGTCCAAAAAGGGATATTTGAATGAATTAAAGGATATACTATAATAAATAAATAAAAATCATAAATTTTATAAGATATGTTTTAAAGTTTACAATGTAATATCGAAATCATGTATGCATCTAGTCCCCTAAGACTATTAAACTGATCAATCTTGTGTGATATGGTCTCTTTTATCATGTACCAATGTAATATAATAAATATGGACTCTCAGTTACTAGATCCAGGGTTGTTACATTCAAAATTCACAAGTTTAAAATGAAATATATGACCCTATGGAAGTAATATTATGATAAATTGAATTGATATTCTTTTATAAAATAGGGTTCTATAAAAAATATATATCAATTTATAAACTTTTTGAAATTTTAAAAGTTTTCTTGTTGAAAATTTAACAAAAAAAACTTACCTCCCAGTAATTAAATAGAGTTAGATAAAAATATAAATAAAAGTTTTTATTGATACAACTCTAAATAATAGTATCTAAAACACAAAAATTTACCAGGTACCAATGATATAAATTCATTTTTTGGTAAACAATGACTTCAAGTCTTTATAAATAAACTCTTTGATAGATAGACCTTTTAGGTCCAATAATATTAGAATAAAAAAACTTTTGGTACCCAAGTTTTATTAGCTCCTTAATGTTAAAAAGAAAAAATATCTTTTGAAATAAAAACCCAAATTTTACCAAAATATTAAATTCTATTAAATGAAAATTTTCTTCTTCAATTTCCTCCTCTATAAAATTTTTTAAAAAATGTTGTTTTTCCTAGAAAAAAATAATTTTATTGATAATGTATAATTCTATAAATGGATTAACTTCCAAGTCTAAAAGTAATCCTCCTAGGCTTAAACTAACCATACATCTTTCCAAAGATATTTCTACCTATAATAAAGTTGGTCAAAAAAATCAAAATATCAATCGAAAACTTCATCTTAAAAACATCATTCTCATCCTATGAAAATGATGCACTCTTTCATTTATAATTTTTATCAAAAACTGAAACATTATCTAATTTTCATTTATCTTTTGATGAAATAACAATGATTTTTCCTTTCCTTTCATAATTCAACTTATAAATATTTTCTTTTCACTTATCTAATTTTAAAGAAAGCTTTGTATTCTCATTATTTACTTTTTCTAATCTATGTTTCATATAAATAATAAAATCATTCTTCTCTTTCAACTCAAAAGTGAGTATACCAACTTCACTCTTGGTCATTTAAATTTTTGGGTTCTTTTTACTCAACTTGAAAGTTAGTTTTGAAACCTAATTCTTATATCTACTTAGCTCGGTTTTATTCTCATCCACTTCTACCTAGAGTCCTTTGTAGGTTGTGTATAACTCTTTATATGAGTCCTTGACTTTAGTAATATAATCCTCTAACTCCTTTTGATACTTAACATTCTTATCACAATCTAAATAGGTTTATTTTTTATTATCACTTTCTTCCTCAATAGATAATTTTGGTAAATTGTTATTCAAATAATATTTTAATAGACCTACATCACTATTTATCTTTCCTATAAAAAAATCACATTATTAATCATTTTTATATTATCATAAGTTCCAAAAACCTTTTAACTATTATCACTTCAATCTAATAAATTATTTCAATTTTGAATCCAAGTATCTAAAGACTTCAATATTTTCTTCCCTTTTTCTTAGAAGATCTTATTTCCTTTTTTATGTTCTCAATAGTCAGAACTAATTTGGACCATGTTCTTGCATTCAAAACAAATAACCTTAGATGAATCATCTTTCATGTTAAATTTTATACTCCTTTCATTTATATCCTTATTATAATATCTTTGTTGGGATGTGAAGTTTGGTTTCAATTCACCAAAATTTTATTCATTTGAATTTAATTCATTTGAAGATGGTTTTTCTTAGTGATTATAAAAAATAGTAGGATATATATATGGGTAAATGGAACTATTTAAAGTTCATATCATCTAATGAAACTATGGAGGATTGGAAGTTTAGAAAAGTAGGGGGTCACTAGTATAGTAATCCAGTTGTGGAAATCATGTTGGGTTAACCGTGATTTTATGGGAGAAAGTTTTACTAGTTTACCAACTAATACTTACTATATAAGTAAGTGATAACTAATTGTTAAGCATAGGATCAAGATAATAACACAAGAATATATAAATTTTATAATTATGATTTCTTGTAATGATTATTTGTGCTTATTAATCTATTTTTTAATTATTATAACTTCTAATTATAATATAAAATGGGGTAGTAGTGTTTCTATCATTCATGTTGGACTCGTTATTCAAAGAACATTAATCCATTATTTTCTTTCCTTGTTTTATATTCTTATGTTGGTTATATTAATGTTTGTTTGAATTCTTATGATTTTTTTAGTTTTCATGAATGTGTGTAAGGGACAACTTTATTTAGTTAGTAGGGTAGAATCCATCCTACTTTCAGTATAATTAGTCAAGGAAAGATATAGAGGGTTTATTTCTATTGCACTGAACTTATGGAATATGAAATTATGATGGGATTAATATCCTAGTATAGGTGATCTCATAGATTCACATTACCATCAAGTGGTATCAGAGTATAGGTTCTTATTTTAGCAGTACCAGAGTCTTGTTGTGTAGTGCTCGCTTAATATACTTGAAGGTATCTTAGGTTTCTCTCACTCTTTCCTTGATAGTATTTATTTTTTATTTATATTTAATTTCCAATGTAAGTTATGGTATAATATGAATTCAATGTTTAGGTAAATAAGTTTTATGGAATGTATTTTTGTTTTTAGATAATCTATATGGTGGATCACCTAATTTAAAAGGACCTGGAAATTCCACTTACTAGTGTTCACCTAGAGATAATAGAGAAGGTGAAATGGGAATGGTTGGATATAAAGACGATAGTGTTGGTGAGGATTTATTTGGAATGGAATGTGTCCTTTAACATCTAGGAAAATAAAACAAATACAAAGGTGATAAAGGAATTGGAGGATATATATAAGAATCCTATGGCACTTAATAAAGTGTTTATAATTCATAGGTTATACATATTGAGGTTATTATAAGGAAGATCAATAGAATATAATGTGAATTACATAAACATAATCCATGGGAAGATATAATTGATCATGTTAACATTCACAGATGATGTATGGGAACTTCTTCTATTGTTTTCAATTCCAAAGAGTTGGGATGAAATGGATATTTTTATTGGTAATTCCAATGGAAAACTAATTTATTATTTGAGGATATCTATAAACTAATCTTGAATGAGGAGCTCTAGAAAAGATAATTCCAAGCACTATCTGATCATTCACTTAATACTAGAAGATGAGTATGGTCACCCCAAAGGAGATATGAAAGAAACCATCAAAAGATAAGACTCGTGAAAAATTCCAGAGTAAGTTGGTTGGTCCTAGTCCTACATGATAGAGTTATGGGAAGAAAGGAAATATCAAGAATAATTATAAAAGCTGCAAAGAAAGCTCTAAAAGAGAATCAAATTCCAAAATTTCAAATTCTGATATTACTATATATGGAAGAAACAAACAATTTCTTTGTGTCAATATTCTGGTGAAATAATGGGTGGTTGATTCTAGATAATATTTCCATTCAATGGAAGAACTTAGATGCATGGTGAGTTATGTATTTGGAAGTTTTGTAAAAGTTCATCTCACAAATGATGAAGCCTTGTATTTATTTGGATAACTTCATGTGAATATTCATATAAATAATGGTGGGTATTTGAAATTCAAAGGATTTAGATGCATTCTTGTTCTATGAAAAAATCTTATTTTCATTGGATATCTTGGTGAGGAAGGTTATGGAATGACATTATCAAATGAATTCTATAAATTGACTCAAGGATCCATGTTGTTTGCAAGATGATTAAAGTATAGGACATTTTATTTGATGAGAATAACAAATGGGATTGCAATGGATATAACTACATCATCAAAAAATCTCAAAGTTTTACATTGTAGAATCGTTCATCTTAGCGAGAAGAATACAAAAGTTTTAATATCCATAGGCATACTAAATCTTGATCACATAGAAATTAAAAGTTATGAAATTTTTGTCATGATTAAATGGATAAGGTTTTCTTTCAACATAGATAGATGAAAAACCATATCTAAGAAGTTTTAACTAGTTCACTTGAAAGTTTTGGGACCTACCCCTATCCAGTCTCTTGGAGGTGATCTTTACATTGTAATTTTTTTATGATGCTGCTAGGAAAGTTTAGGTTTATTTTTTAAAGCATAAGTATGATGTTTTTATGCATTTCATTAAAGTTAAATACATTGTTTAAATGGAATGTGTCCAAATTTTAAAATGTATACAATTTAACAATGGTGGTGAATACACCAGGCACAACTTTTGAAGCTTCCACTTGAAGAAAGACATAGGCATGTAAAGATAGTGTCTATAACACTATATAAAAATGGTTTGGTTAAAAGGATGAGTTGTACATTGACTAAGAAGGATCAAATCATGTAGATACACTTTGGAATGTATAAAGGAATTTGGGTGGTGGATTTCAATAAAATGTAATACCTTTACAACAAAAGTTCAACATTGATGGTTGGGTAGGAACTTCCATAGGATCTATAGTCTAGTAATTAATCAAAATTTGGTCATATTAAAGTCTTTATAATCTTTTAATATGTTTTTTTTATTATAAAAATTGAGATAATATCAAGGAAAATCCAAGGTATATTTTTTTCATTGATTGAGGTGATGAGAACTTCAGTTTCCAACTATAGGATGATGTTAAGGGTCAAGTCATTAAGATCTGAGATGTTCTCTTTAATGAATGGGTTCTATGGAAGGATTGAAATTTGGTAGAGAAAGAAGTTGAGGGAAAATAATAAACTATCAAATTACAAATTTATTTGAGTAAAAATATCTAGAGGAAAATCCATAGAAATTAGATGGAAGCACTAAAATTATAGAGTGAATTTAGATAGAAAATATTCTATAAAGTTTAAGGACTATTGAAGCTTGAATGGAAGAACCAGAAGAGCTAATCATTTCAAGGTAGACTATTCAGTTGAGGAGATCAACCAAAGTTAGAATAACGGTTCAGTGGTTTGGGGATCATGTCAATTTCCTTATTTTGACAGATGTAGAGGAAACCAAGTTCTCAAAACAAGTATCGACACTTGGTAACACAAAACAAGGGAAGTATTCAATAGATGAAGAAATGTCTTTGATGAAATCAAATGGAACTTGGGAATTGAATGATTTACCATAACGGAAATGGTCACTTTAGAATAAGTGGTTTACTATTTTAAGGAATATTTTGATGGAAATAAATTTTTAAAGGTGTGGCTGGTGGTAAAGGGGTTTCAATAAAAATAAAGAGTTGATTTTTTATAGATATTCTCACCAGTAGTTAACTATGAAACTATTTGGATAGTGCTGAGCATAGTGACATTAGAGGTTCTGTACTTGGAATAGATAGATGTAAATATAATATTCCTTCATGGTGATTTGGAGGAAGAAATTTATATGAAGTGACCAGTAAGTTTCACAGAATATGGGAAATTGAATTTGATCTGTAAATTGAAGGAAAATATTTATGGACTAAAGAAAGTTATAAGATAATGAAATTATAAGTTTGAAAATTTTATATTGGAAAAAGGATTTTAAGGGTGAAACATAGATCATTATTATTACCAACAACAATGGTATGATGTGACATTCATTATAATACTTTTTTATATTGATGAAATGTTTTTGGTGGATCCAAAGGTTTAAAAGATTCAAGAACTGGAGCATAAGTTTTCTGAAAGATTCAAAATGAAGGATCTTTTATATTCCATGAAAATCTTGGGGATAAGGATATAGAGGGATAGGAAATATAGTAATTTAATTTTATCATAGATATTTTATATCTATAAAATCATTGAAAAGTTTGGAATGGCCAAATGCAAGCCTATCTCAACCCCTCTTTCTAGGAACTTTAAATTTTCTAAGGTGCTGGCACTCGTAGCATAAGAATAATACCATCATATGGAGAAAGTCCCATTTTCATCAGTTTTTAAAATTTTGATGTATGGAATGGTTTTTACATGGTCAAATATTGTATTTTAAATGGGAGTTATAAATTACTTTATGTCTAACCTTAAAATGGAATAATGAGAAGATTCCAAATGGATCATTGAATACTTAAAATAATCAGAAGATATTGTTCTATATTTTGGGGTGGAAGATCCATTGTAAGGTTTTTTGGATGCAGAATTTTCTAGAGATTTTGGAACCTGGAGGGAATGATCGATGTTGTGATCACCTATGGATGAATAGTGATCCATTGTATGGTATAACTATAGAGGATTATTACTTTAATTACAATAGAAGTAGAATATGTTTCTATAATGGAATAAGGGAAGGATATGGTTTGTTTGATGCGATTGTTGAAGGATTTCAAGAGAACTCAAGAGGGTGTGGTTTTATTCTGTGATAATCATAGAATGATTCACCTAACTCATAATCAAGTTTTTTATATATTTATGAATCATGTTGACCTAAATTATCACTTCATCATAAACATGTTGGAGGAAAAAATTATAGATCTTTGGAATATAATCGGAATCCAAAATCTAGTGGATATCTTCACTAAATCATTAGTTCAAGAAATTATGAGGAAACATCATGCCTTAGTAGGACTTGGTTGAATGTAAAGAGGATGTATAAAATAATATACTATAGAGGGAGGAAACTTTTTTGTTTTTCAAAAGTGTTGGATGGTTGCTAAAGGTTTTCCTAAAATAGTCTTCAAGTGGGATATTTTTTAGATGTGAAGTCTAGTTTTAGTTCATTGGAATTTCATTCATCATAAGATGGTTAGGCTCGATGTTCAAACAACAATAGCAGGGTCTCTCTAAGAGGTGTTGAAACCATTAAAAGTTTGTATATTCAAATGGAACTATGGAGGACCAAAATTTTAGAAAAGAAGTGGTTGTTGATTTAGTATACTAGTTATGGTTGTCTTGTTGGGTTGACCATGATTTCAGGGGAGCGAGTTTTACTAGTTAGTCGGCTGATACTATAGAAGTAAATGGAATCTCAGTGTTATGTTTGGGATTAAGAGAAGAATAAAATAAGTGAGAAAGTGATTAACTGTGATTTATTGTAAGGATAAATTATACTTAGTAATATATTATTTAATTTTTATAAATTATTATTATAATGGAAAAGGATATAGAAATTTTTCTACCCTATACATAGGATATATTATCTAAAGCACATTAATCCCTTGTATTCTTTACTTTATTTTATTTTATTTTTTATATTTTTTTTGGTTTTAATGGTTGTGAGTTTGTAAGTTTTCATGAATGTTTACAAGGGATAACTTTGTATGGTGACTAAGGTGTGAAGTATTCCTACTTTTGGTACACTTAGTCGAGGGAAGTTATGGAGGTTTTATTTCTACATCACTAAACTTTTTGAATGAATATTTCCAATGAATTGAAGATCTAAGTTCTGGTGATCGCATGGACTCTCCTGCCCAACACTCTCTGGTAATTTCCACTTTTGAATATCTTCTTTTCCATATAAGTAAACTCATATTTAGTAATATTTGTAAAAATATCATATATATATATATATATTAGAATTATTTTTAAAAAGATTTCATCCATAATTTAAAGCTTTATAAGTTTATATGAATGACACACCATTCATTTTATGTTCCTTCCCATCATATCTTTTATGATTACTTTTATACTTCATTAAAGTCCAATAAGATCATCAAAACTCAATTTAGTTATATACTTGGTATCATTTATATCATTTCTCTTTGACTCCCATTATTTCATAAAAATATAAATTAATTTCTCAATAAGTTTTTAATTCAAAAATTCTTTTTCACCAAGAAACTATAAACTTTTTAGAATTATCATAAACATATAATGCATCTAAGAAACAGATTCACCAGGAAGAAAATTAAAACCTTATTAATTATCCCTAAGAATGGCATGTTTAGTATCCAACACTTTTGAAATTATAAAGTGAGTAACCTCAATCTTTTCTAAATACCACAATAATTTTACAATAATAAACCTAACTGTAGATATTCCATTGAATTCCACATAGAAAAGTATTTTTAAGTTGAAAATTCAGTTGGAATTCTGTTCTTTCATATCTAGTAAAAGTTAAATCTTATTTTTATAGAATTTTATTACTTATATTCATTATAAGAAAATTATTCACACCATTATTAATTATATAAGTATTCATTAGGTTATTCCAATATTCAAAATCATTCCCATCAAAGATAAGAGGTGTGTTAGGATTGAGATTATCAATCAAATAAATAGCAAAACCTACCACCAAAAAAAATTATCTTCCATGTAGTTAGTGTAAGGAAACTAAGATAAAAATTACAATAAACTAATGGAAATTCAAAATTAAGATTAGGTTTAGTATCAAAATTATATACTAACTCTGATTTTAAATTTTTTTTGTTCCTTATATATATGGTAGATAAACTACAAGAGGGGATAAATTATAGTTTAAAAGAAACCTACCATTTTTTGTAGCCACCTCAAGTGTAAATTGATCAGAATTATGAATTCCCAATAAACCCATAGAATCAGAGTATCAAGGTTTAGAAATAGTATAAATTATAATATATTGAAAAAATATAAGAATGGGGGAATTGAAACAAAACATAGTGAAAAGGATAACAATCCTTATACTTTTTAAAAGGTTATTATTAAAATCGCACTTTTAATCCAAAGTGTAAGGAGGATCATTAAAACAAATCCAAGGTATCCTACTTGACTGTAGAACTTTTGGGAGGTACTCTATCTTCCACACATATAATACCTCAATCTCCATGATCATTAGAAACGTTTTCTTCCTCACCGAAATCTCTTGATCACACTAATCGGTAGAAACCTACTTCTACACACTGGAAGATCCTCAATCACATGATTGGAAACACAATGATTGAAATAGATAAAAACTAAGAGATTTATAACAAAATCCTCTCCAAATAGAGATCTTAGTAAAACCCTTGTAAAGAAAAGAAAAATTGGAATAACTCAAGATAATAAGATATTATAGACTACAAGAGATTTCAAGTTTTCATAACATCAAGTAATCTCCTTGTCTCCTGCTCCATGAAGTGGTGGATCTATTTACAGGTGATACTCTAATAGTTAGATTATATAACCCTTGGGTTCAGTAGTAATGGAATTGGAAGTAGAAACTCCATATTTTATGGATTAAACAATTCTCTATATCTTATGATGAATTATTTCTATAACACTAAAATGCTCTATTATCTAGTAAATGAAATATGGCATGAAACCTTAGTTTATATAAATTTCAATCTTCAACTAAATATTAATCCTCTAGAATTAATATTACCATATTTTTATCCTAAACACAAATAGCTAAAAAAATCTTCATGTTAAATCACCTTAAATGTGGAGTGCATTGTGATTTTTTTTAAGATATAAAAGTGGTCTTTTGACCCAACACACATTTTTTGAACCACATAAATTCTTATTTACTTTATTTTATCATTTTTATCTTGAATATTTGTGTATTTTTTGTTTTATTGAGTGTGTGCAAGGATCAACTCAGTATAGTGAATAGGGTGTGAATCATTTTATCTTCTGGTATATTAACATCGAGGTAGTCTTTCTCGATGAATTTTTTTCCACTGTATATCATCTATAGGTTTGACATACAGTGATCATACACTAGGGTGGATTCCCAATAGTGATTAGGGTTAATTATCTTCCTATCTTATGGAACATTGATTCGAAGGATTCCTTCTAGGTGACTTGGTTTCCATTGTGTGGTATCATCCAGTGTTTGTGCATCTAGTGATTAGAAACTAGGTAGGATTACTAATATATTCACGGTGTCTCCTTGATGATTTATCTTCTGAATCAAAGGTTGGAATATCTTTACTTATTTTACTTCTCTCATACCTTATTTTTTCTCCTTAATTTATCTTATCCTACCCCTAACCATCCATGAGGGATGATTTATTAAGTTAGGGTGTTTAAAATTTAGATTTTTGGTTTTTTAAAGGTATGGGGATTCTTCCATGAGTTGTATCCAACCTTTATTTCAAGAAGGAATCGTGTTGACCTTGATCATAAATAGGTATTTCTATGTTTCTATTTTTATTTTACATAACTCTTAATTATTTAGTTTTATAAATATTATTCTTATCAATATAATGTCTATATAAATGATCTTTGATGAATTTTTATTAGTTCTCAATGTCCTTGTGGTTTATTTTTGTTTTACATAAGTGGATTTATATGGTATTTTGATACATTTTTACTCAAACCTTGTTTTGTAAACTCTAAGTGTTTGGTGAAATGTCAATGAAGTCTTTTATAACATAATTGATGCTATTAATTATGTATTTAGATGAGGTTGATTGTTATTAAATGTGGGATTTCTTGGGTTTATGTCATAATTTAGTTTATAAAATCATGTTTGTCTTTTTAAAGAAAGGGGTTTTTCATATATTTTATGTAATTATTTTTTCCTCAGGATGTATAAAAGATATAATACAAGAGGGGGTGAATTGTAGTTTTAAAAATCATTAAAAAATCACTCTTGTACAAACAAATAAAGGAAGCATGAGTAAAGATAACATACTTTTGGAATGATCTTTTTCTGATAAAAGGTTGTGAAAACAATCAAAATGATACTTCTTAAGATAAAATTAAAATAGTTTAATTAATAAATTGTATATAAAAAATAAATTAAATAAGAAAATGTATAAATAGAAACTTATAAACAACGAAACAAAAACTTAAAACACCTCAACTAAGTGAAGTATTTGCTTTAATCCAAATAAGTAAGTAAGTCTATAGACCTGAATTTATGTATCCTTGATTATAAAGATATTGGTAGGTATACCTTATAAAACCCTAGAATACCTCAATCATCCTAATAAAAATGACTTTTTATCTTCCTTCTAGAATCCATTTATCTCAGCTGATCAGAATGAATTTTTTTCCTTAGCCTTAGGATCCCTCAATATCACAGATCGGAACAACAATAAAAATAATAGAAAGATCTTAAGATCATTTACAAGAGATCCTGACATATGGATGCTCTTAAGAATAAAACCCTCTAAAAATATTACAAATATAATCACTCAAGGAAATGAGGATTTTTTATCTTCAAAACATAATAAACCTTTAGATATATTTTCATTCTCTTTTTATTATTTTCCTATAGATCGTGGTGCTATTTATTAATGAAATTAATAACAACTCTAATGTTTGAATTCGATGATTCTTGGGTTTAGTTGCAACTGCATCAACGGCATAAACTACTACTTCTGATGGATTCTCCCTTGTTCTACTTCTACTGATGAAGATGTTCATCACCACTACAACTCTACTTCTAGAAAAGAAAAATATAAGAAAAACTTCTTTTGAAACATATATATAAAGGAAATAATCATAACTTACTTATAACTTTCCTTCCAGAAAAATTACTCTTACCAAAGTTCTTCTAATTAAGAAGAACTTTAAAAACTATAAAAAATCAACTTGAAAACTATTATAAGAAAAAACAAAAAACAATAAATAAGTGTATTGTGATTTTCAAAAGTAGTGTAGAAAGAATAATTTTACCCAAAAATGTATATTTTATGGGATTAAATACCCACTATGTGTTTTATAAAATGTCATTTGGTTTTACTATGATATAAGTGGGAATTTTATTATTATTTTGGAGATGGAATAAATAGTTTTTCATTATTTATTTTTACACCATTAATTTCACCCCCCCCCCCCCCCCTTGTGTTGTGATTTATATTAGTATGGTTATTGTATGTTGTTAATTTCTAATTGTTGGATATCAATAAGAAAGGGGTTGTTTCTTTAAATGATATTTGAAGGTGATATATGAGTTTATTTGATTTTTGGTATTGAATTTATATTGAAATGTTATGTATTGAATTGTTTTCTAGCCTCAATTTAAAAAAACTCCATGGGAGCCTTGGGCAGTTGAGTTGGAATTTAAGGGAAAAGTATTATACTAGTTGAGATTATGCACTATCTAGTATCCCCTAATTAGAATCATGATCTGATTATAAGGGTTTCCACCCAATGATCCTTATTAATGGAAAATCATGTGTTTATGTTTTTAAGATATCATCATAGCCTAATAAATGGTTCTTCCCAAGCCTGACTAAGATTTTATCATTAGGACCTAGGAAGTTTCCCATGATGCATTATGTGAAATTTTTTATATAATAATGATTTCATTGTGAGTTATTAATTTTTATTATGATTTATCTTTTACCATTTTTTACTCTTATGATTCATGTTTCATTATGGTTATTCACATTCTTAGTGTTTGAGTTCTGATGGTTAGACATGTTTATAATATTTTCTTTGTATCTTGTTTATTTTATGGCTATTAATCATGTATTTCGTAGGGTATTTTGATATTCCTTTATCTCTTTTTTGGTTATCGAAAATGTGAGTGATTTTAGGAACTAAAATAAGAAAGTTGTTAGTTTTTTCTATTTTTCAATGTGAAATCCAAAATTATTTTATCATTATCTCTAAAAGCTTCTTGAGGTGTTCACAAATATTTTTGGTGATGTTTTTTATATATCTATATCATTTTCAAATGAATAATTTTATTTATTTTTTTCACTGGTAAATGTTAAAAATTAAAAATAATAATTTTATAACTTATTTTTAAACTAGAATTGTTGGTTTGTCTAATAAAATTATAGACATAGAATATTGGTGGTATCCTACTAGGTTTTTTCTCAAACACTACATACATGCATTGGTGTGTATGTAGTTTTGGATTACTTGGTGTAGGTTACAAGTCAGGTTATCCTTCCTTGGTGATGTTTTGAGGACTCTTATTGAAGTTAGGTGATGATGGGATGTAGAGGTGACAATGGGTCATGAATAGTTAGTCATTTATTTCATTTTTTTCATTTTTTTGTGTTGGGACTCTTGTATCATTCCATTAGGTTATGTCCTTTTGTCGTTTTCATCTTGTACCTTTCTAGAATTTATGTATATTTTGGTTGCATGAATCATGGATATTTTTATTAATTATTTATAAAGGTTTTGTATCATTTACTATTTATTAATTATAAATGTTAAATCATTCCCAACATTATCATAGGAAATTATGCCATCCTATGGAAATCAGAAACACACCTTAGGTCTATGTAATGCCTTTTTGAATATAGTGGATAAGTGTAATGAACTAACCTTATTCAACCCAACAAGAAACCTGTAAGATCCCAACCTTTTAGGGAGGTACATCCTTGTTTAAATTTTGGTTCAACTCCCTTAAATTGGTTAATGAAATTTTTTTCAGTAATATGAGGATCATTGGAGTTTTCACAATAGTTCAAGACATAAAAGGAAAGGGGGCCATCCAATGCAGGTGGCACGGTTGGTGCATGGTTAGTGCTAACCGTGCACCATAACCATGTTCCCTAGAGAGGGGTAGTTCACGGATGGTAAAAATATACATGAAGGAGTACCAAACTATGCAGACTTGGATATAGCCATCTTGAATGGACACCACATCTTTTTTCAAACCGTGTGGGCTCTCCAAAAGACTGTGTGACCCAAAACCCATTTGGATAGAGGGTGGCACACAGTTTGACCAACCATTAGGCCAAACCATGTACCCCATTAAAAAAGAGTTTTTTCCCATTTTCCCCCCTCATGATTTATAAAACCTCGCCAAATTTTACCCTCATTTCACCCTACAGTAGCAAGTGTTACAATCCATACTCTCCCAAACTTTCAAGAGATGAATCACCCTCAATTTTGAGTTGTTTGGAGTGTTATTGGGTGCAGATCGAAGCTCTGGGTGTGTCTAATATTCCTCTTACTTTTATTTTCTAGAATATGACTTATATGATCGTTATTCTCCTTCAAAATCCCTAAAAATTTACTTTTCCATAAGATTCTATGTTTTGGATTTGAGGGTGGTTTGAGTTTGAATAAAGGGCTAGGATTAAGTGAGAATTCATCTAAGAACTCTAGATAGGTGGTCTACAAGTTATATCCCATAGTCTTGATGTTTTTTTATGTGCATGTGGTTGTGCTTGGGTGTTTTTATGTTTTACATTTGGTTTTCTTGGTAGGAAATGGTGAATTTGTTAATTAAATGATGAATTAAACCCCTCGTGATTCCCATGGGATCCATTGAGGTTGATTGGACCAGGCTAAAGGCCACCCATTGGGTGTGCCACATCTTTGAACATGGAATTATATTGTTAAATATGAAATTGATGGGTTTTGGGATATAACCTATGGTGGTTATGTTTATCATGTTAACATGGGTTTTTGAAATGAAATTGGTGTTAATTTTGTTTAGTTGATAACATGGAATAATGGGGTGTTTAGTCTAACTTGAATGTGTTAATTGAGTTGAGGTATGTAAATGGTAAATGTGTTTAATGGTTAATGAAGCATGATTATGTGAATAAGTGGTATTTGTGTGGTATTTTATCTAGTCTCTACTCCCATTGGTTGGGCTAGATAGAGGCTCTAGGCCCCACCCTTGTATTTTATGGGTTAGGGTTTCGGGCTGAGGCTATATGCCCCTAACAAATGCACATGATATGATCACCTGTACCGAGGCTCTGAGGTAAGTTGTTAAATGGTTATATTGATTTTTGAAATGATTGTCCCTATGATTTAGGTAACATAAACCCCTTATGTGTTGTTTAGTTTACCGACATAGGCTGAGGTGAATTTGATGAGTATGGGTAACACTTGGGACTAATGGTGAAATAGGTTAATCTTAATATTTTCATATGATGGAACTTTTTGTCTAATTTTTACCCTTTTTATTTTACTTTTATATACGCTATTTTGTTTAGACTGAATATTTTGTAGACACCATTGGTGGTGGCCTACAGAGTTGTACTCACACCCTACTTAGGCCACCATTGAGTACCTGAGCAGACTTCAAGGTTATAGGTCAGGATAAGGGTAAAGGCCCTATGATAGATGGTTGATTTAGGCCTAGGATGTGCGTAGATGAGGGAAATGGATTTGGTATCAGGACCAATTTTTGGGATTCATCCTTTTTTCTTAATTTTTTGTTTTCCTTTACACATGGCACTGTATGACATGACATGATTTATATTTTGGTTTTGGTTATGTGCTCATTTTGTAAAATGGTTATGTGATGCATTTTTGTGTTGTCTATATTGTATCATTTATTTCTCATGTTATCTATTGTGGATTACTCTGATAAAGAGGGTATAATCTCCCCATGTGTCTCAGTAGGCCCTCTCTACTAGATGATTTCTTCTAGTATATAGGGAGGCATTCTTGAGGTCACATACTACACTGGGTTGGGGCACCAGTTATAATAGAACTCAGTCGGGGAATTACAAAGTGGTATCAAATGGAGATTTCTTTTCTATTATTTATTTTATTTTGAGAAGGTAGATAGGTTATTAGGATGTGTCGGGCCTTGACAATGAGCTCATGCATAGGAGTATCTAACCCATGTATGGGGTAAAACCCAAGTACCCAGGATGGGATTGTTGTTCTTGATGTTCATTAATACATTTGAATGTTATTTCACCTTGGTTGATGCACTTTATGTGTGATGTTATTATTTTATAATATTTCAATCATGGGACAAAATAACATGAGGTTTTTATATGCATGTATCATTTTAGACACTTAGGGATATATGTGGCATGCATCATGTTAGGCACACATAGGGAAATATGTTGTGGTTGAGCATGGGAATTGGAAATTCATTTTTTAATCTATTGTGATTCTATGAGAAAGTGCCTAATAAATAAGTTGTAACTGTATAAATAATTGGAAGAAAAAAACATTGTTGAATGGTTAACAAAATGGTTCATAATGAGAAAGTTTTCATTTTTTAAACAATTGAAAGATGCTAAATGAAAAAGGGTTAGTATGGTGTGTAATAAGAATTTTAAATGTGAGATTTTGGTTTCCCTATGTTAATCATTACCTATTATATTAATGGTTTAGGGTAGTGATAGATATGTGATCATGTTTGTTGGGAAGTGTATACGGAGTGGGTTGTTTATGGCTAGTAGTGTATTTTTTTCTATCTATGGTTCACACCTATTGATCTTTCTTTGAAGTGTATGTTGATGAAAATGTTTTGAAATATGGATTTGAATAAATTAGGGAATTTTAAAATGTTGTGGTAAATGGAAAGTTTAAAATTTGAAATTCTTGGGTTTCAAAATGGTGAAGTTAATTATAGAAGAATGTGTAATGATGGAATTTTTGGGGACCTGGGTAGTGATAGTTACCTAGTATGAGACCTTTATTTTAATCTAGGAGGCCTTTATGAGTTTAGATGTGCGGATTGAGGGTTGATCCTTGTTATTCTTTTGGTAGGGATGTGACCTTGAGGTTTTGATGTTTCCTGATAATGTGAAAGTGGTAACCTTTGTGGTTTATAATTGTGTGGGTTGTATATTTGAATTTAATAAAATGAGACTTGTTTTGTGGTGCCTCTAGTGGTAATTTTGTTGTTTTGGGTGTGGAACCTAATGTAAATGGTCACTTGGAATGTTAAACACAGTGTGTTTTAGAAAGGGGGTAGGGGTGCCGCCCATGGGTAGTGATTTGTTGATATTTGGTGTGTATGGCTTATAGGGAGAGTCGGTGGCCCTTGTAGGATGTGACTCCAGTTTAGGGAATTGATTTTATTTTACATTCTATGATGACCATGAGAGGTTTAGGTATGGATTCTAGTGATTTGGGGGGTGTATAGAATAGGTGGACACTTTGGACTGTGATGGTGGTGGATGGGAAGTACTGCCTAGCATGGGTCTAGCCTAGTGGGAGAAGTAAGAAAATCAATGGTTTTGAAGATGTAACTTGAGTTATGGTTATGCATTGGTGGTTTTGGGAACTGAGGATAACCTTGAGGTAGGTTAACCTAGTATTATAGGTTCCTTGGGATATGAAGCACAGGTGGGTGCTTCGGTGGTAGAGTTGATGCACGATGGGTGCCATTAAGTTTTGGTGAAAAGAGCATGATTATGCCTTTATTTATCTCTCAAGAAAGTAATTGAGAATTTTAGGTTGGTTTTAATGTTGGTTTCAAGGGAAAGGATTGTTAGGGTGACTAACATGATAGTTTTGATAACTTTTGATTTGGGAATCAGGTTGAATTCGATGTATGAGACCAGGATGACCAAGGCATGGGGTGCTTTTGAAATGGGGGTGACACTCAGGGTGAGGGTTGGTCATGCAGTTGGTATTTTTGTGTGAAAGGTTGGTTTGTTTAATGGGAACGTTGAGAATGAATTGAGTTCGATGAGGCTGATAGACCTAGGTCGTGGTTAGTTGTGTAAGCAGGTGTTTGGGCCTAGCTCCAGTGAGGTAAGGATCGTGTGATATAGTGTAGGGTTCAGTAATTGGTCATAGAAAATTGTGTGACCTCAGGGTTTTTGATGAGCTCTATATGTGGGAACATGTTGGAGAGGCATGATGTCATTTAGGATGGGTGGGCAGGTGGATCAAGATAAGTGCCTGTTGTTTTCTATGTGATCACAATGGGAAGCACTGGTTATGTAGGTGGTTGTTTAGTTTTAGACCCATGTGGTGAATCTTTGTGTTTTCATTGTGAATCACCAAGGTCGTGTTGTAAGAACTTGAGTGGTGTGATGGAAGTAGTGCCAAGAGGGATGTTGGGTCACGCCTGTTTGGAAAAGGGTTGTGAAGAATTGGTGAGTTTTGGTTGTCAACCCCACTTTAGTAGTGGTGGTTGAATGCTGATGAGATGCTTGCAGACAAGGAATCCTAGGACTTTTGGTAGGTTTAGGTGGCCCCATAGTGGGAGGTGATATTAGTGGTGAATCAGTTGCGGTGGTATTCGTTAATGAAAACTTGGTGTACTTCCAGATTTGAGACGATCATGCCCAATATCTTGACATTGTCCTAGTTACACTGAGAGAATATTGGAAACACACAAAGCTACTTAAAGTTTATCTTTTGATCGAATAGAGAACCTCTTTGAGGGATCGATCATGGAGTAGTGTTAGAATAGCCGCACAGTGATAGGTGCACCATCTCCAGTTGTG
Organism: Viscum album; assembly: GCA_963277665.1. NCBI lineage: Eukaryota > Viridiplantae > Streptophyta > Magnoliopsida > Santalales > Viscaceae > Viscum > Viscum album. Next base: position 1,819,036,244 of record OY728132.1, read on the forward strand.
AGCAAGGTCCTTATGATGAATCAGGTGTTGGTGAGTGCCACAAATGTCATTCCCATGAGCTAGGGGAAGTCAGGGGTTGACATTTTGTTTGGTCGCTCAGGTAAGAGTGGGGTGGTTGTGTCTACTACTTGGGTTGATAACGGTAGGGTATGGACCTTGGTGGTTGGAGTCACCTAATAGAGGCAATGACCATGGCACTCCTAAGGTGGGGATTGATATGTCAGTCGTAGATGTGTGGAGTAGATCGTGGTTGGATGTGGTGAAATCAATATGCCAATGAGGAACTTGTGAGGTGCATGTTTGAATTATTTAGGGAAATCCAGGTGGTCCTTGTATGTAGTGGTCGATCAAGCCAAGTGTTAGCTTCAGGATTGAGTTGGTTCTAAAAGTGATCTGAGGTGTTCATTTCAGAGGTTGTGATGGGTGTGATGAGGCATGAAAATGGTTCATGTACAATGTATTTTTGGTGCTATATCCTCATCGGGAATTTAGTATGGACTCTAGTAGGTGTGTTTGGATGATCCTGAAATGTATTTGAGTGTAAATCCATCATGTCCAAGTAAAGTAGTGATGTACCAACAGTGAAAGTTGGGCATTTCTGGAAATGAGTTGGCTAGAGATGGTTCGACTCAACTGGGTAAAAGGGAAATATGTGGTGAGTTATAATCCACATTGGGTTGATGTTTTAGAATGATAAGTGTGTCTCAGGAATAGAATCAAACTTTTAGTAGTGTCTAGTTGTCCTTAGTTCGTATATAAATGGAAAGGATGGATGTCGATGTTGGTTGGTGTTTTCATGGATGTTTGGGTGTGTAAGTTAGGAAACACACCGGTTATGTTTTGAAATTCGAGTTGGGTTCCTAGTGGTTCTTTTCAAATGATGGAGGTTCCAAACATTAGAGGGTGGTGGTTGTGGGCTAAAGAGTATAGTGGGGAGAACCATAGTGAGTAGGTGGTCTAGTAGCTTGACCCATAGTCTTGTTAATTTATTTTCATGTGTATATAGTGTGTACCTTGAAGCCTATGATTGGCATGTTTCTTCCTTGGTTTAAGAAAAGTAGTTGGTAGATAGTCTTAACTAAATTGAGATCGTTGGTTGACTTGATTAAATAGTAAAAGGGGTTATGGGTAGAACTCATAAGTAAAGGTTCGTGACTCTTAAGAGGATAAATGTGGTGTTTTAGGGGTTGAGTTTTGTGAAATGCCTATGAGGATTTTTAACTAGTCTTTAATATGTGCATTGGGATTTGAACTGGTTTTGGGTGTCAAAAGGGGGAATCTATGTTTTAAAATGATCCTTAATTTGAAATGAGGTGTTGACCTAAAAGAAGCTTCTAAAAGGGGTTTTAAATGGATTTCAAATGTTGAATTGAGATGGGTTTTGTTATGGGTGTTCGGGTATGGAACGGGGTCATTGGACCTTGATTATGGGCCAACGCGGGTCAGGAAATGTACTTGGTTAATTTTATGTTTCTTTGGTGACACCATTTTTTGGTCATTGTCGGCTTTGGAAGGTAGGGTAGGTTGGTGACCTGGTGTGCTAGGTTTTTTGACCATATGGGGAGAATCGGATCAAAGGGGTGCTGATTGGCTCTCCCAAGGTAGTAGTGTTTGTTTCGATCCCATTTTTGTGCAGTAGTTTTAGTGGAATTACCTAGGATTTTCTCTTTTGTGTTGACATTAGTAATGTTGGGCTTGAGGTTGGTGTGTCCTTTGAGGGGCATCCTACTAGTGTTGTGAATCACAGAGGGAAGGTTTATGGGGTAAGATCGTGCTTTGATTGGAATGTTGTGACGGCATGATCATGTTCAAGAGGTAACCTTAGGAAAGGGGTCGGATTTGTGTGCCTAGTAGCCCGATATTTTTACCTTGGAGATTCAGTAGTTTTTGGGGAGTGCGGCTCGAGGACAGGTCATTATAAAGTTGGGAGGTTGTAAGATCCCAACCTTTTAGGTAGGTACGACCTTGTTTAAATTTTGGTTCAAATCACTTAAATTGGTTAATGAAATGTTTCTCAAGAATATGAGGAGCCTTTGGGTTTTCTTGGGGGTCCAGGATGTGAAAGAGGAGGAAAAGGGGCCATCTATTACAGGTGGAATAGTGGGCGCACGGTTAGTGCTAACCGTGCGCCAGAACCATGCACCCCGGAGAGGGGTGGTGCACGGATGGTAAAACAATGAATGAAGGAGGTTCAAACCATGCGGGCTTGGACAGAGACATCCCACATGGTCACTGCACAGTTTTTCAAACCATGTGGGCTCCCTAGGAGATTGTGCGACCCAAGACCCCTTTGGACAGAGGGTGGCACACGGTTGGTGCATGGTGCGTCCAAACCATGTGCCCCATTAAAAAGGGAGGTTTCCCATTTTTTCCCCTCAGGATTTATGAAACCTCACCTGATTTTCCTCCCATTTCACCCTACAGTAGCAAGGGTTACGATCCATACTCTCCCAAACTTCCAAGAGATGAATTTCCCTTGATTTTGATCTGTTTGGAGTGTCGTTGGGTGCAGATCGAAGCTCCAGGTGAGTCTAACACTCCTCTTCCTTTTATTTTCTATAATATGGCCTACATGATCATTCTTCTCCTTAAAAAGCTATAAACCTTCACTTTTACAATAGATTCTAGGTTGTGGATTTGAGGGAGGTTCAAGTTTGAATCAAGGTCTAGGATTAAGCAAGCATTCATCTACGAACTTGAGGTAGGTGGTCTATAAGTTATATCTCATATTCTTGATGTTGTTTTATGTGTATGTGGTTTTTCATGGGTGTTGCTATGTTGTGAATTTGTTTCCTTGGTAGAAATGGTAAATTGGTTAATTAAATGACGAATTTAACCCCTCGTGATCCTTGTGGGATCTTTTGTGGTTGATTGGACTAGGCTAGATGCCACCCAATGGGTGTGTCGCATCTTTTAACATGGAATTATATTATTAAATATATAATTAATGGTTTGTGAGATATAACCTATGATATTTATGTTAAGAATTTTAACATGGTTTTTTGAAATGAAATTTATGTTAACTGTGTTTAGTTAATAACATGGCATAAGGGTCCAACTTGAATGTGTTAATTGAGTTAAGGTGTGTAAATGGTAAATGTGTTTAATGGTTAATGAAGCATGATTATGTGAATAAGTGGTATGTTTGGGGTATTGGATTGAGGATTTACTCTCACGGGTCAGGCTATACTAAGGCTCTAGGCCCTTCCCCTGTATTACATGGGTTTCGGTGTCACGACCCGTCCTCGGTGCCCGTGTCGTGACTACCCCAAGTCCGCCCTCCATAGGCTAGGGGTTTGCGACTAGAACCAAGGCGTAATTTCTGATAAAAAGGGAAGGCATTTCCTTCTTAAAGTAAACAACCACACAGAGTAAGCAAGCAGAAGTAAACAGTAAGTAAAAACTGGATACAACAGTAAGTGCGGAAAAGTAAGTGGGCCAGAATACAAACCCAAACTGAAAGTAAAGTACAACTGAAAAAGGGAGTACAGAAACTGAAAAAAAAAGTAAAGACACAACGTCGAGCCGTCCACTGGAAGTCCCACAAGAACGGTGGGTACAGATAGCCTCCACATCTCCTTGGGTCCAGCGGTCCGCTCCGTGTACGTCCCGCCCAGTGGTCCACCTCCAGGTACCGTCTCGCCCCACAAGCCTCAACACGATCAGCGTTGTCTGTCGTCTGCAACCAACACAACGTAGTGCGGGCATAGCCCGTGCAGGGGTGAGTATAAGCTACTCAGTAGGGACCCCGAGACCCCCAAAGGTATCCCAGAATCCACAAAGTATAATCCACAAAGGAAAGATACAATCACGAAGTAACATCTGACACTACTTAGGTATATGACCATACATATACCTAAGTCATCAATTCTAGTTCGGCTCCAACATCCGAGCCCAAGTTCGATCACATCCACACAGGATAACACAACACAATCCACACAGGAAAGCAAGTCAATCATATCGAAGATAATTATTGAAAGTCAAGATTCAGCTCACATAGGTATACTTCTTCATAAGACGATAGAGATGATCAGATGTAGCCACTGATTCATCTAAGTCGTCGGACCCACACAGGATTGATAGGTAGTAAACCCCGCAATTACCCACAAAGGATCGATAGGTACTAACCCCCCATAATGACCCACAAAGAATCGATAGGTACTAACCCTCGCAATGACCCACAGAGGATCGGACCCACACAGGATCTGTAGGCGATGGCCCAGACAAGACCGCTGAGCGCTGACCCACATAGGATCTGACCCACACAGGATCGGTAGCACTAATCCACGTAGGATCGCTGAGTGATGTAGTCATCGTCATTGAATCCATGGAGGATTTCTGTACAGTCCTCATCGTCGTCGCAGTCGCAGCCAGTTCTAGGGTTCCTGCACACAGCAAGCTCGTTCGGGAGGGTCCGCTCCACGAGCCGAGGGTCTGATACATCAACTGACACATATTCTAAAGTTGATGTATCCAAAAGTTCCGTATCGTCAACAGGAACTCAACGTCACATACGGCACGTCAATCGGATGCCCGGTCTGAGAGTTATTGGCTTTTTCGTCCTAGGGGCCCGGTTGGTTTTTTTTAAGTCAAAACCAACCTGATCATACTCCAAATGTGTCCAAACCTCGAGCGGATTAATCCAAAAGGTCCGTCTCACTAAGAGGAATCCATCAAAGTTGACGGCACGTCAATCGGACGTCCGGAGCTCAAGTTATAAGCGTTTCCGCTCCGAGGGCCCGGTTGGTTTCGTGTACGAACCAACCCGGACGAACCCAAAGTTCTCCGAAACCTTGAGTGTAATATACCGAAACACCCATCTTGATCCAAGGATCGCATCGCAGCTGACGGTGCGTCGATTGGAGGTCCACAGCCCAAGTTATGGGCAAAAGACCGAAGAGGTCCGAAATTAGGGGGTTCGGGCCCGGTCCGACCCGACCCGGGTCCGGGTCCGGCCTTCTTGGGCATGGCCCAGCCCGGCTGGTGCGGCCCAGCCTGGCGGTTCGTCTAGGAGGCTCGGCCATAACGGCCGAGCGATGAGGGGGGGGGGCGTTGCCCCCCGCGTTGTGAAACCGCGGCCCCCATGTGGGGGGCCGCTCCTGCTGGCCAGTCGGGGGTTACGACCCCCGGTGCTGCCCCCTGACCGTCCGTCCCGCACCGGCCGGCTGGCTGCTGCCGCCACGGGACCGGGGCGGTCCTGTCCCCCTGCTTCGAAGCCGGCGGCCAGAAACCGGCCGCCGTTCCCTGCTTCTTCACGGCTTTGATCCGTCCGGCGCGACGCGACGGCGCCGCGCCCCTCTACCGTGGCCCCGCTCCAGCCGCGGTCTCCTCCAGGTTCTCTGGCATGGCGCGACGGCACCACGGCTTGTTTGACCTCAATGTCACGGTGCGACGATGCCGCACTTCTTCGTCCAAACTCGTAGTTTCCGCACGGTGCAACGCCACCGCGCCGCCTTTCACGTGCCACAGCAAAATCAAACAAACAAGGGGGAGGAGGGTCGGCCTTGTTTGTGCGGTCCGACCTCCTCCCGTTATTGTGATATCAGGAGGCTCAATTTGGAATGAAGAATGGCGACGGAAGTAATCACAAACAAACAATTAAAATAGTCCCCTACCTCGAGCATAGTTGAACGAAGGTTCGTCGCGGAAGGGACGTCGCGGAAAGAAGGTTCCACACACTTGACAGAGATCGCCCTAGGAGGAATGGTGTCTCCCTTCCTTTGACGCGGGAAGGAGGAACTAAAGGGTGAGCGTCAGATCTTTAATCTCCAAGGAAGGCGTCTCTCACCGTCGTTCTTCGTTGGAGGTCGGCGTTCTTCGCGTTCTTTGTGTTCTTCATCAAGGAAGAAGAACTTCAAGAACTTGAGCAAATTCTCCCCAATCCTCTCACAACCCAACAACTCTAATAAAATAAGATTTTGTCTTATTTTATTTCTCAAGCCAAGAATTTTGAAAATTCAAAAACGAATCAAACAATTAATTAAATTAATTGCAACGTTTAAACCGCCTAATTAATAGAGGCGTTTCATAAACAGATAAACGCAAGGGTTGACTTCTGATTAATGGGGGTGCGGGTTTGTTACCTTATTTAAGGAGGGTGTTTAGGAAGAAAATAAATGGTGGGGCTCCTATGGGTCCCACCTCACAATTATCCTACCTAGTGGGTAGGATATTGTGGGTCCCACTTCATTCACTTAGCTTAGGTTAAACAAAAATAAAATAAAATTGGTTGCACCACTTTTATTTTATTCCTTTACTTAACCCCAAAATTTAAAAAGAACACCCAAGAAAACGCAACTCCGAAAAAGGTGTTTCTAAGCAATTACCGGCGCTGCGATTCCATCGGTGTCCTTGAATTTCGATTCCGAGCACCGGTTCAAAAGTTAGGAAAACCCGCTCGTTCGTTCACTGAACGTACCCGAGCTAAACTTTGGAAAATGATTCTGGGCACATCAGGCCTCGGAATCAGGTGCCGTCAGAAATTGCGTTCTTTTAAAATTCCCAATAAAATTAAGAAAAAAATTTCCTTGAATTTTACGGGTCTTTATATCACTCCCACCTCAGGGTTTTAAATCCTCGTAAAGATACATCATAAACTTGGGAAACAAATGTGGGTACTGAGCACACATCTGAGCCTCCCGCTCCCAGGTGCTCTCCTGGAGGTTCCCGTGTTGCCATATGATGCGCACTAGAGGAATCGATCATCCACATAGGACCTGCTCCTGTTGATCCTCGATCTCCACTGGGACCTCCGCAAAAGTCGCCCCATCATTAACGTCCAGCTCCTCATGGTCAATGATATGCGTCGGTTCGTGCACGTATCTCCTCAGTTGAGATACGTGGAAGACGTCATGCACCCGGTGCAACTGAGGTGGTAGATCCAGGCGATAAGCCACCTCGCCAATCCTACTGAGGACCTGGAATGGTCTAATGAAGCGTGGAGACAACTTGTCGCCTCGGCCAAATCTCTGTAATCAACGTCGAGGTGAGACCCGCAAGAAGACGTGGTCGCCATCCTCGAACTCTAGTGGCCTCCGCCTCCTGTCATCATAAGACTTATGTTGGCTCTAAGCTATCCTCATCTGTTCCTGGATGACCTAGACCTTCTCCGTCGTGGCCTGGACCATCTCTGGTCCCACAAGTGCTGACTCCCCAGGGTCTGTCCAGCACAGCGGTGATCTGCAAGGTCAGTCGTACAACGCCTCGTATGGTGCCATCCCAGTGGTGGAGTGGTAGATGTTGTTGTACGTGAACTCCACCAAGGGTAGGTGGTCCTCCCAGCTGCGACCAAAGTCAAGGACACATGCACGGAGCATGTCCTCGAGAGTTTGAATGGTCCTCTCCGTCTGACCATCTATCTGAGGGTGAAAGGCGGTGCTCAGACGTAGCTGCGTCCCGAATGCCTTCTGCAACCCCTTCTAAAGCTGGGAAGTAAAGTGAGCATCTCGATCAGAGACAATAGATGATGGCACACCATGAAGCTTTACAATCTTCTGAATTTAGAGACATCCCAAGATCTCCACTGAGCCCTACTCTCTGATGGGTAAGAAGTGGGCCGACTTGGTGAGTCGGTCGACAATCACTCAAATGGAGTCGTGACCTCTGGAAGTGCGTGGAAGTCCAGTCACGAAGTCTATAGATATCCCATCCCAATTCCACTCCGGGACCTCCAAAGGTTGTACCAAGCCTACTCGTACCTGGTGCTCTGCCTTCACCTGCTGACAGGTGAGGCATCAAGAAACGAACTCTGTCACAGCCTTCTTCATACCTGGCCACTAGTGCTGACATCTGAGGTCATGGTACATCTTCGCCACTCCAGGATGTACCGCCAAAGGGGAAGTGTGGAACTCTCTCATCACCTCCTCCTGTAAAGTAGCTGGTAGCATGGTACGTCCTCTAAAAAGGACCTCAAGCTCTCCTCCTAAATAGAATCCATCAGGTGCCTGTCCTAAGGATATCTGTGCACACTGCGTCTCACAGTCATCGTCCCCACATTGTGCCTCTCTGACCCGCTGTAGTAGTGGAGGAGTGATTGTGAGTGACTGAAGAATGGCTTCTCCATCTCTATCCACGAAGGATATCTGCAAAGCGGCATACTTCTCTATCGCCTCCCCGAGTAGCTGGATGCCCGTCCTCCTACTGAGAGCATCGGCTACTACGTTCCCCTTCCCAGGAGTATAGACTATCTCAAAGTCATAGTCCTGGAGAAACTCGAGACATTGCCGCTATCTCAGGTTCAGGTCCTTCTGTGAGAAGATGTACCTGAGACTCTGATGGTCATAATAGACTGTAAAACGCTCGCCCATCAGATAGTGTCGTCACATCTTCAGAGCGAAGACCACTGCTGCTAACTCCAGGTCATGGGTAGTGTAGTTCTGTTCATGCTGCCTCAACTATCATGATCCATAGGCGATCACGGCCTGCTCCTGCATCAGGACACATCTGAGTCTGGTCCCTGATGCATCGCAGTAAACTACGTACCCAACTCCCTCCTCCGGTAGCCTCAAGATAGGTGCGCTGGTCAATCTCTGTCTCAGCTCCTAGAAGCTCTGATGACATCTGTCTGACCACACAAAGGGTTTCCCCTTCTTCATCAAAGCTGATAGTGGTGCCAAAACTCTGGAGAAGTCTGGCACAAATCTCTGGTAGTACCCAGCTAGATCCAAGAAACTCCGCACCTTCGTCACGCTCCTAGGTGGCTCCCAAGCTAGCACTGCCTCGATCTTCGCAGGATCCACCACAACTCCCGCCTCAGAGATGACGTGTCCCAAGAAGTGGACCTAACATATCCAAAACTGACACTTCGAGAGTTTTCCATAAATCTGGTGCTCTCGGAGTGTGTCTTGTACAACCCGCAAGTGGTAGACGTGCTCCTCCTCAGTGGTCGAGTATATCAAAATGTCGTCGATGAAGACCACGACAAATCAATCAAGGTATGGCTGAAAGATCCTGTTCATGAGGCCCATGAACATTGTTGGATCATTGGTTATTCCAAATGGAATAACCAAGAACTCATAGTGGCCATACTGACATCTAAAGGTCGTCTTATGCACGTCCTCGTCCCAAACTCTGAGCTGATGATAGCCTGATCTAAGGTCTATCTTTGAGAACCACCGTGCTCCCTTGAGCTGATCGAAGAGGTCATCAATCCTCGGTATCGGATACTTGTTCCTCACTGTCACCTGGTTCAGGAGACTATAGTCGACACAAATTCGCAATCTCTCGTCCGCCTTCTTGGCGAACAATACCGGGGAAGCCTGGGGTGAAACACTGGGTCAGATGAATCCCTTGCCCTATAAGTCCTCAAACTGTACCTGTAGCTCTCGAAGCTCAGCAGGGATCATAAGATATGCTAGAGTGGATATCGGGGCTGTCTCGGGGTACAGGTCAATATAGAAGTCTACCTATCTGCGAGGAGGTAGCCCTGGGAGGTCATCGGGGAAAACGTCTGCATACTGATCCACCACTGCAGGAAAACCAGGACTCCGCACGTCAACTGCTCCTAGGATGAAGCTAGCCAACTGATGAGTGATGGGATGTCCTCTCCTCTACGTGAGTCCATCCTGTGCTGCAAAGGCTCCCTTCTCACCGGTGAAGGTGAACCTGCTCCCGTCGATGCGTACACATCGCACCTTGCGCCTAATACAGTCAATCTGATCATGGACTGTAGATAACCAATCCATGCCCAAGATGATGTCGTAAGGCCTCCACGCCGCTACAAGAAAATCCCAGCCAAAGCTCTCGCCTCCTAGAGTAAGCTCACACTGTCGGCACCAGTGCGTAATCGTCGAGTCTGCTCTCGTAGGAGTCTCTAGCCATAAGGATCGAGCCAACGGCTCCGTCGGAATCTCTGAGCTCCGAACAAGGGCAGCGGCTAAGAAAGAATGACTCACTCCTGTGTCTATAAGAACTGCATCATGGGTGGAATAGACACAGATAGTACCTCGAATCGTCTCGGGAGCACCGTGGTCGTAGGCCTCCGCTGCCTGGAGTTGTGTCTGTCTCTACCCGCCAGCTCACTATGGTCAGGGTGGACCTCCTAGTGGTGGTGGTGGTAGAGCCTCAAAGCTTCGCCCACCACCTGCTGCTCGGCCAGCTCCTCTGCCTCATCCACCTGCTCCCTGCGGACCACCACGATCGACCTTCTACCTCTGCCTGGGTGGTCCCTCAACCATCTGCTGCTCCTCGGCACGGTGGGTCAGGCAGTCACGAGCCATGTGGCCCTGCCCGCCGCATGCGTAGCACTGTCTTCCTCTCGAAAGACTGGCTCTACGTTGAGTGCCCCGCACCTCTAATCCAGTGTCCTGAGGTCGTCTGCCTGAGGGTCTGGTCTGCCTGGACCCATGTGTCATCCGTCGACTGCCAGCTGCAGAAGACTCTGCTATGTGCCGCCATGCGATAGGTCTCGCCACTGGTGTAGACTCAGCAAGAAAGCTCTCGATGAGAAGGGCTCACTCCAGTACCCCTGCCTATATCGGAATACTGAGGGAGATCAGTGATGCCCTGATCTCATGCCTCAATCCTTGCTTGAAGGTCCGGGCCCAGAAGAATGGGTCCCGTACCATGTCCGTCGAATAGCGCGAGAGGTCGGTAAATCTCGCCAAGTACTGGGCGACTGTCATGCTGCTCTGCCGCAGCTGTAGAAGCTCCTGGATGCGCACCGCACAGAGGGTGGCTGGGACGAACTCCGAGTGGAAGAGGCTCTCAAAGTCTGTCCAGAGTAGAGATGCCTCATCGTGCACCTGGAGCATCAAGATCCACCATCTTCTTGTTGTCGCGTGCAGGAGTCTCGCTGCGAGGATCACCATGAGGTCAGCCGGTGTCCCCCACTAACCTGAAAACTCGTACAACTACCTCCAGCCAATCCTTGGCTGCCTAAGGGTCTGTCTCCCCACAGAACCTGGGTGTTTGCTGACGTTGAAACTCATGCAGTGCAGTAAGGCGACGTGCACCATCAGCGGCTGGGGCTGGTAGCAATGGTGGCTCGGCGGGTAGAGGTATCGCTGGTGCCTCTTCTATCAAAGGGCCCTGTACCGAGGCCTCGTTGCTCGGTGGGCTGTCGTCACGCACAACACTCAGAACCCTAGATGGCTGCAGTCGTGGGGGCATCCTGAAAAGTAACAGGTGCGCCATGGTCAAACAGTATACCTGGTGAGCTGACACAAAGTAATCACAAAGAGAACTTGAAACACACATGCAATCAATGTTTTCGTACACTAAGTCGGAACACAGAAGTCAGAGTCCTGGTGTACGGATACGTCGTTCGTCGCACCAACACTGGACTCCCTGGAATAATAACCACACTCAATACTCTTAACACTATTGCTTCACATAGAAAAAGATCAGAGTCCTGAGTTCTACGGTAGAACCGAACTCCTCTGATACCAATTTTTCATGACCCGTCCTCAGGGCCCGTGTCGTGACTACCCCAAGCCCGCCCTCCATAGGCCAGGGGATGGCGACTAGCACCAAGGCGTAATTCCCGATAAAAAGGGAAGTCATTGCCTTTGTAAAGTAAACAACCACACAGAGTAAGCAAGCATAAGTAAACACTAAGTAAAAACTGGATACAATAGTAAGTGCAGAAAAGTAAGTGGGTCAGAATACAAAACCAAACTGAAAGTAAAGTACAACTGAAAAAGGGAGTACAGCAACTGAAAAAAAAAAAGTAAAGCCACAACGTCGAGTCATCCAATGGAAGTCCCACCTGAAGGGTGGGTACAGATAGCCTCCACAGCTCCTCGGGTCCAGCCGTCTGCTCCGTGTACGTCCCGCCCAGTGTTCCACCTCCAGGTATCGTCTCACCCCACAAGCCTCAACACGATCAATGATATCCGTCGCCTGCAACCAACACAACGTAGTGCGGGCATAGCCCGTGCAGGGGTGAGTATAAGCTACTCAGTAGGGACCCCGAGACCCCCAAATCTCTCCCAGAATCCACAAAGGATAATCCATAAAGGAAAGATACAATCACGAAGTAACATATGACACTACTTAGGTATATGCCCATACATATACCTAAGTCATCAATTCCAGTTTGGCTCCAACATCCGAGCCCAAGTTTGATCACATCCACACAGGATAACACAACAAAATCCACATAGGAAATCAATTCAATCATATCGAAGATAATGATTGAAAGTCAAGATTCATCTCACACAGGTATACTTCTTCGTAAGACGATAGAGATGATCAGATGTAGCCACTGATTCATCTAAGTCGTCATACCCACACAGGATCGATAGGTACTAACCCCGCAATGACCCACAAAGGATCGATAGGTACTAACCCCCCGCAATGACCCACAAAGGATCGACAGGTACTAACCCCCACAATGACCCACACAGGATCAGACCCACACAGGATCTGTAAGCGCTGGCCCACACAGGACCGCTGAGCGCTGACCCACACAGGATCTGACCCACATAGGATAGGTAGCACTGATCCACGTAGGATCGCTGAGTGCTGTAGTTATCGTCGTCGAATCCACCGAGGATTTCTGTACAGTCGTCATCGTCGTCGCAATCGCAGCCAGCTCTAGGGTTCCCGCACACAGCAAGCTCGTTCGGGAGGGTCCGCTCCACAAGCCTCTGATACATCAACTGACACGTAGTCTGAAGTTGATGTATCCAAAAGTTCCGTATCGTCAATAGGAACTCAACGTCACAGACGGCGCGCCAATCGGACGCCCGGTCTGAGAGTTATTGGCTTTTGCCCGGTTGATTTTTTTTAAGTCAAAACCAACCCGACCGTACTCCAACTGTGTCCAAACCACGAGCGGAGTAAGAAAAAAGGTCTGTCTCACTAAGAGGAATCTATCAAAGTCGACGGCACATCAATCGGACGTCCGGAGCTCAAGTTATAAGCGTTTCCGCTCCGAGGGCCCGGTTGGTTTCGTGTACGAACCAACCCGTCCAAACCCAAAGTTTTCCGAAACCTTGAGTGTAATATACTGAAACGACCGTCTCGATCCAAGGATCGCATCTCACCTGACAGTGCGTCGATCAGAGGTATGAAGCCCAAGTTATGGGCAAAATACCGAAGAGGTCCGGAATTAGGGGTTCGGGCCCGGTCCGACCCGGCCCGATACCCCCAGGGTCGGCCTGAACTGGGTCGACCCGACCCGGGTCCGGGCCCGGCCTTCTTGGGCGTGGCCCGGTGCGGCCCGGCCGTAACGACCGAGTGATGAGGGCGGGGCGTGCTGCCCCCCGCGTTGTGAAACTGCGGCCCCCATGTGGAGGGCCGCTCCTGTTGGCCAACCGGGGGTTACGACCCCCGGCGCTCCCCCCTAATCAGCCGGCCGACTGCTGCCGCCACGAAACCGGGGCAGTCCTGTCTTCCTGCTCCGACACCGGCGGCTGGAAACCGGTCACCATTCCCTGCTCCGTCGCGGCCTTGATCCGTCCGGCGCGGCACGACGGCGCCGCGCCCCTCCGTCGCGGCCCCGCTCCGGCCGCGGTCTCCTCCAGGTTCTCCGACGCGGCGCGACGGCACCACGGCTTATTTGACCTCAACGGTGCGGTGTGAAGGCACCGCGCTTCTTCGCCCGAACTCATAGTTTCTGTGCGGTGCAACGGCACCGCGCCGCCTTTCACGTGCCGCAGCAAAATCAAACAAACAAGGGGGAGGAGGGTCGGTCGTGTTTGTGCGGTTCGACCTCCTCCCGTTATTGCGATATCAGGCGGCTCAATTTGGAATGAAGAATGGAAACGGAAGTAATCATGAACAAACAATTAAAATAATCCCCTACCTCGAACGTAGTTGAACGAAGGTTCGTCGCGGAAGGGACGTCACGGAAAGAAGGTTTCGCACACTTGACGGAGATCATCCGAGGAGGAACGGTGTCTCCCTTCCTTTGACGCGGGAAGGAGGAACGAAAGGGTGAGCGTCGGATCATCGATCTCTGAGGAAGGCGTCTCTCACTGTCGTCCGTCATCGGAGGTCGGTGTTCTTCGCGTTCTTCGTGTTCTTCGTCGAGGAAGAAGAACTTCAAGAACTTGAGCAAATTCTCCCCAATCCTCTCACAACCCAACAACTCTAATAAAATAAGAGTTTGTCTTATTTTATTTATCAAGCTAAGCGTTTTGAAAATTCAAAAATGAATCAAACAATTAATTGAATTAATTGAAACGTTTAAACCGCCCAATTAATAGAGGTGTTTCATAAACAGATAAACGCAAGGGTTGACTTCCAATTAATGGGGGTGCGGGTGTGTTACCTTATTTAAGGAGGGGGTTTAGGAAGAAAAGAAATGGTGGGGCTCGTGTGGGTCCCACATCACAATTATCCTACCTAGTGGGTAGGATATTGGGGGTCCCACTTCATCCAATTAGCTTAGGTTAAACAAAAATAAAATAAAATTGGTTGCACCACTTTTATTTTATTCCTTTACTTAACCCCAAAATTTAAAAACCACACCCGAGCAAACGCAACTCCGAAAAAGGTGTTAATAAGAAATTATTGACGCTGTGATTCCATCGGTGTCCTCATATTTTGATTCCGAGCACCGGTTCAAAAGTTAGGAAAACCCGCTCGTTCGTTCACGGAACGTACCCGAGCTAAACTTTGGAAAATGATTCCAGGCACACCGGGCCTCGGAATCAGGTTCCGTCAGAAACTGCATTCTTGTAAAATTCCCAAGAAAATTAAGAAAAAAATTTCCTTGAATTTTTTGGGTCTTTACATAGGGTGTCAGACTAAGGCTATATGCCCCTAATGAATACACATGATATGATCACCTAGACCGGGGCTCCCAGGTAAGTTGTTAAATGGTTATATTTTTTTGTGAAATGATTGTCCCTATGAGTTGGGGAACTTGACCCCCTTATGCATTGTTTAGTTGACTAGCATAAGTCGAGGTGAGTTTGATGAGTATGGGTAACACTTGGTATTAATGGTAAAAGAGGCTAATATTAATATTTTTATATGAGGGAACTTGTTTATCTAATGTTTACCCTTTTTGTTTATTGTACTTTATCATACACTATTTTGTTTAGACTGGATATTTTGTAGACACTGTTGGTGGTGGCCAACTGATTTGTATTCACACCATGCTCAGTCCTCCATTGGCTACCCAAGCAGACTTCATGGTTTCAAGTCAGGACAAGGGTAAAGGCCTTATTCTAGATGGCTGATTTTGGACCTAGGATGTGCACAAATGGGGGGACCAGACTTGGTATCAGGACCCATTTTGGGGATTCATCAGTTTCTCATTATTTTGGGTTTTTCTTTACACATGGCATTGTATGACATGACATGACATATTTTGTAATGACCCAAACTTTTTGAATAGTATATTAACTTACTCTTAATGATTTAATAGAGATGTTAATGGTTAATGCAGAAAGAGGAGTTGATGGATTCTTCCAGTAGACTCGAACCTTATGAAGCCCACTTATCAGAGCTTGGGAAGGAGGTGGCATCTTTGGGCTTCGCTTTGGACCAAGCCCAAGCCGAACTCCAGCGTGTCAAGCTTGAATGGAAATGCCTGCGGGAGAAGTTCAAGTTAGTAGAGATTACTACTAGGGCAATGTTATCTGATCCTCCCACAGATTCTCTCACCATAGCACACCTTACACTTACGTCATATACTGGTGTTATAAGGGGCTATGTGACGAGACTATAGCTTCTTTGTGTAATCTTTTGGGATGAATAAATTGAGATTTCTTCCTTTAATGAAGTTTATGAATTTTCAAATGTTCGGATAAATATAGTATGCATATTTTTGATGAATTTTAGAGAAAGGATATTTTAAAAATGTTTATGTAAACCTTAAATAATTAATGATGTGTAATGATTTTCAAAAAATGGTCTTCTGCAAAAGTGTTCAGTAAGGAATTTGGAGTCTAATAAGATCAACTTAATTTTTGATGAATAGTAAATTATGAATAGTGATTTTATGCTTAGGATTAGTAATGTGAACAAATGGATTATTAATCTCACTTAAAGAAAGTTTTAATATAATTTATACACCTTTATTAAGTAATGTGATTCAATAAAATGGTTAAATAACGGTTTCATAAATTATTAGTCAAGTATTAATTTTTTCGAGTGAATAGTGTTTTATAATTAAAAATTAAATTAAAAATATTTAGAAAAATATTTTTATAAAATGTAATTTATTTTTGAACTCAGAGCATCGATATCATGTTATGGTAATTTTTGGGGATTTTTCTGAAAAAAATGAATTTTCGATGAATAGTGAAAATACAGTTTTTAAGTTATGAGTGTTTAATAACATCATTAAATGATGTATTAAGTATATAATCAATATGGTCTACTTGTGAATAGTAATATAAGGTCTGAGGTGTCCCAAGTGGCCAATACCATGGGCAAATACCATGGGCAAGCCCATGGTTTTTTCAAAAGCACCAGTGAGGTGTCCCTTGGCCATTAATGCCATGTCCCCTCACTTTCCCTATAAATACCAAGTCATCCTCTCATACATTTGACTCCAAAATAATCCTCAACGAATTTATGGTCTCCTTACCTCCCAAGGAGTCCTCCCAAGGTGCCCTCAAGCCTCTCAAGGTCCCAACCTTTGAGTTTTAAGAGTTACGTTTAAGGTAAGGGATCTGACCTCTCTCTTTCTTTTCAAGTAATCTCTTTTATGTCATTTATTTTATGCTCCATGTTCTTATGTTGGAGGATGTTATTTTATAGTAATATTAATGCCCTTTTTATTTTTATATGATGAGAGACCCCCTCTTGCTCTCACCAATTCATTTTAAGAATGTTTAAGTGGTGCCGTTAGGCTGCTGAATTTTTAAGGGATTCTTTCACCCTTCTCATTTTTCAAAGTTCTACTTTCATGTCAAGTCTTTAAATTTCCTTTTTATTATGTTTGGTTATGATCTCTATATCTATCATACTGAAATTTTATGTTCATATGATGAGAGACTCTATTTGATCTCGTCAATTCATTTTTGTTGAAGTTTAAGTGACGTCGTTAGGCTGCTGAATTTTCATAAGAGAAATCTAATTTTTGTCTTCCTTCCATGTTTTTCATTTCAAATGGTATGTCCTTAAAATTTAATTAACATGTCCATATATCCTTCATATTATGTCCCTCTACTATTTTATGGATCATTTATGAGTGGGTGACCCATGTCCCCTCTCTTTTCAATGTTTTCTAAAACCTCGTAACATAGCCGTTATACTGCAGAATTTCTGTCTCAAAATGTCTCTCTCTTTTTATAAAGTTATTTTATTTTATTAATTGAATACTCAAAGAACTCTCTTCTATATGGGTATTCACATATATACCAAGTTGTTCTATTTTAAATTCTGGGATTTACATACATGAGACCCGCTTTCACTTTCTGTGGGTTTAAAGTGACATAAAGATCATATCTTTAAAGCAGTTTTAAAACGTTATGATTATGAAATGAAACCCATTTATTTTATGCTATATGGGTTGTTTATGAAATTATTTATGATTATATATGTGGCTCACATGATAATAAAGACATGTCAAGGGTGTGCCCTGATAGCGCTCCAATGTATTGGGTAAAGACTTAATCTCTAGAGATGACTATTTTTAACGACGCCTTGGTGAATAACCTTGGTAATTTTTAATGACACCTTGGGGACGGACCTTGGTGAAACAGAAATGATTTTAAATATTAAATGTTGTAGCCACATCTTCAAGTTATGAAAAACGTTATTTTTATTATGATATTCCTCATGATTTCTTTCTCATGCCTTAAAGTTCTTTTCATGACCTTATTGAAGTATCTCAAGTTCACATGTAAAATGTTTCTCTTGTTTCCCTTACTGGGCCTTCTGCTCACCCTTTCTTTTGATGTATGTCCCCAAATTATGAGATGCAGTAATGAACCTAGGATGAACTTAAGGATAATCCTTTCAAGTGTTTAAGAAGAATGTTTTACGTTGTTTTCATGTATTATGTTCCTGGTTTCCAAGACAATAAACCTTAAAGATCCACGGTTTTGTGTAATGTAATGAAATTTTATGATATAAAAAGGCGGGATGCCACAGTTGGTATCAAAGGATGGTTTAGTTATTTGTGGAAATTAGTATATAAAAACTTTAGGAATAACCCTATAGAAAAGTTTAAATATAGGAAAACTTCCTGGTTTTTTGGTAAGTATTGAGTAAGTGGTTTATCAAACAAATACATCACTGTCTGGATACGATCAGGTAGAGGTGGCTCTGGCACAGATGTACATAGGGGTAAAACCTAAAAACACCACTTTGAGCTAGACTCAAATGGGAACTAGTGCACAATAACGGGCCTTGTTGTACTCTTAGTTACGACACTCCTGGGAGATATGTTTGGTTAATCACAAGCTTTTTATGAATCATTATGAAGGAATTATAGAGAAATGTAATTGTCTAAGCATGAAGTCTTAGTTAAAAGATTCATAAATGAAATAAGTTTCTCACTAAGGTTTTATCCTTTTATAAAATGTCGGGCAATAGGAGGAACCGTGCAGATGGTGACCGCAATGCACCATGTGCTGATGGCCCTCCGATGGAAGCCGGAATGGAAACATTCATGCGAATGATGAACCAACTGACTCAAGTTATGAGTAATAACTTGAATCAAGCTAAGAGGTCGATCTCACCACGAAGGGAAAAACACTCTGTTGAGTCCTTCATGCGTCAATGGCCACCAAAATTCAGTGGATCTACTGACCCATTGGTTGCGGAACAATGGATAAGCTCCATTGAAAAGATCTTTTCTGTACTCCTTTGTTCGGAACAAGAAAAAGTCACCCTGGTTGTTTACCGCCTGGAGGGAGAAGTTTATCAGTGGTGGTAACTAGTCAAAAACACGAAGCCTAGAGGAGAGATGGAAGCTATGGAGTGGGAAGAGTTCCTGGAAATATTCTTTAATAAGTATTTCCCTCATTCCATGAGAACAAGAATGGAGAAAGAGTTTCTCGAGCTAAAGTAGAAGGAGAATAAATCTGTCGGAAACTATGAGATGAACTTCACCCGACTTTCACGATACACCTCTAGCTTTGTCATTGATCCAAGTGAGAAGGTTGATAGATTTTTCGGTGGACTGAGACCTCATCTGCGGAAGAATTTAGCTAACCGGGACTACGATAGATATGAAGAGATCGTGCGGAGTGCAATGAAAGTCGAGCTAGAGTTTGGTGATACACAGTGCTCTCATAAATCAAATAAGAAGAAGAGATCGTTGGAGACCAGTTTAGGGAAGACTTTTGATCAAGGAAGAGGTGGGAAGCAAATGAAACTTACCACATGCAATAAATGTGGGAAGAAGCATCTGGGGAACTGCTTGATCGGAAGTGGAAAGTGCTACAAGTGTGGAAGAGGAGGCCATATTGCTAGGAATTGTCGTAGTGAGGTGAAGCCTAAACTCCACAACACTAACGACAGAGGAAAGATGGTTCTGGACCTACCCGAAGTCCATTGCTTCAAGTGTGGATAGCTTGGGAACTTTGCTAATCACTGTCCAAATCCAAGGGCAGTGGAGGGGAATCACTATCAACCTCAACAAAGGATAGGGGAGCAAGGTCATGCTTTTGCTATCACAACAACTAAAGTTGAAGCTCCGAATGACATGGTAGCAGGTACTCTTGTTTTCCTCTCAAAACTAGAAACTACTTTGTTTGATTCTGGTTCTACGCATTCCTTTATTTCCTCCAAGTTTGCAAAGAATATAGAATCAATCCCCGAACTGCTTGAGGTAGAGTTGTCAGTCAAGACTCCAAGAAGGATTATATATTCATCAACAGTGTTTAGAGACTCTAGTGTTTACTTTAGTGAGCACAATCTTATCACAAATCTATTAGTCATTCCCATGTTGGAATTCGACGTTATACTAGGGATGGACTGGCTCTCAATGTATAATGCTAAGATCAAATGAAGAAGTAAGGAAATCTCAATAGTCTTGAATGAACGACCTACAATTATATTCCAAGGAGAGATATCCCAATCTGATCCCTATCTAGAAACACCTCCTATAGCTTTCTTTATGGAGTTAATCGGTGATGATGAAGAAGGAAAAGGGAGTATACAAATAGAAGATGTTCCGATTGTTCAGGAATACATGGATGTATTTTCTGAGGAGTTACCTAGACCTCTCCCAGAAAGAAAGGTAGAGTTCTCCATTGAACTCGTACCTGGCTCTCAACCGATATCAAAGACCCCATATAGAATGGAAAATGTGGAGCTAGAAGAGTTAAAGAAGCAACTCCAAGACTTGTTGGAGAAGGGGTTTATCCAACCGAGTGTGTCTCCTTGGGGAGCACCAGTTCTCTTTGTGAAGAATAAGGATGGATCAATGCGGCTATGCATTGATTATAGAGAAATGAACGGGATCACAGTAAAGAACAGATACCCTCTTCCAAGAATTGATGATTTATTTGACCAACTTCGTGGGGCTCAATTCTTCTCTAAGATTGAACTTCGATCTGGTTATCATCAACTGAGGGTGAAGAAGGAAGATATCCCAAAGACTGTCTTCTGATCCAGATATGGGCATTATGAGTTTACTGTTATTCCCTTCGGCTTGACTAATGCTCCTGCTATTTTCATGGATTTGATTAATAGAGTCTTTAAGTACTACCTTGATAACTTTGTGGTAGTTTTTATTGATGATATTTTGATATATTCAAAAAGTCGTGAGGAGCATGAAGATCATCTTAGAGTTATTTTGAAAACTCTGCGGAAGGAGAGGCTCTTTGGAAAGTTCATCAAGTGTGAGTTTTGGTTACAACAAGTGGATTTCTTGGGGCACATCGTAACCAATGAAGGAATCTCAGTTGACCCTGCAAAGACAAGGGTTGTGGAGGAGTGGCCTCAACCCAAAACAATAACTGAGATTCATAGTTTCCTTGGTTTAGCAGGATATTATCGGAGGTTTGTGAAAAACTTTTCACGGCTTTCTAATCCACTAACCAAGTTGACTCGAAAAGGGGTTGAGTTCATCTGGACAAAGGAGTGTGAGGAAAGTTTACAAGAACTGAAGAAGATATTGGTTACTTCACCTGTATTAACACTACCCTCTATCGGAGAAGGATTCTTTATTTTTAGCGATGCATCTCTGAAAGGTCTTGGGTGCGTCCTCATGGAAAATGACAAGGTAATTGCTTATGCATCTCGACAGTTGAAGATTCATGAGCAGAATTATCCTACGCATGACCTAGACCTAGCGGTGGTTGTTTTTGCTCTAAAGATATGGAGGCACTATCTTTATGGGGAGAAATGTGATATATACACTGACCACCAAAGTTTAAAGTATATTTTCACACATAAATAATTGAACATGAGACAAAGGAGATGGTTGGAGCTTATTAAAGACTATGATTTTTCAATTCATTATCACCCTGGAAGAGCAAACAAAGTTGTGGATGCGTTAAACAGGAAAGACCATGTTGTTCTGGAAAAAATGAGGATCCTAGGAGATCCCTTGATTAAAGACCTAGTAAAACTGGATATGGGAATTGTAAGGGAAGGTACATCATCAACCTTATCCCAAATGATTTCTCAACCTTCATTACTAGAGAAGATCAAGAAGTTTCAAAAAGAAGATCCTTTGCTGCAGGAGAAGTTTGAGGTTGTAAAGGATGGGAAGTTCCCTAATTTCAATATTGATCAAGAAGGTGTATTGAAATTTCGTATAAGGCTATGTGTTCCATATATTCCGGAGATAAAGAAAGAACTGATGGATGAAGCTCACAGCTCTAATTTCTCTATACATCTGGGAAGCACTAAAATGTATAGAGACCTTCATAATCATTATTGGTGGGATAACATGAAGAGGGAGATTGTTGATTACACTATAAGGTGCCTGGTGTGTCAACAAGTAAAGGCAGAACGAAAACTTCCTAAGGGGGTATTACAACCGCTACCCATACCAGTATGGAAGTGGGATAATATCACTATGGACTTTGTAACTGGTCTCCCAAAAACATCCAAAGGAAACAATGCGATATGGGTTATTGTGGACCGTCTCACCAAGATCGCCCATTTTATCTCTATTCGGGAAGATTTCTCTCTGGATTAACTTGCCAATATATACGTAAAGGAAGTGATAAGGATTCATGGGGTACCACTATCCATCGTGTCTGATCGTGATCCAAGATTCACATCAAAATTCTGGAGAAGTCTTCAACATGATCTGAATACTGAATTGAATTTTAGTACGGCCTATCATCCTCAAACTGATGGACAATCTAAAAGGACTATTCAGACACTCAAAGACATGCTGAGATTATGATCAATGGAATTTAAAGGTGGATGGTATCAACACCTCCCATTAGTTGAGTTTCCCTATAACAACAACTTCCATTCGAGTATTCAGATGGCACCCTACGAAGCTCTGTATGGAAAGCGATGTAGAACTCCTACTTGTTGGGATGAAAATGGTTAGAGAAAGCTTCTTGGGCCTGATCTTGTGCAAGATATGACAGAACAGGTTCATGCCATCCAACAACACATAAAGGCTGCTTAGAGTTGGCAGAAGAGCTATGCTGAAAACCGTTGAAGGGACTTGGAGTTTGGTGTTGGTGATAAAGTCTTCCTTCGAATTTCTCCATGGAAGAGAGTCATGCGGTTTGGGAAGAAAGGGAAGCTCAGCCCTAGGTACATTGGCCCCTACGAAATCCTTGATCGCATAGAAGCAGTGGCCTATCGACTAGCACTTCCACCGAACCTAGCTCAAGTTCACGATGTCTTCCATGTATCTCTCTTGAGGAAGTACATACCCAACCCTTCACATGTACTAAACCCATAGGTGGTACAATTGGAACATGACCTCTCTTATGAGCAGCATCCAGTGGAGATCTTAGACCGTAGAGACAAGGTTCTACAGAACAAGACTACCCACCTTGTGAAAGTGTTGTGGAGGAATCATAAGTATGAAGAAGTGACTTGGGATCCTGAGGAAACAATGAAGCAAAAGTACCCTCGCCTTTTCGACTAGGCCTCAAGTATAAAATTTCAGGGATGAAAATTCTTAAGGGGGTAAGAATGTAATGACCCAAACTTTTTGAATAGTATATTAACTTACTCTTAAAGATTTAATAGAGATGTCAATGGTTAATGCAGAAAGAGGATTTGATGGCTTCTTCCAGTAGACTCAAACCTTATGAATCCCACTTATCAGATCTTGGGAAGGAGGTGGCATCTTTGAAATTCACTTTGGACCAAGCCCAAGCCGAACTCCAGCGTGTCAAGCTTGAACGGAAACGCCTACGGGAGAAGTTCAAGTTAGTATAGATTACTACTAGGGCAATGTTATCTGAGCCTCCCTCAGATTCTCTCTCCATAGCACACCTTACACTTAGGTCATATGCTGGTGTTATAAGGGGCTATGTGGCGAGACCGTAGCTTCTTTGTGTAATCCTTTGGGATGAATAATTTGAGATTTCTTCCTTTAATGAAGTTTATGAATTTCCAAATGTCCGGATAAATATAGTATGCATATTTTTTATGAATTTTAGAGAAATTATATTTTAAAAATGTTTATGTAACTTAAATAATTAATGATGTGTAATGATTTTCAAAAAATGGTCTTCTGCAAAAGTGTTCAGTAAGGAATTTAGAGTCTAATAAGATCAACTTAATTTTTGATGAATAGTAAATTATGAGCAGTGATTTTATGCTTAGGATTAGTAATGTGACCAAATGGATTAGTAATCTCACTTAAAGAAAGTTTTAATATAATTTATACACCTTGATTAAGTAATGTGATTCAATAAAATGGTTAAATAACGGTTTCATAAATTATTAGTCAAGTATTAGTTTTTTCGGGTGAATAGTGATTTTTAATTAAAAATTAAATTAAAAATATTTAGAAAATTATTTTTATAAAATTGACTTTATTTTTGAACTCAGAGCATCGATATTATGTTATGGTAATTTTTGGGGATTTTTCTGAAAAAAAATGAATTTTCGATGAATAGTGAAAATACCGTTTTTAAGTTACGGGTGTTTAATGACATCATTAAATGATGTATTAAGTATGTAATCAATATGGATGACTTATGAATAGTAAGATAAGTTATGAGGTGTCCCAAGTGGCCAATACCATGGGCAAATACCATGGGCAAGCCCATGGTTTTGCCAAAACCACCAATGAGGTGTCCCTTGGCCATTAATGCCTTGTCCCCTCACTTTCCCTATAAATACCAAGCCATCCTATCATCCATTCGACTCCAAAATCATCCTCAACGAAGTTCTGGTCTCCTTATCTCCCAAGGAGTCCTACCAAGGTGCCCTCAAGCCTCTCAAGGTCCCAACCTTTGAGTTTTAAGAGTTACGTTTAAGGTAAGGGATCCGACCTCTCTCTTTCTTTTCAAGTAATCTCTTTTATGTCATTTCTTTTATGCTCCATGTTCTTATGTCGCCGTTAGGATGCCAAATTTTTAAGGGATTCTTTCACCCTTCTCATTTTTCAAAGTTCTACTTTCATGTCAAGTATTTCAAGTTTCTTTTTATTATGTTGGGGTATGATCTCTATATATATCATAATGAAATTTTATTTTCATATGATGACAGACCCTATTTGATCTCGTCAATTCATTTTTGTTGAAGTTTAAGTGACGCCGTTAGGCTGCTGAATTTTCATAAGAGAAATCTAATTTTTGTCTTCCTTCCATGTTTTTCATTTCAAATGGTATGTCCTTAAAATTTCATTACCATGTCCATATATCCTTAATATTCGGTTCCTCTACTGTTTTATGGATCATTTATGAGTGGGTGACCCATGTCCCCTCTCTTTTCAATGTTTTCTAAAACCTCGTAACATAGCTGTTATGCTGTAGAATTTTCATCTCAAAATGTCTCTATCTTTTTCTAAAGTTATTTTATTTTATTAAGTGAATACTCAAAGCACTCTCTTCTATAGGGGTATTCACATATATACCAAGTTTTTCTATTTTAAATTCTGGTATTTACATACATGATCCCTCTTTCCCTTTCCGTGGGTTTAAAGTGACATAAAGATCATGTCTTTAAAGCAGTTTTAAAACGTTATTATTATGAAATGAAACCCATTTATTTTATGCTATATGGGTTGTTTATGAAATTATTAATGATTATATATGTGTCTCACATGATAATAAATACATGTCAAGGGTGTGCCCTGATAGCGCTCCAATGCATTGGGTAAAGACTTAATCTCTAGAGATGACTATTTTTAACGACGCCTTGGTGAATAACCTTGGTAATTTTTAATGACACCTTGGGGATGGACCTTGGTGAAACAGAAATGATTGTCAATATTAAATGTTGTAGCCACATCTTCAAGTTATAAAAAACGTTATTTTTATTATGATATGCCTCATGATTTATTTCTCATGCCTTAAAGTTCTTTTCATGACCTTATTGAAGTATCTCAAGTTCACATGTAAAATGTTTCTCTTGTTTCCCTTACTGGGCCTTCTTCTCACCCTTTCTTTTGATGTATGTCCCCAGGTTATGAGATGCAGTAATGAACCTAGGATGAACTTAAGGAGAAGCCTTTAAAGTGTTTAAGAAGAATGTTTTATGTTCTTTTCATGTATTATGTTTCTGGTTTCCAAGACACTAAACCTTAAAGATCCTCAGTTTTTTGTAATGTAATGAAATTTTATGTTATAAAAAGGCGGGATGCCACATATTTATAGTTTGGTAGTGGTTGTGTTCTTGGTTTGTGAAATGGTTATGTGATTAATTTTTGTGTTGTTTATATTATATCATTTATTTCTCATGTTATATGCCATGTCTTACTCTGATAAAGAGGGTATAATCTCCCCACGTATCTCAATAGACCCTCACTACTAGTCAGTAGCCTTGGGAGTATGGGGAGGCATGCATGATGTCATGTACTGCACCGACTCTGGGCACCAGTTACAGTGGCATTCGTGTCAGGGAATTAAAGCACCCAAGTTATCCTACCATAAGATAAAGAACCAACCATGTCTCATTTACAGCCTAGAAAAATAATCCAATAGAGTTCATAATAGAAGAAATAGTACACATCCATGAAACATACGACGTTAATCCCCAAGGGGGTGAATATGAAAGTAAAACAAGGAAAATCAAAGTTGAAACTCTATGTGACCATCCATCACCACCAAAACATCCTTCTAAAAGGAAGATGACAATCAGGAGATGTTGGAAAACTACAATATGCCCTTTCTCTTTACCTATGTTCTGAAAAAAAAAACACATCTACAAACACCCAAAGGAAAAAGTATGGTGTGAGCACACAACCCAGTATGATTTCACAAAAGAATCTATACAAAATCTAATATCATGGAAATGTTATCTCTAGCTTTAAAACAAATCCATTTTATAAAGCATTTTCTTAAGATAAACCCATTTTGTAAAACATCCTATGGTTTTTCATAAATTCCTTTCATATTCACACAAACAAGGAATATGAAAAGTACATGATAGAAATCATGATAGCATAAGAAAACTCATCCATGGATACACCAAAAGATAAACATGTGAGAAACCAACCATGAAATATACCATCATGTGTAAAACCAAGAATAAATTACAAAGCATAAGATTTGGGCTCTAGCCAATGGGAATACATAAAAAGACACATCCGCAGATAGGAACATACAATGACACTATGAAATGTGGATTTCCTACTGACGGGTCTCCTTCTCATAATATCATCTTGAATATTACCAAGGGAGCACACCATGAGAAGGTGCCTCAAAGTTTTATGAGTCCTCACCCCTAGTGGCCTGTATTATTTTTGTCCCTCAAATAATATCATTCGGCCATATAACATATATTCAAGAACAGTGTTATGGCACTTTCGGGTTCTCATCATAGTAGGGATCCTCTATGACCCTTTAATACAACATCTATCCTTAGGACATTATCACATGCATTATCATGCAGAAGAGTAATCAAGATGTTATAAGGTATTTATTAATGAATAAAGTAAAAAGTAGTTGGTTCTAGGCCACCAACTCCAACAGACTCCCACTTAGACTATATCCAACTGCTAACAACCTTTAACCCACTAGCTCTCACATGATATTCATGCTTCTTCTCAGATAGGCCTTTAGTCATGGGGTCCACCACGTTCTCATCTATGGACACTCTGCTCACTGTAACTTCACCCCTTTGATATAAATCCCTCAAGAGGTGATACTTCCTAATTATGTGCTTTGTCCATTGATGTGACCTTGGTTCTTTTGCAAGAGTCACCACTTCAGTATTATCACAATACAACATGATAGGATCTTTAATTATAGGCACCACATCAAGCTCCTGGACAAAGTTCTGAATCCATACAGCTTCCTTGGCTGCATCAGAAGCTAGTATATATTCAGAATCCATTGTAGAATCGGCGACAACAGGCTGCTTTAAACTCTTCCAGCTCATAGCTCCTCCATTGAGATAGAAAACATATCCAGATTGTGACTTCAGATCATTCTGATCTGTCTGAAAACTAGCATCAACATACCCTCTGATAACAAGCTCCTTATCTTCTCAATACACTAGGAACATATCCATAGTTCTTCTCAGATACTTAAGGATAGTCTTAAAAGTAGTCCAATGTTATTATCCTAGATCTTCTTGATATCTGCATACCATGATCAATGCATAGGCAACATCAAGCCTAGTATATAACATGTCATACATGATGGATCCTATAGTCGAAGCGTATGGGATCTTACTCATTCTATCTTTCTCTTGTTTTGTCTGAGGACACGTTTTCTTAGAAATATATAGGCAATGTGACACTAGAACCAATCCCCTCTTAGATTATTCCATACTAAATATCTTTAGTATCTGGTCAATGTATGTACCCTAACTTAGTCTAAGCAGCCTCATGGATCTATCACGAATGAACTTGATCCCTAGAATGTAGGCTGCTTCACCTATGTCCTTCATGGAGAAACACTTTTTCAACCAGTACTTAACTGACTGTAAGATTGATACATCGTTTCCAATAAGCAATATGTCATCAACATATACTATTAGGGTAACTATCGCATTCCCATTAAACCTCTTATAAATACATGGCTCACATTCGTTCTTAATGAAACCAAATTTCTTTATGGCTTCATCAAATTGAATGTTCCATGACCTGGATGCCTGCTTTAATCCATAAATGGATTTTTTTCAACTTGGAAACATTTTTGGCTTCACCTGGTGTCACAAACCCTTCTGGTTGTGTCATATAGACATTTTCCTAAAGGTTCCTATTAAGGAATGTTGTTTTGACATCCATTTTCCAAATCTCGTAGTCATGGTAAGTTGTTATGTCAAGTATGATTATTATGGATTTAAACATGGAAACTGGATAGAAGGTTTCATCATAGTAAATTCCTTGACATTTTCTAAATCCTTTAGCCACTATCCTTGCTTTATAGGTGCTAACTTTACCTTCCATGTCCAGTTTTCTCTTGAATACCCATTTGCATCCAACAGGCTTTACATCAACTGGCTCATCGACCAGACCCCAGACTTGGTTCTGATACATGGAATCCATCTAAAAATTTATATCTTATAGCCATCTTGTAGATTCTGAGCTTTTTACTGATTCCTTGTAGTAGATAGGTTCATAATTTTTCAACAATAATGATTCACCATCCTCGGTGACAAGGAAACCAAATCTCTATGGTTCCCTTACCCCTCTTGAGATCCTACGTAGTACTTGTGTTTCTGGAACCTCTTCCACAAGGACCTGTGGAACTTTTTCTTGTACTAACTCCTATGTATCTTGATCATCAACTTCATCGAAGTCAATCTTGCACCCACTATCCTTTTTGAGGATGCGCTCCCTCTTAAGACAGATGTATTGTCTAGCGATAGTCACTTTCTTGTCTGAAGGGTTATATAGGTAATATCCTTTCGTTTCCTTGGGATATCCTATAAAGATACACTTTGTTCCCCAGAGTGCTAGTCTGTTTCCTGAGAAGGCCTTAACAAATGTCTCGCATCCCCATACACATGTGTGCGATAAAATAGGTTTCTTTCCATTCCATAACTCAGAGGGAATTCCATTTTCCGCCTTGGTTGGTACTTGGTTTAATGTGTATGTTGTAGTCTGTAATGCATATCCCCAAAAGGATAATGGAAGATTTGCATGACTCATCATCAACCTCAGCATGTCCAACAAGTTGTGGTTCCTCCTTTCACTAA
Organism: Viscum album; assembly: GCA_963277665.1. Classification (NCBI taxonomy): domain Eukaryota; kingdom Viridiplantae; phylum Streptophyta; class Magnoliopsida; order Santalales; family Viscaceae; genus Viscum; species Viscum album. The sequence goes on from OY728132.1 coordinate 1,819,065,347, forward strand.
ACCATTCCACTGTGGTGTATAAGGAGGAGTGAGCTGAGATATAATCTCAGAATCCTTTAGAAGATCGATGAACTCTTGATTCAGATATTCTCCGCCTCAATCAAATAGAAGCTTCTTTATCTTCTTACCAAGCTAATTCTCTACTTCATTCTTGAATTCCTTAAATTTTTATAAGGCTTCTAACTTAAACCTCATTAATTAGACATGTCCATATCTACTCAAATCATCAGTAAAATTAATGAAGTAAGAATATCCACCTCTAGCTTCTACTGGAAATGATCCACACACATTCATGTGCCCCAATCCTAGAATCTTTGTGGACCTTTCACCATGTCCAACAAAAGGTAGTTTGGTCATTTTTCCTTGTAAACAAGCATGACATCTATCAAGTGGTTTTAGCTCAGTAGAGTATAAATAGTCATCTAGGAAGAGCTTTTTCAAGCGCTTCTCATTTACATGACTGAGATGGTGATGCCACAACTGGGTGATGTATGAGTCATGTGAGTTTGTTTTGTTATCGATTTCCAACACTTGGTTTTCATAATTTAATACATACAAACCATTATTTAAATGTGCCATACCATAACATATGTTGTTCTTATAAAATATACAACCCTTATTTCCAAACTTGAAAATAAATCCATCCATATCCAAACAAGATATAGAAATTATGTTCTTGGTAACACTAGGCACATAATAACAGTTATGTAAAACCAAAATCATCCCAGTTGGCAATGAGAGGTGTTAATCACCAATGGCTAATGCAGCCAGCCTTACGCCATTGATAGCTCAAAGATCCACCTCTCCTCTATCAATATTTCTAAATCTACTCGGTTCCTATATTTTAATACATATGTGATCCCCACAAGCTGTATCTAATACCCAATGTGTAGAAATGGAAATATTACACTTGATAACGAATGCACCTTTAACATCCCCGCGCTTCTGGGTGCAGTTCCTCTTCCAGTGGCCTTGCTTTCCACATGCAAAACATACCGCCTCTTATTCCTTGCCCTGCCTCTGGATCTTACCCTTCTTGGAGGGATGGCGCTCGGGGGCTTCAGACTGTTTATAAGTCTTTGGCCCCTTTGTCGTGTCCTTCCTTTTCTTATTCACCATAAGGACTACGGGTTTTTCATGCCCCATGTCCTTATCTACCTGGGCAATTAAGGTCAGAAGTTTAGATAGATTCTTCCCATTGTTGTTCATGTTGTAGTTGACAATAAAGCTAGAGAAGTTCTTAGGCAGTGATGATATGATGAGATTTGTACGCAACTCATCTGGGAACTTAATCCCTAAGATGTCCAGGCGTTCAATGTAGCCAATGAGCTTGACTACATAAGGCCCAGCTGGTGAAGACTCTCCAATATTAGTTGTAAACAAAGCATTGGAGATCTCATATCTCTCTTGTCTCACCTTCTCTTAATAGAGATCCTTAAGGTGAGACATCATGCTATATGCGTCCATGTTTTCATGTTGCTTCAAGAGCTCATTAGACGTGGCTGACAGCATGAAACATTGGAAATTTGTGGCATCATCCATGTGTTTCATATAGAGAGATAGTTCCTCATCACTGGCCTCTTTTCCAGGCGCAACTAGAATAGGCTCTTCCAGTACATACAATTTCATCTCGTGGCGAAGGATGACGTGTAAACGCCTCTTCTACTCTTGGAAATTGGTGCTGGTGAGAAGGTTTTCCTTCTCGAGTATGGTTCACAATGATATGTTTGAAGTCATTTTTCTTTTTGTTTCAAAAAATTAAGATGATCAATGGTTTGGTACTTTATTATTATACAACTAAGACAAATAAATAAATTAATACTTATTAGTCTCTCACTATTTTATCGAAATATAATAGCCCTCACTATTGACTTTGGAATATTCTATTGTCTGAATATTCTAGTGGAAAGGATCCATATTGCCCATCCCATTACCCAGACTAGGGTTGTTCAAGCAACTTCAAGGGTTTTAGGTAGGCATTCTAAATTCCAACTGCATTAACTCACAGCTCCTTGATCCGCTGAGTGGACTCCCCAATCCTGAAATCCTTTTATTTTTGGATTTCCTCAACCTTTGCCTCTTGGTCACACAAAGTCCTGATGTGTCAGTCAACCCTTGATGTGAACCAAGTCAAGTCAACCCAAAAACTTGAATTAGAATTCCCTGATAATTGAAAGCACTCCAACTAGGGTTGGTCAAGCACTTTGAACTATGGTTCAATTCTAACCAAGATTATGGAAGGCTATACCGACTTAATATTTGTTTGAGGGATTTTATCCTTATATGTAAATTTCCATTTTATTATCTTTGATTACAAGCCTGTTAATATTAAGTGGGATATACTTAAGTGATTAACCATGTCTAAGATAATATTTTACACATAATCCGGACTTATTTTAGTTTCATTTTTCATGTTTGTTTAATTCATTAATTGTGTGATCGTGACAACACACCCACAATAAATAAAACATGCAACTGATAGAAATAAAATAAATGGTATGATCATGAGCTTGTTCTATTGTTTAGTTTATCTAGCGGTTGATAAACTAACCCAAGACCTAGGAGAAAAACACCATGAACCTTTTGGGTTCGTTTTTACAACTTTTCACCTGTCCACCTTTGTATCTCCTTGGATTGGTTTCACCTTGGATCCTAACTTGAGCCGCCTCCACCAGCTTGGGAGCTCCATCCATTACATATGATTTTATCTCACACACAGGTGAGGGGTAAAACGGGGTTTTACATAAAAGAAACCTTGGGCGCGCAGGCCCTACATATTAATGAGGAGAAGGCTCGCAGGCCAACAAATTTAATTTAAATAAATTAATTAAAAGAAACCATTCACATACAAAGGTCTTGGTATAGCTCATGATCATCCATACATGAAATAATATTTACACATAAATAAAACTAGCATTCAATTCTTTAATCATTCTTGTTTAAGATAAATCATGCTTGAATCAATTAATTATCTTTAATTAATCAATCCTTTTATCTTAAACCCTTTTCTGGATTTCCTTGAGATTCTCAACCATCATAATTTTAAACAAATAAATTCATTTAAAATTATCTTTGTACGTAACTTGTACCTTGGAGGCAACCCAGTGAATTCCCATTCATAACTACCCAATTAGTAGAAATAAACATTACGTAGATGTTAAATTAAACACATATATATAAAACACTTATCATGTGTTGTGCCTCAGCTTTACGCTTGCACTATGGTATACGTCTCAAGGGTTTGTATAATATAATAATAAATTTTAACAAATCTGCATAATTTGGATGAGTACACGGTGTGTAGTTCTGACTACACGATGTGTACTTTTTTTCACCATCCATCCGAAGTACATGCCTAGGGACATGACGTGTAGATGTACTTTGGAAATTTTCAGAGTACACGGCGTGTTCAGTGGGACACACACCGTGTAGTATCCGCGTTACACGGTTTCCAGTCGGGCAATCCATGTATGGGGTATATGGTCCAACCCTAGCCTGAAGGGACTACACGACGTGTTCATTGGACCACATGGCATGTAATCTGAAAACCATGTGCCACTTGTTCTTGGTCAACACACAGTGTCATTTATGACTTAGGAATACTCCAACACACGGCCTGATTTGGCAGATCGGTCTGATGCATTGAACCTATACTACACGGTGTGTACTTCCGAATACATGTCGTGTATTCTAGAATTGTATGGCCAGGAAATTTTGGCACCTTTGGATGAGATCCTCTATTTTATTTTAATCAAAATTTAAAGAAAAATGTGTTTATGTAAGGTGAACGAGAAACGTGAGAGGAGGAACAGATCTCAAGATTCAGATTTTAAAGAACGATTAACTTGAATTGAAACAACTAAATTATTAAATGTGTAAATCACCAATGAAAAACTTAAATAATTATAACCAATGATATAACCCCTCTGATACCACTTGTAGGTTCTGGGAGCAGCGGAAGTGAGTTGGTGGTTGTACCCAACTTTAATTTTAGCGTTAAAAATGATCAATTCGAGATCTGTCATGATAATAAAATGCCAGATCTTCGGAATAGAATGAAGAATGAAAAAGAAAGAGAGGAGTCCTGAAACCATATATAGGATCATCATATGTTGGTTATAATTAATCTAATTAATTCACAAGAATTACCTTGATAGAATTCTTTCTTAATTGATGTTTCCAGTCACGATCCGATGTGATCCGTCATTGCGTCGTAGAATCCAAATATAGGATTCCTCTAGCGGTGATCCACACGTGCTCCATGTATCTTTGGACGTCGTCAAAGGGATATCTGGGTGCTGGCATGGAAAAGCCTTCTCTTGCGATATCCTCCTTTGATCACCTTGATCTGATGGAGGTGGATCTCTCTCTCATAGCTTGAGAGTGTTCTTGGTGGAAAAGGAATTCTCTCTTGGATTGAGAGCTTTTCCAAATCTATTGTGTAGAGCCACACAAAAAATGGCTAAGCTAATGAGAAATATATAATTGGGATTTTTAATTACATAGAATAAAAAATTAATTAATTACCCAAAAGAATTTATTCATTTAATTTAATTCTTAGTAATACCCCATGTCTAATAATAACAGTTGACTATTATTATTACTTGAAATATACCCAGTGAATTACACCTAATATTATTTAATTAAATAAATAATATTATTTCTCATAAATTAAAAAATATATACGGTGTGTATATTTAATATACACAGCGTGTACTTTTATTTTTCCATTTTTCTTTATTTCCTCCACCACATTTATTAGACCTTGAATAATGGATATTTATTTCTAAAATAAATATCACTGCACTACTTGATAATAAATATATTATTTCACCCACAATATATTCTCTCGAATAAATAGTATTTAAATAAATGTGATCAGCCATCCATAAATAATTATTAAACCACAATCAGGAATAATCTTTATTTAACTTGTTAAATTAATATTTAACTAAGATACTTGTACACACTTAGTGTGTGACCCTCTAGGACTCTTTATCAGTGGCATTAGATGGATCCTGCCTAAAGTCCAAGGTTAGCATCTAGCAACACACCAAGGCACCCATAGAGAAAGAAGTTAATGTCGTAATGACGTGTCACCTCCTACGAATGCTTACCATGTAATATAATTCCTTTGTCTCGATATCTGGAATCAAGCGGGTTGCATGCTAGTGCCATCAACCCATGTGCTCAATTATTCTTTCTTTGAATTTTTGGAATTGAACTTGCCCATTCCTTACCATGGACATGGATTTTTTTAGGCTATATCAATTCCATCAAAGGGATTGAGATATCTACTTCTATTATGGAACAGAAGGGACAAATCCTTTCTCACATTATCTATTAATACAGTATCACTCCTGAAGCACCCAATGTATCCTACCTCACTGGGAACAGTGTGTCATCACAGTTTTCATCAATACATCTAAGTGTGCAAGTTGTAATACCCATTAATAATAATCTTAAAGTCTAAGGACCAATACACACGTCCGTAGATAGGAACATACAAGGACACTATGAAATGTGGATTTCCAACTAGTGGGTCTCTTTCTCATAATATCCTCCTAGATATTACCAAGGGCGCAAACCATGAGAAGGTGCCTCAAAGTTTTATGAGTCTTCACCCCTAATGTCCTGTATTATTTTTTTCCCTCAAATAATATCATCCGGCCATAGAACATATATTCAAGAACAGTGTTATGGAACTTCCGAGTTCTCATCATAGTAGGGATCCGCTATGACCCTTTAATTCAACATATATCCTTAGGACATTATCACATGCATTATCACGCAGAATAACAATCAAGATGTGATAAGGTATTTATTAATGAATAAAGTACAAAGTAGTTGGTTCTAGGCCACCAACTCCAACAGACTCCCACTTAGACTAGAGTCAACTGCTAACAACCTTTAACCCACTAACTCTCACATGATATTCATGCTTCTACTGAGATAGGTCTTTAGTCATGGTGTCCACCACGTTCTCTTCTGTGGACACTCTGCTCACTGCAACTTCACCCCTTTGATATAAATCCCTCAAGAGGTGATACTTCCGAAGTATGTGCTTTGTCCATTGATGTGACCTTGGTTCTTTTGCAAGAGCCACCACTGTAGTATTATCACAATACAACGTGATAGGATCTTTACTGCTAGGCACCACATCAAGCTCCTAGACAAAGTTCTGAATCCAAACAGTTTCCTTGGCTGCATTAGAAGCCGATATATATTCAGACTTCATCGTAGAATCGACAATAAATGGCTGCTTTAAACTCTTCCAGCTCACAGGTCCTCCATTGAGATAGAAAACATATCCAGATTGCGACTTCAGATCGTTCTGATTTGTCTGAAAACTAGCATCAGCATACCCTCTGATGACAAGCTCCTTGTCTCCTCCATGCACTAGGAAAATATCCTTAGTTCTTCTCAGATACTTAAGGATAGTCTTAACATCAGTCCAATATTGTTCCCCTAGATCTGCTTGATATCTGCCTACCATGATCAGTGCATAGGCAACATCAATCCAGGTACATAACATACCATACATGATGAATCCTATAGCAGAAGTTTATGGTATCTTACTCATTATATCTTTCTCTTGTTGTGTCTGAGGACACATTTTCTTAGAAATATATAGGTCATGTGACACTAGAACCAATCCCCTCTTAGATTGTTCCATACTAAATCTCTTTAGTATCTGGTCAATGTATGTACCCTGACTTAGTCCAAGCAACCTCTTGGGTATATCACGAATGAACTTGATCCCTAGAATGTAGGGTGGTTCACCTAAGTCCATCATGGAGAAACACTTGTTCAACCAGTCCTTAACGGACTGTAAGACTGGTACATTGTTTCCAATAAGAAATATGTCATCAACATATACTACTAGGATAACGATCGCATTCCCATTAAACCGCTTATAAATACATGGCTCACATTCGTTCTTAATGAAACCAAATTCCTTTATGGCTTCATCAAATCAAATGTTCCATGACCTGGATGCTTGTTTTAATCCATAAATGAATTTCTGCAACTTGAAAACCTGTTTGGATTCACCTGGTGTCACAAACTCTTCTGGTTGTGTCATATAGACATTTTCCTGAAGGTTCCCGTTAAGAAATGTTGTTCTGACATCCATTTTCCAAATCTCGTAGTCATGGTAAGTTGTTATGTCAAGTATGATTCTTATGGATTTAAACATGGAAACTGGAAAAAAGGTTTCATCATAGTCAATTCCTTGACTTTATTTGAATCCTTTAGCCACTATCCTTGCTTTATAGGTGCTAACTTGACCTTCCATGTCCAGTTTTCTCTTGAATACCCATTTGCATCCAACAGGCTTTACATCAACTAGCTCATCGACCAGAACCCAGACTTGGTTCTGATACATAGAATCCATCTCAGAATTTATAGCTTCTAGACATCTTGCAGCATTTGAGATTTCTACTTCTTCCTTGTAGGAGATAGGTTCATCATTGTCCAACAATAATGATTCACCATCCTCGGTGACTAGGAAACCAAATCTCTCTCATTCTCTTACCTCTCTTGAATATTACGCAGTACTTGTGTTTCTGGAACCTCTTCCATGGGGACCTGTGGAACTTGTTCCTGTACTAACTCCTGTGTATCTTGAGCATCAACTTCGTCGAAGTAAATCTTTCTCCCACTATCCTTTTTGAGGATGTGATCCCTCTCAAGAAAGACGGCTTATCTGGCAATAGTCACTTTCTTTTCTGAAGGCTTATATAGGTAATATCCTTTTTTTTCCTTGGGATATCCTATAAAGATACACTTTGTGCCCTGGAGTTCCAGTTTGTTGCCTGAGAAGGCCTTAACAAATGCCTTGCATCCCCATATGCATGTGTGTGATAAAATGGGTTTCTTTCCATTACATAACTCAGAGAGAATTCCATTTGCCACCTTGGTTGGTACTCAGTTTAATGTGTATGCTGCAGTCTGTAATACATATCCCCAAAAGGATAATGGAAGATCTGCATGACTCATCATCAACCTCACCATGTCCAACAAGGTGTGGTTCCTCCTTTCACTAACACTATTCCACTATGGTGTATAAGGATAAGTGAGCTGAGATAGAATCCCAAACTCCTGTAGAAGATCAATGAACTATTGATTCAGATATTCTCTGCCTCGATCTGATCCAAGATTCTTTATCATCTTACCAAGCTGATTCTCTACTTCATTCTTGAATTCCTTAAATTTCTATAATGCTTCTGACTTATACCTTATTAAGTAGACATATCCATATCTACTCAAATCATCAGTAAAAGTAATGAAGTAATAATATCCACCTATAGCTTCTACTGCAAATAGTCCACACACATCCATTTGCACCAATCCTAGAAGCTTTGTGGCCCTTTCACCCTGTCCAAAAAAAGGCGGCTTGGTTAATTTTCCTTGTAAACAAGCGTGACATCTATCAAGTGGTTTTAGCTCAATAGAGTCTAAATAGTCATCTAGGTAGAGCTTTGTCAAGTGCTTCTGTAAAGACCCGTAAAATTCAAGGGAAATTTTTTCTTAATTTTCTTTAGAATTTTACAAGAGCGCGGTTTCAGACGGCACCTGATTCCGAGGCCCGGAGTGCCTGGAATTAATTTCCGAAGTTTGGCTCGGGTACGTTCAGTGAACGAACGAGCGGGAATTCCTAACTTTTGATCCGGTGCTCGGAATTGAAATCCGAGGGCACCGATGAACTCGCAGCGCCGTTTTTCGCTTAAAGAGACCTTTTCGGGAGTTGCGTTTGTTGCGGGTTGAAAGTTAATTTTTGAGGTTTTTAGTTGAGTTAAATAAAATTTGTGTAGAACAAATTTTATTATAACTTCTTAAAACCTATCAAAAGAGGTTGGAAGTGGGACCCACACCCACTTAACCTCCCTTGGGAGGATTAAGTGTGGTGGGGCCCACACGAACCCCCACCTTTTTCAACTCCCCTCTCTCCCTCTTAATGGCTTGACAAGTTAACTTCTATTTAATTATACAATTCATGTATATTAAATAAGTGAGTTAATTTTGGAGTTAGCCATTTTGAATTTCAAACCTTTGAAATTCTTGTGGTTAAGTTATGTAATAATATAAGTTAAAGCTTATATTATTCTAGGGGATTCTTTTACCACCTTGGGAGGATTTCTTGAGAGCTTTGGAAGCTTTTCCCTTTCTTCTTCAACCTTGACGAAGAACACGAAGAACGCCGTTCTTCAACGAAGAACTTCTTCGCCGAAGAACACGGTCTTTCCGCGACGCCATATCCGCGACGTGACGTTCTTCTTCCGCATTATCTTTTCCGCGACGAACGCCATTGACAACGACTCTTCCTCCGACGTCAAAGGAATCGACACCGATATTCCACGACTCCGTCAACGTGCGATTATCGAGGTAGGGGTTCTTGAGTTTGTTGTTTCCTTTTTATTTGACTTTCCTCAAGACTTGACGTAGAACGCTCAAGTTCCGACGAAGAACGCCGCTCCGCTCTTCTTCGTCTTCGGTGTCAACGAGAGAGAACACCGCACCTTCCTCGGACAACCTTCGTCGGCGTACAAGGATTCGCCAACGACGTGCCTCTTCGGACGTGCCTCTTCGTCGTTGAATTTGACGAACGACGACCGCGTCGCCCGACCTCCGCGACGTCGTCTTCCGCGGAATGTAGAACAATCTTCGAACCTTATACCAAGGTAGGGGTTGTTGAATATTGTTAATTCATCCCATTTCTTGCTCGTGGATTGCATGTCTACGTGAGGCTTTTGAATATTTTATATAAGTGTTGTTGTTAACGCGAGGGGGGCCGGACCGCACGAACACGGCCGAACCCCCCTCCATCGTTCATGTTTATTCATGCGGGTGGAAGCAAGTGGCGTGGTGCCGTCGCACCACGCGGATGATCGTGCTTATATTTTACGCAACGCCGTCGCGCTACGCCGAGGAGAATCTTCAAGAACGCGACGCCGTCGCGCCGCGTTGGAAGGAATCATGGCACGGCGAAAGGGGCGCGGTGCCGTCGCACCGCGCCGGACGACGAACACCGCGGCCGGTTCCGGGCCGCGGCGGGACGAGAAGACCGCGGCCGGTTCCGGGCCGCGGCGGAAGAGAAGACCGGCGGTCGGGCCGCCGGCATCGGAAGTCAAAGGCGGGACCGGAATTTCCGGTCCCGTTGGTAAAAACCGGCCGGCCAGCTGGCCGGCCGGATGACTTAAAACCGGGGAATTTAATTCCCCGGCCAACCCATGAAAACCCCCCTCTTTAAGAGGGGGGGCGGTTCTTTAAGGAGGGGGGGGCAACAGCCCCCCGGTTCGTGACCAGCAGGCCCCCCACGTGAGGGGGGCGTTTTTTTTAAAAAATAATAACGGCGCGGCATAGCCGCGCCGCCCCTTCAATCAAGCCCCCCACGTAGGGGGGGCGGTTTTTACAAACAGGCGCGGCTAATTGCCGCGCCGCCCTCCAGCAAAGCGGGGGCTTTGCTCCCCGCAAGCCGACCGCGCGGCCTCCATGCGGCACCAGCCGCCAAGCCACCGCGGCCCGCCGCGGCCCGCCGCGCCGCCGCGCCGCCCAGGGGGGGGGTCGGGCCGGGTCGGCCCGGACCCGGACCCCCCATTTCGAACCAGAATTGGTTTTTTCCCCATAACTTGAGCCTCGGACCTCCGATCGACGAACCGTTAGCGGCAACGCGATCCTTGGATCGAGACGGTCGTTTCGGTATATCGCACTCAAGGTTTCGGGTTACTTTGAGTTTGGCCGGGTTGGTTCGTTCACGAAACCAACCGGGCCTTCGGAGCGGAAACTCTCATATCTTGAGCCACGAACGTCCGATTGACGCGCCGTCAGTCGCGTAGTGTTCCTCTTAGTGAGACGGATCTTTTGGCATACTCCGCCCGAGGTTTGGACGCAGGTGGAGTACGGTCGGGTTGGTTTTTCCTTAAAAACCAACCGGGCCCCGGAGACGAAAAAGCCAATAACTCACAGACCGGGCGTCCGATTGACGCGCCGTCTGTTTCGTTGACTTCCTCTTGATGAGACGGAACTTTTGACATACTCCGCCCGAGTTTTGGATACAGTCGGAGTATGGCCGGGTTGGATTGTACCCGAAAATCCAACCGGGCCCCTGGAACGGGAAAGCTGATATCTTTCAGACAGGACGTCCGTTTGACGAACCGTCAGCGGCGTTGGTGGTTACATTTAGTAACGGTCCCTATGAGTATACCCTATGGGAGTTCGGGGTACAGTTGAGTTACGGCCGGGATTGGTTTGCTCACAAAACCAACCGGGCCCCTGGGACGAAAAGGCTAATAACTCACAGACCGGGCGTCCGATCGACGCGCCGTCTGTTGCGTTGAGACCCCTGTGACGAGACGGACTTTTGAGATACTTCTTCGTGGGACTTTGAGATACTTGGAGTATCGACCTGTAGCTCGTGGAGCGGACCCTCCCAGTGACGAGCGTGCGAAGTACGGAGACCGTGTAGCTGGCTGAGACCTGACGACTGCTTGACCGACTCGACTTGGAGTGAGTCGACTAGCCCAGTGGACGGAGCACTACTTTCTGAGGTGCAGACCCATGGCGGACGGAGCACTACCTGTGTGACAGTGCAGACCCGCGGTGCTCGTCCGGAGAGTACCTCAGCAGGCTACTAGGGGGTGTGCACTACGGTGTTTGGGTGACATACCTCGGCGGGAAGCACTACTGTGTTTGGGTGGCTGGCCCGCAGTACTCGACAGGAGGAGTACTTCAGCAGTCTTAGGTTAGTGAGCAGTACCTCGGAGTCGTGACAGGACCACTGTACACTCTAGAGACGGAGCTCTTCAGCAGTTACGGTTTCGATAATGAAAATCCTGGTTTGAGCTGAGACTTTTGACCTTGTGTTTACCTCATGATTTAGATGGGTCACCTGCTAACTTTGGTATATGTATGGGCATATACCCGGGTAGTGGTTATCCGTCGTTTTCACAATCCTTGTGTTTCCTCATGCTTGAGATGGGTTACTTGATAACTTAGGTATATGTATGGGCATATACCTAAGTAGAGTTTATCTGTTGAGATCTTCTTGTGGTTATCCTTGTTGGTTTTAGTGAGACCTTGAGGGTCTCGGGGTCTCTACTGAGTATCGTTATACTCACCCCTGCACGGGCTATGCCCGCACCTCGTTGTGTTGGTTGCAGACGACGGCCAGTACTGGCAGAGGCCGAGTGTTCGAGGACTGGACGGTACCTGGAGGTGGACTATACGACGAGGCGGTACCCAGAGGCAGACCACTGAGCGGGACATACTCGGAGCAGACGGCGGGACCCGAGGAGCAGAGGAGCTATCTGTACCCACCCTTCAGGTGGGATTTCCAGTGGTCAGCTCGGCGTAGCAGCTTTACTTTTCAGTTGCTGTTTTTTTTCTTTCGAGTTTTACTTTACAGTTGGGCTTGTATTTCCGGCCCCTTTTTACTTTCCGCACTTTTAGTTGTACTCTGTTTTTGCTTAGTGTTACTTTCCGCTTGCTTACTCTGTGGTGTTTGTTTACTTTACAAAGGCAATGCCTTCCCTTTTTACCGGGATTTACGCCTTGGTGCTAGTCGCCAGCCCCTGGCCTATGGAAGGCGGGCTTGGGGTAGTCACGGCACGGACCCCGAGGGCGGGTCGTGACAAATTGGTATGAGAGGTGGTCGGTTCTACCGCAGACTCTGATCTTTCTTTCTGTGAAGCAATAGTGTTAAGGGTACCGAGTGTGGTTTTCAGTCCAGGGAGTCCAGTGTTGGTGCGGGCGGCCGACGTATCCATACACCAGGACCCTGACAACTGATTTCCGACTTTGTGCATGAAAACACTGATTGCGTGTGTGTTTTCAAAGGTTTTTCCCCTTAAAACAGCTCAAACCAGGTCATCTCACCAGGTATAATCGTTTGATCGTGTTACGTTGTTTCTTTCAGGATGGCCCCACGACGGCAGCCAGTTAGGGTTCCGAGAATCGAACGTGACGACAGCCCACCGAGCGACGAGGCCTCGGTGCAGGGCCCTTTGTCAGCAGTGGCACCGGCGGTAGCTCTACCCGCCGAGCCCCCGATGCTTCCAGCAGCAGCCGCTGACGATGCACGTCGCCTCAGCGCACTGCATGAGTTTCAGCGCCAGCGACCGCCCAGGTTTCGCGGGGAGACGGATCCCCAGGCTGCAGAGGACTGGCTGGAGGCAGTGGTACGAGTGTTTAGGCTAGTGAGGACACCAGCAGACCTCATGGTGATCCTCGCTGCGAGCCTACTACACGCAGCAGCTGGACGATGGTGGAGCTTGATGCTCCAGGTGCACGATGAGGCATCTCTTCTTTGGACGGACTTTGAGAGCCTCTTCCGCTCGGAGTTCGTCCCAGCCACCCTTCGTGCGGTGCGTATTCAGGAGCTTCTACAGCTGCGGCAGGGCAGCATGACGGTCGCTCAGTACGCGGCGAGGTTCACCGACCTTTCTCGGTACTCGACAGACATGGTACGGGACCCCTTCTTCCGGGCCCGGACCTTCGAGCAGGGTTTGAGACACGAGATCAGGGCATCGCTGATCTCCCTCAGCATACCGACTCAGACAGGAGTACTGGAGCGGGCCCTTCTGATTGAGAGCTTCCTTGCTGAGTCTTCACCAGCGCAGCGACCCACCGCAGGGCGGCACGTAGCGGAGTCTTCGGTAGCAGGTAGCCGACAGATGACTCAGGGGTCCAAACAGACCAGACCTTCAGGCAGACGACCTCAGGGCACTGGCTCAGCAGTGCAGGGCACACAGCGCGGAGCCAGTCTTTTGAGTGGAAGACAGTGCTTTGCATGCGGCGGGCAAGGCCACATGGCTCGTGACTGCCCGACCCGCCATGCGGAGGAGCAGCTGACGGTTGAGGAACCACCTAGGCAGAGGCAGAGGTTCGACCGTGGCGGTCCGCAGGGAGGAGGCGGACGAGGCAGAGGAGCTGGCCGAGCAGCAGGTGGTGGACGATGCTTTGAGGCTCTGCCACCACCACCACCAGGAGGTCCACCCCGACCACAGGGAGTAGGTGAACATGCGAGAGCACAGCTTCAGGCAGTTGAATCTTACGAACATGGAGCTCTGGGAGCCGATGGACAGGAGCAGAACTAGTGGATACATCCTTGTACTTCTGCTTCCTTGCTGCTTTTGTGTAGCGTCTTGTATTATGAGCTGCAATAATAAAAGACGCATCCTTTGTGATGTTTTCATTCCTGTCCTCTTTTGTGATGTTACTAAGAGGTTCCAGTTTACTGTTGACTTGACCCTCACTTGTGAGACATCTACTGGAGGAGACCAGTTACCACACACTGATGCCGACAGTGTGACTCAACCCTTGGAGGCGAGAGTAACGGTTGGATCTCTTAGTAGTAGCGTCGAGGCCTTACGACGTCATCCTTGGTATGGATTAATATCATCCATGTTAGGATTGACTGTTTTAGGCAAAGAATGTGGTTCATCCAGGGGATGAGACCAGGTTTCTCTTTTCGGCAAAGAAGAAATCTCGCAGCTCTTGTGGGACCAGAGATGGTCCGGGCCACGTCAGAGGAGGTCCATGTCATCCAGGAGTGGGTCCTACATGGGCGATTGATTCCTCTTGTGCGCAACAGATGGCGGCACGGGAATCTCCAGGAGAGCACATGGGAGCGGGAGGCTCAGATGCGTGCTCAGTACCCTCTTTTGTTTCCCTAGTTTTTGTTGTATCTTTACGGGGACGTAAAGCCCTGAGGTGGGAGTAATGTAAAGACCCGTAAAATTCAAGGGAAATTTTTTCTTAATTTTCTTTAGAATTTTACAAGAGCGCGGTTTCAGACGGCACCTGATTCCGAGGCCCGGAGTGCCCGGAATTAATTTCCGAAGTTTGGCTCGGGTACGTTCAGTGAACGAACGAGCGGGAATTCCTAACTTTTGATCCGGTGCTCGGAATTGAAATCCGAGGGCACCGATGAACTCGCAGCGCCGTTTTTCGCTTAAAGAGACCTTTTCGGGAGTTGCGTTTGTTGCGGGTTGAAAGTTAATTTTTGAGGTTTTTAGTTGAGTTAAATAAAATTTGTGTAGAACAAATTTTATTATAACTTCTTAAAACCTATCAAAAGAGGTTGGAAGTGGGACCCACAACCACTTAACCTCCCTTGGGAGGATTAAGTGTGGTGGGGCCCACACGAACCCCCACCTTTTTCAACTCCCCTCTCTCCCTCTTAATGGCTTGACAAGTTAACTTCTATTTAATTATACAATTCATGTATATTAAATAAGTGAGTTAATTTTGGAGTTAGCCATTTTGAATTTCAAACCTTTGAAATTCTTGTGGTTAAGTTATGTAATAATATAAGTTAAAGCTTATATTATTCTAGGGGATTCTTTTACCACCTTGGGAGGATTTCTTGAGAGCTTTGGAAGCTTTTCCCTTTCTTCTTCAACCTTGACGAAGAACACGAAGAACGCCGTTCTTCAACGAAGAACTTCTTCGCCGAAGAACACGGTCTTTCCGCGATGCCATATCCGCGACGTGACGTTCTTCTTCCGCATTATCTTTTCCGCGACGAACGCCATTGACAACGACTCTTCCTCCGACGTCAAAGGAATCGACACCGATATTCCACGACTCCGTCAACGTGCGACTATCGAGGTAGGGGTTCTTGAGTTTGTTGTTTCCTTTTTATTTGACTTTCCTCAAGACTTGACGTAGAACGCTCAAGTTCCGACGAAGAACGCCGCTCCGCTCTTCTTCGTCTTCGGTGTCAACGAGAGAGAACACCGCACCTTCCTCGGACAACCTTCATCGGCGTACAAGGATTCGCCAACGACGTGCCTCTTCGGACGTGCCTCTTCGTCGTTGAATTTGACGAACGACGACCGCGTCGCCCGACCTCCGCGACGTCGTCTTCCGCGGAACGTAGAACAATCTTCGAACCTTATACCAAGGTAGGGGTTGTTGAATATTGTTAATTCATCCCATTTCTTGCTCGTGGATTGCATGTCTACGTGAGGCTTTTGAATATTTTATATAAGTGTTGTTGTTAACGCGAGGGGGGCCGGACCGCACGAACACGGCCGAACCCCCCTCCATCGTTCATGTTTATTCATGCGGGTGGAAGCAAGTGGCGTGGTGCCGTCGCACCACGCGGATGATCGTGCTTATATTTTACGCAACGCCGTCGCGCTACGCCGAGGAGAATCTTCAAGAACGCGACGCCGTCGCGCCGCGTTGGAAGGAATCATGGCACGACGAAAGGGGCGCGGTGCCGTCGCACCGCGCCGGACGACGAACACCGCGGCCGGTTCCGGGCCGCGGCGGGACGAGAAGACCGCGGCCGGTTCCGGGCCGCGGCGGAAGAGAAGACCGGCGGCCGGGCCGCCGGCATCGGAAGTCAAAGGCGGGACCGGAATTTCCGGTCCCGTTGGTAAAAACTGGCCGGCCAGCTGGCCGGCCGGATGACTTAAAACCGGGGAATTTAATTCCCCGGCCAACCCATGAAAACCCCCCTCTTTAAGAGGGGGGGGGCGGTTCTTTAAGGAGGGGGGGGCAACAGCCCCCCGGTTCGTGACCAGCAGGCCCCCCACGTGAGGGGGAAGTTTTTTTTTAAAAATAATAACGGCGCGGCATAGCCGCGCCGCCCCTTCAATCAAGCCCCCCACGTAGGGGGGGCGGTTTTTACAAACAGGCGCGGCTAATTGCCGCGCCGCCCTCCAGCAAAGCGGGGGCTTTGCTCCCCGCAAGCCGACCGCGCGGCCTCCATGCGGCGCCAGCCGCCAAGCCACCGCGGCCCGCCGCGGCCCGCCGCGCCGCCGCGCCGCCCAGGGGGGGGGGGGTCGGGCCGGGTCGGCCCGGACCCGGACCCCCCATTTCGAACCAGAATTGGTTTTTGCCCCATAACTTGAGCCTCGGACCTCCGATCGACGAACCATCAGTGGCAACGCGATCCTTGGATCGAGACGGTCGTTTCGGTATATCGCACTCAAGGTTTCGGGTTACTTTGAGTTTGGCCGGGTTGGTTCGTTCACGAAACCAACCGGGCCTTCGGAGCGGAAACTCTCATATCTTGAGCCACGAACGTCCGATTGACGCGCCGTCAGTCGCGTAGTGTTCCTCTTAGTGAGACGGATCTTTTGGCATACTCCGCCCGAGGTTTGGACGCAGGTGGAGTACGGTCGGGTTGGTTTTTCCTTAAAAACCAACTGGGCCCCGGAGACGAAAAAGCCAATAACTCACAGACCGGGCGTCCGATTGACGCGCCGTCTGTTTCGTTGACTTCCTCTTGATGAGACGGAACTTTTGACATACTCCGCCCGAGTTTTGGATACAGTCGGAGTATGGCCGGGTTGGATTGTACCCGAAAATCCAACCGGGCCCCTGGAACGGGAAAGCTGATATCTTTCAGACAGGACGTCCGTTTGACGAACCGTCAGCGGCGTTGGTGGTTACGTTTAGTAACGGTCCCTATGAGTATACCCTATGGGAGTTCGGGGTACAGTTGAGTTACGGCCGGGATTGGTTTGCTCACAAAACCAACCGGGCCCCTGGGACGAAAAGGCTAATAACTCACAGACCGGGCGTCCGATCGACGCGCCGTCTGTTGCGTTGAGACCCCTGTGACGAGACGGACTTTTGAGATACTTCTTCGTGGGACTTTGAGATACTTGGAGTATCGACCTGTAGCTCGTGGAGCGGACCCTCCCAGTGACGAGCGTGCGAAGTACGGAGACCGTGTAGCTGGCTGAGACCTGACGACTGCTTGACCGACTCGACTTGGAGTGAGTCGACTAGCCCAGTGGACGGAGCACTACTTTCTGAGGTGCAGACCCATGGCGGACGGAGCACTACCTGTGTGACAGTGCAGACCCGCGGTGCTCGTCCGGAGAGTACCTCAGCAGGCTACTAGGGGGTGTGCACTACGGTGTTTGGGTGACATACCTCGGCGGGAAGCACTACTGTGTTTGGGTGGCTGGCCCGCAGTACTCGACAGGAGGAGTACTTCAGCAGTCTTAGGTTAGTGAGCAGTACCTCGGAGTCGTGACAGGACCACTGTACACTCTAGAGACGGAGCTCTTCAGCAGTTACGGTTTCGATAATGAAAATCCTGGTTTGAGCTGAGACTTTTGACCTTGTGTTTACCTCATGATTTAGATGGGTCACCTGCTAACTTTGGTATATGTATGGGCATATACCCGGGTAGTGGTTATCCGTCGTTTTCACAATCCTTGTGTTTCCTCATGCTTGAGATGGGTTACTTGATAACTTAGGTATATGTATGGGCATATACCTAAGTAGAGTTTATCTGTTGAGATCTTCTTGTGGTTATCCTTGTTGGTTTTAGTGAGACCTTGAGGGTCTCGGGGTCTCTACTGAGTATCGTTATACTCACCCCTGCACGGGCTATGCCCGCACCTCGTTGTGTTGGTTGCAGACGACGGCCAGTACTGGCAGAGGCCGAGTGTTCGAGGACTGGACGGTACCTGGAGGTGGACTATACGACGAGGCGGTACCCAGAGGCAGACCACTGAGCGGGACATACTCGGAGCAGACGGCGGGACCCGAGGAGCAGAGGAGCTATCTGTACCCACCCTTCAGGTGGGATTTCCAGTGGTCAGCTCGGCGTAGCAGCTTTACTTTTCAGTTGCTGTTTTTTTTCTTTCGAGTTTTACTTTACAGTTGGGCTTGTATTTCCGGCCCCTTTTTACTTTCCGCACTTTTAGTTGTACTCTGTTTTTGCTTAGTGTTACTTTCCGCTTGCTTACTCTGTGGTGTTTGTTTACTTTACAAAGGCAATGCCTTCCCTTTTTACCGGGATTTACGCCTTGGTGCTAGTCGCCAGCCCCTGGCCTATGGAAGGCGGGCTTGGGGTAGTCACGGCACGGACCCCGAGGGCGGGTCGTGACAGCTTCTCATTTACATGACTGAGATAGTGATGCCACAACTGGGTGATGTTTGAGTCAGGTGAGTTTGTTTCGTTATCGATTTCCAACACTTGGTTTTCATAATTTAATACATACAAACCATTATTTAAATGCGCCATACCATAACATACGTTGTTTTTATAAAAGAGGCAACCCTTATTTCCAAACTTGAAAATAAATCCATCCATATCCAAACAAGATATAGAAATTATGTTCTTGGTAACACTAGGCGCATAATAACAGTTATGTAAAACCAAAATCATCCCAGTTGGCAATGAGAGGTGGTAATCGCCAATGGCTAACGCAGCCAACATCGCACCATTGATAGCTCAAAGATCCCCCTCTCCTCTATAAATCTTTCAAAATCTACTTGGTTCTGGCATTTGAATACAGATGTGAGCCCCACAAGCTATATCTAATACCCAATGTGTAGAAATGGAAAGATTGCACTCGATAACGAACACACCTTTAACGTCCCCATGTTTCTGGGTGTAGTTCCTCTTCCAGTGGCCTTGCTTGCCACATGCAAAACATACCGCGTCATGTTCCTTGCCCTGCCTCTAGATCTTCCCCTTCTTGGAGGGATGACGCTCGGGGGATTCAGACCGTTTATAAGTCTTTGGCCCCTTTGCTTTGTCCTTCCTTTTCTTATTCACCATAAGGACTGCGGGTTTGCCACTCCCCATGTCCTTATCTACCTGGAGAATTAAGGTCATAAGTTCTGATAGACTCTTCTCATTGTTTCTCATGTTATAGTTGACAATAAAGCTAGATTAGGTCTTAGGTAGTGATGATAGGATGAGATTTGTACGCAACTCATCCGGGAACTTAATCCCTAAGATGTCCAGGCGTTCAATGTAGCCAATGAGCTTGACTACATGAGGCCCAGCTGGTGAAAACTCTCCAATATTAGTTGTAAACAAAGCATTGGAGATCTCATATCTCTCTTATCTCACATTCTCTTGATAGAGATCCTTAAGGTGAGACATCATGCTATATGCGTCCATGTTTTCATGTTGCTTCAAGAGCTCATTGGATGTGGCCAACAGCATGAAACACTAGACATTTGTGGCATCATCCATGTGTTTCATATAGAGAAATATTTCCTCATAATTGGCCTCTTTTCCAGGCGCAACTATAATAGGCTCTTCCAGCACATACAATTTCCTCTCGTGGCGAAGGATGACGCGTAAACGCCTCTTCCACTCTTGGAAATTGGTGACGGTGAGAAGGTTTTCCTTCTCAAGTATGGTTCGCAATGATATGTTTGAAGTCATTTTTCTTATTGTTTCTACAAATTAAGATGAGCAAAGTTTTGGTACTTTATTATGATACAACTGAGATGAATAAATAAATTAATACTTATTAGTCTCTCAATATTTTATCGAAATCCAATATCTCTCACCATTGACTTCGGAATATTCTGTTGTCTGAATATTCTAGTGGCAAGGATCCATATTGTCCATCTCATTACCCCAATTAGGGTTGTTCAAGCAACTTGAAGGGTTTTAGGTAGGCATTCTAAATGTCAACTACATTAACTCGTGGCTCCTTGATCCGCTGAGTGGACTGCCCAATCCTGGAATCCTTTTATTTTTGGATTTCCTCAACCTTTGCCTCTTGGTCACACCAAATCCTGCTGTGGAAATCAACCCTTGATTCAAACCAAGTCAAGTCAACCCAAAACCTTGAATTAGAATTCTCCGATAATTGAAAGCACCCCAACTAGGGTTGGTCAAGCACTTTGAACTATGTTTCGATTCTAACCAAGATTATGGAAGGCTATACCAACTTAATATTTCATTGAGGGATTTTATCCTTATATGTAAATTTTAATTTTATTATCTTTGATTACATTTTTGTTAATATTAAGTGGGATATACTTAAGTGATTAACATGTCTAAGATAATATTTTATGCATAATCCGGTCTTATTTTAGTTCCATCTTGCATGTTTGTTTAATTCATTAATTGTGTGATCGTGACAACACACCCACAATAAATAAAACATGCAACTGACAGAAATAAAATAAATGGTATGATCATGAGCTTGTTCTATTGGTTAGTTTATCTAGAAGTTGATAAACTAACCCAAGACCTAGGGGGAAAACACCTTGAACCTTTTGGGTTCGTGTTTACAGCTTTCCACCTGTCCACCTTTGTATCTCCTTGGATTGGTTTCACCTTGGCTCCTAACTTGAGCTGCCTCCACCATCTTAGGAGCTCCATCCATTACATATGATTTTATCTCACACACAGGTGAGGGGTAAAATGGGATTTTACATAAAAGAAACTTTGGGCGTGCAGGCCCTACATATTAATGAGGAGAAGGCTCGCAGGCCAACAAATTTAATTTAAATAAATAAATTTAAAGAAACCATTCACATAAAAAGGTCTTGGTATAGCTCATGATTATCCATACATGAAACGATATTTACGCATAAATAAAACTATCATTCAATTCTTTAATCGTTCTTGTTTAAGATAAATCGCGCTCAAATCAATTAATTATTTTTAATTAATCAATCCTTTTATCTTAAACACTTTTCTGAATTTCCTTGATATTCTCATCCATTATAATTTTAAACAAATAAATTCATTTAAAATTATATTTGTACGTAACTTGTACCTTGGAGGCAACCTAGTGAATTCCCGTTCATAACTACCCAATTAGTAGAAATAAACATTACGCAGATGTTAAATTAAACACATATATATAAAACACCTATCACGTGTTGTGTCTCAACTTTACACCTGCACTATGGTACATGTCTCAAGGGTTTGTATACTATAATAATAAATTTTAATAAATCTGCATAATTTGGATGAGTACACGGCGTGTAGTTCTGACTACACGGTGTGTTTTTTTGTTCACCATCCATCCAAAGTGCATGCCTGGGGACATGGCGTGTAGATGTACTTCGGAAATTTTTGGAGTACACGGCGTCTTCAGTGGGACACACACCATGTAGTATTTGCGTTACATGGTTTCCGGTCGGGCAAGCCATGTACGGGGTATACGGTTCAACCCTAGCCCGAAGGGACTACACGCCGTGTTCAGTGGACCACACGGCGTGTAATCTGGAAACCATGTGCCAGCTATTCCTAGTCAACACACGGTGTCATTTATGACTTAGGAAGACTCCAACACACGGCCTGATTTGGAAGACTGGTCTGATGCATTGAACCTAGACCACACGGCATGTACTTTCGAATACATGTCATGTATTCTGGCATTGTATGGCCAGGAACGTTTGGCACCTTCGGACGAGATCCTCTATTTTATTTTAATCAAAATTAAAAAGAAAAAATTGTTTCTGTAAGGTGAACGAGAAACGTGAGAGGGGGAATAGATCTTGAGATTCAGATTTTAAATAATGATT
The DNA here is from genome assembly GCA_963277665.1 of Viscum album. Classification (NCBI taxonomy): domain Eukaryota; kingdom Viridiplantae; phylum Streptophyta; class Magnoliopsida; order Santalales; family Viscaceae; genus Viscum; species Viscum album. The sequence continues at coordinate 1,819,087,610 of OY728132.1, forward strand.
AACTTGAATTGAAACAACTAAATTATTAAATGTGTAAATCACCAACAAAAAACTTAAATAATTATAACCAATGATATAACCCCTCTGATACCACTTGTAGGTTCTGGGCACAGCGGAAGTGTGTTGGTGGGTGTACCCAACTTCAATTTTAGCGTTAACAATGGTCAATCCGAGATCTGTCATGATAATAAAACGTCGGATCTTCGAAATAGAATGAAGAACAAAAAAGAAAGAGGAGAGTCTCAGAACCATAGATAGGATCATTATATGTTGGTTATAATTAATTTAATTAATTGACAAGAATTACCTTGATATAATTCTTTCTTCATTGATGTTTCCAGTCACGATCTGATGTGATCCGTCATTGTGTCGTAGAATCTAAGTATAGGATTCCTCTTGCGGTGATCCACACATGCTCCATGTATCTCTAGACATCGTCAAAGGGATCTTTGGGTGCTAGCGCGAAAGAGTCTTCGCTTGCGATGTCCTCCTTTGATCACCTTGATCCGATAGAGGTGGATGTCTCTCTCATAGCTTGAGAGTGTTCTTGGTGGAAAAGGAATTATCTCTTGGCTTGAGAGCTTTTCCAAATCTGTTGTGCACAACCACACAAAAAATGGCTAGGCTAATGAGAAATATATAATTGGGATTTTTAATTACATAGAATAAAAAATGAATTAATTACCCGAAAGAATTTATTCATTTCATTTAATTCTTAGTAATACCCCATGTCTAATAATAACAGTTGATTGTTATTATTACTTAACATGCGCCCAGCGAATTACACCTAATATTATTTAATTAAAAAAATAATATTATTTCTCATAAATTAAAAAAAATACACGGCGTGTACTTTTATTTTTCCATTTTTCTTTATTTTCTCCACCACATTTATTAGACCTTGAATAATGGCTATTTATTTCTAAAATAAATATCATTGCATTACTTGCTAATAAATATATTATTTCTCCCACAATATATTCTCTCGAATAACTAGTGTTGAAATAAATGCGATTAACCATCCTTAAATAAATATTAAACCAAAATCGGGAATAATCTTTATTTAACTTGTTAAATTAATATTTAACTGAGATACTTGGACACACTTAGTGTGTGACCCTCTAGACCTCTTTCTTGGTGGCATTAGACGAAGTCTGCCTAAAGTCCAAGGTTAGTGTCTAGCGACACGTCAAGGCACACATAGAGAAAGAATTTAACGCTGAAATGACATGTCACCTCCTACGAACGCTTACCGTGTAATATAATCCCTTTGTCTCGATATCTCAAATCAAGCGGGTTGCATGCTAGTGTCATTAACACATGTGCTCGATTATTCTGTCTTTGACTTTCTGGAATTGAACTTGCCCATTTCTCACCATGGCCATTGATTTATTTAGGCTATATCAATTTCATCAAATGGCATGAGATATCTACTTCTGTTATGGAACAGAAGGGACAAATCCTTTCTCACGTTATCTATTGATGTAGTATCACTCGTGACGCACCCAACGTATCCTACCTCGCTGCGAACAGTGTGTCGTCACAGTTTTCGTCAATACATCTAAGTGTGTGAGTTGTAATACCCATTAATAATAATCTTAAATTCTAAGCACCAATACACGCGTCCGCAGATAGGAACATCCAATGACACTATGAAATGTGGATTTCCTACTGGCGGGTCTCGTTCTCATAATATCCTCCTGAATATTACCAACGGCGCACACCATGAGAAGGTGACTCAAATTTTTATGAGTCTTCACCCCTAATGGCCTATATTATTTGTGTCCCTCAAATAACATCATCCGTTCATAGAACATATATTCAAGAATAGTGTTATGGCACTTTTGAGTTCTCATCATAACAGGGATCCGCTGTGACCCTTTAATGCAACAGTTATCCTTAGGACATTATCACATGCATTGTCACATGGAAAAACAATCAAGATGTGATAAGGTATTTATTAATGAATCAAATACAAAGTAGTTGGTTCTAGGCCACCAACTCCAACAAAAAGTTCATTTCTCAATGCACCCAAGGTTCCCAATGTTCTATGTTTGTTGAAACCATTTGAAAACCATGCTCACATTTCATAAAAAAATCATAACGAAGCCTCACCACTTCCATGCTTGAAAATCCATTCTAGAACCAAGTCTTAAAGGCATTTCATCAACATATAGTATGTCCAAAACCATTTTTAATACAAAATCCCTTTAAAGAAATAGATTTCATGAGGCAAATCCACCTTTATATCAATTCCATCACTTCCATAAAACAAACTAAAGGAATTGTACAAGAACATTAAGTAATTCATGCATTAACACCTTTTTATAGAGACACATACCTCAAGAATAGAGAGAAACCATCAAGAATTGATCTTCCAAAGCCCAGGGTTGATCCTGATCAAAAAGGGGATTCAAGGACTTCAAAAACCTCTCTCAGACGCCTAAGGTTCGCCAGAGAAATATGGAATCCAAGCTAGTTTGGAGGGGCTCCTGGTATTTATAGGCAATCTATAAAATAGAAGACCATAGAGCAAAGGTGCTGGAAGAAGCCCATACTACGGCGCAATATGAGGGACCACACCATAGCCCTTTTGATCAAAACTGCATCTGAAAACCACAGTGCATATCCTATTTTCCATGAGAGGAGACTACAGTGCACCCAAGACGACCATGACGTAAGGGTGCTGAATTTGGTAGACCGACCAAATTCCACCCGAGGCTCCTACATCGTAGTTGAGCACAGCATGCCGTAATGCCCAACCGGCCTACGTCGTAACCTTGATCCACAACGTAATCATGCCAAAATTGGCAGTGGCGCCAGCATTCCACCTCCAAAGCTCCACGCTGTACCCAGAATCTCCACGGCACATCACTCACATCCATTCCACAATCCCCTATATAATTCCATAAGAACTCCATATCACCCTCTAAAACCCCGAAACTCAAAGTACCACTCATAAACATTTAAAGGAGAACATACCAAAACCTGAAGGGAGTCACAAAGACTAGTATGTTACAACCATCATTTACTATCCCTTTTTCACCAATACCAAATGCAGTGTTGGGATTCAACTTAACCTCAACCTTTTTGCTTCCATTTCCTTTTATGTTTCCTCCATAAAACTTTTCATCATTTAAAATAAGGCCGAACAAGAAAAGAATATTTACCTAGTAAACTTACATATTAAATTTAAAACTATATAGTAAAATTATGTATTAAATTTACTAAATCAACATGCTTAGCATATTAAATTTTCAAAATTACAATGCAAATTTACATAGTTTACCAACATTGCAAATTAGCACAATAAATATATAATAGATAATTGGCAAGCATTAAACGGTAAATTTTCATGCTAAATTTGTAGATTTGTAATTTAAATTTACACGGTAAATTTATGAAGTAAACTTAGTAAATTTACACATAAAAATTTGTATATTTTCAATTCTTAAGTAAAATTTCATAGTAAATTTTGATAGTAAATTTGCAGAGCTATTTTTCAGTCAATTTTCAAAATAAATTTTTAGACCGGGAATGTAAATTAAAATTTACATACCAGAGTTTCCAAAGTAAATTTGTTATGTAAATTGGCTTAATAAATTTTCATAGATTTTATACAATGAATTTAATGGTATTTACAAAAAAATATTTAGAAAATTTTTTAAGGAAAAATACAAACTAAATTTCAGGAAATTTCCAAAAATAAACAAAAGAAAGGTTAACACATAATTTATAAATAATTTCAAAAAGTAGGAATAAAATGTTCAAAGTGTTCTTAAACATACAAAGTAAGATTACATTTATGAACTAAGAACAAAATTGTCAAAATACCATTAAAATTGTATAGTAAACAATTCTAAAGAAAAGTAAAGCAGATCTAGATAAATAATATATAATGAAGAAGATCGGTCTGCCTTGATCTGGAATAGTCACTTCCATGGTAACTCAACTTCTCTCCAAAGTCAAACCCTCTCTAAGAATCTGTGTCTCCTCTCCTATTTGACTCATTTGAGACTCCAATGCTTCTTATTTCTTGCAAACACCATAAATTCACCATGCATGACCAAAATCTACCTTTTAAACCTGCCAAGGCAGTTTAGATCAATATGACACAAATGTATTATGTAAAATACATGTAGCAAAGGGTCATCACTTAAAAAGAAACAAACATATATACTTCATAATGATCAGAGCTATGAATGCAACTTTTTATTTAAATGCATAAAAACATAATAATTCAGCCATGTCAATTATAATAAGCAGTTAAAAAACAAGTATTGTTTGTAACACTAAATATTTCCATAACTATATTTCTATCATGGGATAAGACTATGACAACAATTGATGAAAACTGCTTTTATAGCACTCATAATTTATAGAAAGTGTTTCCAGATTGATTATTGAAACTGCTTTTATGGAACTTCTTAAAAGTGGTTTTCATTTAGAATTTAAGTAAGTGTTTTTACAACAGAACAAATACCGCTTATTTTTTCAAACTGCTTATCGTAAGAATTAAGTGATACAGGCAGTTTTCAACAGCCCTTACCGTGACTAATCTGGGTATAACTCAAGTGGGTCCCTTATTTATAAGCCTTGGTATGCTCCATTCTCCATCATAAGATCACGTTTAAAAAACTACAAACCTTATTGTAATGTTTCCTAACATAATTTTGGGTTTGAAAATCATGTTCTTGAGCCAATTCAAGCTGAGACAACTTCAAAATCATTCAGTTTGTGAAAGAAATTCTGGATGCATTTGTGAAATTCACTTTAAAAATGGGATGTTTCATCTAAATTTTTTCGCTTAAAAAAAATTCAATTTTATCTAATCTATTTTTTAAAGATTATTATTTTAAGGATTTTTTTAACATAAATTGAATATTTTCTCTTCTTTATAAGAACAAAATTCTAATAAATGTTTGAATTTTAGAGAACTTATGTCTCAACATCAGTCACATTCTTTTTTCATATTAAAAATTATTATAGAAAAAACTAAAAACGGTTTCTTGTTTATAAGTTCCAAAAAAAATCGTTACTGAGTAGTTTTACAGAGATGATATAAGGGCCCGTTTGATGGATTTCCTAAAGGTACTGTACATGGGAAACAAACTATCAACCCACCATGGTTGGATTAAAGTAGGAAATGGTAAGTCAATCTATTATTTGGTTAGATGAAATGGAAATCCGTGGAAGAGGTGATTCAAAAAAGCATTGGAACGAGTAATGACTTCAAGGGGTATAGAACTAAAAAGATCATTGCGCAACTTCAAATATTTTTTATTTAACTCAAGTGTATAATTGACATTACACAATACTGTTTGAAAATCAACCGAAGGGACTGTTATTCTTTACTTGTTTCATTTTATTCCCAATGATCCCATGAACCAAACGGGACATAAGAGAATGGAAGAAGAGTGAACAGAATGACAAAAAAAATTCAGATCAACTATCAAACTGCTATGAGAAATTCAAAAAAGGTTGAAAGAAATCAAAATCTTAAAACAGAGCTGAGTAATGAAACCATTGACAACAAACCTTTAATTTTCAACTTTAAAATGAAATCCGATGAATGCAAAAAATTAAATAGTTTATCACTTACCTCAGTTGGAATCCCATCAACATTCCATAGCACACTCACCGATACTCTAAACAAACCAGCATTTTGCAGCAATTAAGATGGATCCAATTCATCAGTACCATCTTTTTTCATCATTTTATTCATCTAGGCACACTTAGGGATTGAATTCATTGTTATCAAAACATCCATAAACCAGCGATCACAATTTTCAAATCCAAATTTAAATTTTAATTAAATTCATAAGAAATTGACCCAGTAATGGAAGATTAGAGAAGAACAAGCCCCTGAATTAACAAGAAAATGGTGACCCAAGAGCAAGATTCAAAATCCAATGAGTGACTTGCAGTAACCACATTCCGAATGAAAAGATGAATCCCACAATACCAACAAATTCAAAAATAAAAAGTAGGAATTTAAGAGACCTGGATGATGGGTAATGAAGAAAAAAAGAGCTTATGAGGACCAGATAACTTTTAATTTTAAATGAAGGACTTTGAAAAGTAATCACTCCATAGAAGGGTTTATAATCATATGAATTTTTTTCTCAATTGCCTACAATTAACCAAAGATTTTGCTCCAACTAAAATAACAATAATAGCACATTCAGTCCATAATACAACGAAAAAAGTGACGGTTCTTCAAGGTCCAAAATTTAAGAAAACATAGCGCATTTAATTATATTTTTTCAAAAATAGCATTCATTAATTTAGGAAAAGAAGACCCATAAACTGTCGGAATACATTATTTTTAGAGATAGTTATGAGATACAAGACTTGAGGAAGATGTTGGATTGGTGTTGCCCGATCCGGTTGGGTCGAATGCTTGTGGCCCGCAACTATCGCGGAGCTGACCGATCGACATCGACAGACACTGTAGCGGTGCGGACTTCGTGATCAATAGTATTGTAGCGCTTTTGACTTCCAGCCGGCAGACACTGTAGCACTTTTGACAAAGTGAGTCGCCGATCACTGTTGCAACGCAGACTACTATTCAGAATAGTAGACCGTCTTCTTCATATGTAGCTCATTTTTGGGCTAGGGTTTTTGGATTGAAATCCTCTGTAATTTGTTGCTCTCGATTAGTGAAATTCTGCCTCTCCCATGGACGTAGGGATTTTTCCCGAACCACGTAAATCGTCGTGTTCATTGTTGTTTTTCCTTTCTTTTCATTTTCTCATTTTCTGTTGTTGTGTCTCCCGACGATTCCGCAACAACTGGTATCAAAGGGTGAGTTCGGAATTCTCCAACAATGGCTCTGGATGAAGGCAAAGTGAAGATCGATCGCTTCGATGGAACTGATTTCAGTTTCTGGAGGATGCAGATCGAGGATTATCTTTATCAGAAAAAGATGCACTTGCCGCTTCTGGGTGTGAAGCCAGTGGAAATGGAGAAGTCAGAATGGGAGCTACTGGATCGACAGGTTCTGGGTGTTGTGCGCCTGACGTTGGCCAAAAACGTGGCGTTCAATATCAGAGAGGAGAAGACGACGGTGGACCTGATGAAAGCCCTCACAAATATGTACGAGAAGCCTTCTGCGGCTAACAAGGTGCATTTGATACGACGATTGTTCAACCTGAAAATGGTTGAAGGGAGATCTGTTGTAGATCATATCAACGAGTTCAATACCATCATAAGTCAGTTGTCATCGGTGGACATTGACCTTGGTGATGAGGTATGTGCTCTGGTTTTATTATCTTCGTTACCTGAAAGTTGGGAAGCAATTGTAACAGCTGTGAGCAGCACTTCGGGGAATACGAAGATGGCTCTGAAAGATATAAGGGACCTGATCCTTAGTGAGGATGTTCGAAGAAGAGAATCAGGCAGATTCTCTGATTCTGCTTTGAATGTTGAAGGAAGAGGAAGGTACCCACAGCGGGACAATCGTAGAAGACGGTCGAAATCGAGAGGAAAGAGAAAAGACAAGGTAAAGGGGTCTAGTCCTACCTGCTGGACATGCGGGCATGTCAAGAAGGAGTGCAGAGATAACCGGAAGGGACCTGAAACCAGTGGAGCAAACGCGGTAGCTGAAGGAACTGACGACGTGCTACTGCTGAGCGTAGACAGCCCGATGGAGTCTTGGATTTTAGACTCTGGGTCGTCTTTCCATTCTACATCGGAGAAGGCTTTCCTGAACAATTTTGTTTCTGGAAATTTTGGCAAGGTACATCTTGCTGATGAAGAGCCCTTGCAGATTGTGGGGAAAGGAGATGCACGGATCAAGACCAATAGTGGGAGTTTGCTGGTTCTGGAAAACGTGAGGTACATCCCTGGTTTAAGAAGAAATATCATTTCTGTGGGACAGCTTGATGATGCAGGGTTGAGTACCACATTCACTGGTGGTGCATGGAAGATCATCAAAGGAGCTATGGTCATAGCTCGGGGAGCAAAGAATGGCACCCTGTACAACATGACAGAAAGTTGCATGGACATGGCTGCATCACTGGAAGCTGTCGGAGGTTCTCAACTGTGGCACTATAGACTCGGCCACATGATTGAAAAGGGGATGGAGGTGCTGGAAACTAAAGGGTTGTTACCAGAGCTGAAGTCGGTGGAAGTAGGCTTATGTGAAGATTGCATCTTTGGAAAGCAGAGGAAGGTGTCCTTTGCAAAAGGAGGTAGAACACCGAAGGATGGAAAGCTGGACCTGGTGCATACAGATGTTTGGGGGCCTACACCAGTACCATCCCTCGGAGGGTCACAATATTATGTGACATTCATCGATGACTCAACAAGGAAGGTATGGGTTTACTTTCTGAAGAATAAATCTGATGTGTTCAAGATGTTTCATAAGTGGAAAGTCATGGTGGAGAACGAGTCAGGAGCAAAGCTGAAATGTTTAAGGTCTGACAATGGTGGAGAGTATGGCAGTCAGGAGTTTAGGGAATTCTGTTCTGAAAATGGAATTCGGTGGGAGAAGACAATCCCAGGACCACAACAGAATGGTGTGGCAGAAAGGATGAATAGGACACTGAATGAACGTGCCAGGAGCATGATGCTGCATTCGGGGTTACCCAAGACCTTTTGGGCTGATGCAGTAAATATGGCAGCATATCTCATAAACAGGAGTCCCTCTGTGCCAATGGGGGAATGTCTACCTGAGGAACTCTGGTCTGGTAAGGTGGTAAGACTATCACATTTACGAGTCTTTGGCAGTTTAGCATATGTTCATGTTGATGCTAATACAAGGGACAAGATTTATGCCAAGTCCAAAAAATGTTTTTTTATTGGCTATGGTGGTGAGGATTTTGGGTATCGCTTTTGGGATGATCTCAACAGGATGGTCATCAGGAGCCAAAACGTGGTATTCAATGAAGGTGTCATGTACAAATATCGCCATGCAGTTGAAGATGAAAATGGGAACATTGAATCAGAATGAAAAAAGCAAGTGGAGCTTGAAGGTGTAGCTGAGCTTGAGAGATCCGAACCGGTGGAACCTACTACTCCAGTGGAGTTGAGGAGATCATCAAGGGTGAGAAGGCTTGTGCAGAGGTATTCACCATCATTGCATTACCTGTTATTGACTGACGGTGGAGAACCAGAATGCTTTGAAGAAGCAATGCAGCTGAAGGAGTCGAGCAAGTGGGAGTTGGCTATGAAGGAGGAGATTTCCTCATTGCATGAGAACAACACTTGGGAGCTGACACCTCTGCCAAGAGGAAAGAAAGCATTGCAGAATAAGTGGGTCTACCGGGTCAAGGAAGAACATGATGGAAAGAGGAGGTTCAAGGAAAGGCTGGTGGTGAAAGGCTTTCAACAGAAGGAGGGAGTAGATTTCACTGAAATCTTCTCACCAGTAGTAAAGCTCACCACCATCCGGGTGGTTCTCAGCATTGTGGCGTCAGAGGATTTGCACCTTGAGCAGCTTGATGTCAAGACTGCTTTCCTTCATGGAGATTTGGAGGAAGAGATCTACATGCAGCAGCCATAGGGATATGTAGAGTCTGGAAATGAAGACCTGGTGTGCAAACTCCATAAGAGCTTATATGGACTGAAGCAGGCACCGAGACAGTGGAACAAGAAGTTTGATTCATTTATGTCTAAAAATGAATATAAACGATGTGTCATGGATCAGTGTTGCTACATCAAGTCTTTTGGTGATGAATATATTATATTGCTTCTGTATGTGGATGACATGCTCATTGCAGGATCATGTATACAAAGGATTAATGAGCTGAAAGGGCAATTGGCTGAGGAGTTTGAAATGAAGGATCTTGGAGAAGCTGGCAAGATTCTGGGAATGAAGATCAAGAGAGACCGCACAGCTGGAACATTAATGTTGTCACAGGCTAATTACATTGGGAAGGTGCTGAGAAGATTCAGCATGCTGGAAGCAAAGGCAGTAACTCTTCCATTGGAGATTCATTTCAAACTATCAAAGGAGCAATCACCGAAGACGGCAGAAGAGGTGGAGTACATGGCAAAAGTTTCATACACATCAGCTATTGGAAGCTTGATGTATGCCATGGTCTGTACTCGACCTGACATGGCTCATGCAGTGGGAGTTGTGAGTAGGTATATGGCTAACCCTGGAAAGCAACATTGGGAAGTTGTGAAGTGGATACTAAGGTATTTGAAGGGCAGCAAGGAGGTATCTCTGTGCTTTGGGAAAGGAACTTCATTGCAGGGGTATGTGGATGCTAACCTTGGAGGCGATGTCGACAGCAGGAGGAGTACCACGGGTTATGTTTTTACCTGTGGAGGAACTGCGGTAAGTTGGATATCACAATTGCAGAAGGTGGTGGCTTTATCCACCACAGAGGCAGAATACATCGCTATAACAGAAGCTGGGAAAGAGATGGTTTGGCTGAAGAACTTCTTGGATGAATTGGGAAGAAAGCGAGATGAGAATGTATTGCATTGTGACAGTCAGAGTGCTATACATCTTGCCAAGAACCCAGTGTTTCATGCCCGAACGAAGCACATTCAGTTGAAGTACCATTTCATCAGAGGTTTGATACAGGATGGGTTGCTGACCTTGAAGAAGATCTGTGGAACCAACAATCCGGCAGACATGTGGACAAAGCCTATGGTGATACAGAAGTTGAGGCACTGCTGTGCCTCTGTTGGTCTCCACTGATGAACGGAGGATGAGAGGCAGAATGATGGAAGACTTGATGGAAGCAGAAGAGGAAAAAAATTTGTATTTCATGAATCTGTGAAAGCACACCACTGGTGAGTGAAGAAGAGTAAGAACTTAGATTAAGTAAGTTGTCTTCATCAGTTGCATCGAATCATAGGAGTGAGCGGATCAGGCTACAAGTGGGAGATTGTTGGATTGGTGTTGCCCAATCCGGTTGGGCCGAATGCTTGTGGCCCGCAACTATCGCAGAGCTGACTGATCGACACCGACAGACACTGTAGCGGTGCGGATTTCGGGGTCAACAGTACTGTAGCGCTTTTGACTTCCAGCCGGCAGACACTGTAGCACTTTTGACAAAGTGAGCCGCCGATCACTGTTGCAACGCGGACTACTATTCAGAACAGTGGACCGTCTTCCTCATATGTAGCCCATTTTCGGGCTAGGGTTTTTGGATTGAAATCCTCTGTAATTTTCTGCTCTCGATTAGTGAAATTCTGCCTCTCCCGTGGACGTAGGGATTTTTCCTGAACCACGTAAATCGCAGTGTTCATTGTAGTTTTTCCTTTCTTTTCGTTTTCTCATTTTCTGTTGTTGTGTCTCCCGACGATTCCGCAACAGAAGATAAAAAATATCAAAATCAAACTAGAGAAAAAGGGAGGATATGATAGATCTTGTCAATGCCCTTATCCTAAATATACCTAAATACTCCAAACCTCCCTTCTATGTAATTGTTGAAGTGCCCAAATCAGTATAAGATCACTGAGAGGAAAAGGGAGTGAATCAGTGATCCCTTTTTTTTACAAATTGTTTCTTTTCAATTAAACCTTTGTGGCCAGTTAAAACTTCAATTCACCTTCAGTAGTTGGTTATACCCCCAAGAGCACCTTCTTCTCTGATGATTCCCCAATCATAATCTTCCAGCAACTGATTAGACCCCCCAGCAACAACTTTCTTCTTCAGATGGTTTGATCCACTATAGAAAGATCTTTATGTTGATCTTCCTCCACAAGTTTGTTGAATCACACTTGCTCGTGTACACTTCAAGTACCTTTGCACGAATGCTGGTCTTGCTTAATAAACTTATGATCACAGTATATAATTATCTTCCTCAGTCACGTAAAATGATCGGGTTTGATTTCTTTCTCAATGATACATCATGCATGAGTTGCAGGGACTTCTCATCTCATAATATGTGAACTCGTTTTTCTTCTCCACTATTTATTACTCACATAATATGCGAAATTGTTTCCATGAAAATCATATGACTATAGAATATCATATATGAATTATCGCGTATTGTTGGTTCACTTTCTCGACGCTTCACGTACTAATGCTTCAAACACCAAGTTAATTCTATTTCAAGTACACGACACTCACTTTATGGAATTAAAACAAAGTGTAATTAGCAAAGCACTTCATCCGCATAGCACTTAGCATAGCAATTCACTTCATAGAGTTTTCTTTTTCACTAAAAGTACAGTGTAATTTGTGGAACTCAACTGGAGAAAAATATGACTTCCGCTCTCGATGAAAAACTTCCCCCAAAATTCTTAATCACACTTAGTGTAACGACTCAAAGTTTTAAATGAAAATTCCCTTCTTATATTTATGTCATAAAATCTCATGAAAGCACAACATAATGAACTACTAAGTTATAAGTGACCTTTAAACATAATTTTGTCACTTCTGTGTTTGGAATTTCAAAAATCCGGCATACACGGTTGTGTTCAAGATGTTTTTTGAAGTCTAATAAAACAAAAAAAAAATGGTGAATAGTAACCAACCCTAATGAATAGTAACATACCCTTATGAATAGTGATATACCCTAATTAATAGTAACCTCGCCTATGATGGTATAAAAATAATATTCAAGTTGGAAGTACGATATACCTATATTTTAGAATGAGTTAATGAATGTTTTAAAACTGGTTTTGATAATAAATTATTATTTTAATTAAATATTAAAATAATCATATTTAGAAAATTATTTTTGAAAAATGGACTTCATTTTTGGATTCTACACGTCGAAAAATGGTTAGGGTGAATTTTTGGGATTTTTCTGAAATACTTGAAATTTTGATGAATAATGAAATGCGATAACTCGCAAAAATAAGCAAAATACATTAATTATGAAGTCATGATGATGTTATGGTGATGTAAGCCCAATTGGTTCTGATTCACATGCTAAATTTACTATTTTTGGTCAAGGAATCATCATTATTCCTTGTCTTGAGAGAAATTAATAAACTATTGAATAAACAATTGGGAAAACCCTCTCCTCCCTCACTATAAATACCCCCTCTCCTTACCTCTTTTCCTCACACCTCTCAAGTCTTTTGTCTAGCCAAAATTCTACCCAAATACCCTCCCAATATCCTTCCCCACGTCCAAGGCTTTCTGGTCTTTCCAAAAGACCAAAATCAAAGCCCCTAAGAGGAGTCTCAAAGAGAGGAGATCAAAGGGTAAGAACCCTCTTTCGTTTTCAAGTGTTTTGTTTTCATTTTCTTTCTTTTCTTATACCTTCCCCTTCCCTTATCCAAAAGGCATGAAAGCTCCAGAACCTCATATATTCTGGATTCTAATCATGTTTATGGAAAATTTCAAGCATCATTCTTCTGATCCTCTCCCTCACGTTCTAGAATTAAAAACATCGTTCGTGATATGTCAAATTACTGACATCATGGATAATGTGTTTTCAAATTCTTTTATCATTTTGTTTCTGTCCATGAAACCATTTATGTTATGGTTGAACCAGATTATTATATATGTTATATGTCCTATTTAAGGTTCTTTAATCCTATTACACTCATGATATAAAACAATAATACAAAACAAGTCAATTATGGGAAAAATCATTAAAATTAATTCAAGTGTTTATCATTAATGTTTAATGTAAAGGTTCTATTTCACTCTAATTAACCAAATGAATTTTGTAACCATGTAACCTACTGGATGTCCACTATTTTTATATAACTTCAATTATGGACAACCACTTTCATCTTACAATTTATTTGAACCTAAATACAATTGAACTGATCATTAAAACAAATGAAACAAACGGACCCGAACAATGAAACTGAACCTTGTAATCAATTAAAAATGGGTATAAATGAACTTAAAAAGGTTATACTGAATCTTTTACTTTTAGATAAGGTTCTGGAACTATTTATTAATAAACCTAATTTGACTATTCAGGTCATTAATATCAAGTGGTTAACACCAACGGGCCTAAGGTAAGGGATCCTCTCAATTTCACCCTTATTCAAGATTGTTCACTACGTTAGGACATGTTGTGTGTAATTATTAATTATGGGGTATGATTTTGCACCTCCCTCATACTTCCCTCTTTATGTATAAGTGATGATAATTCTCTTTCCTCTCTCACTAAGCCCCCTCAAGTACTCCTGATACCATGCCGATAATCCGTAAAGAATTCTACCCGAACCTCTTTTATTCCTTCGGGTTGTCTTATCTACCTTTCTACCAAAATGATGTTATCTTATATTTTCTTGTGCATACTCTAAATGTTTTTTACATGTTCCAAGTTTATTTATCAATACTCTTTCATCACTCTCTTTCGGGGATATGCATGCTTTTAAGTGATTCTCTCCTCATTACTTCCCGATAAGTGAACCCGTTTTTTGGGAACTTCCCGAATTCTTTCCTATTATCAAGTGTACTCTATCATCTGTTTTAATTCGCCTTTTTCATTATAAAATCAGTCTTTTATTATGAAAACCCTCCTGGTTTACTTCTGGTTTTATAAAAAATATTATTCCGCTTTTCGTTTTAAGAGATATTCGATGTTTTCTTAAACCGCACTAAAATGTTTTGACTCAAAGATTCCTAAAAACTATTTTTACATGTTATCACTTCAGTTTGTTATCTCTTGTCATGATTTATGCCTTTATACATTATTAATGTCTATTTATGATTTAATTCCTTTCTTTCATGGACTCTTGTATGTTACGTCACTTTTTATTATGCTTCATGGCGTGATTGTGTGCCCATTTCTTTCTTTGGGTACTCTTATGTTTATGTATGATTGATTATGTGAGATTCTTTATGTGGAAATCATATACATGAATAAGCTTAGATGGGTGCGCTCAGATAGCGCTCCAATGTATTGAGTAAAGTTAATGTCTCATGAGAAGATTATGGGCAAACGGTCCGGGCGATTAGCCTTGGCTTGTGCTACTATGAGAAAACGAGATTGGCGGTTAGCCTTGACTCGTACTAAAGTCATGTTTAAAGTTGTTGTCACCTCTCTATGAAACTATGCTTATATAATCTCATGCTTATATGATCCCATGATTATTTTGTTCTATGTTTTTATGATCCCATGTTTATATGTTATGATTCCATATGTTTCATGCTTTCAATATCATTATGTCAAGCCTCCTAACTCATGTGCTTAAAGTTTATTCTTATGTTCTTTTCCTTACTGGGCTTTTTAGCTCATCCCTTTGTTCATGTGTTCCCCAGGGTACCCTATGTAGATGTAAGGTCTCAAAGGAAGTTAGGAGCTCATTATGAAGATTAAATAAAGAAGTGTTTTTAGCCCCATGTTTTCTGATATATGTACATAGTCTTCCAAGACACTAGACTTAACGATCATTGGCTTGTACTCTGATGATGAATTATGTTTAAAATCATGAAATGTTATGTGTAAAAGGCTAGGGTCGCTATACTTAGTCAGTCGAGTGTTAACCGAGTATTTATAGGCATCACAAAAGCGGTTAACACACGATCATCCCGCAAAATATGCTTAACCGTTTAACTATATGTGGCACCCAAAAACATGTCGCCTCTCTCCACAAATTGCAAGGCCCACATACTGCATGGCCCGCATAGCATTTTTGCATATTCATCACAAACTCAACCTTCATGGTAAATGAAATTATTTTTTTCGGGAACTGTAATTGCATAGTATCTTCATCGCAAACTGCATTTACCGCATAACAACATGCATGCTTATCGCAAACTGTGTAATGACTCGGATTTTTCTAATTTTTTTTTATAAATTTTTTGGGAAAATTCCGAGACTAGGTGTTGAGACGGCGTGTGATTCCAACGTCCGGTGTGTCCGGAACAATTCGTTGAAAAATGTAAAGTTTTTAATAGCACACGATTGCAGCTTTTCTGAAAAAGTGGAATATCTTTTAAACGGGTGTCCAGATCAAAAATATGAGGGCACTGTTCAGCTCAGAATGGTGGGCACGACCTAACTTTGGTCGGTGCGGATCATCTGAAGAAAAAGTCGCTAAGAACGTAACAATAAATAAAATTATTAAATAAAATTATTTTATTTTAAAATCCTAATAACTCGTGAACGGTGACTCGAATTGAAAATCTGAGACCACCGTTAAGTTCGTAATGTGGTGTTTTCCCTAAACAAGGCCTAACATCAGCCGGCGCAGGTCGGCTGTGAAAAATAGTTTTTAGACGTTTTAATGAATAAAATAAACTAGGAGTTTATTTTATTTTAACGTTACGTCAACGCAGCGACATTTCTTTTAAATGAAGAGCTAGGCAGGGACCCAGGGTTAGGCTCATAACCCTGGAAATTCCCTGGAGGTTTTGGAGAGAATCCTTAGAGAATTCTCTCGGCAACGACGACAAACACCAGAATCGAAGATCGTTCTTGATGGATCACCAACAAAAATCAATCCTCAACAGCGAACGATCCATATTCCAGTTAGGGCATTTGATTTCTGATTTCTTTTCCCCGTTCTTTATTTCCATGATGAACGTGGATCAATCCACAAACAAATTGATCCTCGATTTGATTGTTGTTGCGGGATGGGTTATTGTTGTGAGATTATCGGGAGATTTGTTTATCCTTTTTGTTTATCCTTCTAATGAGAACGAATCGAGGCCAACACGAACAAAGACCAAGGTTCATTCTTCGGGCGTTCTTGCGATTTCTCTCCCCCGTTCTTGGCGTTCTTCATCGTTGGATCCTCGTGATCGCGGCTCGACATGCCGAGAAGCTCCGAATGCGATTGGACCCCCGGATTGGAGGCAAGACGAAACAGAGCTCGGATCAGTGTAGCTCGGGACCCAAGGATCACATAGGTGTTTTCGTTTCAGAGATTGGAGCACCGAAGGAAGAACGGAGGACCGCAGAAGAAAGGGTGTCGGCGGCGCGGCGCGTCCGACACTGCGTGGGATGCGGCCGACGGCAGTGTGACGCGGCGGAGTGGTCGGGTGGACCGGCGGCGGTCGTCGCGGGCGACCGTGTGAGCCGAACCAACCCGACAAGCGGACCGGGTCAGGCGAGCGAGTTTGGCCGACGTGACGGGCCGAGCCAGCGAGGTGGGTCGGGCCTAATCGGAGTGGGCCGGGTCCGACCCCGCAGGTCGGGGCGGACCCCGTGTGTCGGGGCGGCTGGACCGAGCAACGGTCAACCGAGCTGTCGTGCGGCCGCGACAACTTGCAGTACAGTCGACCGCACGATCGGTCCACAGGCCCAGTGACCCCCTTTTAAAAATGTGAACGGTTCATAACTTTCAAATCGAACGTCCGTTTGACGAGCCGTCTATGTCATTGGGACCCTTACAATGAGACAATCATGTCGAAATGTCCTATGTGGGTTTTTGTGGGTGTGTGCATATGACCTAATGGCTTGAGGAGTGAGTTCTCCCAAAACAAGCGTGTTTCGAGCAAACATTTATGTGGTTGGCTGTGACCTAGAGACTGTGTGTCTTATAGAGACTGTGTCTTACGGATATTGTGAGTCTTATAGAGATTGTGTGTTATAAAAATTGTGCGTCTAATGGAGACTATATGTCTTATTGAGACTGTGTGTCTTATTGGATTGAGTATATCTGGATGTTCTTGATATATTTGTTGTAGACATATATCAGTGTGGAGCTGACTATGAATTCATTTGTGGTATTCCTTGGTGATATTCCTTTGTGACATTCCTTCGTGTTATTTCCTTTGTGGTATTCCTTTGTGGTATTGCTTTGTGGTATTCTTTGGTGGTATTCATGCATGCTATTTCTTTTGTGATATTCCTTCATGGTATTTTCTTTGTGGTATTTTCTTTTTGATATTCCTTTGTGATATTGATTTGTGGTTTCGGAGTGTCCTGAGTATCATTTTACTCACCCCCGCACGGGCTTTGCCCGCACGTGTCGTGCCTTGTGCAGACGATCGACTCTTCGACGGAGTTCCAAGCAGACCAGGACTAGGTGATGCCTTGTGAGTCCGGACAGGCCGAGGTGTGTTCTGACAGCTTTTTCCGACGACAATCCCAGTACTTTCACTGTTGTACTCTGGTTGTGGGATATAGTGGTTTGCATACATTGTTTACTTAGTGCTTTTACATTTCAGTATTTGTGGGTTTGAGATGTGTATATGCGTACAGGTACTTAGACAAATGTCTCATATTTGTGGGATATGACTACTCGGTGCTAGTCATCAGCCTCTGGCTTATTGGAGGCGGGATTGAGATAGTCACGACACGGGTCCCTCTAGGACGGGTCTTGACAAACTGAATTTCGCATGACATTATTTTTTTTGGCCGCAAAGCATATGCATGTTCTCATACTAAAACCCTCGCTGTAAACAATATTCACTTCAAAGCACTTTGCATCCGCAAATTGACCTTCCCGGTATGTGGTATTTTGTACTTAGAAAAAATATCCATTGCGCGACACATAGCAATGGATATGCTTTGCGGGTTCGCATGGAATTTTTTATTTGCAAGCAGTATGCATGATCATTGCATACTGCATTTATGCATCGCATAGCAACTCGTTCACAAACTCACTTCTCATCTTCGCAAGGCAGTCCGCATAGCATCTTCCGCAAACTCAAACTTCGCATAGCATTTTCATGCTTTGTGGAAATTCCGACTTAGGCATTTTTTCAATCTCCCGTTGAGCATAGAATAATCCCACAAGGTGATTGAGTTCGAATGGATCATCGTGAGCAAACCCTACGTCCGCAGAGGCTTCGTACGCGGAGGTTGAAGACGATCTCCGGCATGGCAATCAGACGGCTCAACTTCATTTGATCAGACAACCGACGTTATTTGCGTATCATTTTTACAGGTGAATAGTACCAGTAAAGCGCCTTGTCCCACATCGTTTTCATGTACGTGCTTTCCTCCGCTTAATAAAAAAAGTCGTGCCCTCAGCCCTCAAAAAGCAAAGTACGGGATCCGTTATCAGCGACCGCCAGCACTGAATCGCACCCTCTCCTTACGGCGCCTTCCTGCGTTCGGTCCCTCCCTTGCTACAGTGTACCCTTACTGTTGGGTTTGCTAAGGAATATCAGGATCTGAAAGTTAATTTTTCATGTAAATCCTCATGCAACCCCTCATGCATAAAACATAGAATTATCAAATGCCAAACTGAACTCTAAATTCTTCATGCTTAAATAATATGCAATTTATATTATGGCCACCTCCAATTTCTTCATGCAATTACTTTTTGCATGGCAATCTAAAAATCCTCATACAAATAAATATTTGCATGATCTTCTTCAACATGTTGTAAACATCATGCACATCATCAAATTCCTTTTGCACAAGTCTTTAAGCTTTAAGTCTAGTTCAAACAATCGTCACATTTAACATGAAAAATTGCTCAAACATGACATTCAATGTCATCAAGTGAATTCATACCAATTTTTCAAACATCACCACTTCATCCAAACACATATTGACCCGTCATTGACAACTAGTGCAACACTAGACCCAACAATTGTAACAAAAGCACAGATCCGAGATAGAAAGAAAACGAGATTCAGTATGTAAGAAAATGTGTTATAGATTACATCGGATAAACTCCAGGGAGAGACCACCTCTAGAGACAGCAACATTGATGTAATTACCAAAGAAAATTACACAATTACCCCTTCCCCCTTCCTTTGATATCTGCATCATCCCCTTCTCCCAAAGCATAATCCTAACATCCCACCTGACTTGCCACATCATCCAAATGTGTAATTTAACTTGTCACATCACACCTTATCCGTCGTCCTTTGATATATATGAATAATATGGGGTTTAATTTGCATAGGGGAAATAAGTCCAATTGATGACCTGACTAAACCAAAATTCTCTTCACCCACCTATGCTTGTTAGAAAACTAAGGATTTTTTTTAAAAGAGATTACGATTTGTGATAAATTAAATACGTCCCACCAATTTAAACCAATTTCCTGAATGTCTGCAAAACAGCTATTTTTTACATATTGTGAGCTGGTGATAGTGATAAGTAATGAGGAAATTTATAATTATTTTTGGAAGAAGAGGACATTTGATAGAAAATTAGTCATTTTTATAACTCTTGTTGTCACCGACTTTTAGTAGCTAAATATCATCTTTTATGATATTTGTTGTTAATGTTGTATTCCATTCCAGTGAGACAACACAATGCACTTGTTCATAAGCAAGACTTTGTTAAAACATGAACCGCCATCTAAAAGGAAAAATAATATAATCAAGTCACTTAAAACAGCATTCACTGCCATTGTTATGTCCTCCTGCTGCTACTTCTGAATTCTCAAGTTATCATAACAGTCACCCACTCTTTTACATTTTAATCTCTCTTTGGTCACCTACCAGTTTATTCAATTTACGAGCATCTCACCAGTGCACACTGAATTTATGGCATATTTTATACAAGACATTCTACAATTGATTCACATAGGCCTTTGGTACATTGCATTGCAAAGTGACTGCTGTGTAAGTAACATTCCAGTATTTTGTATTCAATGCAAAGTTGTGTTTAAATTGCATAATAAGTAATAATGCAGTACTGGACAAACATTCACTTTACTGAGTGTCATGTCGAATTTAAAAAATGTCAATCAAGAAAAATGTATATTGATATAAATTAATTAGCTAAAAATATAGTTATTATATAAAAATGGGTGTGGAGGATTGAGAATTGGAGGTGGAGGCCATGCATCCAGGATTGAATAAAAGATTCAACATTCTATTCATGACCATAGTTATTTAAGGCGCATGGTGCACAATGGCGACAAGGGCCCCGGTGCCAAAAACGCATTGCGCGGAACACGGCACGTGACAATATTGACTTACGGCACAAGAAGGACATATAAACACATAGCAACAATGGAAAATAATAAATTAGATAACATATGGAATAAATCACAATTCTTGAATCGTACAAACATTTACAAAATCAAAATACAGAATTAAAACATACTGCGTCACACAAACAAAACATAGATCAAATGAAAAACAGAACAAAATAAAAAAAAAACAAAGGAAAAGAGAATAGACAAGGATGAAATACTAATACAGAACAAAATCAAAATACTGAACAAAATAAAAAACAGAACAGAACCAAGAAAGAAAACACAAGAAAAAAATAGCCAAAGATGAATTTATAAAACAGAACAAAATCAGAATACAGAACAAAATCATAAAAACATAACAAAATCATAAAACAGAAGGGAAAAAAATAGAGGAGAACGGCATCAAGTAATGTGCACCCCCAGCTGGAAGGTGTCCGTGGCTGGTCCTGGTCTGTTTCACTGCTCTTCGTCGCAGGAAGGAGGTGGAGGTTGAGGTGGGTTGTTGGGTCGCTGGCTGCGGCCGATCGCCGCATCAGGTCTTGCGTTGCAAGGCTTCGGGGCAGGGAGAAAGGAGATGATCAACTTGCACAGCAAGGGAAGAGTTTTTTTCTCACAAAAACCGTGAGTCGGTCGGTCTCTCAGCCTAACGACAGTCACCGATGCAAAAAATAAAAATATGTGTGTGTGGGGGGGTGCAGTGGCGTACGCAACATCATCCTGTGCCAAGGTGCAATATCACGCACGCCACGGTGCATCATGTTAACTGCACAATAGCACAGTTATTGTGTGGTGCAAGGAGCCATGGTGCGCCTTTAATAACTATGTTCATTACGTTTACTCTTAATTTTCAGCAGGGATAATTTTGATATTTCATAATTAGTTTGTGATGTAATCCTATCTTGCATAGAAAAATAACTTCAATCAAAATGCAGAACTTTGCTCTGATTTTCTTTCTTTCTTTTCTTCATTTTTTTTTTTTTTGTTCCTATAACAAAGGCTATACAAACTGGAAACCAGACCAGACACCCAGCATCCCAGCAAACCATCAACCAGCAATCCAGCCAATTTACAGTTGTTATGTCATATTTCAGTCACAGATGTCGTACCATGATTACAACCTATTAAACTACAATGCAAAGTAATAGCCAATCAACACTAATAAACCACAGCCACAGAGAAGACTATAACAAATTATTAATTGTATTCATGGGCAAAGCAACTAACCATAAAGACAACCCCTGGTGCTCATAAAAGCCCAAAAGAAACAGAAGGTTAGTGCAGCCTGCCTGTAGAGAACAACTGAACTAACAATCTCTACTAAGCACCCAAGTCATTTCTGCTCTGCATGAATATCATGAGTGGAAGGGGGAAAAACTCACTTACATCCAACCACCTGCTCATTACATTGAACAACAACACTCCCTCACTCTATCTCAAATTGAGGGAGTGAAGACATGAGTGAACTCTCCGATTCAAGGCCATCCAGCAAAGGCCCTCTCCCTTCGGTGCATCTTCGGTTGCCATAAACAGACAATAAACCAAACACGACAAAGCTGATAACCAGAACTCCAACGGCATGCCCAGTGAACAACACATTCATCAACGACATTCCCCTTAAACTGTCCTCCTCTAGGGCACACTGCACATCAGCCTTCCCCGGAGCTGGAGAAATTGAAATCTTGCCACAGCCTTCCAAACAAAACGTATCCGAATATAAAGACAGCCCCGCTTGCAAGATCCACGTAGCCTTGAAAATGAGCCCCGAAGATAACAAACACTCCGCGAAGAAGGCCGAGGGCTTGATCGAGAGGTACAGGCAAGAAGCAGCACAGACGAGAGTCAATTCGCCTAGCAGTTCATAGACAAGGCCGGCAAGACCCGTGCTTCCATCGCCCTGTGTAGAATATTCGACGAGAAATGAGATTCCGGCAAAGATGAAAACGAAGCCCTCGTGGATGAGAAGAGTATCAAAATTTTCTCGGACAAGGATCAAGATGATGAGGACCCAAAAGAGCAAAATCACAAACGATTGCAGGAAGAAGGCGTATTGGTACGTGGGGTTGCCCGAGAACGTGAGGAAGAGGAACATATCGGAGAAAGAAGCGATAGGGAGCGCCAGGAGGAGGATGTACAGGTCGAAGTTTTTCCATCTGGGCTCCGAGAGGTACCAAGTTTTTGACTTAAACAGAGAGGGGTTCTTGAGGTAAAGGGAAAAGGAACAAAGCAACCTACGAAGGCCCAAAGGAAAAAGGAAGAGGAAAGATGAGAAATGACCGGCCAGTGATCCCGCCATCTCGATTTTCTTCCACCGGCGGCAGATCGGATTTTCTGATCCGCAGGCTGCACGGATTCATCCAGCAGCTCAGCCCAGAGAAACGAGAGAATCCATGGATCGCGGAGGGCCATCCTCCCAACGACTTGACGAAGCTGGCACTTGATGGTCAGGTACATTAAAATTCAGGATATCTACACTTTTAAGTCACCTCTATAACATTTTAAAATTTATTTATAAATTTAAAATAAATAAATATCAAATTAAATATATATATTTTATAATTTTACAATCCTTTAAAAATATATAGTTAATGAGGATCCATTGAAAAAAAAACTTGATGAATGGAGAAAAGTACAACATTATCAACTCTCTTTAGATTAAATCATGATATATTTGAAGTTTTAACATACCAATTTTATAAATCAATTTCTCAAAAATTGTAGTTGATAATGATTTTGTAAATAAATCTGCAAGGTTTTCACATGGCCTAATTCGGGAGATATCAATCTTACCATTATTTCGAAGCTCATGTGTAAAAATCTTGTTGGTGAGATATGGGTTGTCATGTTACCTTTGATATACCCACCCTCTAAATGTGTTATACAATGTGCATTGTAACAAAAACATTTGGTTTTAAATTTTAGAGCATGTGATCATTTATACCACTTAAATCTCAATGAGAAGGGAAGAACATTACCTTGCATTAAATTTATCATATTATTTGCAAGGTACATTTGCACATTTATGCATATATCATTCGGGGCTAGATAAAATGTGAATTTATATTTAATCATTCAATGATAAATAAATTCTTTACCGTCATCGCTTTATGAATTACATCATTCTTGAAAGCAAGAAATTTAATTGATAACGGTATTTTCATGAATATGTAAAATCTTTTCAAAATTTAATATTTCATCTTCTAGATGATTAATTCAAAATACAAGGAAATTTCTTATAATTTTATCATTAAACATTCCATTGATTTTATAAATTCTTCAAAAGTTTTGATGTTATCCAAAACACATGGATTAATGCATAAACATTGATTTATATAAATCACACAATGATAAAATCAATTTTATATTTTCCCTTATATGAATATATTTTAAGATGAATACATATGAAATACATTTTATTTAGTTCTCCTCATACACTACTTTGTCAAATTGGGTGAAACTTTTTTATAATTTTGAATATGCTTCAGACATTTTGAATCCTTCAAGGATTCATATATAGATAATGCAATCACTGTTATCATATAGACAGACAATGAAAACATTAATTGGGCATAATCCAAATTTATATATATAACTAAATTCATAAGAAAGAAAATTTATAATAACCTTAAATGTATTCAATGGTCATTATAGTTTGGATAACCAATCTAAAACCTCATAAGCTGAACAAGAAAAATCTCACTTCAATAATTCTTTGTAGCAAATTATTTTGATGTTAATATATCTCAAAATTCATTGTTATCAATGAGGTTTGAAATCATTCAAAAATGAAATACACCATCAACAACAATGGACGAGATCTTATAATTTATCTGGTATCAGTGTCACTTCAGGGACAATATCTAAAAAAACGTATTGTTGTTAATATATTCATTTCCCCCTTCAAGGGAAAATATATTTTTGGCTTTCTACTAGTGATGAACAATGATTTTATATAATCAGTTCAACTATTTTTTTGGTATGTATAAAGCATATCATATTATTGATTTTTAACACTTTGATGTTGAATTATTCATATTATGGGTATCTTATAAATGTTTTAGTTGGAACATTTTATATTTAGTATAAAATGATCGATATTTATTTTAATTAACATGCATAACATGCGATGTATACTCACCAACAAATAATAATGCACGTGACCATTTAATATATGCATCTTTCATAAAATATTTAAACGGTTCACATGGTAGGTGAGTGCACCCATATACATTCCATAATCAATAATTCATATAAATATTGGAATTTCACTTCCAACATAGATGTTGACATAAATAAACTACCTTAGTAAATAACCCATGACATGTAACACCTCATGTTACTGTTAGAGTGTTTATATTATTTTATTTTAGGTTTATTTGAGTTTTGAGAACTTTGGGATTTTAATTTTAAAATTTTGGAAATTTCCTCTCATTGCATGGTTAACACACACTATTTAGGGAAAATCATGTGGTAACCCTTACGTAGGGGATTATCAAGTTCATTTTTTTTTCTTACACAGTTGGTTCGCACAAATAGTGCACAATTGATTTCAAACAATGTGAAACCCAATAAAAATTGTTTGAGACCTTTTGAGTATAAGGGTGCTAGAGCATGACTTGCGTACGATTAATATAAACCTTATGAAAAGCGTGTAGGAGGCTTTAAAGTTTTAATAGATTAGTTTTTCATGGTTGGTGTATGGTTTGGAAATCGTGTAACCAAATCATGTGAGTGTGTTTTGTTTATTCAATGGCTCCCACATGGTTGGAGCACAATTTACCAAATCAAGCAACCTAGCCGTGCAAGCTTCCTGAGTTTTTAAAAATTAGAATTCCCAAGTCTACCCCTTACTCTTTTTAGGAGTGTTCGACCTCTCCCCCTCCCCTCCTATTTCAGCCAACTCTAGAGAGCTCCAAGGAGGGCTTCCCTCTCCTCCATCACCCATCCTTGATCCTTTGTTCTCTTCATCAATTTCCAAGGGGTCTCATCCAAGTAATCTTCCCTCTTCCTCCTCTCTTATCTTTGTTGGGTCCAAGAATCATTTTATCCTTAATTTTTAAAATCACATAGCACTCATGTATTAATTTATCTTAACTTGAAGTTTCTATTTAAGTGTTCTTGGAGTGCAGTACCGAAAATTCAGTAACTTTATTTATGGTAGTTTTTAGCATGAAAATCCAAAAATCTGAGTTTATTTTTCCAAACTGTATCCACTGGTTTTAATATCACTATAGCAGTGTTGGACTAACTTCATTGGAATATGTAAAGTGTTTCTAAGTTCATCAGATAATGCTGAAGATGCTTCTGATGTAGTTACAACTGATCTCGAAGAACACATAACCCGACCATTAGAGGATTGCCTATAAAGAGGACCATAACTTTGAGGACTGGTAGATATATTTACTATGAAGTAAGAATCACTTGAGAAAGAGTTTGTGTTGATCACTTGAAGTCATGCAACCGCTTGTTACAAAGAGAGCTTCTGGTCATTGTAATTTTTCTTTGTGAGTGTTTTTCTAAGAATTCACGTGTGAGGCTTTCATTGTAAATTTCTTATCATTTCTTTTGTATTCATTGAGTTTTAGATATTTTGTGATCATGTGATTTTGTGTTGGAAGACAAATTCGAGCTTTCAATTTGTAGAAGTGGGATTTGCTACTAATCGAGTTGATCGAGGGATTTCATCAAGAAGACAGATCCAAGCTTCCGATTGATGGAAGTAGGATGATACCTTTTGATATGTTTAGTTGAGGGATTCCTATGGATTGGAAGATAGACCTTTTGATAGGTTAAAGTTGATGATACCTTGAATTAGATTTATAATTTCCCTTATTCTTTGGGTTAATAGAGTGTTTTATAATATCCTTTAAGAATTATTTGGTTTGTAAACCATTACTCTATGTTTTGTTTTTTTTTCGATGTGTTTATAAGTTTACCTTGGTTTTATATTTCTATTGTGCAATTTTTTTTGTCATCATTTCATAAATTCTGATAAACTTAAGTTTCTATTATGTTTACTTGTTTACTCTAATATATTTGTGGGTTTATAATTTGAGGACTTAACATAAATTTGCGTTTCATTTAGTTTTAACACTTGAGGTGACAAAAAAAAATTATATGTTCATTTTTAACTACAATTCACCCCTCTTGTAGTTTTACCTGTCATGGTAATATGGGAAAACACTTGGCATCAAAGAAGGTCTACGTTTGAGACTAATCTTAATATTACTTCTTTTTATTTATTTTAGATTATCAAAATTTTAGTTCTTAGTTTCCTTATACCTAATATTGTTGTGGAAAAAAATATTTTCTTTATTTTCAGTATGATAGAAATACATGTTGAATCGATTGAAAACTTGAATCCAAATAGACATCCTATTTTTAATGGAAGCGACTTTGAATATTAGCAAGACCAAATGGAAACATTCATTATCAATACTAGAGTGAAAATTTCATTATACTTACTAGAAGTTACAAGATTTCATAGAAAGAAATTATTGATTTTCCATAGGAAGAAAAATATGAATTTCAGTTGAATTTTTCAAGTTTTAAATACCTTGTTATGTGTTATCCAAAGAAATATATAAAACCAAGTTTATTCATATAGAATTGGTTATAGCATTTAGAAAAAAATAGAAGTTACACATTTTGGAACTTCAAAAGTTCTTGAAACTAAGAGAGCTATGCTTAAGGCTAATTACCAATAATTTTCTTTTATATCTAGAGAAAGTATTTCTCATATGAATCACAGGTTAATGATAATCGTAAATAATTTACAATCACATGGAGAAAATGAATTATCAGATGATCAAATTTTTGGGAAAGTTGTTGACATTTTACATAAAGAATGGGAATCTAAGAGGACTATTATTGATGATACAAAGCATATTAAAAAGTTATGTTGTAACATCCTTGATCTGTTAATCCCTCATGTGACCGAGTTGGTTGGCTACATGATCTCAGGCATGCCTCCCCGTATGCTAGAGGCTGCTAATTAACAATGAGGGTGTAAAAGATATAGTGGGGTGTAATAGAGTAGCAAAACAACAAAAATAATAATAGAGTAGTGGAAACAAAATAATCAACAATATGCATCCATAGAAAAATAAAGAACACCTCTAATATCTCAACAAAAAATGAAAACATGAAAAAACTAGTTGAAATGTAATTAAATGATGTGTTGAAGATCAAAGAATCAAAGACTAAGAAATCTCAAATAAAAGACTCCAAGTCCATGGTCCTAATACCCATGTCGGTCCTATCTCAAAGATCCAACCTTTCAAGTAAGAAACAATCAACAGTAAGGTCTCTTACCCTTGTCCAAACATGTATCCATGAAATTTGTTCGAGTACTAAATGGTGGCTCATCCAGGGTGTGAGTACATATCAGTAGGATAACACCATCGTATATAAAAATATCCAGTTTGGGATATATAGTGCATGTAATAAAGTGATAATAGGGTGATAATTTAATGAATCAATAATGTACATGTAATAAATAAACTGACCCTCGAGCTCTGGGTTGACACCCAGGGTCATCCCCAACCTGCTTCAACACCAAGCTGGATGTCTCTAAGCATGTCACAAAACCATGCCAACCATATCCATAACCCTCCCAGGGTAGGGCCCATAAATCACCATAGGGAGAACCGGGCAGAGCCCTATAAGCATTACAGTATCCGGGCAAAGCCCTATATGCATTAAAACATCCTAGAAAATTCATATAAGCATTACATAATATGGGAAAATCCCTATAAGAATTGCACCATTTGGGAAAATCCCTGTAATCATTAAATCATTCGGGAAAATCCATATAAGCATTACAACATCCAAGAAAAGCCCTATAATCATTACAACTTCACACAAGTCATTATAAGACCTTAGGTCAATTCATCAAATTACCATTTTTCATTTAGACTTCCTTGGTCATTAGCATATCAATTAACCAATTCTTAGTATGTGTAATTGCATTTCAAATATTCACACAAAACTCACAAGTTATGCCAAATTATATTATTAAGCCAACAATTTACCAATTTCCAACATGTCACGGGGCATAATGTTCAATATAACCAAGTCTCAAGTAAGGTCTATGCTTGACACACCCATTGGGTGGCCACATGTCTTGGTCTCAACACCAAAAGAATCATCAGGATCAAATGGTAGGTCTAAATATAAAATCATTATCCATTAGTGATTTATTCAATTATTTGGGATGCACGCATAACATATTGGTGTGACCACACTTATTCCACATACTAGTATTTATTTATTAAGAAACAAGGTATAAGTTCTAGACCACCCACCTTAAATGAAGAGGACATGGACACGCTCCCAATGTTTAAGGTAGAGTTGGGATCCTCCTCCTTGAAGGTTCTGAGCATGTAGTGGAAGCCCTGAAAGATGGGATTTATTAAAAATTTCCACCAACGACCAACACGAGCTCATCGTCATCAGAGAATCATTGCTCGATTACTACCATAGGATCCTTCATGAGTAATTTTAAGCACAAAATAATAACCATCAAATACCTGGTTCAATCCGAAGCTACACCCAATGTCTTCTCATCATCGGTGATTACTGCTCAAAGAATATGAAGACTAATTCATTTAGATCATCCACACATACTTCAAGAAACTGTGAGAGCATTGATCATCGAATTTTTGGTGCTAGCATGAAGATCCAACAATGCATTCAATACTCCGATGGTCATTGCATCGCCTTGCTTGCGATGCATGAGAGAGTGCTCAATCTAATTACTTGGATAGAGAGATTCTCTCTTTAGAATGCAGGTGCGAGAAGAAGGGAGAGAGGATCTAACCATTTTGTAGTAAATAGTACCTCTCATGAGCTCTCTCTCTTTTATATATAGTGAAACAATAAATATCCAAAATAAACTCCTGATAACTAAATATTTATTTATCACCAAATAAACGATATATTATGACTACTGTACTGAGTCATTAAAACCATTTATATTATTATCACATCCTTGTAATATAATAAATATATTTCATGATAATACCTGATCCACAAACTCGACTCGTTGTTCCCACAAATATTAAATGAACCTTGAATATTTTAAACTAACATTCGTTCAAATAATATTTTCAATGTATTTACTTTAAATCTTGTAAATATATTTAACAAATAAATTCAATTCCAATTATTCTTAACTTGAATAATATGAATTTATTTATTTCTTTGGTGATTGTATATCATTGGACAACACCCTAACCCCAGTGGTGGTGCCCACCATGTCCAATATACCTATTCAATTGAATAGGGTATATTCCTAAATACGCTATTGTGAGTGACCTTCTAGGACCTTATCTCGATAGCAGTGAATAACATTCACAGACCAAGAGCAAGATCTAGTAACCCATCATGACCCCTAAAGAGATAATGATAATCATAATAATGACAAACAAACTATGAACATGCAATGTGTAATATAATCTTTTTGTCTTTAATATCTAATAAAGCAGGATGTACATCTGTGTCATCATCCTCTCTTGCTTTATTATTTGTTGATCTAACTGGATAGATTTACCCTTGACTACCATGTGACCATAGATTTATGAATGTACTACTATCTTGACCAACTAGGCTCAAGATATATTAATTTCTTAACCTGGAAGTGACAAATCCTTTCTTGACCATTCAACCAATGTCATACCACCAATGATGCACCCAACACAAGCTACCATGTCATGATTTATTTATCATGGTTTTTCCTTGCATCAAAGTATGCGATCAAATGACAAACATTGGTAATGATCTCAATCAAGATACTATTACACATGTTTATAGATAGGAACATCCAATGACACCCAAAACATGCAGTGTTACTATTGGAGGGTCTGTCCTCATGATCTCGCTACTATTGATCACTGAGTGTGAACTTCATGAGAAGAAGTGTTAATGATTTTGAGCCCCCAACAACTGATAGTCAAACATCTACCATGTCTAGTCAGTAAGATGTATCTAAATCATATGAATTTTGTTTAAAATTAATGTCATAATATCTCAAGGTTCTTATTATAGACTAAGATATGTTATAACCTTTTGATATGATAATTAATCTATGGAAATTACCATTAAATAATAGTTGTAGAAATATCTACACTATAATGATAAGAATACATCATGTATATCTAACTGTATACACAAAATAGTAATCAAAATTAATGTTCAAGTTGGGTCTAGGGAACCCACTATTATAACACTCCCACTTGTACTAGAGACAACTTGCTAAAATAACTTGTTATCTATCACATGTTAAAGATCATGATTCTATTGATTCATGGATTCAGTTGTTGGGTCTTCTACATTTTCGCTACATGACAATTCTGTTATATGTGACCCCATCTCCTGGAGTAAACTTCTCAAGAAATGGTATCCTCGAGTGTATGCTCTTTTGTCCACTATCAAAACTTGAAATTTTGGATAGTAAGAATATCATAATTTACATTATGATAATAATTTACTTAATAGGTGTGATTTCAAGAACTAGAATAAATCATTGCATTTAATTGCTTCTTAGTTTCTTCAAAAGCTGCAATGTACTCAATAGTTTTAGGTATGGATACCACGGGCTTATATGAGCTTGTGTCGCTCATCATCTTGTCCTAACTATGATATTACATCAAATTTATCTAAGGAATACTAGTTTGTGTCCCCTTAAAAACTAGTATTATTTATTCTTCACTTAACAGGTACATATCCTTTTTTACTTGATCTGTGCAATTAGATAGTTTTGAATGCTTCCATTACAGTGCTCTTGGATATAACTGATATTGGCCTACTATAAAGTATATCATGGAAATATCAGTTTTTGTACATATCATGGCATACATGATTGATCCATCACTTAAGTGTATAGATTTCAAATCACCATGTTAATCTCCTCCCATGTCCTGAACATGTCTACTTGGAGAGATATATGTCATGTGACACTAGCAATAATTCTAACTCGAATTCTTCCAACTTGTATTTTTCAATACTATGTCACTATACGTATGATTGAATAGGTCTAATAAATAGTTAGATCTACCTCAGTAGATCATGTTCCCTAGAACTTAGGTTTCTACTTTAAGTCAATCACTGGAGAATAACTTTCATTCTAGTATTAACTAACTATAATACCAATATCTATTTGTCGAACATATTTTACTTGGAAAATAATGATTCTCCCACTAAACTCTAGTAGACACATGTCAATCATCCATTCCAAATGAATATTCTATGATCTTGTTGCTTACTTCAATCCTAAACTGGATTTCAATAACTTGCAACATTTATTAGCATTTTGTGACATGACCATCCCTTTCTGGTTGCATCGTATTGACACCTTCCATGGTTGGTGTTCATGACATAAAATGCTCAATTAAATGATCATATAAAGTAGAAAATACATGTAAAATTCCAATGGATTTAGGCAAAATGACACAGTATAAACAATCGAGCCTTATTGGTACCACACTTGTACCATCCATGTATCATCTCACTTGAATACCCACTACAACATTTAAAATAATAAGTCCCTTTGAACTTTGATACATGGAATCCATTATTGAATTTTAATTGGTCTTTCCAATCTTAGTTAATTGTCATATACTACATACTTTTAGGAATAATTGTTCATAATGAATGATGTATCACTAACCATGGTGAACACAAAACCATCACTATGGTTTTAAACCTCCCATACAGTATGTTTCTATGGAACATTCTTGTTCCACGTGCACTTGTGGAACTATTTCCTATGATAACTATTTTTCATCTATGGCATTGACGAAGCCCAAGTCAATATGCCCCCACTATCTCTAATATAGATGTTTACCCTTATATAAAAATGTATTATATCACTTGAATACCACTTTTCCTATCTTAGGGATTTATGTAATATTATAAGCAACCGTTAGGGTAATTACTTTAGATTCACAATGTGTTTGTTCTTGATGAAAGTTTGTTTATGTCCTAACAAACTCTTTGCATCTACACACATGTCTTATGAAATAATGGATTTACATCATACTACAACTGTTATGATATCCATTTGTCATTATAGTTGGCATATGGTTATGGGATATCTCTATTATTTGTGAAGCACATTATGAAATATAATGGAAGTTTATGCATGTTGCAACATTAATATTCCTTACATCATAACTCTGATGTATAAAATGTGTGTTCAGGAATTTTTCCATGCTACATTTTTTTATCAATGTTAACATGTAAGACTTTATCAATGATCATCTTCATTAAAATCAATGTCGTGATGTAGATAAGGTAATGTTCCTTTAGGAATTACTCCACACTACATTATATTGATCGATGATTGCTTGGTCAATATATTCTTTGACATGTCAGCCCGAAGTCACTCATATCTTCTAACCATACTAATATCATACTTTACTTTCATATTTTTTAATCACTAGAAGGAATCTAGTGAAGTATATTTACCACCAACTTACCCTTGAAGTAATTCATGCTTTCTTATTGAACTAATTACGAAAGCTTTGTGGAATACCTTTATTTTTAAAGTTTATTTATCCAAAACTAAGTATATACATCAATAATACCTAAGGTGTTTATCTCCACAGTGTCTAAATATCATACCAGGTATATCCTTGATGTCTACTTTAGTTTTTCTTGACAAAGATTTATCTTGCCACAACTGGGTAAATAAGCCTTACATTTTATATTCATCACATATTTCTTATAATTCAAGTATCGTTGAACTATTAGTCGAGTATAAGACACCACAAACAACATCCATTCCTAAACCTGAAATAACATCTCCTTGTTTCCAAAGTACATAAGAGATAAATGTTTTGGTTATACCCAATAATAGTTTTACAAGAATCATTCACTTGGCAATATAGAAGTCGTGTACTTCTCACCACTAACTTAGGCACCACTCTTTCTCAGTTTCTTGGAGAATACAACTTACTTCTAGTAATGTTTCTATACTTATTTGGTTACTGTATTTAGATATAAATATGTGACAAGAATATTGTATGTAATACCCAAAAAGTAAGATTAAAAAATTACTTTTATGTGATGAATATACCTGAATAAAAAGTGATTACTTGCTTTGCTGATTTAGGTAATTGCATTTAAAATTTCATTGTTTAATTTCATGATATGCAATGCAAAGAAACTTCTGTTTAATATCCAACCTCATTTCATTGAAGGACATTGTGAATGTTCCTTTGGTGTTACTCTTTCCATTGGACTTATTACCTTGTCTTTTAATTTGTTCACCATAAGAACTAAATATTAATCTATCTTTACTATTCTTATTGATTGACGATCCTTACCTAAAAGGCAACGAAACACTTTTCTCTATACCGATTGTTTTGTAATATTAAACGAAATTGGTGAAAATGGGTGAGAATTATATGATAAAGGGATCCATTTAAATATCATGATCCATATTTCAATTTACACATGTCAAGTTTAATCATCACCTTATCCATATCATGCTTCACTTTCTCCATGAAAACTTATCAGAGATGTGGTTACATGTTATATCACCAATGTCTTGATGTAGTGACTACAACTATCATCAAAATTTGATGATAACATTATGAAATAACCATCATATGCTACATAAATGAGACTCCTATAAGCATTTTTACATCCACGCTTCCTGAGATAGCTCAATAGGTATTGGGGACACCAACACCTTGAATTTCCTATATCATAGTATTGTGCGCAAGTGCCTATACTATTCTTGGAAATTTGTACCAATGATAACATTTAATTTGTCCATTATTTATCATAGTATTTCTTATGGTATAACTTGCCATTTTCTATGAAAAATAAAATTCTAGAAGATTTGTACTTTTTATCTTGATTATCGATTTAGAAATTATTGATTAATTAAATCATTAAATGTATCTCACTATTTTATCAAATTCTAGGAACCCTATGTGCTAGAATCAGAATACTTCATTGCTTAAGTATTCTAGTAGAAATGATCCCTAAACATCTCCTCATAGTCTATAATATTTGTCTATGTCACTACTCAGAGGGTTCAAGTTAGGTATTTGATTAGCCAACCGCATTAAATCGTGGTTCCTTAATATATTGAGTGAAGTCTCAACTTCTAAAACCATAACTTTATTTACTAAAAGCTTTAATCTAAAATGATCATAAGTTATCTATGAATAATCCTTACCACCATTTTAGTTAATTCAACCCACCACTCTCATAAGAACTCTTTGATAGTAAGAGGCTCCCTCAACTATGGCTGATCGAGCACCATGAACACTCGGTTTTGTCGAAATTCAAATGATGGAAGACGATTACAAATTAATATTTATTAGGGTTTTATTATTTTTAAGTGACGAAATGGTATCATTTTATATCTTATAAGCACATACTATGTGATCACACTCAAAACTGACCATGCAATAAGTAGAAAAAATATTCATCGCATCATATGTTCATTTTATTGGAGTATGTTTGTTTATTATTCTATGTAAACACATGTAAACTATACATACACAAAATAATAAACCATGAAAAAATAAAATGATAATGTGATCATGAGATGATACTAATGGTTGATCTATTGAATGAATAATGGATCAACCTATACCCTAAGAGTAATACCTTGTGCCACGTCACTTGTGACTTGAGTTGCAGCGTCTGCCCATCCAATGTGTCAAACTCCTATCTGGTGCATCACCATAACTTGGCATGATGTACATCACTACTCAACTTCATCATTATACAACAATACTTGCACGCAGATGAGGGGGTCTCGAGAGCAAAAAATACAACTGAGAATTGGATACATAGACCCTTATACATATAATGAAACAGACGACTCACAAATCACCATACAATAAATTAATTATTACAAACCACTGCAATAATTAAATAAAATAAATGAATAAACATTCACCAGACATGCATTGGTTAGTCTTGGACTCATGATCAATCTTATACACATTAAACTCACGTATTTAAAATAAATCCAGAAATAAAATTAAGCTTGCATCAAATTACACTCGAGAAAAAATGTGTTGAATTAAAAATTCACTCTTAATTTTAATTCAATAATTTTCATCATTTGGTCACATTAATTAATTTAATTTTAAAACCAAAAATTAAACCAATTAATTAATTTAATTTAACAGCAAAATTAAATTAATTTAACTCACTCAATTAAAATTAAAATTTAAACCAAAAAATAATATTTAATTAATTTAATTTAAAACAAAAAATAAATAAATTAAATTTTTATTATAAAAAATTAATTGGGCCCTGAAAACCCCCCAAAAATGCCTGTATGGATCAAACCCAACATGTGCTGGGTCGACAGGTCAAAACTAGTGGGTTTGGACCGGGTGGGATCTAATTGAGATAGTGGTCCGATCAAGCAGTAAGGAGTGGGATCCGACGGGGTGGTCCGCAGTGGTCTGGCTACTGCTCATCTGGAAAAGGCGGTGGCCCGGGTAGAGAAGCCGATGGCCAGAGGAGGTGCACTTGAGGGAGACACCAACCAGAAGGGAGAGGAGCCGTGACAGCTCAGCTCGCCGGAGGAGCGGGGCAGTCGTTGATGCTGGTTGGGAGGAAGGAAGTTGGGGAAGCTCGCCGCAAGGGGTTAGGCCGTTCCAACGAGAGGGAAGTGGTGGATGGGCTTTGCCCCACGGTGTGTCCAGGTTCAACAGAGGAGGCGGTGAGATGTGGTGCGCCCATAGGAGAGGGACAGGGGAGGCCCGCACATGGAAAAATCTTCTTTGGGAAGTTTTTGTTTTGTTTTTTGTTGTTTAGAATTTAGTTGACCCACAAAAGGGACTCCTCAAAATTTCAAAGTCCCCACCCATTTTTTTCTTTCTTTGTAAAAAAAATTCACAACCTATAAAATAGGTTTTAAAAAACTTTATTAGTAAAAAAATACCCACTGGTGGAAAAAATACAATTACTGAAATTCACTATTCTGGTGATCCAAATATCAATGAAAAATTGGGTTCAACTAAAATCATTTTGGACTAATGTTTTCAGGTATATTAATCACATATATATATATATATATATTCTTGAAAATAATACCCACAACAAATTATTTCAATCCACATTAAAACTTTGAATGACTGTAACTTGACCATTCGATGAAGGATTTACTAATTGTCTCCACCGTTGGGACCATGATGATGCCCTATTTAAAAATCAATGAATTTTTAATTTTTCTTGGCTTAAAATCATCATGTGTCACTTTGATACCAATTCAAGGTACCAGACATGCAATGGAATCCCCGAAAGATGATATTTTTAAAAAATTTCCACTGATGACTGACATGAGCTCATCTTCATCGATGAAGCATTGCCTGATTACCACCCAAGAATCCCGCATGAGGAATTTTACGCACAAAATAATAACCATCAAATACCTAGTTCAATCTGAATCCATGATCGATGTCTGCTCGTTGTTGGTGACCGCTGCTCGAAGAATTTTAAGCCGAATTCCTCTAGATCATCCACACGTATTTCAAGAAACCATGGGAGCACTGATCGTCAAATTCCAGGTGCTAGCACGGAGATCCAATGACGCCTTCGATGCTCTGATGATCATCGCATCACCTTGATTGCGATGCATGAGAGAGAGAGAGAGATCCAATTACTTGGATCGAAAGCTTTTCTCTCTATAATACTGGTGAGAGAAGAAGAGTGAGAGGCTCTAACCATTTTGTAGTGAATAATAACTCTCATGAGCTCTCTATCTCATATATACAGTGAAACACTAAATATCCGAAATAAACTCCTAATACCCAAATATTTATTTCTCACAAAATAAACATTATACTACGACCACTATAC
This sequence comes from Viscum album, assembly GCA_963277665.1. NCBI lineage: Eukaryota > Viridiplantae > Streptophyta > Magnoliopsida > Santalales > Viscaceae > Viscum > Viscum album. Next base: position 1,819,125,167 of record OY728132.1, read on the forward strand.
TGATTCATAAAAACCATTTATATTATTATAAAATAATTTTAATATAACAAATATATTAAGTTATAATACCCGAGCCATAAACTCTTTTTATCATTACCACAAATATTAAATGAACCTTGAATATTTTAAACTAATATTCATTCAAATAATATTTTCAATGTATTTAATTTAAAGATTGTAAATACATTTAATAAATAAATTCAATGCCAATTATTCTTAACTTGAATGATATGAATTTTTTTATTCCTTTGAAGATTGTATATCCTTAGAAAAAACCCGGACCCCAACGGTGGGGACCACCATGTCAAATAAACCTATCCAATTGAATAGGGCATATTATTGAATACACTATTATGTATGACCCTCTAGGACCTTATCTAGATAGCAGTGAATACCATTCACAGACCAAGAGTGGGATCAAGAGCCTATCATGGCCCCTAAAGCGATAAACATAGTCATAACAACAAAAACAAACCTACAAACACGTAATGTATAATATAATCTCTTTGTCTTTAATATCTCATAAACAAGGACACACACCCATGTCATCGCCCTCTATTGCTTTAATATTTTTTGATCTAATTGTACTAATTTACCATCGACTACCATGGCCATGGATTTATGAAGGTACTACCATCCTGATCAATTGGGCCTAAGATATCTTACTTTCTTAACCTAGAAGCGACAAATCATTTCTTGACCATTCAACCAATGCTATACCACCAATGACACACCCAACACAAGATACATTTCCACAATTTCATTATCATGGTTTTTTCCTTGCATTAAAGTACGCAATCAAATGACACACATTGCAAATAATCACAAGTCAGGAGACCATTGCACATGTCCATAGACAGAAACATCCAATGACACCCAAAACATGTGGCGTTATAATTGGTAAGTATGTCCTCATGATCTCACTACTAGAGACCACCAAGTGCGAATTTCATGAGAATAAGTAGCAATGCTTATGAGCCCCCAACACCTGAAATTCAAACATCTACCGTGTCTAGTTAGTAAGATGTATCTAGACCATATGACTTTTATTTAAGATTTGTAACATCCTAGTTCTGGGTGCCACTCAACGGGTGCCCCGAACCCGGTTCGCCACGTGACCTCAAGCGCATTTCCCCAAACGCCAGAGGCTGCCGACTAGCAGCGAGGGCCCAGGTCTAATAGTGGGGAAACTATGCCCTCTTTTGTCAAAGTGTAGCGCAACAGAATGGAATAAAACATACATCAACAACGGAAACAATAAAACATGCAAAACTGAAATGAACAACTACAGTAGATATAACCAACCAGTAAATAATGGTGCAACATGCCGTAAGTTCTAAGAAAATAGCCAGAACATGTTACTTATCAGTATAATACAGTACAAGTACAGGAAAGCAAAACAGAACAAAACAGCCGGTAGCATCGCGAGCCTGAGCTCGGTCCCATGCTCCCCTACTCCTCAGCAACAATCATGTACCTGTATAAGGTCCCTTTCCCTTATCTACACCTGCATAAATGTAATCTGTTTGGTCCACAAAGAATGACCCAAACGGGGTGTGAGAAATAATTCCCAGTAGGCACCCACCAAAGGTCCGTGCTCAACTGTGTGTAATCATGCAACAACAATGTGCAGTAGTAAATGCAATAAACTAAGCAGTACTCAAAAGTAACTAACTTAACCAGTTATATTTCCATTTTAATTATTCATTTAACCATTTGATTTAGTAACATTCTGTGCTCAACAGCACCAAGCCCTCAGGCTATCCAGAACCTTTCCCTCAGGCTAATATAGTAAAACCACGCCCTCAGGCTTACCCTCAGGCTATACAGAATCTCGCCCTCAGGCATTACCCTCAGGCATATCAGAATCTTGCCATCAGGCATACAAAGTGTCACCCTCAGGCACATAATTCAAGCCCTCAGGCACGAAAGGTTTCCCTCAGGCGAAATAGAACGTTGCCCTCAGGCTAATACAGTCACGCCCTCAGGTTATAGTAAAACACCTCCCTCAATCATAAGTAACCGGGCCAAGCCCAACATATAAACACACAATTTACATACAATTCCTCTCAAGGAAAAAGTAATGCATAATGTAAACATGGCATACCCTCGGGTATCCTGGCCAAACGGCTAAACAGAAGAACGCACCCCCGGGGTGGTCCTGGATCCAAGCATTGATCTCAAACAACACTTTTACAATTTTATTCAATTACCTATACAATTCTAGGTAGTTAAAATATCCACGGCCTCAGCCACACAACACCCCAAATATGGATTCGTAGCTCAAAAACACACAAAACGCACAATAGTTGGAAAATAAACACCAAGCCACCTACCTTAAACACCAACGAACAATATGCGCGAACGTCGATTCCAGAAATGCCCAAGAACGACGTAGATCTAACGAAGAATAAAACATGTTCAAACATAAATAACTTTCCCTCGGGAAAGAATTGGTAAGAACAACTTAAGGAGAGCGGAGGGATTACCCGTGCAGTTCCAACAAGATCATCCGAGGCGGAAACGGATTCCCGGTTTGCGACCGACAGATCCTTGAAGATTCGGCCATCCCCTCCCGCTCCTTCCTCCAGTTCTAAGCCTTCTTTGTGAACAGGGGAGGCTACTGCCCATTTTAAGCGAAAAAAAGTACACGACGTGTACTTCCCATTTTTTAACTGTTCCTCTGGCGGTTTCCTGCCAGCGTGGCACTGTTCACCTGCCGACATGACTACATGGCATATCTGCATGAGTACACGGCATGTTCTGTCGCACAGCTGGCCACCGCCTTATTATTCGCCTGCCGACTGACTACACGGCGTGTAAGGGACCACTACACGGTGTGTAGTTGGTCTTTAAACCCTTCGTCTCCGACATGGCTACACGACCCATGTACTCATTCCACACGGCCAAAAGTACACGACATGTGGAAAAGTACACGGCGTGTACTTTCCAAAATTTGGGATTTTTCCTCATTTCCCATATTTTCTCAAAAACACTCAAGGAAAAGAGAAAAGAAGAAACCCGTACCTCAAAAGTAGAACCGAGTTCTTACAAACTTCCCCCCTTAAAGAAATTCGTCCCCGAATTGCCCTTCTAAGGGTGGCGAAGATAAAGCCTTGAACAACTCTGGCCACTGAGCACGTATGTCAGTCTCCCACTCCCAGGTTTCTTCCTGCACTCGGTCATGCTGCCATAGCACCTGTATGAGAGGAACTGACCGGCCTCAAAGAACCTTTGTGCTCCTATCAACGATATGAATCAGATGCTCCTCAAAGGACACATCTACCTGAAGCTCAACCTCCTCGGGCTGAAAGACATGAGACAAGTCTGAGTGATAGCGGCGCAACTGAGATACATGGAAGACGTCGTGCATGGCCCGATACCTCTGAGGAAACTGCAACCGATGGGCGACCAGCCCGACTCTCTCCAGAATCTCAAATGGCCCCACATATCTCAGTGAAAGTTTACCCTGTCTCCTGATCCGCCTGTTTCCCAGCCTCGGCGAAATGTGCAAGAAAACCTGACCCCTGACCACGAACTCCAAGGGTCGTCTGTGGCGATCAACATAAGATTTCTGACGAGACTTTGCGGTAGCCATCTGCTTCTGAATCAACTGGACCTGATCAGAAGTCTCCTACATGAGACGTGGTCCCAGTAAAGTTGCCTCACCTGCCTCTATCCAGCACAAGGGTGATCGGCATGACCTACCATATAAAGCCTCGTAAGGTGCCATATCAATAGTTTCCTGAAAACTGTTATTGTAGGAAAACTCGACTAGGGGTATGTGCTTCTACCAAGAGCCCCCAAAGTTTAGGACGCATGCACGCAACATGTCCTCAAGCACCTGAATCGTACGCTCTAACTGGACATCGGTCTGAGGGTGGTATGCTGTGCTCAGAAGCACCTGTGTACCTAGTGCCCTCTAAAAACTATACCAGAAATGAGATGTAAAACGGGCGTCCCTATCTGAAACGATAGAACAAGGGACCCCATGAAGATGTATGATCTCTCAGATATAAAACCTTCCGAGATCTTCAACAACGAAGGTCTCCTTGATAGGCAAAAAGTGAGCCACCTTTGTGAGTCTATCCACAACAACCCACACAACATCATTGACTCGAGGTGACCTCGGAAAACCAGTCACAAAGTCCATTGAGACATCATCCCATTTCCACTCTGGGATGGGTAACTGCTGCAACAGTCCGGATGACCTCTGATGCTCCGCCTTCACCTACTAACAGGTGGAACATCTCGTAACAAAACCAACTACATCTCTCTTCATACCTGGGCACCAGTACTGACGTCTCAAGTCTCGGTACATCTTGGTAACCCTAGGATGAACTACCCAAGCTGATGCATGAAACTCCCACATCAGCTCCTCGCGTATATCCCTTGGAACCCACACTTGTCCATGGAAACACAGAACCTCATCATCACCTATCGTCCAACCAGGAGGAGGGTCCTCACTTGCCACTGACTCCCGTAGAACTAGGCCTTCTAAATCATATAACTGTCTCATCCCCACTCTATCCAGGAGGGTAGAAGTCACAACTAAAGAGGAAAGATAAGTTTTCCCCTGACTTTCATGCACCTCCAAATGCATCTCAGAGAACAAAGCCATAAGCTGCCACTCACCACTGGCCTCCTGCACTTCCTGTATCTGAGTCCTCCTACTTAGTGCATCAGCTAGTGCATTACCTTTACCAGGTATATAGGCAAGCTCGAAGTCGAATGACTGAAGGTATTCAACCCACCTTCACTGTCTCAGATTCAAGTCATGCCGAGTAAAGATATACTTGAGGCTTTTGTGGTCGGTGAAAACCACAAAATGCTCTCCCAATAGAGAATGCCTCCAACAGCGCAACGCATAAACAACTGTAGCCAACTCGAGATCATGCATCGGGTAATTCCTCTCATGTGACCTCAACTGCCAAGAACCGTACGCAACAACTTGATCGCCCTGCATCAACACTGCCCCCAGCCCAATACCTGATGCATCATAGTAAACTGTATAGATCTTCCCCTGCTCTGGGAGTATCAGGACTGGTGCTGATGTCAACCTTACTTTCAGGCCCTGAAAGTCTGTCTCGCAAGCTTCCAACCAAACGAACTTCACACCCTTCTTAGTTAAACCCGTCAACGGTGCTGCTAAGCGGGAGAAGTCCTGTATGAAGCGTCTGTAGTAACCATCCAGCCCTAAGAAACTCCATATCTCAAACACGTTCTTAGGATGATCCCAAGAAACTACTGCTCTCACCTTCTCTGGGTCTACTGCAACTCCTACCTCTGAGATGATATGACCTAGGAAGTGAATCTGGTCCATCTAAAAGTGGCACTTTAAGAGCTTAGCATATAGCCGATGCTCTCTTAGTGTACTCAATACGATCTCAAGATGAGTGGCATGGTCGTGTCGAGTGTGAGAGTACACCAAGATGTCGTCCACGAATACTACCACAAAAGAACCCAGATAAGGATGGAACATACAATTCATCAGAGCCATGAAAACTGCTGGCGCATTTGTGAGTCCGAACGGCATAACCAAGTACTCGTACAGACCATATCTGCTCTGAAAAGTTGTAAGCAGTATATCCTATGGTCTCACGCGCAATTGATGATATCCTGATCTCAAGTCAATCTTTGAGAAAACTCGTGCTACTCAAAGTTGATCAAAAATATCATCAATCCTCGGCAAGGGATATAGGTTCTTGACCGTCAACTGGTTCAGCTTCCGATAATCCACACAGAGTCTGAGGGTACCGTCCGCCTTCTTCACAAAAAGGACCGGCGAACCCCATGGAGAAGTACTGGGTCGGATAAAGCCCTTTGCCTGTAACTCCTCTAACTGCCTCTTGAGCTCCTGCAACTCTGGTGTATCCATTCTATAAGGAGGAATGGACACTGGTTCTACCCTTGGCACAAGATCAATAGAGAAATCCACCTCTCACTCCTGAGGTAGACCTGAAAAGTTGTCTGGGAAGACATCCCTGAAATGATCAACCACTGGAAGGAAATCTGTCTGACAAGTCCCCTGATCATCCAGATACAAACTCGCAATCTGGGCTATGAATCCACCTCAGCCACGATGCTCTGTTCCAGCTCGACTTGCCTGAACATTCCATTCTCCCTTGTATAAAAACTCTCCACCCTCTGGTGACGTGAAACTCACCCTGCGACGATAGCAGTCTACAAAGGCTCGAAAGGGAACCAACCAGTCCATCCCTAGAATGACGTCATAAGCTGTCATCTCTAAGACATAGAGGTCCCAAAGAAAGTGCCACCCTCCAACCACTAGGGGGAACTCCTTGCACTAACGCACACCATCCGTTCTAGTCCCCAACGGATTGTATAGCGTCATAACATCAGAAGAAGAATAAACACAGAGCCCAAGGCTCTCCACAACGGGTACAGATATAAAACTATGTGTAGAACCTTTATCAAAAAGTACAGAAGACAAGACAGAAGCTACTAGAATAGTACCTATGACTGTAGAAGGTCCGGGATCCTGCTCCTATTGGGTCTGCTGCACTGTATATGCCTGCCCAGTGCCACGACCCTGCGACACAACCTGACTACCCTGAGCTGTCCCGCCCTGCTGCCTCTGAGATCCTGGTGTCTAGCTACCACGACCACGACCAACATCCCTACCTGCATGCCCTGACGTATTCCAGTTCCCTGACTGGTAAGAAGCCACTGGTCCTGATCCCGCATGCGGAGTCTGCATGGAACCCCTCTCACTAGACACTGGTAGAAACACCCTGAAAAAGCGCTGCAGATGGCCCATATTGCTGCAAGCTCGTCACTCCACTGGGTCACGTGGACACTACGGTTTCTTGTGCCCCTATTTGCCACACTGGTAGCACCTGATCGGGCCACCTGAAGAAACTTCCTGGCTGGTACTTCCACCCTGAGAGAAGTCCATCTGTCTCTTCCTCTTCCCAGTAGAAATAGTACCAGAAACTGGTGCTAAACTGCCCTGGCCCACACCACTAGCTTCCCGCAGGTTCCTCTCTGTAATCAGCATCTGATTCACAATAGCATGTACTGAAGGTAACCTGAAAACATTCACCAGTGCCTGAATGTCATAACGAAGACCATCCTTAAAGCGTCTGGCTCTCAGCATCTCATCGCCCACCAGAACGGGTGCAAAACGCTGAAGCTTGGTGAAACGAGCAGAATAGTCCATCACCGACATAACGCCCTGCTGCAGATTCATGAACTCTCGAGCTCTATCTGCCATCAGCGTCTCTGGAAAGAAGAAGTCATAGAAGACTACCTGAAAATATTCCCACGCCATGTCTCTGTGATGCTCTGACTGGGTGGTAATATCCCACCACCTCTTGGTGGAATCATGCAACATATACGTCGCGAGCTTGACCCTCCGCCCTGGAGGCGTCTCAAGATGCTCGAAAATAGTCTGCATAGATCCTAGCCAAGACTCCGCAGCCTGTGGTCCACCATCCCCGGAGAATGTCGGCAGATGCTGCTGCTGAAAGATACGAGTCAGCTCGACTATAGATGTGGCAGCCTGCGGTGCTCCTTGAAAGGTCTGCATGAACTGTATAAAGCCTTCATGGAACTGCGCCTCCATGCCTGTGTCCGGTATAACAGCTAGCACCGCATCAGGATCTGTTGGAGGATCTACTGGTAGCCCATGGACCACCATCTCTGGAGTATACTCGTTGCAGCTCTCCTGGAGAACAACGCGTAGTAATCTAGGTGGCATGACACTACAAGGTCAAAAACACGCCTTAGATTCAAGATTATCAAGACTGAAAACAAAGGATCCACAAAGGGAACAAGAGGAAGAAGGCACTTCAAGATTTTCAAAACAAGACTACACGGCGTGTACAATGACTACACGACGTGTACTTGACTTCTCTTCCCCTGCCCGAGTCCTTCCACACGGCTAAGACACACAACTCCCATTGAAAAAAAACTACACGACGTGTATAATAGCTACACGACGTGTATGATGTTATTTTCCAACTGCCCGTGTTGTTTGTGACACGACCGACTACTCGGCTTGAAACCACACGGCGTGTTACACCCGCACACGGCGTGTACACCACCCCGTTTCCCAGCCACATGGCTAAGTCCACATGGTCTGTCCTCGGACAATACTACATGGCGTGTCCCATAGGTACACGACGTGTTCAAGGAGATGTGACACCGACCTGTGTTGTTAGTTACACGGCCGAGTCCCCAGGTCACACTACACGACGTGTTCAATAGTGGACACGATGTTTATGTCTTAAGGTCTCCTCTGTCCGTGTTGTTCGTTACACGGTCGGACTCCGGGTCAACACCACACGACGTGTACATCCGGTGCACGACGTGTGTTCCCCAAACATTCCCTACCCCGTGTCACCCCACACAGTTTGTGACACGGGAAGAGACTACACGGCGTGTACTCTGGGTACACGACGTGTACTTAAAAATTTTGTTTTTCTTCCCGAACATAAGGACATACACAACATTTTTAAAAATACTACACGACATGTATACTGGGTTTCTAGACAGTATGCCTTAGAAACTTCTCCGAAACCCAGAAAATATAGAAAAACAACACCTAAGTGTCAAATTCTGACCCGTGAGGGCCCATACTCCCCACGAATTAAAGTTTGACATCTTATCTGTGTTATAACAAAATAAACAGTCAATGAGAAACCAAATTCTGGTCAATGAGGGCCCATACTCCCCAAAGACCAAAGTTTGGCGTTTATTCCATAAACAGGCTCAAATAAAATTACCCTATCACACATCAGGTATTTTATCAAAGCAACTATCACAACAACATACTTTACTAGCACAACAACTATCACAACAACATGCGATTTCTAATGCACCTACATGGCATGGAAACTATACATGGCATGTGATTTCTATCATGTGCCTATATGATGCATGAGATGGCATACCCTCATCTCATCGGGTTGCAACTAAATAGAACCCATAGATAAAATATAACTAGCACAATCTCAAGTGCATCACCCAAAGGTGAAATCAAATCAACTGTAAATTTCAAAATCAGTTAAATTGCAATCATGAGGTAAATTGGCTTTTCCCTGTACGCGGGATAGCTATGCCCGGGCACAACTTATTACCAACTACCGTTCATCCTATCCCTGACTACGACTCCAAATAGTAAGTCAAAGAAAAGAACCCCTCTGATACCACTTTGTAACGTCCCGGTTCCGGGTGCCACTCAACGGGTGCCCCGAACCCGGTTCACCACATGACCTCAAGTGCATTTCCCCAAACGCCAGAGGCTGACGACTAGCAGCAAGGCCCCAGATCTGATAGTGGAGAAACTATTCCCTCTTTTGTCAAAGTGTAGCGCAGCAGAATGGAATAAAACATACATCAACAGCGGAAACAGTAAACCATGCACAACTGAAATGAAAAACTGCAGTAGATATAACCAACTAGTAAATAATGGTGCAATATGCCACAAGTTCTAAGAAAACAGCCATAACATGTTACTTATCAGTAAAATACAGTACAAGTACAGGAAGGCCAAACAGAACAAAACAACCGATAGCATCGCGAGCCTGAGATCGATCCCATGCTCCCCTACTCCTCAGCAACAATCATGTACCTGTATAAGGGCCCTTGCCCTTATTTACACCTGTAGAAACGTAATCTGTTTGGGCCGAAAAGCATGACCCAAATAGGGTGTGAGAAATAATTCTCAATAGGCACCCACCAAAGGCCCATGCTCAACTGTGTGTAATCATGCAACAACAATGTGTAGTAGTAAATGAAATAAACTAAGCAGTACTCAAAAGTAACTAACTTAACCAGTTATATTTCCATTTTAATTATTCATTTAACCATTCAATTTAGTAACATTCTTTGCTCAACAACACCAAGCCCTCAGGCCATACAGAACCTTGCCCTCAGGCTAATATAGTAAAACCACACCCTCAGGATTACCCTCAGGCTATACAGAATATCACCCTCAGGCATTGCCCTCAGTCATATCAGAATCTCTCCCTTAGGCATACAAAGTGTCGCTCTCAGGCACAGAAGTCAAGCCCTTAGGTACGAAAAGTTTCTCTCAGGCGAAATAGAACGTTTCCCTTAGGCTAATACAGTCACGCCCTCAGGCTATAGTAAAACACCGCCCTCAGGCATAAGTAACCGGGCCAAGCCCAACATATAAACATGCAATTTACATACAATTCCTCTCAAGGAAAAAGTAATGCATAATGTAAACATGGCATACCCTCGGGTATCCTGGCCAAACGGCTAAACAGAGGAACGCACCCCCGGGGTGGTCCTGGATCCAAGCACTGATCCCAAACAACAGTTTTACAATTTTATTTAATTACCTATACAATTATAGGTAGTTAAAATAGCCACGGCCTCAACCACACGACACCCCAAATATGGGTTCATAGCTCAAAAACACACAAAACGCACAACAATTGGAAAATAAACACCAAGCCACCTACCTTAAACACCAACGAACGATATACGTGAACGTCGATTCCAGAAATGCCCAAGAATGACGTAGATATGACGAAGAAGAAAACCCGTTCAAATGTAAATAACTTTCCCTCAGGAAAGAATTGGTAAGAATGACTTAAGGAGAGAGGAGGTCTTACCCGTGCGGTTCCAACGATATTGTCCAAGGCAGAAACAGATTCCTAGTTTGAGACCGACGGATCCTCGAAGATTTGGCCATCCCCTCCCGCTCCTTCCTCCGGTTCTAAGCCTTCCCTATGAACATGGGAGGCTACTGCCCATTTTAAGCAAAAAAAAAACCAAAGTACACGGCGTGTACTTCCCATTTTTTAACTGTTCCTCTGGCAGTTTCCTGCCAGCGTGGCACTGTTCACCTGCTGACATGACTACACGATGTGTCTGCATGAGTACACAGTGTGTTCTATCGCACTGCTGGCCGCCAACTTACTATTCGCCTGCCAACTGACTACACGGCGTGTAAGGGACCGCTACACGGCGTGTAGTCGGTCTTTACAACCTTCATCTCCGACATGGCTACACGCCTCGTGTACTCATTCCACATGGCCAAAAGTACACGGCGTGTGGAAAAGTACACGACGTGTACTTTCCAAAATTTGGGATTTTTCCCCATTTCCCATATTTTCTCAAAAACACTTAAGGAAAAGAGAAAAGAAGAAACCCATACCTCAAAAGTAGAACCGGGTTCTTACAATATTAATGCCATAGAATCTTGAGGTTTTCATTATAGATTGAGATCTAATATAACCTTTTGATATGATAATTAATCTATGGACATTATCATTAAATAATGGACGCATAAATATCTACACTATAATGATAATAATACATCATGTATATCTAATTGCCTACACAGTATGGTAATCAAAAGTACTATTCAAGTTGGGTCTAGGTAACCCACAATTACAACACTCCTATCCATTCAATTGATGACAAGAAACTCTATCAATAAGGGTTACTCAAGGTAAAAACAAATAATGAGAATAAAAAGATACACCAGAAGTCTTACCTTCAATATCTAGGCCAAAACACCAAGATTGGAAGGCTCTGATCACTATAGATTGATCCCTAGAAGATGAGGTTTAAATCCATAGAAAAAGAGGTCCAAATTCCTTCAAAAATATCTCTAGGGTGCCTAGAGGTAAAAAGGAAAAAGGTGAATGAAAATTAGTTCGTAGGGGCTCTGGGTATTTATAGACAGGCCGTTTCAAAGGTTGACCACAACACAACCCATTGGACCACACTACAGAACTTCCTAACACATGGTATGCTATGATGTAGCCCAAGGTTTTACACTAAAACCTCCCTTGGTAAAATTGTGTTTTAGATCCATGGAAACTACTACTCTATAGATCCTATAAGCCTGATGATACACTATGGTGTATCCTAAGACACCGCGCCACAACACCCTGAATCCCTGAGGGATATCCACACCACAACTAGTATCCACGCCACATGAGTGTCAAAATTGGAATAACCAGCCAATCCCCCCAAGGCCCTTACACCAAAACCACTCTTTTGTATTGGTAGTATCTCAAAGTATCCTCCTCCAGGACCCTATGCCACAACCTTGAGCTCCATCCCACAGGGACCAAGACCACGATGCTGCCTAATGCTCCACGCTATAGTCTACCATGCAGTTAGGGATTTTCTAGATCCACTCTTCCCACTTCCTTCCTTCAATCAACTTACCCCAAACAAGGCTTGATAAAAAGGTTCTAAAAAATAACTAGATTAAATAGGTAAACAAAAACTTGATAGAAAATCTATGCACCTAGAAAAAGACGTGATCTTACAACCTCCCCACCATATAAAAAATCGTCCTTAAGCTGCTCTAAACATCACTATGGATTATTCACAAACAAGTCTGGTCACCATTTCTATATATCAAACTCCCTCTCCCAGGTCTCCTCTTGTAAATTCCTAGGATTCCACTGCACTAGCACTAGAGGTATGGTATTCCCTGGGAGATTATTCTCAATATAGTCTATAATATGAATCAAATGCTCTTTAAAGGATGAATAAACATCTAGATCAACGTCATCAAAATATATCACATGAGAAGGATCAAGATGATATTTTTGAAGAAGAGACATGAGAAACACATCATTCATGACATTGTAGCATTATGTTTAGGTCTAAACGATATGATATTGGATTTAACCTTTCCACTATCTCAAACGGCATGAAAAACCTGGGTGCTAACTTCCCCTATTACCTGATACGATGTTTCCCCAACCTAGGAAACACTCAAAGTAAAACATAATGACCAATATCAAACTATAGAGGTTATTTATGATGGTTAGTGTATAATTTCTTCCGGCTCTGCATGGTCACCAATCGCTTCCTGATCAAGTGAACATGCTCATACATTTCTTTCACGTGATAGGGTCCAACAAGCATTAACTCACCTAACTCCAACCAAAAAGAGGAAATCAACAAGGTCTTCCATACAAATACTCGAAATGGTCTATTTTACATTAATGTTTGAAAGCGTTTATTATAAGAAAACTCCACGAGTGATAGATTTCACTCCCAAGAACCACATAAATCCAAGACATAGGATCACAATATATCTTTTAAAATCTGAATCATCTACTCATATTGGCTATCAGTCTGAGGATGATAGGCTGCACTTAAAAGCACCTACGATCCCAGAGCCTTACGAAGACCCTATAAAAACCGATATGTGAAATGAGGATCTCGATAAAAAATGATACTCCTCAGAACACCATGTAGTTGAATTATTTTCCGCATGTAGAGAACACCTAGATCATCAATGGAGAAGGTCTCCCTAATAGAAAAAAGTGGGACACCTTTTTCATTCAATCCATGATCACCCATACTACATCATTCTTGTGGATTTTTTTGGGTAATATTATCACAAAATCCATAGTGACATCATCCATTTCCACTCCGTAATGGGTAGTGGATGAAACAACCCATTAGGAATCTAATTCTCAACCTTCACTTGCTGATAGGTGAAAAATATCTCTATAAAGACCACAATCCTATTCTTTATTCATTGACATAAGTATTTGATACAGAGTTCATGATACATCTTTGTTAGACTTAGATGCACCGCCCATTTAGAAGATTGAAACTCTCTCATCAGCTCCTCATGAAAACTTTTAGGAACCCATACTCGACCTTGGAAAGAAATAACATTATCTCTATTAAGAGACAAACCTAATGGTGGTTCCCCATTTTATAATATGTCTCTTAAAACTATTCCCTTTGGATCAGATAACTGCTCTATCTTGATCTGGTCATGAAGAATGGGTATAACTGATGTTTAAGTCATATTTATCCATCCCTAGGACTCTTTAACATCGAGATATATGTCTGTAAAGAGTTCCATCAACCACCACTCATCATAAGACTCCTACATTTCCTTTGTCTGCATCTTCCAACTCAATGCATTAGCAGCAATATTGCACTTACCCAATATGTATGCCAACTTAAAGTCTAAATACTATAGATACTTAACCCACCATCTTTACTAAAGGTTCATGTATCTATGGGTAAATATGCACTTGAGGATCTTGTGTTCCATGTACACCACAAACCTATCACCCATCATGTAGTGTCTCCAACACCTCAGGGCATATACCGCCATTGCTAACTCCAGATAGTGAGTAAGGTAATTACTCTCATGTGGTCTCAACTATCTGAAGCCATAAAAAACAAATCGATCCTCTTACAACATAACTGCTCCAAGTTTGACTCTATATGAGTTTTAATATACAGTATAATTCTTTCCTGATATAAGAAAAGTGAGGATCGGTGCTGAGGTCAACCTTCTCTTCAGCTCTTGAAAGTCTCTCTCACAAGCATCTGACCAAACAAACCTCACCCCTTTCTTGGTTAGCTTAGACATTGGTGCTACCAAATGGGATAATTCCAAGATAAAATGTTGATAATATCCTATTAAACCTATAAAACATTAAATATTGAAGACATTCTTGGTTCGATCCCAAGATACAACGACTATAACATTCTCTGGATCCACTTCCACTTTATCCTCTAAGAGAACATGGCATAAGAAGTGAACTCTATATATATAGAAGTTTCATTTTTATATCTTGGAATAAAGGTTATGCTCTCTTAGTATACTTAGGATGATGTAAATATGTCGGACATGATCTTATACTGAGTGGGAGTATACTAAGATGTAATGAAAAAAACTACCACAACCAAGAACAGATGAAATATTCGATTCATCAAGGCCATGAACACCGTCGATGCATTCTTCAGACCAAATTATATTACCATAAGCTCATACAATCCATACCTTTTCCTAAAAGTAGTTTGGGGTATGTTCGATGGTCTTAACCTCAACTCATAGTACACCGACCTAAAGTCAATCTTAGAGAAAATCCTAGCACCTCTTAGTTGATCAAAGATATCATTGATACAAGAAAGGGTATACTAGTTCTTGACCAACATCTGGTTCAATATCCAATGATCCACACATAAATACAAAGTCCTGTAAGACTTCTTAGTGAAAATCACAGGAGAACCCCAATGATAAGTACTAGGTCATATGAATCCTTTGGTTTCTAGGTCTTCCAACTAAACTTTCAACTCATGAATCTATTATAGTGCCATTCTGTAGGGAAGAATAGAAATTGGTTTATATATCGACACCAACTTGATCATGAACTCGATCTCCTGCACGAGTGGTAATCTATAAAATTCTTTATGAAAGACATCCTGAAAATATTCCACAACTGGAGGAAAAGTATCCTTCAACATTCCACTATCATCTAAGACAAGTATTTTTACCTGATCCATGATACTCTCCAATCAACATATAATTGGTCTTGTAAGATAACCCTAAATATAGCACTCTCCCTGATGGATGAAGCTTACCCCTTCTGGAGATAAAAAGGTAATTCTCCTCCAATAATATTCTATATGAGCCTGGTAAAGAACTAACCAATCTATACCAATAATAAAATCAAATACTATTATTTCTAGCATGAAAAGATCCCAAAGAAAATGGTAGCCACCAATTTAAAGATAACATGACTTACAAAGCTTTATACACTCTGAACACACTCCCAATGGTGTGTTGATGGTCATAACACCATCAAATCTCTCTATAACTAACCCCAAACCATTTTCAAGATAATCAGACAAAAAGTAATGTGATGATCCTGTATCAAACAAAATTAAATAAATGGTATATGATATAATAATCGTAATTATAACGGTAGAAGTTCGTGCATAAAAACTAGACGGAGTAGACTATATAGAGTGTAGTTGACTCACCCCTCTACCCTGGGCTCCAATATGACTCCCATGAGTTGTTCCATTTGAATGGTACTATCTATCCTACACAGGGGTACCATATCCCCTACATTGAAATGAACGTATGTTGGAACCCCAACAATTAGTCTTCTAAGAGGTAGCTGAGTCCCTACCTAACTTTGGTTCCTATCCTGATCCCTTACCATTTCTCTACTATAGTAGGATTCTATAAAACCTGTAAAGATGACCCAAATTTCCACAAACATGACACTCCATGATGGGGTAAGGACACTGATGGTTCTTGTGTGTAGCCTTACCACACTAAAATCACTGTAAATAGCCATGATTATTATATGACTTCCCACTACCCTGACTTCTCTACCCACTACTACCCAGACAGTAACCATTTTAGTGGCGTTTCCTACTACCAGATGATGAACTCCCAAATCTCCCTATTAAAAATTCCCAACCAGCATTCATGGCCTCTTTTAGATTCCCCTTCATGATGGGATCCCGATTCATCACATCCTCAAAAATTCTTAGAAAAAATATGTCCACCTACAACCTAACCTCATAACAAAGCCCATCCTGAAAATTCCTTTCCCTAGTGGCCTCATAAACTACCAAGGATGGAGAAAAGAATTGTAGGTCTATGAAGAATTCAACATAATCCACCACTGACATTCCCTAATGTGTCAGATTCATAGACTCTTAAGACTTCTCATACCTCAAATTATTTGGGTAGAAGCAACTAAAAAACTTTACCTAAAAATACTTCCATAATAACTCATCCTATAGCCGAGCTTGCTCCAGGATGTCCCACCAATGATTGGATGATCCTTAAAGCATATAAAGAGAAAGTTTCATCCACTTATCAATGGGTTTATCAAGAATCTTTAAGATCTTCTGGATTGTCCTCATGATGGTAGCTTGATTCATCACATCCTAAAAACTGCTTAGACAAAATATGTTCACCTATGGCCTAACCTCATAATAAAGCCCAGCCTGAAAATGCCTTGCCCTAGTAGCCTCATCAATTACCAAGGATGGAGAAAAGAACTGTAGGTCTCTAAAGCATCCAACATAGTCCACCAATGGAATTCCCTCATGTGTCAGATGCATGAACTCTCAATACTTCTCATCCCTTAAAGTATTTTGGTATAAGTGTCTCAAATTTTTTTCCTAAAAATACTTTCAGAATAATTCCTCCTGTGGCCCAACCTACTCCATGATGTACCACCAATGCTTGGATGATCCTTGAATCATATAAAGAGAAAGTTTCACCCAATTATCAGTGGGTGTATCGAGAAGATTTTAGATCATCTAGACTGAATTAATCAATAACTATGCTACCTGGGGGTATCCCTCCCCAGTGAACGTAGGTGGATGCTATAGTTGGAACACTTTTTTTATCTCAAACATCGAAGGTGTGGTGTGAATAGTCTCCCTCTCCATAGATCAGATGATCCTCAGGAAGCTATCATGAAGTTTTTCTTCTATCAAATTCTCCAGAGTCATAGGATGTTCTGGCTTAGCTACATTAGGATCATGCTGATTACCACTCTCCTGACACTTGACTTAAAGTCAACACAAAGGAATTTTCTCTACAAGGACCAACACACTCCTTATATCACAATAACTCAATAAGATCAACCTCAACAAGTGATAACAGTAGAGAAAATCTGGTTCAATATTCCCCTATACATGGATTAACATGTGATTTGGCATTAAATAATAGTTACTTTCATTATTTATATTAGATAAATCAAGGGATTCCATTTCATGGTTCATATGGGAAAGTATGTCACATGTGGTAAATATATCCCTATCACAAACAATGCATGTCAACATATATATATATATATATATATATGTATCTATCATGATTCATACATACTCATCTCATGCCATACTGATCCATGAGTAAAAATCTCAATTAAAAATAACATTACACATCAAGTGAATCACTCAAGGTGAAGCAACATAAAAATATAACAAGTGAATAACATGAACAATAATCCCATCCCTAGGAACTTAGATTTCCCATCATACATGCATTAGCTACTCCTATGTACAAGCTCATTAATAAGTCCCAACACATCCTAGTATCCTTTTTACATCCCCAAATAGTAAAGAAATAAAAAATAAAACCAAAGTATCTAATACCACTTTGTAATGTCCCCGACCTGGTACTCCCTCATGTGATAGAATCGGTTGGATACGTCACCTCAGACGCGCCTCTCTATAAGCCAAAGGTAGCCAACTAATAGCTAGGGTGTAAAAGATATAGTGGGGAGACTATAACATCTATAATAGAGTATAAAACAATGGAAATAATAATAGATTAGTGGAAATAAAATAATCAACAATATGCATCCATAGAAAAATAAAGAGCAACTCCAATATCACAACAAAAAAATGGAAACATTCAATGAATGGTTGAAATGTAAAAAAATAATGTGTTGAAGATCAAACAATCAAAGACTAAGAAAAATAAAATAAAATAATCTAATTCCCCAGTCTTGATCCCCATGTCATTCCCATCTCCAAGCTCTAACCCATCAAGCAAGCAACTGTCAACAACAAGGTCTCTTACCCTTATCCAAACCTACATCCATGAAATCTGTCTGAGTACTAAATAGTGGCCTGTCTAGGGTGTGAGTATAACTTACTGGGTCTACACCACTATGTCTAAGAAAATATAGTTTGGGATATGTAGTGAATGAAATAAAGTGATAATAGGGTAATAATTTAATTAATTAATACTACATATGTAATAAATACACCGACCCTTGAGCTTCAGGTTGAAACCTAGGGTCAGAACCAACCTGCTTTGGAACCAATCCAGATATCTTTGAGCATGTCACAAAACCATGCCAACTATATCCATAATCCTCCTAGTTTATGGCCCATAAATCATCACAGGAGAACCAGGTAGAGACCTATAAGCATTACAACATCCAAGAAAATCTCTATAAGCATTACAACATCTGAGAAAATCTCTATAAGCATTACAACATCCGAGAAAATCTCTATAAGCATTACAAAATTCTAGTAAATCCCTATAATAATTATAGAATCTGAGAAAATACCTATAATAATTATAGTGTATAGAAAAATCCCTATAATAATTACATTATTCAGGAAAATATCTATAATAATTAAAACATCACATGAGTTATCACAAGCCATTAGGTCAATTCATCAAATCACTATTTTTCATTTAGACTTCCTTGGATGTTAGCATATCAATTAACCAATTATTAGTATGTGTAATTCCATATAAAATATTCACACAAAACTCACAAGTTATTCCAAATCATGTTATTAATCCAAAAATATACCAATTTACAACATTTCAAGGGAAAAATGTTCAATCTAACCAAGTCTCAAGTAATCTCTATGCCTAGAACACCCATTGAGTTTGCATGCCTTGGTCACTAGAAGACTCATCGAGATCAAATGGTAGGTCTAAATATAAGATCATTATCCACCAGTGATTTATTTTATTATTTAGGATGCATGAATGGCGTGCTGGTATGATCATGTTTATTGCACATATTAGGATTTATTTATTTAGATAAAATGGATAAGTTCTATACCAACCACCTTAAATGAAGAAGATGTGGAAACACTCCTGACATCCAAGATAGATTTGGGACCCTACTCTTATACCTTTAATTGATGTCAATAAAATCTACCAATAAGGGTTCCTCAAGGTAAAACAATAATGAGAAAAAGAAGATACACCAATATCATTACTTGTAATCTCTAGGGCAGAACACCAAGATTATAAGGCTTCGATCACTATAGATTGATCCCTAGAAGGTGAGGTTTGAATCCATAGGAAAAGAGGTCCAAAAGCCTTTGAAAATATTTATGGGGTGCATAGATTTTGAAAAGAAAAAGGTGAATGAAAATGAGTTTGGAGGGGATTAAAGTATTTATAGATAGGTTGTTTAAAATATTAACCACAAAACAACACACTGGAACACGATGTAGAACTTCCTGAAATAGGGTGCGCTATGGTGGAGTACAAGGTACCACATAGTATCCCCCCTTGGTAAAATAGTGTATGATATTCATGAAGTTTTATATGTCATAAATCCTATAAACCCAGGTTTATACTATGGTGTAGCCTAAGACACCACACTGCAACACCCTGAATCCCTAGGGTATGGCCATGTTGTAGCCCATATCCATGCCGTAAGGGTGTAAAAATTGGAAGAACTGAACAATCCCCCTCAAGGACCTTACGTTGTATCCACCCTTCCATTCCATATATATGCTTAAATTGGAAGTATCTCAAAGTTACATCCTCTAGGACCCTATGATGTAGCCTTGAACTCTATGCCACAATGACCAAGACCACAACACAACCTAATTATCTACGCCATAGTCTACCCTACAATTTGGGATTTTACAAATCTACTCCTCTTATTTCCATCCTTCAATAAAATCACCAACAAGGCTCGACAAAATGGTTCCAACAAAAAACAATCGGCCCAAATAGTTTGACAAAAACTTTATAGGAAAGGTATAAACCTAAAAAAAAATGGGATCATACATATGTTTTTATGATCTCATTGGAAAATTAATGTAATATGAAAGTATACTTAAAAGTGTTGTCTATAAAGAAAAAAAGAATAATGGAGTTGATTTTTCATAAACATCTAGAGCTTTAAATTTTGGAAGAAATATTTCTAGAATAAGTTCTAAGAAATATTCAAATGATGTGATGTTGAAACTACTGGAGGATAACTTAAAGATATAGTAAGGATAATTTTCAAGAATTTCAATTTCTAGAGGGATTATCTAAAATATAGAAATGATAAAAAATAAAACCATGACAATCATAATTCTTCTGAGACTATCCATTATGAATGTAGAAATACTAGACGCATTTGTCCTAATTTTCTTGAATTAAAGATAAAAATAGGATGTATTACAAGAAATCCTCAAATAAGAAGATAAGAAGTGTTTGAAGGATTTATATACTTGTAGTGCTAGGGAAGGAGAATCTATATCTAATAGTTTGTCAGATGATAGTGATGATAATATAAAAATTATAGGTTTATATGCTAATATTTTAATACTGAAAAATGATTTATGTTAAAATTAATAGCAAAAGATTTTATGAACATAAATATTGATTCAAAAATGTTTCTATGCTTCTAAAGATGAAACTGATGGTGAAATTTTATCTAATTCTAATGTTGAAGAAAAATTTCCTAATACATATGATTAAATGAAATCTTATATTCTAGAATGTGAATATATATATCTAAATATTTATAAGAAGTATTCAAATCATAAAGATAAAGCTACCGAGAGAAAGGAAAGCTTTGTTAAGATTTAGGATACGTTGAATTAAGTAAGGAAGGGAAATAATAAGATAATAATGTAAGTTTAAAAATTTAAAAGTTAATTTAAAAATGTGAACTTTGGGAATAAAGGAAGAAATGTAATTTCTATGGATAATGAGAATTCTAGAGTGATTGTAAAAGCAGAAGAGAAGAATAGACACCTGAGTGAGTTAAATGATGCTAATAAATAAATTAATAATCTCACTACTAATTTAAAGGTTAAGAAAGCTATAAAATCATCATAATAGATGATTGAAAGTGTTAATCTAAAATCTGATGATCGGAAAAATAGAAATTCCAAGAAGAAACAAAAATCTACTAAAGTTTCCAACAAGATTTATTACCTTAGGAAAAGATTTAAAAATATGTCTAGTAAGCTAATACCATATAAAATAAATAAATTCAGACTTGGAAATAAATCCATAGTAAGTTCCACTCATTAATAAAATTATTTCATGCCCATCCAAGTGCCTTTTTGATCTATGTATCAAAAAGGAGGACATTGGAGGAATAACTGTTCCTTGAACAAAATTCAATCTTTTGAAAGATCTAAGAATTTTATTTCAAGGGAACTATCTTCTCATGAGTACTAAAAGACTAATAAAATTTGGGTGTAAAATACTATTTCTATAAATACTACTGGACCTACAAAGGTTTATCTTCTGCTAACTTAAATTTTTAAGAAATAAAGTTGATGAGTACCAACAGATGAATATCTATATTTGGTGCCTGGTAATATTTTTTTAGGTTTATTGGAACTACATATTTTATGAACTACTTTTTTGTATTAGTTTTAAACTTTTGTTTAAAAGTTTTGATTTATGTGTTAAACTCTCTTATTAAGGGAATATTTTACTTTTTATTTGGCTAACTTTTTAGTATATTTTAATTGTTTAATTTTTTGTTAATTTTAATGGATGACATGGATTCTTTTAAATTTCTAGAACTATATTTAAAATAAGATGATCAATCCATGAAATTGGTAGATAAATTCTAAGAGGATTATTTATTCTTATCATTTGATGATTATATTTTAACTAAATATATTCTCTACATGTTTTTTTGATAGACTTACTCTTTAATTCATCATAAGTTACTATGTTTAAAATTATTTATGAATTCAAAAGTTGTGTTTTAAAATTTTTAATTATTTTGAGACAAAATATTTTTGATATTTTAGCATTGTATTCTCATGCATGAGTTATTCTTGACCGTTGGATGTTTATGATAATCTAAAAAATTAGTGGTAATTGATTATCCTATAAATACCCCTATGGTATTAGAGTTATTTATTTGTTTTTTGCTATGAAGAGATGTATTTTCTTAGTTTGTATTTTCCATTATTGGTTGGATTTTTTTGTCAACCATATGGAATCTTTTAGAGAATTTTCTTTGAGGGAAATATTTAAAGAAATATTTTTTGATCATGTGTGGTATAATCAATATTAATCTTTGTTAAAAGAAGTTTTTCATTTTCACGGTTGGGAGGGTCTTGTTTTAATGGGAGAGTCTCATGAGATATTTTATTCATATTTTATCTAAGATTTTTTTTCAATGGATTTTTTTATTGAAGTTGATGAGTAAAGAAAGACTCTATGGAGTTGAATTTTGTCTTTCTATAAAAGAGCTAGCAAACTTTTTCGAGTTACTTCTAGATGGCGAGTCTATTTATTTCACACAAACTTCTAGAGAACTCATGATATTTCATCAATAATAAAGTGGATTATACTTTCATAAAACTAACCTAGGATTCCATCTAAACCAAAAATCGACCTGATTTTCCACTAGCCTGAAGGGAATTCCTGATCCCCACTAGCTGACAACTAGTGCCTGGTATCACATAACACTCTTGGGAATGGTTTTCACAATAAATCAAGATAAAAAAAACTTTCAAATCATAGTATGGAAAAATAATTAATAAAATATATAGTCCACCAATAATAATAAATTTAATATAAGAGAATTATTGACATGACATAGATAGATAAAGAGGTTAAAGGCAAGGCTAAAACAAGTATCCAAAAAGGAATCCAATACTGAGAAACTACAAATCTTATCCATGTGACCCTAAGTCACTCACCACACCCCACACTGAAACCTAAGAAACCAAGACAATAATCAAGAACAAAATGGGAAACCAAGTCTGATAACCTAAAAGAAAAATAAGAGAACTACATACACTAAATGTTGTATGCAGGGTGTGAGCGAGACCAAGACTTACCGATAAGCACCACATAGTTTGTGAAATTATTTTAAAAAGGTAGTTAATTTATGCTAGTATGAAATATAATATAAAAATATATTTTTCTAGATTAGGTTTAAACCAACCAAGTAAAAAATAAACCCCACTATGAAGATAATCCATTTCTTTAAGAAAAACCAAGATGAAACAAATTTCTCTTTAAAACAATTTTAAACCCCTTCCCCCTTTAAATGAAAATAATAACTAAAAAATATCTAATAAATCATCCATTACATATAAAATAAACCATTTTTTCCATTTTAAACATTCTTTTAAACCATTTACAAAGTACCTTTTAAAACCAACTCACACTGCATGAATAAAAGAACAAGCGAAAGGCACCACCACACGCATGAAACAAATGAAAGTAATAAAAAGAATCAACTGAGGTTCAACACACATGTTAATCTAACCAGGGACATCAAAATAATCCAAGGAAATCCCCTAAATAAAACCACCATCATAAGAAGAGGTGTCATGGGATCTACCTTAGGTCATAACGTGAGACAGTCCTAAACTTTTCCAAACCTAGACTAACTTTTTGGCCTACATTGATTCCTAACACAAGTCACCTGACTAATCCTACACCCAACCTCATCAGGGGAACAACCCATCCAATACCATTTCATATTATAGGAGACACTAGTAGTGTATAACTATTTAATACATCATAAGTATAAACTTCCCACTTAGCTACCCGAGTTCCCATGAGAAAAACCCATGAGGGAAAGAAAGAATTAATTAACACAGTCATAATTAATCATAAATAATAATTCCACCCTCATCTCCAAATTCATCATAAGAAATGACCCCTAAGATATATCACCCAACCTTAATATACATCAAAAACCACCCATGAAGGGAAACAAGAACAAGGGGAACCAAGCAGGTTTCACACACACACACACACACATTTCAAATTCCATATAAAAGTGTGAAACTATCCATTTAGAAAACTGAATGGGGACTCCAAGTCCTTTCAAAATATTTCAAATTCCATTTATAAAACAATTATTAAAACATTATGTTTTAAATAACCCTTGAAATCAATTTAAAGAATCAAGACCTCTTTAATAAAACCTCTAAAACATTAAAAAATCAATTTATAATTCATCACACAACCCAAACGGGGTCAAATCCCTTAATTTATCAAAAACCATTTGATCAAACATTTTTAATATTTTCCACTGTCACCTGGCATTTCAAACAACCTTTAAAAATTAGTAAAACCCATTATTATGAGGAAGAATTTACCTTGGAATGATTTTGTAACCCAAAAAAACTATAAAATACAATTATAATTGAGAAAATAAGACATTTAAAATGATCAAGAACACACAATGACATGCCCAAATAAAAGAGAAGCATGAAAATACCTACCTCATGTAATCCTAAATCGATCCGAAATGACCTGAAATACATCTCCTTTGACAATGAATTCCAAAACGAGTAAGGAGATGACCCCTAATACCTTAAACAAAAAATACCCCAATATCAAAACCATCATGAAATCCTATTTTCATCCCACAAATCTCTATCTTTTTGAGAAAAATCAAAAGTGAGATATGGAATATAGGTTTGTAATTAAGAGAATGGGAGGGGTGGAAGTCCTCCTTAGCATGCCTAGGGATGGTTGATCAAGGGAGGGTAAGAAGGGGGGGGGACCCCTTAAAATCTAGCTAGGGGAATTTTCAAAATACCAAAATTTAGAATTTGGGTAACTCTCATGGTTCAGACACATAGTTTGGTAAGATATTCACCAATCGCATGAGCTCTATTGGTGACCCACAACACACTAAAATGATTTTTGTGTGTGGTTAGTAAATCATGCTTCAACCATGAAAAACAACTCTGCAACCATCTACAGTATTGTTGCATGATTTTCCAAACAATGTGGGGTAGTCGTGTGCCAACACCCTAAGACCGAAAGGTCTCACATGGTTTCTCCTGGGACTCAAATAATTTGATCCAAACCATGTGCTGCCTATGTAGGAAAAAAAACCAAGAAATAAGTGAACTAAAAAGGTATATTACCTCTACACCCTACATGTTTTCTCCTAGCACTTTCACACAATCCATAAAACAAAAGGAAAAATCTAGGAAACAATATAATTCAACCCTAAAACTTTGAAAATTTTAAATTAACCCAAAATAAAATTAAATAAATATAATAAAAATAACTTGGGGTGTTAAAATCCCCCATCATACCACTTTTTTCCCCAAAAAATTCCTTAGTCAAGGAAGGTTAAAAAATCCTCATAAGAAAGACTCAGAAAAAAGTTTATCTAATGAAAGACACTTGATGAAACTGACTACCACAACCACTATGAAAAGTCCTAAAGGAAGTGGAGACTAAATGTAGGTCTCCCAACCATTTTAAAATTTATATAAAATGGAAGAAACCAAATAAAAAACACACACCACAAGATAAAACACCATTAAGAACCTCAATTCCATAGAAAACCTGAGAATCCTCGAACCACCATGAAATCCAACATCTTCAAACATAAGTCACCCCACCAAAGGGGACTCAAGGCCTAATAAACCCCAAGAATTATTAATTACCTCCTTCCATTTAGAATTTGTCTAAAATGGTGGGTCAACAATACCACCCTAGAGTTTTTAGAAAGCTATTGGAGAGAGTGTTGGAGGATATCTCTTAGATGAACGATGACAAAATCATGGATCAATAATTAATGCGCAATAGAATCAAAGGATTTCTCCAATGACTGTTACACCACATCATTCTTCATCATATATTGATATTAATTGAAGTAGTATGTTTGTTTTATTTGGAATCTTTCCCCATTATTAATTTCTATGACAAATGTGAATCAATAGACCAATGGATTGATTCACTGATCGGTCCTCTTACAGGATGGGTTAGATTAATCTAGTTTTGGGAGCATTTTCTTCATGATTCAATTATTTATTATACACTATTATTTTATTGAAAACAAATTGATTTTGAAAAAAACATCAACCAAGGTCCATTCCTCTTGACTATTCTTGTTATTTTCTCCCCCGATTCTTCATTCATTGCAGGTTTCTTTATTTTGCATGTGGTTTGAAATATCTTGATGAATTGATCATTGTGCACCCATTTATTGGCTCAAAACTCCAATATTGTATATCTTGTATCAGAACAACATGATGGTGGTGTTACGATAGAAGCGACAATGAATTAGTTAGTTTTGGATACTTGATTTCGTGTTCTTCGGTGCACAACGAAGAATGAAGAATGATCCCATTTTCCAAAATAATTGAAGGGATGAATCTTGTTGTTTGGTGATGGCATGGATCAATGAGGCTCAATTCACAATTTTTTCACAAAACAATCAATAGATTAAAGGCCTAAGTAATGAACAAGACAAATGGAAACAGATATAAAATTTTGTAAAATTCTACACTACATGACGTGCAATGCGGGGCCACACTTTGTATGGTCCCCTCCTAGAAGTAGCTAGGGTTTCAGAGAAAGTTAAGTATCACACAACATGTTACCTTGTAACATGACATGTGGTCTCTCTTAGGTGACTCAGTGTGTACCTCATATGATACACAGACATGGGTTGGGGTACATAGGTTGGAGCACGCCATGTACTCTCCTACACGGACACGACCTAGAAAATTACATGGGATAATCCATGTACTGGTACACGAGTAGAGTACACGGGAAGCTGAAACACCATGTACTTATACATGAACACAAACATGGGTATGAGACATGGTCCATTTACACGGGTAGGACTCGAGGTCAATGGACATGGCGTGTAACCCTACTATACGTCGTGTACTTTCTAAATCATGTCTTAGTGCCCTTATACTATGTATCTTGGACAAGTTTTGTTAGGGAGATCCCCCTATCCTTTACCTAAGGGTTATTATGGAATCACCTCCTAATCCTAGAAAAATGATCCCTTTAGCAATAATTCTTGAATAGAGTTGTTGGAAGCCTTCCCTGAGGCCCGGAGTGAGATCCTCTATTTATCTTCATGCCCTAGGTGGAGTTATTTCTATCATCGTGACCAACACTACATAGGCACCGATCCTATACTTATAGGGTTAATTCAGATTGAGTTTTTGGTATACCCCATGGAATTGTGAGTGATCATCATCCATGTATCATATCTATTCAGATATTTAGCATGTAAATCTAATAGAGAGACCTAACAAACACTATCTATCATACAGATAGCATCAGTGTTATCAGACTCAGAAGTGTGTTCTCCCAGATGAGTTCTTTGCGGATCCTTCGAGCTGGAATACTTGGCTGGTATACTATAGTTGTGACTTACCTTTAGACAACGTGTCTTTGTTGATTATATTTGTATATTCTTGTTATATGTGTTGTAGAAATGTACTTGTGTGGAGATGATTTTATTTCCTTTTTTGTATGTTTTTTGGTTTTAGGGTGTCCTACTAGTATTGTTATACTCACCCCAAAACAAGATTTTCCCACACATTCCTTTTCTTATGAATACGATTGAAATTTTGATAGAGTCCTTGATGGACTAGAACCAGATAGTCCTTAGTAAAACTGAATAGACTGAGGTGTGTTCCTGTGGTATTCTGACAACAGTCCTAGTTTTACTTTCAGGTTAGACTTGTTTTTAGACTCTTTTGGTGGGATTGTATTTGGCCATGTTTACTTTCCTTTACTTCTTTTAGTACTCTGGTTATGGGATTTAGATTTATGCATGCGTGTTTGTTCAATTTTTTTACATTTCAGCATTGTATAGGCTTGAAGATGTGTGAGTTGTACATGTACTTAGGCTAAGGCCTCCCATGTTAGTGATATTCTTACTAAACACTAGTCTATAGCCCCAAGAATATTGTATGCAGGCCTGGTAAGTCATGGCATGGGCCCCGCTAGGATTGGTTGTGAAAAAGTGGTATCATAGGATTCAATTATACCTTAGGACCGAAAGTTTGTGAGATTGGTTTAGGGAAAGATTGTTAAGTGTTTCAAGTTTAGATTTCAGGATAGGGAATCTAGTGTTGGTGTGAAGAACGATGTATCCATACACCAGGAATTTGATCACCTGATTTTCGACTCGGTACATAAGAACATTGGTTATAGGGAAAACAATGGTACATGCATCATATAGGAATGGGTTGTGGTCTCCATGTCCTTATTAAGTCATCTCTCTAGATATAATCATTGACCACAGTACATATTGTTTAATTTCAGGATGCCTCCATGATGTATGTCAGCTAGGATTTAACATCATGATCATAATTATGATCCCCTTAGTGATGAGACATCAATTCATAGACTAGTTCTAGAGTTTCTACCTCCAGGTGGTGCACCAACTATACCACCTACTGAGCAGTTTATGGTACCCACAGTATCAATGGATGGGGTGTGATGGCTAGGTGCACTTCATGTGTTTCATTGACAGAGTCCCCTTAGGTTTCAAGGAAACCCTGACCCATAGGCAGCTGAGGACTGACTTGAAGTGGTGACCCAAGTTTTTCATCTGATCAGGAAACCACCAAAGTAGATAGTGGTCCTGGCAGTGATCCATCTTTACAGATCAGCAAGGCGATGGTTGGGGTTCGTGACCTAGTCTTATGATGAGGAAACTCTAGTTTGGATAGATTTTGAGCCTCTCTTTATAGAGTATTTCTACCCAGCTAAAATGAGTAATGTATGTATCCAGGAGATTATGAAACTCCAGTAGGGAAACTCGACAATAACTGAGTATTCATCAAGGTTTACCAACCTCTCTAGGTACTCGATGGATATGGTTCATGAACAGTTATTTAGGGCTCAGAACTTTGAGCGTTGTCTACATAGAGACATACAAGACAGTGTTATACCTCTATGAATTCCTACCTATGTTTGGTTATAGAGTGATATTTGGTGGTAGAGTGTTTCTTGGATGAGAAAATACATGTAGTGGTTACCAGTAGAGGGCACACAGAAGTAGAGACCTTAGCAGTAGGGACCTGATGTCAGTCTCAGGTACCTGGGCACACGAGACATTTTAGGAGGAGGTCCTAGGATAGAGAATTTATGGTTTAGGGCTCACATGGTGGGTCCAGTTATCCCATAGATATGTGGTTATACTCATGTGATGACAAAAGAGATATTGCATGAGATTGTTCGACCCACCGTATAGATAACCGAGAGATTATGGATAGTCCACCGAGGTAAAAAAATCGATAGGAACATATAGGCTCACAAGGAATTTTATGTAGAAGAGGAGTAGGGAGAGAAGTATGAGGTGGTAGACACTTTTAATTGTTACCACCACCACCCCCATGTGGTCCAATCTAGGCTCAAGGAGCTATAGGATAGGGTCAAGGATAACTGCTGGCGGTCGAAGCTTATGACCCAAAGGCTCTGAGAATGATTCAATATATGATATGTGTCATTTATACCTTAGATAAGGTACTGATAGACATAGGTTCTATTCATTCCTTTCTTTCTGCATATCTTGTTCATGACTTAGAGATTCTGATTGAGCCCTTGGTTCAACCATTACACTTGGAGACTCCTACTAGAGAAGTCTCAGCGATCACACACTTGTGTTGATAATGTGACCTGAATCTTAGAGGTAAAAGTTTCTATTAGTATCTCTTTGTAGTAGTAATGAGGCCTTGTGATATCATCTTAGTAATGTACTAGTTATCTACAGTTCATGCCTAGATTGACTATTTCAGGAAGAGGATGTGGTGTGTCTGTAGAGATGGGACTAGGTTCTCCTTTGTCAGTGAAAAGAAAACCTAGGAAATACAGGATGTACTCATACATAGGAGGATGTAGCCGATTACTCATTAGTTGGATAGAATAACCCTTGGTGAAGTTGATTTTATGAGTTTCCAGTTCTCTACAGTGGTGGCAGAATACAACTATGTCTTCCCTAAGGATGTTCCAGGCTTATCTCCCTAATGAGAGATAAAATTCTACATTGACCTATGCCCCAAGACTAAAATGATATTTGTGCCATAATATATCAAATGGCACCCATAGAGCTTCATGATATGATGGGGAAGTTGGAGGACTTATAGAGGAAGGGATTTGTTAGAACTAATGTTTCGCCCTAGGCAGCCCAGTTTGTTTATAAAAAAGGAAGATGAGAGCTTGAGGTTATGTGTGGGATACTAATGCTTGAATCAGGTGACCATAAAGAACACATATCCACTATCGAGGATTGATGACCACTTTGATCAGTTGAGAGGGGAACAATGATTCTCGAAGGCTGACCTCGGGTCAGGATATCACTAGTTGCGAGTACATGATGAGGATATACCAAAGACAACATTCAGATATTGTTACAGTCACTACGAGTACTTGGTGATTCCCTTCAGCATGAAGAATTCCCTAGCAGTGTTCATGAGACTCATGAACTAGATATTTCGTGGTATTCTTCATTTAAAATATCCTTGTGTACTCAGAATCTAAGGAGGATCACACGAGACACTTGAGGATTGTTAAGGACTTAGTATGAGAACATCAAATTTATGGAAAGCTCTTGAAGTTTCAGTTCTAGATTCATAAAGTCCAATTTATGGGGAATGTTATCTCAACATATGGAGTGATAGTAGACCCAGCCAAGGTCGAGGCAGTATTATCTTGGGAGCCACCCAAAATGGTGATGGAGGTACGAAGCTTCCTTGGGTTGGAAAACTATTACTGGAGATTCATACCCGATTTCTCTAGAATATCAACACCCATGAAAAATTTAACCTGAAAAGGGCGGCCTTTCATGTGGATGAAGAGGTTCCATTAGGATTTTCAGTAGTTGAGATAGAGATTGATGAGTGCTCCCATCTTGATATTTCCAGAGGAGGGTGTCGACTATGTAGTGTTCTGTGAATCATCAGGAAATAGGATTGGTTGCATTCTGATGCAGATTTAGGAGGTGATTTCTTATGTTTCATGTCAGTTGATACCACATGATAAGAACTATATGACCCACAATCTTGAGTTAGTATCAGTGGTCTTCACACTAAATATATGGGGGAACTACCTGATGGGAGAGTAGTTTATCATCTATTCTGATCACAAGAGTCTCAAGTATATCTTCTCTCATAAGGATCTTAACATGAGACAGATGTGATAACTATAATTCTTCTAGGATTATGACTTCAAAATTTTCTATACTTCTAGGAAGGGGAATGTGGTAGTGGTTGCGCCCAAATTTACCCTACTGGTAAAAGCGGTCGATGTAGTACATGCAGGGATCGAATCCACAGGGACCGAAGAAGTAACCTTGAGACGCTATGATTTGGTGAAGGATGTGCTTTGAAGTAGCCAACTTTGGGTTTGATTTTGTATGGTTTAAAGAACACTAATAAACCTAAGTGAATTCAATTCAAAGAAAATGGGTTGATCTTAGGATTATCCTCGGGGTTGATTGAATGAATTTTACTTCTGTAGACAATTTTGGTTTTATTAATTCTTGATGAATCCATTCTTCAAAAATAACACTAACTTCATCATTTTCTGTTTTGGTGCTTACTAAACACAATTACTAATCCCCTATACACTTAGAGAACCAAATTCATGATCTCTCCGAGGTATATGGTCATTTAGTAATTGAATTTAGTTTGCTCAAACACAGTAAAGATGAAGAGTATAAATTACTAAAGAATGGATGTCTTAAATTAATTATCCAATTAACAACAATTAGTTCATAAAATAAAATTCAATACAGCCTTTTAATCCTCCTAATATCAACCCATTAAAGGGTTATCCCTCCATTTATGGTATACTCTCAATGGTGGGTGGAAGATGGCTAACAAGAATTGGATTGAAGAAATTAAAACCGCGTAAATAATGAGCACTCCTCCGTGTGTGTGAATGAAATTCACACCTATGTGTGAAATAATTCAAAACAACACAGATATATCACTGTGCTTTGTGATAATAAAGTTTTAATAAATTAAATGGAAAATATAGAAGAGAAATAAGTTGATTAAGAACATAAAGATACAAAAAAAGAAACTTACATGGAAATGGAAAACATTACAAAGGAAATTCGGAAGCATAACCTTACAATGAAACAAGAAACAAAAGATGATAATAAAAATATCCAACCCCAAAATAAATTCACCCCCCAAAAATTAATAGAGTCAAAAAGGAGGGTGAATAATCAAAAGGAAATTGATGTTTCGAAGTTGACCCGGAAAACTGTCCAGATTCGTCCACTATATTGACGTGTAAATTTGTAATTGAAGAAGGACGAATAAGAAGGGGTTGTAGAAGAAACATATATTCTTAAATATGTCCTATATGAGATGTAAAAATTTCAGGAAATTTTTCTCAGCCTTTTGGAAGTTATGGTGGAAATGGTGAGACATATTTCTGTGCATTAATGTCGGATCCACCATTTAAATCTCAACTTCAGATCCCTTTATCATCATGAAAACATTAGAATTAGCTCCGTACACAGTTGAATAAAATGATCCTCATATTTTTATATTTCTACTGTATAAATTTTAGCTTTATTGGGCTTGGTTTGTGGGCCCCACATTTGTTTGATGGGCCTTAGGCCCATTATGCTTTTTCCAGCAAGTTTCTGTCTTCAGGTGCAAAAATCTCCATCTTCACTTGTGATTCATCCATAATACCTAAAAGAAAAAATGTTCCAAATAAAGTGATGAATCATATACCAAAATATAAAATTAAAATGATGAATATTGTAATTTTCACAAGCAAATTATTTAGTGGGCCCAAATTGACACTTTAAGCATGAATTGCACAATAATGGGAAATGAAGTTCAATTTCTGAATTGGACTAAAATTGATGCTTATGAACTTTTAAACACATTAATATTAAGATCTTAACAATGAATATTAGCCACTTTCAGTGACTAATCACACCCCCAAACTTGAGTTTTGATACTCCCGAGCAAAATATATTACAAATATGAAATTCAAATCCCCTTTTCCAAAAACATTTAAATACACATTGCTCACCCAAAGAACTCATACCAAAAAAATTATGGAACCCATAAAAATCATTTAAAACAAGCTAGGTACATAAGCATATCCCAATCCCAAGCCCATTCCTTTGTTCAAATTCATCGCCACATTTTATCCAATTTCAATTAAGCATGATAAAGTGTTGTGCATCACAAAAGATATGGGGCCCATTTTATTGTTCAAGGGGAAAAAATGGAAGCGCTAGGGGGAATCAAATTAAACCTTAATATGAGTATCCATTTTTTTTATTTTTTTTGATGATTTTTTTTATCCACGATAGATATGAAAAGACTAACTCTGGGCAAGACAACTATGGAGTCACGATCCCCAAGTGCCGGACGCCACACATATTGTCAATTTCATGCTCTACAATAGAGATATAAAGCATAACTCTGGGCAAGACAACTATGGAGTCACGATCCCCAAGTGCCGGACGCCATGCATTTGACAAAACATTGCTCTATGTGGTCAATTTTTTTGTTTTTTTTGTTTTTTTGGATACTCAAATTAAACTAAAAGTGACCCCAGAACCCTATGCTATAATGAAAGGGACCCAAGAACTCAAATTTACACCCACGATCCAGTAGACGTACATTGTGGCATTTTTATTAAGAGGATGAAAATGTAAACATTGAAAAATCACATCATACAACCGCACTTTCCAAAAACTATGCTCATGAACTTAAACTTGCATTAAAACCAGAATCAAGGCATGAAAAAATTATTTGATATCCAATTTTAGAGTTTGCAATGTGTGTTATCATGTTTATGGTTAATGGAATTTTTCTTTTCATGCATGTTCTTAAAAAAATTCATTTTTTTATTTCATCTCCCCCCAACGTAGAATAACACTGTCCCCAGTGTTTAAAGAAAAGAAAAGTTAGAAGGGGGTAGGAGAGGAGTTCAAAGAGGAAATTGAAAATGATAAACATGGAATAAATTCACCTGGTTTTTGAAGTTGAAGTTCATGATGCTCCAAATTACTCCTTTGATCTCTTGGGGAATGTAGGAACCTCCTTGATTGAACATGTATCACCCAAAATAGTTCCTGAACCATAAAAAGAAGAACAAAGTAGACAAAACAAACAACACAATGATTTATTTAATACCAAGTATCATCATTTTTATGGTTTTCGTTGTTTTTTATTTTTTTTTATTTTAAAAATCAAACCAATGATACGTTGTCTTCTTTATATTTTCTGGGTAAGGTATTACTCAGGGATCACACTGCGTGACACAGATGAATACGGTGCTCCCCTTTCATACCCATCCATACTCATAAAAAAATAACAGGTCAACATTCTATGGTAAATTTTTTTAAAGAAAAAAAAAAAAAAAAAAGATGATTCAATTTATTGGAAACATGAAAAATCATGGGTTGCCTCCCATACAACGCTTAATTTAAAGTCGTTAGCTTGACTTAGACCCCCCAAATTATCCAATTCCAACTTTAAAAATTTTTAGGACCCCATTTTTCTCCACTTCCACATGATTGAGATTAATTATTTTTTTTATAATTTGTGCCATTTTAAATACCATGTTCAACAATGAGTGTGAAAGTCCAAGGAATTTTTGTAATGGTTTATTGAGTTTCATCTAGAGTCCTTCCTAAGATTTCTAAGGTGATTCCACTTTTTTGGGATTCTTGATGAACATGGATGATAATTGAATGGTCTAGGTTATCATAAATGGAGGTATTCTTGAGTGGGGAATGAAGGATTATAATTTTGAGTTCAGTTTCATTGAATTTTCCCAAAGATTAATGGAAATTTGAATCCAAATTTGTTTCTTCTACAAAACATTTTGAAAGAATTTGTTCCTTTTTAAAATATGATTCATCCCCAAAATTTTCCATTTGAATTTCATGAGTGGGTATGGACTCACTATTCGTTATATCTCCCAATGTTTCAATGATCAGTGATTCTAAAAAAATGTTATTGGAGCAATATTCTGGACACTCAATCCATGAAGACAAATTTTTCCCTTGTGAATCCAAAAAATTAATTTCCTCCTGATTTAAATACCCTTCAACATTTCCTTGATCTTGTTCAGTTATCCCATATCCAAAGGTTAGTTATTTTTTCAATTCATGGGATGTTTGTGTGTTACAATATTCTTCAATCAATATTGAGGAAGGGATGGTTTGAGTGGGAATGGGGTCCACACAAGTTTTAATGCTTTGTAGTTCTAGTCTCAAACTTGATACCTCTGAATTCATTTTTTCCATTTGTTCACACAATTTTTGAAGATTTTTTTCAGGATTATGATTGATAGATGTTTGGACATCATGTTCTTCCTCAATATTTATCTTTTCAATCATTCTTGATAGGTATGGAAATTTATCTTTTAAACATTCATCATCACAAAGATCGTTCATGTTATCGGGTGTGGGGTAATCATTCAAGTGTTGATAAAAGTAATTTTCTATGTGAGGGGATTCCCATTTTTGATTTTCTATTTGATTTCAGCCCGAGTTTATGAAAGGAAATTGTTGATGATACTCCATTGGATTTGAATGAAATTTGTATTTGGATTTTTTTTGGACACACGAAAACAGAAAGGGGAAAAGAAAAGAGAAATATAGGTGAGAAAAGAGAAGTTAGGTTAGAATATAAGGTGGGTGTCTAAGAAAACTTACTTGGGTCCCCGGAAACGGTGCCAAAATTTGGTTGCGCCCAAATTTACCCTACTGGTAAAAGCGGTCGATGTAGTACATGTAGGGATCGAATCCACAGGGACCGAAGAAGTAACCTTGAGACGCTATGATTTGGTGAAGGATGTGCTTTGAAGTATCCAACTTTGGGTTTGATTTTGGATGGTTTAAAGAACAATAAGAAACCTAAGTGAATTCAATTCAAAGAAAATGGGTTGATCTTAGGATTATGCTCGGGGTTGATTGAATGAATTTTACTTCTTTAGACAATTTTGGTTTTATTAATTTTTGATGAATCCATTATTCAAAAATAACACTACCTTCATTATTTTCTGGTTTGGTGCTTACTAAACACAATTACTAATCCCCTATACACTTAGAGAACCAAATTCATGATCTCTCCGAGGTATATGGTTATTTAGTAATTGAATTTAGTTTGCTCAAACACAGTAAAGATGAAGAGTAGAAATTACTGAAGAATGGATGTCTTAAATTAATTATCCAATTAACAACAATTCGTTCATAAAATAACATTCAATCCAACCTTTTCATCCTCCTAAGATCAACCCATTAAAGGGTTAGCCCTCCATTGATGGTATACTCTCAATGGTGGGCGGAAGATGGCTAACAAGAATTGGATTGAAGAAATTAAAACCGCGGAAATAACGAGCACTCCTCCGTGTGTGTGAATGAAATTCACACCTATGTGTGAAATAATTCACAACAACATAGATATATCACTTTGTGATAATAAAGTTTTAATAAATGAAATGGAAAATATAGAAGAGAAATAAGTTGATTAAGAACATAAAGATACAAAAAAAGAAACTTACATGGAAATAGAAAACATTACAAAGGAAATTTGGAAGCATAACCTTACAATGAAACAAGAAACAAAAGATGATAATAAAAATATCCACCCCACAATCAATTCACCCCCAACAATTAATAGAGTCAAAAAGGAGGGTGAATAATCAAAAGGAAATTGATGTTTCGAAGTTGACCCGGAAAACTATCCAAATTCGTCCACCATATTGATGTGTAAATTTGTAATTGAAGAATTCAGAATACTAAGGGGTTGTAGAAGAAACATATCTTCTTCCATCTGTCCTATATGAGATGCAAAAATTTCAGGAAATTTGGCTCAGCTGTTTGGAAGTTATGGTGGAAATGGTGAGACAGATTTATGTGCATTAATGTCGGGTCCACCATTTAAATCTCAACTTCAGATCCCTTTATCATCATGAAAATATTAGAATTATCTCTGCCCATAGTTTAATAAAATGATCCTCATATTTTTATCTTTCTACTGTATAAATTTTAGCTTTATTGGGCTTGGTTTGTGGGCCCCACATTTGTTTGATGGGCCTTAGGTCCATTATGATTTTTCCAGCAAGTTTCTGCATTCAGGTGAAACAATCTCCATCTTCACTTGTGATTAATCCATAAGACCTAAAAGAAAAAATGTTCCAAATAAAGTGATGAATCATATACCAAAATATAAAATTAAAATGATGAATATTGTAATTTCCACAAGAAAAGTATTGAGTGTTCCCAAATTGACACTTTAAGCATGAATTGCACAATGATGGGAAATGAAGTTCAATTTCTGAATTGGACTAAAATTGATGTTTATGAACTTTTAAACACATTAATATTAAGATCTTAACAATGAATATTATCCAATTTCAGTGACTAATCAGGTATCATATTATCTTAGTAAGAGATCTTGTTTGCAGTTGCTAAACTAGGTGTCAGAGCAGTTGGATTTATTGTAGTTATCATTTATGAATAAAAATGGGGTAGCTTACCTCCAGTTGATGGTTATCACCCCTATTCTCTTATAGTGATTTAGGGAGGCACAACTTTGGGATGTCAAATGTTAGAACCTACATACTCAGATATCCACTGGACATGCTTCTGATGGATTTTCTAAAGGTGGGGAGCATGTCGTTCTTTTTAAAGGACACACAATAGTATCAGTGACATTGCAGGAGGAGGTTCTGAGAGAGTTTCATACATAGAATTTGGAAATAAATCAAGGTGTGGAAAAGATGTATTGATATTTATGATGTTAGTTTTGGTGGACAGGGATGAAGAAAAAAGTTGAAGATTTTGTCTCTTAATGCCTTACTTGTCAGCAAGTGAAGGTTGAGCACCAAGTTCCAGTAGGTTTAGCTCAACCCCTTGAGGTGCCATAATGGAAGTGGGATGGGATATCCATGGTATTTGTGATGGTATTAACACATAAGTCCAAGGTACAAAATTCCATCTAGGTGATCATAGACCAAATCACAAAGTTGGCCCACTTCTTAGCTATTCATGAGTAGAGTCCAGTAGATATCATGGGATGCCTCTACATGAAGGAGATAGTCCGACTCTATAGAGTTATATCAAAAATAATTTTTGACCATGATGCTCACTTTACATCTCGGTTTTGGAAGGGATTTCAGGAGGCATTTGTAACTCAGTTACACTTGAGCACAATGTTTCACCCCCAAACTGACGACTAGACTAATCAGATCATTTAGGTTCTAGAGGACATGGTATGAGAATGCATGTTGGACTTTGTCCATAGTTGGTAGGATCACCTACCACTGGTGTAGTTTTCATACAAAAAAATCTACCATTCCACCATTAGTATAACACAATTTGAGGTTTTTTATGGGCGACTCTACAGGTCACCACTTTACTGGATTGAACTATGAGATTCGACACTCATGGGACCAGAGTTGGTGTGACCTACTACCGAGAATGTGCAGATCATCCAAGAGTGGATGAGAACTGAACAAATACATTATAAGTCTTATGATAATAGATAATGGAGGCCTTTGGAGTTTGGGTAAGGAGACCATGTGTTTCTATGAGTCTCACATCGATATGGATTATATATATTTGGTCAGGGTGACAATTTATCTCTAAGATTCATTAGACCTTTCTAGATACTATATAGATTTGATGAGGTGGTGTACCACTTATATCTACCTCTATAGTTATACTAGGTACACGAAGTCTTCCACATGTCACAACTGAGGAGGCTTGTGCATGACCCATTACACATTATTGACTGGGGTGAACTGAACATCGAGGATGAATCTACCTTTATCGAATACTTGGTAGAGATCGAGGATCAGCAGGAGAGGACGATTCATGGGATAGTGATTCCTTTGGTATGTGTCTAGTGGCAGCATGAGAATCTCTAGGAGATCACATGGGAGTGGGAGGCTTAGAGACATGATCAATACCCACATCTCTTTGTGTAGCCCTTGTTTTGGATTTTTTATATGTAAATCCCCAATTTGGGAAGAATGTAATGACTCATATTTTCTATGTATTATTTTTGAATACTATATGGATTAATTTTGAGAACAGGAGTTGATATGATGTGTGATTTTAAGGCTCGATGTTCCCAGAATAAATGTTTGAAATATATTAAATATAGTAATTAGAACGTGCACACAATTTTCCTAAAAAAGCGGAATACATTCTAAATGAGGGACTGAATCAGAAATCTGAGGGCACCATTGATTTTAGAATGTGGGATTTATCCTAGGCATGACATAACCTTATTCAATGTAGTGATTTTGTGGAAAATTCTCCATGGGTATAGAAATGAATAAAGTAATTAAATAAATCATTTTAATTAATTTTCATTGATGCTGTGATTGGAGAGTCTTTAAGTTTAATATTATGATAGAATTATAGGTATATTCACATAACCCTAGATCCATTGGAAATCCATTAGAGACAGCATTGGAGGATCTATCTCAAAAAAGGACAACTGAATCAGGATTGATGATCGACATGGAATAGAATCGAAGGATCTCACCAATGACTATGAAGCCACATCTTTCTTCATTAACGATTGATATGAATTGAGTTAGGATTTTTTTTTTGATTTTTATTCTTTCCCCATTCTTAATTTCAATGATGAATGTGAATCAATCGACCAATAGATTGATTCATGGATCAGTCATCTTGGAAGATGGGTTAGATTAATCATATTTTTGGGAGAATTTTATTCTTGATTAAATTATTTATTCTTTAGTGTTATTATAATGAAAAATAATCGAGTTTGACATAAACATTGACCAAGGTTTGTTCATCTTGATTATTCTTGTGCTTTTCTCCCCCGATTCTTCATTGATCATGGGTGTTCTTCATTTGGCCCATGGTTCGACATATCTTGAGGAATCGATCGTTTCACACCTATTTCTTGACACAACAATTTGATATTGTAGATCTGGGATTAGAATGACACAATGGTGGTGTGATGGCAGAGGTGGTGGCGAGTCATATGGTTTTGGATACCCAATTTCACGTTCTTTGACACATAACAAATAATAACGAATGATACCATTTTCCAAATAAATAGAAGGGTTGTATATTATTGTTCAGTGATGGAATGACTCAACGAGGCTTGATTTACAATTTTTTGGTGAAACAATCACCAGATCAAAGGTTGGAGGAATGACCGAGATGCATAGAACCGTATCTGGAATTCTGGAAAATTTCACATTACACGGCGTGTAATGCGGATCTACATGCCATGTGGGCCCCTTATAGAAGTGGATAGGGTTTCATAGAAATTTAGTTATCACACAGTGTGTGACCCTATCACATGGTGTGTGGTTTCTCCCCAGTGGCTCAGTATGTACCTCAGAAGGTACACAGACACAGGTTGAGGTACACGGGTTGGAGCACACTGTATACTCCCCTACATGGACACGACCTGTACAAGTAAATGGGATAATACATATACTGGTAAATGGGTAGAGTACATGGGCACCCGGCACACTGTGTACTTATACACAGACACAAACATGAGTATGAGACATAGGCCGTTTACACGGGTAGGACCCGAGGTTAAGGGACACAATGTGTAACCCTACTACACACCATTTACTTTATAAAACATGGATTGGAGATCATATCCTTTGAATCTTGGACAAGTTTCATTAGGGTGCATTCCCCCTATCCTTTCCCTGAGGGTTAGTATGTAATCGACTCCTACTCCTAGGATACTGATCCCTTTAGTAGAACTTCTTGGATAGAGTTATCAGAATCCTTCCATGAGGACTCAAGTGAGATCCTATATTCATATTCATTACCTAAAAGGAGTTCTTGGTATCATCATGACCAAAAATACACAGGCACCTATCCTCTACTTAGTGGGTTAATCTATATTGAGTTTTTGGTTTACCTCATGGCCTTAGGAGTGATCCTTATCTGTGTACCATATATCTTCAGACCTTTAGTGGGTACTTCTAATGGCGAGACCCGAAAATCATTACCTATCATATGGAAGTCATCAGTGTTATCATATTCAAGAGTGTGTTCTCCCAAATGAGTTCTTTATGGATCCTTCAAGATGGAATACTAGGATGGTATACTATAGTTGTGACTTAAATTTAGACTGTGTTCCTTTATTGAGTATATCTAGATATTCTTATTATATGTGCTGTAGACATATACCTATATAGAGCTAACTATATTTCCTCTATTGAATGATTTGTGGTTTTGGGGTTTCCTAATGGGTATTGTTATAATCACCCCTACATGATCTTTTCCCACATGTGTTGTGTCTTGTGTAGACGGTCGACCTTTTGACAGAGTCCTTGGTGGACCAAGACCAAACAATTCTTAGTGAGATCCGACATACCAAGGTGTATTACTGTGGTATTCTAAAAATAGTCCCAATTTTACTTTTAGGTTGGACTTGTTTTTAGACTCTTGTGGTTAGGGCTCCATGGGTTAGGTTGGGTTGGGTCGATGATGTTTTGGGACCTGACCCGACCAAAAAAGGTTGGGTTGGGTCGGGTCAGATCACATGCTTCATGAGAATTCGACCCGACCCAACCCAACCCATTGGTGTCGGGTTACCCGACGCATGGCCAAAGGACCCAACCCCAAACCAAACTGTTGTGGGTTAGGTCACTTTGGATCAGGTTATATGTGTAAAACCTAACCCAACCTGACCCAACCCGATGAACCCATACTCGAACTTGGACCCAGCCCCCCAGACCCAGACCCACCCCCCCTACAGCCCCCACACCCACCAACAACCCCTCCCCCCTAAAATAGCCTCCACTCCCCCCTGAATCAGTCCCTCCCCATATCACCCCCCTTATAACCCCTCCCCCCATTGTAGCATCCTACCCCCACCCCAAACCCCTCCTATAGTAACCAGCTCCCCAGACCACTGTATAAGATCATCTAGGTAGGATAATAAATATATTAAAAGAGCCCCAATCTTCTTAATTCATTATTTGTATGGGGATATTAAATATCATGCACCTAGAAATGATTGGATCTAAAGGAAGTGGCCTTGAGAGCAATCTGAAATCTCTAGGGCTATTGCCAGAAGGTCCAATAAGGCATCATGGAAGTCTTTTAGGGTGTGTTACCTAGAAAAAAGGTGCAATTATTTGGCCTTGTGTCATCACTACACTACCATTCAATGAGCATACCAATGGGGTGTTCCAAGTTTATGGAATTATAAAACAATAAGTGACACAAGAAGGGTCTAACCGCACCTTGGGGAAACCAAATTAGCTCCCAGTGATATAGAGTTTAATGTTAGCTATCTTGGACCAATGGGGGGATTCCAATTTAGGTTTATGAAGCTTGAACCAAGGATGAGGTGATCTTCATAG
This sequence comes from Viscum album, assembly GCA_963277665.1. Taxonomy (NCBI): domain Eukaryota; kingdom Viridiplantae; phylum Streptophyta; class Magnoliopsida; order Santalales; family Viscaceae; genus Viscum; species Viscum album. Next base: position 1,819,167,768 of record OY728132.1, read on the forward strand.
CACCGGGAAAAAACAAAACCTGGTATAAATTGGTGGACCCAATTCTAATACAAATGAACTCTAGGGGAAAAGGCATTTAGTTTAAGGTCATGAAGTGTGAACCCAAATTAGAGTTTTATATATAGTAAATGAGAGAGAAAACCAAACTATATAAGAATAGTTGGTGTGGTGGGTGTCTAAGTTAGACACCCCCAATCCCCTAGGAGAAAAGGCATTTATTTTAAGGTCATAATTCTAGAAGGTAGTGTGGTGTGTGTCTAAGTTAGACACCCCCAGTCCCCTAAAGCCCCCCCAGCTGCACCCCCCCAAATAGACCCCCTAAAGCGGGTTATATACATCCAGACCCAAACCAAACCAGTTATGAACAGTCGTAAAATTATATATAAACCAGTTTGAGAAATGGGAATCATAATCCTCATGTATAGCAGCATAAAAAACAACAAAAATAACATAGAAAATGGTCATGTATACATCAATATTAAACCCCCATAATTTCACAAAACAAATAGTTTAAAATTTTTACACATGCACTCTGACTCACATAGGCGCATAAAGAAATTACCTAAGACTCTATCATTTATTCTAAACAGCAAACATCAAAATAGTCATCTAGAATGGCCATCAAAGTCCTGAAATATTTTAAATAAACCCATGAACCTACAAAACCTACTATGAAAACATGAATTCAAAGAGAAAATAATTATAAATGAACAAAAGATTAAGAATTTTCCATTAACAGAAAACATGTCTACCATAAATAAAATTACTGACTAGTAAAAACTTAAAGGTAATAAAATCTACTACCATTTTAGTGTAATAAAGACACATTAACTGCAATCTACTACCTCTTATGTTTCTAGTTTTCCTTACCTTGTCCATCTTTCATGGGAATGAATATACTACCATTTTAGTGTAATAAAGACACATTAGATGAATCTATATAAATAATCAAGATTTTAGTGAAACTAACCAAGAAAAATCCCCACCCCAAGTGACACAATTTCACCTAGTTTATCTACTGATATAAAATTTCATGGTTTCTAATGTTTAAGTCACACAATAGTTCTATTTCTAGGAACATTTTTATAGATTTTACAAGAACTATGAGCCTAAAATAAATGACATGATATTATTAGTCATATGAACATAATATATAAGATACATGTCCTGGTTCCTAGACTATAAAAGTTATAACACTAGTATTTATCACAAGACCTTATAAGGTATGATACATCCAACACATATGAAACTAAACTTCAAGTTATTTTTTATTGATAGGTTATAATTAGAAATACAAATTTATAAAGATAAGAACCACACATTTTCATATGTATTTAAACTATTAAGTGAAACTATATGAGTTATGAATCCCCTGCATGGAATATGTAGGAATCCCTCTTACAACCCAATCCAAAAACTATGTAACCATTCAATTCCATTTATTTTAATCTTAAACCATCATGGATGGACCTTAAATATAGTTTACTATCAATCATTCCTATATGAGCATAAATCCTACTATATACTTGTTTCTTATGGGATAATAAAAACTATATCATATATTTAAGTCCGTCTAGGAGACCATAAATCCCAAATAACCATTAATTTATCTTGAATAGTATGAAACTCCAATATATTGTTATTTCCACCTGGGATACCACAAATCAAAATCTACCATTAACACTTTTGGGATGAAATAAATCTTCACTGTTTCATTATTTTCTCATAGGAGGTCTTAAATAATAGAATACCCTTAAAGCCTCCATAGATTTCATGAAATCCAAGTGTAACTTTAAATCCTCCATGGATCCATGCACATGTTGAGTGAACATCAACATACCCATATAGCGATACCTCCTAAATGAATGAATCAAAACATTCCTGAATAGAAATGGACTCTAAAATGATATTTAAGTTTCACCAGGTGACCTTAACTTCAATATAATCTATATATTCTTTTGGGGCAATCTATGTATGTGATGAAAGTATATTTTAAACAAATTTACAACTACCATTATGGAATTTAATTATAGAGAAAATTACAATACATAATTAAAATATAGTATAACAAAAATAATTCACATCCCCATGACATAAGAATGATATTCCCTAAAAAATTAAAGCATGAAAATTTAATTTAATACTGTTCTTATTCAAATTATTATGTGTCAATTGATTATGGTCATAATGGGTTTTCTCCTTGATTAGGTGGAAATAAATTTATGATAAATTGGAATACCATCAATCATATTATTATGAAAATAATTTTTAAATAATCATAAATTTATACCTTAATGAAGAGTGCTCTATCACCCTTGCTTCTTCTATGTTAGACAGTGAAACATTGATCATGAATTGTGGTGGATGATGCAATATCTTAAAAAAACACCACAGAAGAAATAACAAGTCAATATTTTTCTTTTTCAAGCAAAGGTTTATAATTTATAAAATGTAAAATGATAAACAATAATAAAATTTTTAGCGGTACCTGATTCAATCAATTCCAATTATTCTAGTTGCTTTCGAATAACAATTACTTTATACTTTCTAAACCAATTTTGTGAGTAAATTAATTCCTCAATAGTGTTGGGATTCAAACAACTATGAAAAAGATCAAGGAATCATCCTCCTGTACAAAAAAACCCTAAAGATACTGTAGATAAGGGAATTGCTAGAATATATCTGGAAATGCATGAGAGAACATGATATTTTCTTTCCTTTCCTTTCCACTAACTTAAAATATAAAATCCATCAAAATATCCTCACAATAATCAATCTCTAGATATATTTATAGTTCATTCCTTTGTTGTGTGAATTTCATCTTCCTTTTCTTTAATCTATATTCATCTTTCCATTTCTCATCATCCTCACTATCAATACTAGCATAATGAATATGCGACTCTTGATGAGAACTTGACTCACATTTATCAACAATTGGAATGGGATATTTACATTTGTAAAACTCATAGATATTATTAAGAACCTCTTTTAATTTAATAATCAACTCATTCTTGTATTCATCATCAAACAACATTTCAAAACTATCCTGAACATATTCTAATTTATATCAAGGATTAAGAAAAACTACCATAAGTAAGAGTGAATTAAAATTGGAACCAATACCTCAATAATTGTCCAACTTAACCTTCATTACAATAGCCATTTCACTCATAGTGATATTAAAACTCTTCATCCATTTCTTTATTTTTATATATATGTCACAAAGATTATAAAATAAAGTGTGACATGTCACATTAATAGAACCAAAAAACTCAATAGTGCTATCATAAAATATTTTTAAAAACTTTACAAAATACACGAGAACACTCCCAATAATACGTTGTAGGAGCCCCACCTTCACATACAAGAGCACTACTAAAACTTTCATCCTCATCAAGGTGAATAAATAATTTCTCATAATTCTCTGCAACATCCAATATAAAGTAACAAGGATTTCACCTAGTAGTAACATCATGAATTATGGCCTATTTACCAGGATTTTTTAACTCCTCAACGATGCTCTTGAAAAGAGCCAATCTAGAAGGTGAACTTCTCATAAGTTTGTTGTAAACTATAATTCTAGAAATTGATGTTGATTTTTAATTTATCCCATCATTAATAATAAGGTTTAAAATATGTGAACATCATCTCATATTAATATACTCTCCATTATGAATAGATCCATTCCAATCATTAACCCTCCTCACTAAATAACTGATCACTGTATTATTAAAACTAGCATTGTCCACGGTAACAGTATTAATCCTTTCAATCCCCCATTGTTTAAATTTATATTCTAATACTCAGCCAATTGTTTACCCTTTATGATCCACAATAATAAAAAAACAAATTATTTTTTTATTTAATATCTAATTATCATCAATAAAATGCGTAGTCACACACATATAATTCAGATTTTGAATTGAAGTCCATGTGTTGGTGGTAAGAAATTCCATACGAGAGAACATATCAAGCATAGAATTAAATTTTTATTTCTTAGTCAAATATAACTAAAAAAAATCTATAATAATTTTTTTTGAGATGGAACTTGAAATTGAGGTTGAAAAGCTTCAATAAATTCTCTAAAACCTTGATTCTCAACATATTTAAATGATAAATCATCAATGATTATAATTTTAGAAAGAGATATTCTAAAATCTTATTGGTTAAAATGAGCTACTAAAATTTTAACCACCCCATCATCCTCATCTTCACACTTCTTTCTAAACTAATAGTGGTTTGACTTTTTTTAAGATTTTTGTGAGGATTTTTATTGCACCTTTTCAAAAGCCTATTCAAATTACTAGTTCCATGTTGACCGGACGTGCAAGCATAATCTTTCCTTCAATAATTACAAAAAATCCTTCCATTTTTCTTATGAAAATGTTCCCAAGATTGATAAACTCTAGAACTAGAAGGATCTTTAAGAATTGTTACCTTTTTAGGAGACCTCTTACCCTCAATTTCTTCAACTAATATGCTACTACTCCCCCTCCTATTTTTGTAATTGAATGTGTAGTCGGAGAAGACCCCATCTAACTTTGGGTTCCCACTACAACTGGAGTATTAGAACCACTTATTTTATCAACTTCCATGAATGTTTATTTACTGTTAGAAAAATAATTCCCACCCATAACCCACTAGCAAGATTATGTCTGCTGTAGAACACCCCTAGAAGAAGCAGAAGAAATGGGTTTTAGTGGTGGTGATGTTGTCATAAAAACATAGTATAATGGGGAAGATAATAATAAAGAACATGATAAAAAAATAACTACTTACCATGACAGACCACACATAGACAAAAGGAGGAGGCGATCTAGGAGGGATTTATCTCAATTGCCCACAAGGGAAGGTGTCAAGGGAGGAGGCAAGCGAGGAGGGCTTTTGTGGGTGGGTTTGGAGGTGTTAAAGTAGGTAGGAGGAGAGTGGGATATAAGGATGGTTTTCTAGTGATGTGATGGAGAAGATAGAATAGAAGGTGAGGTGCTAGGAAGATCGGGGAAGGAGGAGAGGAAAGGAGGGAGTAGGGTTTCATTTTGCCTGTCGATCATGAGGGAAGGAGGAAGGATGGCATAGGGTTTCACCATGAGAGGGAAGGTCAGGGTTAGGGGGAGGAGGAAGAGAAGGTGAGTGTGAGGTAGGTAGGTAGGGAATAAATGGCCATACTATGAGTGAGGGGGTATTTTTTTTTCATAAACCCATCAGGTCACGAGTCGGGTTAGGTCTATATATCGCCAACATGAGACCCGACCCAACCCATGCACATTTCAACCCAACATAAACCCAACCCAAGTTTTTTTTCATGTAACCCAGATGAACCTGACCTGAATTGATCAAGTTGGGTCAAACTCGTTGGGTTGTGTTGGGTATGTACACCCCTACTTATGGTGGGCTTGTATTTGGACATATTTACTTTACTTCCTGTCATATTCTAGTTGTTAGATTTAGATGTATGTATTCATGGTAATTAAGTTGTTTTTACATTTTAGAATTGTATAGGCTTGAATTTGTGTGAGTGTGTATAGATACTTAGGATAAGGCCTCCCATGTTAGTGATATGCCTACTCGGTGCTAGTAGCCAGCCATTGGCCTATTGGATGTGGGCTTGGGGAGTCGCAGCACGAGCCCCACTAGGATGGTTCGTGATAGTATTAGGGTTAAATGTTAAACCCTGGATACATAGACAACCATTGGAGAACATAATAAGCAGATGATGTCAGATCAGATCAGGATCATGGATCATTGCGCCAACAGATTTCATGGATCTCATCAACGATGTCAGTGTAGAACCGTTCTTTATCAATGATCGATCAAAACTCCATGCAAGATTTTGAATTGTGATTTTCATTCCATTTCATTTATCATGATCAAACATGGATCAATTACATGAACACAATTGATTCATGCATCAATAGTAGATTAAATTGATGGATTTAAATTGGTCATTGTTTATTTATCCTCTTCATCTGTCTATTTCTATGATAACAGATTGAGGTTGAATGAACAAAAGATGAGGTTCATCCCTCAAATTTTCATGGCTTATGGATTTCTCCCTCATTTTTTCATTTGATTATAATTGGTATTTTATTTGGCCAATGGTTTGACTAATACCCAGTATCTTATTGTTGCACAACCATTCTTTAGTACAATAGATTGATACCATGAGGAAAACTCATGATGGAGGTTATAATTTGAGAATCAATGATGATGGTGTATAGATTGAGGGAGAATGAGACCTAATCAAGGGTTATTTATCTTCTTGGGTGGTGTGTAGTGATACAGACATTAGACGTGTGTTCCTGATAATTTTGAAGGTCAAATTCTGACTAGTAACTGATAGTGGGGCTAAATTGACCCAGATTCGAGATCCATGGAGTGATTTCTGGCTGAAATAGAGGTTGCAGTAGTGCACGTGGAATAATGGAAAAGAACCCTTGAGTTCTAGAAAATACCACAGTACATAATGTGTATTTCAGGATCACACACTATGTTGGACCCCCTATGTAGCACTAGGGTTTTGATGGTGAGTTAAATATCACATGTTGTGTTTCCCTATCACATGTCGTGTGACATGTGTTGGATGATAGGTGTGTATCTTAGAGGATAAATGGGCTTGGTAAGGCCAATTACATAGACACAATTAGGTGTACACGAGCATGATCAGGTGTATACAGGCATGACCAGCAGTACATGAGCTTGGGAAGATGACACATGCAAGGTTCTAGGTGATCTCTACATGCTGTGTATATAAATATTTACATTCCATGTAAAGAAGTACCACATAGGCAAGATAAGGGTTGGTTGAACATGCAGTGTAACCCTAGTACATGCCGTGTACCCCCAGTACATGATGTGTACCCCCAGTATATGCCATGTTCCCTCTTTTAGGGTGTTTGTAGCCCTTCATTTCTTCAGTATATACCAGTCTTGGTTGAGTGTGTTCTCTTGGCACATTCCCTTGAGGGTACAATGTGGTATTATGTCCACATCCTAGTATTATGATCCCCTCTAGAGGATGAGTCTCAGATAGAGTTTGTGGTGTCCCTCTATGATACTGGAGTGAGACCTTCTATCATATTTATACCCTAGGCGGGGTTTGTGGAATCGATATGACCTCCTTGAGTAGGGCATTGATCCTCTATCTAGAAGGCCATTATGGTAGGGTTCTTGGTATTTTTGCAATAAAATCCTCTATGTAATAGGTTGAATTAGATTAGTTTCCTAGTATCCCCTAGTGGTCCTAAGCATGACCTCCTATCTGAGTATCAAGGTCTTATGAGACTAGTGATATTTCTTGGTTGGAGCCTAATAATTTTGACCTCATGGAGTAGATTCTCCCAGAATGAGCATTTCTTCAATTAAAATCATGTGGATGATAGTTAGTTGTGACCACCTGGTGGTGCGGTGACATTCCTAAACATATATGGGTGTTTTTGTTTTGCATCGATTTCTATATCACTATTATGAGTTGACTATTTTTTATGTTTCATGTTTAGTGTTTTCAGGGTGTCATACTAGGTATTATTATACTCACCCTTGTATAGGATCTTCCCACACACGTCGTGTCCTATGCATAAGAAATACTTTTTACGGTGTCCTGGGAGGATAGCGAGCTCATGGAACCTAGCTTGAGCTTGACAGACTGAATTTTTTTTGGGTGATTTCATTTGATCGTAGTCCTCACCCTTGGAGTAGGTTGCACTCTTTACAATTTTTTGGTTGGGTTTGTATTTAGCCCCTTTTTTTTCTTTTCTTATTTTACTATCATACTCTATTTGTGGGATTATAGATGCATGTATGCATTGGTTTTAGTTGTTTTACATTTCATCATTTTATGTGATTGAATATGTGTGAGTTAATACATGTACATTAGGATAATTCCTCACATTTTTGGTATATTCCTACTCAACGATGGTCACCGACCATTGAACTATTGGATATGAGCTTGGGGTAATTATGATTCGAGCCCTGTCAGGCTGGGTCAGGACAAAGTGGTATCAGAATAGTCAGTTCTACCTTAGGACTAGAGTCTATGAGGTTGTTTTGGGGGAAACAATGTTAAGTGTTTTGATTTTAGTTTTTAGGCTAGGGACTCCAGTGTTGGTGGGGTGGATGACATATCCATACACCAGAACTCTGATCACCTACCTTTTGAATCGATACATGAGGATATTGGTTTCATGAAAAAACATTGGTATATGCATCATATAGGAATGGTATGTAGTTTCCATGTCCTTCTTGAGTCATCTCTCTAGATATACTCTTTGAATGTGGTATATATTGTTTTATTTCAAGATGCATCCATGAAGACAACCAACTAGGATTTTACTGCTTGATCATGAGGATGATCCTTCGAGTGATGAGGCTTTAATATAGGGGAATGTATCAAAGATAGAACCTATAGGTGGTTTACCAGCTATACTAACACCTGTTGAGAAGCAGATAGTGATGAAAACGTCAGGTGAGGATGCACGTAGGCTAAGTGCACTGCATGAGTTCCAGAGTCAGTGAACTCCCAGGTTTTAGGGTGATCTAGACCCCCCAGGTGGTTGAGGACTATCTAGATATAGTCACTCATGTTTTTTCATCTTGTGAGGACATCTACAGATCAGATGGAATTCCTCGCGACAAGTCTTCTTCAGGGATCTACTGGGTGATGGTAGAGTTTAGTGACTCAATCACACATAGATATAACTCCCTCCTAAACAGACTTCGAGCATCTCTTTAGGGATAAGTTTAATTCATCCATATTAAAATTAGTGTACATACATGAGATTTTTCATCTACAGTAGGTAAGTTTGACTGTGGAAGAGTATTTGTAGAGGTTTACTTATCTCTCATGATACTCCATGGATATGGTTCAAGATCTATTTTTCAGATCACAAACCTTTTATTAGGTATTATGCCAGAATATTAGGTCTTCAATAGAATCCCTATGCATTCCCACCTATGACAGGGTGATTGAGTGAGCCTTAGTGGTGGAGAGATTCCTGGAAGAGTAGACACTGATAGTGGGTGTTGTTAGCGGGCACCCAGAAGCTGTGACCTCAGTAGTAGGTATCCTATGATAGTCATAGGGATCCAATCATATTAAATTATTCAGGAGAAAATCCCAGGATATAAGGTCAGTAGTGGAGGGCTTTCAGGATGGATCAAATCATTCAAGGGAGAGGCGGTGTTTCTCCTATGATAGTCGGGGACATCTGGCTCAATATTTTTTGACCCATCATACAACTAATTAAGAGATGGTCGATGGAATACCAAGGGAGATATATAGGCAGGTGTAGGGTGGTCTGTAGGGAGATGGATGCGGCAGAGGGGCTGATAGAGCAACATGAGTTGGTCAAAGGTTTGACCTACTACCAACACCACCCCCAGGTGGTCCATGCCATACTTAGAGAGCTGGTGGATAATGACAAGGCCTACTTTAGGCTACGGAGTCCTATGACCTCAAGGATCCATGGATGATATGAGGCATGATCTATGTATTTTATACCTTAGCTGTAGTATTGATAAACACAGGTGAAAGTTACTCCTTTCCTACCACTTCTCTAGTTTGAGACTTAGAGATTCCAATTGAGCCTTTGGATCGACCCTTATAGTTAGAGACTCTGATAGGTGGCGACTTAGTGATTGTGTACTTATGAAAATAGTGCGATCTAATTCTTAGAGGTGAGAGTTTTGTATGGGATATATTTGTAGATTTTATGATGCCTTATGACGTCATCTTAGGTATGGATTGACTATCCAAAGTTCATGCCTAGATTGACTATTTTAGGTGGAGTATGAAGTGTTTCTAAAGCGATGAGACAATGTTTTACTTTGTGGGTGAAAAGGAAACCTTAGAAAATTAGGATGATCTTAGGAATAGGAGAGTGTAGCCGATTACTCACCCGTTAGATAGTATAACCCTTGGAGTAGTGTATTCTATAAGCTACCAGTTCCCTATGGTGGTGGAAGAGTATGAGGATGTCTTTCCTGAGGATGTATCAAACTTAACTCCCCACTATGATCTAGAATTATGCATTGAATTACACCTCAGGATGACCCTAATACCTACACTATCATATCAGATAGCTCCCTCATAGCTTCATGAGATGAGGGTGCAATTTGAGTATTTACAAGAGAAGGGATTTGTGAGACCTAGTGTCCCCCCTAGGCATCCCCAATGTTGTTATCCAAGAAGGCGAACAATATCTTGTGGTTATGTGTGAATTAACAGTTCTTTAACCAGGTGACTGTGAATAATAAGTATCCACCACCAAGTATTGAATACTTCTATGATCAGTTGAGAGGGGTGTAATGGTTCTTGAATATTGAAATCAGATCAGGATATCACCGGTTGTGAGCATGGGATGAGGATATACCAAATATGACATTAAAATTCCACTATGTTCACTATGAGTACTCAGTGATGCTATTCGGTGCAATTAACTCCCCATAAGTGTTCATGGGACTCATAAACCATATATTTCATCCTTTCTTATACCAGTTCATAGTGGTATTCATCGACTATATCCTAGTATACTTGGAATCCAAGGAGGAGCATGTGAGACACTTGAGGATGGTTATAGACACACTCTGAGAGAGCCACCTTTATAGAAATCTCATGAAGTGTCAATTTTTGTATTTGATAGGTCCACTTCTTGGGACACATCTTCTCAGAGGTAGGAGTAGTAATGGAACCAGAAAAGGTTGAGGTAGTACTTTCTTGGGAGCCACCTAAGAGTGTTAATGAGGAGTAAAATTTCCTTGGGTTTGTAGGGTACTATCAGTGGTTCATAACCAATTTCTCTAGAGTGATAACAACCTTGAGATATTTGAACTGAAAGGGGCAGCCTTTAGTGAGGATAGAAAAGTTCCAGTAGTGATTTCAGGAGTAGAGGTATAGGTTGACAAGTGCTCCCATATCAAGATTTTTAGAGGAGTGTGTCGAGTACGTAGTATTCTATAATGCATCAAGGATCGGGCTTGGTTGTTTTTTTGATGTAGAGGCAGGTGGTGAATTCTTATGGTTCATGTCATTTGTGACCACATGTGTAGAACTACGCAAGCCATGATCTTGAGTTAGTAGCAGTAGTCTTCACAAAAAAATATGCGGTGACACTACTTGATGGGTGAGAAGTTTATTGTTTACTCTGACCACAAGAGTCTCAAGTATATATTCTCTCAGAAGGATCTGAAATTGAGATAGATCTGATGAATATATTTCCTATAGAAATACAACTTTGAGATTTTTTATACTCTTGGGAAGGGGAACATGGTGGCAGATACTCTCATTAAGAGATCTTATTCTTAGTTGTTGGCTAAAGCATCAAATTAGTTAGCCTTGTTGTAGTTGTCCTTAGTGGAAAAGGATGATGATTCATATCTTTAGTCAATGGTTATTACCCCACCAATTTTATAGTATTTTAGGGATTCATAGCATGGAGATACTGACTATGAGAGCTTATGTACTCATATATCCATTAGACATGCTCTTGATGGATATTTTGAAGGTGGAGAGAATTCCATCATTTTCAGAGGACGAATGATGGTTCCATTGAAATTGCGGGAGGAGGTGATGATGGAGTTTAATACATTCACTTTGTCAGTCTATCTAGGTGTGTAAAAGATGTACCAAGACCTTCAACACTAGTTTTGGTGACTAGGAATAAAGTGTTGTGTTGCAGAATTTTTCTCTCAATGCCTCACTTATTATCAAGTGAAGGATAAACACTAGGTTCCAACGAGTTTATCTCCACCCCTAAAGGTTCTAGAGTGAAAGTGGGATGGGATATCCATTGACTTTTTTATGGGGTTAACACATACTTCTAGGGGACATGATACTATATGGGTGATTGTAGAACAACTCAACAAGCCATCCCACTTCCTAGCCATCTAAGAGTAGAGTTCAGTAGAGAGCTTGGGGTGCCTCTATGTGTAGGAGGTAGTTCGAATCCATGGAGTTCCCTCGACATTCATTTTAGATAGTGACACTCACTTCACATCATGATTATGAAGATGATTGAAGGAGGCCTTTGGGAATCAGTTGTGCTTGAGAACAACGTTTCACCCCCAGACTGATGTTTAGATTGAGAGGACCATTCAGATCTTGGATGGCATGTTGTGCGCTTGCGTTTTGGACTTTGGGAATAATTAGAAGGATCAAATACCCTTGTTGGAGTTTTCATACAACAATATATACTATTCCACCATTGGTATGCAACCATTCAAGGCCTTGTATGGGAGACCCTGTAGGTCACCACTTTGTTGGACTGATCCAGGTGATTAATCACTCATGAGCCTAGAGTTGGTTCGAGCTACTATAAAGAAGGTTCATATAATCTTGGAGTGTATTAGGACTACATAGAACCGTCATAAGTTTTATACTGACCGATGACAGAGACATATGGAGTTCTAGGAGGGAGACCATGTGTACCTGAGGGTCTCATCTCGATTTAGATTATGGAGATTTGGATGGGATGGGAATATTTATTTAATATTCACTAGTCCTTTCTAGATTTTGTACAGAGTTTGTGAGGTGTAATACCCCTTAGTTCTACCACTACAGTTAAATCAGGTGCAAGACGTCTTCTATGTGTTGTAGCTGAGGAGGTACGTGAACAACCTGTCACATGTTATCAACCAGGGAAAGTTGGACATCGAGGACGGAGCTACCTTTTCTGAGTACCTAGTGGAGATCAAGGATCAACAGGATATGATTCTTCATGGGTGATATATTCCCATAAATCATGTCTGATAAAAGCATGAGAATTTTCAGGAGAGAACCTAGAAGTGAGATACCCAGATGCGATCCAAGTACCATCATCTTTTTGAGTAGTTTTTTTTTATTTTTTCTAGAAAAAATCCATATGGTGGGGATAATGTAATGAATCAAATTTTATGTATGTTATTTTTGGATAATATATAGAATATTTTTGAGACTAGGCACTAATATGGCATGTGATTTTGAGGCCTGGTGTGCCCTGAATAAATGTTTAAAATATATTAAATATATTAACATCACACACATGAAGTTTTCCTAAAAAAGTGGAATAACTATTTAATGGGTTCCAAAATCAAAAATTTTATGGCATCATTGAGTTCAGATCATGGGTTTTACTTGAAGTATGATATAACCTTTATCGGTGTAGGATGTTTGTGAAAAAGTTTTTGCGGGTGCAAAATTGATAAAATAAATAAATGTATTTTTTTTATTTTTTTTGACATAGTGACTGATCTCTTCTATAAATACATGGTTATAGAATTTTCTTAGGGTTGGCCTCTAAGCCCTAGATACCTAGACAACCATTGGAGAGCGTTCTTGGTAGACGATGCTGAATCAGATCAAGATCATGGATCGTTGTGCCAACGGAGTTCATGGATCTTATTAATGAAAAAAATGTAGAACCGTTATCCATCAATGATCAATCCAAACTCCAGGTAGGATGTTGATTTGTGATTTCCATCCACTTTCATTTATCCTAGTCGAATGAATATCAATTCCATGAATAAAATTGATTCACGCATCGATAGTAGATTAAATTGATGGATTTAAATTGTTCGTTGTTTATTTATACTCTTCGTCTGTATATTTATATAAAAATGGATTGAGGATGAACTAAAAAATGCTGAGGTTTTCCACTAAAATTTTCATAGATTGTGGATTTCTCTCCTGTTTCTTTTTTTTGATCATATTTGGTATTTTATTTGGCCGACAGTTTGACCTAAATATGTATCTAATTGTTGCGTGACTATTCTTCAGTGCAATGAATCAATACCATGGGGATATATCATGATGGAGGTTTTGATTTGAGAATTGATGGCGATGGTGGATAGATCAAGAGATAATGAGACTGAATCAATGGGTTCTTCATCTTCTCGGGTGACATACTATGATACGAACATTATAGGTGTGTTCCCGATCCATTTCGATGACCGGATTCCGACTGGAAAGTGATGGTGAGGCTTAGTTGACCTAGATCAAAGATCTATAAAGTGATTTTCACTTGAAATAGAGGTTCCAAGGACACATTAAGAAGAATGGATAAAAACCAATGGGTTCTGGAAAATCCCACAGTGCATGACATGTATTTCAGGATTACATGCCATGTGGGACCCCCCCAATGTGGCGCTAGGGTTTCCGCAGTAAGTTAAATATCACATACCGTGTGACTCTGTCACATGTCATGTGACATGTGTTGGTAGCTCAACATGTATCTCAGAGGATACATGAGCATAGGTAGACCAGGTACATAGAAACGACCAGGTGTACAGGGGCACAACTAGGTGTACACGGCTTGGTATATTGGCATGACCAATAGTACATAGGCACAGATTGATGACATAAGAAAGGTGTTGGGTGATCTCTAAATTCCATTTAATACTCCTATATGACATGTATATGAATATTTACATGTCTTGTAAGGAAGCACCACACAGGTAGGATAAGGGTTGGATGAACATGTCATGTACCCTAAATACACACCATGAATCCATTTTGAGGGTGTTTATATCCCTTCATTTCTTTAGTATAGACCAGTATTGGTTGAGTGTGTTCCTTTGGTCTATTCTCTAGAGGGTACAATGAGGTATTACATCCACATCCTAGGATTGTGATCCCCTCTAGAGGATGAGTCTGAGATAGAGTTCATGGTGTCCCTCTGTGAGACTGGAGTGATATCCTTTATCATATTTATACCCAAGGTGGGGTTTGTGGAATCATCATGACCTCCTTGAACAGGTTGTTGATCCTCCATCTATAATACCATAACACTAGGGTTCACGATATCATTGGCATATGATACCCTACATAGAGGGTTGATCCAGATTGGGTTTGTAGTGTCTCCCATCAGTCTTAGGCATGACCCCCTATATGAGTATTAGGGTCTTTTGAGACCAGTGATATTTCTTGGGTGGGCCCCAATGATCTTGACCTCATGGATCGAATTCTCTTAGAATGAGAATTAATTCAATTATAATCCTATGGATGGATGTTGGTTGTGACCGCCTGGTGGCACGGTGTCCTTCATGAGTATATCTGAGTATTTTTGTTATGCATCAATTTCTATATCATTATTATGAGACAAATATTCTTGATTCTTCATATTTAGTGTTTTTGGGGTGTCCTACTAGGTATTGTTATACCCACCCCTGTAAGGGATCTTCCCAAACATGTCATATCTTATATAGACAATGAATTTTTTGATGATGTACTGGGAGGATAGAGAGTTCGTAGAGCCTAGATTGAGCTTGAAAAACTGAGGTGTTTTATGGGTTCTTGGATTTGATCAAAGTACTCACCCTTGGAGCAAGTTTGAATCTTTACAGTTTTTGGTTGGGCTTGTATTTGGCCATTTTTTCTTTTAGTATTTTATTATCATACTATGTTTTCTATATTATAGATGTACACATGAATTTGTTTCATTTTTTTTATATTTCATTATTATATGGGCTTGGGGATGTGTGCATACATACAATTATATTATGATAATGCCTCTAATTTGTGGGATATTCCTACTTGGCACTAGTCTCCAGCCCCTGGCCTATTAGAGGTGGGTTTGGGGTAGTCTCGATTCAGACCCCATGAGACTGGGTCATGAGAGTTTCGCCCAATAAATTAGGATAAAAATAAACATCCAAATTAGAGTATGAAAATATAATAAATAAACTATAAAATACAATAATAATAATCAACTTAACATAATAAAACCATTGACATCACATAGATAAATAAAGTGACCAAAGACAAGGTCGAGATAAGCATCCAAAAAGGAAACCAAAACCGAGAAAATACAACCCATATCCTTGTGGCTTAGAGTCACTGACAACATCCCAAATTGTAACCTGAGCTACCCAAACAAAAACTAGGAACAAAAGTGGAAACCATGCCTAATAACATAAAATGAAAACAAAAGAACTGTATAAACCAAATGGTGTTTGCAGGGTGTGAGTGAGACTGAGCCCAGTATATAAACACCATAGAGTTTGTATGATTCCATTAAAAAGACAGTTCATTTATGCTAGTTTTAAATATGATATAAAAATAATTTTTCTAGATTATTTATAAAACAACCAAGTAATAATCAAACCCTACTTTTAAGATAATTCATTTATTTAAGAAAAACCAAGATGAAACAAAATCATCTTTAAGAAACTTTTAAACCCATTTCCATTTTAAATGAAAATAATCACTAAAAAACATCTTATAAATCACCCAAGCTATATAAAATAACCCATTTTCAATTTTAAACATTCCTTCAAACCATTTATAAAATCCCTTTGAAAACCAACTCACACTGTATGAATAAAAGATAATGTAAAAGACACAACATCACCCATAAAACAAATGAAAAAAAGAATCAACTAAGGTGAACCATTCACATAAATATAATTAGGTATATTAAAATAATCCAATTAAATATCCTAAATAAAACCACCAACTAAATAATAGGTTTCATGGGATCTACCCGAGGTACCGACATGAGACTATTCTAGACTTTACCAAACAAAGACCAACCTATCATCTTATATTGTGTCATAACATAATCCCAAAAACTAATATTGTACCTAGATTCATCAAGGTAACACCCTATATAGTCCTATTTCACACTAGATGGGACACCAGTAGCCTGGAACTATCTAGTGAAACATAAGTCTAGACTTTCCACTTAGCTACCCAGGTTCCCATAAACAACACACATGATGATGAGAAATAAATAATTAACAGAGTCATTATAAATCATAAATAATAATACCACCATCAAATCTATCTCCATCGCAAGAAACAACCCCTGATATCCATCATCTAGTCTCCACATACATAAAACACCACCCATGAAGGTAAATAAGCACAAGGGGAAACAACAGGGTCTCACAAACTTACATGTTTTGAATTCCATTTACAAGTTCCAAATAAAAAATCTAAAAAAGAAACCTAGGATGAAAAATTCCTTTCAAAATATTTCAAATTCAATTTATAAAATAATTCTTAAAACATTAAGTTTTAAACTACCCTTGAAATCAATTTAAAAAATCAACCCCTCTTTCATAAAACCTATTAAAGATTAAAATGTCACTTTATAATTCATCTCATGATCCAAATGTGATAAAATAACTTCATTTATCAAAAACCATTTGATTAAACATTTTTAACATTCTCTACCCTCACCTAGAATTTAAAACAAGCTTTAAAAATTATGAAAAACCACTATACCGAGGGATAATTTACCATGAAATGATTTTGGAACTCAATAAAACTATGCAATATAATTATAATTGATAAAATGAGACATTTAAAATGATCAAGAACATAATGAAATGTACAAATAAAATAGGATCCCAAAAACAACTACCTCGGATAATTAAAAATCAGTACATAATGATCTGAAACGCATCGCCTTCAGTAATGAATTCTCAAACGATCAAGATGATGACCCTTAATACCTTAAATAACTAAAACCCCCAATATTATAACCATCATAAACCCATATTAATATCCCACAACCCACTAGGGTTTTAGGAGGAAGCAAAACCAAGAGAAAAGCAAGAGAGGAGGGAGAGGAAGAGGAAGAAAGTGGGTTTTAAGAGGAAGAAAAACAGAGAGAAAATCCATTGGAAAAAAACTTATTGAAGGGGGAAAAGTAAAACATTCTCAACTCTCCTTGATTAAATCATGATCTACTTCATAGATTTCACATCACAATTTTAAAAATCAATTTCTTAACATCCATAGTTAATAATGATTTTTTGAATAAATCTACAAGATTTTTAAATGGCCTAATTCAGGGGATATCAATCTTACCATTATTTTGAAGCTCATGTGTAAAAATATTTTTGGTGAGATATGGGCTATCTTATTACCTTTAATATACCCACCCTCTAAATTTTTTATATAATATTAATTATAGAAAAAACATTTTATTGTAAATTTTAGAGCATGTGATCATTTATACCATTTAAATATCAATGAGAAGGGAATAATATTACCTTGCATTAAATTTATCATATTATTTGCAGGGTACATTTGTACATTTATTCATATATAATTCAAGTCTAGATAAAATGTGCATTTATATATAATAATTCAAAGATAAATAAATTCTTCACCATCCTCACTTGTATGAATTACATCATTCTTGAAAGTAAGAGATTTAATTGTTAAAAATATTTTCATGAATATATAAAATGTTTTAAAAATTTAATATTTCATCTAATGGATGATTAATTCAAAATGTAAGGAAATTCCTTATAATTTTATCATTAAACATTCCATTGATTTTATAAATTCTTCAGAAGTTTTGATGTTATCTAAAACATATGGATTAATGCATAAACATTGATTTATATAAACCATTAAATGATAAAATCAATTTTATATTCTTCCTTATATGAATATATTTTAAGATGGATACATGCAATATATCTTATTTAGTTCACCTCATACACTAATTTGTCTGACTGGGTGAAACTTTTTTATAATTTTGAATATGCTTCAGAAATTTTGAACCCTTCAAGGATTCATATATAGATAATTTAGTCATTATTATCATATAGACAAACAATGAAAACATTAATTGGAAATAATATATATATATATATATATAACTAAATTCATAAGAAAGAAAATTTATAATAACCTTAAATATATTCAATGGTCATTATAGTTTGGACAACCAATCTAAAACCTCATAAGTTGAACATAGAAAATATCACTTGAATAATTATTTTGATTTCAATATATATTAAAATTCATTGTTATTAATTAGTTTTGAAAGAATTAAAAAATTAAATACACCATCAACAACAATGGATGAGATCTCATAATTTATTTGGTATCAGTATCACTTTAGGGACAATATGTAAAAAAACATATTGTTGTTAATATATTCTTTTTCCACTTCAATGGAAAATATATTTATTTCTTTCTACTAGGGGTGAACAATGATTTTATATAATCAGTTCAACTATTTTTTTAGTATGTATAAAACATATCATATTATTGATTTTTAACACTTTACTATTGAATTATTCACAAAACGAGTATCTTATAAATGATTTAGTTGGACCATTTTATATATATTATATGAAGATAAATATTTATTTTAATTAACATGCATAACATGTGATGTATACTCACCAAAAAATAGTAATTCATGTGACCATTTAATAGTTTCATCTTTCATAAAATATTTAAATGGTTCACATGGTAGGTGAGTTCAGCCATATATATTCTATAATCAATACTTCATATAAATATTTTAAAATAAATTCCAATATAGATGATTATATAAATAAATTTTCTTAGTAGATAACCCATGGTATGTAACACCCCATGTTACTGTTAAAGTGTTTATATTATTTTATTTTAGGTTAATTTGAGCTTCGTGAACTTTGGGATTTTATTTTTGAAATTCTGGAAATTTCCCCTCATTGTATGGTTAGAACACACTATTTAGGGGAAACTATGTGGTAACCCTTATGTAGGTTATTTTCAAGTTCATTTCTTTCTTTCATAGTTGGTCCACATAGGTGGAACATGGTTGAGTCCAAACCATGAAAAACCCAATAGAAACTATGTGAGACCTTTTGATTATAAGTATGATATAGAAAAACTTTCATAAGATTAATAAAAACCCTATGAAAAGCATGTGTTAGGATTTAAAGTTTCAATAGAGAAGTTTTTAAAGATTGGTGAATGGTTTGGAAATCGTTCAGCCAAATCATGTGAGTGTGTTTTGTTTGTTTAGCGGGTCTCACACGATTGGAGCATGCTTTATGAAATCATGAAACCAACCATGATATTTTCCCAGTTTTTTTTAAAATTAGAATTTCCAAGTCAACCCCTTCCTATTTTTAGGGGTTTTGACCTTTATCGCTTCCCTCATATTATAGACAACTTTAGGGATCTCCAAGGAGAGATTCCTTATCCTCCATCCTCCATCCTTGATCCTTGGTTTTATTAATTGATTTACAAGGTGTTCCATCAAAGTAATCTTCCCTCTTCCTCCTCTTTTCTATATTTTGAGTCCAAGACCCATTATATCCTTAGTTTTTAAAATAACATAATGATCATGTATTAATTTATTTTAACTTTAAGTTTCTATTTAATTATTTTTGGTGTGGAGTATAAAAAATTCAGTAACTTTATTTCTAGTAGTTTTTACACAAAAATCCAAAAATATGAGTTTATTTTTCCAGAATATATTCAATAGTTTTAAGATCACTATAGAAGTTTTGGAATTACTTCATCGAAAAATGTGAAGTGTTTCCAAGTTCATCAGACAATGATGAAGATTCTTCTAATGTAGTTACAACTGATCTCAAAGAATGTATAATATGACCATTAGAGGATTTCCTATAAAGAGGACCATATATTTGTGGACTGGGAGAGATATGTACTATAAATTATGAATCAATTTATAAATATCTTATGTTAATTGATTGAAGTGATTCATGTTCTTGTTACAGAGAGAGATTTCGATCATTGTAATTTTTATTTCTAAGTGTTTTTTATAAGAACTCAATTGTGAGTCTTTCACTGTAAATTTCTTAGAATTTATTTTGTATTCATTGAGTTTTTGATCTTTTTTTATCATGGTATTTTGTGTTGGAAGATATAATAGAGCTTCTAGTTTGTAGAAGTTAGTTTTTATACCAATCGAGTTGATTGAGGGATTATTTTCGGAAGACAGAGATGAGCTTCCAATTTATAGAAGTATACCGATACATTCTGATAGGTTTAGTTGAGGGATTCCTATGGATTGGAAGATAGATCTTTTGATAGGTTTAAGTTGATATTAACTTGAATTAGATTTATGATTCCCTTTATTATTTGGGTTAAAAGAGTGTTTTATAATATCCTTTAAGAAGTAGTTGGTTTGAAAACCATTACACTATGTTTCATTTTTATTTTTATGTGTTTATAAGTTTACCTTGTTTTTATATTTCTATTATGATTTTTTTTTCTATTAGAAGTTCATAAATTCCAAAAAACTTAAGTTTTTGTTATGATTACTTGTTCAATATGATATATTTTCAGGTTTATAATTTATGGGATTAATGCAACTTTGTGTTTCTGTTAGTTTTAACACTTGAGGTGGAAAACAAATTATAAGTTAATTTTTAACTGAAATTCACCCCTCTTTTAGTTTTACCTACCATGGTAATATGGAACAAAAATTGGTATAAAAAAGGTCTACATTTTATACTGAACCTAATACCAATTCTTTTTATTTTTTTTAGATTATCAGAATTTTGGTTCTTAGTTTCTTTATACCTATTAGTGTTGTGGAAAAAATATTTTATTTAATTTCAGTATGGAAGAAACACATGTTGGATTGATTAGAAACTTGAATCCAAATATACCTCATATTTTCCATGGAAATTATTACTAATATTATCAAGACCAAATGGAAACATTCGTTGTCAATAATGGAGTGGAAATTTCATTATACTTACCAGAAGTTACAAGATTCCGAAGGAAGAAATTATTGTTTTTTCACAAGAATAAAAAGATAAATTTTAGTTTAATTTTCTAGTTCAAAATACCTTATTATGTGTTATCTAGAGAAATATATACAACCAAGTTTATTCATATATAATTGGTTATAGATTTTAGAAAAAATTGAAGTGACACATTTCATAACTTCAAAAGTTCTTGAAACTAAGAGAGTTGTGGTTAGGGATAATTAATAAGAATTTTCTTTTATATCTAGAGAAAAAGTTTCTCATATGCATAAAAGTTTAATAATAATCATAAGAAATTTTCAATCACTCAGAGAAAATGAATTATTAGATGATCAAATTGTTGGGAAATTTATTGATATTTTACTTAAAGAAATGGAATCTAATAGGACTATTATTGATGATACAAAATATATTAAAAAATTAAGTTGTGATGTACCTGATCCAATACTCCCTCATATGACTGATCTGGTTTTCCATGTGACCTTAGACATACCTACCTGTATGCCAAAGGATTTCGATTAGTAGCGAGGGTGTAAAATATTTAGTGGGGAGACTATACCCTATGTATCAAAGTACCAAAAAAATATAAATAATAATAGAGTAGTGGAAAAAAATAATCAACAACATGCATCCATATAAAAATAAATAACAACTCCAATATCTCAACAAAAAATGGAAACATGCAATAACTACTTAAAATGTAACTAAATGATGTTTTAAAGATCAAATTATCAAATACCAAGAAAACTAAAATAAAGGACTCCAAGTTTCTGGTCTCGATCCCTATGTTGGTTCTATCTCCAAGTTCCAACTCGTCAAGTAAGCAACGGTCAACATCAAGGTCCCTTACCCTTGTCCAAACTTGCATCCATGAAATCTATTCGGGAACCAAACAATGGATCATCCAGGGTGTGAGTACAACTTAGTTAGTCAACATCACCATTTTTAAACATATCCAGTTAGGGATATATATTTTATATAATAAAGTGATAATCGGGTAATAATTTAATCAATTAATACTACACATGAAATAAATAAATTGACCCTCGAGCTCTAGGTTGATACCTGAGGTCAGCCCCAACTTTCTTTGACACCAATATAGATATCTATGAGAATTTTATAGAACCATGCCAATCATATCCATAACCCTCCTAGGGTATGTCCCTTAAATCATCACAAGATAACTGGGTAGAGATCTATAAGCATTACAACATCTAGAAAAAGCCCTATACGCATTACAATATCCCGGAAAATCCCTATAAGAATTAAAACATCTGGGAAAAGACCTATAAGCATTAAAAATGTTGATAAAATCCCTATAATTATTACATCATCTAGTAAAATCCCTAAAATCATTATAGCATTTGGGAAAATACCTATAATAATTATATAATCACACAAGTCATCACAAGCCATTAATTCAGTTCATTAAATTACCATTTTTCATTTATAATTCCTTGGTCGTTAGCATATCAATTAACCAATTCTTAGTCCATGTAATTCCAATAAAACATTCACACAAAACTCAAAATTTACACCAAATTATATTATTAAGATAAAAATTTACTAATTTCCAACATGTCAAGGGGCGTAGTGCTCAATATAACCAAGTATCAAGTAAGGTCTATGCCTGACACACCCATTGGGTGGCCACATGTCTTGGTATCAACACAAAAAGGCTCATTGGGATCAAATGGTAGGTCTAAATATAATATCATTATCCATTAATTATTTATTCAATTATTTGGGATGCATGCATGGAATGATGGTGTGATCTTAGTTATTTCACATTCTAGGATTTATTTATTTAGACAAAAGGGATAAGTTCTAGACAACCCACCTTAACTGAAGAATACACAGACATGCTCCCAACATCTAAGATAGAGTTGGGATAATCCTTATATCACTTTAATTGATGACAATAAACTCTATAAACATGGGTTACTCAAGGGAAAAACAAAGATTGAGAAGAAGAAGATGCACCATAAGGATTACCCTTAGTCTCTAGGCTGGAACATCAAGATTTGAAGGCTCTAATTACTATGGATTGATCCATAGAAGGAAGGGTTTGAATCCAACTGAAAAGAGGTACAAATGCCTTTGAAAATATCCATAGGGTTTCTAAAGGTTGAAAGGAAAAAGGTGAATGAAAACAAGTTGGGAGGGGCTCTGGGTATTTATAGATAGACTATTTAAAAGGTTAACCACATCACAACCCATTATACCACACCGCAGAACTGCCTAACATAGGGTGAACTACGACATAGCCTAAGGTACCACGCTGCAACCTCCCTTGGTCAAAATATTTCTAAGATACATGGTGGATGCTATGTCGTAGATCCTATAATCCCAGGGATATACTACGATGTATCCTAAGACACCACACCCCCAAGGGACAACCATTCCACAACTAGTATTCATGCCGTAAGGGTGTCAAAATTGGCAGAACCAACCAAACCCCCCAAATCCCTCACACCGCATCCACCCTTCCACATTGTAAGTAGCTCTAAGTCTCCTCCTCCATGAACCTATGCCATATCCTTGAGCTCCATGCCATAAATAACAAGACCACAACACAACCTAATGCTCCATGTTGTAGTCTACCCTACAGTTTGGTATTTTACAACTCCAATTCTCTTGCTTCTTTCCTTTGATCAACTCCCCACAAACAAGGCTTGATAAAAAGGTTATAACAAAAAAACAAATGACTTAAAGAGGTTAACAAAACATAATAAAAAATGCATCCACCTAGAAAAAGATGTGATATTCCAACCTCCCCACTATATAACATCTCATCCCCAAGCTTCTCCAAACATCATTTTTGGTTATCCAAAAATAAGTCTAGCCACTATGTCTGCATATCAGACTCCCTATACCATGTTTACTCTTGAAAATTCCCATGCTTACACTACACTCGAACTAAAGGTATGGTCTTCCCCTAGAAATTCTTCTCACTATGGTCTATAATACGAATCGAATTCTATTTAAAGGAAGAATAACCATCCAGATCAACTTCATCAATTTCTACCACATGATAAGGATTAAGATGATATTTACTAATTTGAGACATGTGAAAAACATCATGCATGGGACTATAGCATTGTGAAAAGGATAAATAGTATGCCACTAGACCGACCCTTTCCACTATCTCAAACGGACTGAAAACCTAGGTGATAACTTCCCCTATTCTCTGATATGGTGTTGTCCCAACATATGAAACACTCAAAGGAAAACATGGTAACTAATATAAAACTCTATAGGCTATCTCCAATGGTCAACATACAATTTCTGTTGGCTCTGTGTGGTCACCAATCTATTCCTGATCAAGTGAACCTTCTCAGACATTTCCTACATGAGGCAGGGTCAAAGGAGCACTAACTCTCCTACCTCTAACCAAAAAATATGTGAATGACAAGGTATTATATAAAAATCCTTGAAAGGGGCCATTTTTATCAATAATTGAAAGTTTTTATTGTAATAAAACTCCATGAGTGCTAGATGTTTCTCCCAAGAACCACCAAAATCCAAGACACATGCTCGCAATATATCTTCCAAAATCTAAATCATTTTCTCAAATTGGCCGTCAATATGAGGATGATAGGTTATACTCAGAATCACCTATGATCCCAGAGCCTTCTAAATACCCTACAAAAACTAATATGTGAAATGAGGATCTCAATTAGAAATGATACTCCTTAGAACACCATGTAGTTGAATTATTTCCTACATATAGAGACCACCCATATAATCAAATGGTGAAGGACTCCCTTATTAAAAAAAAGTGGTATACCTTTTTCATTCAATCGATGATCACCCATACTACATCATTATTGCAGGGTGTTTTGAGTAATCCTGCCACAAAATCCATAGTGAAATCTTCCCATTTCTACTCTAAAATGGGTAGTGGCTGCAACAACCCATTAGGCCTCTAATGCTCATCCTTCACATGCTTATAGGTGAAATATCTCACCATGAAACCCACTATCCCATTATTTATTCATGTACATTATTATTTTCTATAGATATCACAATATATATTTTTTATACATGGATGCACCATGCTTTTATAATATCAAAATTCTCTCATTATCCCCTCATGAAAACTCGTAGGAACCCATACTCGACTATGGAAAAGAAGAACATCGCCTCTACTAAGAGACAATCCTAATGTTGTCTCCCCACTTTATAAGCTATCCCTCAAAACTTGGACCTTTGGATAAGATAATTTCTCTGTCATGATCCGGTCATGAAGCACGAGTATAACCAATGTAAAAGTCAGAGTTATCCATACCTGGGACTCTTGAACATTGAGATGTATGTCTACAAAGAGTTCCATTATCCTTCACTCATCGTAGGAATACCACACCACCTTTTTCTAAATCTTTTGACTCAATTAATTAGTAGTGACATTACCCTTTCATGGTGTGTATGCCAACTTGAATTCGTAATAATATAGATACTAGACTAAACTTCTTTACCGAAAGTTCATGTCTCTCTAGGTAAAGATGTGATTGAGTATATTATGGTCCATGTACACCACAAACCACTTGACCATCAGGTAGTGTCTCTAACACCTCAGGGAATGTACCACCACTGATAACTCTAGATCATGAGTAGAGTAATTAATCTCATGCGGTGTCATATGTCTGTAGCCATAAATAAAAATTCAATCCTCTTGCATCAGAAATGCTCCAAGTCCGACTCCAGACGAGTTGTAGTACATGGTATAATCCTTTCCTAACATTGGAAAAGTGATGATCAATGATGAGGTCAACCTTCTCTTCAACTCTTGAAAAGCTCTCTCACATGCATTTGACCAAACAAATATCACCCCTTTCTTGGCTAGCTCAGATATCGGTGCTTCCAAATGGGATAAGGCTAAGATAAAATGATGATAATAGCCTTCTAAACCTAGAAAAAATTGAATCTCGAAGACATTCATGGGTCACTCCCAAGATAAAATGGTTGCAACTTTCTTTGGATCCACTTCCACTACAACTTATGAGATAACATGACCCAAGAAGTGCACTATTTCTATCCAGAAGTTTCATTTTAATAGATTCAAATAAAGGCAATACTCTCTCAGCATACTTAGGATGATGTAAAGATGTTAGGCATGAAAATATACTAAGTGTGAGTATAATAAGATGTATTCAATAAAAAAAATACAAACTGATCCAAGAATTGATGAAATATTTGATTTATCAAGTCCATAAGCACCATCGGTGCATTTGTCAGATCGAACAATACTAGTCTAAACTCATATAGGCTATACCTACTCCTAAAAGTAGTCTGGGGTATGTCTGACAGTCCTACATTCAATTGATGGTACCCTGAACTCAATTCAATATTATATAAAATCCTGGAACCTCTTAGTTGATCGAAGAGATCACTAATAGGTGGAAGGGGATACTTTTTCTTGACTAAAATCTAGTCCAATCTCCGATAATCCACACATAAGTGAAAATTCCCATCAGACTTCTTAGAAAAAAGCATAGTAGAACCCCATGTAGAAGTACCAGACCATATGATCATTTGGTTTCTAGGTCTTTCAACTAAACTTTCAATTCATGAAGCTATACTAGTGCCATTCTTTAGGGTGGAATAAAAATTGGTTCAGCTATCAAAACTAACTCAATCGTGAACTCAATATTTTTCACGGGTGGTAATACATAAAATTATTTAGGAAAGGAATTCCTGAAAATGATCCAAAACTAGAGGAAAATTATCCAACTTAATTCCACTATTATCCAAGATAAGGATTTCTACCTGGGCCGTGAGGCAATCCAATAACCACAGAATTGGTCCTGTATGACCATCTTGAAGATCCCACTCTCCCTGATGGATATAGCTTACCCCTTCTAGAGATAAAAAGGAAATTATACTATGATAACATTCGATATGATCCTGTTACAAAACTAACCAATCCATACCAACAATAAAATCAAACACTCTTATTTTTAGTATGAAAATATCCTAAAGGAAATGATATCCACCAATTTCAAGAGAACATTCCTTGAAAAGTTTGATACCCTATAAGAGCACTACCAGTGGTGTGTTGATGGTTATAACACCATCAAATATCTCTAAAACGAATCACAAAACATTTTCAAGATAATAAGAAAAAAAGGAATGCAACACTCCTGTATTAAACACAATGGAAGAAATGGTAGATGATACAAGAATCATACTTATAATGGTAGAATTTATTGCATCCAAACTAGATGGAGTAGACTATATAGAGTGTAGCTGAATCACCCCTATTACCTAGGATCCAATATAACTCCCATGAGTTATTCCATATAAATGGTACTGTCACTATTGTATGGGGGTACCACATCCCCTACCTTAGCATGAACATCTAGTGAAACCCCACCCACCTGTCTGTTGAGGGGTAGCTAAGTCCCTCCCTGACTCAAGTGATTTTCCTGACCCCATGCTATTTCTTTATTGTAGTAGGATTGTACAAGACACAGGCTCACAATATATCTTACAAAATCTAAAACTTCCAGATGATCAACTCCTAGATTTCCCTTCTGAAACTGCTTGGACACCATTCATGGCCTCTTTTATATTCCCTTTTTTATGGGATCCTAATTCATCACATCCTCAAAAATTCTTAGATAAAAGATGTTCACCTGAGACTTGACCTCATAATGAATCCCATCCTGCCCTAGTGGACTCATCATCTACCAAGGGTAAAGAAAAGCATTGTAGGTCTATGAAGCATCCAACATAGTCCATCACTTACATTACCTCATGTGTTAGATGCATGAACTTGATATCATTCTCACCCCTCAAAGAATCTGGGTATAAGTGGCTTCGAAAATTTACCTCAAAATCCTTCCAAGATAACTCCTCCTACTTTCCACGTTACTCCAAGATTTCTTACCAATGCTTGGATGATCCTCGAAGCATATAATTAAAAAGTTTCACCCTCTTATAAATGGTTTACTTGAGGTGCTTGAAGATCTTATGGACTAACTCAATCTAGAACTTTGATTCCTAGGGTCTCCCTCTATAGTGAACATAGGTGGATGATATAGCTGGAACTCTCCTGTTAGCTCAGACATCGAAGGTGTGGTGTGAATAGTATCCCTCTCCATGGATCGTATGAACCTTATGAAGATATCAAAAAGATATTATTCTATGATATCCTCTGAATTCATAGGAAGTTCTAGCTTAGCTAAATTAGGATTATACTGATTACCACTCTCAAAACTCTTGATTTGAAGATGAAAAAGAGAAATTTTCTCTATAAGGACCAGAACACTCCTTAGATTACAAGAACCCAAAAATACCAACCTAAAAAGGTGATAATAATAGAGAAACACCTGTTCAATATTCCTCTACACTTGGATTAACTTGTTATTTGGGATAAAAATATAGTTCCTTTCATTATTTTTATCAGATATATCAAGGGATTTCATTTCACAGTTTATATGGGAATGTATGTCACATGCAATAAATATGTACCTATCACGGACAGTGCATGTCAACGTATATATCTATGTGTCTATCATGATTCATGAATACTCATCTCATGACATATCGAGCATGAGTAAAAATCTCAATGAACAATAACATTACACATCAAGTGAATCACTCAAGGTGAGTTAACATCACAACTGTAACAAGAAAATAACATGAACAACAATCTCATCCCCATGCACTTGGATTTCACCCCATACATGGGTTAACTACCCCTATGCACAAGATCATTACCAATTCCCAACACATCCTAGTATCATTTTTACCTCCCAAAATAGAAAAGTAATAAAAAAGAAAACCAGAGGCTCTAATAATACTTTTAAATTTTCTCAACCTGGTACTCCCTCATGTGAAAGAGTCGATTGGATACGTGACCTTAGGCGTGCCTCCCTGTATGCTAGTGGATTCTGACTAGTAGTGGGGGTATAAAATATATAGTGGGGAGACTATACCCTCTGAAATAGAGTATAAAAACAAAAATAATAATAATATATTAGTGTAAATAAAATAATAAAAAATATAAATCCATAGAAAAATTAAGGAAAACTCCAATATCATAACAAAAAAATGGAATCATTCAATGAATGAATGAAATGTAACTAAATTATGTGATGAAGATCAAACAATCAAATACTAAGTAAAATAAAATAAAATACTCTAATTTCCCAGTCCCAATCCCCATTTCGATCTTATCTCCAAGATCAAACCCATTAAGTAATCAACAGTCAACAAAAAGGTCCCTTAAACTTTTCCAAACCTAAATCCATGAAATCTATCTAGGCACCAAATAATGGCTTGTTCAGGGTGTGAGTGAAAATCAATAGGTCGACACCACCTTTTCTAAACAAATCCAATTTGGGATATGTAGTGTATATAATAAAGGGATAAAAGGGTAATAATTTAATCAAATAATACTGCAAATGTAATAAATACACTGACCCTCAAGTTCTAGGTTGACACCTAGGGTCATAACCAACTTACTTTGGCACCAAGACGAATATCTCTAAGCATGTTACAAAACTATTCCAACCATATCCATATCCCTCATATGGTATGGACCATAAATCATCACACAAGAACCAGGAAGAGCCCTATAAGCATTAAAACATAGATGAAAATCCCTATAAGCATTAAAACATCCTAGAAAATCCCTATAATAATTACAACATTTGGCCAAATCCCTATAAACATTAAAATATCTGATAAATTCTCTATAAGAATTACAATATCTGGGAAAATCTCTATAAGAATTATAGTATTCAGGAAAATATCTATAAGAATTATAGCATCATGTAAGTTATCACAATCCATTAGGTCAATTCATCATATTACTTTTTTTCATTTATACTTCCTTGGTAATTAGCATATCAATTAACCAATTATTAGTGCATGTAATTCTGTGCCAAAAATTTACACCAAAATCACAAATTATTCTAAATCATATTATTAAGCCAATAATATACCAATTTACAACTTATCAAGGGGTGTAGTGTTCAATATTATAAAGTCTCGAGTAAGGTATATGCTTGGAATACCAATCGGGTCCACATGTATTAGTATCAACACTAGAAGAATCATAAGGATCAAATGGTTGGTCTAAATATAAGATCATTATCCACAGTGATTTATTCAATTATTTTTGGATGGATTCATAGTGTGCTGGCATGATCACACTTATTGCACATACTAGGATTTATTTATTTAGACAAAAGGTATATGTTCTATACCAACCACCTTAAATTAAGAAGATGCAGACATGCTCATGATTTCCAAGATAAATTTGGTATCCTCCTCCCATAACTTAAATTGATGACAAGAAAATCTATCAATAGGGTTTCCTCAAGGTAAAAAAAAGAACGAGAAGAAG
This sequence comes from Viscum album, assembly GCA_963277665.1. Taxonomy (NCBI): domain Eukaryota; kingdom Viridiplantae; phylum Streptophyta; class Magnoliopsida; order Santalales; family Viscaceae; genus Viscum; species Viscum album. The sequence goes on from OY728132.1 coordinate 1,819,198,576, forward strand.
AAGATACACCAAAAGGATTAACTTCAATCTCTAGGATAGAACACCAAGATTGGGAGAATTTGACCAGTACAGATTGATACCTAGAAGTTGAGGTTTGAATCCATAAGAAAAAGGTTCAAAAGCCTTAAAAAATCTCTCTGGGGTTCCTAGAGGCCGAAAGTAAAAGGGTGAATGAAAATGAGTTGGGGGGGGGGGGGTTTGAGTATTTATATACAAGATTTTTAAAAGGTTGACCATGAAACAACCCACTAGACCACTCCATAGAACATCATGACATAGGGTGTGCTATGGTGTAGCCCAAGGTATCACACTATATCCTCCCTTGGACAAATCATGTTTGAGATCCATTACGATTTATACGTCATAAATCCTTTAAAATCAGGGTTATACTATGGTGTATCCTACGACACCACACCGCATCCCCACAAATCCCTGAGGGATGGCCATGTCATAGCCCATATCTACACCGTAGGGGTGTAAAAATTGGGAGACCCCCCAAGGCCCTTATGCCGTAGACACCCTTCCATGCCATATCCTTGATTAAATTTTAAGTTTATCAAAGTCACCTCCTCTAGGAACCTACGCCATATCCTTGACCTCCATGCCACAACAACCAAGACCACAGTGCAGCCTAATGCTCTACATTGTAGTCTACACTATAGTTGGTTATTTTCCATCTCTACTTCTCCTGCTTCCCTCCCTCAATCAACTAACCCAAAACAAGACTCTATAAAAAGGTTATAACAAAAAGTAATTGAAATAGAGAGGTTAAAAAAAACTTAATAAGAAAGGTATGCAAATTAAAAAATGGGATCTTATATAAGTTTTTATGAGCACATTTGAACTTTAAAGAAATATGAAAGTATACTTAAAAGCGATGTTAATAAGGAAAAAAATAGAATAGAGTTTATTTTGAATAAACATATGGAGCTTTAAATTTTGGAGGAAATATTTCTAGAATAAGTTATAATAAATGATCAAATAATAGTGATGTTGAACCTATTGAAGAAGAACTTGAAAATATGGAAAGGAAGATGTTAAAGAATTTCAATTTTTATAGAGATTATATGAAAGATAGAAATGAAAGAAAATAAAAGTGTGACAATCAAGATTCTTCAGAGACTATATATTATGAATGTAGAAACCCTAGAAACATTTTCCCTAATTATCATTAATTAAAGAGAAAAAAATAGGAGCATATGAGCCTCATCCCAGTTGGTGAGGACTCCTTAACTGCATCCAGGAGACCCAGGATCAAACCCAGGTGGAGGATAATTCCCAAGGTACTGTAGCAGTACTGTAGTGGGAACTGTAGAATGTACTATTTGACACTATGGAAGTCGAGAATATTCCTCTCTTTGGGCCTTCGGGCCATCAATTTGGTCCCTGAGTCCTTTAAGGCCTTCAGGCCACCCATGCCTTCGGGCCAGTAAGGCCTTCGGGCCACCTTAAGTGCAGATGAAAACCAGACAACCTATAAGGAACAAGTTTCAAAAGGAGGAGGAGCAAGGATTTTTCACCATAGTAGAAGCTAAAATGATTGCAAGAATGAGAGGGTATGGTATCTGCCATCAGGACAAGCCTGTAAATGCACGAGAAAGCCTAGCCGAACATCCATGCGAAGGTGGAGAGCTGATTTCACAATGAAGATGCTGGGGAGGAGTAGTTCCAAGTAGTTAGTCTGGGATGTATGTAATGTTTGAATCCTACGAGAAATGAATTCCTCTAAGGCCTATGGGACATGTAATACTTATGCCTATGAGCCTTGTAAGGGTTCCACCTCACCCCTTGAAAGGTAGATTATCAAAAACCAATAAAAAAAAAGAAGGCCTTCGGGCCATTAAAGGATGAAAGAGAAAAAAAATAAGAATTATTACAAGAAATACTTTAAGAGGAATGATAAGAAGTGTTTTAAGGATTTATATACTTGTAGTGCTAGTGAAGGAGAAGCTACATTTGATAGTTAATTGAATGATAGTGGTGATAGCAGAAAAATTACATGCTAATGTTTTGAATACTAATTTTTTATGGGAAAATTAATAGTAGAAGCTCTTACAAACTTTAATATTGATTAAAAATGTTTCTATGCTTCTAAATATTAAATATATAGTGAAATTTTAACTAAATATAATGTTTAAGAAAAAGTTCCTAAAACATATGATGAACTAAAAGCTTACATTGTAGAATGTGAATATTTGTATCAAAAAATTTATAATAAGTATTTAGATATTAAAGATGAATCTACTGAGAGAAAGGAAAGTTTTTTTAAGATTAAGGATAAGTTTAATTAAGTAATGAATGAAATTAATAAGCAAATAATGGAAGTTGAAATTTTTTAAATTTAAGTAAAAAAGGTGAACTCATAGAAGAAAGGAAGGAAATTAATTTATATGGATAATGAGAATGCTAGAGTGGTTTTAAAAGTAGTAGAGAAGAAAAAAATATTGAGTGAGTTAAATGATTTTGAGAAATAAATTACTAATATCACTAATAAGTTCAAGTGTAAGAAAGATATAAAATCATTAGACAACATGATTAAAAGTGTTAAGCTAAAATATGATGATAAAAAAAATATAATGATAAAGAAAAATCTACTGAAGACAAACATAAGGTCACTAAATTGAAATTAGAGATTGAAATCTTGAAAAAGTTTCCAATAATCTTTACTACTGGAAAGAAAAACTTTAAAAATATGTCCAATAATCTAATACCATCTAAACTAAATAAATCTGAACTTGGAAATAAATCCATAGTAATCTCCACATATTAATTAAATTATTTCATTCCTAGACAAGTGCCTTTTTGATATATGTATCAAAAAAGAGTAGATTAGAGGAAGAACTATTCATTGAATAGAATTCAATGTTTTGAAAGATCCTAGGATTTTATTTCAAGGTAAATATCTGCTCATGAGCACTAGAAGACCAAGAAAATTTGGGTGTCAAAGATTCTTTTTATAAATACCACTAAACCTAAAAAGGTTTATCGTCTACTAACTTAATTTTCGAAGAAATAAAGTTTGTGTGTACCAATAGCTAAATATCTATATATGGTGCCTGATAATTTTTTTTATGTTTGTTGGAACTACATATTTTTTGAACTACTTGTTTGTAGTATTTTTAAACTTTTGCTAAAAAGTTTTGATTTATGTGTTAAACTCTCTTATTAAGGGATATTTTTACTTTTTATTTGAATAACTTTTTAGTACATTGTAATTGTTTAATTTTTTATTAATTTTAATTTTTGAAATGGATTATTTTAAATTTATATAACTATCTTCAAAATAATAAAATCAATCCAAAAACTTGGTACATAAATTCTAGGAGGTATATTTCTTCTTATCATTTTCTGATTATATTTTAACTAAATATATTATCTACTTGTTTTTTTGATAGACTTACTCTTTAATTCATCATATGTTACTGTATTTAATTTTTTTGAATTCAAAAGTTGAGTTTTAAAATTTTCAATTATTTGGAGATAAAATATTTTTTAGGTTTTATCATTGTATTCTTGAGCATGAGCTATTTTGGACCATTGGATGTTTTTGATAATATAAAAAATCAGCGGTACCCGATTATTCGATAAATACCCCTATGGTCTTAGAGTTATTTTTTTTTTATTTTTGATATGAAGTTATGTGTTTTTTTAGTTGGTATTTTATATTCTCAATTGTATTTTTTTTGACCACATGGCATTTTTTGAAGAAGTATCTTTGAGGGAAATCTTTAGAGAAATACTGGTTGGTCATGTTTGGTATAATCAACATTAATCTTTTTTAAAAGATTTTTTTCATTTTAAATGTTAGGAGAATATTTTTTTAATGGGAGTGTCCCATGATATTTTATTCATATTTTATTGAATAGTTTTTTTCAACAGATCTTTTTACTAAAGTTGATGAGTTAAGAAAGTATCTATAGAGTTGACTTTTCTCTTTCTATAAAAGAGCCAACATAATTTATCGAGTTACTTCTAGATGGTGAGTCTGGTTCACACAAACTTATAAAGAATTAAACATATTTCATCAATGCTAAGGTGGAATATACTTGTACCAAACCAACCTAGGATACCATCTGAACTAGAACTTGACCCCATCCATCACTAGCTCGAAGGGAATTCCTGATCCCCACTAGCTGACAACTAGTGCCTGAGCATCATAGAACACTAATGGGAATGGTTTTTCCCAATAAATAAAGATAAAAGAAACATAGAAATAAGAGTATGAAAAAAATACTAAATAAAATTTACAATACAAAAATAATAATAAAGTGAATATAAGAGAATCATTGACATAACATATATAAATAATGTGGCTAAAGACAAGGCTGAAACAAGTATCAAAAAAGGAAACCAATACTGAGAAACTAAAACTCTTATCTATGTGACCCAAAGTCACTCACCAAATCCCACACTGCAACCCAAGAAACCTAAAAAATATTCAAGAGAAAAATGAGAAAACAATCCCAAGAACCTTATGGGAAAACAAGATAACTACGTACACCAAATTCTGTATGCAGGGTGTGAGTGAGACCAAGCTCTGCGGATAAGCACCACATAGTTTTTGCAATTCTTTTAAAAAGGTAGTTAATTTATCCTAGTATGGAGTATTATATAAAAATATATTTTTCTAGATTAGGTTTAAAATGACCAATTAAAAAATAAATACCACTTTTAAAACAATCCATTTATTTAATAAAAACCAAGATAAAACAAATTCCTCTTTAAAAAAAATTAAAACCCATTTCTCCTTTAAATGAAAACAATCAATAAAACATATCCTAGAAATCATCAAACCCATATAAAATATCCCATTTTTCTATTTTAAACATTCTTTCAAAACATTTACAAAACCCCTTTGAAAAAAAACTCACACTGTATGAATAAAAGAACAATAAAAAGGCACAACCTCATCCATGAAACAAATGAAAGTAATAAAAAGAATCAATTGAGGTTCCGCACACACATTAAGCTAACTGGGGATATCAAAAGAAGCCAAGGAAATACCCTAAATAAAACCAACAATATAAGAAGAGGTTTCATGGGATCTAACTTAAGTCCTGACATGAGATAGTCCTAGAATTTACCAAACATGGACTAACTTCATGGCCTACATTGAGTCCTAACACAAGTCACCCAACTAATCCTACACCCAACCTCATCGGGGGAACACCCCATCTAGTCCCATTTCATAATATAGGATATAATAGTAACGTATAACTATTTAATGTAACATAAGTCTAAAAATATTACTTAACTACCTGAGTTCCCTTGAGAAAAATACATGAGGGTGATAAAGAATTAATTAACATAGTCATAATAAATAATAAATAATAATTCCACCCTCATCTCTAGATTCCTCATAAGAAACCCCCACTTAAATCTAGAACCCATAATCCACATACATAAAACACCACCCATGAAGGTAAATAGGCATAAGGGGCACCAAGTAGGCCTCACACACCCACATGGTTTAAATTCCATATAGAAGCGTGAAACAATACTTCTAGAAAACTGACCTGGAACTAGCACAAAAATTCAATTTTCGCATCAGTTTTTTTGGTTTTTTACATAATTTATTAAGAACCATTATCAAATGTGACATTGTAAATATGTATTTAACATTGATTAAAAAAATGAACATTGTAAATGAATTATTGAATTGGTTTTTGATGTCAGTAATTTGATAACAGACATGATAAACCCATTTAGAATGGGTTTTCTTGTCAGTTATCTTATAACCGATGTGGATATTCTTTTTCACATTAGTTATTTGATAACTGACATGTAAATGAGTTTTTAACATTGGTTATTAAATAACTAATGTTAAAAATAATTTTCCACATTGGTTATAGGAAAACCGACATGAAAATTCTTCGATATAGGATTTTTCACATCCGTTATCAAATAACCGACGTGAAAAATATTTTTTTTAAAAATATTTCTTTTCAACCTTCCTCTCCATATCAAACCAAAAAAAACAAGCATAAGACAAGTATAAATAGTAACAAAACAACTAGAAATAAACATTTACAGTTACAACTTTAAAAATTACAACATATAGTAGAAACAAACTAAAATCCAACCAATCCTGTAAAATGATTTTCCCATCAAACTTATAAGTGTCAGAGCTCCTGTTCACTATACGTCCAGGGTCATCAAAATATACAAATTAAAAGGATAACATTTAACATGTATTATGAATAAAATGAATGAAATATTAAGGAAAAATTTATAAATAAATCTAAACTTTTGGAACTTCATTATTGTACCAATTGAAATTATTTCATACATAAATCGTAACACATAAGATACTCATGATTTTACAACTTATTGTTTATGAAAATTCTATTTAAATGAGTTTTCCAATTAAAAAAAACATTATTAAGTAATATATTAAAAATTTACTAATTATAAATGAAAACTCACATTTTATTTTACATATTTGATATTGGAACTCTTTTTCTTTATGGTCTCTCAACATAAATACCATCCCCTGTTATAAAATTATACGAATGAAATAAATTTAAAATGAATTATAATATAAAAAATCATTAAGAAATTCAAACTTACATCTCCAATACATCCTTAAAATTTTTTCACACTTCTCCATGGATAGAGCATAACTAGTAAATTGTCTTCTCCCTTGGACATAATACACATAAAATCCAATGGAAACTAATATAAAAGAAAATTTAATGTTAGTGGTTATTATGTTAAAATATATATAAAACTTTGTGATATATATGTTTCATACTCTTTAAGATAAGGAAACATCGAGCATTGAATAATTGCTTCCTTTTGAAATCTTTTAGTAATATAAACTGTTCTTTCTGCTTCAATCATTATCCTTTCTATAAGTGAAATAAATTGTGGGTTCATAAATCCATATACATCTATTTTTTTATTATCCTTACACATTGTATAAATATACCTAATACAAAACAAACATAAGTATAAATTTTCAATAAATTAAAGGAATTAAAAGATTTATCTTAAGAATTACATAGAAAAAACTTACATCATGTTGATGCCCAAATGATCTATAGTTACAAGATCTATGACATTATTGTTCAAAAGTTCCATAGTCATTGCATGTCTAAAAACACTAGATTCAATTGAAATCTCATAAACATTTGAAATCAATTTGAATATCTTGAAAATCTATCAATACTACTAGAATTTGTATATGAAGACATAGCACTTTGTATTTGTTTTTGTCTATACAATATTTCTTTACCTTTAAAGTGCTCCAGTAAAAAAATAGATAAATATATAAAATTTAAAATATTCAAAAAAAATTAATACAAAGATGAAATAAAAGATAAAATATACACACACCTCTATGGTAATATGTTGTAGAAGTATAGATGGAAAAACTAAAAACTGGATGATAATTTTTCCAATTATACTCACCTAATCTATAGGTAATAGTACTCTAGATAATATATCTATAATATCCTATACAGTGACCCTATGATGCTATATCTCCATATTTTGATGACGAATGGTATCTCCAATATTAAATATCATACCATATGAAAAAAATATGATTCTATGGATCATCAAAATATAAATCACAATAATGGGGATGTTGTGAAGGAGGGGGTGTAGAAGTAGGATAAATAATTGGGTCTACAGGTGGAGGTGGAGGAGTGGGAGCTACTGACAAAGGTGGAGGAGTGGGAGATGCTTCAGAGGTGGAGTGGGAGCTGCATTCTAAAAATGTCTTTGCATGTATGGAAGCATCGATTATACAAAATATATGATCCTATCCTCCATCATTACATGAATATATTGAACTTTAGACATTAAATATTCTATTTTTTTTATAAACACCCTCCATTGCAGAAGCTAAAGAATGTGGAAACACTTTTTTCACCGATACACCCACCGAGTATCCTCATACACAACCCGAGTGTTCTGGCTTTCCCAATGATGTAGGTAAAATATCCTACCTAACCTAATCTAAAAAGACCCCATGTGTTTTCTACTCCTCAAGAGAATCCTATACAAATTATTTGAAAAATTATGTAATGAATCAAAATATATAAATAATTGAATTAACTTAAATAAATAAATAAAGTAAAAATCTTATAATCCTCTCAGCTACAACCCTAAACTCTTCCATAAGAAATTTTCCTTTTCCCCCATACTATCCCTCTTCCATTTCTCAGGTCTAGCTGGGGGGCAGACCTCTGTATAACTTGAAGACTCAGCTCTCAGGTCTTGAAAAATTTCAACCATCATTTTTTCTTCCAATAACATATACCCTCCCCGAGATAAAGTATGAGGATATACATTTCTAGATTGGATCTTTTAATGATATATCCTCAATTGTTATAAATTAATAACAAATAAATAATTAATAAGATCATTAATATAAAAAAACTTCTAAAAGGTAACATTTCACTTACAAAAAATGCTTATTGTCTTCTACTTTGAAAAAATTGATTCTATGTATCTTCATCTATAAAGGGATATATATCACATGGATTATGATGTTGCCTATACCCAAAAATTAAATAAAATGTGAGGGTTGATTTGAAATCCATTTATCTCCTAGAAACAAATAATAAAAATTTCGTCCTGACTCCTCCAGTGTTAGGTATATCATATGTAATCTAATAAGAAGGGGGAAAACATATATTACTATAAACATTTCAAGATAAGTAAAATAATAATAAACAAGATTACCAAAATGGTCTCTCACAAGTGTGATAATTTAAAATTTTCAACACTTCTCTAATCATCAATCAAAATACTAAATTTTATTTTAGCCTAAACTGATATAAAACTCTTGAATTGTTTTGAATTAGGACCTCTTGGAATATTATTGTCATCAAAGTTTACTAGTATCCTATGGTCCTGGATATGAGAAACTGATACTTTTGGTAAACATGTGCTGCCATGTTTACCAACCCTTGAACTCTTCTTTGAACCCGTGGGAGTTGAAATCTCTTGTAAAGAAGGATGAGTATCATCGAGAGGAGCATGTGCACATTCCTCCCCAGAGGTATTATTAGAATTATCTCCAAAAGTATGTGGTGGATTAGTTGATTGATCAATCATTATCCTAAAAATCAAAGAAAAATTTCATATAAATGAATGAAAAAAAATCCAAAAATGGTGTGGGAATAGTAAAAATTCTCCAACCCAATAAATCATTTTTTTACAAAAAGATATATTTTTCAATATACTCTTATAAAATATTTTTGTTTTTATTTAACATGTTAAATTTAAAATAATTGTTTTAAAAAAAAATCAATTAATAGATAAGTTATGTATGGGTAAACATGGTAAACTAAAAAAAAACTATACTAATTTAAATAATTAATTTAACTTATTAATTATATACATGTTTTAATAAATAAAATAAAATTAAAATATCTAACATTTTATGAAATTTTAAAAAGTAAACAAGAAATAAACATATATTACTTATAATATTAGAAATATACTAAAGGATTGTTTTCCCAAATTCCTTATTCATAATCTTTCTATATGGAACAAACCATATCTATGATGTGATCATCAATATTATCTACCAATCTTTCCATGTAATTAGGAATCTCACATAAATCAGCATCTTTGTCAAGTTTATCATCACCAATATACTATTTTTTCCCTATAAAACAATAGAACACTTCATATCAGATTGATCAAGAACCTATAAAATTTGTTTTTCATGTGTTTCCATTATAAAAGGATCAACAATGCATTCCAATCTATTCATATCAATAAGTTTCATTCCTAATTCATCACATCTGACACTATTATTACCAATAAACCATTTTTAGTTAAACACTAGAACTTGAAATTTAATGTAACCAACCTCCCATTTTTCTTCAATGACTTCATAATGTGCACTTGATGCAGAAATTGGGTTTTTGTATTTAGTACTCGAAAAATGTATTGCTTCTGTGAACACAAATACACTACTATTATGAACTACACTTATTTTATCCTAATATTTTGTATGAAATGTATATCCATTAATGTCATACCTAGACCATGTTATAAAATTTAAACTTAGACCACCCACTAACCACCTTAATGTTTCTGATGCATCTGATCTACCATGCACGATCTCTTTAAACCATGGAAAAAAGTTTTGTTATGCTCTTTCAAAATCCACATGTATTTCTTATTTGGATAACATTTTTTCAAGACATTAATATGCAATGTTATATATGGTTGAGCATCATATATGTTATTTAATATTTATAAATATACCTTCTTTATATGTTCACTTGTAAAAAATTTGACTTTCAAGTTATAGATCCCCTTTCCCCCATAATTAACTTGTTCATGGTGAGATGGTGGAAAACCAATGTGCTCTATTGTAGATTAGTAACTTGTACAAAACTCCTCAACCTACTCAGAAATATACCTCTAAAAAATGTAGGATTTAGGTCGTTATGGTCTGAAAGTTATTTTTTTATTAATAGTTTAAAAGAAAAATGAGGAAAAACAAGGAAATCCCTTCAAGGGGGCCAAAAGTGGTGCAGTCCCAGGGCATCCCCTTGAACCACACATAAAAACTCCAAGGGAAGGGAGTGAAGACTATCATAAAAAACAAGAGAGTCCTCTTGTCTTCCCAAACGAGCCAGTGAGTCAGCTGCAAAGTTAGTTTCTCTCCAGCTATGATGAATAAACCTTCCATGACTAGTTTCTGTCTTGCACCTTCGAATAATGTAAGTCAGGTACCAAGGAATCCCATAACTTCCCTGCACTGCCCTAACCAGGACCTCTGAATCAGATTCAATCTCCTTCACCTTCAAGCCCCTCCTCTTGCAAATCAAAAGGCCTGAAAGAAGAGCCCGGGCCTCAGCCCTCAAGGAGTTACCAGGACCATAAAAAGCACTAAAGGCAACATACACCGAGCCCCAACAATCTCGAAGTAAACCTCCACCCCTCATTACTCACTCTAAGCAAGAACCATCGATATTAAGTTTCAACCCTTGGTTAGGTGGCTGCCACTTTATCCAAATGCCATCCCTTCTTTGAGGCATGCAAGGTCTCTATCATTATGGATTCTTAACATACCACTTAAATATATTCATATACCTTTCAAAGGGATACATCCAATGTAGATATATAGGTCTACAAAGATTTATTTCTCAAACTTAATGAACCATTAAATGCACCATGATATCAAAAAAAGATGGAAGAAAATACATTTATAATCGAAAAATTATAGAAATTGATTCATTTTTACAAATTTTTTAAATCATTTAGATCAATCACCTAATTAAAAATTGAATTAAAAAAATAACATGCCTTCATGATAGTCATTCTGACATAGATGGGAAGTATTCCATGCAATGAAACTGGTAAGAGTTATTGTATCATGATGTGACAATCATGAGATTCCATACCTGTCAACTTTAAATCCTTTAAATACACAATTTTTTTACATTTTAAGAATAAACCTGTGTCACTTTGATATCACGAAGACACTTACAAAAGATAATTTTCTCTCACTTGGATAATGTATAACAATTTGGGGGTAGTAATGTTCGCCTTCCATCAGGAGTGAGAGATAACTACAAACATATTCCAATTGAGAGTAAGTCCAATATTGCATTCAACACATCTTTTGTATTTCCTTTAATATCTAACAATGTTCCAATCAATATGTCACATATATTATTCTCTACATGTATGAAATAAATGTTATGTTTGATCTCATGATATTTCCAATATGGTATCTCAAAAAATATTGATTGTTTTTTCCAAATATTTATATCATTACCAGATTTATGTGACATTTTGAATGTCACATCTAGGTTTTCACCCTATAAAAATACCGATCAGTGGATAATGGTTTTGGAGAAATATCAAATTATTTTGAGTCATTTAATGAATTTTTTAATCTTATATAAGAGAGACCTATAGACAAAAACATTCAAAGACCCATGTAAACTATTTTTCTCCCATGATGAAGTTGATAATATAAAGTCTTTTGTTCACAAATTGAACACCCTTTATACCCCTTAACACTGTATCCAGAAAAATTTCCATACACTTAGAAATCATTTATAGTGAACATAATCATTTCAAACAGTTGAAAATATTCCACTTTATAAGAATCATACACCCTAATACCATCCTCCCAAAAGAGTTTTAAATCATTAATTAATGGTGATAGGAAAAAATCAATATTATTTCATGGTTGTTTTAGTTCATAGATCATTAAACTCAACATGAAATATTTTTTCTTTATACAAAATTTAGGAGATAAGTTTTAAATTACTAATAAAACAGACCATGAAATATATGTGATAATAATCATTTGATATAGATTTTTTCCATCTGTGCATAGTCCAAGTTTGAGATTTCTAACTTCATTTCTGAATATAGGAAACTACTGATCAATTTTCTTCCACTATGGACAATCAGCTGGATGTTGTAATTTTCCATCAAATATCTTCTCATATACATGCCCTCTTAACCTTTTTGCATCATGTGGATTTTAAAATAAATGTTTCAAAAGAGGAATTATGGGAAGATACAAAAATTCCTTGGCAAGGGTCTCTATAATTACTAAACTAGCATGCAATTTTTTCTTCAAATTATATTGTGACATACCATATTTAGGACACTTTTAAAGAAATTCATATTCCATCCTATATAGAACACAATCATTTGGGTAGGCATGTAATTTTTTGTACTCTAATACCATCATACATAGTATTTTATTCACTTTATAATGTGAATCAGAAAGATCACTGTCTTTAGGAAGAATATCTTTCAACAATTATAGAAAATAAGTAAAACTCTTGTCACTCCAAACATGTTTTTCCTTCAAGTTAATCAATTTTAACACTGATGATAAAATCATAAATTCCATAAAACCCAGATATAGTAGTTTTTCAACATCACCATATAGACACTCACTTGTTAATTCTTTCTTAATTTCCTCTGATTCAATATCATGAATAATTTCTTCAATTTCATCAGAGTTATCATCTTAAAAAGCATTATCATCAATAAATTCTAAATTTTTCCCATTTTCACCATACCAAATCCAAGAGTTATAACTCAAATTAAAACCATGAAAAATTAAATGATATTTTATCTCTATGATTTTCAACTTCTTCATATTTAAACATTTCAGGCATGAATATAAAAAAATTCATTGTTTGGAATATTTCATTTAGAAAATTCCAAAAAATAATCAACACCTCTTTCATATTCATCACTTATTAAAAGTTCTATAATCCAAATTTGACTTATTATTATCTATAAAAAATATGAAAAATAAATATCTTATCAAAATAATACAGTAGTAATAAAATTTAGAATAAATTATTCAATTCAAACCAGGTTTAAATCCATATCAAACATGTCATAATTTTAAAGTATCAAAACTTTGAAATTAAAAAAAATATGTGTATTTGAAAAGTATAATTATAAATTCTAAACAATAATTGAATATAAGTTTAAATATAATTGTTAAATAAAATTTCACAACCCTTTACTTTTCTAATCCCAAATACCACTACATATTGTTTATATTTAAAAAAACTTCATTAACATCAAATTAATTTAAAAATAATATGTCACAATAGTTTTTTTAAAAATAATTTATTTTAAAAAATCGAATCATTTCACATTATAATTTAATTAAAAACTTCCTCAATGTTTTACTTTATAAAAGGAAATTATTTAAAAATATCCATCACATTTAAAATAAAAAACACATTTAAATCAAAGGTTTAATGAATTATTTCTTTAAATTGAATGAAAAACTTTTTTCCCTTACTAGAACATTTTCAACAAAAAAACTTCACATCATTATGGCTAGAAGAAAATGATTACCCATTATTGTGAATAATTTTAAAAATCCAGATACATCTTTCTCTACATAAAAAACTATAATATTTTATATTATAAAATAATGAATAGACAACATATAAGATTCTATGTAATAAGAAACCTAATAGATGTAGGGTAACCTGATCAAGAATTAAAACTATATAAATATTCTATAATACAATACTAAATATGATTTAAACCACTAATCATAACATGTACAAATATCCGAGTTATAATAATTAATTATATAACATATAATAAGGTTTTTAGGAGAATTATGATTACTTTATGAGTTTTTATTTAATAAATCATGGACATTCATATATAGTAGTAATTATACAAAAGTAATATAGATAAACTAATGTTCAACTAAATATATGATGTATGAATAGTCAATAACATTTTCTCCCAAGTAGTTCTATGTTTTTTTATTAGTCCACAAGTTTGATGATTAATGGGACACATCTATCATTATATAATATATTATCAAGCCTTATATTTCTATGATATTATGTTGAGGAAAATCATTCAATCTATATGTAACATATAAATGAAAATCAATACAAGAGTACATATGAAACCATGTTAGGCATGGTTATATGAGGTAACCAATAAAAGGGATCTATAATATTTCTTAACAATACACATTCAAGGTGAAAATTAATATAATTAGCTAAGGTATTGAAAAGAATTTACATTACACTAAACCAAACAACAAGGTTTTCTATATGCAAGTGTGATTTAATAATATGTCATAGTTCAATAAAAAATCCTTTAGAATGATCTAATTAATTAAATTAAAGTATCAATGTAATACCATCCAATCTTACTTTCAAAATTTATTTTCCTTATTATTACTATTTTACCAAAAAAAGTTGAATGCATGTCATATGAATAACCCAAAAATTCACCATAAGGGTTCACGACACCTAATATTAATATAGGATATCATTAAAAATTCAAATTATCATTTAGGATCCCATAAATTTGATAAAAAATTTAAATAAAATATAACCCAATAAACCATTTATCATAACCCAATAATAATAAAACATAATAAACCCTAGGTGGATAACTAAGAAATGATTCTAACACCATTACCATTAAAAGTACTAATTTAATACACCAGGTAATATTCCAATTCCATAATAATATTTAGAAACAACTTGTTTAATTATAGCATAGTAACTTCACATTAAAACGATGGTAATGTGAGATTTGAATAAATGGAATTGAAAAAAATAAGAGTTAGGGCGTCTGCGAGTGAGGATGGAAGTATGAGACTTACTTGAGAGTTGAGAAATGAGCTGATAAAATTCAAAAAAATAAGGTATATGAAACCTAATGATGTATGAATATAGAAGACCAAGATTTGAGGCCACTATATCTGAGAAATGAGGTTTGGGATTTTATGCTAGAGAAATGAGTTTTCTTTTGCGATATCAAATAACACCAAAATGACTCAAAACCCTAATTCATAAAATTTTAAACTGTATATCAGGTTTATTATATTATAACTGACATGATAATAATATTTTTATAGGTTTATCAAGTCAGTTATATAGTAACTGACATGATAAAGCAATGGAAATATCTTTATCACATCGGTTAGAATATAATTGACATGAAAACCCTTTTTATCATGTCTGTTACTGTATAACCAATATGATAAATCAGGATCCTAGTTTTTTCACATTAGTTATATGATAACCGATGTGATAAAGAAATTTACATGGATTTTTCACGTCATTTATAGATAAACAGAGTGAAAAAGCTGATGTGCTAAATACATTTTTTACTAGTGTGGGATTCCAAGTCCTTTCAAAATATTTGAAATTAAATTTATAAAATAATTATTAAAACATTAGGTTTGAAATAACCCTTGAAACCAATTTAAAGAATCAACACATATTTCATAAAACTCTAAAATATTAAAACATAACTTTATAATTCATCACACGAACCAAATGGGATAAAATCCATTTATTTATCAAAACCATTTGATCAATCATTTTTAACATTTTCCACCCTCACTTGGAATTTAAAACAACCTTTAAAAATTAGAAAAACCCATTATGTTGAGGAAGAATTTACCTTGAAATGATTTTGGAACCCAATAAAACTATTACATATAATTATAATTGAGAAAATAAGACATTTAAAATGATCAATAACACACAATTACATGACCAAATTAAAGAGAATAAAAAAAACACCAACCTTGGGAAATCAAAAATCAAGATGAAATGATTCAAAAATCATCACCTTTGACAACCAATGCTCAAACGATCAAGGAGATGACCCCTAATAACATAAAAAATTAAAAAAACCATATCAAAACCAAAACTAAACCCTATTTTAATCCCCAAAACCCTCTATATTTTTGAGAAAAATAAAAAGTGAGATAAGGAATAGAGGTTTCGAATTAAGAGAAGGGAAGGGGTGGACGTTCTCCTTGGCATGCCTAGGTTTGGTTGATCAAGTGAGGGGAAGAAGGGGGAAAATAAACCCCTTAAAATATATCCATGGTAATTTTTAGAAAACCAAAATTTAGAATTTGGGTAACTCACATGGTTCAGACTGACAATTTGGTAAGTTGTGTTCCAACCATACAGGCTCTACTGGAGACCCATAACAAACTCTAACTGTTTGGTTGTATGGTTAGTAAACCATGTATTAAGCATGAAAAATTCATCTATATCCATCTAAAACATTGTTGCATGATTTTACAAATAGTGCAGGGTATTCACGAGCCAACACCCCAGGATCAAAAGGTATCTCATGGTATCTCTAGGAACTCAAATAGATTGATCTAAACCATGTGCTACCTATGCAGGCCAAAACATCAAAGAAAAAAGTGAACTAAAAAGGTCCATTCCCTATGGACCCCACAAAGTTTATCCTAGTACATCCACACATGCCATACAACAAAAGTAAAAATCCAGGAAAAAATGGAATTCAACCCCAAAACTTTGAAAAAATTAAATTAAAACCTAATAACATTAAATAAATATAATCACATAAACTTGGGGTGTTACAATCCCACATAATACCACTTTCTACCCCTAAAAATTCCATAGTGAAGGAAGATTAAAAAAAGGCTCAGAATAAAGACTCAGAAGAAATTTTATCAATTGAAAGACACCTGGTGAAACTGTCTACCACAACCACTAGGATAAGTCCTAAAGGAAGCATAGACTAAACATAGGTCTCCCAACCATTTTAGAATTTATCTAAAATTGAAGAAAACAAATAAAAAAACACACCACAATATAGAAACCCATTAAGAACCTCAATTCAATAAAAAACCAGAGAATCCTCGAACCACCACAAAATCCAATATGTCCAAGAAAAAGTTACCCCAACAATAAAGGAAACAAGGCCTAATGAACCCCAAGACTTATTAAGGTCTCCCCACCATTTATATTTTTTTCTAAAATAGTGGTTCAACAATAAAGACAACCTCCAGAGGACAAAACACTAAGAAAGTGAACTTCCACAAAACACACAATGAAGATCACAAACCCTTTATAAATCATACTGACAATCCAATGTGGTAAGATAAAAACACCAACCAATGGAAGGGAAACTCAAGAATGAAAATAAACCAAGGAACCACCATTAAATAATTAAATAAAAACCACCTTTGTTCAAAAGTTCTTTTAACATGAAACAACATGGTTTCAACCTTGGGTCAATGAATTAAAAGGGAAGGTAACCTGAAGCCTCACCCATAGAGTACCACCCATGGTGAATCCAATAACATCCAATCACCTTCAACCATATAGAAACCAAACCAAATCCATTTCGGACCCCCAAGAACCCACTAAATATTTTTATACTCAACCTATCAAAACAAAAATCCCAAATCACTAGAATAAAAATACAACCCACATGAAACATGATTATCACTAAAGAACAAGCACCAAAAAACAACTAACATCCCATAAACACCCTCACAAAATCATCCAAAGAACATACCATATCAAAGACACCTCAAAGGATTTCACTGTTTCATAATCCACTAAAAATAGAATAAAAAAACAAATAACCAATTCAATAAAAAAATATTCCTTGATTCCTACAATGTAAAACTAGGTTATTAAAACATACCAGCAATGAACCTAGATCACCACAAAGAGAGGGATGATAACTATCAAAGAAATCCTAAGTCGGTTTTAAGAAAAAAGAATATTCTAACTCTACCACTCAATTTTGAGTCTGGGTAGGGCCTACAACTAGAGGAACTGCACCTAAAAAATGAGGAGAATCACCCTAAGATTTATCTATAAAGATATAAATTCGATCCCTTTTTGTGACCTTTATAAGTGGAATAAATTAAATAACATGAAACATGAACTCAACTAGTTCATGTCCCACTCATCAAACCAAATAGTCCCACCATAACTAAGGGGAAAACCCAAAATAATAAATTCATTCAATCACAATACATCATTCATATGCCAAAAGCCCCATATTTTTCTCTATAACCCCAATAAACATTAAAGGGTTCAAAACTCATTTTACTAAAAGAACCTACCTATAATCAATTTTAGTAAAAAATCCCATGTATTTTTTTAGAATAAAATGAAATCACTTCACACTTTATTACAAAAGTAAATTCTAATTACTTGACAAATGATTTAAAAAACTCATTTTATATAAGCACACTCAATTTTAAAAACACCACTACCCCTTAAACATTTCCATTCCTATTTGTGAAACCAACTAAAAATTATCATAACCCGATCCCATTTTCCAAAATATTTTCTCAAACTCAATTTTCAAAACCATTAATTTTATAAGGAATGGAAAAAACATCCTTTTCAAATGACCACCCACATTGGTTTAAAAACCAATGTTTTATAAAATACCACTTTCAATCCAAAAAAAAAATTCACAACAAGCACACAATAAATGATGCGCCATAATTATAATAAAAAATCTAATCCCACATTATCAACATATCAGAAGGCCCAACTTGATCCATTTCCACACTACCAAGATTCAATAATCAAAGGGTATAAATTACAAAAGGAAGTAGGACGTGGAACCGTGATTGACTCAGCCACATAATTTTATAGGCCATGTGCCAACCATGTAACAATTCCTAAACATTCCTAGCATCAAGCATTTTGTTTCTGTCTGGTTTATCAGACTGTGTATACCAATCTCATGACACCGATCCTCCTTCCATTTTCATCACAAAATCCAACCCCCACAAGGAAAAACACTATGATAATGTGGATAAACTAGTTATTAAAAAATAATCAAAATGAAATCATAAATTTAAAATTTAAATCCCTATAACCCATGGAAACTCAGGATCTATTAGGATAGGTGGTGATCAGACACCCACTCATGACCAGCCTCCTAAGTCTTTAGAATAATCTTAATATCCTATCTAATCTAAATCACCCCAAATAATATAATAACATTTTCAAGAAATACTAGGTTTTTATTGAAAGAACCTAGTTACTGATACCATTTATAATGAACCAGCCCGAGCTACCACCTGAATAGTCACTCGACTTGGTCTGACATTGGACCAAAGGTCATTCCCAATCCCCATGGATTGAAAACTAGGGCTGATCATCACATAACACTCTTGGGAATGATTTATTTAATGAATATTATTTTATGTGTATTATTTTTGGATATTATATAAAATATTTTCTAGAACAACCACTGAGATGACATGTGATTCAGAGGATCAATGTTCTCAAAATAAATATTTAAAATATATTAAATATATTAACATCAAGTGCATAGAGTTTTCATGAAAAAATGGAATAAATCATGAATGGGGGATCATAACATAAATCTTAGGTCACCATTGAGTTTAGAGCATGGGTTTTACCCTAGGCGCGACATAACCTTTGTTGGCATATGGGGTTTGTGAAAAAGTTTTTGTAGGTGTGAAATTGATAAAATAAATAAATAAATAATTTTTTTTTATTTTTTTGAGGTATAAAATGATATATTCTATAAATACCAAGTTATATAATTGTCTTAGGATTTACTATTAAACCCCAGAGACCTAGACAACCATTTGAGAGCATTCTTAGAAGACGACACTAGATCAGATTAGGATCATGGATCGTTGCACCAACAAAGTTCATGGATATTTTAAATGATGGAAACACATAACTGTTATTTGTCAATGATCAATCCAAACTCTAGGTAGGATTTTTATTTGTGATTTACATCCGATTTAATTTATCCTGGTCAAATGTGGATCAATTCCATGAACAAAATTGATTCATGCATCGACGCTAGATTAAATTGATAGATTTAAATTGTTCATTGTTTATTTATCCTTTTTTTCTATCTATTTATACAACGATGGATTGAGGAAAAATTAACAAAGGCTTAGGTTCATCACTCACATTTTATTGGATTATGGATTTCTCCCCTGTTTCTTCGTTCGATTATTGATGGTATTTTATTTGGCCAATAGTTTGACCAATACCCAACATCCGATCATTGCATGATCAATCTTCAGCACAACGGATCAATATAGCGGGGATGTCTTGTGATGGAGGTTGCGATTTGATAATCAGTGATGATGATGGATAGATCAGGGGATAACAAGACTAGATTGAGGGTTCTTTACCTTCTCAGGCAGTATATGGAAATACAGACATCAAAGGTGTGTTCTAGATCCATTTGAAGGCCAGATTCTAGCTGGAAAGCAATGAAGGGGCTTGATTGAACTAGATACAATATATATAGATTTATTTATGACTAAAATTGAGGTAAAATTGGCATGCACAGAATAATGGAAAAGTACCCGTGGATTCTGTAAAATCCCATAGTACACAATGTGTATTTTGGTATTACATGTCATGTTGGACCCCCTCCCCCCATGCAACATTAGGGTTTCCATGGTGAGTTAAATATAAAACGTCATGATACCATATCACATGCTGTGTGAAACGTGTTGATGGATGGACACGTGTCTCAGATGATACATGCACATTGGAAGGCTAAGTACACAGACACAACCAGGTGTACATGGGCACGACCAAGTGTACACGGGTACGACCAGTGGTACATGGTCATGGGAAGATGACCTGGGAAAGGTGATGGGTGATATCTACACACCATTTATTACTCCTACATGCTATGTATATAAATATTTACATGCCGCATGAGGCAACACCACATGATCATGATAAGGGTTGGTTAAACACACTATGTACCCCCAATACATTCCATGTACCCCCATTGAGGGTGTTTTTAGCCCTTTGTTTCTTCTTTTTGGACCAGTCTTGGTTGAGTGTGTTTCCTTGGACCATTAACTCAAGGGTATAGTGTGATATTACATCCATATCCTAGGATTGTGATCCCCTTAAGAGGATGAGTCTTAGATAGAGTTTGTGGTGTCCCTCCACGAGACTAAAGTGAGATCCACTATCATCTTTATACCATAGGTGGAGTTTATAGAATCAGGGTGAACTCCTTGAGCATGGTGTTGATCCTCCATCTAGTAAGTAATAATAGTAGTGTTTTATGTATCATTGGAATATGATCCCTTATATAGTGGGTTGATCCAGATTGGGTTCATGGTGTCCCCTAATAATCCTGGGCATGACCCCCAATATGAGTATCAGTGTCTTCTGAGACCAGTGAGCTTTCTTAGATGAGGTCTAATGATATTTACCTTGTAGATTGGATTCTCCTTGAAAGATCATTTATTCAAGAATAATCATGTGTATTGAATTTAGTTGTGACCGCCTAGTGGCGGTTCCCTTCCTGAGCATATCTTGGTGTTTTTGTTATGCATCAATTATTATATCATTTTTATGAGATGACTATTATTGATGATTCATGTTTAGTGTTTTTGGGGTGTCCCTAGGTATTGTTATACTCACCCTTTCATAGGCTCTATCTGCACGCATCATGTCTTATGCAGAAGAAAACCTTTTTGGGTAATAACCGCTTTGTTTTTAATATGAGTTTTTGACTTTTTATTTCTAGTCCTTTTACATTGATCATGATTTAATAAGTTTAAATAATTTAAAACATTATTTAAATGTCATATATCTTTATTATATATGTATTTAGAGTAATCCATAAATTTAGCTATAGAAAACGAAATACACTATTCATGAAGAAAGTAGGTCATACGTATACATGAACGTTGTTTCTATTTTCATGTAATATTAAAAGAAACAATGTAAAATATATATATATATATATATATTATCATTAATATATAATTATTTTTCCATATATATTAGATAATTTTATTAAACCAATTCTTAATACATTCTCTGTAAAGTGTGAATGAATCACATCGCTTCGCGAGACGGTAGTCTACTGTACACACCAATGACATTATATTCCCCAAAAATGAAACGTATGAAGGTATGTGAGAAATAATAATTTCAAAAACATAATAATATCATATATATTATATATATCATATATAAATACTAAATCCATCATTATTCCCAACCTTTAAAGGTAGTAGTGGGAGAAAAAATGACATCGATTCATGAGGTGGTAGACTACCGTACATAGGAACGAGGATTTTGTAACCCATTTTATGGATGTTTGTGAATTTTTAGGTAATAAAATTAACATAAAAAAATCTCATTATATTTAATATACTTATTTTAATATCTAATCAGGGTATAATATTAATTTAAGTAGGTGGAGAAGGAAATAAAATGAAAACACTTTTAGATAACATTACCTCTTTTTCGGGTCTTCTCCTTAGGTTTCCAGTAAAACCTTAAAATGTTTGACTTATTCCGAAACTAAGGACTCTTTGATGAGGTTAGGGAAGTTGGGTAGTTATTTTTCAATGGTTTTGTTCATCAAAATGGATTTATTGGCATGAATAAGTTGGGAGAATGATTTCTCTTTTATCATTGAGGAGGAGTGGCGTTCTTAAAAATATTCAAAAGTATTCACTATTGGGAGGTCTCCCTTACCTAATGTGCCACAAAAATTAAAAAATAATTGATTTTGGTGGAATTATGTTCAATAAAAACCCCCACCACAAAAAATAAACACATTTTTATCATTTTTTCTTAACTTCTATGTTTCTTTATTTTACCATTTTGGTTTTTTCATTATGTTAACTTATTTTCTATCTAAACCAATTTATCCTTTAAGAAAAAAATTAGAGTTATAATTATTAGAAAATTTATGCCCAATTATACCTAAACATTATATCTAATTTATAAAATAAAAATCTTATATGTGTTGGAGATTAATTTTAATAGAAGTGCAAGTAATGCAAGAAAAAACACTACTTTAACTCTATCCATGCAAACAAAGTTTTTACTATTTAGCTGTTAATGTGTACATTATAAAAGGTAAATTGGTCCATGAATAGACCATATTTGATATTTATTAACATTTAAAAATCAAAGGGTAAAATATAGGTTTTTTTGAAATTTTAAAATATTTAATAAAATATCAATTTTTATAAAATAACATTAATGTCAATTTTAACATTATTTATTTAATTCAAATTTAAAAATATCAAGACAATAATAGAATTTAAATATATTAAGTTAAAATCTATGTAAAATGATATATTTATCTCAAAAATTAATGTAAGAAAATAATTCATTCAATTTAATTCACTTTTATTATTTTTAGTATCATTTATTTTTGTTAATTAATAAATAAATAATTCATGCAGTGGCATTTCTTAAGAATTTAAAGTAATTATTTTATATATATATAAAATAAAAATAAATTATCAGAATAAAAAATAATTTAAATTTGAAAATAATATTTATTATAAAAAATATTATTTTTTCTCCCTATCTCAAATATTTATAAATATTAAAAGTAAGAAAAGAATCTTTTTTTGTGTTTTTCTTTAGGTAACTTATTATATGCGTCGCTTTAATGGAAAATTGTCCCAAAAACTCATAATATTTTATAATAAGGTCATAAGGTTATACATATGTCCATTAAATGAGGTTTTATGTGTTTTGGGTCATTATTACATCTTATATTCTAAGGTTAACCACTAAGTAATCTTGTTTTTACCTTAATCACTGTAATTAATTTTAATTTATTTCATTAATATCATTGGTAAAAAATTAATTATTAATTATTATAAATTAAAATTTATTCTTATTCCAAATATTTAATCCTTTTAATAAATTTTAAATTCACATAGGTATAAAATATTAATTTAAAATTAATCCCACAATCTTGAAGAGAAAGTAGGGTTTTAAGGTGAAAAAAATGATCAAAAGTTTACGAAGTTTGTATATTAAATTTCAATATGAAATTGATTCTAATGAAATAAATTAGATTAAATGATATATAATTTAAGAAATTATACTTTAAAACTAATTTTAAAATATAATTTTACATTATAAATAAATTAAATGGAAATAAAGTTTTTAATTAAGACTCGGTATTTTTCACTGTTCATCAAAAAATGAAACTTCTGAGAAAAATACCAAAACTTCACCCTAAGATAATTTTGATATTATGATTTTAAAAATGAATTTTATTTTTTTAAATAAACATTATAAATATTTTAAAATTTAATTTTATTTTGTGTGTGCGAAGCATGATTAAACTATCTTTTTGAAAAGATAATATTTTTCAGAAAACAATATTTTTTCTTTAAAATGGTTCTTATTTTATTTATCATAATTAATTAAAATATAAAAATGTGAAAAATATATATTTTCATAATATTTTTCATCTTATCTATTCCCTCCATTCCAATAGATAAGTGATAATTATTATATTAAATTATAATAAGAATAGTATATTATATTTTGGAAAAACTCGGTCTTGCGTGTAATGCAAGTTATCGAAGAAACTCGGTTTTTCATGTAACAAAAGAAAAAGAAATTATTGTTTGTAGCACAAGATTAACTTCAAGTTTCATATAAATAAATATTAACATTGGGTAGCGTGTAATGAAAAGCATCAACTAATTTTAATTTATTCAAAAAAAAATCATAAAAATTTAAGAGTGTTATATTCTACCACCCTTAAATGAATTTTGGGCTCAAAACTCATATGGGTCATAAATGTTTTAATACATAAGTTCCATTCGTAGAAACCCACATCATAAAAATTAATTATAAATATTAATTTAAAAAATAAAGTGGGAAATATAACAGTTAACTAAATTTAATCATAACTAGGTTTCCACATAGGAGAACATAAGTGGGAAGTGAATATATGGACATAGAAGAAAAGAATAAATAATTATAGAGAGTGATATAGATAAATAATCAAAATAAAGTGTGTGATCCATAAAAATTTACAGATTATGAAACCATATATTTTTGATCATCTAAGGGGGCATTTGATTTATCATAAATGAAGGTACTATGATGACATTTTGTTTAAATATCCTTTTACGAAAGATAAATAATTTTCAAAAGAATATATACTTTCATGATTCCATTACATTTTATAAGAACAATATCACATTATATTTTTTCTATGATCAATTTCCACTTTATCTCCTACTCTAAGAAATTAAGGTGAAATTTTTATGCCTAAAGTACTAACAGATCTTAGGATCCATTGAAATAGTGATAGTTCATTTCGTCTCTCTTTTGTTATCATAAAATAAAAATAGTTAGAAAAAGTTATCAAATATTCAAAATTATTCATAAGGAAAAATAATAATTTAATCTCTAAAAAATGTTAAAGTTCAACATAAACTATTTCAAAAATGGATATCCTTTTGAACCTGTTGAAGGATAAAAATCTGAAACATTAGAAAAAGGCCACCTAAAGTGTCTCTTGATTATCAAATGAAAAAAATATGGAGAAATTATTCTTGTATTATATTGGAACATGGTAATAAAATGAATTACCATTAAAACTTATTTATAGAATACATTCATCCTAATTACTTGAATAAAACCAAGTATTACTGAATATATTCTATAAATCTAATAATGTTATAGACTCCATAAATGATAACAAGGACCACTTCATCTAAAAATCATTAATTAGTTATAAGAAAATAACTAATGTCTAATTTTATTATTCATATACAACATATATTTATCCCAACAATATTATCTCAACATCCAGAATATATTAATGATTATCTACTTTTAATCAAAATACTGCATCACCATTAAATCACTTTTCTAGCCCATCAAAACCATTCAACATATTCTTGTAAATACTTAGAGAAAAAAATATACTAAACAATAATTATATATTTCATAATTAATATAACATAATGATTGAATCCAAATACATAAAAAAATTGATTAATCCACTTCATCCTTAATAAATTAACTAGGATTCCCCATAATATTTATCAATACATATTTCCTTTCATATATCATTCATAGTTTCTTCATAGTTATCTGTATAACCATTACTCATACCACCTTGTTGATTATTTTCATAATATTTTCCACAAGGATATTGATTTGTGAAATTCAAATAATTTCCCCATTTGAAACATTCTACAGTCGATGATATCTTACAGAGTTCATTATTCTCATCTATCTCATTAACTGAACTTTTCATTTTCAATTTTTATTTACTTACTTTTTGTCCATCTTTTTCAAAGTTAAAACATCTTATGGTTCTTCTAAGACATTAAATTTGGTGTTTCTTTTCACATCCTCAATACAAAGGAAACTAAATCTTCTTTCCATCGTGGTATCCACTACCCAAACTCTCAAAAAACTCTTTCCTTCTCCTATTTTGCGTGTCTAAGTGTTGGTTAAGGTGCACATTGTTAATCATGTTTTGTGAATACTTATTTGGCATAATCATAACATCCTTTACTCCTGTCATCATCCCATTTGACTACTCATCAGAAAATTTTCAATCACATTCAATTTAAACCATGTTTATTTTGGTTTCTGCCATTGACTAAAACCAGAAATCATAGTGTGAGGAACACTTATCATAGTATAAAACCACATAATCAAGAAAAATCAATTATAGGATGTATAAATCATTAAAAATTATTTCAAATATATGATACCATTGGATTAACCTTGGTCATCCACAACCATCATCTATTTAAATCCTTTATTATGCTCTATAAAGAGTTTGTGAATTTAAAAAGAAAATACCCTAAGAGTGTCAAACTAGGTGTGCAGTAAGGATCAGTGTCGTACACCATTTCTAGATTGAGTCTTTCTCAATACAGTGTTTTATAGGTTTTTACCCCTAAATATATCTATTCCAAAACCACATCCACTTGTAGTATTCATATAGGGATGCGTTTCTAGGAATCCCCTCTCCCTATCCATTACCAAACTTCTAGGATATTTTACATTAATTTGAATCATCCTTTCAATTATCTTTATAAATATCCATAGGGATATCACTAAAGTTTTCTCATCCTAGTTTTCAATGGTTATAAAAATATTTTCTTTTATACCAACTATAGAGAACTAGGATTAACATACACTGATGTTACATCATTTTTTATGAATATTAATTAATTTACATAAACCCATGATTGAGGACCATAATAGTTTAGTGTCTTTGGAGATATTAAACATAATCTCCTAATCTAGGGAAATATATACAATAATTCCCACAAAGATCTTCCTATTTAGTACTCCAAATTTAAAACTTTATTCATAACTCGGGGAAATGAAAGATATGAAAGGGTGTGATCATATTCTTAGTAAGGGTAAATAAAGGAGATATATAAGCGTAACATGAATATAAGGGTATTAGAATATGATCATAACATTTTAATATCATAGCTTGCATATCAAATATCATAATATTATGTCATGGAATAAATATTAGAAGATAATAAGACATGAATCACAAGTGAATCGAGAGAATAATCCATGAGAGAATAATATAGGAATAAGAATGGAATTTCAAAATACACATAAGAATATAAAATAAATCCCTAAAAGTCAATTACCATTTCCAAAACATATTGGGTAACTTCATAGGAGCTACACCTACTGGGAGGAACACACCACCATCCCCAATATAAGAACCTTCTTTATATTTGAATGGGTTTACTCCCCAAATAATCATAATGAAAAAAGTCCCTTATAGTACTAGGTTCAATCCCAATTCCATCCATGTATATCTCATGAGATATATAAATCTTTACCCAATGAATTGGAGGGGAGTATAAGTCCCACCCATCACCTAATAAAATCATACATATGTGTACCACAAGATCATAAACATTCACTATATCATAACCCATGAAATTAAATGGGTATCATAAACATTTGATCATATCATAATCTATGAAGAAGTGAAATATTTTATAATCATTTCATCTTAGGATAACCCATGGAAAGAAGTGAGTTTCATAATAATTTTATCATGCTATAACCTGTGGAAGAGAAATAGGTATCATAATTTTTTTTATCTTAAACATAAACCATTCAAAGAATAAATAACAATGGTTTCCTTGTTTCATATCCCTAGTAAATCATAAACTATATCAAAGGATTCCATCTTTTATTGAGAAATATTTCAAAACATAATTGGGAACATTTCTTAAGAAAAATAGCCTTTCTTTGAAAATAACTTTCATAAAACTTTTTCAAACTAATTTTATTTTAAAATAACATTAGAAAGATATAAGTAAAGCTTAAAAAATTCATTAAAATTATTTCTTGAGGAAAATATACATTTATATTTATAAAAAAATAAAAAATGTAAAACCATTTGAAAACCATTTTCTTTGAAAATAACCTTGAAAACATATAAAGGATTCTTTGAAACCAATTTAAAATACCTTTCAATCATTTAAAAAGATAAAAATACTTTCATTTGAAAATATACTTCGAAACTTATAAAGTATGTTTTGGAAATCATTTAAAATATTTTTTAAACTATAATGAATTTTCAAAATTACATTATTTGAAAATAAATTTAAAATAAATATATTTCTAATTTTTTTAAGAAATCCATTTATTTTTGAAAATATTATATAAATGAATATAATTTAAGAATTAATTAAGGGATTGGTCATGAAAATAGAGATTTCTATACATGACATATATGTAAAAGAAAATATTCCTTTTATATTGTCGGTAAAGGTCAAAAGAACCTTAATAAAAAAAGATAAGAATATTCATTTTAAAACCATTTTTATAAAAAGGAAAAATATGGGTAAAATTGTATTTTTAAATTATTAGGTGAAAGGTAGAGAATTTTTAAAAATATTTTTACAAAACATTGATTTGAAAGAAGACAGATAAATGATCTAAGAGAGAAATAAAGCCATATTTTCTTAAAAATATTTTCTTAATTAATGAAAATTAAGACAGAAATACTTTACCAATTTGGTAACTTTTGATCCATATACCCCATGAGAGATATAATAAAATTGATATTTTATTAGAAATAAATTTTAGGATAATAATTATAAAATAAATTAATGGAAAATATATATACTACATATAAGAAAGAAGTGGTGAATATAGCACTTGTCTCACAAAAGTAAAAAGTGAGACAAAAATCAATTACCAAATGTATTGACTTCCTTAGTACATGTTCAACCCTCCAGTATAATGAATATAAGTATATTATAGATATATGAAAACCCATATTCATATATATCCTACCATATATTATTATTTTTATGATATTCTACTACCCATTTATTAACAATGACATGTTAACATTATGTTTCAGGTAATAACTTATTTATTTTTTGTATATGTTTTGACTTATTATTTATGATCCAATTAATTTGATCATGATTTGATCATTTATATAATTTAAAACACGATTTAAATATAATATATCTTCATTATACTTGTATTTATAGTTATGCATAAAATTAAGTGATATGAAACAAAATACACCATTCATAGAGACGGTAGGCCATACATAAGCATGAACATTGTTTCAGTTTTCTTATCGTATTGAAAGAAAAGAAATTAAATGATATATATATTATCATTTTAGTAGAAATATTATGTCATATATATCACACGTTTTTATTAAACCCATCATTAATACATTCCATGTAAAGTGTGAATGAATCACATCGCTTCGGGAGTCTGTAATCCGCCATACACATGAATGATGTTATCATATTCCTAAAAAATGGAAGTCATGATGGTATGTGTTATATAATAATTCATAAGAATAATAATATCATAAATATCATTTATATTATATATAAACTACAAATACACTATTATTTATAACCTTTAAATGTGGTAATGGAACAACGAATGACATCGGTTTGCGAGACGGTAGTCCACCGTACACACGATCGATGATTTCATTACCCATTTGATGGAAGTTTGTGAAGTTTTATGTATTAAGATTAACATAAAACATATAATTATATTTTATATACTGATTTTATTATATAATAATGGTATAATATTAAGTGAAGCTGGTGGATAAGGAAATAAAATAAAAATGCTTTTTGAAGAACATTACCTCTTCATTTGGTCTGCTCCTTAGTTTTTCACTAAAACCATCAAAGGTTTTATTTAGTCACAAAATAATAATTCTAGGATAAGGGGAGGTTAATTTGGAAGTTATTTTTACTTATTTTGGTCAATAAAAATGGCCTCATAGGTGTGATGAAGGGGAAAGAGCGAGTGCCCTTTCATAGTCAAGGAAGAGTGGCATTCTTGTAAATTCTAAAAAATATTCACTATTGGGAGGTCTCCATTACTTAATGTGCCTCCAAAATTTAAAAAAATTATTTTAGGGTAATTATGGTTGATACAAACCTACACCAAACAAAAATAATTACATTTTTATCATTTTGTTCCCTAAATCTTATGTTTCCATATTTTACCGTTTTAGTTTTTCATTATGTTACTAGTTTTCGATCAAAAGTAATTTATCATTTAAGAATAAATTATAGTTAAAATTATTAAAAAAATTAAGAACATTGATTCTTAAATATTATATCTAATTTATAAAGTAAAAATACCATGTGTGATAAAGATTAATTATAACAGAAGCACACGTAATGCATAAAAACACTACGTTAACCCTAACCATGCTAATTTTTTTTACTATTTAGGGGTTAATGTGTTCATTATAAAATGTAAATTGGTCCATTAATAGAAAATATTTTATATTTTTAACATTTTAAAATAACATGGTATGATAAAATATTTTTAAAATTTTAAATAATTTAATAAAATATCATTTTTATAAATTTTATTAATGATAATTTTGACATTATTTATTTAATTAAAATTAGAAAATATCAAGACAATGATGTAATTTGAATATATTAATTACACACCTGTGTAACATGATATATTAATCTAATAAATTAATGGAATACAATAATTCATTCAATTTAATTCACTTTTAAAATTTTTAGTATCATTTATTTTAGTTAATTATTAATTGAATATTTCACGTGTTGGTGTTTCTTAAGCATTTAAAGTAATTATTTAATCTCTAAAAAATTAGAAAAAAATCACAATAAATAAATATCATTTAACTTTCAAAATACTATTTCTGACCAAAAATATGATTTTTTCATTATCTCAAATCTTTATAAATATTAAAAGTAAGAAAAGATCTTTTATGTATTTTTCTTTAATATATTATATGGGTCACTTTCCAGGAAATGTTTCCCAAAACCACATAAAAATTAATCCTATGGTCATAAGTGTCTCAATATTTCCATTATATTGGGTTTTTAGAAGTTGGGTAATTCTTACATCTCATATTCTATGTTTGACCACTAAGTAATCTTAATTTTACCTTAATCATTGTAGTTAATTTCAATTTATTTCACTAATCAATTTGGTCAAAAATTAAGTTTTCCTTATTAGATATTATAAATTATGTTTATTAAAAATATGGAATTAATTTTCCAAATTAAATTCATAGAATTGGTAGAAATTAATTTAATATTAATCCTGCAATCTTGGCGAGAGAGTGAGTTTTTAAAGAGAAAAAATGATCAAAAGTTTAGAAACATTTTATATTAAATTTGAATATTAAATTGATTCAAACGAAATAAATTGTATTAATTGATATATAATTAAAATAATTATACTTTAAAACTAATTTGAAAATATAATTTATCATTCTAAATAAATTAAATGAAAATGTAGTTTTCAATTAAAACTCAGAATTTTTCACTATTCATCAAAAAATGAAACTTCTCAACAAAATAACAAAAATTTACCAAAAGATAATTTCTATATTAATATTTAAAAAATTATGTTTATATTTAAAAAATATTTAAAATTTAATTATAATTTATGTGTGCCATGCACGATTAAACGGTCTTTTAGAAAGGATAATGTTTTTCCAAAAACATTTCTTTGTTTAAATGATTGTAATTTAATTTATAATAATTAGATATCTAATTAAAACTTGAAAAATTTATATTTTCATAGTTTTTTAGTCCCATTCATTCCTACCATCCTAATGGGTATACGATAACTATCATATTAAATAATAATATTAATAGTATATTGTAGTTCGGTAAAACTCAGTATTGCATGTAATGCAAGTTATCAAAGAAACTTAGAATTTAATATAACAAAATAAAACATTATTATTGTGTGTATCACAAGATTAAATTTTTGTTCCATATAAATAATTATTAACTTGGTGTAGCATGGAATGAAATCTATCATTGAATTTTAATTTATTCAGAAAAATATTCATAAAAACTTGAGGTGTTATAGGAAGGGTGGAATTTAAAAATTGCAATAAATGTGGAAGGAAACATTTTGGAACATGCTTATTAGGAATGATAATTTTCTACAATTATAGAGAGAAAGTATATCAGGATAGTGATTATATGGGAAATAGGGAATCTACCATTGTTCAATACTTCAACTCTAAGAAGATGGGGCACTCAAAAAATTGTTTTCCTAAAAATCTGTTGACACTCCATTTTATCAACATGGATGAAAAGGAAACAAATGGAAATACCCTAAAAAAAAGAATAAAAAATAGATAAATTTATCCAAGAATCTCAAGGCCCCAAAAAGAGAATCTCGCTTAAGTTATCCCCAAACACTATCATCCTGAAAGTCCCTGTATGACCTACTTTTACGTGACACCTGTGTGTGACACCTGCGTGAAAATACACCTTCATCCAGGGTCCCATATTTTCCTATAAATATTCCAATCAGATATTTATTTGGACGAATGAATTTTCCCAAAGTCTGATTGTAGCTCTGATCACCCAATACTTTTCTTAAGACCTCTAAAACCATATAGGTTGTTTTCTAACAAAAAAAGAAGAGGTAACTAAATGGGGATATTGAAACATAAGTCCTCATATGGTTTAAATGAAACAAAATATGTCTGACACATTCTTATAACCCCTAATCAAAAAAGAATAGCATGAGGCCCCCTTTCTTAACTAGCGACTTATGTGACCTACCTCTGGGAACACCTATGGAGGCCCTTGTAGGCTCGAGAAAAGTCTTACCCAAGTGTAGTCTTCTAGTTGGTCCATCACCCAAGTTTCTCCCAATTTTCCCAGGTTTACTGGAATGGATTACCCCTTGCATAAGACTCCTTGGTTCACTCTACTCTCCATCCTACGTGATCCATTCATGAGGAATCACTCAAAGAAAATCATGGATGGTCTTATCATTATTTTGGATCCCCTATCTAAAAGGGACCAAGTTGAAACCTCCACTAAGACCTCATGAACTACAAAACCAGGGGAAAGGAACATCAATGTGTCTTCCATTTGGATTTGTATTTATATGGTTATAGATTTACCACACTTATCCTACTACAGGGTAAGGATCCTCAGGGAGTCTATAGATATGTATATATATGGTCACAAGGATCCTAAACCCAAGGATAGTGTTGAGGAGTTCCCAGTATAAAGAACAGGGGTTAGTAACATGTTCGAACCTTGTTGACTCTAATACCTGGAGACTGCGATTCCTAGTTGGTAGGGTAAGGATCACACTTTCTTTTCCATTCAACATGGAATAAGATCATCCTCCCACTGCGAAACCAATATTAGGGCATCCCTCTTAGAGTAAGCCCCTATCCTTTCATATAAGAGGTTGTAGTATTTATCCTCTCTACTACTATATCCTTCACTTTCATTCCATCCTTACCATGGACTCATGTCCAATGTAATTTTAAGAGAGGGAAGTTTCATGGACCCTAACTCTTCCACTGTAGCCTCGTCCACTTCCGTCATAGACCCAACCTCTTCCACCAACCAATGAGGAAAAGTGTGTGGTTCATTAAATATTCTTCATCCCTTTATTTCTCACATTGAGAATGACTAATGTGGGATTAGAGGTTATTGATGATCATGACACTCGAAAAATCTAATTGAAGGATTGAACTATGTGAAATATGATTCATTCCAAAACCAGGATACGTAGGATTCTTACATAATGCCTGATCTAAAGGGACATCCTCCTCTAATGTTAGTTCCAAATCATAACCCAAACTAACCATGGAAACCCCTTTAGGAATAATACCCAACCTAATAATATCATAGGTCTATATTCCCCTACAATACATACCCTTGAGGCCCCCCATAGATGGGGGCCCTCAGGATCTAACTATGTGAGCTTTGCTTCCTATCTGTAAGGTATATGCAGGATGTCTCCCTAAGGTTCAAACCCAACACACCAAATCAACCATATTCTCTCTATTTCACATTCCTGGTAGAGTTTAATTCAACCTGAGAATCAATATAACTCTCAAGTTCCTTGGGATTCTTTAGCATAAGTCCCACACCAAACATTGACTATGCACTTTCCACCTAGACGTCCTTGCCACATGATGTTAAACTGTATGTTTTGGTCATTATCACATGACCTTAAAAGATATGATATTCTCTATTAAGAACCACCAAACTACATGGGTTTTGATTTCTCTCACAAGGATATATAAGAATCCCGTCTATGGGTTTGATCCCAACATCCAAACAATTCATGTCTCCCTAGATAGCGATAAACTACATAGTGAACTTCATCTCCCTAGATTATAATAAACTCCAGAGTGAACCTCTCTGTGGCTAAAAAACCCAAATCATCATAATAACGACCAAAGAATATCAATTTAGTATATGGGAGGATACCATTTATAGAGAAACTCAGATACATATATATATCCCCATTAATAAAGAAACTCAGATACATACAGATGATTCTGAATTCCACAAATGATAATATTTGATCACTAATCATGGGATGATCGACAAAATACATGTAAATTAATGAATGATTCATGATTATATATTAAATATATAAGGGAGTCCCAAAGTTGGTTACAATTACCCCTAAAAGGGTGTGATGATCCCGACCTCCCATCCTTTCAACCAATGTGAGTTCTTAAGCATTGTTGGTCAAAATAACTAATGATCTCCTACCTTTGGAAAGAATTTACCTTCATATATAGAATCATTGGGTGTTTCTGATTCCATGAAAAAAACCCATTGGAAACCGTTCATAAATTCTGTTTCTCAAAAAGGTCTTATTTATATTAGAAAAAATGGTGAACTCTACATAAATGACTAAATTATGGATTCTCCTTCAATAAAATGGATTTACTAATCAGTCTCCATAGTACTATTTTGTTTCTAGAGGAAAACCCTTTTTTGTGGGAAACAAAAATGATGAGCCCAATGTGAATCCTTAACTAAGATGACAATATCAACTATCTGTTAGGTACCTCCCACTGTTAAAGGTAATGAGGGTAAATAAATCCAATCAATCGTGAATATGTTTTCTCAAATGAGATGTTTCTTTGAAAGAGTTCATTGTTTGTGTTTTTCATATATATAAAGGAACTTTCTTTTCAGACCTCCCTTTTGATTTAATGGACTCCTTCAAGTTTTCAACTACAAACGCCCTGACTGCTACTCAGGTTGGATCCTCATTCACGTGGAATAAATCATCTCAAACCCAACATCTTCAAAACTTGGTCTCAGAATCACTGGTCTATGTGTAAAATAAAAATAACACAATCCTGAACTTGGAGGCAGCCCGACACATCCTCCAGCTCAACTAAAACCACCTGCCACCCAGTCAACAATGACCAGTGGTACAGAAGTAGATAGAGCTGAATTCTATCATCAACCATTTTGGAAACTTATCCCCATAATGCAACAACCAATCCCTCCCATATTTTAAGTATGTGGATAAAGAGGCCGCCTACAACCTCATCTAGGAGAGATATGGGTCCTTATCAAGGGATCCTTCTAGAAATTTCTACCACCAATGTCATGGGGTAGTTAACCCTCAACATGACGAGGGTGTTGTGCTCGGCCAAATGGCCCAGGTAATTTAGACCCTAGCATGCAAGAAAACCCACCAAGGATGACAACCAGACAATAGGGAGACATTTCAAACCTCCCCCCTAAATAATCCCACCAACCTAGTTTTGAGGCAAGAAGTGAGCAACCATATACACCAGTACACCTTCATTCATCCAGATAGAAGGATCATTCTACAACATTCAATGAAGCCCACAAAAAAATATGAAAGAAACCTTCAAGCAGGAATATACACTTACCTGCACCCACCAAGCCTTCCACAATACTCATCTAGAAGCACTAAAAGAGGTTTTCCAACCATGTTTGATGGAAAAAAGTGAGCAGAAACAAATGCCTACTAGTACCCATCAAGCCTGCTAGCATCCTTGTCTAGAAGCACCTACAGAAGTCTGCCAGAAATTCCCAATGACAAGAAGAGGGAAGACTCAAATCTCTACCCCAACACATGAGCACTTCCATTATCTACTATAAGTAAAGGTAGGATATGATTAGTAACATATATATACTTATGATATAGAATGGATATATATATGTGTTCCATTCACTGAAGTCACCAATCATATCCGGGAATTGGTGAATGGGGAGGCGCAAATTCCTGCCCATATCTAACAGACTTTCCAGTACATTATCAGGATGATGAAAATACTTCTTGAGGGATGAACACCTTAAATTTTCCCAAAAAATGGGGTACCTCATCAATAAAACATCCTAGAGAAAAACATGCCTCTGCTCTAGTTCAGGAGGGTCATGGGAAAAAATCCCCCCATATTATATGCCCAATCAGATCAAGAACATACACCCACTCTAATCATAGGTAGTTATCCTATTCCAATAGCAACTCAAAGGTAGGAAGAATCACCTACCCATGATGAAAACTTTTCATAAAAAGTGTACCCAATCATTACTAAGATGGAAACTAAGAATAAGTCTCATAAAAATGATTGGAAAATCAAGAACTGATCTATGATCAGTCTTTACATAATACTGGAGTTCATGAATCCCTCAGACGTCTATCTATTGTAGATCAAGATCCTACCCTCCTATTACCAAATTATGGTAGTAGTACTAGTAATTTTGATGGTCATCATCGGAAACTTCACCATGATGTATTTCTTCTTGGAAAAAATTCAGTAAATCCTGAGAGACTATCTCTTAGTGAGATCCATGAAAACCTTTTGTGTGGCTAGAAGATCAAGGAGTAAAAGGATATTCCCCTTGTTATAACCCACCATATTGGTCCTCCCCATCACGGTGTGCATTGAGAAATTTATCTCCACATTAGTGATTCGAATTGTAAAAATAATTCTCCAATTTCCAATATAGTGATGAGAAAGCCCTACTATCATGAGGCACTTGAAAACACAAGGTCTGTCATGCTTGATGTCTTGTCATTGGCAGGTGAAATTCTTTATCAACTGGAAGTCAACCCAAGGTGACGGTCATTCTCCGAACCACCCTTGGTTCATTTTCCTTCCAATAGAGCAGAGGAAATCCTAACCAATCCCATTTATTTTAGTAAAACAATCAGGAAGTGTCCACTCTGTTTCGACCAGGTTGAGGAACCTCTAATGAAAGATGAAGAATATTTTCTAAACATGGGGAAATGGAAGGCTAAATATGACATAACAGTTATGTTATGTCCTTTATCAACCCCTAAAAATAGTATTCTAGAGGATTTGTGGGAATATTTCATGCACAACATCCACCGCAACATAAAGAAAACTCTTCACCACTTCAAATTAATGGTATTACCCTATGAAGAATATCAAAATAATGTCAAAGTAATAAAGGTTTTGTAGCACCATATTGAATTGGAATATCTCCTAGATTTACAAAATCGAAAAATCAAGAAACAACAAGGATCCCTTCAACATGAATGCCTCAAGGAATTAATGAGGTTGTGACAACTAATTGCAGACACCCCTTCTAGTATTCATTTCAACGGATGTGGTGTGCATGGAGAATTGCATTTCACTACTCTCCCTAACTAGTAAGGCCTTATAAAAGTGGTATCATTCAATTTTATTGACCAAAGCGAACTACAACATATGTAATTTGTTCACAACTAAGGATATGCTTATCCAGAATAGGCCACGACCAACTCTCCCCAAAGCTGGGCCAGAAGAGAGTAGATTGTTGAAATACATTTGCATCAATCATCTAATAATATCAATCAGGCATCACACTTAGAATATGTTAGCCACTAGATTACACAGATATCAAAAATAGCCCAATGATCATCAGAAATAGGTGATATAAGTGAGTTTCGAATAATGCACTTAGCCCATGTTTAAACACAATCTGTAAAATTAGAAGAGAGGTTTAGTAATATCAGTCACATCAATTAGGGAGCAACCCCAGCCTGTAGGGCTTGGGTATTTTTTAACCCATCCCTTGTAATCAACCAATAATTCTTGAAGAGTTGTAAAAGCAGAACAAGAATAGCCCCAGACCTTAGGACTGTGAGCTTTTTATCCTAAAAAATACACTACTTAGTGAGAATTACTTTTCTATAGATTAGGGAAGATCCCATAGAATGAATCCTCCCAGTTCATCCCATCCTGTGATCTGGTACATTCATTTGGATGACATACAATTGAACTCTTTAGAGATTCTCTTTGGGTTACTGTCCATAAAACATATCCAATGAAATCAACAAAGAAGAGGAAAAGGTCTCATGGA
The DNA here is from genome assembly GCA_963277665.1 of Viscum album. Classification (NCBI taxonomy): domain Eukaryota; kingdom Viridiplantae; phylum Streptophyta; class Magnoliopsida; order Santalales; family Viscaceae; genus Viscum; species Viscum album. The sequence goes on from OY728132.1 coordinate 1,819,237,268, forward strand.
GGGCATAGAATAAGGTGACCTCATAGATATACCTAAAAAATGTGTATGATTAATTACACATATGTGAAGGTCAATAATTCTATCGTTGAATACCCTCTAGAACATAAGGCTAGATCAGGGGAGTCAAAAGAGGAAGTTCCAGTATAGAATTCGGTCCACACTAAAACAAATGAAGGTGGTTTGTGTATATAAAACCAGAGGTTTTCCCTAAATCTGGGTACTCTCTCAAACAATCCCCCTTTACCTCCTCTAAAGTATCCTAATTGAAAAAAGTTAAGGGTTAGACCATCTCTCACTTCCCTCTCGGGGAGGGTTAACCCCTTTCGTCAGATGAAACATTTTCTCAGCAAGAGGGGGAGATGATAGAGTAGAGAAGACTCAATGTAGAGTTACTCTAGGGAATAATTCCTACCAGATATGCTCTGGAAGTAGACCCTAAAATCAAATTTCCAGTTTATTCACCTCAGCAAATAGGGTTTACCGCAACAGCTGAAGTAGACATCGAACATCCGCTCAGTGTGGGATATCAACCCCTAATATATTTGTATCCCATAATATCATATCAATAACTAACTCCATTGGGTGTAAAACTAGAATGGGTCTATCCACATACATATGAGCATGTCCCTATGGGTTACCAATGATAGATACTAATAATTCCAGCACCAATGGTCCTACCGGTCACTGTTCCTGTTCAGTATCCAACTACCATACCTTCTTAGGTTCTAGATTAGCTAGACATTCCTCAAATTCTTAAGAACACCATTAAACCATTAACGACTCAATTGTAAACCATAGAAGGATGTTTTTCACTGATATATCCATAAATGAAGGCCTACCCCAAATGGTTGGATCCTACCCCACCCCCACCAAACTTTGGAAATCCAATATTTTTTACTTTCAACATCTTAATATACCCATAGAATCACTTGACATGTTTTGTCTCTCCCTGCGATCCCATGATCACTACCCTTGAATAATAGGAGGCATTAAAGCTCAGGTGTATTTTTTAATCACTACAAGGGTGAGCTTTCATGTGGTACAAAAGTTTTTACTCTCATTCGATCATTATATTGGAAGACCTCCATTAGAAATTCCTATTCTAGTTCAGATCAGTGTTGCTGAAGACAACAGTCTTCAATCTTACGAACTACAAAAAAAGGAAGAATTACAGGTTTTAAAAATTCATCACTCAGTTTAAAGGACTAACATATTTCTTAAACCTACCACTCCCTTAAGAATAGTTGTTTCCTATCTGTGTAGAAAATATCTATGACAAGTTTCACACACAATTGATTCCAATAAAATACATAGGAGGGTTTTAGGATTTGGCATCAATTGTTCAATAAGTGGAAAGCTCCATCACAAAGACCAAATAAAAGTCCCGAGTGATTCCATTGACTCAGGGGAGGAGAATAGAAAAATTATATGCCACTATTGTTACACTTGAGTAGGAATCTATATATGTTCATACTTCAAATACCACACCATACTGCAGGGATCCACCTCACGAATGTCAGTAGAAATGCTCACCTCTTAAATACCATCAAAGAGATTAGAGGTGGAAACAATTTGTGGAGATAAAAAATAGGGTCTACTCTTTTTGAAATAATTAAGTCCCTAGATTCTTAATATCGCCATTGGAAAAGAACATAATCAGGTTTCCAAAACCAGAAAATCCCAAAAAAAATGGTGAAAAAAATCCCCCAAACTATTTCCCCCTTCATCAAATAATGGGGCACCCTATATAGGATTTTTTAAATACCTCCTATAAAATATGGTGTACTCTGGACAAGTGAAATTAAAAAAATTCTACAACCCTGATAACATGTGTTTTTTGCTACCAATTAGAAGTATGAAGGTGAATGGAAAAAAGTTAAGAGAAAGATTATGTAGAAGTTTAGTGACTAGATGGTCATAAAAATGATCAATCAAACTGATTCTATTCACTGATAACAGCTAAAATATCCAACTATTTCCTAAACTAATACCACCACAACACAATCACCTTCATCAAAAGACAAGTCCTCTAAAGGCCAATCCTAAAAAAAGTGACATGGTCAGAAGGATAAAGATAAAATAGAAGAGGCTGAGGTCATGAAAATTCCTAAATTATCATTGGCCTTATAAGACTTCATTCAAACCATCCAAAAATCATGAGCACTACCCTGTCAAACAACGCAATAAGAATTATCCCATTAGGAATAATCTTCATCAGAAAAAGAATTGATATTTGGTTCCATTAATGTTATTCATTTAGTGGATCCCTTTCCACAAGATGATTCTAATTATGAACCCAATTTCTCGACACTTGATTGAGGAACATGAGGAAGAGGTCTTCGAGGTCGAGGATATAGGGGAAGACATGGCCATTAAAAGATCAACTACATCAATAAAACCTCCACTTGAACTGTCTATATGGATTAAAATTGTGGAAAATATCTCTAACAATATCATAAGGATAAGATATTTCTTCCACCAAACATGATAGGGTCTTCCCTGACATGATCAATTCAGAGGACTCATGATAAGATATGTCATTCCCCCTTGGTAGGTAGTCAGATCTATCCGACCTAATATACCAATGACAGGAGCATTTCTAGCTTCTACTCTCAGGGACAACCCATCCACATCAGCAACATTGGATTCTAAAGTGTTTGATGAAGAATATCCCATTTTGGGAAGCACGTACATATGGATTATAAATATGATGTATTGAAGAAACTATCCCATGTTCCAGCCAAATTATCAACCCTAGATGCTCTGAGTTTTCCAAAGGACCTCTGGAAAGCACTTATTAAGGCCTTATTAGCCCTCGAGAATTTGAAGTCAAAGTTGTCACTTCCAAGGTATTTCATACACATAATGATCCTACAAAATTCCATGAAGTCATCTCTTTCACATACCAAGATGATGATATAATGACATTGATATGTAACATGACTTCATTGACAATGGCTCAGGGGTCAACCTCATTTCGTTCTGTAGAATTCATCAACTAGGCCTCAATGAATCTCACTTATCTCCCTCCACCATGATGTTATAGGGTTATGAAAAGAAATAGAAAGAGACTCTTGATGAGATCACACTCAAAACACAATTCAGGGATCTCATGTTTGACTCGGAATTCATGGTTGTTTGGAAGGATAAATCATTCAATGCTTTTCTGGGAAGACCATGATTACATCATATTGAAACCATTATCTTATCATACCACCAATCTCTCAAATATTTTGTCCATGACCAGAATGGGAAATTGTATGGTGATAATGCCCCATAAAAATCCTACAAGGCATAATACATTGATGCATAATTCTATCTTAAGGGAGGAAATCATTCTGTTACTGATGATGTTACTCGAATCAATGACCCAAATGGATTGGAGAGAATCCAAGCTAACCATTTTAAAGAAGTTCACTATAGGATACATGCTACCTATTAATCAAATTGAAGGGGTTGGCCCAAATTAAAACACTCTTTTAAAAACTTATTTAATGTCAATTACGGTAGTTGATACTGATGGCATTGAATAAGTTATAAAATCTCCAAGTAATGGTGAAATATTGAATGAAAATGTTCTCGCTCTGTCTCATGAGATACAACAATGTACGGTTCTATAAGATAGACTAGATGAAGTTGTTGCGATGATAGGATAATGTGGGGATACTCCTTATCTGTCCCTCATTTCCCTTTCAGGACTCCAAGAAGACTCCATGCCAACAAGTGATCCAGAAATTATTGCCTCGTCCTCTAGATGTCCAAATGGTGGTTCCCATCTTCCCACTGAGGAACTTGTTTTATGATCTCCTCCATAGGAACAAGCATAAGAATAGAAGCATGAGCATGATGAGGAAGGCGTCTCTACCATAATGGATGAACTCTGAGAAATAAATTTGGGTATAAAAAACGATCCACACCCCACTCAGATTAGTGCATCCATGGCTCCCAAATAACAGAAGATATATACCTCCTTCCAAAAGAACACCATGATGTGTTTTACAAGAACTACATAGAGATTCCAGGCCTTGACCTTGAGTTGGCCTCCCATTACATGGGTTTTCCAGAATATCATTGAGGATACAATAAAGTATCCAGGAGGATGCAATCAAATCACACCTCTAAAATTGAGGCATAATTTAACAAAATCATCAAGGATAATTTTATCCGAGATGTAAAATTCCCAAAATGGGTAGCCAAAATTTCCCCTATGAAGAAGATGAATGAACAAATTAGGGTTTTTGTTGATTTTAGAGATCTCAACCAACATTTTCCTATATATGGCTTCTATATCCCAATCACAGAACTCCTGATTGATGCAGTAGTTAGTTATCAAGACCTCTTCTTAATGTAGGGATATTCCAGGTATAAAAAAATTCATATGGCCCCAAAAGATGGGGAATCCATAGCTTTCAAATCCCCTCAGGGAGTATTTTTATTTTCGGTAATTCCCTTTGGATTGAAGAATACTAGTGTCGCATATCAACGTGACATGAACTAAATTTTCAATCCCTTATTGGAAAAGTTTGTTGAATTATATATTTATGATCTAGTGTTCAAGTCCTGTAAATGTTTTGACCACTTGGCTAACCTATAAACCATCTTTATCAATCTTAAATAGGATAATATGAAGATGAAACCATTGAAATGTTCTTTTTAGGTAACCTCAAGAAACTTTATTGGCTTATTCATATTTCATCACAACATAAAAGTTTATCCTGATAAGACTAAATATTTCTTTGGAATGTAACCTCCTCAAAACATGAAACATTTGAGAGAAATTCTTGGAAACATGGACTACATCTAGCACTTTATAGAAAATTTGGTAGGAAAGTGTATTACCTTCAATAAATTTATGAAGAAGGGGGTCAAATATTAGTGTATCAATGACTATCAAGAATAATTTGATGCTCTCAAGAAATAACTGTTGAGCCCAATAGTATTCATGTCGCCTGTTGAAGGAAAACTGATTATTCTATACATGACGACCCTAGAACGATCACTGAAAACTTTTATTTTGCAAAAGAATAATGTTGGGAATAAAAACAACCTTTATTATCTCAGTATAACCATTATTGACCCTAAGACTCATTATTTAGATAATTATAATAGCTTCCTTTCATTAATCTTTATCATTCAAAATATGAGGTACTATCTGTAGCATCACGAAGTTCACATGGTTTCTCACAATACCCCACTCAAAATTTTCCTCAGTAATCCTATACTAAAGGTATGTTTGGCATGATGGGCAGTTATTCTACAGTATTTCGATATATAGTTCGTTCCTCATAAAGTATTGAAAGGCCATGCCTTGGCGGATATCCTCATTGAGCATCCATCTACAGAAGGGAATTCATTACACATATAATTACCTGACTAAGAGGTATTCTCTATTTAGGACATCCCCCAAACATGGGAAATGTATTTTGATGGCATGTCCAAGGGTCCGATAGGGAAGATAGTGTAAAACCCTAAGATTAATAGAGTTGGGTTAGGTATTGTGTTTATCTCTCTAGAGAAGGCAGTATTACCGTACTCCTTCCTGATATTAGAGGGTGGTACCAACAATGAATCAGAATATCAGGATCCCATTATAGGAATAGAATTGGCACTTCAAATAATGTTAAACCACATAAATGTGAAGGGTGACTCAGAGTTAGTAATCAATAAGACCAATGGAGATTATTCCATAAAAAAAGAGGATTTAATCCCCCTATGTGATTATGTTTGAGGGTAAATGGAAGAATTTACCTCAAGGAAAACATTGAATTACATCCCGTTAACACATAATTCCTAGGTATATGCATTGGAAAATGTATCTAAAACCATAAAAGATCCTAACTAGTACGAAACATTAATCAACATTTCCCATCGTCACATGGTCTCACCTTTCGTTAAAATTAAAATAGAATAGATTAATGTAATCAATCCCATTCTTGATCCATATGGTTCTGACACAGGATAGATGATTATGATCATGGAATACCTTCAAGATGGAATGCTCCCACTAGATATATTTGTAAGAGATAAGATCTGATGGTGAGAAGCCAATTTTACTCTTTATGATATCCCAAATTTCCAGAAAATCCTCTACAAATGAGGCTTTAATGGATTACTTCTCAAATGTGTTGATGAGTAAGAGTTTACAGTTGTTATAGAAGAAGTACATATAGGATTATGTGCTTCCCAACAATCTGGGTATAAACTTTCTGATCAAATACAAAGGCCTAGATACTTATGGCCTTAAATGAGATAAGATTGAAAATATTTCACTAAGAAATGTCATTCCTATCAAGTATATCCCAACTTAATTCACCAGCCCCCAATTTTTTTTCATACATCCAAATAATCCTGGATATTTTCCACATGGGGAATGGATATTATTCAACCATATCCTCTAGCTATGTCTAATCAGTTCAAGTTTATCCTTACTGCTGTTGATTTCTTCTCGAAATGGGCTGAGGTAATAACCCTTAAAGAATTTGAAGCCAAAATCATTGTTATCTTTTTCAAATATAACATAATCACTAGATTTGGCATACCTCATACCATATTAAAGGACAATAGATACAATTTCTATTCTACTGAGGTAGAAAATCTGCATCAAGAGAATAATATCAAATCCTACCATTCATACCACTATCATGTAGTAGCTATTGGATGGATTGAGGGTTTTAACAAGACCCTATAAAACACAATCTAGAAGATGGTGTATAAATATAATAAATATTGGATTGAAAATATCTTTAATGCCTTATGGGATTACCAGACTATAACCCGTACTATGACACAAGAATCCCCGAACTCATTAGTGTATAGAACAGAAGCAGTCCTATACATTGAAGTTCAGTTTCCATCACTTTCTATTTATATTTGTAACCATATAACTATAGATAAATAGTCTTAGAAATGAATGGATGAATTAGAGCGAGTGGATAAAAATAGATTTCATAATTTTCATCACTTACAGGTATATCAGAACCAGATTGCATGAGCCTTTAACAAGAAGGTCTACCTTCATTCATTCCTCTGACGGTAGTTGGTTTTGGTCCTTAGGACTCCAATAATCCCAGGAAATAATCCTTGAGAGCTTGATCCAAAGTTGGAGGGACCTTACTCCATACATAAGGTGAACTCTAATGAATATTTTTCTTTGATCTCAATGGATGGATAACTCATTACAAATATAAGAAATTCAAGGTTCTGAAAGAAGTAATTGGTGAAACCACATGGAGTTCTTCCTATTTTAAAAAAGATAAACTATGTAACAAACATTGTATTATATATATTATGTTAATTTTCATAACACCATATTCCCAATCTGCAAGATGTTAAATAGTATAGTGTGTCCTTGTCACATGACCTTAAAATTCACGACATGATCTCCTTGTAGAAAATCAATAACCTGTGAGACACCTATTTTACTTACCGAATGACATTAAACTACATGGTTAACATCCTTTACATTCATAGTTAAGAAACCTCCATCATACCATGAGTAAGGATATCCCTCATGGTCCCTTAGAAAATGGTCCCCTTTTATGGGGATAAGTCCCAAAATTTTCAAGTCCTCATCGTATGATAGTAAACTAAATTATGAATCCAAGAATTATGTGTGTCTGGATTCTCACTCCAGTGAGATACATGGTGATGCACGAATCTCCAATATCGGGTCCAACTATGACCACAAAGAAAGCCCCATATTTCCCTATGTATAAACCAAATCTTTATAGGGAATTATTCCAAAACATATGGATTGATCCTCATGACATCTAGTGTCTTGGTACCAACCATTATTCTAGGAAATATTAAAGACCCTTCCCCATATAAAAACATAGCTGGTGTGGGGAAAAATCTTCAAGAACTACATGTGGCTTGATTCTCATTCCAATGAGATATGTAGTGATGCCTAGGTTTCAAATCTTGGGTCCAGCTGTGACCATGAAAAATGGTCCCTACACTCCCTATGTGTATAGATCAAACTTTCATAGGGAACATTTTCAAGAACTACATGTGTCTTGATTCTTACCTTAGTAAGGTACAAAGTGATGTCTGAGACCTACATCATGGCCCAATCGTAGTATTTATGTCCTATCATGTTAGTTCATCTTTGTTCATACAACATGGCATTAAACTTCATGGGAGTTTAAAAACTATGTACTACTTGATTATAATCCCAATGAGATATATAGCGATTCCTGGACTCTATTTCTTGGACCATCCACCACATAATCAACATGCCCATTTCCTTCACTTTTGTTTCCCTTACACTATAAAAGAGACCTTTACAATGCCTTTTTTCTCACACTGAGTATAGTTCACATGGTCCTAGGCATTTGGTAAAGGACTTACATGAATACTTAAGGTATATCTATTCATATTGGGGATATCATGGTTCTAGATTCAAAACCTTAAAAGGCGCTCCATATGTCCTTGCCTCATGACATTAAATCGCACAATCCTTAAAGAACTACATGTGGTTTGATTCTCACCCCCCATAGATATGTAGTGACACCCAGATATTCGATAATGGGCCTAACTACAACACAACATGGAAAATATTTGAATTTCCCATATATGAGTCAGATCTATGTGAGGAGATCCTATACGAGTTCTCAATTTAAGCGTGATACCATATCTGCTAGAACTACACATGTTTTGATTGTTACTCTGACAGGATATGTAGTGATGCTTGGGCCCTATGCACTAGTTCAGCCACATTATAATATTACTCTTCACTTCAAGACACCTATTTCATTACCACATGACATTAAACTATATGAATACTGTTCTTACCGGATGACATTAAACTACGTGGCTAATGTCCTTGAAACATGACTTTAAACTACACAGTACCCATAGAACTATGTATATCTTGACTCTAATACCATTGAGATACATAGTTATTACTGGGCCTTAAATCATAGTTCCACACATGGGGTAAGAATAAATGACTTTACACTTGCATTCAAAAACAATCTATGCAGGAGCTCTCAGTTTTGGTCCCCTCATTATGGGGTCTTCCAAGGAAACAGATATACCCCCTTTTAAAAATGAGTCAAATCTATATAAGTGATTATAAATTCATTAATTATATTAGTCTAGACACTTCTTTCATGCTCAAACACTTTTCTCCCATAATTAATACTCCTAATCTTGGCCACTTTTAGATATTCATAATATTTCTTCAGCTCCCGGTGATATAATTTTTGATACATGAAGGCTCCCTTTCCTGACATTTCAATACATGACCCTATTATCCTTTCATAAGTTTCCCATATAATGGGAATGTTAGAAAAATGATACAACTATTTGACTATAAAGTATGTTCTATATTTTTCCTTGCTTAAAATGTCCCCTATACGGGGTTTTCAACCTGCAGTAACTTCACCCTTAGGAGAAGCCACTTCTGTCTTTATGAACATTGATGAAAATATATCAAAACCAATAATTTTTTTTCAAAAAAAAATCCACTGTAATCTTGTATATCTGTCATGTTTTTTCCCTCCTGTTCTGAGTACCCCCAAAACTATGGTTTAAAATTTCCTCCTCCATGTGTTTGAATCATATTGGGATAATCTTGATCCAAAAGGTTATACATCTCTCTAACTTCTTTGATGTGATGGTCCTAATCGTACAAACTAAAACTACAGGCACCGTACTTTCTACACATGGGTTAGACCTATGTAGAGTGACCATTCCCATAATTCCTTGGAAATCAAGTCTTGAAATACAACTTCCATATTTAGGGACTCTTATCCAAAAACCAAACTATGTGTTTGAGGAGATACGAATATCCATAAAAGTTTATCAACTTTTAGTGATAGAATTTCATAATTATCGAGTGCTCCTTTACCTAACTATGCAGTACACACCCCTCTTGACCTTTCATAAGACACCAACATAGTGGGTCTGTCAGCCTAAGGATACCAATACATGACTATACAGTATGTGCCTCAGTTGGACTTGTATAAAACAACCCTCATAATTGGGTTTTTAATAAGTGGTAACTTCATTCTCCGGAGATACCTCCTCTAACCCCATAAGACCTTTTTCACATACCATTTCTCTGATCCAGAGATCCCCAAGTTACAGTTTACAAATTTTACCTTACATACCTGAATATAGTTGAACATTTCCATACAAATTATCAAGAATAGAGAAACCAACAAACTTTCATTCAAAGCTAAAATAACTTAAATTAAATCCCCCTAATATCCATGTTTCTTGAAATTAAACTACATAACATGATTTCCATGTTTCATGACCTTAAATTTCATAGCATGATGTCTATGCTGCATGAATTTAAACTATATAACATAATGTTCTTTCTATATGACGTTAAACTACAAAGTCAATGTATTATTTTCAAGACATTAAATGGAATGATGGCTTCATCCTTTGTCAGAGATGGGCCTTCTCCCATGACATCATTTATCTAACAAAGTGTACCCTCATTCACACACCAAATTTGTGTAGGAGTAGTTTCCTATTTATGGCATGTGCCAAAATAGATATTCCCTTCATTTTTAGACATCCTTCCTTGGAAAAAAACACCCATTGTGGTCTTGAGACAACTGAATCTTAGACATCTTTTTTCTATTAGTAATATAATGTCAAAATTATAGAGAAATCCTTTACCTAATTATACAGTATGTGCCGCAGTTGACCTTGCATAAATTTACCACATAATGGGTTTGTTAGCTTAAGGATACTGCTATTCAACTATGTTGTACATGCCCCAGTTGGCCTTGCATAAATAAAACCCTCATAACAGGTTTCTCAACCAATGGTAACTTCATTCTCATGAGTGACCTCCTCTATTCTCAGATACCAAGTTTTAGATTTGGAAAGAATAATATTCTATCTCAAGATTCCCCTTGGAGGTATCTGAAGAATTTTAGAACATTATTGACTAGAAATCCTTGTTTTAGTCCTTATTTAAATGTTATATTCAAAGTTTTTCGACCTTAAACTCCAGCCTCATTAGTCTAATTCACACGACTTTAAACTACCCATACAAAAAAAGGACACAACACTCACTAGGTTGAAAATCCACAAAGGGTGCTCTAGTCAAAAGTTAAGTCTTAGCTCGCTAGACCTACAATCTATATAGTTTCAACAATATAGAGTGATAAAAATTTAAAAGGAATCAAAATTTTAGGTTTAAAACCTGAAAAGGGAGGCCTGAGAAAAATCCAAGTCTCACCCGCTATGTCTTCTCCATGTCAAACTTAGTAAAAAGTTAGGGTGATGACATAAAAAGACATAAAGTTTGTGGGGATTTCCATATGAACCTAACAATAGTTAAACTATTCTCACTAGGCCTATTGGATTGGATAAAAAATTAGTCTTCCCCCCATCCATATCATTGTAATTATGGTTTGATTGTTTGAAGATGTCATGATATGAAAATCATCTTCAACATTATGATTAAAATAAAAAGGTAGGGATGAAGACATAGATAATCAAAAACAAAATTATTTTCATTTATAATCATAAAATACCCCAGAGGAACATAAAAAAATGGGGTCTCTCTGTAATATATTACAATAGGCCTTCAACATAACTCTTTATCTATTGGAAAGCCTCCAGAGCCCCATCTACAACTCATTGAAGCTTAGTCAATTGACCATCTTCAGTCTCCTCAGCCTGAAAAAGAGATTCCATAGAAATTATAATGGTATTTTACCATTCTATTTAGTATTATCCTAGTGAATTGTGATTTTTCTCATGTTCTCCCAGAGTAGAATGTAACTCTTGATGAAGGCACGACACTTGAATAGTCTTCTCCTTGATCTGCCACTTGAATTCTGCTAGTTTTGAATTATTATTAGCCTCCATTCCAGATAATGTAGCTCAAAAGCCATCAATGTTGGTGAGTAGTTTGTCCTTTATGATGTATTTTTGAATCTAATTCTCTCACTCCCATGTGAAAACAATCTCCTTCATAGCACTATAGATTAGAAATTAATCAAACCCATTGGATCCCAACATGCTAAACAGAACTGAGAGATGTTGGATTCATGAAGGCAGGTCCTCAAGGGTTTTCTCAAAGATTATCTTCCATATATCCTACCAGGACTTATGATGTGTGATGGAGAGAGCATTCTGAAACTCTATATCTGATTCAAAATTGATGTTAGAAGAAGAGATGTACTATGGGATTAGTGCACTCAAATAAGTGATTTTCTCTATTCCCTCCTAAATAGTGGTTTTCGAGACATTTGGTTCTGGTTGAGATGATGAAAAATATTTACCCTTGGACCTAGCCATAAAAGTTGACAATATTAAATGGCAAATTAAAATCATTGTTAGCTTAAAAAGAACAACAATAGTGGGGGAACAATTATATCAATTGGTGACCATTACCCAACACCAGATTAATATCATGCAAGGATTCCTCCCCAACATTCCCAAATCCAGTAGTTTGAACTAGAACCTCTTAATAAAGGGAATTACCTTGGTTCTGCCTATGATCTTCTAAATGAGTCTTAGGAAGACATCCTATTTCAATGTTCACCTGGGATAACTCCCCCTCAATAGTGGGACTAGAACAGATTTCAAAGTCTTGTCCATGCACCATCATCACAACATTTTTCTATGGATGGAGCTAAAAATTCCAATCATTCATGATCAGGGAATTGAGTAAAAAAATGTTAATTAGACAGAAAATAAAGGCTCGTATCCAATCATTCTTTAAATAGTTCCCCAAATTCTTCTAAAGTAGTGGGGATATTAATATGTTCCAGTATTTCACCAAAAGGCATTCCAAGATTTATCATGGATTTTATTTACATCCCATGCCCTGTGTTAATATCACTCATTGAAACAATTGGAGTAGTTGTTTCATCACCTTCCTCTGACGAATCGAGACCCCGAACAACCTCCTCAGTGATAACCACAAGGTCATCATTAGTCATCATTGGATTCTACAATTCATGAGATGAACCAGAAATATTATAGAAGTGGAAATTAGTCATTATAATGTGTCATCTTATGAAATAACTTTGAAATACTATATTTTTCATCCATCTCCATAGTGGAAGGAATAATGATAGGAACATATAATGCATCCTTGACCTGTATTTATTCTTCAGTTGAGGGAGCCATTTCACTTGTAGGGATCTACGCTTGGTCCAAAGAACCGTCCTAAATTCTCTATGTATCATTTTAACTCCCTTTAGAGAGGAATTGAAAGTATTTCCAGCAATCCAAATAATTTTATAAATTTGTCTCAGGAAAATATGAATGGCACCAAGATAACTTATCACAGTTAGCAAGGCATTTAGCCAAATATTTCACCCCTCAGTGTTCCTTACTTTTCATCTTCTTTGAAGGAGGGATAACATAAAACTCCCCAAAAATAGGTATTATAGGTGGGAATTATCCTTCCATATCATCCTCCATATCATGTTGTCCTACAGATACCTCTCTTGATTCAGGGGGTGACCGAGTAACCCCAATCAAAGTGCCACCAGGGCTATACCGTGGCGATGGAACCTAAGTAGATTTTCCTTTAGCCTACAAAAAATTAAGATGGTGTTCAACTTTAGTAATGACTCTTTGATTGAAATATAAAGGAAAAGAAGAAAAGAGTTTGAGAAGAAGATAACTTACATCTTTGGGATTGAGAAATTCACACCATTCCTTAGAAGCTGATTGATCGATCCCTTTTGCAGTGCCATGTTTTATCATATCCCACACAAAACTTGTGACAGAAATGTTATTTTTGATTGCATGAATGATCATATACATCTCCTATATATATGAATCTCTACTTTAGTAGGATTATCCTCAAAGATAATTTTAGGTGAGACTCAAAGATATCCTATCCCCATAATTAAAAACTCCACACATAAGAACACCCTCATAATTTCAGCATCCTAAGATAGGTCTTTCCACATTTAGACTTCCTCTATTCATATGTATTCTAAAAACATTCCATCCTACTGTGAGGATAATCTTGCAGCCTAGAATTTCACAGGCTTACCAACCCCTTCTGTCACAGACAACGGATGATAAAATGGAACATGATTCTCTTCTTAGTGATGGTGACTAGACTGATTCGCTGAAGCTTCAATTAGTTAATTTGATGTATACCTATTGATTCTGGTTGGTGGATTATATCTTGCATGAGGTCATTTAGGTGGGATGTGAACCTATTTATCCACACTATCTAACTCATACAACACAACCTTTTTTGGAGATGTATAACCTTTCTAATGAGAAGGATCTTTTCAGTTATGCCTCTTATCACATTCCAAGGAAAAACCTTGTCGATCACCCCTTCAGGGTATGATTCAATATAAGCTTTGTTATACCAAGAAGTTAATCCCCTAGTTTCATCTGTTGGAGGTAGGTTAATCACCACCTTCATCAACTCTATAGCTATGAGCATCCACAACTATCAATCTACCATCAAATTATGTTCTAATCTATTGTGAATCGGAGGGGATATAGTTATTGGATGCAGGAAATTGAACTTGAGTGCAAACTGCTATGGAGAATAATCCTTGCAAATAATCTCACCATTAATCATGGACACCAACACAATATCCATGAAGGCTAGCATGCATGACCTTAACTCAGTGCTGGTTTCCCCTTTATCAGTTAACTTTCCCATGGGAATATTCCCATTGGGAAAGAAAATTAACTCTTAAATAAACTCAACCTTATCTAAATTTCATGATGTTTCAAGGACATGGGTGGATTAATAGATAAATCTTGGACATATGGTTAGAAATTTATTATAAGGACCTTGATCCCTCTTTGCACGACATAAGTCTAGAAATGAACCATGATCCATCCCCAAAAAACATGGAACAACCCTTCTATTCGGAAAGGAGCCTTCCCACCATATATATTCCATAGGCTACTATGGATTTTTTCTAAAACATGTGTGGACAACCCTGCTTACTTTTTATCTTTCATCTTGGTTTTTAAAATGAATGTTCTCAGCCTTATGTTTCCATTGTAATAATAGAAAGGAAGAAAATATATGCAAATACACATGGCCAGAAATCCCATGAGACGTGTCTTAGCTGGAACATTGGGCTGAGTTTCATATCCCAACTTGTAAAATTATCCATTTTCCAATGTCATCCAGAAGGTACCAATTGCAATTCTCTTTGCCACCTTGGTACTACTTGTTGGACACTTGCAAGTGGGGCCTTCCCCCTTCTTCCTCAAGAATATTTTCATCCACACCTCTAGATGAATATTCCATTTTACATAGGGTCTAGAATTTTTAATATTATGGGATATTTTTAGTTTCTCACACACTAAAGCTGGTGTCCTTGTGGCATCATTCCATGTTACCTTCAGAGGGATGAAATTTTCAGACATATCTTCAAGAATCAGAGCTCTTGAGATCTTGTGAACATCCCACAAACTGATGCCAACTTCTCCATGAATCAGATGAAAATAATATGTCTTTGGACTCCACCAGCTCAATATCTCTAGAAAAAAATTGTCATTCCTATATGAATAGGACTTACCTACCCACATGGCCTCATAAATTCCAACATCCTCATAGTCTGTTTTGAATTATGTATAGGTTTGTCATACCCAGTACTCCCACATCCATGAGGGATTAACACCCCCTCCTGCACAAAAGTCCTAACCTTTCTTCCAGCCCTTCGATTGATCTATCTATGAATCTAAAAAGATAGATGAATAGAAATGTATCTTTAGTTCAACTATGTGTGGTTTTTGATTTGGAGCACATGGGATGTGATGCATAAAATATGTCATAGTTGATGTCCCATCATTGATATATGCACCCACACTAGAAATGTTGGTGGTTAAGAAGTTCTTGTGGTCATGAAACCAAGAGGTCGGGAGGAAGTTATTTGGAGCCTATGTAAATGCCTCACACATATGGCTATAACCATAAAGTGGAAGATAATAACTCTTCCTAAAATCATGGTGATATTTCTTTAGAAATCCCTCCAGATCATGAAATTTCGTATCATAGATATTGTAATAATCATGCCCTACGGGTTTCATCATCTCCTCAATCTGTTTACTAGACAGTTCATCAGAAACTGAAGCTTTATTGGTAGCCATTGAACCTACAAAAAAATATCCAGTTCATTTTAGAGTAGGTTCATTTTGAAGAGAACCATAGAAATAATAAAATTTGTAAAAGGCCTGATTTTGCGAAAGTAGATTTCTCAAGTGCATCACACAAGTTCCTCATGAAGGCCTATCATTCACAATACCTGCACAATTCAATCACCCATGCCAATTCATCTTACATCCAAATACATATTGTGTCTGTGTGAATGAGAGTGTTAGTGAAAGAACATGATTGGGGGATTTGCACGAGAGACTAGCATAACAATACCGAAAAACTCGGAACCATGAGAGTTGGTCACTATAATGAAGACCCTGTTTATAGGTAAGGAGGCCTATCTATGTGAATAGATTATGACGAATACCTGAGAGAACAATGGAGCATAGAGGCTTTCAGAATCCATTCATCCCTTTCATCCCTTTACCTTAGTATTATAACATATTTATTCAATCATATCCAATCCTGAGGGGTGTTTTTGTTATCACTCTATTTGATCAACATGGATGAAAAACAAACAAAGGTAAATAACCTAGAAAAAGACAGAGAAATTAAATGAAGAATGATAAGAAACTCAAGGACCCCAAAAGAGAAGCTCACCCAAGTTATCCCCAAACATCATTGGCATGAAAGGCCATGTGTGACCTACTTTCACATGACACTAGCATACGAAAACTATGCAAAAATACACCTTCACTTGAGGTACCATATTTGCCTATAAATATTCTCTTGGGGTCTTCATTTGGATGGAAGAATTTTCTTGATGGCTAATTACAGCTCTGATAACCCCAGTACTACTCTCAAGGAATATGAAACATTATAGGTAGTTTTCTAACACCTAATGAAGATGGAATTTAAGGGGGGGGGGGGTAGTGTAACTAAAGTCCTCCTGGGGTCTAAAGTAAACAACTCCTATGTGAGGCATTCCCCCAACCCCTAATCAATGAATTCTAGTGTGAGGTTCCCTTTCTTAATCATGGGCTTGCACGAGTTACCTCTAGTAACACCTGTTGAGACCCTTGAAGGCCTGAGAAATGCCTCACCCAAGTGTGTTCTCCCAGTTGGTCCATCTCCCATGTTTCTCCCAATTATCCCTAGTCTACCTGCGTGGAGCACCCCTTGCACGAGCCTCCCTGGTTCACCCTACTCTCCAGCCTACGTGATCCATTCATGAGGCCTACCTCAAAGCCAATAATGGTAGGTACTCTCCTTCTTTGGATCCCTTGTCTGGAAGAGATCAAGTTGAAACCTCCACTAAGACCTCATGACATTCAAAACCTTAGGAAAAGGCACATAAGTGTTTCTCACATATGGATTTGTATTTTACGGTCAGATTTTTCCCAACCTTGTCTTGACATAGATTCAATATCCTTAGAGAATATTTATATATGTATATCTATAGTAATAAAGACTTTTACCCTAGAGATAGTGTTGTGGAGTTCCCAATCTAGAAGAAAATGGTTAGGACCATTTTTGACCATTCTCGTCTCTACGACCCATAGCCTCTGGTTCCCAGCAGGGAGGGTGAGGATCACACTTTCTTTTACTTTCAACAAAGAATGAGATCTTTCTACTGTTGTGGAACCAATTTTAGGGAATCCATCCTAAAGTAAGCCCAGAGCCATTCAAGTAGGAGGTTGCAGTCTTTCTCCTCTCTAACACTAAATCCTTAACTTTCATTCCTTCTTTTCCTTGTACTCATGTCTGATGTAAAGTGAAGAGAGGGAAGTGTCGTAGCCCCAACCTCTTCCATCATAGCCCCATCCTCTTCTGTCATAGCCCCGACCTCTTCTACCAATGAAGGAGAAAATGAGTGTGGCCTATAAAATCTTCTATTTCCTCTTGTTTCTCACACTGATCATGATTCACAAAGGATTATAGGTTAGTGGTGATCCTGACATCTACACAATCCACCTGAAAAATTAAACTATGAAAACTCTGATTCCTTTTATAACTAGGATAGGTAGTACACATACCTAAGGCTCGAGATCAAGGGACATCCTCCTTTGAAGTTATTACCAAATCAAAACCCCAATTTACCAGGGAATCCTCTTCAATAATAATCCACAACTTAATTATCTAAAAGGGAAATACTCTCCTATGATACATACCCTTTAGGGCCCCCATAGGTGATTTTCCTCGATATCTAACTATGTGGGATTTTCTTCCCATCCTCATGGGATATGTGGGAAGCATCCATGAGTTTCAAACCCAACACCCCAAATCAAACCTATTCTCTCTGGTACACATTCTTGGTAGGGTTTAATTCAGAATGAGAATCTATATCACTTTTAGGTTCCTTGGGATACTTCAACATAAGTTCCACACCAAAATTTGACTAGGCACTTTCCACCTAAATGTCCTTACCATGTGATTCTAATCTGCATAGTTGGGTCCTCATCACATGAACTTAAAAGGTATGATGTTCCCAGTTAAGAGGCACAAAAATATGTGGGTTCTGATTCCTCACACAAGGATATATAGGAATCCCATCTATGGGTTTGATCTCGACATCCAAACAATTCATGTCTCCCTAGATGATGATAAACTCCATAGTGAACTTCATCTCCCTGGATGAAAATAAACTCCAGAGTTCCCCACTCTGTGGCTAGAACACCATAATCATCGTAATAATAGCCAAAGAATCTCTAAGTAGTATATGGGAGGATACCATTTATGGAGAAACTCATATACATAAAGATATCACCATTAATAAAGAACCTTAGATACATATAGATGATTTTTAATTCCACACATACTAATAATTGATTTCTAATATTGGGATAACCAACATCATACTTGGAAATTAATGAATGATTCATGAACATATCTTAAATCTATAAGAGAGTCCCAGAGTAGGCAGCAATCCCCCCCCAAAAGGGTGTGATGAGCCCAACCACCCATCCTCTTAACCAATGTGAGTTCATAAGCATCGTTTGTAAAAATACCTAATGAGTGTCTGCCTTTGTAAAGTAGGTCCATTCAGATATAGAACCATTGGGTGTTTTTGGTTTCATGAACAAACCCATTGTAAACTATTCAGAAATTTTGTTTCTCATGAGGCCCTGTTTCCATCAGAAACAAAAAATGTTGAACTTTATATGAATGAATAAATTACGGAATATCCTTTAATAAAATGGATGTAATGATTAATCTCTGTCGGACCATTCCATTCCTTGAGAAAAACCCATTTCCACTGGAAACATCATCAATGGAACTTTCACCAGAAAATGACAAGGGAGAAAGGCCAAGCTTATGGGATCACAACAACTAAGTCTGAAGTTCCTAATAATGTGGTAGCTGGTACTTTAATCATATCCTAAAATTTATCTAATGATTTATTTGATTCTAGATCATGAAATTATAATATATCTTCTATTTTTTCTAGGAAAATTATATATTTCCCTAGCACCTTAAGAATGTATTTTTTAGTAAAGACTCCTAGTGGAAGTCTCACCATGACATGTATGTATTAGTTAGTTCCCATTATGACACATAAACATGCCCCATTTGTTTACTATATTATTATACCTATGGTTAATTTTTATATATTCCTTGATATGTATTGGATTACAGAATATAATTAAAAAATTTATTATAAAGAGAAAGAAATTTTGAATCTTTATGAAGATGTGTAATTCACTATCATTATTAGGGATACTTCATCAGAGTAGTATCTAAATCCACCCCAAAAGATCTTCTGAATCATATTCTTATGGAATAAGAGAAGAAAAAATATACAGATAGAAAAGGTAATATTCAAATTGAGGATGTACCTATCAACTTATACTACAATGATATATTCCTCAAGGGATTACATGGACACCCACTAGAGCATGAGATTGATTATTCCATTAATTTATTCCCAGATTCAAGACATATATCAACAAATCCATATAGAATGGACATTGCGTAATTGGTGGAATTGATGGAACAACTATAAGAGTTATTTAATAATGGATTTATATACCCTAGTGTTTCACCATGGCCAACCCTGGTTTTCTTCATTATAAAGAAATATGGATATATGATAATATGCATTGATTATAGGGAAATCAATTATATTATGATAAATAACAAGTGTCATATACCTTGTATTAATGGATTATTTAATAAAAAAATGGATATAAATATTTTTCCAATATTTACCTTTGTTATGGATATCATTAATTATGAGTAAATAAGGAAGGTATTCCAAATACAGTATATCTAAAGTGGTTTAGAAATTACGATTTTACAGAAATTCCATTTGTATTGACTAAATCACCCTATATTTTCATAAATATAATGAATAGTGATTTCATGGAATATCTTGATGATTTTTTTGTGGTATTTATTTGTAATATCTTGGTGTACTCTAAGAGATTTGAGGAGCATGAGAGTAACTTGCGGGTCATTCTTGAGTCTCTTAGAAGAAAATATCTATATGAGAAATTTATCAAGTGTGAATTATGGATTCAAGATGTTTATTTTCATAGAAATACAAATATATGGAATCTCAGTTGATCATGTGAAGAAAAAGAAATTCCATGAATGGCCTAAACCAATGAACATAACTGAGGTACATAGTTTCATCAGTTTGGTAGTTTAGTATCAACTATTCATTCAAAATTTTTTCTTAATTGGATAACCCATTAATCAAAAGTACTTGTAAATGGGTTAAATTTATATATATAAAGTAATTCGAATAATTATGTGAATAATTGAAGAGAAGATTAGTGAATTCTCCAATTTTTACCCTTTCTTTAGGAAATGATGGATTTTTGATATATTTTGATGTATCGATGAAGGGACTTGGTTGTATCCTTATAAAAAATTATAAAGTTATTACCTATGTATCTATATTATTATACAATAATGAACAAAACTATACCACTCTTGATATTGAGTTAGAATTCATAATATTTTCTTTGAAGATATGGATAAATTATCTCTATGGTGAAATATGTGAGATATACACTGACAATAAGAGCCTAAAATACATCCTTTCAAAGAAATATATCAACATAAGGAAAATATAATGGCTCCAGATACTCAAGTATTATGATTTCTCAATAAAATACCATCCAAGGAAGGAAAATATGGTGGCATAAGTATTGAGAATGAAAAATCATTATGTTTTAACCAAAATGGAGATTGATAAGGAATCTATGTTCATGGAATTAGTATTGATGGAATTGAGAATTTTTAAGGAAGGGTAAATATCAATATTTTTTCAAATGATTTCAAAACCATTTTATTAGAAAAGATAGAAAGTTATTAGTTTGATGATGATTATTTTTAAAAGAAAACTAAAGCCGTAAATGATGGGAAATTGGAAGACTTTGTATATAAAAGTGATGTTATGAAATTTATAAAGAGACTATCTATTCCACATACACCTAAGCTGAAGAGAGAATTATTATATGACATGCATATCTCAAATTTCTCTATAAACTCTATCATCACCAAAATGTATATAGATTTTGTGGATCATTTTGGGTGAGATAATATGATGCAGGAAATATTTTATTATGTGTAGATAAGTTTTTTATTTTCAATTGGTGAAGGATAAGAGTCATTATCCTAGAGGATTCATGCAACCTCAACCTATACCTACATGTAAATGGGATGAAATTAAAATGCACTTTTTCACGGAATTACCAAATTCTCCGAGAAATAATGATGAAATATGGGCTATTATTGATCAACTTACAAAATCTGCACATTTCATCACTATAAGGGATGATTTCCCTATAGAGTACCTTACATGACTCTATATTAATTTTTTTTAATACTTAATAGTGTATCTATTTAAATTTTGTTTGATCATAATACACTATTTTCATTTAAATTTGAGAAAATTAAAAAGAAGGCTCTTGGTACCAAGATTCATTTTAGCATTGCTTATCATCCAAAAACTGAAGGGAAGTCAGAAAAGACTATCCAATATTTAGAAAACATGTTGGGGGCTTGGTCTCTTTTCTTTCAAGGTATGTGGGATTAATATTTACCTTTGGGAAATTTTTCCAATAAAAATATCTTCCATTTGAGTATTAAAATGATACCGTATGAAGCATTATATGGAAATATATGTCTTACTGAAACTTGTTAGGATGAAGTTGGTGAAAGTAATCTTATAGGCTCATAACATGTGAAGGATACAACAACAAATGCAAATACTATTCAAACCTATGTCAAATGAGGTCAAAATAGGTAAAAGAGATATGCCTATAAATGGAGGAAAGATTTTGAATTTCAAGTGGGTGGGGGGCTTAAATATTCTTGAATTTATATCCATGAAAGGGTGTTATAATATTTGGTAATAAAGGAAAAATGATCCCCATGAACATTAGACCTTTTGAAATCCTATAAATAATTGGATATATGTCTTAGCGTTTGGTAATTCCACCTGAAATTTATAAAGTACATGATGTGTTCTATAACTCTTTGTTAAGGAATCACATGATAGACCCAAAGCATGTGATCACTTCAAAACAAATGGAATTAAAACCTGATTTGTCTTACTATGAAGATCATATCCATATTCTGGTTATTAGAGAACAGGTGTTGAGGAATTAGATGACTCATATGGTAAATGTACCTTGGAAAAATCATAAGATAAAACAAAAAATATGGGATCCTGAAGAAATTATGACGAAAAATACCAAAATATATTGATGAGGTGACATTTTGAAAATTTCAATGATGAAATTTTTTGAATGAGGGAATAATTTAACACACCAAAATTTGACGGTATCACTAATTTTAAATAAATTTTATCTCTTTGATATCAAGCATTGTAAACAACTTTTTATCAATGTATTTGAAGTCAAATTAAATGAATACTGTGAAAATTGACATTAATGATAATTCAACAAAATAATATTTTATTCAGTAATTTAAATATAATTTAAATACTGAAATAGGACATTAGGGTATGATAGGGTATATAATGAAAATTACCAATACAATATTTAAATAAATAGTTACCTTATATGTAAAATTATAACCCCTTAAGAGTGTGAAATATGTTACCATGGTTAATGTTAAAATAGGTTAACTATGGGGTTAAATAAAAAGATAAGGTTTAAACCACACTATAATAAAAACATAAATTAATGATGTTTTTATCTTGAATTAGTTAATTTTTAAAACATTCCTAATTCATTTATCAATGTTTTTGAAAATCATCAGGAAATGAGGTGTCACTAATTACTGACGCTTATAAACGTTGGAAATTAGTGATTTTTATAAATGTACTCAATTAGTGACATTTATAAATGTCACAAAATGGAGGTGTTTATAAACATTTCTAGCGACGTTTATAAATTTCACAAATCTGGGACATTTCATTTCCTAACATTTTTTAGAAGCGTCATTAAATGGGTTTTAAAATTTCCAAACTTATTAGTAGAATTTATAAATATTTATAAGATGAAACATTTATAAAAAATGTTAATTAGAGACACCTCATTTATCGAGGTTTTTTATAACCTCGTAAAATGAGTTATTAAATAGCCACTATTTCTGTAAACATGACTATGTTTTTTGAAATTAATTATTTTTTATACCCTGTTTTTTTAAAATATTATATATTTTTTCAATAACCCACCATGATGATCCCTCAAAATCCCCTCCACACACCTTTGATGATAATAATCTGACTCCCTCCAATGAGCATGCCTCCCTACAGCCCTCCATAGACAATGCCAAGCTACCTACCTCCAACGAGCCTACCCCCTGATTCCCTACATGGATGATGATGATCTGCCTACCACCTCTCTCTGATGATCCGAATGAGTCATCCTCCCTGTTTCCCTTCACTGATGATGA
The DNA here is from genome assembly GCA_963277665.1 of Viscum album. NCBI lineage: Eukaryota > Viridiplantae > Streptophyta > Magnoliopsida > Santalales > Viscaceae > Viscum > Viscum album. The sequence goes on from OY728132.1 coordinate 1,819,261,158, forward strand.
GATGAGCCTATATCCCTCCTCATGATGCCTCCATGTGTGCACCCCCTCCCATTTTTCCTTACTAAAAATTTGCATCCAAATGGATTTGAACCCAATAATTGAGTACTCCTAGGGAACCACCAAAACAAATCATCTAATATATTTTTTCTTTTAAATGGTATTATGCTATATATATATTAAAATATTTCAATACTAAAAAATAGATATATTATATATATAATTATATATATAAATATACAGATATTAATATACATATATGTTTATATGTCATATATATATTTGTCTATATTAATATATAATTATATATATATATATATATGTTTATATATATGTGTTGGTGTGTGTGTTTATAAATATATATGTGTATGTACACATATATATAATTATAGTTATAAATTTTTATATGTTTTATATATGTGTGTGTGTGTGTGTGTCTGTTTGTATTTGTATATATAAATATATATTTGCATGTATACATATATAACTATAATTATAGTTTTTTATATTTATATATGTAAATATACATTAATAGAATTATAATTATAATTATATATAATTAGCCATACTTTTTTTAAAACATGACTAAATTTAAAATATGTTTGTTTTTATATATAAATATATGTACATATATGTGTGAGAGAGAGAGAGTGTGTGTGAGTGTGCATGTGTTTATATATATAATACATGTTTATATAGTGTTTGTTTATATATATGTATATCAAATATAGTAAATAACTCAGCAAGGCTCAAACACAAGACTTCACTGAGACTCGCAGGGCAACTACCATTGGGCTACACCCTGATATATATATATATATGTGTGTGTGTGTGTGTGCGTGCTTATATATATAAATATTATGATATTTAAATATATATAATAATGTATCTATATATAAATATAAATTTTAATATATAAATATAAATATAAATATACTTATAGAATTTCAATTTTATATAATATAAAATGTTTTAAATGAGTGGGAGAAAATGTCACTAAAATTACAAATTTTCATAAAAATATCAATAAATATAAAATTTCCATGTTTCCAAAAAAATGTGACCAAATTAGCTATTTTTAGAGAAAGCATGGCTAAATTAGAAACATTTTCTAAAAAAATCTTAAATTTAGAAACTTTTTCTGAAAATATTTCTAAACTAGCAATGTTTTAAAGAGTCGTCACTAAAGTTAAATATAACCGTGTTTTCAAATGTGCTAAAAACATCACTAATTAAGGAAACTTTTACAAAAAATGTCACTAACCTTAAAATTTTCCTTGTTTTTAAATGTGGCTAAAAACATATAAGAACTCAGATCTTCTTTTCAGGTACGAATCTTGCTTTCTGGTTGTTTTTTTAGAAAAATAGGAGTTTCTAGAAATTTCAAGAGTACACAACGTGTACTTTAAGTACATACCGTGTACCCGGTTGCCGCTAGTGACCATGTGCTGGCCGTGTAATGGTTGAGTACATGGATGTGTGTGGTGACCTAGAGACCACCTAAAGCGGAGGCCAAAAAGGTATATACACACTGTTTACTTTTAAAATACATGCAGTGTACTTTATTTTTTTCATTAAACGGACTGGGGTCATGTTTGATGGACATAACCATCTTATTCTTCGCCCGTCTCATCTAAGAGCATCCGTACGGCCACAGATCTTCTCCGAGCCCCTGACATGCTACCTGTTCTCCAAATCAACCATCGTCGATTGCGTTGGAACCGTATCAGTGAGTTCTTATTTCTTCTTGAACATCATCTCTTGATTTCTCCTATCTCTCAAGTTATCCTAAGTTGAACATTTTAAGAGTTTTTGTAGATATATAGAATTCTAGGAATATTAAAGGCTTGAGACTCAAGTATATCAATTGTACAATGCCTAGGAAGGTGGTTTGTGCCTTTCCTTAGATAGTCTTTCAATTTTAGGTGCAAAAGTGCCCAATACCCTAGAACGGGGTATTTCGTGTTTATAGTTACTAGCCCTATTTTTCCTTCTATGCCTAGTTTGTTTGGATAGTTGTTGTTTTCTTATGAATAGGGTTAATTATTCCATGCTATGGAGGGTTTTCACATGTTTTCTTGTTTTGACTGTTTGGTATATCTTTTCCTGTTAGGCTACTGCTTTGCTTCCCATGTCTAGTATTTTTAGGATGGATTGATTATTATCTGACATGCTATGATATGTTTTAGATTGTTTATCCAAGTATTTCTTGAGGTTTACATTGGATTCCATATGTTTTTGTGCTCAATTGAATTACAAAGGGCTGTGAGAACTTGGTGTAGTAGACCATATGGAGAATGGGCATTGAGGGCTTCTCTAGAGTGTCTCTTTTACTGTTATGTTGCAAGACCATAGGGGGGATGAATGTTGAGTGCTCCCTCAGAGTGTCTATAGTTCCTTGATGTGGTCCACAGGGGGAATTTTAAGTTGAGTGCTTCTCTAGAGCACCTATTAGTTACTGATATGAGACCGCAAGGGGAATTAACGGTGAGTGCTTCCTCAGAGTGTCTTTGCTAAAGTAGAACCAGAGGGTTTAGACTGTGTGTACTTCCCAGAAGGTTTCTTGTGTTTGTTTTGGTTAAACTAAAGGGGTTAGGCTGTGAGTACTTCCTATAGGGTTACCTATTTTTGATTAGATGCTTACATGATATATGAAAATGAATTCATTTGAAATTGTAGGATTGTTACTATGTGTACTTCCTTGTTTACTACTTCATTTTGTTTATTGCTTGCCATATATATTCACTGACTATTAGGCACAGATCTTTAGGTGGTTGCCTACTAGGATTAGTCTCACACCCTATTTGGGTCATGCTTTTGGGACTAAACAGATTATATTGCTGTAGGTATAGATAAGGGAAAGTTCCCTTCTACTTCAGGTACTTGATTGCTACGGAGCTGGGGAGCATGGGACCAAGCTGAGGCTTGCAATGATATGGATCATTTTATCTGTTTTCTATTGTACTTTGGTTTAGTATAATATTCCATCATTGTGAATTGTTTGGATTCTTTCCTAGACACACACACACACACATATATATATATATGTGTGTGTGTGTGTGTGTGTGTTTATGTGTGTGTGTGCTCCAGCTGTTTATTACTTCTACTGTTTACCTATTGTATGTTTTACTGCTTCCTCTATTTCTATCTTTTTTACTTCCACTGTGTTAATCTACTAAAGAGTGCATAGTTTCCCCACTATCACACCCAAGGCCCTTGCTGCTGTTTGGTGTCCTCTGGCATTTGGGGAAATGCGCTTGAGGCCATGTGACAAACTACGTATGGGGCACCTCGGGGTGGCTCCTAGAACCAGGACATTACCGAGTGGTATTAGAGGAATTATTTTCTTCTTGGATTACTGTTTGGAGCCTATAGCCAGGGATAAAAAGGAATAGGTAGTTGGTAATAAGTTGTGCCTGGGAGTAGCTAACCCGTGTACAGGGAAAAACTAATTTACCTCGTTATTGCAATTTTTTTTAATTCTGCAATTTTTACAGTTGATTTGATTTCACCATTGGGTGATTCACATGTTTTGTGCTGTTATTATTGATATTATTTAGGTTCTATTTCTATTTCAACCCAATGAGATGAGGGTATTCCATCTCATTCATCATATAGGCACTTGCTAGAGATCACATGTCATGCATTCTTTCCATGCCATTTAGGGTGCATTAGCGATTGCATGCTATTGTGATAAATGCCTTGATAGAATACTAGATTTTAGATAAGGTATTGGTTGTCAAAGTTTTTGTTTGAATGAATGCCAAACTTTGGTTATTGAGGTTTTATGTGCCCTCATGGATATTAATTTGGTGGATCATTGCCTTGTTTTACTTGTATATGACCTGTATAAGATGCCAAGCTTTGATTTTTAGGGAGTATGGACCCTCACAAATCAAAATTTGGAACCTTAATATTCATTTCAATGTTTTTTTGGGTTCCAGAGTAGTTTCTGAGGCTTACCATCCAAAAGAACCCAGAATACACGGTGTGTAATGATGAATACATGCCATGTGTCCTTCTATTCAGGAAGGAACTATTTTTCTTAAGTACACAATGTGTATTTTATGTACACACCATGTAGTCTCTAACCATGTCACTGGATATGTGGGAAGAGACACGGGGTTGAGAAATATTTGGTAGGACACACCGTGTTGCATAGACCATGTTTCCACCCATGTGACTAATGAAACAGATGGATAAAAACTTAAGTTACACATGTCGTGTCAAGCTTGAACACGCCATGTACTGTAACCCATGTATCCGAATGTGTATCAAACAACACAGGATGGTGGAAACCTTCTTGTACATGCCGTGTCTAGGATAAAAACACTGTGTATTGTCAAATGTGTGTTCACCCGTGTGACTAACAACACAGGCAGTTGAAACCTAAGCAGTACACACCGTGTCAGTCTAGAACACGCTGTGTATAGTGAGCTATGTAACCAGCCATGTGACTAACAACACGAGTCAGTGAAGTTCATCTAGTACATGCTGGGTCTGGAACTAACACACTGTGTGGTCTTGTTCTAGGAAAATTGTATGGCTTAGATGTGTAGTATAACTCAGGCAGGGGTAGAGTATTCAAGTACACGCTGTGTGTTAGGATAGCACGCCATGTGTATGGGGTGTTACACGACCTGGGTTGGCAGAAGCACACGCCCATGTGAAGGATTAAGGGAACATGCCGTGTATGCATAATACATGTCATGTACCCATTTTTTGAAAAACTTGAATGCTTTATTTCTCTTGTTCCCTTCTTATGCTTCTAAGTTTTAGTCCCTGGTAATATTGATCTAAGGTGAGCGCTTAACCTTGAAGAGTTATGCCACCAAGACATCCTCCAGTTGTTCACCACTTACAGGGCAGTGATCAGACACTGGATATAGCTGATCAGGGACTACTAGCAGATCCTCCATCTGTGCCAGTCTTGGAACCAAATGTCATTCTAAACACAGGTTCTAATGCACAGTTCTAAGCGGGCTTTAGGAGGTTTATTCAAACATTTCAAGGAGTACCTAATCCTGCCCCGTCTATGGCAGAACTAATGCTGGTCTTTCAGTAGTAGTATCCTCCCACTTTCTCATGGGATGGATGACCCCAGGCTATAGAGTCATGGCTATAAGCCATGCTGACGATCTTCAAGCATCTGGAGATGCCTTTAGAGATAAGGGTGAAGCTTTCTACGTACATGCTTTAGGATTCTACCAAGAGATGGTGGGATTTGATCTCACAGGTGGGACGCTAGTAGGTTATGGAATGGGATGAGTTCCAGCGTGCCTTCTATGAATACTTCTACCTGGAGATTTTGAGGGACAATCAAGCCCGAGAGTTTATGGGTCTGGAGCAGGGTACTCCTTCGGTTATGGAGTATTCTTCTCACTTCACAAAGCTGCAGCGCTTCATGCCTATTTTAGGAGGTGATGAGTTATTTTTTTCAAGAAAGTTTGAGGATGGTCTCAGGCACAACATTTGATATCAGATGACCATCTTTAGGTCGACTTCCATCACTTATATAGTCAGCAAGTGCTTATCATGGAGCACAATTTGAGGGAGTTTGGAGTGCTGAGCCAGGGCGGTTCAAAATCCGGACCTGGTATCCCTCCCACTGATAGCCGGAAGTGCTGCTGAGAGTCTACACACAGATATACAAGGAGACGATAGACATATTCTAGTATCTAGTTGGTGTGATACCAGTGCAAGAAGAGCGGTAATATGAGGACAAATTTCCCAAGAGACCCATTGGAGTGCTGATCACACGGTAAGATGGGACATCTTTAGTGTTTCTGTCAATTTTTCTCACCAACAACTGGTGACAGGGGTTCTTCTATGACTCCTCATTTAGGTGTAGTACCACCAGTTTCTCACCAGTTTAAGAACTGGAGTTCTTCCGGCCATTCAGGCTGAAGTGGAGGTCGTGGCTGTGGTAGCCAGTTTCCAGGAATTCAGCGACAATAGGGTGGATCAGCTCAAGGTGGTTAGGTAGGGTTGTAGGGCCACGATGCAGGTCAGACTTTTGTAGTGGAGCAGACCTAGTAGGATCAGGACCCTGTACCCTCTAGAGTTCGAGGTACGATCCTAGTTGCCTCAGTTTTAGCTTCTTCTCTTTTCAATACGAGGTATTCCCATAACTTTATATTTGTTGCTGTTGTGGAGCGCCTTGGGCTCTGTATGTTTTCTTATGTTGATATCTTGACGCTAGACACACCGTTGGGGAAAATAAAAACTAGTGTACAACAGTGCAAGGAGTTCCCTTTAGAGGTTAGTGTGTGTCACTTATTATAGGACCTTTATGTCCTAAAGATGACATGCTATGGTGTTATTCTTGAAATGGACTAGTTAGTTCCCTTCCAGGTAGTTGTCGATTTCTATTACTGTATGGTGAGTTTCACATCACTAGAGGGCAGATTGTTTCTTCATAAGGGAGAATGGGATGTCCAGGTGAGCAGAACAGGACCCAAGCATCATGGGTTGGGAAGAGTTACAGCCAATATTGCTAGTCTATATCTGGATGACTAGGGGACTTCACAAATGGACTTTCCTCCAGTGGTGGATCATTTCAGGGATGTCTTTCTAGAGGACTTTTCTAGTTTGCCTCTGGAGAGAGAGGTGAACTTTTATATCATGCTTGTGCCTGGAGCGACACCAGTGTCCATTCCTCTTTATAGGATGGATACACCAGAGTTACAGGAGCTCAAGAAGAATTTGGAGGAGTTGCAGGCTAAGGGGTTCATCTGACCTAGTACTTCTCTTTGAGGTTTGCCTATATTTTTTTCGAAGAAGGCAGACGGTACCCTCAGAATTTTTTTTGGATTATCAGAAGTTGAACTAGTTTATAGTCAAGAACCGATATCCCTTGCCGAGGATTGATGATCTCTTTGATCAGCTTCAAGGAGCCTGGGCGTTCTCGAAAATTTTCTTGAGATCCAATTACCATCAGTTGCGCGTTAGACCATATGATATACCTCTTACTACCTTTCAGAGCAGGTATGGACTATAAAAGTATGTGGTTATGTCGTTCAGTCTCACGAACGCGACTGCGGTCTTTATGGCACTGATGAACCGAGTATTCCATCTATATTTGGATTCTTTCGTGGTAGTCTTTGTGGATGATATCTTGGTGTACTCTCACACTCGATACGACCAAGACACACATCTTGATATTGGTTTGAGTACACTGAGAGAGCATCAGTTATATGCTATGCTCTTAAAATTACACTTTTGGATGGACCAAATTCACTTCTTGGGTCATGTTATCTCAGAGGCAGGAGTATCAATAGACCCAGAGAAAGTGAGAGCAGTAGTTTCCTGGGAGCAGCCAAAGAATGTATTTGAGGTATGAATTTTTCTAGGGCTGGATAGTTACTAAATATGTTTTATACCAGACTTTTCATGCTTAGCAGTGCCACTGAAGGGCCTGACTAAGAAGGGTGCGGAGTACTTGTGGTTAGAATCTTGCAAGTTAGACTTTCAGGAGCTGAAAGGGAGGTTGATTTCAGCAATGATACTAGTATTTACAGAGCTGGGAAAGAACTATATTGTGCATTGTGATGCATCAGGTATCAAGATATGAGCTGTTCTTATACAGGGGAAGGAGTCGTTGCGTACGGGTCTTGGCAATTGAGGCCACATGATAGAAACTACCTGATGCATGATCTCGAGATATATGTTGTTGTTCATGCTTTACGTTGTTGGAGACATTATCTTCTGGGATAGAATTTTGTGGTTTTCAATGACCAAAAAAGTCTCAAGTATATCTTCACTCAGCATGGCCTAAATTTGAGACATCGAAGGTGGGTTGAGTACCTTTAGTCCTTTGAATTTGAGCTTGCCTACACACCTAATAAAGGAAATGTTGGGGTTGATGTGTTGAGCAGGAGGACTCAGATACATGAAATTCAGGAAGACAATAGTGAGTGGAAGCTTATGGCTATGTCCTCTGAGATGTATTTGGTTGTGCACAACAGTTAGGGGTAGATGTTTCTTTCTTCGGTGGCTGTTACCTCTACTCTACTTGATCGATTGTGAATGGGGAAGCTATCATATTCTGAAGGCCTAGTCCTATGGGAGAGTGTTTTAGGAGAGGAACTTATTCCTGGATGGACAGTAGGCAAGGATGATATCTTGAATTTTCATGGACTCGTGTGGTTTCTAGTAGACATATGCAAGGAGATGATGCGAGAATTTCATTCCTTGGTTTAGGCAGTTCATCCTGGTGTCACGAAGATGTATTGTGATCTACACTATCAGTATTGGTGGCCAGGTATGAAGAGAGATGTTGCTGGGTTTTTCATGAGGTATTCCACCTACTAGCAGGTGATGGCAGAGCATCAAAGACCAGTAGGGATTTTGCAGCAGTGACCCATTCCTAAGTGGAATTGGAATGATGTCGTGATGGACTACATGACATGTTTTACAAGGTCACCTCGAGGGAATGATGCAGTTTGGGTTATCATTGATAGACTCATGAAAGTTTATCACTTCTTTCCGATTAAGAAGACCTTCAATGTTGATGAGTTGGGTAGGCTATACATTTGGGAGATTATACGTCTACATGGGGTTACACACTCCATTGTTTCAGATAGGGATGCACGTTTTACTTCTCAGGTCTGGCAGGGACTTCAGAGGGCTTTGGGTACCCAGGTACTTCTGAGTACAACTTACCATCCCTAAACAGATGTCCAGTCCAAGCATACGATTTAGGTGCTTCAGGACATGCTTCGAGCATGCATCCTGGATTTTGGAGGTTCTTTGGAGAAGCACATACCTCTTGTGGAGTTTTCCTACAATAGTAGTCTTCAATAAACTATTCATATGGCACCTTATGAGGCTTTGTATGGTAGGCCATGCCGATCACCCTTATGTTGGCTAGAGGTAGGAGAGGAAGCTATGCTGGGACCTTGACTTTTCCAGGAGACCAAAGAGCAGATAGAGTTGATTCAGAAGAGGATGGCTACTGAATAGTCATGACAGAAGTTTTATGTTGATTGACGGAGATGACCCCTGGAGTTCGAGGTCAGAGATCAGGTTTTCCTGCGTGTCACACCGAGGTTGGGAAACAGGAGGATTAAGAGGTAGGGTAAGCTTTCACCGAGGTATGTTGGACCATTTGAGGTGTTGGAGAGAGTCGGGCTGGTTTCCTATCTATTGTATTTACCTCAGAGTTATCAGGCTATGCATGATGTCTTCCACGTTTCTTTGCTTCATCATTACTTATTAGACCCCTCTCATGTTTTCCAACCTAATGAGGTTAAGATCAAGCTGGATTCCTCATTTGAAGAGTGTCCTATCTGGATTTTTGATCGAAGTGCGAAGGTTCTCTGTGGCTAGTCTGTTCCTCTGGTATGAGTGCTATGGCAGCACGAGAGAGTACATGACGAGACTTAGTAGAGGGAGACCAATGTACGATCACAGTGGCTGGAGTTGTTTGAGGTTTCTTCTTCTACAACGCCTTGCTAGGAAAATTCCGGGATGAATTTCTTTATGGGGGGGGGGGGTTTAAGAACCCATATCTTCTTTTTAGGTATGAATCTTTCTTTTTGGTTGTTTTTTTAGAAAAAGAGGAGTTTTTTGGAAATTTTAGGAGTACACGCTGTGTACTTTAAGTACATGCTATGAACCTGGTTGCCGCTGGTGACCGTGTGCTGGCCCTATAATGGCTGAGCACATGGCCGTGTGTGGTGACCTAGAGACCGCCTAAAGTGGGGGTCAAAAAAGGCTAGTACATGCCATGTACTTTTAAAATACACGCCGTGAACGATCATGGGTGGAGTCTGATGGATAGAACCATCTTCTTCTTCACCCGCCTTGTCCAAGAGCATTTGTACGACCAAAATTCTTCTCTGAGCCCCCGACATGCCATATGTTCTCTGAATAGACCGTTGTCAATTGCGTTGGAACCGCATCGATGAGTTCTCCTTTCTTCTTTAACGTCATCTCTTGATTTATCTTCTCTCTCAAGTTATCCTCAGTTGAATGTTTTAATCATTTTTGTAGATCTAAGGAATTATAGGGAGATTCAAGGCCTGAGACTCAAGTATATCGATCGTACAATGCCAAGGTAGGTGTTTTGTACCTTTCCTCAGATAGTCTTTGAATTTTATGTGCAAAAGTGCACAATACACTAGAATGGGGTATTGTGTGTTTATGGTTTCAGCCCCGTTTTTCCTTATATGCCTTGTTTGTTTGGATAGAGGTCGTTTTTTTATGAATAAGGTTAATTTTTCCATGCTATGGAGGTTTTTCCCATGTTTTCTTATTTTGACCATTTGGTCTAGCTTTGCCTGTTAGGCTGTTGCTTTTCTTCCCATGCCTAGTATTTTTAGGATAGAGTAATTATTATTTGACATGCTATGATATATTATAGATTTTTTATCCAAGTAGTTCTTGAGGTTTAATTTGGCTGCCATATGTCATTTTGCTTGAATGACTTACACAGGGCCATGAGAACCTGGTGTAGTAGACCATAGGGAGAATGGACATTGAGGGCTTCTTCAGAGTGTCTGTTTTATTGTTAAGTTGCTGGACCATAGGGGGGATGAATGCTGAGTGCTCCCTTAGAGTGTCTGTAGTTCCTCAATGCTAGCCAGGGGGAATTGGATGTTGAGTGCTTCTATAGAGAGCCTATTAGTTACCAATACGATACCATAGAGGGAATTGATAGTGAGTGCTTCCTCGGAGTGTATTTTCTAAAGCTGAACCAAAGGGGTTAGACTGTGTGTACTTCCCAGAGGGTTTCTTGTGTTTGTTTTGGTTGAACCAGAGGGGTTTAGCTGTGAGTGCTTCCCAGAGGGTTACCTGCTTTTGATTATCTTCTTACTAGATATATGAAAATGAATACATTTGAAATTGTAGTATTGTTACTATGTGTACCTCCTTGTTTACTGCTTCATTTTTTTAGTGCCTTCCATATATATTCACTGACTGTTAGTCAAAGATCTTTAGGTGGATGCCTACTGGGATTAGTCTCACACCCTGTTTGGGTCATGCTTTTGGGCCCAAAATAGATTATATTGCTGCAGGTATTGATAAGGGAAAACACCCTTCTACTTCAGGTACTTGATTGCTGCGGAGCTAGGGAGCATGAGACCAAGCCTAGGCTTGCGATGTTGTGGAGAATTTTATATATTTTTTAGTGTAATTTGGTTTAGTATTGTATTCCAACATTGTGACTTGTTTGGATGCTTTTCTAGATATATATGTGTGTGTGTGTGTGTGATCCAGTTGTTTATTACTTCCGTTGTTTACCTATTGCATGTTTTACTGCTTCCACTATTGCTATCTGTTTTACTTATACTGTGTTACTCTTCCAATGAGGGCATAGTTTCCCCACTATCACACCCAAGGCCCTCGCTGCTAGTCGGTAGCCTCCAGTGTCTAGGGAAATGTGCTTGAGTCCATGTGACCAACTGGGTATGGGGCACCTCTTGGTGTCTCCTAGAACCGAGACGTTACAAAAAATCACTAATTTAGAAATGTTTTTCCAAAAATGGTACTAAATTAAATACATTTTTTGTCAAACATGGCTAAAACATCACTAAATTCCAATTTTTGGTAGTTCCACCAAAAAAACCTCTCCAAAAATTATTGTTTGATTATGTTCCAACACTATACTACAATAAATTCAGATAAATAGAAATATTAAGGCATTTGGTCTATAAAATGACTTTATTATTATATATTCTTTTAAGAAATTCCAAAAGTGCCCCTCACCTCAATTATAAAAGGCCCCCCATTCCTTTACATAGTTACCCAATAATGAGAAACCTAGAATAAAAAATCTTTAACCATTACTCTTATACACATATTTATCAAACTTAGGGAGGTTTTTGACTCTCTAAAATACCAAAGTCAATTTCCTTAAGAAATGATCTAAAGAAGGTCTCCTGAATAAGAGGTAGTTGTATTACCCAAACTCTACTAATTTATTTCTTATTTTACATATTCTAAGAATTTTAAATTTATTATAAAATAATAAATTCAGTATCCTAAATATAATTAAATGTTATTATGTGTATTAAACCATAATTACCCACCCTCATTCCCATCAAATGGGAAGTGTAAGTATTGCTTGTGCGTACATATGGCTTACCATCTCCACATAGCGATACAATTAATTTCTCATCGCCATATTTTATGGATGGGAATTATTTTGGGTTTAATGTTTATATATGATAATTATGAAATTATTATACCTATATAATTATGATATAATATCTATCTTTTTACCTTCCAGTCCGATGGGAAATGATAACGTCACTCGTGCATGCATGTGAGCCACCACCTCCATGAAGTGAAGCTATTTTTTATTTATATTTTACATGGAGGGTAATGAGGAAGGATTTCATTAATATATATAATTTATATTATAGAAAAATAATCTTTATTTTTTAATTATTATTTACTTTTCTTTCATTCAATCTGTCAAAAAGTGAAAATTGTGTTCATGCGTACATACGTCCAACCCTCTCCTTGAACGATGTAATTAATTTTCTATATATAACTATTATAGATTAATATAAATACATATAAAATGAATTTTAATAATATTTATATAATTATTAACAATATAGATATTATGGATCTTAGATAAATGTATAAATACCAAAATTTCTGAACCAAAACATACCTAAAAAACAAAGCAGTTATTACCCAAAGTAGTGTTTTTTAACAAACAATTGTTTCTAAATAGTTGATAAAATAATATAATTAATTCATAAATGTTATGAAATATATATTATTATGTTTCTAAAATATATGTATAGTACTTCAATATTTATTATATTGGAGGTTTTAACATTTACAAAGGAAATATGACCTGAGGTAAGAGTTCATTTCAGAATCTCAACATTATTAGGGATGGTTTATGTTCATGTCCTTACTAGGGGATTTTTTATTCCATATCCATATTTTCATTAAAATGTTTTAAATAATATTTCTATTTATTTACAATTATTTATTAATGAAATTTTCCCATGTTTGAATTTTTTTAAAATGGTTTGAAATGAATCTTCTTGTCATTTTCCAAATGAGGTAATTTTTAACCTTTTTAAAATTGTGTGAAGGGAATGTTTTTTTACTTATATGACATAAATATATTTTCTTCCCATCACTACTAATATTTTATTTTAATAATACTTTATTATTTTACAAGTTTCTTTTAAAAAAATCCCTTGTATTTGTGAAGTTTAAAAAAAAATATGTAATTGGAAACTGAAAAGGGTATTTTCATCAAGAAATTTTAAATGATCTTTCTAAAGTGTTTTCATCTATGTCAATATCATTTGTTGAATATTATGATTTACTGAGGTTATTATACTATAAAACCATATACCATGTTTTATTGTATTTTTTTTATCAGTTTGACTGGGGATGTACTATTTTAACACCATATACCATATTACTCTGGTTGGTTTATAAATATGTTTATTTATTGGGGGTAATTAATAACATTTCATATGCTAGTTTCAACATTTTTTTGTATCTTTGTTATGTTTCACACCTTTAATATGATGAATTAATTAGAATTACTAAGTGATGGGTGGGGACCTCCGTACCCCCAATGCATTGGTAGGTATCATGAGCCAAAGTATTTTGGGTATTGGCTGAGGCCTTACCCATTTATATAATATTTATTAGAACAAGGCCTCGATGTCATGTTTATGATGTCCAGAATTATTCATTTCCTCGTTATGATATTAGTTTTTTGATGACCATTTAATTATTTGATTAGTTATGATATCTAGGGAAAAGTTTCAAGATCATGTGATTATTTATATATAAATATTTTATCATCATTTATTCCCACTGTATTATTCTTCATTATTATGTAATTGATTAAATGGAATATATTTTCATATATTTACCTATACATATTTTTTATGACTTATTTATTTGTGTTAGCTTTCACTGTATCCATATCCTTACTGATCATCAAATCTCATCCATTTTTATGCTTATTTTTGCACTAAGATTCCAAGAATCGACTTTTGGTGATATGCAGGGATACACTAAGGGGAATAGTGGTTTAATAAAATAAAATGCTATTTTGTGTTTTATTTTAAAATGTAATTTAATATTCAACTATGTATATAGTTTTATAATACTACCAAACAATTTGATCCATTAGGATGTGATTTCTTGTGTCTAGTTCCAATGTAATAAAGTAACCACTGAATCTGGGATAATAAGGTCATGTTCGTTATAGATGGAAACTCAATTAGAATATATCAAGGTGTATATAATGTTTTTTATGCTCATGGGATATAATAATTATAGTTTTCTCAATCTATTATTAAAATTTGTTTAGTATTATTGATGAAATAACATAAAAAACAAGAACAATTTTAATAAGGTGTTGGTGGAAAAGAAGCATTGAGGATTGAGTTTGTTTGAGCCAAGAAGTAGATAGAGGTTGTGTTCACTAAACCACTACCAAAGGATTAATTTCATATTATGAGTTTTAAAATGAGAGTATATCCTCAATCTATCCGATTTTATGATATGTATATTCTATCCACTCATTTATTATATTTGGATTACTATTCCTAAAGGGGAAATAACACAATATATATTCAAGGGATATGTTTTCCCTTAAGAAGGAGAATATATTTAATAGTATTTTTTAAAAGGGGAAAGATGTGAATTACTCAGGTGTGTTGTAAATGTATGTAAAATATTCAAATTATTTTATTGATAATGTTTATAACAAGTTTGTGAGGAATAGTTTTTTCCATGAACCAACCTGGGTCAACCCTGAACTGGTCACCCGAGCCAACACGTGATATCCCCAAGGCTTATTCCCGATTTCCCTTGGGTGGAAAACGCAACAAGGGAATCAACCAGAGAGAGTGATAATTATTTAACCCAATATAAAATGAACATAAGCATCATAAAGATAAATGAGAAGACCAATATAAAATAAAATAAATAGAAAGAATAAAAAAATATAAACTAAAAAATAAAAGTTGAACTTGATGACCAAACAGATCAATGTGTGACCCTATGGGTCACTCATAGTGAAATGCCCCAACCCTGTTTCCCAAAGTCAGTGAATTATTTTATTACATTGGCATTATTACAATAATTTTTTGTCCCAACAGACTGATTAGTTTAGTAGTTTTGGAATACTAGATACATAGATACGTTTAATAGTACAATGTGAAATTAAATATAGCATAAAAAATTCCATCGGGAACATCTACAACTCATAGATTATATCTACAATACATTCGTAATATACTTCTTCAAATCCTGGGGAAAAATAAAACATAAGAAAGGGGTGACCTAAAATGATCAGTAAGGGTAAACAATACAATTGAAACTTAAATAATAACGCTTGGTGAATTACTAAAAGTACACATTCCATTTAAAATAAACTTGAACATAATATGGAATAAATAAGAGATGAATAAAAAATTACCATAATTAAACATACCCATGGATATTATACTAGTTGAATAACCACATGGACCATCAATATTTAGTTTTATAAAGATGGAATACATAATTCTATACATCATAATCACACTGTTAAGGCCTCATTACAAGACCATAATAAGAACACATCAAGGCCTCGTGCCAAGACACTAGTTTGTCTCATGAGACCTACCGATGCACCAAGAGGCTATAGTGGGCCTCAATATTCACTTAATAAGTCTAATGCATGTGGGAATTCATAATTTCATACATCATAATAATTCTTTTTAGGCCTCATGCTAATACACTAGTTTGTCTCATTAGACCCACTGATGAATCGAGAGACTATATCAAGCATCACCCGTCACTTACTAAGTGAAATTAATTCCTCATATGAAATGAGTGAAACATAATCAACATACACATTCATATTTAAACTTAAAATATGAAATGTAAATAACTTTACCCAATCATTAATCATAAATACATTCCATTTGAGGTAATACAGTGAATGGTATCAAAATAGCACATCTACATTCAAAAAAATCAAAAACCATTCAATAAAATATGGTAGATGATATATTGACAGAATAAAACACAATTAAATATAATATCTATAAAAGGATGTTGAAAAATATGAAAATACTCTATTAAAATCATTAAAAATATCTTGAGACAAATACTCCTTTGAAATTATTTATTCAAAATCTACACATTTAAAAAAGAAGAAATTTAAAAAGAAATTTTTGAATCAAAGTGTCCCATATCCCTTTGAAACATTTGAAAGGAATTAACATTTTAAAACATTCATGACTATATAAATGAATCCTTAAAACCATTTTTAAAACATGTACATTAATGAGTAATATTTAGAAGAATAAAATTTTAAATATTTAAAACAATGTTTTAGTTAAAGAGTACATTACATAAAACCTTAAAAATATTCCATTTGAATGAATTAAAATGAAATTGAAAATAGGCATAAAATTATCTTTATAATAATTTATATAAATGTAAATAAATATGTATGATAATATCAATAATATTTAAATGGATAAAGGTTTTATTCTTTAAACATTTAAAGCATCCCATACCACTTTGAACATTTAAATAATAAGCCCAATATCTTCAAATGAATATTTAAATACTATGAATATAATATTATTAATGATATCAAATATAATAGGGTAGTACATACACCACACATAAGAAATTGGTGGTGAACATGGATTATATCTCATGAAAATTAAAAGTGAGACGAAATTCCCTTACCTAAAGCCCTGCTTAATTAAGTCACTTTTGCCCCTCCTGAGTAATAAACTTATGTTTATTAAAACATTGATCCAGAAGTGAATTATAGACATTTTATAAAATCATTTATCAATTATAATTATTGGATAATATTTCATAATTTCTGTTGATTAAATTGAAGTGATTTAATATCATATTTTACTTAAAAATTCCCCACCTTGCCCCAATTCACTATTTTATTAAATGTAATTTATAAATTAGTTTAACTAATTCTATAAGCATAAAATAAAGGTAATTACATATTTATATATTATATATAATCCAAATTTTCCATCCATGATGGTGGTTATAATAACTATTTTTGGAAATGTCACCATAGGTGATTAACCGACCATTAACCGGACGTTGTCTTAAGAGGAGTGACAAAAATTATATATGTCATATATATAATACATTTAGTAGGTTAACATAATTAATATAGTGTTAAATTAATCCATAAATAATTTTTAGAGTATATGGTTTTTAATGGAAATGGAAAATAAGGAGAAGAAGAAAAGAGGGAGGAGTTAATGGAGACGTATTCTTTCTTCGGTGTGACATCTCTTGCACAGCCCTATAACTCCTTTAGTGATTGGAGTAATATGACTCCAGAACATAACTAGGAATTCTAATAGGATTAAGGGAGAGTATTTTAACAGATATTTGTCTTTATAAAGGGTGGAATGAGTGGTTTTCTAAAGGATGGGGGGGGGGTTATTTATATTTGAGGAGAAGGGTAACTAAGGAATTACACAAATTATTAAAATATAGGAAATATAATATAGCATTTAAGGCTTTCAAATAGTATAAAAATCATAGGATATCACATATTCG
Organism: Viscum album; assembly: GCA_963277665.1. NCBI lineage: Eukaryota > Viridiplantae > Streptophyta > Magnoliopsida > Santalales > Viscaceae > Viscum > Viscum album. The sequence continues at coordinate 1,819,278,696 of OY728132.1, forward strand.
ACCAAATATTTTTAGTTTTGTCTTTTTTCAATACATTTTTTATTTTTAAATATTTTAATTATATATTATATCAAAAAAATGATTTTGTAAAATTAAACACTATTCCTAAATTTTGACTTTAAAAACATAAAAACAAAGTTTCAAACTCGAATCCAATTTTTATTATATATTAAAATTATCCTATAAATCTAGGGAATTCCTGAATTAGCTTAAATAGATCAAATAATATTTATTTTATTATTTTTAATATCCTTAATTTGGTTTATTTATTAATTAAATTAATACTGCATCATCATTGTGAAAGTCATTATGGTATTTATTTGTTTTATAAAAATTAAAAATAAAATTATATAATAAATAAAATTTTATTAAATTTCAAAAAAATATTTATTTCTGAGAACCACTTCTAGAAAACCACAACAAAATGTTATACAAACTAATGTTTACAGTGTGAACACTTTGACTTACTTTTAAATAACATATTCTAATGGTATTAAAGTAATTTTTATGGGTCCAATGTTTCCCCAAATCAAATAAAAATAGATAATGGTATATCCTCAATTATATAAAAATTATATCCGAAATATGGGTTATATAATAATTCTTATAATTTTAATAAAAATTATTTTATTTATTTTTCTTATGCTTCCATAAGGGCTGCATCAGCGTTGAATAAGCATTAATGCTAATTATTTCATATATAAAAATTAAAAAAAAATTTACTATAATAAAAATAAATAAATTAGGTTAAAAATAATCTTTTAAATTGTTTCATTATGTTTAATTACTCATATCCATATCAAAATAAATTTTTTAATTAGTTAATTTGTCTTTTCTTGCCTTGCACAAGTATTTCACATGCATTTAGATAAGGATCATCTTTTATAGCACTAAAATTATAAATCAACAACCAAAGAAAAATAAAATAAATAATAATTAATAAATAATTCTTGATAATAATTTTTATCACTCAATTATATGTATATACGTTACTAATTTTTACTTTACTGGCGCTGTGCAGGCACTGCGTCGACATTGACAATGATTTTTATACTAATCATGAAAAAATATTAATTTTCATGTTCAAAATTAATTATAAAAAATATTCCACTTATTATATAATTATTAAGTTATCATATAGTTTAAATAAATTTTTATATTATAATAATTTCATGACGATGTCACAAAAAATACCATATTTTATAAAAATCTGTATTTTTTACTATTCACCAAAAATTAAACTATTTCATAAAAATCACAAAAATTCATCCTAAAAATTTTTCTGATGTTTATAATTAAAAAATGAACTCTATTTTATGAAAATAATTTTCAAAATATGAGAAATTATTTTTTAATTAAAACATCATTTACTCATAAAATGGTCTTTAAAATTAAAACTGATTTTATAACACCCAAAAATTAAATAAGGTCACATTAAATTATCCTAAAATCATAGGATAAAAAAATATTGATATTGGAATATATTTTAAGAAAATTAATTTTTTTTAAATTAATTTTTTAATTATAAAATTGTAATTAAATATATATTATTCACAAGAAAAATACCAACACTTAATTATTAATTCTATTTCATTTATAAGGTGCCTAAATTTTATTAATACTTTCATGGGTGAGGTTACTATTCAAAAGGGTCATATTACAATTCATAAATGTAACATTCTTATTCATAAGGGTACATTACTATTCATAAGAGTCAAGTTACTATTCACTAAAAAAGTAAGTCAATCCTATCAAACTCTAAATATCTTACTGAACACAACTGTGTATGTCAATTTTACAAAATTTAAATCATAGATGCAGAAAAATTCTATTTATTGTCTAGGTTATAACAAAGTTTTGTTTCATAGAGACTCAGTGTTTCAATCATTCAATGTTAAATTTATTTGTAAATCCTTGTGGTGTTACACATACAACCCAAAACCTAGCATCTCTCCACGGTGATCATGACCAGGATAGAACCCTCACCTGAGGATAAAAAAAGAATGGAAGTATAGGAATGACTATTATAACTCAGTAGGTTTTCCCAATTAATACTATTCCCTACACATTTCCTTTAAATAAAATATTCATTTAATAAAGTTTTAAATACAACTATATAAACATAGGTTTTTCATCCATTCAGTTTCAAAAAAAATCATCGTTTACTCCCCTATTTTTTTAAAACAAGTTCTTATAAAAGTGTAGGATTGAGAATTTAAAAAGAAAGGGAAATAAGGAGATATAGAGGAGGTTTTGTGAATAATCATACCAAATATTTTTCATGAAAACATTAAAGCAAACCAAAAATTTGATTTTTAAAAGGGATAAACATTACTAAAGGAGAAAAATATAGATAATACCATATATAGGGGAATGAGAAAACACTACTCAAGTAACAAAACAATATGAGGCACCTATATTATATACCACAGATAAAAAAGTATTGGGAATCATTGGAATACCTAGGAGCTCAGGTGGAAATCTATAACATATTATGACCTGATCCATCCTATTAGTGCACCAGATGAATGCAAGATTCCCTAATACATGGTCATACCCTACCTGGCCTAACTGAGGGGAAATATACCCAAAGTAGAGTCTGACTATACTAATGGGCCACTAGACAGAGTATAAACCTAAACTAGTGCATCAAACATTCTCGGATAGTCTCCTAGCTATGATATATTCCCATGTTATGTTTAAAATGGTGGTGAGCCCAAGAGAATAAAATATTAAAAAACACATACACCTAGTTTGCACACAAGTTTCCACATGAGTCACACATCCATGCATCACCCTCGAATCACCCCATGGAGTCCCATTCTAAGGACCTACCATTCCCTATAGAAATGAACAAGGAAAGAGTGAATCCCTAAGGATATTTTTCTAAAGAAAACTATTTTCAATGGTTCCAACTAAGCCTCACATAGTATTTGAGTAAAAAAACACTACATTTAAAAATAAAAAATTCCTTTACAAAACCTCTTGTAAAACCAAAACACCATTTATAAAATTAAAACCCTTTTAGAAAAGACTACCATGTATTTTTGGAAAGAAAATGGTGTGTGGAGCTCAAAAATATAATTTCATACAATTTAACCAAAATATAAATGCACTTGATTTCATTCCAAATAATTATTATAAATATTATGTATCACTAATTTGTATCAAAACATGGTGTGAACATCAATCAATCAATAATCATTAAATTTAAAGGCTAATTCACAGGGTGGCTTACCTCAAAAAGAGATAACCAAGATGAAATAACTCAGCACTCAACACCTTTAATGAAGACCACTTCAAAATATAACACATATATACTCATATATATATACACACACCATAATCAAATGTACATATATCGCTTTCCATGAGGGAATATGTATAGTGATGAAACACACAAACACACACGTACCTATGTATACATGTGAAAGAATTCAAGGATCCACAAGACGTTCTAAATAACCAAGAGGAAATAAAAACCCACCAAAAGACCCCAATTAAAATTAGGACAATAAAAGGGTGGAATAATACATACTAAAATAGGAGAGGATGAATAAAAATGGACCTAAATGCTTCACCTTCATTGGAAGATTCTAAAATACGCATGAAGAAGTCCCGAGAGACCCATCACATGACCTCAAAATGGAAGAAATCTGAAAAAATGGGTTACAAAATTAACGTAGTGTTTGGACGGATGAACGGGGTGATAATGAGATGAGAAAAAACATGAAATTAAAGGATAAGATAAGTATAGACATAACCTAGGATACCTAAAACTCAATCTCCAAGAAATCATTATGAAAATTTCATGGAAAGGAGGTAACTTGAGGGAGCAGACCACAAAGCAGTATGGGGCATCGACTATGGGGTTTCCTGCATGAGTAGAGGAGGGGTTGAATGAGGAGGGCATGTACATGGGGGTTTGAAGAAGGGAGGCTTCCAAAGGGGTGGAGATCTCATGGATAGGGTGTCCAAGTAAGGGATAGGGGAGCCATTTGAGGTGGGGGGAGGTCATCTAGTTAAGGGGGAAGGGGTGTTTAGGGTTTTATTTTATTTTAATTAATTTAATTATTTTTAAAAATAGACAAAGTGAATGGTTTGGGTAGCATGGTTTGGAAAACTATTCACCAATTGCGCACCCTCTACTAGGATCCTGTAGAATCCCACATGGGATGGCCATATGGTTCTTGAAACAATGCGGTTAGATCTATATAAAATTTAAGAATTCATCACACAATTAACTCATGGTTTGGGAAACCATATTCAATAACCGTGCGACATGCTCTACATTCCCAAAAACTCTCAATTTCAAGTGAAAACACTTGAAAGAAAAAGGAAATAAATATGAACTCAAAAATAATTAAAATAATATAATAGTGTCAGGTAAGGGTGTCAAAATACTCCCCACCATGACACTTTATTCCCCCATAAAGTCCTGTGAAACTCAGTTGATCAAGACCAATGTAAGGATGAACTAAGACCCAAGGTAAGACCTAAAAACTCAATGAACAAAGAACCCAAACTCACTACTATTCAAAACCCGGAACTATGAAATTTCAAAAGATACTAGTCTACCATACTAAAAAGGTTTAAAACATCCAAGGATACATCTCACAAGACCAATGAATTCAACAAAAATTAAGGGATTATGAAGAATTGACTCACTCCCTTCCAAACACAATCCAACAAGGAACACCTAAATCCTTAAAACTGAAACCATCAAAGAAATTCATCATAGTATATTCAGAATCTCCACTGTGATCTTTCTGATAAACCACTATCCAAGAAAAGAAACTACTATTATCGAGGTTGTGTAGGCAATAAATAAGAAAGTACCTCGTCAAGAATACCTAGAAGTCGAGTTCATTATAGGGTCTTCCTATGCTATTCCCCCACCATATTAGGACTCCAGCAAAACATTGACTTCCCAGGATGGAATAACATTCAAATTCTAATGAAAAACAAAATAAAATAGAAATGACTAATAAAAAATTAATGCCACCATACCCCAACAATATTATTCCCAAACATTTCTAGAAAAGAACTTACATTAAGAATTTAATTCCAAAAAAGTGGTGCATAACCTTATTCTCCATCCCCAAACAAAATATGACATCAATAAACACCAAAACCAAAATAGAACAAAATTTCAACAAAAGAAACTTTAAACAGAACATAGATCATCAACCTACTCCTGCAGATGGTTTGGGGGGTATTTTGAAGTAGTGGACTTGACTCCACTTCAATTACTAGAAACACCTTTAAAAAAAATTCAAGTTACCCATGAATCCATAGGTATGGTAGGTATTTTGTTCTTTTGGCCAAGATGGTTTCTTGTGATCCTACTTTCCTTATTGATGAAACACCAGTATCCTATTCCTAGAATAAGAAGAAAAAATATTAGAAGGCCACTTAATTCCACTACCAACATAGTCAAATTCAAGTTGCTTTCCCCTTTATTTATTGTAATTTTTTTTACCACTTCCAGGGATTGATGGGGGATTTTTTCCCCCAGAACCCTTGCTAACATAGTCTCAACCCAAATTTCTTACCTCACCACATCGACAGAGGATATCATACTAAATTCTATCACACTCTACTGAAGGTCAAGATGAAGAACATTCTCAAAATGTCAATATTTAAAAGGATCATCCTAAAAAACTATAGGAGATAGGGAACTAGATCTACAAAATTATGAATGAATTACTACATGGATCCATCACCATTATGATGGAAGTGTATCTCCATCACCATCCCCACCTTCATAGACTCAAAGAATTACTTTTGGATGAATGAGGACTTGTATAAATCTAGTGAGAGGTATTCTCAAAGCTTGGTCCTAATGAATGACTTTTACCGCATCAAACTTATACCTTCAATTATAAAGGTTGTGATCTTTGGCTAAATAGGCTTAGGAATCTCGAGTTGAGTGAAAATATACCTGATGTTTTTCAACTATTCCTTATATTTTTTTGGTTCTTACTACCCAAAGAAGAGAGGAGGGTTTGACAGTCAAATTTTCTCAATGAATTACTGATATTGATGACCACCAAGCCCCATGTATGAAAAGGTCAAACTAGAAAATTGATATTAGAATTAATAAATTGAAATATCATGGTGGAAGAGCCACCCAAAAATCATATTCATGATTTTTTATATCTTAGGGGGTTCATGATCAAAACATCATGAAAAAAATTAATAAAATCCAACTCACTATAATTAGACTCAAAACACAAAATAAACCAAAATAAAAAATTTTACAAAAATTTCTCAAAAATATTGTTAAATACAAATTTGAAATCCATTTTAAAACTCTAAACTCCAATACATTTCATTCTAAAAACATACCTTTAATTCCATTAGTAAGTCCCAACCTTATGTTAAAACTCATTATTTTAAAACAAGCACCAAAATATTCCTTTGAAATATCTCACACTAGAATTTAAAATTGATAGTGAGGAATAAAAACATTTTTCAAAACACTTTCTATAATTTTTTTAAATTATAAATATATTTTCATAGAATATTATTAAATAGTATGTAAAAACTCATTTATATTTTTGGAAAACCAACTATCCACTATTTAAAATACAAGTTTTGTAATCCCAAACAAGGCTTTTAAAATAATTTTAAAATTCAGAAGACCCATAATAAATTAATGGGTGGGACTAGTGTTGATGGGTGAAGTTGAAATATGGTTGGAATCCTTATTCCAATCACACCACTACCATGGAGAGTTATTCAATACCATGTCCCTGGGATCTACATGAATTTCTAGGCCCTGCGAGCTCAGAAGAACTCACCATACGGACTAACATTTCATTCCCCGTGCACAAAATGAGCAATAAAAATCTAAAATAATTAATAAAATAAAAAATAATCAACCAAAAAAAAATTACTTATAAAATAATAGAAAACAAAATTTAAAGACAAAACTCAAAACCTAACTTCCCATGGTAACCCAATTTTTGGCACTGGAAGTGTTGTCTAGACACTTCCTCGTACCTACACCCTAAGTTCCGACAGCCCTACTCCTTTTACCTTGAATACTAAAATAACCTAGGTTAGTTTGAAATATAGGTCCTATAAAGAACCTATTATATTACACTATTTTTTCATGAACCAACTAGGGTCAACCCCAAACTGGTCACCTGAGCTGGGCCATGACATCCTAAAGTTGCATTCCCTATCACCCCGGGGTGGAAAAAACCCTAAGGACATCAAGGATAGATATTGGGAAATATTTTTCCAAATATAAAATGAAAATAGGTAGTTTAAAGATAAAATATAACCCCTATAAAAAGTAATATAATTAGCAAGAACAAAAAAACACAAACTAAAAATAAAACAAAGCTGAAACTGAAAACCAAATAGATATCTGTGTGACCCCACAGTTCACTCACTGAAACCAAAATCCAACATCACTCCATAGATATAGAGACCAAGATGGAACCTTAACCTAAGTCTATAAATAATAATGGAAGTATATATTTGAGTATTAAAACTCATTAGGGTTACCCAAGTAAAACTATTCCTAATACATTTCATTTAAATAAAAGATTCATTTACTGTAAGTTTAAAATTCAATTGCATAAACATAGGTTTTTCATCCATTTAATTTTGAAAGAAATCACTATCGATTGAAATATTTTTTAAAAATAGGGTTTACTAAAAACTGGAGGTTTAATAATTTTAAAATAAATGGAAAGAGGAAGATAGGGAGAGGGTGTGTTAATAAACTTCCAAAACATTTTTCATGAAAACATTTAAGAAAACCAAACATTCATTTTTTGAAAGGGATTAACATTACTGAAAGAGAGAAACAGAGATAATACCATATAGAGAGAAATGGTAAAATAATACTCAAGTAACCAAACATATTGAGGAACCTAACAATCGGTCTTGCCCTATATGACTTAATTGAGGGGAAACATACCCAAAGTAGAGCATGTCCAAACTAAGTGGACACTAGACAGAACATAATCCTAAACTATTGTAGCAAGAATTATCAGATAATCCACTATCTATGCTAAGTTTCCAATTTATGTTTAAAATGGGGGTGATCCAAATAGAATCAAACATTCAACAACACATACACATAGAGTAAACACAGGCCACCACATGAATCACATATCCAAGCATCTCCCCTGAATCACCCCAAGGAGTAATCCCCTTTCCTTACAACCATAAATACACAAAGTAATTCCCATTCCAAGGACCTTCCATTCCCTATAATAATAAACAATGTAAGAGATATCTCCCAAGGATATTTCTCCAAAGAAAACCATTTTCAAAGATGCCAATTGATCCTCACAGAGCCTTTGAGTTAAAAAACACACCATTTACAAATAAAAAATTCCTTTAGAAATCCTCTTGAAAGTCAAAATCACTATTAATAAAATGAAAACCTATTTACAAAATCCAAACAATCATTTTGAAAATAATTTGGTGTTCGGAGCTCAACAAAACAATTTCATAAAATTTAACAAAAAGATAAATTCACTTTATTTAATTCCAAATAATTATTCTAATTATCATATATCACTAATTTTTATCAAACCATGGTATGAAAATCAATAAAAAATAATGCTTAAATTCAAAGGCCAATGCATAGGGAGACCTACCTCAAAATTGTGAGAACCAACCTGAAATACCTTAGCACTTGACACATTTGATGAAAATCACTTAACAATTGTAAACATATAAAATCCTATATATATACACCCCTTAATCCAATGTACATATTCCCCTCACCATGATTTAATATATAAAATAAGGATATATATATATATACATACATATGAATTGTGTGAAAGCCTTCAAGGAGCCACAATACATTCTAAACAACCAAGAGGGAACCAAGAAACATTAAAACACCCCAATAAAAATTAGGAAAATAAAAAGGGTGGAATAATACCTACTAAAATGATGGTGTATGAATAAAAATAGAACAAATCCCCTTGTATTCAGCATTATATGTTGAAATGCACATGAAGAAGTCCTAAGAGACCCATCACATGCCCAAAAAATGGGTGAAATCTAAAAAACTAGGCTACCAAATTAATCTAGAGTCTGACCAGATCAATGGGGTGATGGGGAGAAGAGAACAACCCCCAAAATGAAATTATAAGAGAAGTAGAGACCTTACCTTAGAGATATAACCCACAATAACCATGAAATCATGACAAATATGATACTGGAAGGAGTGTATGAAAGGGAGGAGACCATGTGAGGGGGCTTTGGTCGGGGATGTTGTGCGTGAGCGAAAGAGAGGCTGGAGGATTAGGGCTCAGCTATAGGAGTCCATATAAGGGAGGCCGTCGAAGTGGAGGGGAGCTCTTGGTGAGGGTGTCTGAGTAAGGGAGAGCAGAGTCATACATGGAGGGGGTGGGGGTGGGGAGGAGGTCATGCGATTAAGGGGGAAGGGGTGTTTATGGGTTTATTTTATTTTATTTTTAATTTTAGTTTATTTAATTTTATTTTTAAAAAGGAGAAATGATGCATAGTTTGGGTTTCATGGATTACAAAACCTCTTTCCAACTGTGAACCCTCAAATGGGCTGTTGTAGAACCCCTCACAATTTAGAAGAATGATTTTGAAAACTGTGTCCCAACCTTGTGGTAGGATCTGTCAAAAATTGCAGAAGTTGTTTCATGGTTTGGAAAACAATGCAACTTTATCTATATGTAGAAAAACTCCAATTTTGAGGGGAAATACCAAGATTAAAAATGAAATAAATAGTAACTCAAAAATAATTAAAATAAAAAAATGATCGGGGTGTGAAAATTTTGCCTACCATGATTGTTTATTACCTTATAAAGTTCTAATAAAATTAGATGATCAAGACCAAAACAAGGATAAAATATGACCAAGGAAATAATTAGAAACATAATGACTGATGAACCACCACTCACTTCTGTTCAAAACAAAAAACTATGAAATTTGAAAAGAAACTAAAAGACCATCCTCAAAATAACCAAACACCCATGCGAGACATCTCACAAGACAAAATAACTCAAAAAAAACTACAAGGGGAATAATAATAAGAGACTCACTCTTTTCCAAACACAAATGAAAAGGAACACCCCAACCCTGATCATAGAAAACATTAAAAAAACCTTGTCATGGTCTGTTCAGGATCTCAACTGATTTATATCACATGACCCATCAAGACCACATGGAATCCAGGTTTATCACGAGCTATTCATATGGTGGCATCCACACCATATTCAGACTATAATAAAACATTGATTTCCCAAGATGGAAGAACTTCCAAATCCCAAATAAACCAAAAAATAAATGGAAATGATGCACATAACAAAGAATACAACCATCTACCAACAACAAGATCAAAAAAATTCCTAGAAAGTATGTTACATTTAGATAAAAAATCTCAAAATGGGGTACACAACCTCATTATCCATTACCAAACAAAATGAGACATCGCTAAACACCACACCCAAAAAAGAAAAAATTTACAAAAAAGAAAATTTAAACTGAACCTAGATCAATACCAAACTCCTGTAAATAGGTTGGGTTTTTTTGAAGGGGTGGACCAAAATTCACATTGCTTCCTAAGAAACCCCCAGAAAAAACATTGTATGTGACCCAAGAGTCCACAGGTTTAGAGGTAATTTTGTGAATCTAGACCGGATGGCTTCTTTTATCCTGACTTGCCTCATTGATGACACACCAAAGTCTTATGGCCAGAAATTTTTTTTCTTAAGGATCAGAAGTACTTTTAATTACACCACCAATAAAGTCAACTTCAAGCCACTTTCCCCTCTATTTACTATAATTCCATTTACCACTTTTTAAGGAATAAAGGTGGATTGGATGCCTCAAGCACCCTTGCTAACACAGCCTCAACCAAAACTGCTTACCACACTATGTCAGCAAAGAAGGTTAGATATAATTATAACACCCTTGAATTAAGGTCAGGATGAATCCCATTCTCAAAATGTTAGGATTTCATAGAATAATCCCCAGCTTACTCCGGGAGATAGGGAACTATGTCCACAAAATAAAGGATTAATTACATCCTCAATACATCACCTTGATGAAGGAAGCATATATAAATCTCCCTCATAACCTTCATAGCCTCATAAAAGTACTATTAGAAGAACGAGGCCTTGGAGAATTCAAACAAGAGGTATTCTCGAATATTGGCCCTAATGAACAACTTACACCACTTCTAACTCAGATCTTAGAGTATAAAGGTTAAGAACTTGAGATTAATTGGATTGTGAATCTTGAGATAAATGAAAATATCCCAGATGTTTTTCAACCATTCCTTAGTTTTTTCCAGTTCCCACTTCCTGAAGAAGTAAGGTGGGTTCAAATCTTGAGACTTCTCAATGAATTCCTGATATCCAGGACCACTGGTCTCTCTATTCTAAATGGGTCAAATAGAAAACTGATACAATAACTGATCAACTAAAATCACATGGTTGAAGATCCACCCTAAAATATTCTACAGTTTTCTTTAGAACTTAGTGGGGTTATACTCTAAAAAATAATAAAACAAAAACTCAATCAAATACAACCCACCATCAAGAACTCACCACAAATGAATTCCAATTGTAAAAGGAAAATAACTCAAAATTTTCCTAAAACTTTCACAAAAATATTGTTAAATACCACTTTAAAAACCATTTTTAAACTTCAAACATGAATCCATTTTATTCTTTAAAAATACCTTGAATTTTATCCAAAAATCCGACCCTTTTTTCATTTAAACTTTCTCTTATTTTAAAACAATCCCCCAAATACCGTTTTAAAATATCTCAAACCAGATTCTAAAATTAAAAACATGGATGAAACCCTTTTTCAAAAACCTTTTGATCAAAATACATTTAAATTAGAAATATATTTTCTATGAAATTTATTAAATAGGTTGGAAAAACTCATTTATCTTTTTGGGAAACCAACATGATTCTATTTGAAATCCATGTTTTATAATAAAAAAAAAGATTTTCAATGGAATTTAAAAATTATAGACCCAAAATAAATTCACAGGGTGGGGTATTAGTATAGATGGGTAAATTGGACATATGGTTTGTGTCCATATTACAATCACACTACTACCACAAAGAGTTATTCAGGACCACCTCTTGAGGCACACATGGATTTGAAAACCATGCGAGCTCACCAAAAACCACTATCCCAACTCCCATTTCATTTCCCAAGCACAAAAAAATCTATAAACAATAAAAAAATTTAATAAAATTAAAAAATATCAACCAAAACCAAAAAAGTATTGAGAAAATAATAGAAATCAAAATCAAAAGAAAAAAATCAAAACCCAAAAACCCATGGTAACACAAGCTTCGACACTAGATTTTTTGGACAAACACTCCCTTGTACCTACACCCCAAGTTACAATAGGCCTACTAATTATACCTTGAGAACCCAAATTAAAAAGTTCACTCATAAAATCAAGGTCATCGATGAGATTATTCTCTGATACAATTTTTTCACGAACCTACATAGGTCGACCCTGAACCGGTCACCCAAGTTAGCCTGTGACATCCCCTATGCATGTTACCAATCTCCATGGGATGGAAAAATGCACCAAGGGAATAAAAAATATATAGAATAAATGATTTTTAATAATATAAAATTAATATAGGAAGATAAAAGAAAAATAATCATCCCAATATAAAATAAAATAAACAGTAAGAACAACACAACTTAAACAAAAAATAAACAAAGCTAAACTTGATGACCAAATAGATATCCATGTGACCCTACATGTCACTCACCAAACCCAAAACCCAACATAGCTCCACAAAAATGGATACCATGTTGGAACCTACAACTGAGGCAAAAAAAGAATGAAATTATGGGCGTGATTATTGAAACTTAGTTGGTATTCACATGTGAAACTACTCCCCATGCATTTTTTTAAATAAAATATTCATTTAATGAAAGTTTGAAATAAAATTATATAAACATGGGTTTTTCATCCATCTAATTTAAAAAAAGATATCTTTTTATTAAAAATAGGTTTCTCTAAAAATGGGATGTTTGTTATTTTTTAAAGAATGAGAAAGAGGGAGATAGGGAGAGAGGGTGTATGAATAATCTTCGAAAATGTTTTTTCATGAAAAAAATTTAAGGATACCAAACATTAAATTTTTTAAAGAGATAAAAATTTACTAAGGATTTAAATAGAGTTAATACCATATAGAGGGTAATGGGAAAATAATACTCCAGTAACCAAACAAGATGAGTCACCTAGATTATCCACCATAGAAAAAAAAGTGTCTGGGAACATGGGAATACATAGGAGATAAAAAAAAACATACTGTAACATGATCCAAAATTTCAACATTCCAGACGTAATCAAACATCCCTAATGCTCGGTCATACCCTACCTGGCCTAATCGAGGGGAATCATCCCCAAAGACGAGAGTGTCCATACTAAGGGGACACTAGCTAGACTGTAATCCTAAACTAATGCAATAAAAATTCTTGGATAATCCAATATCTATTATAGGTTTCTATGTTATTATAAAAATGGGTGTGATACAAATCGAATCAAGTAGTCACTAACACATACACATTAAATAAATACAAGTTTCCATATGAATAAAACATCCAAGAATCACACCCAAATCACCCTATGGAGTAATCCCCTTTCCTTCCAACCATAAATTCACAAGGTAATTCCCATTCCAAGGAACTCACTTTACCTATAATAATGTAAAAGTAAATATAGATATCCTAATTAGAGTTCTCCAAAGTAAATGTTTTCCAAAGGTTCCAATCAGGCCTCACAAAGCCTTTGAGTGAAAAAAACCCCATTTAAAAATAAAAAATTCATTTATAAAGTCTATTGAAAGTAAAAATCACCATTTATAAAATCAAAAGCCAATTAAAAAATCCAATTGGTCATTTTTTAGTAGCAATTGGTGTGCATATCTCAACAAAACAATTTCATACAATGTCATCAAAAGAGAAATGCACTTGACTTCATCCCAAATAATTATTCAAAAAATTATATATCACTAATTTGTATCAAAACATGGTGCGGACATGAATCAATAAATAATCCATAAATTTAAAAGTCCAATTCATAGGAAGACATACCTCAAAAGGTATATAACTAATCCAAACACTTTATAACTCAACACCTTTTACGAATACCACTTTACACATGCATGAATATAAACTCATATATATACACACACTAATTTTTTCAATGTACATATTCTAATCTCCATGATTGAATATATATAAAGAAGATATATACACAAACACACACACACACACAAACAATGAAATTTGTATCTATGTATATGTGCACAAGACTTCAAGGAGCCATAATATGTTCTAAATAAACAAGACATAACCAAAAATCACTAAAATACCCCAATGAAAATTAGGAAAATAAAGTGTGGGGAATAATACCTTCTCAAACAATGGTGGGTAAACATAAATGCATCTCCTTCAATGGATGATGATGAAATAATAAAGAATAAGTCTTAGGAAACCCATCACATTCCCTAACAATGAAATGCATCCGAAAAAAAATGTTGCCATATTAACCTAGGGTTTGGTCGAATGAACATGGTGACAAGGAGAAGATAAAAACACCCAAAATTAAAGGAAAAGAGAATAAAAGACCTTATCTAGGAGAGATAAACCCCAATAACAAAGAAATATTTATGAGAATTCCATAGGAAGGAGGTTTTGAGAGGTAGGATTCCTCATAAGAAGGGGGGATTCCCCTAGGTGGTGTGGTGTGTGAGAAGAGGAGAGGATAGAGGAGGAGGTTGGGACCATGGGGTTTCATAGGAGGGAGGCCACTGAAGGGGAGGGGAGCTCTTGATGAGGGTTTTTGTGTAAGAGAGAGATAATCACATGAGAAGGGGGACGGTCTCCCATGTAAGGGGCATGTGGGTGTTTATAGTTTAATTTTATTTTCAATTTTTCTAATTTATTATTACTTTTTTGAAAAATAGTTACGACACATAGTTTGGGTCGAACAGTTTTAAAAATCATGTTCCTACCATACGCCCTCTACTGGGATCCTAGAGAACCTTGTACAAGTTGGTTGTATGGTTTAGAAAACCATTAAACAACTCTTTGGTTGGATCTATGAAAAATTATATATTTTGTTTCACGGTTACCATACGGTTTGGAAAACGGTGCACCATAACCTTGAGACATGGTCTGCATTCCCAATAACTCTCAATTTTGAGAGAAAAAACTAGAAGAATAAAAAATAAAAAATAGGATGTCAAAAAAAATTAAAATAATAGAATATTTTTGGGTTTGGGTGTGATAGTTTGGAAGAACTTGGAAGAATGAAAAGTTAATGTTGTTAAAAAAGTTGTGGAAGAAGTGGATTTAAGTTTACTAAATAGATAATTTTGGCATTATTATTCATAGTTATCATTTACTATAATGAGTTAGCTCATATAGGATTAGAATAATTGAATGAATTTTAATTGGTAATTTGAAAATGGTTATTTGTGTTTAATAGTGAACAAAAATTTGATGCCTCTAGTGACTATTTGGATTTGATGGTAGAAAAAAATCTAAAGGGAGAGATTTTTGAAACCAATTTGAGGGATATTGTTGATACTAGAAGGTTTTAAGTGACTATGATGGTTTATACACATGGATTCCATAATATTGAAGTTTTTGTTAAAGAGGGAGTTTGTTGAAGTGTATTAAAAGTTAAGTGGATGTTATAAGTGTTGTATTTTATTGTTACTGTGTCAGTACAATTGTTTAATGAGATAATAACATTCAAAATATAGTGAACCATGTTGATTCATATGATTTTAATTTTTTAAGAGTCTTATAAGTGTATAAAGATGTCTATAATTGAAAATAATGAGTTTCAGTGGAGTTATGGTCTTATAGATAAAATCACACTGCAATATAATCAATGACATTTCAATTCATGTTGAGAAACTTTTAAAGTAATATTAAATCACATTTTAGCTAATGAATTCATTTTGTAACTAAATTATTGAATCTAATAATGTTTGAATTGGTCTTTCATGACATTGATATCAATATGCAATGGGTACTGGTATCATTGTGAAGTCTAAAATCATGTTGTAGTAAGGAATCCATGAAAAGGCAGTGCTCTTATAAATTTAAAGTCACAGGGTGTCAAGACATAGTGTTATTAATAATGTTGTAATACATCTATATGAGATGAATCAATAGAGTTAGTAAAGAGTTGTTTTTTATGTGATGTGATAGGTTGTGTCATGGAGCCTTTAATCCTAACATAGTATGTTGGCCATAAATTAATTGTGATTATCTATAATTGAAGGTGACAATAGACATTCTATAATAGAACTAGGCATCAAATAACATATCCATAGGTTCAAAAGTTATTATAGTGTAACTATAGAGTAACTCCATGGAGGATTTGGATGCATCGTGATTGTGTTAATCACACCAAAATTCTTATGTTCATGACCTGATTTATTCCACAATCTAGAATTTGAGTTGTTTTCTAATGTAGATTAATTTTTCCTTCTTGGGCCACTCTAACTTCATCCTTTAAGTCCCTTAATCACATATAATGGATAACAAAAGGATCATATCAATATGATGACCCAAAAATAAGTAGGTGTAGTTTAAAAATAAGTTACTCGTTTGAATTTGAATTTTGAATTCATATTTGGGTAAAGATTGAGAATCCTGATACTATGCAAGAGAGAATAACTAGAAGAAAAGAAGTCATAGATAGATAATGTTTAAATTTTATTAAGATATAGTATATAATAATAATAATATAAAAATAATAAAGTAATAAAAATATATAGAGAACAAAGAATAATGAAAAATTGATATATGTCTAATTGAGTTGAAGAATCTTATTGTTACATATTGATTTTTCAATATTTGTTTTTATATGATAAATGTACACACATCAAGAGACACATTATGTATCATGATATAAAGTATAATACCTATGTTTTTTAATCATTTATGATTAGTGGATCATGGGATCATAGGCTTTACTAGATCATTCTAAGGATGCAGTTTCCCATTTTGAGTGGTGAACCTTATAAAAATCTATCACGCATGTTGTTTTTATACCTTATAGTTTGTGTGGATTGCTTATAGTGACATTTAAATTCACTTTAATATGTGTGAATGGTAGTTTTAATGGAAAATATTGAATTGAGTGGATTAATTAATTCACCCCCTCTCAATGAATTCTTATAGGTTGTGTGGTTTCTTTCTATTATCCATTTACCTTTTATCTATGGGGATGTTTTAGTCATTCTTAAGGTGCTAGATTAACAAGGAATAATATTGGTTAGGATTTATGGAGGATCATTTGGAGTTTGCTAGTGTTTTCTCATTGGTTCCTTCTCAACCTAGTGATGTGATTATTTAATATTATTTCAAGGTTGGGGATTGAAAATCTAACTCTATTATATTTGTGTTAGATGTAGAATTATCATTATTTTCTTATCTTTGGTTGAGGTGTTTTGGTGTGTTAGGATTTTTATGGTAGATTAAGGGATGTAGATATGTTTTTATAGTGTTAATTGATGGGTTTGGCATGTGATAGTACATATGATGTTGTGTAGGTGGTGGACATGATATTTTGGACTATTAATGTGGTTTGTTAACACGATAGTGAAATGTGATTATTGTGGTTGTTTGTATTAGTTTGCCTAAATGTGGTAATATTTATTTAATAAAATAATTAAAAATTTGTATAGAAATGGGTTGTGATGAAGGAGTGAAATGTTGAAATAAATAAATAAGTATTGACGTCATGATAAATAAATAAAATGAAAGATTAAAATGATGTGTAAATTGAAATGAAATGGTGTGGAGTGGTACTGGTTGTATAAATAAGTATTGGATTGAAATTAATTTTGTAATTAAATTTTATATTATTAAAAAATTATAGATATTTTATTGATAATGAATTTATAAAAGTCGTAATTTCTATGTTGTTGGGTTTTTTCTGGTGTATAGTTGTAGTGATGATTGATGTTTTGTTTAGTACTGGAGGTGGTTGATGTTATAAAGAAGTGGAATTATAGTGATGAGGTGAGGATGTGAAGATATTTTGGTAAGGTTTAACCTTAAGATAGTATTTTGTATACCTATTATATATCCATTATACTTTCTATTATTTCTTATAAAAAATCACTTGAGTCGGGTAACATGAATGACACACATATGAGGGTTTGGGTTTTTAGAGCACACCTAACATTTAGGATTTATGTGATATAGATGGATGAATAATCCCCCTTCCCTTCCCACTCTTCTGTATTTAGTATAGGCTGAATTGTAAAACCCTGAGTTTTTATGAATTATTTTTTTCAAATAAATTAAATTTATCTCCTTTCTTGTATTGCACACTACACCAAGTAATGATTTCTTTATACATGAAACCATGTTCTGATTTCACTACACAGAACACTTAGATTAGCTTTCGGTAAATGAAACACTATGTTTGGAATGTATTACACACAATTCTAAGTTCATTCAATAGCTTTCATTACACACAAGATCAAGTTTTACCGAACAACAATATATTATTAATATTATTATTAAAACATTGTTATAGTTATCACCAAGATGTCAAAATGGAAGATATGAATAAAATTAATTAAATGATAAAACTATGGTTTACACATGTTTATAAATTGAATTATTTGGTTCTCAATTGAATATAAATGAAAAGAAAAACTATTTGAATATAAAGAAAGTGTTTTTTATGAAAAAACTCCTTTTATGCCCACTAAGGAAGTTTATCTTAATAAATTAAATTAATCACTATTATTAATAGATATAATTGAAATTTACCTATTATAAATTCAACCATTTTTTTATATTCATCCACTATCTAATGAATTTTATTTCCATGAATTATTTTTAGATATTGTGAGGATTATTTTTGAGGTCAGGCACTAATACAACATATGATTATGAGGCCCGTTGTTCTTGGAATAAATTTTTGAAATATATTAAATATATTAAATATAAAACATGAATAGTTTTCTTGAAAAAGGTGGAATAAATTCTAAATGGATTCCTGAATTAGAAATCTGGGGGCACCGTTGAATTCAAAACATGGGGTTTTCCCAAGAGGTGACATAACGTTGGTCGGCGCAGGACATTTATAGAATATAAATCACATGCATAAAATAAAAAAAATATTAAAAAAAATTATATTATTGTATTTTGTTTCATTGAGACAAAAACATAATATTTTATTTTAATAAATGGTTGTGGAGAATTCTAAGTATTAGTTGTTAAAACATAGAGATCTAAAGAACCATTAGAGATCTATCAAAGGTGATTTCCTTTGGTGGACGATGGCCAAATAAAATTTCAATGACTAGTGTGAGATGAAATCAATGGATCTAGCCAATGTTCAAAGAAAATCTCTTTTCTTCATCAACGATTGATCCAAAATGAGTTAGTACATTATTTTATTTGGTTTATTTTCCCCATTTCCATTTCTTCAATGAAAATGGATCAATCAACCAATATATTGATCCGTAGATCATGCGTATTGTGGGATGGTTTGGATTAATCAGTATTTGGGATAATTTCATCATGATTTGACTGTTATCTCTTTTTTCATCATTCTAAAGGAAAAAAAATCTAGGCTAACATAAACATTGACTGAGGTCTATTCCTCTTGCTTATTCTTGTGCTTTTATTCCCTAATTATTTGTTCATCACATGAATTCTTCATTTTTCTTATGGTTCAACATATCCCAATGAATCTGTAGTTGTGCACCCATTTCTTAGCACAACAATTTGATTTCATAGATCTGGGATAGGCATGACATGGTGCTGGTGCGATGATGGAAGCAATGATGGATCAAACAGGTTTTGATACCTGATTTTATGATCTCCATCATGTAATGAAGAATGACGAATGTGACCAATTTTGGAATGGATCAAAGGGACAAAATATGAAAAATGGTCCTGGCGAGGTTCATTCAAATCAGCTCCTTGATTTACAACATGAATGATTCCATATTTACAGGATACGATGGCACTAGAGAGGGCATAAGGAATAACCAATGTTTCTTGAAAAATGTGAACCACACGGTGTGTAATCCGAGATTGCAAAGTGTGTGCACCCCTCCTAGAGGTGGATGGGGTTTCAGAGGAAGTTATATATCACACGGAATTTGAACCTATCACACAGCATGTGGTCTCTCCCCGATGGCTTGGCATGTACCTCAGAGGGTATACAGATATAAGATAGAGTACATAGGCATGAGAACGTCTTGTACTCCCACACAGACATGGCCTAGGAAAATGTGCATGGGCTAAGCCGTGTACTGGTACATGAGCAGAGTACATGGGCTAACTGCACATTATGTATTGTTAAATAGACATAGACACTGTACACTATCCATTTATATGGGTAGGACCGAGGGTCAAGGGACACAACATATAACCCTTCTAAACATCGTGTACTCTTTAGAAGTTTTCTTGAAACCCTTGTTATTTATATCTTGTATGTGTTTTATTAGGGTGCTTTCCCCACATCCATTCCTTGAGGGTTATCATGTGATCACCTACAAATCCTTGGATATTGATCCATTCAATAGATCTTCTTTGATAGAGTTATTGGAATCCTTCCATGAGGCTCAGAGTGATATCCTCTATTCATCTTCATTCCCTAGGTGGTGTTCTTGGTTCATCATGGCCAACACTAAGTGGGAGTCAATCCTATAATTAACTATTTAATCTAGATTGAGTTGTTGGTATACCCCAAGGAAATGGGAGTGATCCTCATCTGTGTAACATATCTCTTTGGACATGTATTTCCTACAACGAGACCCGATAAGAATTACCTATTGGATGGATGTCATCAGTTCTATCAGACTCCGGAGTGTGTTCTCCTAGATGAGTGTTATTTGGAACATTTAAGTTGTAATACTAGGATGGAATTTCTATTGTGACTTAAATTTAGACTGTGTGTTTTTTTAGTAGATCTGGATATTATTATTATATTAGTTATAGACATATACCTGTTTAGATATGACTTTGTTTCCTTTTTTTATATGCTTTTTGGTCTTAGGGTTTCTTACTAGGTATCATTATACTCACCCATGAATGGGATTTGCCCATATTTTTTGTGTATTTTGTAGATAAACAACCTTTTGAAAGAGTCCAAGATGAACCAGGACTAGACGAAGCTTAATGAGACCAAACAGATTGAGGTGTGTTCCTGTGGTATCTTGATAACAGTCCCATTTTTTACTTTTAGGTTGGACTTGTTTTTAAACACTTTATGGTGGGATTTTATTCAGCCCTATTTACTTTCCATTACATCCTATCATGCTCTATTTGAGGGATTGATATGTATCCATGCATATTTGTTTTGTTGTTTTTACATTTCATCATTTTAAAATATTGAATATGAGTATGTGTACATGTACTTAGGCTAAGGCCTCCCATGTTAGTGATATGCCTACTCTGCCCTAGTCGCTATCCATTGGCCTATTAAAGTCGGGATTGGGGAGTGGAAGCATAGGCCCCACAGGGATGGGTCATGATAGAGTGTCATCAGAGGATTTGGTTCTACCTTGGGACTGATAGTTTTTTAGATTGATTTAGGGAAATAGTTATAAGTGTTTCAAGTTTGGATTTTATGCTAGGGACCCCAGTGTTGGCATGGAAACTAAAGTATCCATAGACCAGGACTCTGATCACATACTTTTTAATATGGTACATGGAAAAAATGGTACATGAATCATATAGGAATGTTTTTGTTGTTTCTATTTCATTATTGAGTTATCTCTCTAGATATACTCATTAACCATGTTACATCTTGTTTATTTCAAGATTCCTTCATGATGTATTCCAACTAGGATTCAGTATCAGGATCATGAGGGCAGTCCCCTTAGGGATGAGGCATTGATACAGGGACTGGTTCTATAGATTTCACCTCTAGGAGGTGAACCAGCTATACCACGACCTATAGAGCAGCACATGGTACATGAAATTACAGTGGATGAGGTGTGCAGGTTGAGCACACTTTACAAGTTTCAACGATAGAGACCCCTCATGTTCTGTGGTGAGCCCAACCCATAGTCAGCTAAGGACTGGCATGAGGCGGTGACTTGTGTTTTTCTTATGGTTAGGACACTATTAGATTATATGGTGGTCATGGTAGTGAGGCTTCTTCATGGATTAGAAGGACGTTAGTGGGGGTCAGTGTCCTAGTCTTACGACAGGGTGAATCTACTGTAGTCATATTTTGAGATCCTTTTTAAATAGGACTTCTCTCCATCTATACTGAGGGATGTACATATCTATGAGTTTCTACAACTCCAGTAGGGTAGTATGATAGTAGTTGAGTATTCATCTAGGTTTAGCAACCTCTCTAGGCACTCTATGGATATGGTTCACGACCAATTATTTAAGGATTAGACCTTCTAGTGAGGCCTGAGTGGAGACATACGAGCTAGTGTTATACCTATAGGAATTCCTACCTATGTCAGGGTTCTAGATTGAAATTTGGTGGGTTAGATTTTATTAGATGAGTATATACAACCATTGTTTGATGATAGTGGGCATACAAGAGAAGAGACCTTGGAAGTAGGGAGATGACATCAGTCTCAGGGACCTAAATTTGCTAGGTGTTTCAGGAGGAGGTCCCAGGATAGAAGGTTTATGGTTCATGTCTCTCAGGATGGGTCCAGTTAGCCAAGGGAGATGCAGTGATACTCATGTGATGTTCGGGGATATCATTCTAGAGATTTTAGTATCTACTGTATAGCTGATAGAGAGATCATGGATGTGCCTCCGATGTAGATACAATGGAAGGAACATATAGGTCCACAGGGCGACTTATGTGAAAGAGGAGCAAGGAAATTTGTAAGAGGTGGTAGACTCTTTGACTAGTTACCACCACAACCCCTAGGTGGTCTATGCTAGGATTAGGGAGATAGATAATAGGGGTGGAGACAACTAAAGGTCGTTGAAGCTTACAAACCAGAGGCTTTAGGAATGATATGAGGTATGATGGTTCTCTAAGGATGTCATCAAGTCAGGCTATCACCAGTTGCGAGTACAGAACAAGGATATATCAAAGGTGACATTCAAATGTCACTATGAGTATTTGGTGATTCCCTTTGTCATGAAGAATTCCCCAACAGTGTTCATGGGACTCATGAACTGGATCATTCATCCTTTCTTATATTTCTTCATGGTATTCTTCATCGATGATATCCTTATGTACTCGACATCTGAGGCGGAGCACACAAGACACTTGAGGATGGTTCTTGACATTCTTCGAGAGCATTATCTATACGTGAAGCTCTCAAAGTTTCAATTCTATATTCAGGTGGTCCACTTTCATGGACCTGTTATCTCAATAAATTGAGTGGTAGTGGACCTGTCCAAGGTCAAAGTAGTGTTATCTTGGGATCCACCCAATGTAATGATAGAGGTGTGACGCTTCCTTGGCTTGGTATAGTATTACTAGATATTCATAGTTGAATTATCCAGGGTATCAATACAAATGACTGGTTTGACCCAAAAAGGGAATACTTTCACATGGTCAGAGTGGTACCAACAATATTTTTAGTAGTTGAAGAAAAAATTGGTGAGTGATCTCTTCTTGAGATTTCTAGTGGAGGGTTTTGAGTAAAAAAATTTATAAGATGCATCAGGAACCAGACTTGGTTTTGTTTTGATGTAGAGGTAGGTGGCGATTGCCTATAGTTTACATCAGTTGAGATGTCACAAATAGAACTACATGACCAATGATCTTGAGTTACTAGCAGTAGTATTTTCACTAAATATACATGATGGGTGAGCAGTTTATCATCTGTTCTAGTGAAAAGAGTTTCAAGTATATCTTCTCTTATAAGGATATTAACTTGAGACAGAGGAAATGTATAGAGTTTTTACAAGGTTATGACTTCAAGATTTTCTATAATCCTAGGAAGGGTAATGTAGTAGAGGATTATCTCAACAGGATATCTTGTTTAAAGTTGTTGAATGAGGCATCCAAATATTTGGCCTCGTTGAAGTTATCCTTTGTGGATGGAGATGGATCAATTTACCTCTAGTCGATGGTTGTCACCCCTCCACTCTTATAGTGAGCCAGGTAGGCACATCTTAGGGATATCTATTATAAGACCTTATGTACATAGATATCCCCAGTACATTCTCCTGAAGGATTTTATGAAGGTTGAGAGTGTGTCATTATTTTCAGAGGATGCACGATGGTACTAGTGATGTTTTAGGTGGAGGTTCTGGGATGGGTTCATACATCTCCTTTGGTGGTACATGTAGGTGTGGAAAAGTTGTATTATGATATCTGATGCCAGTTTTAGTGGCCAGGGATGAAGAAGGAAGTTGTAGATGTCTGTTGATGCCTTACTTATCAGCAAGTGAAGGTTGAGCACCATGTTCGAGTGGATTTATATCAACCCCTTAAGGTTCCATAGTGGAAGTGGGATGTGATATCCATATAATTCATGATAGGATTATAACATACATCTAGGAAGAATGATTACATCTAGGTGATCATAGATAGACCTAGAATGTCAACCCACTTTTAGCTATTCAGTAGGAGATATTAATAGAGAGATTGGGACGACTCTATGTGTAGGAGATAGTCCAACTCTATTGAGTTACATTGATGGTAATTTTTTACTATGATTATCACTTCATGTATCAGTTTTGGAATGGATTACAGGAGGTTTTTGAGACTTAGTTATGCTTGAGCACAACATTCCACCCCCAAACTGATTGCCAGACTGAGCAGATCATTCAGTTTCTAGTGGAACTACTACAAAACAGGACTCTAATAGTGTAAAAAATGGCCTTTCTTAGTTATATAAAAGCACTAACTAATGGAGAGAGATTAAAATCCCTAGTATTTTCTCATCTCTAAAAAAGAATGGCTAAAGAGGTCTTGTAACTGTGCTTTTTCAGAACTGATAAATTAGCCCCTTATCGGCACTTATAAAAGCACCAATAGAGGTAACCATTATCATCTATTCTAAACGTTATGATAAAGGTGTCCTCTATCAATGCGTGTTTAATTATTGATAACTGGGCTTGCTGTAATGTGCTGTAACGGAACACCATGACATCAAAATGCCACGTAATCAGCAAAATCAAGTACCAATACAGAATTTAAATGAAATAAAATTTACAACAGAAATAAAATAATAAAAACACTACATTTTAGGTAATTAAAACATTGTTTTATCCAATTACATATGTACATATTATTACATACATTCAAAAACATTAGCGTTCCATTTTATTTTGATTATAACCCATCCTGAAGAAGAAAACACACCTGTATAAGAAAAAAAATTAATATTTTAGTAATAATATAAAGAAATAATTTAATATAAATTGTTGATTTTAAACTAAATTTTGAGTCATACAAGGAACATTGTGTATCATATTGAGTTACGGTTGATTCTTACACGTCACACCATTTCTTGTTCGTCTTCAAGAATTATATTTGTGAAAATTAACTAAATAAGTATTAGATAAAATTGATAAGGAAATTAATTAATTAGTAGCATATAGAATTATGAGAAAACAATCTAGGATCATCTGCTCAGTTTTAGCAATGTGATTCATATTTTACACTAAAATGAAACATATATATTGAAAAGGTACACTTTGAGTCATACAAGTTACACCATGTGTTATATTGATGTTTGGATAATTAATACACATCTCAAATGACTTATGGATCATTTATATAAAGTATCAATATAGTATGAATGTGTTTTCTTAGTTTTGAGTACATCACTTATCTTTTTTACTAAAATGTCATTTTAAACTGAAAACACAAACTTTTAATCATTTCGGTCACATCATTTGTCGGTTGGATGTGATATTTATTCCTAAACATCAAAAATAAATTATGAATCATTTTCCTAAAATATCAAGATAATTTTATCATGTTTGCTTATTTTTCAGTTAATGACACTTTTTGAACAAAAATATTGATTTTAAACTGATAACAGACACATTGATTCATACTGGGAACAATATATATATAATTGAGGTGCGATTGATTTCTACACCTGAAAAATTACTTATGGATCATTTTACTAAAGTATAAAAACAATTTGAATGAATTTGGTTGGTTTTGACTAGATTAGTTGTCCTTTTTCACTAAAATTCATGTTGGTTTTGAATAAGATGTACTTGAAGTCATACTAGTCCCCCCGTGTGTCAAATTGGGTGACCAATGTTATAAAAATACGATAGGTAATTGTTAAATAATTCAATAACTTCTTCAATAATATATCGTTATGAAATATAACCTTCTGGACAACTTTGATTATTTATATACCCTTTCAAAATCATTATATACCGTTCAATGGGGTACATCTGTCTGTAATGAACATGACCACGTAGTTGAACCTCTCTAACCAAGTGAAAAGTATGGTGGACAATTATATTAAAGAATTTTGGTGGGAATAACATCTCTAATTCACATAATATGACTACACCCTCCTTATTCTAGATTCTAAACTTCACAGGGTTTATAACATTACTGAATATAGATTTTAAAAATAAGTAGAGTCTGGTTAATTTATGTCATACATTTTAAGGTAGAATTCAATGTAAAGAAACATGTATCAAATCTTTCATCAAAACATGATAGTCATATGATTTTATACATTATAACTTCAAATTAGTCATTGACATGACATTCTTGATATTTGATTAATACCCCTCTGGAAGTTTTACAATAATAAGGAAAAGAAAAAATTTCAAATTTTCCTATATGGATAGAGTGTAAGCTACTAGGGGAAGAAAATTATACCTTTTACCATTAAATGATAACAACTCTTACCTTCTTTCTATGTTAATCATGTCACACCAAGCCTTGATTACATATTTCTTCTTTTCAGTAAAACTTAGTAACTTGATAATAACACTATAAAATACATTTTTTTTCTATATGCATGACATCAAAAAAATGTCTAACATATAGACAATTCGAATATTAAAATTTAAAGAAAATTTATCTCTTCTTCCAACCTAATTTTGTATGGTTTTTTAAAAATGGTTTTCCAAAAATTGTGTCAATATATTTTACATTATCTTACAATTTATCATCCATTACTAGAGACACTATTGTACCTTGTTTGATATTCCTATATAATGTTATTGTCCAACATTAGTATTTATATCGTCGATGTAAAAATTTATGATGTAATATAAACAATGTCTTCATGGAATTTTTCAACCAAATTGAGTGTGTTAGTTTTTCCAAAACGGGACACCCTAAATTTACATTAATGATCTAGCCTAATAAATTTTCATAAGAGGGGAATTACTTTTTCATATAGTACAATATGGCCTTAAATATGAATTATTCACTTTTATGAGCATCATAAATTATAACATCAATGCCCCATATCAATTTAGATATTCAGTCAATGGATCAAAATAGACATCAATATCATTACCGAGTTTCTTTGTCCCAGATATAAGCATTGACTTCATAATGTATTTGTTATTTATGCATAACCATAGAGGAGAGTTATAATTTACCAACATGACAGGTCCTATACTGTGAGTAATAATCTGAACACCAAAAGGATTTATTCCATCTATAGATAATGCAAGATGAAAGTTTCTCATCTAATTTACAAATTTAGGATACTCATAATCATTTTTATTCCACTAAAAAGAATCTACTGGATGACTTAGGAACCCATATTTAATTCTTGTATCTTCATGCCATGTTAATTTTCTCATGGTTTCCTAACATCCATGTAGTCTTATTAACTATGGAATGATATAAAAGTGCCATAAATATTTCTATGTACTTGATTCATTTTTCTTGTATCGATCTGCACCACACTTAGTGCATTTTATGAGTGATTCATTATCATTGAAAAAAAATACGCAATCATCTGGACAAGAATTTATTTTTTTAGAGATTATTCCCATTGAACATAGAATTATTTTAGAATCATATATTTGAAATGGTATTTAATTTTCTTTTGGAAACATATCACTCATGATACCATGTAGTTCTATAAAGATGGTGTCAAACCATCTGATGCCAACTTTCATATTATAAAACTTCAATTTCCATTTTCATTTCTTTCATGGGATCTCCATCATCATTTACATTGATATTCATATCCAATGATCCATAAACCACGGTATCTTTCCAATTGGTGTGCATGTATAGTTTTTCCCTTGTTTAAACCAACATTTATAGCTCTAATCTATTTGATGCCAAATCAAATTTTCTTACAACTCTTCTACACTAATTTTTCTTGAATAAAAAATTTTTAAACACAAAAAATGGATTTTAGAATGGTCGTATGCATGCTCTATTGAAAAATTGATAATATCTTTAACTCCATATTCATAATATTTTGTAAAATGATTAGTGTACATACATTTTTTATTCATATCCATCTTATTTGGTTCATAAAATATTCATTTTGTACAATAGATAAATAAATACACATAATATATTCATTATCAAAGGTGAAATTTATTGACAATTCTAATAAGGGAAACCCAACATTTGATTGTTTCAAAGAATTTAAATATTTTTTGAAGAAAATGGGTAATTGTATTTAAGAAAATAATTACTCCACTATGGTAGGTGTTATACATTGAATTAATTCAAAGGTGAAAGTTATAGACAACTATCATTATCATCAGATCATTACCCAAACATTTATCCTTGCATTTTTTTTGTTTTAAACACATCCTCTATATCTTGTTGACATGCACCTATGTTGCTAGAAATACTCTAAGTGGTAGTCATCCTTGGGATGTCTACATCTCATAGTAGTATAAACAATATAAAAGAGATGGGGGGATGAGTCTCAGGAAACAAAATCTAATAACTATTTGGTAGAATAAACTAATGAGAATGGTAGTTTTCTATAATAGATATGGGGGATTAGTCTCAAGAAAAATTGCAATAATAACTTTTTTTTGACACACATAAAATATTTCTTAAATCCCCAAAACAAAACAAAATATAATATAGGCACTTAAGTAGTAATAAGAAACCCAAATATGATAAACAAGAATAATAAACTCTCATTCAATCAAATAGAAGATATAAAAATGTATTGAAAAAATATTTTAATAAATAAAAATATATCTCTATACATGGATGGTAATCAAATATTCCTTTGGTTGGAACTAATACATGTATAACTAAAATGATGAATACCTAAAAATAATTTATAATGTATATAATTTGAAAACCTATATTCTATTTTTTTAACAAGTAATGTATTAACCTAACGAATTATTACATTTAATATTAATTGTACATAAAATATTTGAAAACATATCAAGTCTCTTGGGATGTCATATCTTTACATTGACCCATCCCAAGGATTATAAGGAGGTCATAACATCAGATCTACCCATCTGAAAGATTCTAAGGAGACCATCTAATACACATTGGTCGATCCATAAGATTCTTGGAAAGTCCATAAAGAAGTTGGAATAAAGAAATAATACCCATCAATAATATTTATCACAAAAAATGGAGAAAAAAACACCAACCCATGAAACATATAACGCAAACACACTAGCCTCTATTGAGATGGAATGACTCTTGTGAGGTCACATCTTCTTAGTGGACTACCCTTACTTAACTCATAAATCTTAGTGGTATCACAAATTTAACATATCTATAAAACATCTCTCCCCATCTTAAGTATCTACAACATAAATATGAAAATAACTAGCCATTTTAATATGCTTTGAAGTAGTATCATTGGATACCCAACCACCACCATAGAAATTGATACAAACAAAATTATATAGATGATGTAAAATGGGATTGGACCTCTACCATATTGTTCATTCCATAATTTATACAATGAAAATAAACCATGATTTATCCCCACATTCACATAAATAAAATAGTATCACATAAATCCCCTACATTAATTCACAATTGCAATTTAGAAGGAAGGATATGATTGTATAGAATGTGAGAGAAGTTGGGAAGGCTCACTGTATAGGTGTTTCAAAATCTAAAAATTCCAACCATAAAAATGGATTATCTCCATGGATAAATCTTCAAAATGGATAACTCAACACACCCACGGTTTTAAGATAGCATCTACCATGGATAGAACCGTTGATGTTTTACACCCGAATCCCCCAAGAAAAAGTAGAAAAGACTTACGTTTGAGAGAAATTAGGGAATGAATTATGTACTAGCCCTAGATTTGTTTGACAATTGAATCGTAGGAGTATTAAATTTGGGCCTTGGAATTGTTTGAACCTTGATTTGAGCCTTGATTCGAGCTTCAACTCACCAGGGATGAGTGTTGAGAGAGGTGTCTTCCGAGAATGCTTTGGATATCACAACCGATTAGGGTTTTCTAAATAGACCAGGAAACATTTATCAGTACTTCCAAAAAAGTGCTAACAAAGAACTCTTTTATCAGCACTTAAAGTAATAAGTTCATATAAAAGGCATATTTATCATCACTTTTTAGCACTAATAATGGAATTATAATTATAATTATAAAAAAATTGTAAATATATTTATATGATTATATAAATTATATATATGTATATATAAATATAAATATAGTGAATATATTCTTTTTTTTAAATAAATAAATAAATAAATAAATATATATATATTTATAATTATATTAATAGTTTTGAAAAAAATAATATATATATCATTATATATAATAATATACATATATAATAAATATATATAAATATAAATATAGTAAATAATTTCATTATCAAAATAAATTTATTATAAATCTAATAATTATTTAAATATATGTAATTAAATATTTATATTTATATAAATACTCTTTTAAAAAATATTTTTTTTATAATTATAAATCTATAAATCTATAAAAATAGTAAATGTAAATTTATAAGTATATTTTTTATAAATATTTTTTAAAAAATATATTCTTAACATTATTAATGAATATTTAATCTTAATTGCATGCATGTTAAATATGGCTGGAATTAAATAAATTAATAATGATTAAAATTTAAAAATATTGAAAAATAGATAAATTTTATTAATTAAATATAAATTATTAAAAAAATACAGATATATATTGAAATAATGATGAATACATATCGAAAATATTAAAACATAGTAAATAAATGTTTATAAAATAAGAATGCCTTAATTAAGTATATGTGAAATCAATATGATGCGTTCGGTCTATGTTAAATTGAAAATCAAACGACATTCAATTATGTCCATTGCTCGATGCAATTAGTTATTATTTTTAATTCATATTAATTTTTAATTATAAACCATTATTCATTATATATATGAATTTTTAATGTAAAAAATAAATATTTTGTATTATATGAATCATATTTATATACATTCATATATATCTATATATTTAATACATACAATTTAGTAACATTATCAATAATTATTTAATTAATAATTTTTTTTAATATTTTTCTCAATTTACTCATTTTTATTTTTTATTTTTTTTTAATTTTCACTTTTCATATATCTACATATTTACCATATACTATTTATTAGTATTTTTAATCTACATACAGTAAAATTAATTTGTTCATTATTATCAATAATTATTTAATTAATAATGTTTTTTATATTTTTTTTACTAAAATAATTTTTACTTTTTATATTTTTAATTATTTCATTTTATTTTTACCTTTATTAGTACTGAAAAGTCTCTAATAAATGATCTCATTATGAGCACTAAAAATAAAGCACTGATAAAGGGTGCCCTCTATCATCGTTACAAATAAAGTGCCGATAAAGGGTAACCTCCATTAGTGCTAAAAATAAAGCACTGATAAAGGGTACTCTTTACCACTGGTAAACATAAAGTGCTGATAAACGGTACCTTTTAACAGTGATAAAAAAGTAAGGATAAAAGGTACCCTTTATCAGCTCTTATTTTAGCCCTTATATAGATTCCCATTATCAATGGTTTTTTCTAGCGATGATAAAAGACAGTGTTGTTAAAGGCATGTTTTTAGTGGTGAGGAAATGTTGTGATCTTGCATGTTTGGCTTGGGCTATATTTGGTAGGATCACCTACCATTGGTGGAGTTTGTATAGAACAATAGCCACCATTCCACCATCGATGTGGCACCATTAGAAGCTTTGTATGAGCGACTCTACAGGTCACCACATTGCTGAACTAATCTAGGAGAGTCAGCGCTCATGGGCCTAGAGTTGGTGCAAACAACTACCCAAATGGTGCATATCATCCAAGAGTAGATAAATATTGCATATAGCTTTCAGAAGTGTTATGCAGATAGACAGTTGAGGCCTTTGGAGTTCGAGAAGGGAGACTATGTATTCCTACTGGTTTCACCTCAATGTGTACTACAAAGATTTGGTCAGGGCGATAAGCTATCTCTGAGATTCATTTTCCTTTTCCAGATATTGTGTAGAGTTGTATAATTGTATTACCTCTTAGATCTACCACTGTTTTTAAATCTATTACATGATGTCTTCCCATGTTTTAGCTGAGAAGGTATGTGCATGACCCATTGCATGTTATTGACTAGGGATAATTGGACATAGAGGACGAAGATACCTTTTTTTAGTGCCCAGTAAAGACCAAGGATTGGAATGAGAGGATCATTTATGGTAGATTAATTACTTTTTTTCATGTCTGGTGGAAGCACAAAAATCTCTCTGAGAGTACATGGGAGCGAGAGGCTCAGATTTGTGCTTAATACCGACATCTGTTTGTGTAGACCTTATTTTAGATTTTCATGATATAAAGACCTAAGGTATGGAGAATGTAATGAATATTATTGTACATTTATTATTTTCTGATATTGTGTGGATTAATTTTTAGACGACTCACTGAAACGGCGTGCGATTCAGAGACCCGGTGCACCCGAAATAAATGTTTGAAATGTATTAATTATATTAAATAGCATGTGCACACAATTTTTCATAAAAAGTTAAATAACATATAAATGGAGGCCTAAATCATAAATTTTAGGGTACCATTGAGTTCAAAACATGGGGTTTACCCTAGGAATGATAGAGCCTTGGTCAGTTTGGGGCGTTTGTAGAAAAGATGCATCGGGCGTAAAAAAAATAAAATAAACAATTACATTATTTTATTTTATTTCTTTGATGAATCTACCTAATAGTTTCTTTAAATAAAAATTTATGGGGAATTTATAGGTTTAACCACAAAATCCTAGTTATCTAAAGAACCATTGTAGATACATCGAAGGAGATCTCGTTGGCAGAGGATGACCAAATCAATGACCGACGACCAGTGTGAGACGGAATCGAAGGATCTCACTAACTATCACGACACAAATCCATTCTTCATCAGTGATCAATCCAAAAGGAGGTAGTATGTTATTTGGTTTGGTTTTGTTTTACTATTTCTATTTATATTATGAACATATATCAATCAACCAACAAATTGAATCGTGGATCATGCATATTTCGAGATGGGTTAAATTAAAGGGGATTTGGGGGAATTTCTAAATGATTTAATTATTATCTCTTCATTATTTATTTTAACAAAAATGAATCAATTCCTATTGGAACATCAACTGAGGTTCATTCCTCTTGATTTTTCTTGTTCTTTTCACCTCTGATTCTTCATTAATGATGGACGTTCTTCATTTATCCCTTGGTTCAACATATCCCAATGAATTGGTTATTGCACAACTATTTCTTGGAATAATGATATAATATCATAAATCTTGGATTGGAATGACATGATGGTAGTATGAAGATGTAAACAATGACCAATCAGATAGTTTTTGATACCCTATTTCATGTTCTTTGGCACGCAATGAAGGAATAATATGAGATTGATTTATGAATGGATTAAACGATCAGAATCTAGAAAATGGACTTGGAGTGGTTCATCTGGACCAAATCCTTGATTTGAAGCATGAATAAGGCTAGATTTCTTAGCAACGATGGCACAAACATGAGCAGAAAATGTTTCTCAAAAAGGCAACACATCATGTAATTCGAGATTACACAGTGTGTGGGATCCTCCTAACAATGTCTTGGGTTTTGGAGAAATTTAAATATCATACAACATGTGGTCCTTACCTGGTGACTCGGTGTGTAACTTGATGGGTAAAGGACATGGGATGAAGTACATGGGCATGAGCACACCATGTACTCCCACATAAGCACAACCTTGGGAAATTTACATGGGCTAATCTGTGTACTAGTGCATGGGCTAACCACATGTCATGTACTGTTACATGGACAAAAACACTGGACATGGGCCATTTACATGGGAAGAAAAAAGGGTCAATGGACATGGTGTGTAAGCCTTTTACATGCCATATACTCCTAATAAGTTTTCTTGTATCCTTTTTTCTGTATCTTGGAAAACATTTTTAGGGTTTGTTCCCCATATACATTCCCTGAGGGTTAGTATAGAATCACCTCCTACTCCTAGGAAAATGATCACTTCAGCATGACTTCTTGGATATAGCTATTAGAATCCTTCCGTGAGGCCCAGAGTAAGATCCTATATTCATCTTCATTCCCTAGTTATTTTTCTTGGTATCTTCATGACAAACACTATGTGAGCACCGATCCTCTACTTAGTGGGTTAATCTAGATCAAGTTTTTGGCATACTCCATGGCCTTGGGAGTGATCCTCATATATGAATCATATGTCTCTAGAACTTAAGAATTTACTTCATATGGAGAGACCCAATGAGAATTACCTCTTAGACAGACGTTATTAGTGTTATCAGACTCAATAGTGTGTTCTCCCAGATGAGTTTTATATGGAACCTTTGATCTGGAATCCTAGGATGACATTAAAGTTTTGACTTACCTTTAGTCTATGTGTTTTTGTAAAGTATATCTGGATATTCTTGTTATATGTGATGTTGACATATAATAATGCAGATTTGACTATATTTCCTCTATTTTATTATTTGTGGTTTTGAGGTGTCCTAGTGGGTATTGTTATACTCATTAATCACACCACGATTCACTGTTTCATTTTCACCCTCACACCATTGTGCTCAACTAGTTTAGTATTGACAATTATAAAAATAATAACAAATTTTCCTTCATATTTGATTCAATTATTTTTTTATCACTGTTAAAAATGGAAATGTTACATTTTTTGATAATTTTATTGTAGGTGAAGGTGATTTGGTGGATCCATGATGAAGTTCAATAAAAATGGCCCAAACTGCGCAGTATCCAAACAAACCAGTAGACTCAACAACATATTGATACTAAAACATGAATACAAATGAGATGATATTTTTTGGGATGGTCCAAAATTCAGTGGGATAAAAATTTTATGAAGTAACCCAATCCCAATTCAGAAACCTGGTGGCCCATCTGAAATGATCTTTCCAAGACACCGAATCTGCATGAAGTCAAAAGTGGTGTGCCGTATTCTGTCAATATATCAAGATTTAGGTGTTAAAATGAATCCAAATTTTTTTTATAAAAATTAAATTGGTTTTAAAATAACTTTTTACTTTTTTTTAAAGTGATATAATACTTTAGGACTGTTACAAACCATGGTTCAATTGGTTTTAATAAATCCATGTGCCCAAAACCACCTTCCACTTTGCCTATAAAATGAAACCTTGGGATCCTCATTTTCAATTTAGAACTAGAATAAAATATATGATTTTTTGGAGTCCTAAAGTATTTTCCTAATCATCTTATAATTTCTTTAGGCCCTTATCCTCATAGGGGGATCAAGAATGAAGAAGGTGTTTCCCCCGATCATCCTCTTCCTCTCGATGTCGAGCTAAACAATTAGTGTTCATTATGAGGGAGCTACAAACATGTCAAAGGAGTTCTGGTGAATCTATTATATAATGGTTTGGAGTAATTTGGTTCTCAAAACATTTTATTCCATGTATCATACATGATTCCATTTTTTAATTCTTTTTTATGCATGTGAATGTTATGCTCTTAATTTGTAACTGATCGGTGTGAGGTTTTGAGTGTATGACATGTGTTATTCTGATTGGACAACACAAGAATACTTTTCTTACCCAATTTATTGGGATATAAATATTATTTTGAATCTATTATTCCATGAATAAGTTCTATAATTTGGAAATATTATTATTACTTCAAGTTTTTCTTCTTCAAGAAATGAAATAAAGTCCTAGGAACTAATCAGGAGTCCAATTAATTTCAACCAAAGAATTACTCCCAACGTAAATAAATATCTAATAAAAATGAGCATGAAATATATGTATTACAATAAAAATGACACATTTATCTCATATTTTTCAAAATATACTTGGTTTTTCAAGTATTAAACTCTTTAAGTTAAGTTATTTTCATAAAACTATTTTCAAAATCCTCCCAATTTCTAGTACTTTTTATTAAAAATGAATAATATTAACCTATCAAAGCTCCTTGAGATATCACCTATTGTCTTAAATATACTATAAATCAGCCTTAAAATCCAAATCAATTTTATGTTTCATGATAACTTTTTCAAATTTTGGTATCGTTTTCCAGAGAGCTCTTTTGTTTTTAGTGTGTGTTTTTATAAAAGTATTGCGTATTTTGTAATTATTTGTTCATTTTTTTAATTCTTTTTTAATTTTTCTAAGTTTATTTCTAAAATAATCCATTTTAGGACTTATTCATGATGCAATATCCATCATTGGAAATATATCCATTCGAAGACAAATTTGAGAGGATCTTTTGTCACCGACACTGAGACGCACAAGAGAACCCTATGAAGGATGACACAAAACATCAACACAATTATTGATCCAACTTATTCTTTGGAAACCCCAGTTAAAACAGAATTGAACTTTTATAAAATTTCTTAAAACAAAAAAACATTAAGATAACTAACCTCACATGATGTTGATATCCAACCCGCTTATATTTAAATTCAAGGCAAGGCACCCATCTTTGAACATAAATCAGGTTTAATTCTTTTTTTACCAAGATTACATGGACTCATTGGAGAAGATCCACACAAGAATTTAAAAGAATTTAATAATGTGTGTTTGAAATTAAAACCCACTAATGTAGATAAAGAAAAATTTAAGCTTTGGGAAATCCCATTTTCATTTGAGGACACTGCGAAAGATTGTTGGTATTATGTTAATTCACCAATTAGAGGTCAGGCGGACATGAAATGAATTTTTCTTGAAAAATACTTCCTAGCCTCTAAAACCACAGAAACAAAGAAATAAATATATAGGATAATACAATATCAAGGGGAAAAACTTCATGAATATAGGGAAAGATTTAAAAGGCTTTTTTCAAGTTTCCCACACTACCAAATAAGTGATCAACTTTTAATTATGTATTTTTATAATGGTTTAAATCTAATTGATCAAAATAAGATTGATGTTTCTATAGATGGTAAAATATTTTATAATACCCCAATCACTACAAGAACCCTAATTGAGAACATGGCACATAATACTCAACAATTTCATTCAAGATCCAATGTACCCATTCAAGGTGTTCATGAGGTGAAAAGTACTGAATTCAAGAAGGTGGACATGAAATTTGAATAGGTATGTACCCTTATTTGAAAACCTTATCTTCACCTAGGTAAATGCCAATATCTTCCTCCCATACACTATGGAATATATTCTTCTAACACCCATTATTCTAACCAATTCCCCCAACTAAGAGAAACTTCTAAGAGTTGTGAGAAAATATTTCCAGGCTGGCCATATAACCAAGACTTTAGGTAAGAACCTTACTATCCATTAAACCATGGGTGGAAAGAAAACCAATCTTATAGGCAATGGGGTATTCAACCAAAACACAAAAATAATGGAACCAACAAGGGAAGAGTATTCATCCACCACCACCAACAAGAAATGCCCAACCACCACAAAGGCCATTCCAAAACTCCCCCTCCAAAACCTAAGCCTAGACTAGAAGATATGAAGAAACAAATGGCTACCAACAATCTCAAATTCCAACATACCACCCAAGCATCCATTCAGAACCTAAAAACCCAATTAAGCTAACTCGATAACTCTGTGGGATAAATTCAATGTCATGGGCCAGGTAAACTACCCACTAAACTAGTAGTTAACCCTAGGGATAAGGAGATATTTTTTCCATCACCCTTATGAGTGGGAAACAACTTAAAAACCAAATAAACACTCTTTTAGAGTCATCCCATCCTAAGGAAACCACATTCCCAACAGTTGAAAATAGTCTAAGAGAAGAAAATTCATTTCTTGTGAGAATCCCTTCCAAAGGAAAGGGAGTGTCTGTTGATGACTCACATATCCCAACCATTCCTCTTAAATTTACACAAAGGGAAACCAAAACAAGAAAATAAAGTAAACTAAACATGATCATGAAATATTATAAACTTTCAAAAAAGTGTATGTTAACATCCCCTTGATCGATGCCATGAAGAAAATTTTAAGATATGATGATTTTCTGAAGAATATGTGTACACAATGAAGGTGAATTTGAGGTGATGAGAAGGTGAGCTTGGTGAGTGATGTATCAGCACTGATAGAGCCATCACTTCCCACAAAATTCAATGATCCTGGAATATTCTTGATTCCATGTACTATATGGAACTATTCCTTTTCTAATGCTATGATTCATTTGGGAGCCTCTATAAATGTGATGGATCACTCCATTTACACTACATTACTTTTTGGAGAACTAAATAAAACTAGAATTTTTGATCAAATCACAAATATAAGTACATCATACCCCACTGGCATGTTATAGGATGTTCTTGTGAGGGTGAAAAATTTAGTTTTTCCTGTTGATTTTTATGCGCTTAAAATGGAAGATGATAGGATCAATGGACATGTACTGATTATATTAGGGATAACTTTCATGAAAACTACCAAAACCATAATTAATATTCACAATGGAACATTATCTATGGATTTTAGTGGAGATATTATTCACTTAAACATCATTGATTCCATGAATCACCCCTCAGAAGAACATTCCTCACTCTCTGTTAGTTCAGTTGATGTACTCCATTCCCCTAAAAAAATATTTTCTTTCCCCCAATCCACATTATGAGTTTTTATTATTGATTGAAATTTTGGGAAATGAATCATGTATAAAATGTTTTATTGGCCTAGAAAAATTTCATGCATGTTTGTTAATTGATGATTTTCTGAACACTAAGGATCACATGACAATCAATGATATTTCTAATCTTATTAAAGCTTATTCCTCATTAGAGAATGATACTATTAAGAAATTAGATGATATTGGAGACCTATCACTCTCACACGCACTCCCATAAATCCAAAATTACACAGAATTGGAACTAAAACAACTGCCTCAATATTTTAAATATTACTATCTTGAGAATGGAAATAAGTTTCCTTTCATCTTTCCTAGTTTACTCCCCCTAAGAATGAATTGTGACTACTTGAACTTTTTAAGGAATATAAACAATATTTGGGATAGAAACTTTCATAAATTCCTGGTATTAGCCCATAAATTTCCATACATCATATATTGTTTAATGATGAGGCTAAACCAGTGATGCAGTTACAATAACTACTGAACCCAAACCCCCTAGATATTTTAAAAAGGAGGTAAAAAAGTTATTGGTTGATTGAATCATTTACCTTATCTCTGATATCCAATGGGTTAGTCCATTACATGTTGCCCCTAAAAAAAATGGTCTTACAATAATAAAAAATGAAAATAATTAATTGGTTCCAACTCGTGTGCAGAATAGTTTGCGTGTCTATATCAACTACCACTGATTAAACTAACACAATCTAAAGGACCATTTCCCAATTCTATTCATTGAAAAAATTCTAGAGATGATATTAGGGATGTCCCATTACGGTTTCCTTGATGAGTATTCTGGATACTTGCAGATACATATTGCCCCCCGAGGATCAGGATAAGACAACCTTTACTTACCCCTTTGGAAAATTTTCATATTGAATAATTCCATTTGGTCTGTGAAAGGGTCTAGATACATTCTAGTGATGCATGGTTAGTATTTTTTTAGATTACCTAGAGAATTTAATGAAAGTATTCATGGATGATTTCACAATTTATGTATCCTATTTTGATTAATTATTGAGTATTCATGGTTCATTCCTATGTCACTATATTAAAAATAATCTTGAATATAATTATGATAAATTTTATTTCATGGTGTAGCAAGGTATAGTTTTGGGACATGTCATTTCTGGGAATGTTATCCAAGTAGATAAATCAAAATTTGTTGTCATTTATTCCCTAACATTCCCCAAAAATGAATGGTATTTGTGGTAATCCCTAGGTCATGCTGTATTTTACAGTTTTTTCATTCGTTACTTTAGTAAAATTTAACTCCCCTCTCCTAGTTTCTCCAAAAAGAAAAGGAATTTGTTTTTCATAAAAAATGCGAGGAATATTTTAATACGTTAAAATGTAGTCTCATGTCACCCCCGTTAATTCAACCACCTTAGTGGGATTTACCATTTCAGATCATGTGTGATTCCTATAACAATGTTGTTGAGTAAGTCTTATCACAAAGGTTCAATCGATCTCCACATGACATTGACTATGCATGAGATACACTAGACCCTTCCTAAGAAAACTACACCAAAAATGAAAGATAATTTCTTATCACTGTTTTTTCTTTTGATAAATTCAGGTCATATCTTTTAGGGTCCAAAGTCATTGTGTTCTCAAACCACATAGCCCTCCCGTATCTCCTTAAGAAACCAGAAGCCAAACTAGGTCTCATTCGCTGGATGCTAATCCTTTAGGAATTAAATTTAGAAACTCGAGATAAAAAAGGAGTAGAGAATGTGGTGTATGACCATATTAGTAGGATCCACCTATCCTCGGACATTGAATCATCCCCATGTATTCTTGTAAATGAAATGTTTCCAGATGAGAATTATACTAACTGCAAGATGCTATTCCTTAGTATCATGAAGTTGTAAATTATTTGGTAGCATCTTGAATTCCTAATTATTTTAATAAAAAACTAGGTTTTCCATTTGAAACATGATTCCCATTTCTATATTTGGGATGGCCCCTACCTTTGGAGCATAAGTAGTGATCAAGTCCTTAGGTGTTGTGTTCTCGATAGTGATTTTTGGTCTATCCTTAGGTTCTGTCACACTCTTTCTTGTGGGGTCCACTTTATTCCCCAACACACTACTCACAAGGACCTTGATTCTAGTCTCTTTTGGCCAACACATTTTTAGTATTCCCATGATTTCTGTAAATACTGTGCTCATTGTCAAGGAATGGGGAATGTATCTAAAAGAAATGAAATTCCACCACCACCCTTTCTATTCCATAACATTTTCTATGTTTGGGGTATTTACTTTATGGAACCATTAATTAATTCATTTAGGAACCTTTACATTCTTCTCGTAGTGGATTATGTTTCTTAATGGGCAGAGGCACGAGCTACGAGTATTGATGATTCAAAGAAAGTTTTGAAATTTTTGAGAACTCAAATATTATATAGGTTTGGATTACCAAGGTTCATCATCAGTGACCCGGGTTCTCATTTCTACAACCAAACAGTGCAATATCTTTTGCTTCAGTATGGGGTTAGGCATAAAGTATCTACTGAATATCACCCAAAAACCAATGGTCATGCTAATGTTCCAAATATGGAGGTAAAACAGATTCTTGAAAAAACGGTTGAACCTAATAAAAAATATTGTAATCTTAAACTTAATGATTAATTATGGTCTTACTATACTTCTTTTAAAATTAACATTGGAATGTCACCATATTGAATTTTGTTTGGAAAGAGTTGTCACCTCCCTATTGAGATTGAGAACTGGGCCTACTGGGCCATCAAACAATGAAATTCAAATCTTTTTGGTGCATGTGATCAAAGGAAATTATAGATTTAGGAGCTAGAGGAAATGGTAATAGGTTCATATGAGAACTCTCAAATTTATAAGGAGTGAACCAAGGCTTACCACAACCATCTCATCTTTCATCATCTGTTCCAGATTAGGGAGAAGGTCCTCCTCTACAATGCAAAGATGATGTTGCATCCTGGTAAGCCTTGTTCCAACAGGTTTTCACCATAAACTATTACTATTGTATCTGTATTTGGTGTTTTTCAGGTTCAAAATTAAGAAACCAAGAAAACATTCACTATCAATGGGCAGCGGTTGAAGCACTTCCATGAAGCCATTATGGAGTCCCTGGTGGAGAAACTCCATGTTCAAGATGTATTCCATGAATGACACCCACCGGGCTTTATCCTTCATTCCCACATTCTATTTTATTATAGTGATGATAGTTCACACTTTATTTGTTGGGGTATGGGTATATTCCTATGTCTATTAGTAAGTTTCATCATCTTTATTTATTTTTCAATTTTTTACTTTCTGTATAGTTTTTTCACTTCCCCCTCACCCCTCGTTCTCCCCCCTCGTTTTTGTGCCGAAATGTTAATTTTTTAAGCCCACTTTATCAAGGAAATTGAAGCCCACTTAATCATGGAATTAATTGAAAATGAATGAGAAATTACTATATTTCATATTGTTTTAACATTCATTTTTTTATGAAATATGAAAATTTTCAAGAATTCAATACTATGCTATGACTTTCATTGAAATTTGGTTTTTTTGTGATATAAATGGTTTTATCATTTTGAAACCTTTGATAAGAATGGTACCCTTTGTGTGAGTAGTTTAAGGGAAATTTTTTTCACATAATCTATCCACATCCCTTTTCACCTAACCATGACGTTTG
This sequence comes from Viscum album, assembly GCA_963277665.1. Taxonomy (NCBI): domain Eukaryota; kingdom Viridiplantae; phylum Streptophyta; class Magnoliopsida; order Santalales; family Viscaceae; genus Viscum; species Viscum album. Next base: position 1,819,321,351 of record OY728132.1, read on the forward strand.
AAAATATCTTCCTTAATTGATGGTAAATATAGCTTAGGTTAATTTTTCTCTACTTTCCAAAATAATTTTTGGATATGTTCATTCCTTATACGATCTATTTCAGTACTATACCTGATTTATTTATGCATGTGTACTTATTATACGACTATTATAAACCCCAAAAAAGTGTTTTATATTGGGAAGTTAAAAAACAATCCTTCTTGAACTTTTTATCTTGTTATAATTATTACAATTAGTGTCGTGAGGAGATCAAACAAGTGTTGAGAGAAGAGTGTGAGATTATTTAAAGGGAAACTTTTGAAAAAAAATAATAAATATGGGGAGTGATGAAATGTACAACATATTAATATATCTAGGTTTGAAGCTTATAGTTATATTTCTAGGAATACTTAAGTGAGTGGGTCTTGAAATTCAATTGCAAAGGATATAGGAAAGGTTCAGTGGAAATAATCATGTATATAAACAATTTTTAAAATAACATATAATTTCTTGATTTAAAGTGGAAAGAATAGCATGAAATGTTTGTCACACACACATCTGGATAATTTATGAAATGATTATATTTTGAATTATTTTAATCAATTGGTATCATGCATCTCTTGTGATTTCATTATGATACAATTTCTAAGATGTCTTTTTCCATGATCATTGAGAATATCTCGTCAGTGTGCCTTTTTCTTTGATAACATTTCTACCAGGAATTAAATTTTCATTGAATGTTAAATGTTTATGAAGTTTTAAATATCTACAATCATAATTTTAGGATATATGAATTTTCCTAGGAGTGAAAATGTTTAGGTGTGGGGGTGTGATCACACCCTGATTCACTGTTTCATTTTCACCCTTACACCATTGTGCTAAACTAGTTTTTTATTAAAATTTTAAAAAATAATTACTAATTTCCCTTCATATTTTTTTAATTATTTTTTTTTATCAATATTAAAAAGGGTGATGTTACTTGTTTTGATAGTTGTATTGTAGGTGGAGATGATTAGGAGGACCCATGAAGAAGTTTATGAAAAATGGGCCAAACTGTGTAGGATCCAAACACACCAGTGGACTTAACCGCACACTATTACTAAACCTTTCATCCAAATGGGGTGGTATTTTGTTATATGGTCTAAAATATAGTGTTCTATATCTTTTATGAAGAAACACAACCCAATTCTTGTATTTGGTGGCCCATTTAGATTGATCTATTTGAGACATTGAATCTTCACGAAGTCAAAAGTGGTGTGCCATGTTCTATCAACATCACAAGTTTTACATGTCTAAATGAAACCAAACATTTGGTGTAGATATTAAAGAGGTGGGGAAACAAATTTTTAGTTTTTACCAAATCTATATAAGACTTTACAGATGTGGAAAACCATAGGCCAAGTGGTATTATGAAATTTGTGTGCCAAAAACCACCTTCCACTTTGCCTATAAAATAGATCCTTGGGATCCTCATTTGAAAGTAAAAACTAGAAGAAAAGATATTCCATTTTGGATTCTTATAAGAGTATTATCCTCATTTTATAAGTTTTTGAGACCCCTATCATCATTGGGGGATCAATAATGAATAAGGAGTACCACCCGAGCTTCCTCCTCCTCTTGATGTCAGGCTAAATGGTGGGCGTTCATTGTGATGGAGCTACACGCATGTCAAGGGAGTTCTAACACATCTATTAACTACTTGTTTGGAGTAATTTTGGATTTAAACATTTTATTCCATGTATCTTACATGATTTAATTTTTTATTTCTTGTTTTTATGCATGTGAATGTTGTGATCTTAATTTCTAACCGATCATTGTGAGGTTTTGAGTGCCTGACTTGTATTGTTAGGATTGGAAAACATAAGAACCCTTTTCTTACCCACATTCTTGGGATTTCAATCTTCTTTGGAAGCTATTATTCCCTTCATAAGTTATATAACATGTAAATACTATTGTTATGTCAAGTTTTGGTACTTCAAGCAATGAAATAAAGGATTTGGAATTAATTGGGGTTCCAATTAATTTCAACCAAATAATTTATCCAACCCTAAATGAAGCTCTAAGAATAATGAACCTAAAATGTGTGTAGTGAAATCACAATAACCCCTTCATTTTATATTTTTCAAATTCCAATTGGTTTTTTAACTATTAAACTCTTTATGTTAAATTATTTTCTTAAAATTATTTTCAAAATCACCCTCATTTTAGTAGTTTGTATTGAAAATGTATACTCTTAACCTATAAATTCTCCTTGAGAGAAGACCAATGGATATCCTTATACTATAAATCAACCATAAAATCATAATCAACTTGAAATATCATGAGAATGTGGTCACTCACCCATGCATGGGCTTTGACTGCACGTATTGTGTCTTGTACATATGATTGAACATTTCACAGAGTCCTAGTTTGACCAGGACTAGACGAATCTTAGTGAGACTGAACAAATGATGGTGGGTTTCTTTAGTATCTTGAAAACAATCCCAGTTTTACTTTTAGGTTGGACTTGTTTTTAGAATCATTGTGGTTGGATTTTATTAATTCGTGTTTACTTTATATTACTTCTTATCAGACTCTAGTTGTGGGATTTAGATGAATGCATGCTTGGTTTTTCAATTGTTTTTACAATTCAACGTTTTATAGTCTTGGATAAGTGTGTGTATGTGTAGCTACTTAGGCTAAGGCCTCCCGTGTAGGTGATATGCCTACTCAGCACTAGTAACTAGATGCTAGACTATTGGAGGCGGTCTTGAGGATCCACGACATGAGACCCATTATGATGTGTTGTAAAACAATAATTTTGATAGGTATAAAATAAGAAAAAATCCAATTTTATGAATAAAAAGCTATATTTTTCAAAAAAGGCAGTTTTGTTTCCTTTTAATGAGTGTCTTCTTTTAAAAATAATTTTTGAAACTTACATAATTTTTATTTGATAAAATAAACTTCTTTTTTTAAATATTAATATCAAAATTTTCTTGGTGTAATTTTTTGGTAATTTTTAGTGAAGTTTCATTTTCTGAGGAATGCTGAGAAACATCGAATTTTAATTGAAAACTACATTTTCTTATAAATTATTAATATAGTTAAATTATAAATTTAATTGGTTTTAAATTATATTTAAATCTATTATAAATATTTTAATCTAATTTGGGTAATTTTAATGGATTTCACATTGAAATTGGAAATAAAAACATTTCAAACATTTCAACTTTTTTACTTTAAAAACCCATTGTTTCATCCCGTCTCATTGATTAATTTTAAATTAATTTTATCCACTTAGGTGTTTTGAATTTGGAAAAATTAATTCAATGTTTGTAATAAAAATAAATTATAATTTATAATAAGGTCAAATTAATTTTTGATCAAAAATATTAGTGAAATAAATTAAAATTAATTAGAGCGATTAAGGTAAAAACAAGATTACCAAGTGGTTAAACATTAATCTTAAGGGGCCAAATGAACTATAAACTTGTCCAAAATAATTTTTATGGAAATATTTCAACCATATACTTTATTTTATTGAATATGGACCATTTTTGGAGGCACATTTTGTAAGGGAGACTTCTCAATAGTGTTTTCCTTTTTATATTTACAAGAGTGCAGCTCCTCCTCCATTATAAAAGGGTACTCACCCGCCCCTCACTTATTCACACATATAAATCCATTTTTATCATAAAAAAAATACCAAAATAAGATACCAAATTTCCTAACTTCATCATTTAGGCTTCCCATTTGGCATAATTCATACCAAGGAATCCCATTATTTCAAACTAAAAGGAGTTACCCAAAAAAGAGGCAACATTCTTCAACAAACACTTTTATTATATTTCATTATCCACCACATAAATCTATCTTAATAAATTATTATATAATAATATAATTATCATAAAAATAATTATATTTTTTAATGTTAAGGGTTATACCTACGCCTACACATACTTCCATAAAATGGGATACACAATCATCATTCATGTGTACAACAGACAACCACCTCGTGAACTGATGTCATTCATTATTCCATTACCACCTTTGAAGTTTGGGAATAATGATGAACATAATATTTTTATATGATATATATGATATATATGATATATTTATTTTTATTTATTTATTAAATAATGCATTCCTTTATTATTTCCATTTTGTGGTAATATAATAACTTCGTTTGAGCACATGTTGACTACCGTATCCTCAAATCAATGTGATTCATTCAAACATTACATGGAATGTATTAAGGATGAGTTTAGTAAAATTATAAGATATATATGAAATAATAATCCTACTTAAATGGTAATATATATAAATATATACATTTATTTCATTTAGTTTCTTTCATTCAATATGACAATAAAAATGAAAACAACATTCATGCGTACGTACGACCTACCGTCTTCATGAGCAGTCTATTCCATTTCATATTTATATATTTTATAAATTACTATAAATACTTATATAATTAATATATATGATATTTATATCATTTTTTACATTCCTAAAATAATAAAATCATGATCTAAGTAAGGGTATTAATAATAACATGTCAGAACATATACGAAAAATAAAGCGGTTATTGCCGGAAACACAATTTTAATATGAAATTGTTAATAAATTGGTAATATAAAGTCATAATAAAATAATAACTGGTATGATATATAATAATATATCTATTTATTATATTTATAATAAACTTATATTTATTTTATAGGATGTTTGAACATGTATGAATAAATTTAAGAGTTTGGTAAGGGTTTTCTCGCATAACTTTTATTTTCTTGAGATATATGTTATATTTACCACTTATTTTTTTGGTGTATATACTGACCCATGAAATGTTATATAATTAATTAATTAATTTAATGATATTAAAATTTTTATTTTTTGTTATTTTTTTCATGGGGATCACAATTAAAAAATTACTCATATAGTAAGGGGATTTCTAGTCTCACTTTTATTTCTATGATACATATTCCATATTCACCACTTTTTTGTTTTGTGTGGTGTATATACAACCCAAGAATTAATTATATGGTTCATATCCTAAAATTTATGGGAATTTTTCTTTCAATTTTATTATCTCACTTATAAAGGGTTTATGGTTCAAAAGTTACCAAATCAGTAAAGTTATTTTCTCTCAATTTTCTTTCTTTGAGACACATGTTGTGTTATGCACCTATATTATTTCACGAAGTCCATATACTACCATTTTACATGTTTTATCAAGAATATAATTCTTTTCATGATTTTTTAATCTTTACATAATGTTATTCTATCATGGGTATTATGTTTTAAAGTTACCAAATTGGTAAGAGTTTACTACTACAATATCATTTTTTATCAGCATTGTTTATGATTATGATTACATTGATGAAATATTATGATCCATCAATCAATAAATATCATGGATTTTGTTATAATATGTTTATTCATGATATCATTTTTTGTACCATTTTCTACTCTTTGTTACTGAAGATGGTTAAGAAAATGTTTTTAAGAAAATTCAGGCCTATTTATCTCTTAAATAAATTTTTTTATTCATTCGAAAACTTTTTTTTCTAAAATTGTTCTCAAAAATATTTTTTAGTGATATTTTAATATTATTTAAGTAAAAATGTTTTTTTATTAAAAAATTATGTTTTATAATGTTTTTAAAATGGTTCTCAAATATTACTTTATAAATTTTCAGAGTTATATGAAAAGGAAAAGGTTTTCAATATATTTTATGTTGTAACAATATTTTTTTCCAAATGGGATGGATATTTTCCTCAAAAAAATGTTTTAAATGATTTATAAATATTAAATCATAAGTTTTCAAATTATTTTTTAAAGAAAATTTATTTTAAAATTATTTATGTCTTAAAAATTGATTTATGAACAAAGGTTATTTTCCTTAAGAAATACTTCAAGTGATCTTTCAAATTACTTCTCCATATAAGACGTTATCCTTAATGTGTTCCTGATGTTGAGAAAATTGTTTTTAGCTTTGAAAAAGAGATTATCGATTTAGATAAAGTAAATTGGATAGTATTAATATAAGGACCCAACCTTAAAACATTACATAATCGTGAATTAAATGAATAATTCATATTGAGGATCTTTTTAGGTTTAGAGTTTTAGAAAATTAGGCCATAACTATTACATATCTACTTGAAAATTACATGTAGACACTACTACTCAGTATCCATTTTTTTTATAAAATAAAAACTCTTAAAAAGAAACATGTCTAGTTCCAAGTTTTAGACAACATGACTTTTCCTTGATCCCATCATTTACCCTATTCTTCTTTAAGTCCTATGGAAAACATTTCAAAAACTTGGGATGAGCATAAAAATATCAGTAAGGGTTATAAAATAAGGAATGAAAACATTATCCCATCAATAAATACAAAACAATGAAACCATACTTTTTGATCATAACATACCTCATGAAATACTAAGATTTATGAATAACACATAGAAATAAAAAATTATAAAGGTAACTTGTGGAATATATATCATACTTAGATTGTAGCTATCATAGCTACGTATGAAGTTACATTGGAATACCCATCACAGTATATTCCTTAAATCTATTAGGAGAAACATTATTGTTTACCTCTGTCATGTTACCCAATGCATTGGAAAACTATCTCAGGCTCACCACCCTAGGTTTATCACGAAACCAACCATATACGTAAACAATTCCCAATAATAATAACATATTCATAACACATAGAACATGCATAAAGTAAAGATAACATTTCCTCATTAAAATTACAATAAATCGTTTCAAGATATTGACATAATAAATGCTTTATCAAACCATTTTCAAAACTGTTTAAAAATTTTTATAAATATATTTTTGAATCAAAGTGTCCCATACCACTTTGAAGCTTTTAAAAGAATTAACATTTTAAAATATTAATTTCCATATAAATGAATCCTTAAAACCATTTTAAAACATGGAAATTAATGGGAATGATTTAGAAGAATAAATCTTTAAAAAGATATTTTAGTTAAAGAGTTCCTAAACAAATGAGAGATGCTTGAATACAAATAATTGAGGAATAACATCAATCAAATATTATAATATTTTGTGAATAGAGAGATTCATGATATAATACATCAAATGGAATTATATAGACCATATAAAAGTGAATTGGTGTATAACAATAAATAAGTCTCAATGGAATGTAAATTGAGACAATGTCCCTTGCAAAGATCATATCCTTAGATTAAGGACAAATCAATGAAATAATTATGTGTGAAAAATAATAATACACTCAATATAAGTGAATATTAAGTGTAAAAAAATCAGAGTACATTCACACATATTCATATCATGACATAATAAATAAGTATAAGTTTAACCAAAAGAATTGAAATTGGGTAAAAAAGTTCTCTTAAAGAAATTTGACAACCTAACGACATCACTTTAAAATTGAGAAAATGAGTTTATGAGAGAGAAAAGGTTCTATAATCACTTGGACACAAAATGTACAGAAATAAGTATATATAATAACATATCTTGACATAAGAAAGTGTAAATCAAAAGACACAACATAAATGAAGTCTTTTAAAAAGAGGAGGGTGTAAGATTCCCTCACCGATTTGGTAACTTACAAAAAGTACACCCCATGAAAGAAGTATCATACAATTAATAATTAAATACCAATAAATTAATGTATATTAAAAAATTAATACAATCATGGGTAGTACATACACCACAAAAAAGGAAATAGTGTAAAATATAGCATGAATCTCATGAGAATAAAAAGTGAGATGAAAACCTCTTACCACGTTGTAATCAATCGATTCGTATGACCAAAAGTTAATAAACACCAAATTAATCACAGAATACCATGAATATAAAGATAATAATGATAATATATATCAAATGTCAGTACATAATTCACCACATGCAATAAATAAGTGGTGAACAATGGAAATCTCACGAAATTAAAAGCGAGATAAGAAACCCCTTACCTCGTGTCCGACTTGACCCGTTCATTCTTTAATCTTCTGAATAATAAGATAAAGTTAATTTGTACTTTCTTAAGAACCCTTTTCAAGTTTATTATTCCTTTTATATTACTTATTACCATGTTATAGACATTATGAAATCATTTAAGTTAATAATGGTCGTTTTGTTGATATTTGGTACTTAGGTCAAAAATGAACTTCTTATAATTACAAGTTGTTCATGTGGTCAAAAGTCCATTATCTAAAAAATGTTATTCATGATTTAGATATAATATATATCATATATATATCCAGTATATCTATGTATTTATAATATTACATAACATTTAGAGATAAGAAATGAAATGCACCGTTCATAGAGACGGTAGGCCGTACGTACGCATGAACACTACTTTCATTTTTATTTCATATTTAATGGAATTAAAACTTAATGATACATAGGTATATTATAATTATATTATAATATAATATGATATATATGTTACATAATTTCATTAACTCCATCCTTTATATGTTCCATGTATGTCATGAACAAATCATATCACCTTGAGGGGGCGATAGTCCGCACTTCCTCAAATGAAATTATCGTATTTACACATATTGGAAAGCATAAAGGTAAGTTTGTAAATAAAAATTATAGAATAATAGAGAAAACATAAACATATTATATATCACATATAAATACAATGCAATTATAATATCCACCATGAGAGGTGGTAGGAGAAGATTGAACAATCCTCATTTCGCGAGGCAGTAGTTCGTCGTTCACAAAAACAATATGTTCTTTACCCTTTAGTTGAAGGTGTGTGTAAGTTTAGTTAGAATACGTCTCATAAAAATAACCTATTATATTTAGTATACTGGTTTTGTTTAAAAATAAATGAATAAAAAGAGTTTATGGGGTTGGATAAGTAAAATAAATCAAAATAACTTAAGAGAAGACGTTACCTTGAAATCAGGCATCTCCCTTTGGTTTGAACAAAAAGGTTTACATAAATTGCCTTCTACCTAGGGGAAGGAATCTAGGAGGAATAGAGGGATGTAGGGAGATTAATTGGGTAGATTTTGGATGAGAAAAGCGGCTATATAAGTGTGATAAATGGGATATAATTGAGGGATTTTTATACGGGGGAGGAGGGGCTCTTTAGGAAATCTTGAAAATATTATTTTATTATATAATTATTTTTGGTTTATAAAGGTACAAAACTCATTAAAGTCAAAGATAAGATGACTCATGTTCGAAATAAAGTCATCCAATAAGAATTGGATAGGTTTTTGATATTTTTTTAATCTTTATAATCTTATTTATTTAAATCATTCATTAATGAGGTAAACACTGCATCATTATTGTGCCATAAATAATTTTATTTATTTGATGACTAAAAATTATAAAAAAATACCATAATGTATGAAATAATTTTATATTTCAAATGAATATTTATTTTCGAGGAGTTAAATTATATAACCCCATGTAAAAATTAATTTACTAAAATATATATGTTTAAGCCATTTTGTCTTTACTTTAAATAAATTAATATAAAGTGTCATTATCACTCCCAAGTGGCTCCATGGGGTCCCAAAATCGACCCAAGGATTCACATGGTTGGAAATGTATCAAAAAATAATATTAGGACAAATTTTAGGGTAATTTTTTATTATAATAATAATATTTTATTACCCATATTTACCAGATTTACCCATTAACCATGGTAAATAAATTTTTTACTGAAGTAAATATTCATATTGTCTAAAAATAAAAGTTACATATTTACACAATTTGGACCTCCTAATTCCAAATATGGAATCCATATTTAAAAATTCAAAACAATTAAGTGGAATACATTAATTTAAAATCAATTCTCAATGTCAAAATAAAAATCGTGTTTTTAATAAACAATAACTATCAAAAGATTGACACTTATTTATGTCCAATTTCAAAGTAAAATTTCTTCCAATGAAAAGAATTAGATTAAATAGTAAAAAAATAATATAATTATACTTTAAAACTAATTAAAAAGATAATCTATCCTTATAAATAAATTATATTAAAAGGTGGTTTTGAATTAAAATATAGTATTTTTCACTATTCATTAAACAAAGGAATTTTATCAGAAAAATACAAAAAATATACCCAAAATAAACTTTGATGTCCAGATTCTAAATAAGAATTTTATTTTGTAAAATAGAACTTATAAAAGTGACCAAAACTATATTTAAAAATGGTTCTCCATCAAAGGGTGGTAAATCGACCTTTTAATGAATATTAGAGTATTTATGCTTAAAATCAGATTCTTTCTTATTTTAAGTCTCTAAAATTTATTAGATAAATATAAAAACATTTAAAAAACATATATAATAATAGTTTATTTTGTTATGTTAATTCCCACCAATATAATGTCTATGTGTTAACTACCATTTAAAATAGTAAAATCATTATATTATTCTTCAGTATAACTCAACGTTTTGTGCAATGTAAGATTTCAAAGAAACACATTGTTGCATATCAGGTACGCCATCGAACATAGAATACCTTTTGAAGTAAAATTAATCTTTAATTCACAAATATTAATAAATATGAAAAGGTTATATTCTTTATTTACCTGGGATGTTACATCCTTCCCCCCTTTTGGGAATTGCATCCTCACAATTTTAAAATTGGGCTTGGAAACTTCATTGAAAGTCCCACATCAGAAAAAAAGTCAATAAATATATCACATTAAAATAATGGAAGATAAGTACAAATGTCACCTGGGAAAAAAGATACTAGGATTCCATTAAAACATGGATATGGAAGAGAAACAAACTCTCATATATTAATAGAGTGATAGAGAACATGATCACGGAAAGTTAACCACCATAATACCATAAATTTTTGGTTGGGTAAAAGTTTGATGATAAAAAAGATCTTATAACATTTTTTCTTCAAGATACTTTTCATAGAGTTGAATAATTTTATTAATAACTAGACTAAGATTGTAAGGAAATATTCTTACTTGAGATGTAGAGTGTCATCCTTTAATAAAATTCTACCACAAACTCATCTTTTCTCCAAACGGTAAGTATTCAAGATTACTTGGTCACAGCTAAAGTGATAGAATAAACTTTTATAGTATCACATAATCTATAAAATATGAACTATATATTTTCCCTATCTTTAGACATCAACCAAAACCAAAATTGGTTAGTACAAGATTAGATAATCCCCAAAAGGATAATCCTTTATAAAAAGAACTACTACTCTTAATCTCCAAAATTTAACAAAAAGAACCCAAAATTCAAGAACGACCATTCAATATAAAATTTTCCTTAAAATTATTCAAAATAACACAAACTAAGATTGAAACCCAAAACTCAGAAGGATTTAATCACATAGTCTTCCACAGTAAATCCTAACATTTATCTCAAAAAACATCGAATACTCTTAAATTCTCGTACTGAAGTGTAATTAACTTGAACACATATTCTCTATGATAGATTAATCATTTCCATAAATAACCCAAATCACCTTATATCCACAATAAAAACAATGATTATTTCAAAATAATATTTCAACCATTACTCCACAAATTAAATCCCATAGTATTTTATTTTCCTTAAGCATATTGTAACACCCTGAAATTTTATGAAAAATATTCTTTTTAATTTCATTAATGTCTTGTGTTGTACGCTACACCAAAAGAAGCTTTCACAACACGCATCCTTGACTTACCTTCCATTACACACAATCGCGACCATCCTCGATAGCGTGTGTAGTACGCAATACCGAGTTTCACTAAACAACGATATGCTATTAAAATATTATTAAAACTAGCCATTATGAATAGTAATAACCACCTTTTAAAATTTTAGAAATTTTATCTCTTAAAATGGACTTCATTTTTGGATTTGGAGTATCGAATTTATCCTAAGGTGAAATTTTGGTACTTTTCAGATAACTTTCATTTTCTGATGAATAATGAAAATTACTAAATTTTAATTAAAAACAACTTTTTTAATCGAAATAATTAATAGTGATAAATTATTAATTTGAGTGGTTTTAAAGTATATTTAGAATATATTTTTACAATTCAATACAATGTTTTTCATTGGATGTAATTTCACATTTACACCAGACATAAACAAGTGTTAATCTCTTGATAGTTATTATCTCTTAAAAACACGCTATTTGTTGTGACAGCGGAAATTAATTATAAAATTAATTAATGAAACTTATATGTTGGGAATTTTGTAAAATAGAAATCATTTTTGAATTCGGAATATCAATTATAGCTTAGGGTGAAATTTTGGCATTTTTCTGAAAAACTTCAATTTTTGATGAATAGTGAAACTACTAAGTGGTAGTTTAAAAAAAAATTAATTTTTTCATAAATCTTAATTTAACCGCTTCTGTGAATGGAATTTCAAAAATCTGAGAGACACGGTTGATGTCAGTAAGTAAAATGTGGTTCAATGAGATGAAAATAATTTTTGGTGAATAGTAACTTTTTACTTTTATTTATCACGGTTAAAAGTAAATAGGGTAATTAAGGGTAAAAATGATATTAATATTACCCTAACACATGTCCTAATCCCATTGGACAAGTGTATTTCGACCAAAAACAAACTTAGGAATAAAATATGACCATTTAGGCCCACTTGAATTAGATTAGGACATTTATTATTATTTAATTCAAAGAAGAGTTAAAAGAGTTAAAATCAAAGTTTATTTAATAAAACATTTTTAATATAGGGTTATAAATAAGATAAATTATACTATAAATATTCATTAGAAAGATAAAAAGATTTCCTACATAATGGTATTTTATTTGTAATTTTTAGACTTTAAATAATTTAATTTATTTATGACACAACAATGATGCAGCAATTACCTTTTTAAGAAAAATTAACATAATTGATGTTATAAATTCCCAAATAAATGTAATTTGATACTTACACAAATTTTCTAGGTTAATATGACATGTTATTGTTTATTTAAGTAACTTTTTTTGAACTTATCATTCTGTTAGAAATTTCATAAAAATCATAGTGTCAAAATTGACATAAATTAGTTTTTAAAACAAATATTATATTATTAATTGTTATTTAATTCCTAAAAATCTAAGGATCAGAAAAATGACTTGGATAAGGATAGATATATTAATAATAAACAACTTGGGGTTAGTTTGGATTGATATAGTAAGTTTATTAACCATATAGTGTAAGAAAACAAAAAGACACGGTAAAAGTTAAATTATTTAATTTAGAGTTAAATCTACTTGATAAGGTTAAAATAATAACCTAAACTTGTCTAAATCCTATTGGATGAGAGGTTTTCGACCCATCCCCACTTTATCTTCGAAATAAGACCATTTGGAACCATTATAAACCGAATTTGACCTTGATATAAAATAATATTTTGAGATTTTCCAAAGATGCCCTTCTCCTCCCTTATAAAAGGGCACCTCCTCCCTCTCTTCCTCACACAACTTTGATCCTTCAAGCTCGGCCAACCCCTGAAAAAATCTCTTCTCAACTTCCCTAGTATCATCCTAGAGGTCCTTGTCTTCTTCAAATACCATCCTTAGTTCTTTAAGTGGAGGATAAGTGAAGGCGCGTCAAAAAGAGGTAATATCCATTACCGATCTTTTTCAATTTCTTTCTTCTTCAACTTATTCTTCTTTAGTTGTTTCATGATAAAGTAATAACATCAGTGTTTCTTATATACTGATATGTTATTATAAATATGAAACAACTCTAATTAACCTTCTATCCATCCTACGGAAAAAGGAAATCACCGCGCGTGCGTACGTACGGAATACCGTCTCCACGCCGTGGTGTAATCTATTTTCTGTCACCACCTTAATTGGATGGGTATAATGGTGTAATGAGTAACTATATATGATTATTATAAAGTGATAATGATACTGAAATAGTATACATACACTTCAACACAATTCCATGACCATGGGAACGATATCATCGCTCATGCGTACGTACGGACTACCGTCTCCACGACGCGATGAGATTCATTATCCATGTTAACCATTCCAGAATGATTATAAAGTATATACAATGAATAATAATGGAATATATGACATGTTAAATCTACTAGATTTATGTATATATATATATATATGTCATCTACTTACTTCCATTCAAGACAATAAGGAAAGGAAAGCAGCGTTCATGCGTACGTACGAACTACCGTCTCCATGAATGGTGTGTTTAATTTCATTTATCTATCTATTATATATATATATATATACTGAATATATATGATATATAAATCATACTTTATATTCTGGAAGTAAGTAAATCATTATATAAGTAATAATAATGTCAAGAACAACAAGTCCAAACACCTACGATAAATGAAACGATTTTACCCAAAACGCTTCTTTAACATGAATTTACAAAATAACGGGTAATATAAAGTCATAAGTGGACCATATATGATATAATAACAATGAATATGATTCTGGAATAAGTCAATAACATGATTTAAATCATTATACATGAGGTTCGGACACTTACAAAGCAAGTCGGACCTAAGGTAAGGGAAATATCACAATCTCATTTTTATCTGAGATTGTTTATACTTTGATATTTACAGGGGTGTATTTTATCATCCACATCCATGTTTTCTCAATATGTAATATTATTTCCATCCACCTACAATTGTTTAAATCCTATTTTACCCTTCGGTGAGTTTTTAGTAAAAGATATGAAAGGAATCTTTTGTCGTTTTTCGTACGAGGTATTTTTTGACTTTTCCGACAAAAGTACGAGAAGAATGTTTTCTTTTAACTTATACGGCAAGAATGGATTTTTAAAAAATTATTTCCAAGAATCTTCCTTTGTAAGTTTTCAAGTTTATTTTTAATCAACTTATTTTAGTTTATAATTTTATGACATGTTAAGAAAAGAAAAGTGTTTTTGAAGTAGAAAGGATATTTTCCTCAAGAATGGAGTTCAAATGTTTTATAAAAATTATTTTCCATCTAAGATAATATAGGGTTCTATTTTTATCCCTATTATTACATTGATTGGATTATGTTTTGAGGTAATTATTTTTATGAAGTCATTTACCTTATATGATTTGTTTTATGATGTCATGATGTTTCAAGAATCCCATTTTTGTTACATGTGTTATGCGATGATGTTTGATTTATGATTATGTGGTACACATAAGAAAGGATTCATTATAAGATGGGTGGGACCTATATCTCCCTCCAATGCATTGGGTAAAGATTTTATATCTCATGAGATAGACATAACTGGAATGGTAGGTTATACCGGTTCAGTGAAACAGGACTGAAACGAGGGTGACTCGGTTCAGAAAGGGACTTTGTCCACTAAGATAGTCTTGGAAATGAGTATTGACTAACAAGAAATGATTATCTATGATTATGTGTGTATGCCACAAAGTTTCATGTTTTAAGTTGTGATTATTGGGATTACATTTCACTTCTATGATTTATCCCATGTTATGATATTATGAGCTCTTTTGCAGGTTAAGATTTCCAAAAGCTATATTCTTATGTATATGATGTGATTGATATTTCTTTTTTTACCCTTACTGAGCATTTGAGCTCACCCTTTTATGTTTTCTTTTCCCTAGGATATAAAGAAATGTTTTAGGAAAAAAAAGAAGATCTTTATGGGAGATGTTGCAGATCTTTCACCACGATTAGAAGATTATATTCCGAGTTTCCAAAGACACTAAACTATTACGGTCCTTGTGTGTGTGTTTTTGTTATGTACTAAGTATTCCGCAAAAGTAATGTAATGTCCATGTAAGTCAAACTTCAGGTCTCTACAGTTGGTATCAAAGGAAAGGTTTAGTCAACCTTTGGAAACTAGGATGCGAAAACGTTAGTGAGATCCCTAGAGATATTTCTAAGGTATATCTAGGGATGTCCCTAAGGTTAAG
This sequence comes from Viscum album, assembly GCA_963277665.1. Taxonomy (NCBI): domain Eukaryota; kingdom Viridiplantae; phylum Streptophyta; class Magnoliopsida; order Santalales; family Viscaceae; genus Viscum; species Viscum album. The sequence goes on from OY728132.1 coordinate 1,819,337,203, forward strand.
TATACGTATAGGTTATAGTACTAGAATTATGCTAACGATCATAGAATTAAACCTAAGATGTTAGATATTGAAGGTACTCCCCCTTTTATTATGTTGTTTTCCCTAGCATGATTTTTGCCTCTCACACTATTCTTTTTGGGTTTTAGACGATGGCTGGAACCCGAAGGAACCATGTTGATCAATGAAATGGACAATGCAATGATGTACTCCTGAACAAACAAATGTTATGGGAGATGGAGTGCAAAATCTTATTGCTATACTTACACAAGCTATGAATCATTCTGGACTTCAAAATGAGCAGAGAAGGGAATAATATTTTATTGAGTCCTTCATGAGGCAACGTCCACCTTCTTTCAGTGGGACTTCCGATCCACTTGTTGCCGAACAATGGATCAGTACCATTGAAAAGATATTTTCAGTTCTTCAATGTTCTGAACATGATAAAGTCATCTTAGCAGTATATCGTTTGGAAGGTGAAGCTGATCAATGGTGTAATCTTATCAAGAATACGAGGCCAAGAGATGAAATTGAGTCCATGGAATGGGACGAGTTCAAGAACTTGTTTTTCAGTAAGTACTTCCCTCGTATTCTTCGAACAAAGATGTAAAAGGAGTTTCTTGAGCTGAAGCAGAAGGATGATTAATCTGTTGGTATATACGAAGAGAATTTTACAAGACTTGCAAGGTATGCATCTGGCATTATCATCCAACCTGAAAGTAAAGTTGATCGATTTTTCAGTGTCTTAAAACCAAGTCTTCTAAGGGCATTAGCTATAAGAGACTTCAGTAGCTATGAAGAAATTGTGCGTTGTGCTATCAAGGTAGAAATGGAAGTTGGTGTTACATATCCATCTCATGGTTTTGACAAGAAATGAAAGATGGAGTTCAAGGAGAAATCTCAGAATAATGTTGAAAAGAAGATGAATGTTTCCTTATGCATAAAGTGTGGAAAGAAGCATGGTGGATATTGTCTTAAAATGACTAGAAAATGTTTTAAGTGTGGAAAAGAAGGTCATCGAGCAGTTGAGTGTCGAAGTAATGGAAAAAGGGATTCTAATGATGAGAATAAAGCAAACACTGCAGAGAACGCACAACCAACAATTCAATGCTTAAAGTGCAAGGAAATTGGGCATTATGCTAATAAATGCCCTAATCCAAGGGTTAGTGATGATCGACATGAGCAACCGCTTAAGGCAAAGGACAAAGGGAAGTCACATGTGATCACTATTGGCAATGTTGAATATGACAACGATGTGGTGGAATGATTAAGTGTTTATGTAACGGTATTCCAAAATAATGTTGTATCATGGAGCATTGGAATATTTATGTATTGGTCTAATGTGGTATTCAAAGTGATTGAGATATTATGCGCATAATGAAGGGAAAACAAGAAAAATGAAATGTTTAACAGTATTCATGATCTCATGATTAATATAAGGACTAAGTGATATCACGGTTTGAGTATATAGAATTTTGAGGATTTTGGTATGTGGAAAGAGTTAACTTTTAACTGTATTCATGTTTTCCCTAAGGTTCAATGGGTATTCAAGAGAATACATGATTAAGGCCTTTGAATGTTTGGAATGTGACCAACAAAACATATCTTATGTTATATGGGGATCAACGATGGTATTAAATCTCTGGTAATCATTTTCACTATGTTATGAGAGTGGACTGCAGTATTATGGATAAGCCTAAATATTAGAATGGATTATGTTGGACATAAGTTAGTATTGTTTAAGGATAGAAGATTTTCGATATTATTGATGGGATGATATAGTAATTTAGTTTTAGAAAAAGGACAACCTACAGGACGGGCGACAACCCATCGCGTCAGACAAGGCTGTGGGAATCGAACCCACAACCGAAGTGCGACTGGCCTTTATCGCCTACCACTGGCCTATAGGAAGTCCCTGTTTAGTAGAAACTACTTTTATTATATTAAGCAGTATGATATATGAAGTATAAGTCCATTTTAGGAACCATATATGATTAATCTCACTATAGATCGACTTATGTATATAATTTTTGCTAACCTTTTGTTTGAGACAGATGGAATGACCTGTCATTCTATCACATGATTTGCTAACACTTCACGAATAAAAAATTCAACTTCATTTATTTAAGAGATGAAGTGGAAATTGTTCAAGGCATGAACAACAGTGAGATTGTACCAAAATAAAGTAAGTATTTATTCTAATTCAAATTTTCAACTTTAGGGAAATGATCTTGAAAACCAAAAATGTTCTCCTAGTGCCCTTATATCCGATGAATCAGATGGTACCCTAGATCGTCATAAATTTATGGCTTTGTAATTACTGGCTTTTTCATAGCCATGTTCTCTACTAATCTCCATTAGAACATGATGGTTAGATTTCTCTTCCATATCCATATTTTCACCTATGTGGAAACCCAGTGATTAGTTTATTTGTGTAACCGTTACGTTTCATACTTTTGTTTTTAAAGATTGGTTTTGGTGTTCCTTTTTACGATGTGGGTTTCTATTAAAGAAACTTTCGAATAGTAAACCATTTATAACCCCGATGAATTTCGAGGAAGAAATTCATTTTAAGGGGGGTAGAATGTAACACCCCGAAATTTTATGAAAAATATTCTTTTTAATTTCATTAATGTCTTGTGTTGTATGCTACACCAAAAGAAGATTTCACAACACACATCCTTCACTTGCCTTCCATTACACGCAATCGCGACCTTCCTCGATAGCGTGTGTAGTACGCAATACCGAGTTTCACTAAACAACGATATGCTATTAAAATATTATTAAAACTAGCCGTTATGAATAGTAATAACCACCTTTTAAAATTTTAGAAATTTTATCTCTTAAAATGGACTTCATTTTTGGATTCGGAGTATCGAATTTAGCCTAAGGTGAAATTTTGGCACTTTTCGGATAACTTTCATTTTCTGATGAATAGTGAAAATTACTAAATTTTAATTAAAAACAACCTTTTTAATCGAAATAATTAATAGTGATAAATTATTAATTTGAGTGGTTTTAAAGTATATTTAGAATATATTTTTACAATTCAATACAATATTGGTCATTGGATGTGTAACAGCCTGAGATTTTAGGAAAAATATTCTTTTTAATGTCTTGTGTTGTACGCTACACTAAAAGGATCTTGCACAACACACATCCTTGACTTGCCTTGCATTACACGCAATCACGACCTTCCTCGATAGCGTGTGTAGTACGCAATACCGAGTTTCACTAAACAACGATATGCTATTAAAATATTATTATAACTAGCCGTTATGAATAGTAATAACCACCTTTTCAAATTTTAGATATTTTAGCTCTCAAAATGGACTTCATTTTTGGATTCTTAGTATCGAATTTAGCCTAAGGTGAAATTTTGGTACTTTTCAGATAACTTTCATATTTTGATGAATAGTGAAAATTTCTAAATTTTAGTTAAAAACAACTTTTTCAATCGAAATAATTAATAGTGATAAATTATTAATTTGAGTGGTTTTAAATTATATTTAGAATATATTTTTACAATTTAATACAATGTTGGTCATTGGATGTAATTTCACATTTACACCAGACATAAACATGTGTTAATCTTTTGATAGTTATTATCTCTTAAAAACACGCTATTTGTTGTGACAGCAGAAATTAATCATAAAATTAATTAATGAAACTTATATGTTGGGAATTTTGTAAAATAGAAATCATTTTTGAATTCTGAATATCAATTATAGCTTAGGGTGAAATTTTGGCATTTTTCTGAAAAACTTCAATTTTTGATGAATAGTGAAACTACTAAGTGGTAGTTAAAAAATTATTTTTTCATAAATCTTAATTTTACCGCTTCTGTGAATGGAATTTCAAAAATCCGAGAGACACGGTTGATGTCAATAAGTAAAATGTGGTTCAATGAGATGAAAATAATTTTTGGTGAATAATAACTTTTTACTTTTATTTACCACGGTTAAAAGTAAATAGGGTAATTAAGGGTAAAAATGATATTATTATTACCCTAACACATTTCCTAATCCTATTGGACAAGTGTATCTCGACCAAAAATAACCTTAAGTGTAAAATTTTATCATTTAGGCCCACCTGGATTAGATTAGGACATTTATTATTATTTAATTCAAAGAAGAGTTAAAAGAGTTAAAATCAAAGTTTATTTACTAAAACATTTTTAATATAGGGTTATAAATAATATAATTTCAACTATAAATATTCATCAGATAGCTAAAAATATTTCCTACATAAAGGTATTTTATTTTTAATTTTTAGACATCAAATAATTTAATTTATTTATGACACAAAGATGATGCAGTAATTATCTTATTAATGAAATATTGACATAATTGATGTTATAAACACCAAAATAAATGTAATTTGAGACTTTTTATGAATCCCAATAATTTTATAGGTTACTATGATATATGTGTGTTGATTTAATCAACTTGGTTTGAACATATAATTCTGTTATGACTTTCACAAAAATCATATATCAAATAGTGTCAAAATTGACACAAAATAGTTTTTAAATCAAATATTATATTAGTAATTGTTATTTTATTCCTAAAAATATAATGTTCGGCCAAATGACTTAGATAAGGATATATATATTAATAATAAACAATTTGGGGTTCTTTTGGAATGTTATAGTAAGTGTATTAACCATATAGTGTAAGAAAACAAAAAGACACGGTAAAAGTTAAATTATTTAACTTAGAATTAAATCTAATTCATAAGGTTAAAATAATAACCTAAACTTGTCTAAATCATATTTGTTGATATGATTTATACCCATACCCACTTTAGCTTCTAAATAATACCATTTTGAACCATTATAAACCGATTTTGACTTTAATATAAAATAATATTTTGGGATATTCCTAAGATGCCCCTCTCCTCCCTTATAAAAGGGCACCTCCTCCCTCTCCTCCTCACACCAATTTGAGCATTCAAGCTCGTCAAAACCCTGCCAAAATCTCTTCTCCACTTCCCAAGAATAATCCTAGAGGTCCTGGTTTTCTTCAAATACCAATCTTAGTTCCCTAAGTAGAGGATTCAAGGAGGCGTTTAAAAGAAGAGGTAATATCCAATACTGATCTTTTCAATTTATTTCTTCTTGAACTTCTTCTTCTTTAGTTGTTTCATGATAAAGTAATAACATCAGTATTTCTTATATACTTATATGTTATTATAAATATGAAACAACTCTAATTAACCTTCTATCCATCCTACGGAAAAAGGAAATCACTGCGCGCGCGTACGCACGGAATACCGTCTCCACGCCGTGGTGTAATCTATTTTCCGCCACCAACTTAATTGGATGGGTATAATGGTGTAATGAGTAACTATATATGATTATTATAAAGTGATATTAACACTGAAATAGTATACATACACTTCAACACAATTCCACGACCATGGGAACGATATCATCGCTCGTGCGTACGTACGGACTACTGTCTCCACGACGCAATGAGATTCATTCTCAATGATTAACCATTCATGAATCATTATAAAGTATATATAATAAGTAATAATGAAATATATTACATAATAATGATACTGTATTTATGTATATTTATATGTATGTCATCTACTTAATTCCATTCAATTCAATAAGGAAACAAAAACAACATTCATGCGTACGTACGGACTACCGTCTCCATGAACGGTGTATTTCATTCCATTTATCAATATATTATATATATGTATATTCTGAATATATATTATATATAAATCATGTTTTACATTCTGGATATAAGTAATCATGATCCAAGTAATCATATTAATAATTACAAGTTAAAAACACGAACGACAAATGAGATGATTTTACCCAAAATGCTACTTTAACATGAATTTACAAAAGAACGGGTAATATAAAGTCATAAGTGGACCATATATGATATAATAACAATTAATATGATTCTTTAATAAGTCAATAACATGATTTAAATCATTATAAAGGAGGTTCGGACACGTACGAAGCAAGTCGGACCTAAGGTAAATGAAATATCACAATCTCATTTTTATCCGAGATTGGTTATACTTTGGTATTTACTGGGGTGTATTTTATCATCCACATCCATGTTCCCTCAATATGTAATATTGTTTCCATCCACTTATAATAGTTTAAATCCAATTTTACTCTTCGGTGAGTTTTTAGTAAAGAATATGAAAGGAATCTTTTGTCGTTTTTCGTATGAGGTACTTTTTGACTTTTCCGACAAAAGTACGAAGAATGTTTTTTTAACTTATACGGCAAGAATGGATTTTTAAAACATTATTTCCAAGAATCTTCCTTTATAAGTTTTCAATTTTATTTTTAATCAAATTCTTTTAGTTTATAATTGTATGACATGTTAAGAAAAGGAAAGTGTTTTTGAAGTAGAAAGGATATTTTCCTCAAGAATGGAGTTCAAATGTTTTATCAAAATTATTTTCCATCTAAGATAATATAGGGTTATGTTTTTATCCCTATTATTACATTTATTTGATTATGTTGTGAGGGAATTATTTTTATGAAGTCATTTACCTTATATGATTTGTTTTATGATGTCATGATGTTTCAAGAATCCCATTTTTGTTACATGTGTTATGCGATGATGTATGATTTATGATTATGTGTCACACATAAGAAAGGATTCATTATAAGATGGGTGGGACCTATATCTCCCTCCAATGCATTGGGTAAAGATTTTATATCTCATGAGATAGACATGGCTGGAATGGTAGGTTATACCGGTTCAGTGAAACAGGACTGAAACGAGGGTGACTCGGTTCAGAAAGGGACTTTGTCCACTAAGATAGTTTTGGCAATGAGTCTTGACTAACAAGAAATAATTCTCTATGATTATGTGTGTATGCCACAAAGTTTCATGTTTTAAGCTATGATTATTGGGATTACATTTCACTTCTATGATTTATCCCATGTTATGATATTATGCAGGTTAAGATTTCCAAAAGCTATGTTCTTATGTGTATGATGTGATTGATATTTCTTTTGTTTACCCTTACTGAGAATTTGAGCTCACCCTTTTATGTTTTATTTTCCCCAGGATATAAAGAAAGGTTTTAGGTAAGGAAAGAAAAAGGGGAGAATTGTTATGAGAGATGTTGAAGATCTTTCAACATGATAAGAAGTTTATACTCCGAGTTTCCAAAGACACTAAACTATTACGGTCCTTGTGTGTGTGTTATTGTTATGTACTAAGTATTCCAAAAAAGTAATGTAATGTCCATGTACGTAAAGCTTCAGGTCTCTACAGTTGGTATCATAGGAAAGGTTTAGTCAACCTTTGGAAACTAGGATGCGAAAACATTAGTGAGATCCCTAGAGATATTTCTAAGGTATGTCTAGGGATGTCCCTAAGGATAAGTATACGTATAGGATATAGTCCTAGAACTATGGTAACGATATTAGATTAAACCTAAGATGTTAGATATTGAAGTTACTCCCCCTTTATTATGATTTTTGCCTCTAACACTATTCTTTTTGGGTTTTAGAAAATGGCTGGAAACAAGATGATTCACGATAATGGAGGATATGATGGACAATGGAATGATATTCTTCATAATGAAATGGGATTTGGAAGTCCAAACATAATTATTATTCCGAATCAGCAATCTCATAATATGATCAATAAAGTAAAATTTGGTAAGTTTCCTGACTCGGCTAATAAGAGAAAGATTGAGTTTCATGATGATCATAGAGGAAAGAATGTTCAATTTCCCCTATGTAAATCATGTGGGAAGAGGCATCAAGGAGAATGTTTCAAGGGAACTAGAAGATTCTTTGGGTGTGGAAAAGAAGGACACAAAGCAAGTAAGTGAAAAGGAAAAGGTTCAGTTAACACCATGGATGAGGATAATGGTATTGCTACGACATCAAAAATGGTTAAATGTTTTAAATGTGGAATGTATGGGCATTATGCAAACCAATGTCCTAAGGGAAAGACTCATGAAGAAAATCAGTATGGTCGTATGGGTAGTATTTATGTGGATGATAATGAAGAGACTACAAATGATATGTGAGATGAAAGAATTGTTGAAGCTCAGTTAATGGTTTAAGAATGTGGTGGAATGATTACATGTTTATCATGTGTAATGTTGGAATAAAGAGACATCTAAGGATTGTTACACTATTGCCTTTCCTTGAGTTTTGAAAGTGTATGATTAATGTTACCAGTATCCATGGAAGGTTATTCAGATATTTTTGGAATGTAGATGATATGCTCATAATGAAGGGATAAAGAGAAAATTAAATGTTTGATAGTATTCATGAGCTCATGACTGATATAAGGAGAAGGTTATATTATGGTTTGAGTATATAGATTTTTTGGATTTTGGTATGTAGAAAGTGTTAACTTTTAACAGTATTCATGTTTTCACTAAGGTTCAATGGGTATTTATTCTTCAAGAGAATACATGATTAAGGCCTTTGAATGTTTGGAATGTGACCAACAAGACATATCTTATGATATATGGGGATCAACGACAGTATTAAATCTCTGGTAATCATTTTCACTATATTATGAGAGTGGACTGCAGTATTATGGATATGCCTAAAGATTAGAATGGATTATGTTGGACATAAGTTAGGATAAAACGTTTTTCGATATTATTGATGGGATGTTATAGTAATATAGTTTTAGAAGAAGGACAACCTGCAGGACGGGCGACAGCCCATCGCGTCGGACAAGGCTGTGGGAATCGAACCCACAACCGAAGTGCGACTGGCTTTTATCGCCTACCACTAGCCTACAGGAAGTCCCTATTTAGTAGAAACTAGTTTTATTATATTAAGCAGTATGATATATGAAGTATAAGTCCATTTTAGGAACCATATATGATTAATCTCACTATAGATTGACTTATGTATATAATTTTTGCTAACCTTTTGTTTGAGACAGATGGAATGACCCGTCATTCTATCACATGATCTGCTAACACTTCATGAATAACAAATTCAACTTCATTTATTTAAGAGATGAAGTGGAAATTGTTCAAGGCACGAACAACAGTGAGATTGTACCAAAATAAAGCAAGTATTTATTCTAATTCAAAATTTTCAACTTTAGGGAAATGATCTTGAAAACCAAAAATGTTGTCCTAGTGCCCTTATATACGATGAATCAGATGGTACCCTAGATCGTCACAAATTTATGGCTTTGTGATTGCTGGCTTTTCCATAGCCATGTTCTCTACCACTCTCCATCAGAACATGATGGTTAGATTTCTCTTCCATATCCATATTTTCACCTATGTGGAAACCCAGTGATTAGTTTATTTGGGTAACCGTTACGTTTCATACTTTCGTTTTTAAAGATTGGTTTTGGTATTCCTTTTTAAGATGTGGGTTTCTATTAAAGAAACTTTCGAATAGTAAACCATTTATAACCCCGACGAATTTCGAGGGCGAAATTCATTTTAAGGGGGGTAGAATGTAACAGCCCGAGATTTTATGAAAAATATTCTTTTTAATGTCTTGTGTTGTACACTACACCAAAAGGAGCTTGCACAACACACATCCTTGACTTGCCTTGCATTACACGCAATCACGACCTTCCTCGATAGCGTGTGTAGTACGCAATACCGAGTTTCACTAAACAACGATATGCTATTAAAATATTATTATAACTAGCCGTTATGAATAGTAATAACCACCTTTTAAAATTTTAGATATTTTAGCTCTCAAAATGGACTTCATTTTTGGATTATTAGTATCGAATTTAGCCTAAGGTGAAATTTTGGTACTTTTCGGATAACTTTCATATTTTGATGAATAGTGAAAATTTCTAAATTTTAGTTAAAAACAACTTTTTTAATAAAAATAATTAATAGTGATAAATTATTAATTTGAGTGGTTTTAAAGTATATTTAGAATATATTTTTACAATTTAATACAATGTTGGTCATTGGATGTAATTTCACATTTACACCAGACATAAACAAGTGTTAATCTTTTGATAGTTATTATCTCTTAAAAACATGCTATTTGTTGTGACAGCGGAAATTAATCATAAAATTAATTAATGAAACTTATATGTTGGGAATTTTGTAAAATAGAAATCATTTTTGAATTCGGAATATCAATTATAGCTTAGGGTGAAATTTTGGCATTTTTCTGAAAAACTTCAATTTTTGATGAATAGTGAAACTACTAAGTGGTAGTTAAAAAATTATTTTTTCATAAATCTTAATTTTACCGCTTCTGTGAATGGAATTTCAAAAATCTGAGAGACACAGTTGATGTCAGTAAGTAAAATGTGGTTCAATGAGATGAAAATAATTTTTGGTGAATAGTAACTTTTTACTTTTATTTACCACGGTTAAAAGTAAATAGGGTAATTAAGGGTAAAAATGATATTATTATTACCCTAACACATGTACTAATCCTATTGTACAAGTGTATCTCGACCAAAAATAACCTTAAGTGTAAAATATTATCATTTAGGCCCACCTGGATTAGATTAGGACATTTATTATTATTTAATTCAAAGAAGAGTTAAAAGAGTTAAAATCAAAGTTTATTTACTAAAACATTTTTAATATAGGGTTATAAATAATATAAGTTCAACTATAAATATTCATTAGATAGCTAAAAAGATTTCCTACATAATGGTATTTTATTTTAAATTTTTAGACATCAAATAATTTAATTTATTCATGACACAAAGATGATGTAGTAATTATCTTATTAATGAAATATTGACATAATTGATGTTATAAACACCAAAATAAATGTAATTTGAGACTTTTTATGAATCCCAATAATTTTCTAGGTTACTATGATATATTAGTGTTGATTTAATAAACTTGGTTCGAACATATAATTCTGTTATGACTTTCAAATAAATCATATATCAAATAGTGTCAAAATTGACAGAAAATAGTTTTTAAATAAAATATTATATTAGTAATTTTTATTTTATTCCTAAAAATCTAAGGTTCGGCCAAATTACTTAGATAAGGATATATATATTAATAATAAACAATTTGGGGTTCGTTTGGCATTTTATAGTAAGTGTATTAACCATATAGTGTAAGAAAACAAAAAGACACGGTAAAAGTTAAATGATTTAACTTAGAATTAAATCTAATTGATAAGGTTAAAATAATAACCTAAACTTGTCTAAATCCTATTTATTGATAGTATTTCGACCCATACCCACTTTAGCTTCGAAATAAGACCCTTTGGAACCATTATAAACCGATTTTGACTTTAATATAAAATAATATTTTGAGATATTCTTAAGGTGCCCCTCTCCTCCCTTATAAAAGGGCACCTCCTCCCTCTCCTCCTCACACCAATTTGAGCATTCAAGCTCGGACAAACCCTGCAAAAATATCTTCTCCAATTCCCTAGAATAATCCTAGAGGTCCTGGTATTCTTCAAAGACCAATCTTAGTTCCCTAAGTGGAGGATTTAAGGAGGCGTTTAAAAGAAGAGGTAATATCCAATACTGATCTTTTCAATTTCTTTCTTCTTCAACTTCTTCTTCTTTAGTTGTTTCATGATAAAGTAATAACATCAGTATTTCTTATATACTTATATGTTATTATAAATATGAAACAACTCTAATTAACCTTCTATCCATCCTACGGAAAAAGGAAATCACCGCGCGTGCGTACGTACAGAATACCGTCTCCACGCCGTGGTGTAATCTATTTTCCACCACCACCTTAATTGGATGGTTATAATGGTGTAATGAGTAACTATATATGATTATTATAAAGTGATGTTTACACTGAAATAGTATACATACACTTCAACACAATTCCACGACCATGGGAACGATATCATCGCTCGTGCGTACGTACGGACTACTGTCTCCACGACGCGATGAGATTCATTCTCAATGATTAACCATTCATGAATGATTATAAAGTATATATAATAAGTACTAATGAAATATATGACATAATAATTATACTGGATTTATGTATATTTATATGTATTTCATCTACTTAATTCCATTCAATTCAATAAGGAAACGAAAACAGTGTTCATGCGTACGTACGGACTACCGTCTCCATGAACGGTGTATTTCATTCCATTTATCAATATATTATATATATGTATATTATGAATATATATTATATATAAATCATTTTTTACATTCTGGATATAAGTAATCATGATCCAAGTAATCATATTAATAATTACAAGTTAAAAACACGAACGACAAATGAGATGATTTTACCCAAAATGTTACTTTAACATGAATTTATAAAAGAACGGGTAATATAAAGTCATAAGTGGACCATATATGATATAATAACAATGAATATGACTCTGTAATAAGTCAATAACATGATTTAAATCATTATACAGGAGGTTCGGACACGTACAAAGCAAGTCGGACCTAAGGTAAGGGAAATATCACAATCTCATTTTTATCCGAGATTGTTTATACTTTGGTATTTACTGGGGTGTATTTTATCATCCACATCCATGTTCCCTCAATATGTAATATTGTTTCCATCCACTTACAATAGTTTAAATCCAATTTTACCCTTCGGTGAGTTTTTAGTAAAGAATATGAAAGGAATCTTTTTTCGTTTTTCGTACGAGGTACTTTTTGACTTTTCCGACAAAAGTACGAAGAATGTTTTTTTTAACTTATACGGCAAGAATGGATTTTAAAACATTATTTCCAAGAATCTTCCTTTATAAGTTTTCAAGTTTATTTTTAATCAACTTCTTTTAGTTTATAATTGTATGACATGTTAAGAAAAGAAAAGTGTTTTTGAAGTAGAAAGGATATTTTCCTCAAGAATGGAGTTCAAATGTTTTATCAAAATTATTTTCCATCTAATATAATATAGGGTTATGTTTTTATCCCTATTATTACATTGATTTGATTATGTTTTGAGGGAATTATTTTTATGAAGTCATTTACCTTATATGATTTGTTTTATGATGTCATGATGTTTCAAAAATCCCATTTTTGTTACATGTGTTATGCGATGATGTATGATAAATGATTATGTGGCACACATAAGAAAGGATTCATTATAAGATGGGTGGGACCTATATCTCCCTCCAATTCATTAGGTAAAGATTTTATATCTCATGAGATAGACATGGCTCGAATGGTAGGTTATACCGGTTCATTGAAACAGGACTGAAACGAGGGTGACTCGGTTCAGAAAGGGACTTTGTCCACTAAGATAGTCTTGGCAATGAGTCTTGACTAACAAGAAATGATTCTCTATGATTATGTGTGTATGCCACAAAGTTTCATGTTTTAAGCTATGATTATTGGGATTACATTTCACTTCTATGATTTATCCCATGTTATGATATTATGAGCTCTTTTGCTGGTTAAGATTTCCAAAAGTTACGTTCTTATGTGCATGATGTGATTGATATTTCTTTTGTTTACCCTTACTGAGCATTTGAGCTCACCCTTTTATGTTTTCTTTTCCCCAGGATATAAAGAAAGGTTTTAGGTAAGGAAAGAAAAAGGGGAGAATCGTTATGAGAGATGTTGAAGATCTTTCAACAGGATAAGAAGTTTATACTCCGAGTTTCCAAAGACACTAAACTATTACGGTCCTTGTGTGTGTGTTATTGTTATGTACTAAGTATTCTGCAAAAGTAATGTAATGTCCATGTACGTCAAGCTTCGGGTCTCTACAGGATGTAATTTCACATTTACACTAGACATAAACAAGTGTTAATCTTTTGATAGTTATTATCTCTTAAAAACACGCTATTTGTTGTGACAAAGGAAATTAATTATAAAATTAATTAATGAAACTTATATGTTGGGAATTTTGTAAAATAGAAATAATTTTTGAATTCAGAATATCAATTATAGCTTAGGGTGAAATTTTGGCATTTTTCTGAAAAACTTCAATTTTTGATGAATAGTGAAACTACTAAGTGGTAGTTTAAAAAAAAATTAATTTTTTCATGAATCTTAATTTTACCGCTTCTGTGAATGGAATTTCAAAAATCCGAGAGACACGGTTGATGTCAGTAAGTAAAATGTGGTTCAATGAGATGAAAATAATTTTTGGTGAATAGTAACTTTTTACTTTTATTTACCACGGTTAAAAGTTAAATAGGGTAATTAAGGGTAAAAATGATATTAATATTATCCTAACACATGTACTAATCCTATTGGACAAGTGTATTTCGACCAAAAACAAACTTAGGAATAAAATATGACCAATTAGGGCCACTTGAATTAGATTAAGACATTTATTATTATTTAATTCAAAGAAGAGTTAAAAGAGTTAAAATCAAAGTTTATTTAATAAAACATTTTTAATATAGGGTTATACATAAGATAAATTCGACTATAAATATTCATTATAAAGATAAAAATATTTCCTACATAATGTTATTTTATTTGTAATTTTTAGACTTTAAATAATTTAATTTATTTATGACACAACAATGATGCAGTAATTACCTTTTTAAGAAAAATTAACATAATTGATGATATAAATGCCCAAATAAATGTAATTTGAGACTTACACTAATTTTCTAGGTTAATATGACATGTTATTGTTGATTTAAGTAACTTGGTTCGAACTTATCATTCTGTTAGAAATTTCATAAAAATCATAGTGTCAAAATTGACATAAATTAGTTTTTAAAACAAATATTATATTATTAATTGTTATTTAATTCCTAAAAATCTAAGGATCGGCCAAATGACTTAGATAAAGATATATATATTAATAATAAACAACTTGGGGTTCGTTTGACTTGATATAGTAAGTTTATTAACCATATTGTGTAAGAAAACAAAAAGACACGGTAAAAGTTAAATTATTTAACTTAGAGTTAAATCTAATTGATAAGGTTAAAATAATAACCTAAACTTGTCTAAATCCTATTTTATGAGAGGATTTCGACCCATCCCCACTTTATCTTCGAAATAATACCATTTGGAACCATTATAAACCGAATTTGACCTTGATATAAAATAATATTTTGAGATTTTCCTAAGATGCCCTTCTCCTCCCTTATAAAAGGGCACCTCCTCCCTCTCTTCCTCACACAACTTTGAGCCTTCAAGCTCGTCCAACCCCTACCAAAATCTCTTCTCCACTTCCCTAGTATCATCCTAGAGGTCCTGGTCTTCTTCAAAGACCATCCTTAGTTCTTTAAGTGGAGGATAAGTGAAGGCGCGTCAAAAAGAGGTAATATCCATTACCGATCTTTTTCAATTTCTTTCTTCTTAAACTTCTTCTTATTTAGTTGTTTCATGATAAAGTAATAACATCAGTATTTCTTATATGCTTATATGTTATTATAAATATGAAACAACTCTAATTAACCTTCTATCCATCCTACGGAAAAAGGAAATCACCGAGCGTGCGTACGTACGAAATACCGTCTCCATGCCGTGGTGTAATCTATTTTCCGTCACCACCTTAATTGGATGGGTATAATGGTGTAATGAGTAACTATATATTATTATTATAAAGTTATAATGATACTGAAATAGTATACATACACTTAAACACAATTCCACGACCATGGGAATGATATCATCGCTCGTACGTACGTACGGACTACCGTCTCCACGACGCGATAAGATTCATTATCCATGTTAACAATTCCAGAATGATTATAAAGTATATATAATGAATAATAATGGAATATATGACATGGTAAATCTACTGGATTTATGTATATATATATATGTCATCTACTTACTTCCATTCAAGACAATAAGGAAAGGAAAGCAGCGTTCATGCGTACGTATGGACTACCATCTCCATGAACGGTGTGTTTCATTTCATTTATCTATCTATTATATATATATATACTGAATATATATGATATATAAATCATACTTTATATTCTGGAAGTAAGTAAATCATGATATAAGTAATAATAATGTCAAGAACAACAAATCCAAACACCTATGATAAATGAAACGATTTTACCCAAAACGCTTCTTTAACATGAATTTACAAAAGAACTGGTAATATAAAGTCATAAGTGGACAATATATGATATAATAACAATTAATATGATTCTGGAATAAGTCAATAACATGATTTAAATCATTATACAGGAGGTTCAGACACATACAAATCAAGTCGGACCTAAGGTAAGGGAAATATCACAATCTCATTTTTATCCGAGATTGTTTATACTTTGATATTTACTGGGGTTTATTTTATCATCCACATCCATGTTTTCTCAATATTTAATATTATTTCCATCCACCTAAAATTGTTTAAATCCTATTTTACCCTTCGGTGAGTTTTTATTAAAAGATATGAAAGGAATCTTTTGTCGTTTTTCGTACGAGGTACTTTTTGACTTTTCCGACAAAAGTACGAGAAGAATGTTTTATTTTAACTTATACAGCAAGAATGGATTTTTAAAAAATTATTTCCAAGAATCTTCCTTTATAAGTTTTCAAGTTTATTTTTAATCAACTTCTTTTAGTTTATAATTGTATGACATGTTAAGAAAAGAAAAGTGTTTTTGAAGTAGAAAGGATATTTTCCTCAAGAATGGAGTTCAAATGTTTTATCAAAATTATTTTACATCTAAGATAATAT
This sequence comes from Viscum album, assembly GCA_963277665.1. Classification (NCBI taxonomy): domain Eukaryota; kingdom Viridiplantae; phylum Streptophyta; class Magnoliopsida; order Santalales; family Viscaceae; genus Viscum; species Viscum album. The sequence continues at coordinate 1,819,353,745 of OY728132.1, forward strand.
AGGGTTCTGTTTTTATCCCTATTATTACATTGATTGGATTATGTTGTGAGGGAATTTTTTTTATGAAGTCATTTACCTTATATGATTTGTTTTATGATGTCATGATGTTTCAAGAATCCCATTTTTGTTACATGTGTTATGCGATGATGTATGATTTATGATTACGTGGCACACATAAGAAAGGATTCATTATAAGATGGGTGGGACCTATATCTCCCTCCAATGCATTGGGTAAAGATTTTATATCTCATGAGATAGACATGACTGGAATGTTAGGTTATACCGGTTTAGTGAAACAGGACTGAAACGAGGGTGACACGGTTCCGAAAGGGACTTTGTCCACTAAGATAGTCTTGGAAATGAGTCTTGACTAACAAGAAATGATTCTATATGATTATGTGTGTATGCCACAAAGTTTCATGTTTTAAGTTGTGATTATTGGGATTACATTTCACTTCTATGATTTATTCCATGTTATGATATTATGAGCTCTTTTGCAGGTTAAGATTTCCAAAAGCTATATTCTTATGTATATGATGTGATTGATATTTCTTTTGTTTACCCTTACTGAGCATTTGAGCTCACCCTTTTATGTTTTCTTTTCCCCAGGATATAAAGAAATGTTTTAGAAAAAAAAAGAAGATCTTTATGGGAGATGTTGAAGATCTTTCACCACGATTAGAAGATTATATTCCGAGTTTCCAAAGACACTAAACTATTACGGTCCTTGTGTGTGTGTTTTTGTTATGTACTAAGTATTCCGAAAAAGTAATGTAATGTCCACGTAAGTCAAGCTTCGGGTCTCTACACATATAGTGTTCCCAAAAGAGAGAATGTCTTCCAAAATAACCTTTGTTACTTAATCCCCAAATAATTTTCCTATACTAAGGATGTCCATTTGATAAAACATAAGACCGAAAATAAACTTATTCTTGATCCATAAAATCATTTAACTTATAAGAATAAGTCATACTAACTAGGGACTTTATGTAGGACAGTTGTAGGTGATGCACCCTTGTCGCCCTTCGATTGTGGGTTTGATTCCTGTGGCCTTTCCAGACACAACGCTTATTCATCCATATTAAAGTTTTTCCTTTTTATAAAACTCAAAAATATCCCCAACATGTTTTAACCTCAAAGGTTTTATTATACCTTTCAATTTCTTCCCAATACATTAAGACCTCAACATCTAATATATTATCATTCATTTTTTTCACCTCCATATGATAAAATAAAACTGTTCCCAATAGAAATAACATCATACCTTGATCATGGTGTCCATAAGGTTTCATCATTATCTTATTCACGTAGGTAAAAGATTCATTCATTGCAACAATGATTTAGATATCCTTCAAAATCATTTGCTTCCTTCATCCAAATACACCATTTACAACTTGGGTCATATGGGTGTTCACATAAAAATTGTTTTGGAAATTGATCATGTATGACATATAATTTCAAAACATCTGATAAAACATGATTTTTATAAAATAGGGACTGATTTTGAGTTAAACCTTTCAATAAATGGTCCTTCTGAAATACCATAATTTTGTGCTGAGATACTATGTTATAAAAGAAAATATAAATAGGTTACACAAGGGTCTCCTTCTTTAGCACCTTTTTCAAAATTATAATATGCTTTAAAATCCTGTGATAAGGTAAAATATTTAAAAATTCCTTGATAATATTTACCTTTCTTGAAAATATGAGAATATTGAGAAAATATGATTGGATTAAATACAACCCATGATCCACGATGATATCGAGGTATATTGGAGATGTTTGATATCTCAAACAACTGCTTGCAATTGAGTTGTATACTAGAAAAAGTTTCACAATCATCTGAACATGACTTTGCAATAATTATTGCAAGCATGTCATTAGGAAGAGATAAGAATTTTGTTTGAGGTCCTCCTCCTTCCATTTTTAACATAATTTCCTTGATATGAAAAATTTATAAAACAAGGATTTATCTGAAATAATAGAAATAGGGACTAACCATGTGTTTAACTAAAACTCATAATCCCTAAAGTTGTCTAAACCAACCTTTGATACCAACTATAAAGACCCGACCATAAACCATTACATAATCATGAATTAAATGACTAATTCACATTGAGGATCTTTTCAGGTTTAGAGTTTTAGAGAATTAGTCCATAACTATTACATATCAACTTGAAAATTACATGTAGACACTACTACTCATTATCTATTTTTTTCATAGAATAAAAAAACATAAAAATAAACATGTCTAGTTCCAAGTTTTAGACAGCATGACTTTTCCTTGATCCCATCCTTGACCCTATTCCAATTTATGTCATGTGGAAAACATTTCAAAAACATGAGATGAGCATAAAAATCTCAGTAAGGTTTATAAAATAAGGATTAAAAACATTAGCCCATCAATAAATACAAAACAATGAAATAATACTTTTCAATTATAACGTACCTCATGAAATCATAAGATTTATGAATAAAACATAGAAATCATAAATCATAAAGGTAACTTGTGGAATACATATCATACTTACATTGTAGCTATCACAACTATGTAGGGAGTTATGTTGGAACACCCATCATAGTATATTCCCTAAATCTCTTAGGGGAAACATTAATGTTTACCTCTGTCACGTTACCCAATGCATTGAAGAGCTATCTCGGGCTCACCCACCCTAGGTTTATCACCGAACAACCCGTATACATAAACAATTCCCAATAATAATAACGTATTCATAACACATAAAACAAGCATAAAGTAAAGATAATATTTCCACATTGCAATTACAATATATCATTTCATGATATCGACATAATCAATGCTTTATCAAACCATTTTCAAAACCATTTAAAACATTTAATAAAGGGATTTTTAAATCAAAGTGTCCCATACCACTTTAAATATTTTAAATGAATTAGCATTTTAAAAAATTAATGTCTATATAAATAAATACTTAAAACCATTTTTAAAACATGGAAATTAATCATAAATATTTAGAAGAATAAATCTTTAAAATGATATTTTAGTTAAAGAGTTCCTAACCAAATGAGAGATGCTTGAATACAAATAATTGAGGAATAACATAAATAAAATCTTATAATATTATGAGAATATATAGATTCATGATAAAATATGTCAAATGGATGTATATACACCATATAAAATTGAATTGGTGTATAATAATAAATAAGATTCCATGGAATGTAAATTGAGACAAAGTCCCTTGAAAAGATCATATCCTTATATTAAGGACAAATCAATGACATTATTATGTGTGACAAACAATAATAAACTCAATATAAGTGTATATTAAGTGTAAAACAATCAGAGTACATTCACACATATTCATATCATGACATAATCAAGAATTATAAGTTTAACCCAAAGATTTGAAATTGGGTTAAGAAGTTCTCTTACAGAAATTTGACAGCCTAACGACGCCACTTTAAAATTAAGAAAATGAGTTGATGAGAGAGAAAAGTTTCTATCACCACTTGAACACAAAATTTACATCAATAAGGATATATAATAACATATCCCGACATAAGAAAGTGGAAATTAAAAGACATTACATAAATGAAGTCTTTTATAAAGAGGAGGGTGAAAGATTCCCTCACTGATTTGGTAACATACAAAACATACACCCCATGAAAGAAAGAACATATGATGAAGATGTAAATAACCATAAATTAAATTATATTACATAATGAATACAATCATGGGAAGTACATACACCACACAAAAATAAATAGTGGCAAATATAGCATAAATATCATGGGAATAAAAAGTGAGATGAAAACCTCTTACCACGTTGTAATCAATCGATTCGTATGAAAAAAAGTTAATAACCACCAAATTAATCACCTAATACCATGAATATAAAGATAATAATGATAATATATATCAAATGGAAGTAAAAAATACACCACATGTAATAAATAAGTGTAAAACAATGTAAATCTCATGGAATTAAAAGTGGGATTAGAAACCCCTTACCTTGTGTCCGACTTGACCCGTTCATTCTTTAATCTCTTGAATAATAACCTAAAGTTAATTTATACTTTCTTAAGAACCTTTTTCAAGTTTATTATTACTTTTATATAACTTATTACCATGTTATAAACATTATGAAATCATTTAAGTTAATAATGGTTGTTTTGTCGATATTTGGTACTTGAGTCAAAAATGAACTTCTTATAATTACAAGTTGTTCATGCGGTCAAAAGTTCATTATCTACAAAATGATATTCATAATTTAGATATAATATATATCATATATATCCAGTATATGTATGTATTTATAATATTACATAACATTTGGAGATAAGAAATGAAATGCACCGTTCATGGAGACGGTAGGTCGTACGTACGCATGAATGCTACTTTCATTTTTATTTCATATTTAATGGAATGAAAACTTAATGATACATAGATATATTATAGGTATAGTATAATATAATATGATATATATGTTTCATAATTTCATTAACTCCATCATTTATAAATTCCATGTATATCATGAACGTATCCTATCACCTTGAGGGGGCGGTATTCCGCACTTCCGCAAATGAAATTATCGTATTTAAACATATTGAAAAGAATAAAGGTATGTTTGTAAATAAAAATTACAAAATAATGGAGAAAAAATAAACATAATATATATAATATATAAATATAGTTCTATCATAATATCCACCATTAGAGGTGGTATGAGAAGATTGAATAATCATCATTTCGTGAGGCAGTAGTTCACAGTCCACAAAAACAGTATGTTCTTTACCCATTAGATGGGTGTGTGTGTAAATGTAGTTCTAATAATTCTCATAAAAATAAACTATTATATTTAGTATACTGGTGTTATTAAAAAATAAAGGAATAAATGGAGTTTATGGGGTTGCATAAGTAAAATAAAACAAAATAACTTAAGAGAAGACGTTACCTTTAAATCGGGTATCTCCCTTTGGTTTGAACAAAAAGGTTTACTTGAATTGCCTTATGCCTAAGGGAAGGCTTCTAAGAGGAGGAGAGGGATGTAGGGAGAGTAATTAGGTAGATTTTGGACGAGCCAAGGGGCTTTAAAAGTGTGAGGAATGAGTTATAAGTGAGGGATTTTTATAAGAGGGAGGAGGTACTCTTTAGGAAAGCTTGAAAATATTATTTTATTATATAATGATTTTCATTTTCTTAAGGCATAAAACTCATTAAAGTAGAAGATAAGATGAATAATGTTATAAATAAAATCATACAATAAGAATTGGACTGGTTTTGGATATTGTTTTAATATTTATAATCTTATTTATTTAAATCATTCATTAATGAGGTTAACACTGCATCATTATTGTGTCATATATAATTTTATTTATTTGATGCCTAAAAATTATAAAAAAATTCCATGATGCAGGAAATAGTTTTATATTAAAAATGAATATTTATAGTCTGAGATATATATTATATAACCTCATGTCAAAATTGATGTACTAAAAGATATAAGTTTAAGTCATTTTTGTCTTTACTTTAAATTAATTAATACAAAGTGTCATTATTACTCCCAAGTGGCTCCATGGGGTCCCAAAATCAACCCAAGGATTCCCATTATCGGAAATGTATCAACCAAGAGGATTAGGACACATGTTAGGGTAATTTTATGTTATTATAATAATATTTTGTTGCCCTTATTTACCAGATTTACCCTTTAACCATGGAAAATAAAATTTTTACTGAAGTAAATATTCATATTTTCTAAAAATAAAAGTTACCTATTTACACAATTTGGACATCCTGATTCCAAATATAGAATCCATTTTTACAAATTTTGAACACAGAAGTGGCAGAAATTAATTTAAAATTAATTCCAGCTGTCAAAACAAAAAGCATGTTTTTAATAAATAATAACTATCAAAAGATTGACACTTATTTATGTCCAATTTCAAAATGAAATTACTTCCAATGACCAACATTGGATTAAATAGTGAAAAAATAATATAATTAAACTTTAAAACCAATTAATAAGATAATATATCCTTATAAATAAATTATATTAAAAGATGATTTTGAATTAAAATGCAGTATTTTTCACTATTCATTAAAAAAAGAATTTTATCAGAAAAATACCAAAAATTTACCCAAAGTAAATTTTGATGTCCTGATTGTAAATAAAAATTTTATGTTATCAAATAGAACATATAAAAGTTTCCAAAACTATATTTAAAGAGGGTTTGCCATCAAAAGGTGGTAAATCGATATTTTAATGAATATTAGAGTATTTATACTTAAAATCAGATTCTTTCTTATTTTAAGACTCTAAAATTTATTGGATAAATATAAAAACATTTAAAAAACATATATAATAATAGTTTAATTAGTTATATTCATTCCTGCTAATACAATGACTATGTGTTAACTACAATTTAAAATAATAATAATATTATATTATTTTTTAGTATAACTCAACATTGTGTGCAACGTAAGATTTCAAAGAAACCTATTGTTGCATATTAGGTATGCCATCGAACATAGAATCCCCTTTAAAGTAAAATTAATATTTAATTCTTAACTATTAATAAATATGAAAATGTTATATTCTTTATTTACTTTGTATGTTACAATTAATGACCACATAAATGATGAATGTTGTTTTAACAACATAGATTATTCTATCACATATATATTTTTATGGTATTCTAAGAATATATCCAATAATATTTGTGATAATAAATTATTAATGTTTTCAATAATAATTTATGGAAATTCTAGTTATTACCATGTTTCAAAAGAATAAATGTTGTAGGTATTCACATGTTTGGTATGTGAAAACCAATAGATACTTTATGATATATGGGGATCAGTTTTAAGATGATTTTGATAAGTTTACTGACCTTATTTCTAATGTTTTGTATTTTCTCCTTTTTAAAGGGCTACAAGTTTATCCATTTATGGAATTATTTAAGTTATACTTCAAATGATTTTTTAGATATTAAAGTATTATCTCCCCATATGAAGATTTATGCATATTGGATAACTTATGATAACCATTTTCCAAGATTTTAACTAAATAAAAATGGAATGACTTATCACTCTACCTCATTATGTATTAATACTTTAGTAATGTCAAATTTATATTCATTTCTTGGAGTAATATGATAAAGTGGAAATTGATTAAGGTACAACCAAAGGGTGAGATTGTGCATATAAAAAGGAAATAAGTAAATTAATAATATTTCCTTATATCCATAGATAGTAAAATAATTTTTCAACTCTAGTAAAAGTATATTTAAACATATCTATCCTAATACCTTCGTTTCCATTGGACTGATGGTCTTATAAATCATTACAGATTTAAGGTTTTGAGGCCCTTAACATTCCATTAATAATTAACTTGATTTTGATAAATGAACTCAATCATGATCTATAATTATTTATTAATTTCTTATATGTAAATTATTCCCTTAACACCTATGTTCTCCTATGTGGAAACCCATTTATGAGTTACTTTTGATAACTATTCTGTTTTTAACATTCTTTTTTTAAATGATGTTATAATATTAATATTTTTAATGTGGGTTCCTATAAAATTAACATTAAAGTATTAATTTTTTTCCAAGATGAATTTTTAAGAGGAAATTAATTTTAATGGGGGTATAACGTAACACCACTACTTTTTATGAATTGTTATTTTTTGAATAAATTAAATTTCTTTAATGGATTGCATTGCACACTACACCAAGTAATGGTTTCTTTAAAAGGAAAACCAAGTTATGATTTCACTACATGAATTACATATATTTGAGTTCAATACACACAAAATTATGTCTATCTTGGGTTATAAATTTTTTTGAATTCCTCCATTATCCTATGTTACATACAAGACTGAGTTTTACTAAACTACTTTATACTATTAATATTTTTATTAAAATATTGTTATAGTTATCAACTACCTGTTGGAATAAAATATTTTAATAAAATTAAATAAATGATAAAAAATGGTTTACCCATGTTTATAAAATTAATTCATTGCTATCAATTAATTATAAATGAAAATAAAAACCAATTTATTATAAAGGAAGTGATTTTATGGAAAAACTATTTTTTTGACCACACAAGAATTTCATCTTAATAAATTGTTTTAATCACTATAAGTGAGAGTTATTAATGAAATTTATTTATTATAAATTAAAAAAAATGTTTTTAAATTCATAAAATATTTTTTATTGGAATAATATAAGATTAAATCCAATTTCTGGCACAAAAGCTATATTTTTCTAAAAGCTAGTTTTGCCACCTTTTAATGGTAGAATTGTTTTATAAATAATTATTGACACTTATATATTTATTATTTTAAAAACTAAACTTCATTTCTTATATCTTAATATCAAAATGTACTTGGGGTCATTTGTTTGGTATTTTTAAGAAAAGTTTCATTTTTTGATGAATAGTGAAAAACACCGATTTTAATTGAAAATTGCATTTTTGTATAATTTATTTATATATTAAAATTATATTTTAAATTTATTATAAAGTTTATTTAGATAAATTATAAATATATTAATCAAATTTAGGTAATTATAATTAATTTCACAATTTAATTTGATATAAAAACAATTCCAACTTCTGAACTTTTTACATTAAAAACCTATTGTTTTATCCCGTATACTGGATTAATTTAAAATTATTTCCTGAAAATTATTTGGTTTATAATTTTTTTTAAATGTAATAAATATTTTTAATAAAAAAAATTTAATTTATAATAAGTTATACTTAATTTTTGAACAAAAATGTTAGTGAAATCAATTGAAATTAAGTTGAGTGATTAAGGTAAAAACAAGTTTACATTGTAGCTACACTTTAATATTAAGGGTATAATGACATAGAAACATGTCCAAAAAAAATTATATGGACATATATATACCATAGAGTATATTTTATCAAATAAGGTCCATTATTTAGGGCACATGATGTAAGGGATACCTCTTAATAGTGTTATCCTTTTTATATTTACAAGAATGTCACTCCTCCTCCAATATAAAATGGAACTCACCCCCCTCACTTATTCACACCTATAAAACCATTTTTCTCATTCAAAACATGAAAAAATAATCTCCAAAATTAATTCCCTTAATCATATAGATCTCAATTTAGACATAAATCCAACAAAGTAATCCCTTTGGTGAAAATCAAAAGGAGTTACCAAAAGAAGAGGTAACATTTTTCAATAAGAAATTTTGTTTTATTTCATTATCCACCCCTCAATTATTCTTATTAAAGGATTATATAATAAAATAAATATCATAAATATACTGATATTTTTATCTATTAAGGTTTATTCCTACACCAATAAACACTTCCATAAAATTGGATATGCAATCATCATCTATGTATAAGACAGACAACCGCCCCATTAACCGATGTCATTCGTTCTTCCATTACAACATTTAAAGGTTGGTAATAATGATGGAATTTATATTTATATTTTATATATATTATATTTATTATTTATTTACTCTTATTTAATTATTATATAACACATACCTTCATGATCTCCAATTTTTGGTAATACGATAACTTCGTTTGTGGATGTGTAGACTACCGTCTCCTAAAAGTGATTTGATTCATTCAAACTTTACATGAAATGTATTAAGGATGGGTTTAGTAAAAGTATATGATATAAATGAAATAATAATTATAATATATATATATATATATATTTAATTTACTTTCTTTCTTTAAATATGAAAAGAAAAATGGAAATAACTTTCTTGCATACGTACGACCACCTGTCTCCACGAACGGTCTATTCCATTTCATATTTATATATTTTAAATATTGTTATAAATACTAATATAATTAATATATATGATATTAATATCATGTTTCACATTTTAAAAATAATAAAATCATGATCTAAGTAATAGGAATAAGAATAACACGTCGAAACATATACGAAAAACAATGTGGTTATTACCCGAAATGTAACTTTAACATGAAGAAGTTAGTAAATAGGATATATAAAGTCATAATAAAATAATATATGGTATGATATTTATAAAAAATGGTTCTTTCGTAGATCTAAAATAAAATTATATTTACTATATAGGAGGTTTGGACATGTATGAAGAAATTCAAGACTTAACGTAAGGGTTTTATCGTCTCATTTTTATTTCTATGAGATATATGAAATATTCAACACTTATTATTGTTGTGTGAATTATATACTGAACTATTACATGTTATATAATTAATTTTAATTATTTAATGATATTAAAAAGTTTAATTTATTTTATTATTTCATGGGGGTCATGATTCAAAAGTTACTCATGTAGTTAGGGGATTTATAGTCACCGTTTTATTTTTTCAATACTTATGCCCTATTCAGCACTCGTTTATTTTGTGTGAGGTATAGAAATCTTGTGAATATATTATATGGTATATATACTTAAATTTATGGGTATTTAAATATCTATTTTATGATCTATCTTATATGGGGTTTATGGTTCAAAAGTTACCAAACAGGTAAATTACTTTTGACTCAATTTTCCTTATTTGAGATACATGTTATGTTATGCACCTATATTATTTTATGTAGTGTATATACTACCCCTTGAAATTTTTTATCATGAATATAATTATTTTTATGATATTTTAAGCTTCATGTAATTTTATTCTCTCATGGGTATTATGATTCAATGTTACCAAAGTGGTAAGAGTTTATTTCTAGAATAACATCGTTTATTGGGATTGTTTATATTTTTTCCTTCAATTGATGGAATATTATGATCTATATCTTAATAAATCTCATGAATTTTCTTATCCTCTGGTCATTCATGAAATCTCCATGTGTCGGTACCATTTTTTCACTCTTATTTACTTATGATTATTAAGAAAATATTTCTAATAAAATCCAACCTTATGTCCCTCTTTGGTCGGAAATAAATTTTATCAAAAAACAATGTTTTATAAAAATATTTTATATTTTTGTTCTAAATGTTATTTAAAGAAAATTATAAAGGAAACAAATTTATAAAAAAATTATGGTTTAAAAATTGTTTAAAATGGATTCCAAATCTTCCATTATACAATTTCAAAGTTATTTTCAAAGAAAAAGGTATTCAAAATGTTTTATGTATTAAAAATATATTTTTTTAAATTAGAAAGGATATTTTAATCAAAAAAATTTTAAATGATTTTTAAAGATTACATAATAATTTTTAAAATTGGTTTTCAGTGAAAAGGATTTTGAAAATGCTTTATGTGTTAAAAATAATTTATAAAGAAGAGTTATTTTCCTTAAAAATGTTATAAGTTGTCTGTCAAAATACTTTTCCATATAAGATGATATCCATTGATATAGTTTTTTCTTCAATAGGGATATGATCCAAGAAATGATCCTTATTCTTTATCTGAAAGGTTTATGATTAAGATGAAAAGTTGTTTATGAAACCTGTTTCTCTTCCATGGGTTATACAATGATATAATTCTTATGAAAACTACTTCCTTTAATAGGTTATTCTATGATGAAATGATTATGAAACATATCTATTTTCCATAGGTTATGATATTATGAAATTTTTCTGACACCAATTTCATTTCATTGGTTATTATATGATGTATATTTATGATTAGGTGGTAAACATATGTATGATTTCATTATATGACGGGTGGGAACTATCTCTCCCTCCAATGAATTAGGTAAATATTTATATCTCATGAGATAATGATGGGAAAAAAGTTGGCAGGATTGATCCATAATGGGAAATAGGTGTGTCCTGACCCAAAAATGGGAAACAGGTGTGTCTTACACCACAATGTGAAGGAGGTGTGTCCTAATTCGCAAAGGGAAATAGGTGGGTCCTAATCCACAATGGGAAATAGGTGTATCTAGAAACATAATGGGAAATTGGTGTGTCTGAATCCACTATGTGAAGCTGGTGTTTCCTGATCCACTAATTTTATGGTCTTTGTTGTTATGATGATTTACCCCTTATGATTCATGTATTATGAACTTCTAATATTTACACCATGACTCATGATTACGATCTTTGATGTGAAGGGTATGCCCTTATAATGAAATTATCATGTTCTCATACCCTTATGATCATGTTGTTCTTATATATATCCCTTGTTTACCCTTACTGATCAAATGAGATCACCCCTTTATTATGTTTTCTCTCCCCAGGTTATGAAGAAAGGTTTTAAGTATGAGTACTAAAGGTGAATATATTTAAGGGAGACATTGAAGATCTTTCACCAAGATATAATATTATGTTTTCATGTTTCCAAAGACACTAAACTATTATGGTCATCAAGAATATAATTTTGTAATGTGTGGAATATTCATCTAAAATGATGTAATATCCTTGTATGTTAAGCTTGGGTCGCTATATGAAAGGCATGAGGTTATAGTATGTTGTAGTGTGGTAGGGACATGGTGATGAATAAGTAATGATTTAGTTATATATTTCATATGTTCATAGGGAGGAGGGAATGAGTATGTTATCCTTCATGATGCATCATTGTTGTGAATTGGTATGTGGGTTTGATTATATGGTAATGATGTGGTTGGTGGATATGGCATATGGTTGTGGTATAAAAATTTGGTATTGGAATTTTGGTTGTGAAGTGGTCATTTATAATGTGGTTATGGGGATATAAAAGGGATGATAGTTCTAGAACATATGTATTTAGGGTGTGCGGGTGACTAGTTTAGTGGGGAAGTGGGTGTGGGGTACCTTTTGATATTTTTTGATATAACACTACTATAATTTTTTTTGTGGATATGGGGAGTGATACTTATTGAAGAGTGGATTGTATTTGACTTAGATAGGTAATGAATTGGTCTTACGGTTTATTCAACATGTACTTTGTAATTTTATTCTATATTTTTATTAAAGTTTTTAGGGATAATGATAAAAAAGTATACTAATATACTCACCCAAATATTTCGTATAATTTTTTTTATAATTTTTTAGGATGGATTTAGTGAATGGGAAATATATTACCACCTCATGGAATGAATCCTGTTAGAGTCAGAGTCGCTGTTATATGAGTTTATCTTGTTAATTTCTTATTTATTGAGGATGTAATTCATTCTTGTATGACATTACAAGGATATTTTTGGGATAATGGTTTAATTTATATTATTATATGATGTTTATTGGTGGTTTCCTTCCAATATTTCCGGGATTTAAGAGGGTAATTTCTCTTATATGTGTGTTTTATCCCCCCAAAGTTATTCTTTATCCTTTATCCTATTAGAGGTAGGATTTGGGAGGTCACATTTGGCTTCTATACCAAACCAAAGGGGTTCTAATAGGGATCAGACAAGAAATAGTGGTTGATTCGAGCTGAAATTTTCAACTTTTCTCTGTTATTCCTTGAAATTACACCTAAATTAATAAAAATATTGGGTAATAAATATTTTTAGTGACTTTTGATAATTTTGGACTTTACTAAAAATTGGATCAACTGATAAATTTTTAAGGATGTATTACTTTTTTATGGAATTAAATATTTAATCCATACATTTAAATATAGAATTTTAAATTTATCTATAATTAAATTATGTTAGGAAATTTTAATTGATTTTCAATATTTATTCAATTTTATATTTATTCTGGAAAAATCCTACACAAAAAAACTGTCTGGTTTGTTAATTGAAATGTAGGTGTAGAGGAAATTGTGCTACCATTATAATGTAGAATCCTACAACCATCGGGTGTCTAACACTCCATTTTCTACCCCCAGGTACCTACTTATATCGGATGATCTTTCTAATTCTAACCTACTATTAGTACTATTCTACTAACATTAATGGAAACATTCCACTACCTCAAATGCTTCTACCATTTCCATGATACCATTAGTAGTCATATGTCCTATTATCAGAAGAATATTTTACAACCATTAGGGTTCTAATACCAATGTCCATATCTTCTACCCATAATCTAATTTTGTACTTAAAAATTTAGGATACTTCCATGAATACATGTTATCGTTAGAACAAAATTCCTCTATCATTATCTATTTATTTTATCACCGTTCCAAGGGGGGATTCTACCACGATATTATCTTGTTCTACCATGATACCAAAACCAAATCTCTATGCTTACAGATAAAACTGAATTATAAGATGATTATATGGGTTTGTTAATGGTATATTATGGTAGATGATGCCTTAAAGTCGATATGTGCTCATAGATAGTGATGGTGTTCATAACCCAACACATACCGAGCTAGTGAGAGACTATAATGATAGTCTGTTACTTTATGCTGGGTAGAACGATTTTAGTTTGAAGAGTAAGATGATCGATATGAGATTTGTGATTTTTCTGATGTTACTATTATTGGTATGTCTTAATTAAGGATCATAATTGAGTGTGATAAACTGAGGTGTAAACATGAGTTATTTTTCTAGAATAATATCTTGAAATTATTTTCATTATGGGGGAATGAAGATGTAGTTGCGGGGTCTGGTTGTTGAATTGAAGTTGAAGAATATTACTTATTGGGTTGTTTTTTTTGATTTGTAGGTTCAAAGGAGATTAAGAACTTAAGTTTCAACAATGTGCAGGCTTCACGTTTTTTCACCAATTCACACCAGGTGCACGATGAAAGGTCGAGTTGAGGTTGAACAGTGGAGGTTGAGCTTTGGGTGGCATGGGATGTGATGAAAGCCAATGTGATCCACTATTAAATAACTATCCAAGGAGGATGAGCTACATAAGAGGTATTGTGGACATACATAAGGGTTATTACGGAATAGAGTAAAGGCTGTGGGTGAGTTATATGTGGGTTAGTATTTGTGTAAGGGTGGTATTTGGAGACCACATAATGGTCATGGAACCAATTTAATAGTAGAAGTGGTCCTGTGTAAGGGTTATTCACGCATCATAAAACTCATTTAAGGGTTAGTCGTGCATCAGAAAATATACATAATGGTAACAGAAACTGCCTCAATCCCATATAAGGCTAATTCATTTAAGGGTACACACACATATGGATGGAATTAACGTAAGGGAAACATAAACCTAAGACAACCTGCATAAGGGTAACATAAGTTCAAGAGCCCATATAAGGTTATATTGATCACTACATAACGGTATCATCTCTGAACTGAAATTTTATATCCCAACTCTTCTCAAAGTGAATAATTTCTATGCTAGGAGTAATCATAATTACACTCTATAACTAAATCATCTAGACCCTCAGTACATGACACATTTCCATCATTAAATTTGTAAAAATATATTGTTCGACACTAAAATTAATGAAAATTTTTGGAGCCACTCAAAGTCTTTTAAGAACCTATGTTGCTCACATGTGTATATGGAAGTGCACCAAGAATCTCAAAATCTTCTTCTATAAATGGAGAATTGTTCACTGATAAAAGGGGTACCCCATCTCACTAAGGTGATATGTTTTATGAAATCAATTGATCATGATGATATTACTTATTTTATTCCATAATTTTTTGTAATATGGCTATAATACACCAATGATGGGACTCTAGGACATTTGTGGTCATTCCCAGGAAAAATCTCTCATTCCCCTATTAATGGATTATAATCATTATATTTAATTATATTTTTACTTACTCTATGGATTTTAATTTTTTAATTAGTTATATATTTCTTATATCTTTCACTTTTAACTTATTATACACTCATTCTAGGGATTTCACACATAATTTACTTAGATGTAAATCATCACATGAAAATCAAATAAGTGGAATAATATGAGGGTGATCAAATATATATGTGTACCAAGATGGGAAGGGATAGGGGATATAGTGATCATTGTATATCTCTTTCCAAATAAAAAAACCAGATAAGAGTTATTAGTGAGATATTATTTTATTAGAGGAAGAGTAGTGAACAATTTGAATAATGATTCAGTAAGAAAATGATGGAATGATCTAAGTTTAGGCCACTATTATGTAAAATGATATTAAAACCAAAAAATTACATCAGAATTCTCTAAAAATTTTAACCCATAAAACAAGATATAAACACACCCATAACATTTTCTTCTCTGAAAACATCCCAAACCCTAATTTACCTCATTTTACTTGGGTTTAAAAATTCATTTTCTTATGGCCTCACAATAGGTCGCACATCAAACATGGTTCCATCTCTATGAAAGTCTAGTATTTTTGTTTAAATTTTTTTTTAAAATTATATTAACAAATGAATCTATCTAGTTCTTCCAAACACATTGGTTTTGATCCCAAGGTTGAGAAAACCATGCTCACTAGACTTTGAACATTTAAAATCACTAAACAATATAAAATATTTATTTTTCAACATTCCATTATACAATTATCCTTACTACGCTTCTTCTTTCACCAATGTTACATTATAAATTGAAAAAATTTAATATAATGTTTCTTAAGTAAATTGGACTTCAAGGGAAATATATACACCAAATTTCAATTAATAACCAACAATTTCAATTGAATGATCAACAATATCGTGAACTTAAAATATGAATGATAAGAGTTCTACCTAAATTTCATGGATTATCAGGTGAATTCCCCCATAGTAATTTTATTGAATTTGAAGAAGTATGCAACAAATTTAGAATAATAGGAGTCACAAAGGCTCAAATCAAATGGAAGTATTTCCCCTTCTCTTTTAAAGGGGCATCCAGGGAGTGTCTCTACAATCTACATCTTGGATAAGTCAGCTTATGGGATGAGTTAAAAATTACATTCCTTCATAAATTATTCCCTAATTAAATGTGTTTTCAACTATGGAATGAGGTCTATGGAATCAAAAAACAAAGTAGAGAAACTCTCTTTGAGTTGTGGTAAAGGTTCAAGAAACTCATAGTATCCTACCCACTCCAGCCCTATTAAGAACGTCATTTCTTGGTATTATTTTGTTAAGGATTAATGTAAAATTATGGGAACCTATTAGAAACTTTTTTGGGAGTATTAGTGATTTATAATTCACCCATGTATGTTAGATAACTTATTGATATGATCTTCTACAATTACCAACAATTTAGTACAATAATTAAAAATAAGGGGTACATGAGGTAAAAATATCCAATTCACATTTACAGGAAAATAAAATTGAATCATTAACCTATATTTTGAGATAATTATCTATGAATAATTTCTATAAGACATCACCCACCGCACCCTCTCATGTGTTTTAGATGTGTTATACTCATGATCATTACATCGATGTTTGTCCTCATGTTCAAGGTGTTGAAAGCTGTGATGCCATGTACCAGAGATAGTTACAGAATCAACCAAATGAAAACCATAGATTTATATAATTCACTACTAATCAATTTAAAGCTTTGAAACAAAACCCATAAAATACACCATTCCAATAATCAGTTTAAAAATCCTCTCATCATCCTTTCTAACCCCATCTATTCTAGAGAAAAAGTTTACAACCATACAAAAGATACTCGCAAGAAAAAGCTCAATAGCCTTCGAAGAAGAAAATAATATGATTGGTAATAGAAGATAAAAATATTCAAAAAACCAATCTCACTACTCATGGGTAAAAGTTTAAGGAATTTAAAGGAAATTTTGTAAAACTCATGACCACACTCAATAATGTGGTAAATCAATGCTTAGGTAAGATTTATACTCAAAAAATTCCTAACCCCATAGGAAATTTCAGAACTATTACATTAATGAGTGGTAAGGATCTAAAAAGTATTTAAGGATCATCCCTGTAGACCAAAGTGGGAAGTAAATATAAATTCATACGTTCTAAATCTTCTGAGAAAAAATAACCCAAAAAGGGATATATAAAGACACACCTTATGAAGAATGAAAATAGAAAATCTAAAATAGAATAAAAAAATGAAACCCAATATATCTTACCTATAATAATATAAGAACCCATGAAAAACAATGAAGAATCACTACAATAGTAGATCCTAGAGGTGTTCAAGAAATTAAAGATCAACAAACCTTTTTTTATGGTCATCAGCCAAATTTTATGGTGTGGAAAATTTATTAGACATGTGAACCAAGAGAATGAGATTCAGAGGTGATGAAGAGGTAATATTAGGTAAGAATGTTTCTAACCATGTTTCCCCTAAAATTCATAAAAAAATACGAGATCCATGTACTTTCACTATCCCCTATTGTAATGGCTCGGACCGTCATAGTCTATTACTTTTCCAATTTATGGTGTTTGGGATGCCCTGAGTGGGCAACGTGTTGGTGGCAGGATGTCGCCATGGTTTCACCCATCAGTGACACCGATCAGTGAGTTTCCAATCGGTCTCACTGATCAGTGTGTCACAGATCGACGCCACACCCGATCGGTGTCATGGGGGGTTTTCAGGGTTTTCCTTCCCCAGTTCTCCCTAAATTACACTTTTAAGTCTTTTAACATTTTTAAAGTGGTTAAACTCCATTTTTATCCACATAAACAATGTTTTAAATCACCTAGGAGTGGGGAGACCCTTAACAGACCTATTTTCCTCTCTTTAAATGAAATCCTTTAACGAACAACTATTATGGCCACCCTTCTGATGAGAATTATTAAATAAAAATTAATTCCATCATGTGTAACCGTCCAACTGCGCGGTGAAACCACGATCCACCATTAAATCCATTCAAAATTCATATCCCTTAACTCTAGGATCTCACCTTTTTATCGCATGAGAATTATTTCTTTCTTCTTCTTGGCTGGTCTCTTTACTTTACTTGGTGTGTTTGGAGTTCCCCTTCCCGAGGCTAATGGAGTGCCTCTACTGGAGCCTTTCCAGCTCACTCTTGGAGTCGCCAAAGTTCCTCCCCTATAGATCGCGCATCCCTATTTGTTGGATATAGGAGGAAAACTTTGATCTTTGATCATCCAGGTAGGGGTTTTCCTCCGTCTCTCTTTTCTGGGTATCATGTGGGGTGGGTATGTTAATTTTCTTATGGGAATGGATGAAACCAAACCTTAACAAAGATTATAAATGGTTTCCAATTAATGATGGGGTGTGTTTGATTATAATGCTTTATTCTTTTATCTTTGGTTATATGTTGTGAATTGTATGGCCTTATGTCCACTGAAAATCATGTTTTTTGGTCGTCCTTTCTTGCGTTCTAATTAACGTATGTTTTCTAGATAATTCTATGATTGAATGGTTGTGACATTGAAACTAGTTAATCCTGTAAACTTGGTTGATTCAATGGTTTACCAATGAATAATAATCCTCATGTGGTCACCCAGGTTAACCAAATGGAAGAAAGAAAATTAATGAAAGGTGTGTTTGAATCTGAAAAATCTCTTGCTCTGTCTTGGTAACATTTGTGGTTGTTCTACTTGATGCTTGTGGGGTGACGTGGATGGGGATGGGATCCACTGCTGTTGTGTGGTTGTTGGTTTGTTGATCTAAGTCCATGTGGGTCCATATGTTTGGTCTTGGTTTGGTTCCAGTACTTTGAGGGATCTCACAGATCCCTTTTGTTTTTGTGTATTTACAAGAGAACCAGGAGTGAATGCTTAACTTGGTGATTAGCTATGTTTTTCCTTCCTTGGATTGTGGTTATGCCTATTAATTTCTTGGTAGTGAAGAATTATTTAAGTGGGATCACTTGAATATAAAAATAAGAATGGGTTCAATGGGGAATTGTTTTCCAAGAATGAGTTGTGACTTGGTTGTGGTTGTGGTGCTTCTTATGAATGAATAATAATGAGGGTTTTTGTGTATGGGATGGTTTTAGAACCCCTTAGTTGGGATGAGTTTTTGTTTAAATATATGTGTAATTTAGTTCTTATTTTTCTTATTCACGCCCCACCCAAGTTGAGAAATTTATGTTGAACACCCCCATTTCATGGGGGAGGGTGTTTTTTCTGACACTTCTATGTGTGGCTAGTTATTAGATCTTTTTATGCTCCCTATCCTAAGTAGCCCAAGACTTTTAGGGAAAGATATGATGGCCTGAGGTCTATTAGATCCCATGTTTCTTTGGGCAGGGTAGTTGTGGTGGTTTTCCCAGGTGTGTGCTGGCAGGTTGTTTCCCAAGTGTCTTCGGGATGAGGCCCAGGTGTCTTTGGGCATGGAAGTAGTTGTTCTGGACTAGGTGTCTTCAGGCGTGGCGGTATTTGTTATGGCCCAGGTGTCTACGGGCATGGTTACATGTGGTTGTTCTGGCCTAGGTGTTTGCGGGCGGGATGTGTGGTTGTGGTTTCCCAGGTGTGTGCATATGGGGGATGGCAGTGGGACTTTGGTGAGAATGGCAGGGGAGGTCTAATGCGTAGGATGTCTTCAATAACCAGTGGGAAAGTGGTGCAAGTTACCCAAACATTGATGTGTTATTACTATTATTTTACTTGACTTGTGTTGTTTGGGGAGTGTTCCTTGGTGAGGTTTGGGTGGATAGTTTCCTTACTAGGTTCTTTGGTTATCTCCTCTTTCATAGGGCATTAGGATGCCTCCCCACTTGTGCACGGGAGCTTTTGGTTTTCCCTAATGAGTATACTTGTATACTCACCCTACATATATAAAAATACTTTTAGATTTCTAGGAGGATTTCGAGGACCATGCCAGACCCTATTATCTCAAGCGCCAGGACCGTTGATGTTGTTACTTTTCTCTTCTTTTGGTACTTCCCTTTGGAGTTTTCTTGTACCCTGTAGAACTTATTGTTGGAACATGAATATGGGAATGGATTGTTTTGGATTTACTTTTACTTCTAATTTTGGTGTTGTTTTGGATTTACTATCTTATCTCCTGGTCCTACTAAATAGAAAGGGAAATTCCTTCCATATTATGTGCGATTCTATACCCTTGGTGATAGTCTCTACTCTATGTCCTATTGAAGGCAGTTCTCAGGGGTCATTATCTCTCCTTCAACTTGAGGAAGGAAGGGTCTGGCAATCGGTTGTACCTTCCCTCATCTTGGTGAAGGCTGGTCATGACAAAATGATATAAAAGGCGGGGGGTTGAGAGATGGGATGTAGTTCAAAGTTAGGCATAGTGAGGATTTCATGGGATGGTAGGTAAACAGTGTTAGGCAATCTTGACGCATGAAATAGGTCAGGGAAGACCGACTATGACACGGGATTTTAGGGCCCCCCATGATCTGATGCAAGGACTCTAGACCAACAGAACGACCAAGTGAGGCTACACTGATTGTAGGGTAGAGAACCTAGAAAAGGTAGATGCATATTAGTGACCTATGTTCTTGTGTGTATTGGGTATTTTGGGGATTTAAAATAAATAAAAAGTCTAAGAAAAATTTAAAAGAAATCTTTTACACTACTCGGGCTTAGGTATTTCTTGTTTACCTTATAGCTATGGCACCCAGATGATGACCATAGGTAATGTGGGAAATTGAGGCCCAGGAGGCTGATTTGGCTGATCATTAAAGGGCTGATTGAGAGGAGGAGGATGACCAATGGAAAAGGACACTTTGTGCCTTTCAGCGAAAGTCCATTGGGAAGTATGAGGGCAGCATCTCGGACATGGATACAATGAGGTGGCTTGAGGAGATGGTGATAGCTTTAACTTGATTCAATATCTGATGGAGTACTGGGTTTCTATGGCTATAAGCTAGATGCGGGGAGCGGTGCGTCAGTGGTGGATGCTCTATCTTGGGGAGAAGAGGGAGGCTGAGGTTTCGTGGAATACTTCGAGAGGGAGTTCCCAGAGGAATTCCTCTCTTTTACGATGAAGGTGGAGAAGAGGCGGGAGCTACTCTCCCTGTAGCAGGGGACAATGTCAGTAATGGAGTTGGGGATCATGTTTAAGGATCTCCTTCAAATTTTTATGGACCTCTTTCCAAATGAGGAGTCTTGGTTGAGACATTTCGAGGAGGCTGTTCGACCTTCTCTTCAGTATGCTATTACTCCCTTCACCCTACCGACCTACTTGGAGGTCCATAAGAAGACTGAGGTCATGGAGAGGATGCACACAATGGGAGATGTGCTGCAAGAGGGGAACTAGTTTGGCTCATCAAAGGGGAAGGCCGTTAGCAGCAGACCTCCAACGTCAGGGCCTTCCAGGTTTCGGTCAGGGGGAGTAGGCCCTAGTAGTTCTAGTTTCAATCTCCCGGTCCTCACCCCTTATTTTATAGAACATGATTGAGATGATTCATCTGTGGAAGTCATGTGAACCTTTGGAATCAGTTCCCAGATTGAGTGTAGTACAGTGGGGGTGGGCAGGTTCAGCACCCACCTCAGCAGTAACAGTTTCTAGCTAGGCCCTTCCAGTAGTAACAGTAGTGACAGCGAGCTCCCGCTCCTCCAAGAGCAGATGTTGTAGGAGGAAGCCGACCTCAGGGTGCTCCTCAGGGACCCCGACCAGTGTGTGGTCTGGTAGGTGATTTAGAGTCAAGGGGAAAAGGATCTTAGCATGGACATATGAATACTACAGAGGCAGCTGTTCCAACAGGGCCAAAAGTCGTTCAAGGTAGGATTATCTTGTTTATCACTCTTGCCTACTCCTTGTTTGATTCCAGAGCTCTGAAATCCTTTGTTGCACCATGTATATCCCATTATCTAGGTCTAGACACAGAGAGACTTCATGTTCCCCTAGTATTAATTACGCCATTCAGAGGTCAGACCATCTTGTCTCATGTTTTCTAGGGATGTAGACTGATATTGGGACCACATCAGTCAAGTGGGGACCTTTCTTTCCAATAGATTAAGCCATATGATTTCATTCTAGGAATTGACTGGCTGTTCTCTGTATGTTCCATTATAAACTACTTCTGAAGAAGGATCATGTTTTCGAATATGGGCGGCCAACCTGTAGCTTTTCTTGATGAACAGGGTTTCCATGAGGGCACCCGACGGGCAGAGACTCTCCATTATTTGTTAGATAAGCTATTAGTGGAGTCGGCAGGTACAAAAATGGTGGATGTATTGGGGATATTTAGTGAGTTCATGGACGTATCCCCTGAAGAGTTATTGACTCTACCTCATCGATGTGATGTTGTGTTTGGGATAGACTTGCAACCCGGTTCCTGTCCAGTTTCGATGGCTCCCTATCGGATTCTACCTTCTGAGTAGCGGGAGTTGCAGATTCAGATTGACGATCTGATGAAGAAGGGTTCTGTGTGACCAAGGACGTCACCATAGGGTTCTCCATTCTTGTTCACAAATAAGGTAGATGGTGTTCTCAGGCTGTTCATAGACTATCAGAGACTGAATCAGGTAATGTTCAATTATCATTACCCTTTCCTAAGGATAGAAGACCTTTTTATTTAGTTGAAGGGGGAATGATGGTTCTACAAGATTGACCCATGGTCAGGATATCACCAGTTGAGGGTAAAGGAGGGTGACATTTTTAAGACTTCCTTCAGGTCCAGATATGGGCACTTTGAGTTCATGGTCATGTCGTTTGGCATTACGAACACACTATCCATGTTCATGGGACTCATGAACTCCGTCTTCTAGGAATATTTGGACCGGTTCATAATCATTTTTATGGACAACATCCTGATCTACTCAATATTAGAGAAGGACAACGCCGGGCATCTAAGAATAGTTTTAGGGGTCCTCTAACAGCACCGGCTCTATGGAAAGTTGTCCAAGTGAAGGTTATGCACACGAGAGGTGAAATTCCTTGGACACATGGTGTTCTAGCAGGGAATAATGGTTGATCTGTCAAAGGTTGAAGCAGTTGTTTCTTGGGAAGCACCCAAGAATGTGACATAGGTTTTTATTTTCCTGGGTTTGGAAGGCTATTATCAGAGGTTCGTGCCTGACTTCTCTCGAGTTGCAGATCCTTTGATAGTTTTGACCATAAAGGACCAGGCCTTCATGTGGAGTGAGTAGTGCCAGGAAACCTTCAGTTATCTGAAGGGAAGTTGGTTAGTTCCCTAGTTCTGAGGTTTCCAGAGGAAGGGGTGATGTTTGAGGTGTTCTATGATGCTTCAGTCCAATACTTGGGGTGTGTGCTGATGCAACATTAGGGGTTATCACTTATAGGTCTAGAAAATTATGTCCCCATTAGTGAAATTATTCCACCCATGAACTAGAGCTTGTAGCAGTAGTATTCGCGTTGAAGTTGTGGTGGCACTACCTCATCGAGGAGCGGTTTGTTGTCTTCACAGATCACAAGATCTTGAGGTATATCTTCTCTCAATGAGACCTGAACTTGCAGTAGCAGAGGTGGATGGAGTTTCTTCAGGACTAAGACTTTGAAATTTCCTACACCTCAGGAAAGGGGAATGTGGTGGCAGCTGCCTTGAGCAGGAAGTCACAAAAGGATGTGGTTCGAGAATCGGTGGAAGCTTCAAAGGCAATGGAGGAGTTGGCTTCCCTACACTTGGGTGCAAGGGTGGAGGATGGTAGGGGCTGCCTGTTCTAGATGAAAGTGTAGTCCTCTCTATTGAGAAAGGTGGAGGAGTCTCAATGGGAGGACTTAGAGGCTGAAGTGATGCACGACCGTGTTATCCAGGGTGATGCTCCAGATGGATGGTCGGAAGATGGGCATAATCAGATGTTGTTTCATAGAAATTTTTTCATCTCTGTGGGAACAAAAAATCACCCATGGCGGTGCACCTGGGATCTTCCAAGATGTAACAGGTATCGAGGGGTCAGTTTTGGTGGCCCGGGGTGAAGTAGACAGTGGTAGAGTTTATGGAAAAGTGCCTCGTGTGTTAGCAGGTGAAGGCCAAACACCGCATCCCAGGAGGTCTGTTATAACCTTTAGTTGTCCCCTAGTGGAAGTGAGATTCCATCTCAATGGATTTCATCACAGGACTACCCAGAGTTCAAGGGGGTTGTGATACTATCTAATTAGTGGTGTACTAGTGGAAAAAATCAGCTCACATCCTGGAAATTAGGAAGTCGAGTGCGGTGGATGCCTTAGAACAGAGGTATGTGGATGAGGTGGTGCGATTTCATGGAGTTATGAGGTCCATATTCTCCGATCAGGATACCCAATTTACCTCTCAGGTCTGGAGAAGATTTCAACATGCTTTTGGTACCCCTCTACGCCTTAGCACTGCTTTCCACCCCTAGACAGATGGGCAGACAAAGTACAATGTATAGACATTGGAGGATATGATACGAGCATGTGTTTTGGATGTTGGAGGATCATGGGTACAACACTTTCCTATGGTAGATTTTTCCTACCACAATAGCTATCACTCTACCATTATCATGGATCCATTAGAAGACTTGTACATGATACCATGTTGATCACCCGTGTGCTGGGCAGAGGCCATGAAAACTATTGTTCTTGGTCTCAAGGTAGTGAAAAGCACGACAGAGAAGGTTCAACTTATACTGGAGAGGATGAAGTTGGATCAGGACAGACAGAAGTCGCATGCCTATCATAGGAGGAGACCCTTGGAGTTTGAGGTTGGGGACCACATGGTCTTGAAGGTCGCCCCTCTATGTGGGTAATGGAGGTTTGGCAGGGGAGTAAGCTTTCTACTAGGTTCATTGGAACCTTTGAGGTGTTGCGAAGGGTTAGAAAAGTGGCTTATCAGCTAGAACTACCACCTCCTCTACTAAGGGTGCACGACATCTTCCATGTGTTTTAGCTCCATCAATATCTATACTATGATTCACACATCCTCAACTAGGGAAAGACAGATATCTAAGACAACACTACTTTCGTAGAGCGACCAATGAGGATCGAGGATTTTGAGGTGAAGGTGCTTCGTGGAGGAACCATTCCCTTGTTTTGTGTGTTGTGGAGGCAAGGTGGCTTCAAGGAGAGTACCTGGGAACGAGAGGCATAGATGCACGCCTAATACCAAGAGCCATTTTGAGTTTTGTTCTATCTTGTTTCGTACTTGTTTGTGATGTAGTGGTTGGCCTTGTTTACTATGAAATGTGTTGTTTTCCATGTTCTATGAATTTGTGTGAAGAGTCCTGACTATGGAAAGGGGAGGACCTGATCCCTAATCATGACACATCCAAGTGAATGCAATTAAACCTATGCAGGAGAGTTAGTGTCATCGAAAGAGGATAATATCTTGACATGGGGGAAAAGACTCCCTAATCCATATGACTGGACAATTTAAACTTTATATGTTGTGTGATCTCTTGAGGGAGAGGTGTTCCTAGATGTCTAGGGTGGTTCGGCCGTGAGAGGTATCTTTGGAGGTGGTTGTTCAGACCCCTCTCTGAATAACTGGGTGTAGTTTTGATTCTTGAGGGCAAGAATAGTTTGAGAGGTATCTAATGTAATGGCCCGGACCCTCCTGGTCCATTAATTTGCCAATTTTTGGTGTTTAGGACTCCTTGAGAGGATGGAATGTCGGTGGAAAGATGTCACCATGGTGTCACCCATCGGTGATACCGATTAGTGAGTCGCCAATTGGTCTCACCGATCGGTGTATCCCTGATTAGTGAGTCATCAATTGGTGTGTCCTAGATTAGTGAGTCATAGATCGGTGTGACATAGATTGGTGTGTCACCAATCAGTGTGTCATCGATCACTGTGTCACCGATCGGTGTGTCACCAATCAGTGTGTCCCCAATCAGTGTGACACTGATCGGTGCCATGCGGGGTTATTGGGGTTTTCCTTCCCCAGTTCTTCCAAAACACCACTTTCAAGTCTTTTAACCTTTTTAAAGTGGTTCAAGGCCATTTTAGCCCCATAAAAAATGTTTTAAATCCCCTAGGAGTTGGGAAACCCTCAATAGACCTTTTTTCCTCTCTTTAAATGAAATCCTTTAATGCGCAACTGTTATGATCACCCCTCCGATGAGAATTATTAAATAACAATTAATTCCATCGTGTGTAACTGTCCAACTATGTGGTGAAACCACAATCCGCCTTTAAAGCTGTTCAAAATTCATATCCCTTAACTCTAGGATCTCACATTTTTATCACATAAGAACTATTTATTTATTCTTCTTGGCTGGTATCTTTCCTTTCCTTGTTGTGTTTGGAGTCCCCCTTCCTGAGGCTAGTGGTGCGCATGTGCTGGAGCCTTTCCTGCTCACTCTTGGAGTCCTCAAAGTTCCTCCCCTACAGGTCATGCATCCCCAATTGTTGGCAATAGGAGGAAAACTTCGATCGTTGATCATCTAGGTAGAGTTTTCCCTTTGTATCTCTTTACTGTGTATCATGCGGGGTGGTTATATTAATGTTCCTATGGGGATGGATGAAACCAAACCCTAATGAAGATAATAAATGGTTTCCAAGGAATGATGGGTTGTGTTTGATGATTCTGTTGTATTTTTTTATCTTTGGTTATATGTTGTGAATTGTATGGGATCATTTCCACTAAAAATCGTGGCTATTGGTGGTACTTTCTTGCGCTCTAATAAACCTTTGTTTTCTGTATAATTCTATGATTGAATGTACGTAACATGGAAAATGGTTAATCACATAAACTCAGTTGATTAAATGGATTCCCAAGGAATAAGAATCCTTGTGTGGTCACCTTGGTTAACCAAAATGAAGAAGGAAAATTAACGAAAGGTGTGTTTGAATATGAAAACTCCATTTCTATGTCTTGGTAACATGTGTGGTTGTTCTTCTTGATGCTTGTGGGGTGATGTGGATGGGGATGGGATCCCCTACTATTGTGCAGTTGTTGGATTGTGGATCTAAGGTCATTTGGGGCTGTATGTTGGGGCCTGGTTTTGTTCTAGTACTTAGAGGGATCTCACGGATCCCTTTGGTTGTTGTGTCTTTACTAGAAAACTGGGTGTGAATGCTTCACTTGGTGATTGGATATGTTTTTTCTCCCTCGGCTTGTGGCAATGCCTGTTAGTTTCCCAATAGTGAATAAGTATTTAAATGGAACCACTTGAATATGAAAACAAGAATGGGTTCAATGGAGAATTGTTTTCCGGGAATGAGTTGTGACTTGGTAGTGGTTGTGGTGCTTCATATTGATGAATAATAATGAGGGTGTTTGTGTATGGGATAGTTTTGGAACCCCTATGTTGGGATGATTTCTTGTTTACTTATATGTATACTTTAGTTCTTATTTTTCTTATCTAAGCCCCACCCAAGTCGCACACTTCATGTCGAACACCCACATTTCATTGGGGAGGGTGTTTTTCCCGACACTCCTATGAGTTCCTAGTTATTATCTCATTTTCTTCCCCCTCTCTTGAGTATCCCAAGACTCTTAGGGTATGCTGTGATGGCCTGAGGTCCATTATAGCCCAAGATTATTTGGGATGGGTAGTTGTGGAGGTTTTCCCAGGTGTGTGCAGGCAGGTTGTTTCCCAAGTGTCTTCAGAATGAGGCCCAAGTGTCTTCGGGTGTGGCAGTAGTTGTTATGGACTAGGCGTCTTCGGGCATGGCAGTAGTTGTTCTGGACCAGGTGTTTGTGGGAATGGTTATGTGTGGTTGTTGTGGCATAGGTGTTTGTGGGCTGGATGTGTGGTTGTGGTAGCCCAGGTGTGTGCGGGAAAGGGATATCAGTGTGACTGTGGTGAGAATGGCAGGGGAGGTCTGATGCGTAGGATGTCTCCAATAACCAGTGGGAAAGTAGTGCATGGTAACCCAACATCGATGTGTTATTACTATTATTTTACTTGACTTGCGTTATTTGGGGAGTGTGCCTTAGTGAGGTTTGGGTGGATATCTTCTTTTCTAGGTGCTTTGGTTATCTCCTCTTTCACAGGGCATTAGGATGCCTCCCCACTTGTGCATGATAGCTTTTGATTTTCCTTACCGAGTATACTTGTATACTCACCCTATGTATATAAAACTGCTTTCAGGTTTCTAGGAGGATTTCAAGGACCGTGTCAGACTCTATTAGCTCAGACACTAGGACCGTTGACGTTTCTACTTTTTTTTCTTTTGGTACTTCCCTTTGGAATTTTCTTGTACCTTGTAACACTTATTGTTGGAACATGCATATGGGAATAGATTGTTTTGGATTTACTTTTACTTCCAGTTTTGGTGTTGTTTGGGATTTACTATCTTATCTCCGGATCCTACTAAATTGAAAGGGTAATTCCTTCCATATTATGTGTGATTCTATACCCTTGGTGTTAGTCGCCACTCTAAGGCCTATTAAACGTGGGTCTCAGGGGTCATTATCTCTCCTTCTACTTGAGGAAGGAAGGGTCTGACAATCTGTTGTCCCTTACCCCATCTTCGTTAATGAGGGTAGTGACACATACATCATTGATGATATTAATTTTTCCAATTCATTTTGTGTTTTAGGATCCTTAATTATGGTAATTTTAATAACCCATTTATTCTTCTCTACATTTGGGAGAAGTCAAAACCACTCAAGTGGTTGTTGAACTCATGAATTGAGCCACTTCCTACCCCATAAGTGTTCTTGAAGACATCTTGGTATGTGTACAAGGTTATCCATTCCCTATTTACATCTATATTCTCAACACGGAAGAAGGAAAAGGTAAAGACCACTTCCTCATCATTATTGGTAGAACATTCCCCAAGACTGATAAAACCATAATAATACCAATGAAGGCATCATTTACATGAATTTGGGATGGAAATAGTGGATTTAAACATCCTTGACTCAATGTAATACTAAAAAGAAGAGAAATCTCTTTTTATATTAAAATATTTTGAATTATCATGTTCTTATAGGGAGGAAATTGAAATGTTTTATGACGTAATCAGATTATAATAAGATTTAGAAACCCCCAACCTAATTGGTGAACCTATTTTTGAAAATGATTATAATATCAAGGTATTTTTGAGTGTTGAAACATTTTATGAAATTGATGAAATTTATTTTGATGATCTACTTAAATATACTACCAATATTTCTATGTTTCATGTGTAGGTTTATAACATGAAGAACTCCAAAATAAAATCATATTTGAAAACCCCTTGAAATTGAACATAATTTGCGGCTATCAAACTTGAAATATGTTTTTAAAGTATAATTAGAAACTACAAGTCATAATCTCAAATAATTTAGAGCCTATCCATGAACACTAATTGATGAAAATTCTAGAACAAAATGTCAGGGTCATAGGCTTGACATTTGGGGATATCTTAAGGATTCTCCTAAAAACTTTAATGCAAAGGATTTTTCTTTAAGATGAATCTAAACTAGTTATATAACCCAAAATAAGGATTAACCTAACCCTTTTGATAGTATTAAAAAAGTCTTATAAAGAATTTTTGGATTTGGAATAATTTTCCACGTCTCAGACTCCCAATGGGTAAGTCTGATTTAAATTTTCCCAAAGAAAACATGATACACAATTGTGAAAAAAGAAAATAATGAATTTTTACCTGCCATTATTCAAAATAGGTAGATAATCTACATAGATTATAGGAGTTTTAATTGTTTAACTGTATAAGACTATTTAATCATACCCTTAGTTGGCCAAATGTTAGAGAGACTAGCTGGGAAGTGTCACTATTTCTTCCTTGATGAATTTTCTAGGTATTTTCAGGCCCTGATTACTCTAGAGGACAAATACACAACCACATTGACATGTCACTTTAGTATGTTTTACTATTCAAGGATATATTTTGGTATTTAAAATGATCCATGTTCACATTAATTCTATATGGTAAGTATTTTCTTAAACATGATTGAAAAATTATGGGAGTTATTTCTCATGGAATTTAGTATTTATGAAACTAGTTTTTAAAGCTATCACAAAGGTTTGGAGAATGTTTTAAAAATATGCATTGATAAAAAAATGGTTTTAAATTTATTAAATTTATATTTTATGGTGGAAAAAGGTATGTTTTAAGCCACATAATTTCTAAATACATAATTTAAATAGATAAAGACAAACTTGATTTAATTTCCACAATTCCTTACCCCAATACACTTAGAAACATTATATCATTTTTAGGTTATGTTGGATGTTATAGAAGATTTGTTAGGGACATAAGGAAAATTTATTTTCCCCTAAATAACCAACTAAAAAAGAATATGGATTTCATTTTTG
This sequence comes from Viscum album, assembly GCA_963277665.1. Taxonomy (NCBI): domain Eukaryota; kingdom Viridiplantae; phylum Streptophyta; class Magnoliopsida; order Santalales; family Viscaceae; genus Viscum; species Viscum album. The sequence goes on from OY728132.1 coordinate 1,819,384,528, forward strand.
ATGATTCATGTAGGGAAAATTTTGATATATTGAAAGAATTATTGACTACCACCACCATAATATGTCCACCAAATTTGAATTATCACTTTGAGATCTTGTGTGATTCTTTAAATAGAGATGTTGGGGATGTGATTTACCAAAATATGTATGGAATTCAACAAGTTATAAGACACACTTCAGATACACTAGACACTGCCCATATTAACTACACAAAAAGGGAATGATTTTTGTCTATTATTGTAGATTTTTAAAATTTTCATTCTTACCCATTAAGGAGTGAAGTAATTGTTTATTCTATTGTAAAAGTTGGTTCCCTAGACCCAAATTTATCAGTAATTTTGATTACCATCCCATGTATATAGTTATATATGAATGATGTAATCTTACCATTATAGTTTATATATTTCCACACCCACTATTTGAATGGTAATTTCCATATATTTGTTTTCATATCAAAAGGTTATAGAATATCTCGAAAAATAATGAGAACCTCAAGATATCGTGATATTAATATTAAACTAATTTCATGTTTTCTAGATACATCATACTAACTGGACACACATGATTTATGAATATCAGGTACTTGGGGCTCATAAGCATTGATAATCCTTCACATTATGTTTAGACTTGGTGTCTCTAGTTGTTGAGATCATTATGATTGACCCTCCAATAAGAACACCATATGTTTTGGGTTCCATTGGGTGTTATTATATACACAAATTTTTATTGGTCTCCTGACATGAGAACATTATCAATGTGTGCCATTTTATCACATACTTTGATGCATGGAAAAAACCCTGATAATGAAATATTAGTGAGGTATATTGTGTTGGGTGAATCATTAGTGGTATGACATTAGGTGAATGATCAATATATGATTTCTCACTTCTAAGTTGTGGAATTAATATATCTCAGGTTTTGTTAATCAGGATGGTATTTCTTTTATAAGTCCTTGGAAAAGGTATTCTATGGTAAATTTTTCCAGATAGATAAAAAAATTTAAATAATGAAAGATGTGATGAGATAATTTTGGGTCATGCTTCATGAGATATCAAAATATAAAGAGATTATATTACAGAGTACATGTTCAAAGGTTGGTTGTCATTACTATGACTATTCACTATCTCTTTAGGGGCCTTGAAGGGTTTCTAGACTCCTCTCTTATTCTATGAATACCAATCACTCCTACTAAGATAATGTCCTAGAGGTTCACACACAATAGTGTATTAAAAAAACTTCCATATTATGGAGAATAGGTATATAGGACATGGTGGGCCCCGCGATGGGGGCTGAGAGTTGTTCAAGTAATTGATCACTGATTAATAAATAAATTCATTATTATTAAAGTAAAGAATAATTGGTTTGAATTTATTTATTAAATTTATTTACAAGAGTTTAAGTAAATACAAGAAATAATATTATTTGAATGAATATTATTTTAATGTACCATGTTTTTTTATTATTAGCATGAAATTACAAGTTGATTTAAAAGACTCAATTTTATCATATATATATATATATATTATAGGATTGTGATAAAATATCAATAATTTTAATGAAATATTTTAGTTCATCATAATTACGTATTTATTGCTTATTTAGTGTAAGATTTATTTTTGGGGGTCGAGGAACCCTTTTTTGGTATTTAGAGCATCCACTATAAATAGAAGAGGGGAGGTTCATTCCATGCAGTGTTCATATAATCGAAATTGTTAGCCTCTCTCTCCTATGACTTTCTAGAGAGAGAGTTTCTCTCTCTGAGTGATCAATCCAAGTACTCTTTTATGGATGAAAGTCATAGGATCAAGGTGATCGACGCGACACCAAATGTTTTTTGGAGCTATGCGATAACACCCATAATTTAATGAATAGATAGCATGAAAATTCTAGAAGCATGTCTAGATGATCTAGAGGTATTATACTATGGATATTTTAAGCAACATTCACCATTAATTAGAAATTGGTAAGAAGAATTCAATTTAGAAAGAGTCACATGTTCTATTTATATTTCTATGCTCTGTTTAATTCACATGATTTCCTTGGGATCATACAGGGGCTGGGATCTCTGATGATGACTAGTTTGATTGTCCTTGTGACAATAAATTTTAAATCTCTAGCCAACTAGCTTCCACTTCCATCCCCAATACCTCAAATTGGTACCATAGGGTTCACATAAACTATCTGAGCCAAAATAATTATGTTGGATTAAAATTATGTAGAGGGTAAGAAACCGGTCCCAACGAATCTGACCACAATTAGATCTGATCATGGATAACTGAGTTATGGTCATCTGAAAAAATTTTTATGGATCATTTGTGATTTGATTTCAGGTATTAATACTTTAAAATATATATTTTATATATGTTATATTATTCGTTTGCAATAGCTGGAGATGATTTTGATTGATTTTAGTTAATATAATCTATTTTGGCATGACACCATCACTCAAATAGTGTTTTTAGCCAAATTTTATTCAATCCGTTTTGTGGAATTGAAAAACTAAAATAGTTTATTTAAATTTATAAAATATTATTTTCAACTTAAAAATTGAGCCTAATAAAAAGGATTTATAATATGTGAAGTAATTTTTTTGGGCGGCTGGCTATTGATCAGATGAGATTAAAACAAAAAAAATTAAACAAAATCTACCAGGTGGATTTGTTAGAGGGGTTATTAGAATTTCTTGGATACAAACACAAAAGGAGGGGATTTCATCATGGAAGACTGGCCAAAATTTAACAAAATTTCTAAAAGGAGGGAATATTTTCAGATGGGTCAAAGCATTGGGGCCCCACCCTTATCCCCTGGCTTCTGTGAGAAGAAGGAGGGGTTCTACTCCAACGTTTCTTCTCCAATGTCAGTGTGTTGCCCTAATCTGATGGCACCCATATTCATGTTGTATCTATGGGCGTATCCCTGGTGTAGTGTGAACCGCTACCCCCTTTCCTCATTTGCAACCCCATGCTCCTATCCAGTGGCCCCCCTACTTCCTATGGTCGAGCACCACATGTCGTTGGGTCTCCTCTAAGACACCTCCCAATCATAGAGATCCACCTGAGAACATGGCCACACACCGTGTACCACCGATTTCCTATAGAATACTCCACAATGACCAACCATACCACTGTTGTGTTGTAATTTTCTGTCTACTAAGAGAGAAAAAAGAGGGAGAAACCAACCTTTATTTCACCAAGGGAAAATAATTTACAAAACTTCCCTCACTACACCTATCCTCTCACACATGGAGCTATGCCATCTCTCTCAAGGATGGAATAAATCTCTTGGATCTCTAAGTTGCTGATGGAAACTCCCCAAGGCTTCCTTATATAGGCATGGTGGGGATGTCAAGTTTGACACAACTCCCCCCCAAATTCTCCACCAATCCCCACACCCACCATGGACTTCTCCCATGGCTTCCACCTACCATGGTGGGTGTAGTTGATTCACCACCCACCCACCAAGGTAGCTGGAAAATTACAAGTTCCAACAATTCTCCCCCTCTAGCTGCAATCTACTGAAGCATCTGCAAAGGTCCTACTTCTCCTGAGCAATCACCTTTTTCAATATATCTTTTAGGTTCTCCTTCATAGGAATCATCACAATTCGCACCAACTATTGATCCATAAATTCATATATCCAATGATAGAGAATTTAGACATGCTTCTTGATATCCTTCAGCCCCCCCTTATCAGTCAACAATAGGTACTCCGACTCCGAATTTTTTTTGATGGAATCCTTCCTCATGAAGATCTTCAAACCTATGAAATGTTAGGTTCAGGAGTCACAACATCATCTAGCTCTTATGATGGTTTTGTAACTTCTTTTGGAGAGGATTGAGTATTTACCTAGTCAATATCCTCCTCCAATGCCTCCTGTTCTGCTGCCGGTAAGTCTTCGTGCGCCTCCTCATACTCAATGATAGGTGGTGCTAGTATAGGTGTTGGATCATGAATTGTGTCCTCAACACTTTCCCTTAAAGGCATTCTAGGATTTTGAATTTCCTTGATCGTTTGGTTCTCATGGAACACGAAATATCTACTTATGATCACCTTATTCTCCTTCGGGTCCCAACACTTGTATCCAAACTCCTCATCTCCATAGCCGATGAAGATGCATGGAGTAGATCTCCCATATAGATTATTCCTGAGCTCCTTGGATACATGTGCAAATGACAAACATCCAAATAATCATAAATGAGAGTAAGAGGGATGTTTACCGGACTACCTTTCTATGGAATCTCAATATTCAGTGGAACTGATGGTGATTAGTTGATGAGGTAGCATGAAACCCGAACAGCTTATCCCCAAAATGGCTTAGGGAGCTTAGTCGAACTCATCATGCTTCTGACCTTCTCTATGATGGTTCTGTTCATCCTTTCTGCAACTCTGTAGTGTTGTGGGGTGTGAGGGACTATCCTCTCATGTTGGATTCCCTAACTCCTAAAGTAGGAATCAAATTCTCTGGATGTGTACTCTCTTCTATTGTCTAAACGAAGACACTTTATCTTCCTTCGAGTTTCACACTCCACCATGGCGTGGAACATCTTGAAGTAGTCTAGTACTTGGTCCTTTTTCCACAAGAAGAACACCCACCCCCCTTCGATATTCATCATCAATAAAGGATAGAAAATATTTTTTACCTCTGAGTGAATCTACCTCCATGGGTCTGCATACATCAGAGTGCTCCAAATCCAGCAACTCAGATCTCCATGATGAAGAAGTATTGAATGAGACTCTATGATACTTCCTATACAAACAGTATTTACAAGGATCAAGTGATGCCTCCTTGTCAATATTGATGTACTTATTCTTTGTTAGGGTAGATAACCCTTTTTAACTCATGTGACCAAGACTTCTATACCACATATTGGATGATATTTCTCTTTCCACCATGTTGAGACTGTCTACACATATCTTCACATGAGGTTTTTACAATGTAATGCATATGTGTCCTCAGGCGATGATGATGTCTCCTTTTGTCAACTTCCATGCTCCATTGCAGAAGATGTTTTCATAACCTTGTTGACCAAAGGCTATACCTGATAACAAGTTGATTCAAAGACATGGAACATGCTGAACATCCTTCATGGTGATTGTGTATCAAATGTTCATCTTGACTTGGATAACACCCATTCCAACAATCTCCGCTGAACTGGTATTCCCCATATTGACTGCACCAAAGTCACTATCTTGATAAGTCAAGAAATACTCATGATGTAGTGTGATGTGGTACGATGCTGTAGTATCAACCCCCCATTCTGTGTCTTGGCCTAATGTATAAAAGCATGTATCTTCTTCATCTTTGGAGAAAATCACAACTTCTCCGGTGACGGTCACATGCACATCTTCATTTCCTCTTATTTGATTTCTATTTTGACCATTCTCTTGTAGAAACATTCAACAGTTATTCTTCATGTGTCCCTCAGTGCCACAATAGTAGCATTTGTATGTTAAAATCCTTCCATCTATGGAACTTCCTCTATTCCTGCTTCGACCTCTGGTTTCTGCCCGACGACCTCCTCCTTTTTGTCTTAATCACTTATCAAGAACGAGTGCTTGTGTCTGGTTGTAACTCACATCCTTCCTTCGGTCCTCCTTGTTGAACAGTCACTACGGGAAAAAACGCTTATTGCGACGGGGTATTTGCGATGAGTTTTATTCCCGTCACAAAAACTCCAATGAAAAGCGTATTTGGGACGGGAATATATTCCCATCACAAATGGTCAGTTATTTGCGACGGAAATATAGGACCCATCGCAATTGCAATTACGCGGTTTGCGCACCAAAACGCGGGAATCCTATTTGTGATGGGTAGCCTTCTACCCGTCGCAAGTAGCTGGCGGTAGAAAATAGTATTTGCGATGGGAAAATTGTCCCATCACAAAAAATTATTCACCAGGTGTTATTTGCGACGGGTCCCATCGCCAATATGGGCCGCAGAAAAGCCTATTTGCGATGGTCGCCTTCGACCCGTCGCAACTACCCGACGGTGGTAAATACTATTTGCGATGGGTGAATTGTCCCATCGCAAAATTTATTCACCGGGTGGTATTTGTGATGGGTCCCTTCGCCAATACCGGTGGTGGTAAATAGGAATTTGTGACAGGGATATCCGCCCATCACTAATGGTGTGTCGACAGGCAGATATTTGCGACGGGCTCATCGCAAAAACCCTTTAACCTGCTTCCCGTAATTAATGCGGGCGAAGGTATTTGTGACGGAGCCCATCAGCAATACCAGCGGCGGTAAATAGGAATTTGCAACGGGGATATCCGCCCGTCACTAATGGTGTGTCGGCAGGCAGCTATTTGCGACGGGCCCATAGAAAAAAACCTTTTAACTGCCGCCCGTAATTAATGCGGGCGAAGGTATTTGCGATGGTATCCCATCGTAATACCTAGTATTTGCGATGAGATACCGTCGCAAATACGACCGTCACAACTAATGTAACCTATATATACACCCCACCCGTTTTTTTCCATAACATTCAGATCTCTCTTCCCCTCTCTCTCTAACTTTCAGTTCTGTGTAGAAAATTTTTTTGATTTAATTTTTTCTTTCGATAAGCGGAGAGAAGGAGTTAGAAGACGCAGATTACTTCAAAATATCAAAGGTATTTATATATATATATATATTAAATTATTTTTAATTGTTAAATTTTTTTTAATTGTTAATTTGAATTTTTAATTGTTAATTTTAATTTTTTTAATAGAATGTTTAGTATCTATATAGTCTAATAAGATTAAGTGGTTGTACCAAATAATCCTTTTTTGGATACGAATAAGTAGAGGCGGCTCTGGCACAGATATACCTAGGAGTGAAAACTCTGACAAGGTGTTTCGAACTTGACTCGGGGTAACCTGGTACATGACAACGGGCTTTACTGCACTCTTGGTTCGACACTCCCGGAAGATGTTTTGGTAATAATTATAAATAAATATATAATTATCATATAATTAGGAAATAATTAGATTTAATTGGATTTAATTAAAATAATTATCATATAATTAGGAAATAATTAGATTTAATTGATTAGAAATAATTAGGAAACAATTAAAATAATTAAGAAATAATTAAAATAATTAGGAAACAATTAGATTTAATTAGGAAACAATTAGATTTAATTAGGAAACAATTAGATTTAATTAGGAAACAATTAGATTTAATTAGGAAACAATTAGATTTAATTAGGAAATAATTAGATTTAATTAGGAAACAATTATATTTAATTAAGAAACAATTATAATTATTAGAAAACAATTAAAAATAATTAGGAAACAATTAAAAATAATTAGGAAACAATTAAAAATAATTAGGAAACAATTAAAAATAATTAGGAAACTATTAAAAATAATTAGGAAATAATTAAAAATAATTAGGAAATAATTTACAATTCCTCTTTCATATTGGTACGAATATTACATGATTTAATTTGTTTTTATTTTTTAATATTTTATTACTTATTCGTATTATTTTTAATATCTGCTTATTTTAGTAATATTACTTTTAATATTTTATTTATTGTTAATATTGAGAAGTTTATAATTTTATAATTTTATTAATATTAATAATATTAATATTATTTTTTCATAAATATGTATATTTATTTTAATAATAATAATATTATATTAATTTTTTATATTAATAATATTAGTAATATTATTATTATTATTATTATTTTTTGGTATTAATATTTCATAATATATAATATTATATTATTTATATTCATATTATTATTATTTTTTGATATTAATATTTCATAATTATATTATATATATTTATTATTATTATTATTATAATAATATAATTTATTTATATTATTATTATTAATATTATTATTATATACAGAATTTAATAATAATAATATTATATTAATTTTTTATATTATTAATATTAGTGTTATTATATTATATTATATTATTTATATTCATATTATTATTATTTTATATTAGTATTTCATAATTATATTTTATATATTATTTTATTTATATTATAATAATATAATTTTTTATGTTATTAATATTATTAATATTTTTATATAATATTATATGATTTGTATTAATTATTTTATTTTTTTTAGTATTTGCGACAGGAATATTTACGACGGGATTTCCCGTCGTAAATATTTTTTTACTACAACATTTGCGACGGGAAGAATACCCGTCAGAAAAACATTTCTGCAATGGTCCGTCGCAAATACATTTTTTAAATTTCGCATTTGCGATGGGTCAGAAACCCGTCGCAACTAATATATCTATGATGACCCATTGCAAATACCTTTTTTATATATAAACGAAAAACCATTTGCGATGGGGAAAAAATACCATCCCAAATACTGTTTTTGCGACGGGACCGCCGCAAAAACACCTATTTGTGACGTCCTTTTCGGCAATGGGCAATTTGCGATGGCGCCCCATCGCAAAATACCTTTTGCGACAGGATCCCATCACAAATCGCCCATCGAAAATATTTAGTTTTCCTATAGTGAGTTCATCCTTTACCATCGCCATGGTAAGTTTTCCTCCATGCGCTGAGTTTCTGAGTGAGATGACAAGCGTACCCTAACTATCGATAAGTGTTTTGAGTAAGTGGTTCTCCTGATCTTCATCATTTAAAGTCTTACCAGCCGCCACTAACTGGTTCACCAGGCTTTGGAACTCATTGGTGTGTTCGACTATAGAGCTTCCACTCTGTAATCGAAGACTCATCAACCGCTTCAATAAGAGGATCTTATTTCAACCTGTCTTTGACTGGTACATATTTTCCAACTTTGTTCAAAGTTCGTACGAACCAGTCTCTTGAGAAACATGGTGGTAAAAATTGTGATTGATCCATTGGCGGATTTGATAGATAATCTTCTTATTCAGATTATTCCACCCCGCTTCCTTGGTGGAATCAGGGTTGACTCCCTCAATCTCAATGGGGTCAAAAATATCCTTAGCATTGAGGAGATCATCCATTAGAGATTTCCAAATGGAGTAGTTCAAATAAGTAAAGATGATCACCCCTCTCATGGATGATCCCTCCATTGGATTTCAATTTAGTAAAAATTTGGTGTAGAATCGGGAAAACTGGAGCTCACTGATTCGTCCGAAATGGTCAAAAATGGTGGAATCGTCCCATAGATCATCAAAACTGGATACCGATTGATCAAGTTATGATCAAAACATTATCAACGTCCGAGATCATCTGATGATGTGGTGATGACATGTCAATGACATGGAACACTGGAGAAGATGCCGGAAACTCATTGGAAAAGTCGCCGGTGCCAGAACAGTACCTTCTTCTCCGACAAGGGGTACTGTAGCACCAAAAGTTTGACCAAACTTTGACTGGGCCTAGGAAACTCGTTTTAACTCCGTTTTATGCTGTTTGTACCATTGAATTTGTCTCGACATAGGCTTTTAGAATATTCCATCAAAACTCGATTTTGGGGAACTAGAATTTTCCAGACATCAGAAAATGTCCACTGCTCATCAGCGTTTCACCAGAACCTCCTATGATACCACTTATTGTGGTTCTCTGACCACTAAGACAAAAAAAAGAGGGAGAAACCAGCCTTTATTTCACCAAGAACAAAGCTTTTACAAAAACTCTTTCACTACACCTCTCATCTCACACATGGATCTCTGTCAGCTCTCTCAAGGATGGAAGAGCTCTCTTGGCTCTTTATGTTTCTGATGGAAGCTCCCTAAGGATTCCTTATATAGACATGGTGGGGGTGTCATATTTGGGACAACTCCCCCACCAATTCTCCACAAATACCCCACCCACCATGGACATCTCCCATGGCCGCCACCTACCATGGTGGGTGGAGTTGATGCACCAGCCACCTACCAAGGCATTTGGAAAATTACATGTTCCAACACGTTGCCTATAAATGATCCTCCACAATCACTATAATCTATTCCAACCACAACCCATTATGCCATCCCCACAGTGAGTTGGCCTCCCTCCTCACCAGATGTGGTGGCCAATGAGCCAGTGCACACCTCCCTCCGATGTTGTGGCTAGGCCAGACACTGTGTCGAGTTTCCTCCTCTGTAGTTGTGAAATCCCACCACAAAATGGATGCCTGCCAGCTAGATCTAGGTGAATGACCATATCTAGCCTGCATCACCACCATACCTCACCTTCTAACAACAAATCTGGCTATCAAACTTACTTTATACAACTATGAGGGACCCTACCACAGTTCTGTTGGACCTGATTTGATCTACATTGGGCTTGGATGGGTCTACATGACTCGAAATGGGTCTAAGTGGGCCTTCCTGGCCAATAACAGTGCCACATGATCTTTTCATGGCCTGCAACGAGTTTACGCGGGTTTGACATGACCCATATTTGGGCTGTACAGGGCTTCAGGGCCCTACTTAACCAAAATTAATTTCATTAATTAAAATAAATTTTAAAATGAAATTTAATTAATTAAAATATTAATTTTGGTTTAGAAACTAATATTTTGACACCCAATAAAAATTCATTTAATTTAGATATAAAATTGAATTAATTAATTAATTTAATTTTTAGTATTAAAATTAAATTAGTTATGAGACCAAATAGAATTCAATTATTTTAATTTTATTAATTCAATTAATTTAATTAAAATACCCTCATATTTAAATTATTTCTATGTAATTTCATCATGCTTTTACTTTAGCCTCTTACCTATCATGAGCATTGGTCGACCTATGTATCTATAGTTTATTTATTTAATTAATTATTTGATTGCGTGTAATGATTATAATTAAGTAAGTCAGTCTAATCATCATCATTTCATTTGGTCAATATGTATAAGGGCATGTGTGTTTAATTTCCTTAAATTATTTTGTACTCTTGGGATTCCCTCGACTACATGTGAGTACATTTATACTTTGACAAATACTATGCATTACATGGACCCTACCAAGATAAGGTGATACACTAGATGATATGTGGACCCATCCAAGATGAGATATCACTCCATACGAGAATTTAACACCCTGGATAGGGATGAGCTGTATCATGAGTCAAGATGCGACACTGGTATAATTCCCCTAGGTCATGGTTGATTTATTAAGTTTAAGTGGATCAACCAATATTAGATTATTAGGACCAATCATGTAGTTTATTTCCTTTATTCATTTTTTATTACATTATGCATTTTCATGAAAGTGAGAAACACATAAAATAATATACAATAAAATGCGTAGATAAGCGATGAATGTTTTTCTATTAATGTTCAGTTGTGAGAATGACGACACTGCATGAACAAGATTAATATAAAAGGATTACATTCTTCAAGAAAAACATAAAACCCTAAATGAAATATTAAATCATAAACACCGTCCTTTATTATAATATTAATACGACCAAGTGTTCGAGGTGCTTGGTCAGCCATAGATGAGGGTGCCTCTTACTTCTAGTGAGTTCATATGAGAATGACGAGATAAATCAACTGAATTGGGTAGTTAATGACTATCCATATCTAAATTGATAATACAGTAGAGGAAAATATTGAGGGAATCAAGGTTACAATTTTAAGAATATGGAACTTCGCTCAATAGATCAAGGAATCACAAGCTAATGTGGTTGGCTAGGCAAACACCCACCTTGAACTCTCTAGGTAGTGGTGTAGCCATAGCTTGTAGACTATTAGGGGAGGTTTAAGGATCATTTCCACTAGAATACTCAAGGGACAAAGTATTCTGATTCTAGAATAGAGGGTTCCTAGAATTTGATGAAATAGCGGGAGACATTTAATAATTTAATTAACTAATTAATAATTTCTAAATAGGTAATCAAGATAAAAGTACAATCAGCTAGATTTTACTTTTTTAGAAAATGTAAAATAATACCACAAGACACATTATGATTATTATTGGAAAAATTAAATATCCCATAAAAAAGAATTCCCAATTTAAGTACATGTACTTATTCACAATACTATAAAATAATAAATTCAAGGTTTTGTTGTCCCCAATACCTGTTAAGCTACCTCTGGATGCAAGGGTGTAAAATTTCTTATCAGATACTCATATATATATATTATGATGGTTATGTCATAATTATATTATCAAATTTCTAATTATTTTTGGATACTACATAAGGACATAGATGATTACACATGTTTTATCACTTTTTAGAATATTACATATATAAGTGAAGTGAGATATAACGAGTGATGATTGCACATGCAATATGTAAAATGGAAGGCATGTCACAATATTTAAAAACATCCCATTCTCATAAAATTTTCACCCATTACTCTAGTCTTGTTTAACGGTATAAAACAATCTATATGAATATATATTATTTGTTACCTTTTGGGTAAGGTTATCTTAGAAACTAATAATTTAAAGAAAGTATAATATTTAATTTTTATGGTGTACGTGTTGAAAGACAAGGAAAAAAATACAATGTAAATAATGATGCAAAGGAACCATCTCAATGTACTTCAAAGATATAGTTAATTAAAATGAGGTTATTTTGTTTGTGTATCATGAAATAAATCTATGAATACTTAAAATTCAGTGAACTAAATTGACAAATTTAGTAATTTCTTTTATTCAGGTATATTCGTCAATTTTAATTATTGTTTCTAACATACTTCATGGGTATTAAATACAATATGTTTATCATATATGTGTATCTAAATATAGAAACCTAGTAAGTATAGAAACATTACAATGAGTAAAGTGTATTCTTTAAGAAGATAATAAAGGGTGGTTCCTACATTAGTGGTGAGAAACACACAACTTCTTATTTTCATGTGATTGATTCTAGTAGAAATTTTATTGATTATAATTAAAACATTTATCTCATGTTTACTTTGGAAACAAGGATACATTATTATGTTTTAAGAAAAAATGTTTTTTTGTGGTGTTTCATACTCAACTCATAGTTCAGTTGTACATGAATCATAGGCAATACTTGAGGAATATAAAATGTAATAACAATATACCCAGTTGTGACAAGATAATTCCTGGGAAATAAAAAATAAATGTGGACTTTAAGGATATTCCTAGTATTGTATTTAGACTCAAGGGAGATAAACACCCTATGTATTAATCATGTATATAATTATTTAGTTATATAAAAAGAAACCTTTAGAGATAAAGATAATCCATAGGGGTTTCGAAATTAGTTTGGAAAAAAAGAGTGAACTATTCCAAGGGTAATCTAGTTATAAATGTACTTCATTATATTATTTTAAGTTTTTATTAAGGAATATGAAAATGAAGTATGTTATATGAAATGTTAGAAGATATGAGTATATTTGGGCTAGCATGCTGAAAAATATTTTGATCAATCATTCATCGATCATTATAATGCAGTGTGGAGTAATTCCAAAATGAACATTAACTTATCCAAATTAGGGCTATGATATTAATTATGAGGACTGAATATGAGTCATACATGTTAACATTGATCAATAAAATGTAGTGTGGATCATTTCCTAAACACACATTACCTAATATACATCAGAGTTATGATGTATGTATAAGGATCATTATTGTTAAGATATATATGATTTGCATAAACTTACATTATATTTCATGATGTTCTTCAAAAATAATAGAGAAATACCGTAACTATATTAGAACTATGAGGAAAATGGAAATCATAGAAGTCATAATATAAAATAAATCCATTATTTCATAAGAAGTGTTTATATTCAAAGAGTTTTTAAGGATATAAAAAAACAAGCAACATGAAAAACACAAAGTGCATCTAAAGAAATTATCCTCAATGTTTATTAGGATATTACATAAATCCCTAATATAGAGAATTGATAGTCATAGTTATTGACTATATTTCTATATAAGTGATCACATATCTACTTGAGATAGTGGGATAAATATTGTCTTGGATTTAGTAAATTCTTAGAGATTCATAAATAGTTGACATAGGAACAAGTTCCACAAGAGGTGTAGAAAAGGAATGTTCCAGAGACACATAATGTGTAGGATAGATAAAACCATGGTGATGGTTCTATATTCACCAAGGATGGTGATAAATTATTTAGTGATAATAATAATTCCTAAAATTATTCAGTATATAGAAATTAGCTAAAATTGAGAAAAAATTATAATTCAATAATGGATTCCATGTATCAAAATGTAAGGGGTCTTATTATATTGAATACTATGGTGGGAATTCAAATGAGACAATATAATGATGGTACAAAAATGGTACCAATAAGGCTTGATTTGTAACTCAAATTCATTATGCCTAAATTCATTTGATACTTACTTATCATACCTACTTTCTTTGATCATTTAATTTTCTATTGTATTTCATGTACAAATTTCATGGAAGGTGTCTATACGACACAACCATAAAGGGATGGAGACATCACAAAATTCCAATAAAGGATGAACAATACTAAAATATTTTTTAGGATTGAAGTAAAAAAACATAATCATATAATATTCATTTGGAATTAATTTTTCCCACATGTCCACTAGAGGTTAGTGGGAGCGCCATTGTTTTACAAGTTAACTATGTATGGTAACATATAGAAAACATCTATTGGTATTACTTTTTTCTAATACTAGGTTGAAATTAATTCTCCAGAGATTGACTTAATGTAGAAACCTAAGTTTAAGTAAACAAGATCTACTAAGGTATGTTTTATATTTTCTTAGACCTAGTAAATCATACATATACTAACATAGTATTGAAAAATACAAGTTGGAACAATTCGATAGAGAATTTTTTCCGGTGTCAGATGGTGTAAATATTTACAAGTATACATATAAGGATATTAAAGGGGTGATTTGAAATCAATATTATTCTATAATGGATCAATAACATATTCCATGATAAGTACAAGAAATAATCTTGCCAACATTTCCTTCGTGACAGGTAAATATCAGTTATATCTAGGAGAACTGCAAGGGAAGAAGTTAGAACTTTACAATAGTACTAGAGAATGTAAAATGGATATATATTGAGTATATGGAGAGGAAATGATACTTCTTTTTATAGGACACAAACTACCACTCCTTGGATCAAAGTGACCTAATATCACATTGAGACTAAGGTGATGAGAAAGACAAGATCATACAAGATAGTGATAGCCATATCTATAATATCAAGTACATTGTAGCTTCTGAGGAAGCTAAAAATATTTTATTAAACATAATGATTTAATCTAGTTCTATACATGAGCCTTAGCCTAGTTGGTGAGGTCTCTTTAAGTGCATCCATGAGACCCAGGTTTGAAACCAGGTGGAGGCATAATTCCAGTACTGTAGCAGTACTGTAGCAGTACTGTAGTAGGAACTCTAGTAGTTTTGTGCAGGTACTGTAGTAGTTACTGTAGTAGGTACTGTTCAGTAATGTAGAAGCCAAAACTATTTACCTTAGGCCACCAATTTGGGCTTGGAGTACTTAAGGCCATAGAGCCACCCAAGCCTTCAGGTCAGTAAGGCTTTCAGGAAATCTCAAGGCCTTTAGGCCACCTCAAGTCCTTCAGGGCCTCCTGATATGTAGATGCCTGGACAGATTCTACAATGAACAGACTCTAGAGGAGGATTCAAGAGAAAGATGCATTCACCAAAGAAGGGCTAACAAATTTAGAATAATGATAGGGTATTAAATTTCCATTGGTACCAAGCCTATGAATATCTACACAGGACAACTAGCCAAACAGTCATGCAAAGGTGGAGAGATAATCACGATGCAGATGCTGGGGAGGGGCAGTTTCAAGTAATCATAGTCTGTATGATTGCCTTTTGACTTACAGGTCCTATAATGTCTCTAAGACTATGGTAAATGTAATATCTAAGCATGTGGTCCTTGTAAGGGTTCCCCCTCATCCCTTGAAAGGGGGGTTATAAAAAAAAAGGCCTTCGGGCCATTCAGGCAGGATTTATTCTAGTTCTTATAATTGCACCAACAAAGCAAATTTTTATCATAATAATAATTATATTACTATTAATAGTTGATATGTAATGTTTGGAAAGTGGAAAAAAGGATATATAATCTAGGTTTCCATCACTTAATAATTTTTACTCAAGGAGGTTAGGTCACACATAGAATAATTTTCATGTAGTGGAGACGTGGATATCCCAGCAACTAAAGTCATGAATTTGTATATCATCTTAATCATGTGAGGGATAAAAAGGATTGTTAGAAAGTTTTCTCTAGTGCAAGTGGGAGTGTTGTAAAAGTGGGTTCCCTAGAAAAAAATTTATCAGTACTTATGATTACCATTTCATGTATACAATTATATACACATGATGTACAATTAATATTATAGTGTAAATATTTCTGTGTCCACTTCTTAAATGGTAATTTCCATAGTTTATTTTTTTTATTAAAATATTATAGAAGATCCTAGGATATAATGAGAACCTCACGATACAATAACATTAATATTAAACTAATTTCCTATGGTATAGATACATCATACTGGTTGGAAAAATTTTATATTGGACTATTTGGTATTGGGGGATCATAATCATTAAGACTTATTCCCTTGGAGTTCACAATTATTGAGCTACACTTATTGAGATCATAAGGGCAGACCCGCCAATAGGAATAAAACATGTTTTTTTGTGTCATTGGATCTTTCTATCTAAAGAAACGTGTATTGGTCTCCTAATATGAGATCATTATCAATGTGTTCCATTTTATCATGTACTTTGATGAAAGTAAAAATCCATGACAATAAAATCATGGAAAGGTATCTTTTATTGGGTGCGTCGTTGGTGGTATGAAATTGGTTGAATGTTCAAGATAGGATTTGTATCTTTAGAGTTGAGGAAGTAATATATCTCATGTCAGGTTGATTATGATGGCAGTTCCTTAATACTTTTGTGACCAAGGTAGTTAAGGGTAAATATGTCCAGACATATTAATAAATAATAAAGTAATAAAAGGGAGATGACACAAGTGTGAATCCCAAATTATGAGAAAGTCAAAGAGATGATATTATATAGTATGTTTTTGTAGGTTTTTGGTCATTTATATGATTATTCCTTATCTCTTAATGGGCATTTATGGGTTCCTAGACTCTTCTACTAGTCTATGAATACTATTCATTACTATTGAGATAAGGTTGTAGATGGTCACACACAATAGTGTATTTAAGAATCTACCCTATTCTAGTGAATATATTTATAGTACATGATGGTCCCCATCACAAGGCCGAAGAGTTGTCCATATAATTGATCCTCGATAAATAAATAAATTCATTATTATTCATGTAAAGAATAATTGGTTGTAATTTATTTATTAAAAGTATTTACAAGTGTTCAGGTAAATACAATAAATAATATTATTCAAATGAATATTATTTTAATATTTTAGGTTTATATAATATTATCATGGAATTATGAGTCAAGTTAAATGACTTGGGCTCATCATGAAATATATTTAATATATATTATAGGAATGGAATAAAATATATAATATAATTATAATCCAGTTTAGTTCATTATAATTATTTATTTATTTCTCATTTAGTGGGTGATTTATTTCTAGGGGATAGGGAACCATTTTTTGGTATTTATATAATCAACTATAAATAGAATATTAGAGGCTCATTCCATGCACAATTCATGCAATCAGAATAATGAGCATCTCTCTCCACCCTCTTTCTAGAGAGAGTGTCTCTCTTTGAGTGATCAATCCATGTACTCCTTCATGTATTGAAGGTATATGATTGACGTGATCGATGAGACACCAACAGATTCATCATATCTCCACACTAGCACCTTGAATTTGATGAATGGTAAGAACATGGATTCTAGAAGAACATTTGGATGGTATAGAGGGATTTTAATTTGGATCCATTGAGAAATGGTCTGTGATAAAGAGTGACATATGATCACACTTCTATTCAAAATAGGCTACACATTCTAATAATTTTTATATTCTCTATTTAATTCATACTAGATCCTCGGGACTATACTGGGGCTTGCATCATTGGTGATGACATGTTTCGTCATCCCAGTGATGAAAAATTTTAAATCCCTGGCCCACTATAATTCGCTACCATCCCCAGTACCTTCATATTATGATCTTGTATTATTGAGATATTTAATCTATAAAGCTGATACAAAACCCAAACTTTTTAGATGGATATTTATGCTAAAAGAGTTTGAATTAGAGATCAAGTAAATGAAGGGTTGTAATAATATAGTGTTAGACCACATGAACCACATGCCTCACACTACCAAGGAATAATCAATCCTTATGACCAATCTATATTACTCATTCCCTAATGAAAAATTGTAGAACCTCACCCAAGTTCCCTCGTATGTATATATAGTTAATTATTTGCTCACTACAAAGGTACTCTCATTTTTTTCTAGACATAACACAACTAAATTTAAATATAAATCAAAATATTATGTATAGGAGGGTCCTTATTTATGGAACATTTTCAATAACCAATTCATTAAAAGGTATATCCCAAGAGAGTAAATAAATTCTGTGCATTATTTTTTCCATGCATGTGGTGTACACTTTGGACCTCAATGAACCATTAAAAATTCTTTTAATGATGTATTGTTTTGGCCCTTAGTTTTAATGATTCACATGTTTTTCCAAAAAAAATATCCCAACTTCCAGTTAAATGGTGGAATTCAAAAAAGACATGAGATTTCCAAAAACCTTTTATATTCAATGAGATATTCAATGTATAGAGAATAGATTTCATGGTCCCATTTCTAGTTTCATTTGGATTTTCCTATATTTTATTATTAATGGAATTTGTTTCTATGAGTATTGAATAAAATTATACCCAAACTAATGATTCAAAAAATGTTCTTGAGTTTTTAAAATAAAATATATTTTTTAGGTTTTGAATACCTCGATCTATAATTAGTTACCATATAACCCACTTTATAAACAAGAACATAGAGGTCATTTTGAAGAAGTATATATTAAACTATAAAACTTAAACTTTCTACCACTCAGATAAAAATGGAATAAATGAGGTTTCCAATATAGAATTCAAAATAATTTTGGGGAAAATAGTGTATCCCAACTGCAAAGACATGATAACTAAATTAGAAGTTTCACTATGGGAATACAAAACAACCTAAAATTACCCTTATGTATGTTTCACTACAAAATTTTTTATTGAAAAAATTTCCACTTGGTTTTAGAGTAATAAAATAAGGTTTACTGGGTTTTCAAAAGATCTAACCTAGAGTTTGGCATGGCTATAGAATAGATGAAGCTGCACATGATGGAGCTTGAGGTGTTGAGAAAGGAAGAATATGAGAACTTAATATTGTATAAGAAGAAAGAAAAATATTCTCCAGAAAATTAGACCAAAAAATTGAATTTAAAGATGGAATAAAGTGTTTCTATTTTCTTGAAGGATAAATCTCTTCCCTGAAAAGATTCATTCCAACCGGATGGGGCCAAATAGAGAAACTAATATGTTTTATTTCAGAGTAGTTGAGATTCAAGGATGAAGTTTAAAGAATTCCTTGTTGAATGGAAAAAATTGGAAGAATTACCATGAGGATTTCTAGAAATAACCCTTATATGAGTTCAAACTCTTCCCCACTACTGATAAAGAGAGTATTTTCAGGTTGAATATTTCTATCATATTGTTCTAGATACTTACATTATTTTATACTATTTTTCTTAAAAAAATGAATAAAATAATTCAATTGGAAGTATTTATAAACCATATATAGGGGATGGGGATAGAGTGATTTAGGGTTTACATAAACAAAATAAAAATAAAGGTTTTAGAGCATGTAAATATGTTTTCTTGGATTTTTTTGAAAACTTTGTATTTTTTTAAGATACGAAAATTGAACATTAATGTTGTCCCCCATAACTAAATTAACAATTCAAATATGAGAGTTATATTTATTTTTATCTATTAAAAGTGAATTATTCCTAAGTAAACATAACCCTTATGTTATAGTGATTCTGTTTGAAGACTAGGAAAATTGAGTGAAAACTGAAAGGATTATTGCAAAATCAAAATTTTAAAATCAGTTCAACAGAATTTTGAACTCAATATTGAGTGACATGAACTTTATGGTTGAATAAAACCACATGGACCCTCCCAAAAATTAATTCATATAATCCTTTGAAACTGGAGTAAAATGGGAAATTGGGATCCCTCAATGAATCTATGAGATAATGGAACTTGGTGTATGAGTCTAATCCCTATGTAAATATTCAATAAGTTGTTTTTCATAGATCCTCACACATACATGGTTAAGAAAATTGAAAACAAAATGAATAAAGTGTTCATATGTCAAAAATGAATTCATTCAAATAAGGGGAATATTGAACCTAGATGAATGGATAATTTCCTTATAAAACATCATTTAGAAATTATTAAGGAAATTTGAAAATGAAATTTGGTTTATAATATTATCAATAAGTGATAGATGGAAGTGATACTTGTTAAAAAATTTATTCCACTTAAATCTATCAAATTTACTCATGGAACTATAATTTGAATCTAAAGGGAGGTAAAATAGTGTGTTCAAGTCACATAAGTGGAACAAGCATTTATTGGAAGAATTATTTGATCTTATTCAATTCTGGTTTTTGCATTAAAGGTTAGGGAGGAGAATAAATATTTTTGGGATATAATGTAAAATTTTTAGGGAGTGTTACATTTCAAGCGCAGGGGAGTGATGTGAGATGAAATTATCAAATTTTTTGCCTATTATTCCTTGAAATTACACACAATTTAATTAAAATCCTAGTCAATCAATAAATTTTATGACTTTTTATAATTTTATAATTCACTGAAAATTGTCTCAATTGATGAATTTTAAATTATATATTCATTTTTTTGAATTAAATAGAAAATTCATACATTTAAATATTTAATTTGAAATTAATTTCTAATTAAATTATTTTAGGTATTTTAAATTGATTTTCAAATTTTATTTAATTTGGTATTTAATTCGGAAGAATCTTATGATAAATAATGTTTTTATTGTGAAGTAAAATTCTTGTGCGGGTAAAATTGTGATTATTTCAGAAGGTAGAAGACTGCTACCCTTAGGTTTCTTGCACTCTAATTAATATCAACAGACACCTGCTATCGTTAAATGGTATTTTTAACACCAACCTTCTACAAGTACTATTTTCATACCATTAGAGGAAAAAATCTCATACTTCCAACCTTGCTACCATTTCCATATTACCGTTATTAGTCTGAGGTACTACCATTAAAAGATATTTATCATACTATTAGGGATCTTCTACTACCTACCCTATCTACCATCAGTAGTTTAATTTGTTACTACCCCTTATATTCTACCACCAGGAATCCATGTGATCATTAAAATAAAATTACACTTCCACGATTCATTAATTAAAATACTATTGAAAGGGGAGTTGCTATTGTGCCTTCCCCTTATGCTACCATGAGACCACAACTGAAGCCCTACACCTGAAGATGAAACCAAATTCAAATGTTAAACTATGGGGTTGTAAATGGTTTACTATGGAAGGTGATGCCTTAAATCCAATCTAGGATTATGGATGGTGACACCATGTTTGACATCGTGCATCCTAAGCTGGTCAAACACTGCAATTTTAGTCTGTTTCTATAATGATTTAGATAATATTACTTTGTCTATAAAACATCAAAGTGGGTTGAATGAATTTTGTTTGAAGAGGATGATGATCAATCCATAATTTGATCTTATATTTGTGTTCCTATTGTCTAAATATCTAAATTAAGGATCATGGATGATCTTGAGAAACTAAAGTGAACACAAAATTTATTTCACTGGAATAAGATTCCGATATGAGATTAATTTTTGGTGAATAAATATGTGGTTGTGAACTCAGATAGCAAAATTGATGTTGAATAATTTTTCCCATCAGTTTTTTTTCTCTGTTAATTAATAGGTTGGAAAGAGACAATGACCTAAATCTTCACCAATGAACATGCTTTGGGTTCATTCAAGAATACACAGCAAGCTCATGATGAATTTTTGAGTTGAGGTTGAACAAGAGAGGCCAAACATTAGGTGGAATGGGTTTTGATGAAGACTGATACATTCCACTATTAAATAATGATCCAAGGAGGTCAAGCTGTATAAGGGTCATTATAGACATGCATAAGGGTTATTTCTGACTAGTATAAATTTCATGGTTGAGTTTCATATGGGTTAATATTTGTGAAAGGGTAGTATCTATAGGATACATAATATTCATGGAACCTATGTAAATAAAAAAGTGGGATCATGTAATGAAGAACCACACACCAAAAAACTTGTGTAAGGGTCACTTCCACACCAAAAAACTTGTGTAAGGGTAACATCAACCACTTGAGGCCTACATAAGGGTATGTTGAGTAATAGTGCACCTGTGTAAGGGTAACGTTACTTTAAGGGCGATCTCAACCCAATAAATCCTCTATAAGGGTAACATAAATTCAATAGCCCATGCAAGGGTACACTAATCCCTACGTAAAGGTATCCTCCTTCCATTGAAACCTTCTTACAAGATATGAGAAATCATAAAAATGATCTCTAACTAAATTATCTATACCCTAGGTATAAGAAATGTATCAATCATCCATCCGCTTGAAACAAAAAAATGACAATAATTCCTAAAGTCACCTAAATAAGTTAAAGAACTTGTGCTATTCGAATGAGGTTTTGGAAGCGTGCCAAGAATATTCAAGTGTTATTTTAGAAATGGATAACTATTTAATAATAAAAGGGGGACTCTCATTCACTTAGAGGATGTGTTTTCCAAAATCACTTGATCAAGAATCTATTATGACTTTTCTTTCACAATTTATTGTAATATGGTTGTAATACTTTTATGAGGGCACACTAGACCATTTGTGGTTACTCCAAGGATAATTCCCCCATTACCCTGTTGATAAATTCTAATCATTATGGTTGTTTCTCCTATTAATTCCTCTATGTATTTTAATTTTTAATTTGGTAGATATTTATTATGTCTTTGGATTTTAATTAATTCAAGATTTATTCTCAGGAGTTCACATACAACCTACTTGAGATTAAATCACCATATGAGATAGAAACTACTAGGATAATTTGAGGGTAATTGGATATATCTGAGTACCAGGAAGGGAAAAGATATGAGATGTAGTGATCATTTTATTTTTATATCCAAACTAAAATAACCGGATAAGAGTAATCAATGAGATATCATTTAATTTGAGGAAGAGTAAAGAATAATTTGAATAATGGTTCAACAATGAATTAAGAAATGATTTTAGGATAGACCACTATTCCTTAAACTGATATTAAAACTAATCACTTATACCCACTTTTTGTATCAATTTGAACCCATTAAATGAGATATAAACACACCCATAACACTATATTATTCAAAGATAAGTTGATTCCCACTTTACTCAATTTCACATGGGTTCAAAAATTCATTTACCAAAATCTCCATGATTAGTTATAAATTACTGGTATTAGATATTTGGTTATGTTTTAAGATTTATTTTGGGTTTAGGTATTACTGAAGATTATATTGGGTTAGTAGGGAAACAATATTATTCAAACTTATCATGTGATGTAGGTTGGGGAGACTTGCTACAATGAAGATAGGTCCCCTATGATCCAATACAAGGACCTTAATCTCAATAAATATACTAAGTAGGAAGATTATTATTGTGGGGGTACATTCCTAGGTGTGGTACATCCATCATCATTAATTTTTCTTGTGGTTTAAATTCATGTTTTTAAGATATGATTTTTAGGAAAGGGTATGTTATTGATTTATCTTGTGTTAGTGTATAATTTGGTTGGATATACAGTAAAATGTGATAAAATGTATTATATGATTCATTCATATCATAAGTATGATATAAATGTGATTCATATCACATCCATTGATATAACTATATTATTCAAGGTATAAGATTCCTATGTTATATGGAATAACATATGATATGGAATATAATATATGATATCAGGTTCATGAGTTACTGCCATGACTTCCAAACAATTTATCGTCTATTATAATATATTGATATGAATTATTTATTCCTTAAATATTATTATATGATAATTGAAACATTCAACAATCATAATACTCTGATGTGGATTTGTTATGGGTAACATATGGAGCCTACCAAACATTGGAAACCAAAGATAAATCTATTTCATTGAATAAAGGGAGTCTATATATAGGATATAATTCTTTCTAATGTTAGGGTGTGTATTGATTCATTAAGATAATATAAATATATCTTGTTCCCTATTATCCATTTGTTTTCCAGGAGAAAATGCAAGAACACCTTTGTAGTTCGAGGTGTCCTCGCATAGCGTATGTAGATTCCAATAGATGGTGTAATACCTACAGATAAAAGATATCAAGTTCAATTTCATAGTAATATTCATCATTCATAATCCATAGTGATAGAGCCTAGTATCCTTGAGGTATTCAAATTTATTTTTGTTCTTTATTTTAAATGTTTATTATATAATGATACATCAGACAAACAAATGGACTTCTTCCACTATTATGAGCATGTGATGTTCTTATAAATCCCATAAGTGGTATCAAAGATTCCTTGATCATGGAATTAGAATATTTAAAAATTATTTTATGAGGAAATTTTATGTCATAAAGTGATAAAATCAAAACTTATGGTGCAATATGATGTGTAAAATTGATAGTTATTCGTTCACTATACCATTATTTATGATATGGGATATAGTAATGTAAAATTAAATGTTTTTATTTATCATGGGGTATGGATGAATGAATCATTACGTACATTTATAGAAAAAATAAGGTTTTATACTGCATGGTATGCTATGAAAGACATTATCTTATGATACAAATTATGGTCTAGGTATTTCAAAATAGATCTTCATATAAGAACAATGATATAAATGATATTTCTATATATGATACAATTCATATGATGAACTCTATTGTAGGATAGAAAATGTCATTAAAATGACATGCTACCTTTGATATTTTATATTGTAAGAATTTGATCTAATCAAAAAATACAATTGATATTATCTATTGTGAAATATGATATATGTTAAAATTTAAATCATTTAATATTTTGAGAAAAAAAAGATCATGGTTTATAAATTATTTATAAAGGATAATAGTTAATAATTATAAATGGAATGTTTTTATGCATAAATGGAGTATGTAATGTTCATATTAATATATATTTTTTTGAAAAAAGTAAAATGATTATTTTTTTATTTATTTATATTTAAAAAATTCATGTATATAAAATATTTATATGATATGAATATTATCTATACTTAAATTTATGTGAAAAAATTAATCTTATAAAATTTCGATAACATGCATTACATTATAGGTATGAAAAATAATATTTAGTTTTCATCTACCTAGAATTTAATATTTTATCATGTTATGACCTTAAATTTAGAGGTTAAATGTTGTTTATAACTATTAGGTGTTAGAGTTATGATGGAATTGTAATATATATTGAGTAAATAACTATGGGTAGATAGAATTTGGGTCAGATTGCTCACTTTTCTTAAGGATTATGACGCGTCTAAAAATATAGAGGTTGGATATTCATCACTCCATTCTTACTATTATGGGGATTTTTCATTTAATATAATTCTAAACCTTGACATGAAAGATTTTTATAAAACTTATGCATGATATTCATTTGTATATGAGTAAATGTTTTTGAATATTATATTTAGGGAGTAACAAAAACTATGTGTTGTGCAAAGAGTTACAAATTTATATGGTTTAAACATATTAATTAGGTGGGTGTAATTGAGATTCTATTACTAAATCATTAGAAGCATGAATACATATAGAAATTAAAAATGAGATAATAAATATTTCATGAGATAAAATAATAATGGATATAAAATGTATGTGATGTATATTAAATTGGTGTGACTATAAAAACCACTAAAAAACATAAATGTATGGTTCCTTCTAAAGAAAACACTTTTCAAGACCTCTTTCATTCATTTTCGGTGACCTCAACTATTAGGTGCCAAAAATTATCTTGTATAAGGCAGGAACATTATAGAAGTCCCCAAACCCCTAGGTGCATATATTTTATGTAAGCCTTGAGTTACATTTTACTAGAAAATCGTAAACATTTAGATACCAGGTGAATAGAGTTGAGTGAATACATATTACATATTATGATGATGATTTATCCACTCAAATATACATGATTCATACATGATATTATTTATATTATTTTCTACCAGATACCATCATGGATTATGTTACGATCTTAGTTGGGAAAATTCATGATGAAATATAAATATTGTCCCACTAAATGTATTCATATATGGGTTATCGTATTACCTGGAGAAATTTCATTAAAATTCCTTAATTAAAAGATATAAAAGAAGATGCAAACCAATAGATATGTCATTTTTGTAGATTATGGAATGCATTATGATTATCATTCTGAGATCCCTTATAGGTATAACATATAAAGAAATAATATATAAGTATATAATATAGATAAGTATTCCCAATGATAACCATGATGACAATATCGATGTAATTGTTATAGGAATTAGTTCTCTAATTCTAACTCATAGGTATTAGATACTGGGTTTTCATTACAAATTTTTATCAATAAACACAAAATTATAGATAAGATAGAGTTCACAAAAGGTGAATTAGATCTACATGTTTTAAATATGGAATGAGCTATTGTATTGGAGTTCCAAAAAATGATCTGAGCCTACCTAGTGAGTTAGTTCTAGAATTATAAAAGTATTATTATATTCCTAAGATAATTTTTTTTTATTTTTTTATCTTGTTATAATAAAAGGGCTTTTATTCTTTATTAAGAATAATAATTTCTCTATATATTTGAATGAATTTTTTTATGGAATTGAGAATATATTGAATTATTTATATATTTTAGACATAGATAATTTGATCTATAACATTTAAGATATGAATGTAGATGTTGATTCTAACAACACTTATCTTTGGAATTTTTTCTTTTGGGCATATAAATGATAAAATTATCCAATGACTCACTATACATAAATCGTTAGACTTATTCGATTATGACCCATTTGATAATTGTGAATTTTTTTATAAGAAAAATAAATTATGTACCATTTTTTAGAAAAAGTGAGAGGAATAATGGACTGTTGGATCTTAAACATAGTGTTATATGTGGTATAATGAGTACTTAAGAAAGTGGTGGGTATAATTACTTTATAACCATTATTAATTATTTAAATTAGTTTTGTTATGTATCTCTTTTGAGACTTAAGTTTCATAACTTTGAAATATACTTGGTATTCAATAGTAGAATTCTGAATCAACTAGGAATGAGTATTAATATTCTATGATCAAACCGGGTTAGTGAATAATTAATTCAAGAATTCACCAATCATCTAAGAGATTATGGAATTGTTTCATAGATCACTCCTTTTGGAACACTTCAGTGGAAAGGAGTATTAGAGAAGATGAATCCTACCTTTTTGGACATGATTTGATTGATGATGATCCAATGTGATATTATTTTATTATTTTTGAGATGTTATATAGAAGTAGCATATTTTATATTAAAATGAGTACTATCCAAGGTAGTCACAATGAAATAATATGAAATATGGAACATTAAGTGTTTCAATTTTTCATTGATGTGGATTTAGTGTCATGTTGTTTATGTATGATATTTTGATTTTGATAAACATGGCCCTAAATTAGAAAAATTATATTTTATTGATTATCCCAAATATATTATGGAATATTACTTCTGTAATTATATTGAAAAAATAATGGTTTTAGCTCAATATATTGTTTTGTTTGAGATCAATCACATTGTTCGAGGATATGTTGGGATTAATGTTGATATTGGAGATGTTCCAAACCAACAAATACTAAGTGTTCCTGAGATAAAAGTGTATTCAGTTATACAAACAGTTGTGGAAGAATAAATGTATCAGGTTACACAAGAAATGCTAAGTTCTGGTAAGATTAATCGGGAGCTCATGAGATATACATTTCTTTTGTAAAATTACAATGAAGTTATTGTTATAGATAACGATGCTACTACCTATATTGAGTATATCAAGAATTTTGATTTTGAGAAATGGTTACAGCCTATAAAATTTAAAATGAACTCTCTATATACCAACCATTTTTATAACTTGGTGGATACACCTATTAGAAAACTATCATATATGGTAGAGTGTATACTTATAAAGTACATCTGTTATAAAAATTTATCAAAAAAAATCAAAGTATTGACTCAGAATAAAATTTTTCTCTAGTAGTGATGATAATTTTATCTCATTATGGTTATGAGATATAATAAAAAGATGTAAATTTTTTTCCTTACCAATAATTTAGCTGAGGATGTGTACTTGAAATAACCTGAATTTTTTAATTTACAAATGATTATTATATGGTTTATACATTGCAATGATAAATTTATGAATTGTAGTAGGATTCTTGGAGTTAGAACATCCAATTTGATGATTTGATCATAGAGTTTTGTTTCTTCAAGAACGTGAATGATTTTTTATATAAACAGTTTAATTGGATCATTTTAGAATTTATGATATTGTTATAGATCACATACTACTTATTATAAATGATTCCATGACTTTACACTCTATAGTTATGTGGTTGGTAAAATGATTATCGATGAAATACATGGAAAAAATAACCTACATACTAGGTATGAAGATTTGTAGAGATATATCAAAGTGGTTTCTTAGACTGAGTCAAAAACAATACATTGGTAAAGTTCTAAAGATATTTAGTATGGGGAAATATAATAAGGGTTCTTTTCTAGTGTTTCATGGTAGGGATATTAGGAAGATTCAAGGTCCTTCTAAATAGTTAATAACGATGGTTAATATTCCTTACATGTCAACTATATGATATATTATGTATGACATGTTGTGTAATCCACCTGATGTCGCTTATGTTTTAATAAAAAAACCACTAGATTTTTAATCTATAGAAATTCTTTGAAAAATCATTGATATTGGTACCCTATATCAATAGTTTGAGAAATACATTGGTATAAGTATGTTTTTGGATAACTATACCAACAATTTAGTAAAAAAGTTATTATAGGTATGGTATATGGTTTCTTATAGAAAATTTTTGAGTGAAAATTTGGCATATTCAAGATTTTTAACTATTTAAACCATTGGTTTGGTCAAATAATTGGTATAATTTTTTTATGACCACATATACCGATTCTTTAGTAAAAAAATTGGTATATCTGGCCTATACAAATTCTTTTACCAAACCATTGGTATAGGTGGAACCACTATTTATGTGTAATAATAATAATATTTTTAATAATAAATACTTTAAAATTAAAAATTATTTTTATATATACAAACATATATATATATATATTTGTATATATGAAGACTAAATTTATTGTAATGTAGTGGTAAAGTCATTGGGAAATAAAAGTGAGATCCTGGGATAAATACTTGACCATAAAATTTTTTATAATAGAATACATATAACAAAAAATTGAGAAAACCATTGGAATATGTATTTTCTATGACTTATACTAATGATTGGAGAACTTTTGGTACAAACCACCTATACTAAT
The DNA here is from genome assembly GCA_963277665.1 of Viscum album. Taxonomy (NCBI): domain Eukaryota; kingdom Viridiplantae; phylum Streptophyta; class Magnoliopsida; order Santalales; family Viscaceae; genus Viscum; species Viscum album. The sequence goes on from OY728132.1 coordinate 1,819,414,039, forward strand.
GATTTTTTTAAACCTTTAGTATCATATTTTCTCAATAGAGTTACATCTAATGTCTCATCAACCCATTGGTATAGGATATACCAATGGTTTGAGGGCCTATACCAATATTTAAAAGGTATTGGTATAAGATTATTTTTATAATAGTTTAATGAGTTGATACCAATCTAATCCTAGTAAAATTCATTTGGTTTCAGTAAAGAACATCCTTAAGTACTTAAGAATAATTAAGGATATGTTATTGGTCTTTAAATGTGATTATGATCTCATTTTAAGGGGTTACACTGATGATAGTTTCTAATACGATAAAGTTGATATGAGATCTCATTATTTTTTTGTATTTTTCCTAAATGTTTGATCTATCATTCATAATAACATGGAGGACTTAACAACATAGGTAGAATACTTCACCATATCAGATGCTGCGAAGGAATATGTTTGGATCAAGAATTTCATTATTGAAATTGGATAATTTCTTAGCATTATGGGAGAAATTAATATTTATTCTGATAATAATGGGGATATTTCTTAGGATAAGGAATAATAATATCACTATATTGCCAAAAATATCCTTTGAAAATACCATCTCATTTGAGATATTGTTTATATGGTTGATGTAATGATATGTTGGGTGGACATTGAGGAAAATATAATAGATCCATTGATGAAACTGTTATCCCAACAAAAATATAATGTTCATGTTTAATATCTAGGTATTATATATATGATAATTTTATATTATAGTTGAAAATTGTATCAATATTTTATAATAATGGAAATATCCATTTATCGTTCATTTATGTTTACTGTTCTTATTAAACATGAACAACAGAATGATAAAAGCACTCAAAATATAATATTGAGTTATCCCTAATTAAAGATCATCACGGAGTATTATGGTTTGTGATGATATGTAAATATTAGTATGAGTAGAAGTATTTAATACAATATAAAGTATAATAATTAGATAATTAGTCAAAAATTGTTATGTGGTATGACTAGAGAATGTAGATCTCATAAAATGTCCTATGATCATTGATATACTTTGGGTTATATACCTATTATTAGATCCTTTCTACATGAGGTTGGTAAGTTACTTATCATGTGAACCATATTACTTTGATACATTTTTTACTCTAGCATTGAGGTTGAGCAATTGTGGAATAGTTGGGTATGTTTCTGATTATTTCTCTAGTTGAGTTCAACCAATATGGGATTTTTTCACTTGTTTGAAAAGTAAATACATATGGTCCATTAATTGAGTAATTGATTAAATAAATGACCATCCATAGATAAATAACATGTAATATGCTTATATATTATATTTAGTGACATGTGATGTAATCATTTTACTTGATCAATCAATCCTAAGAATTGAAAATGTATGACCTGGCCTATAATAGGCTAACATGTTACATGTCTATTTGTCTTTTGATGTCATAGATAAAGGGATTATATGTTTATATACAAATTATATATCTTATGGTGTACAATTTCATATATATATATGAGTATGTATGACCATTATTATTCAAGAACCCTTTGTATCTTGAGTAGTAATGATCTTTTTCTAGATTCTACTCTTTTTTTATATTTAGGAATTCAAGGACTGATATATTTATATCCATGATAAAAGGTCCCATATGGAAGAAAAATTAATCGATATAATAATGATTAAATTTTAGAAAATTATTTCTTTCCAAAATGAATAGATTTTGATAAACTATATCCAAAATAGATCTAATAGATTCACAAAGATTTGTGAAGTTTTTCATAATGTCCTTATAGGATATTAGTGGAAGTGGGATATTATTAGATATTCCCAAAAATGATATGTATTATAGTTTACAATTCCTCTATATCATAAACAGTGATATAAATGTGATATATATCACATGGAACAATATAAATATATATATTAATCCATAATATTCCAATATCATATCTTACAGAATGTGATATGAAAAATTTTATATGATACCAGGTGTATAGGACACTTTCACATCTTCCAAATGTGTTTTAATTAATTATATTACACAGATATAGATTATTTATGTTTTTAATATTTTTTATGATCAATTAAATGTTTTATTATCATAATAATTCAGAGAGCATACATTACAGGTAAAATTTGGAGGCTACCGAACTTTGGCAGTCAATGATTGATTTATTTTATTGAATGAAGGCTATATAAATAATTTAATACTTTCTATTGTTGGGATGTGTATTGATTCATAAATCTAATATGAATTCATTTCTCTATTTATATTTTATGAGAATTCATTAACACACCTTTGGAGTATGTGTGGTCCTCATATAACATATGTGGATTCTTGTGGCTGGCGTACTACCTGTAAAGGAAAGATTCTGATTGTTTTTTCTTAGTGATCTTCCATAAGAATAATTCATTGAGATTTTTTCCACTGGACATGATGTACACATAAATATTTATGTAATTTATTTGACATGTTGATTCTATGATGATAGTAACAACAAAAAAATGAGATTATTCCATTATTACGAGCTTGCGATGTTCTTAAAAACCCAACATTTGTTTCCTATATTGATTTCTCAAGGAATATTTACATTGGTGTTCCTATGACTTTAATGTGTTTAAATTTTTTCAAATTTCATGAAATTGGTTCTGAATTGAAACTCTAAGAAGCTGTAAATTTAATTTTAAGTAAATGGTAATTGATAAATAGAAACCTTGAAATTATCAAAATTTTATTTATAACTACATGATATTTCATTAAATGTTTTATTTGTGTGTTTACATTGATACATTCTAAATGACTTATGATATATTGAAAACTGTTATGGCCTTTAAATCTAATAAGATGAATTGTTCTGACCTCATGTTTTCAAATTTATTTGTCATGTTTTATGCTACATTTCTAAATTTAGGAGTTTGATGAAAGATGAATATAACTCGACAAAGATCATGCTTGGATCATGAATCATTTTAACATAGCCAAAACAAAGTGTATTTCAGTCGATAACATGATGTGTTCCTTTTCATGATATATAATTTATTGAAAAATTATTTTCAATAATATAAGTAACATCATGGGTAAGAATAATATTTTATGAATTTTTTTAATAATATAAGATGTATAAATATTTTTATATGGATTATTGAGAAATAATAACATATTAAAAGTTATTTCATGATTGAGGGTTATATATTATATCCTATTATGCATGTTAAGTTAAAAGTTTCACATTATCAAGTTATTATAAATTCTTGAAGGGTAATCAAATGATTTATAAATTGTATTAGTTTCAAACATGATAGTTTTGGACACTCTTACATTACCATGTGATGGTGTGTGTATATTTTTTGAATATTGATTGTTAATTCTTACATTAATTGTTTAATAATGGAATGTTTTTTGGTTATGTGATATTTTAAATAATAAATGAGGTTGATGGGATTTTGTTTTAATGAAAGTTGTATTTATTTTTAAATTTATTTTATAAAAATGCTGTTTGGGATGTTTTATGAAAGGTTTGGTTAGTGTCATGTTTTAAAGAAAAGATTTAAGAGTTTACTTTTATATTTATTTTAGGAAAGAAAAGTTTTGAAGTAAAACATGGTGCTTGATTTGAAATCAAATTTATTGAGTGTGTACCATTCAAGGAAAGTTGTATCATTTTGTATTAATCTTTTATTAAATATTAATTCTAAGAAATGTTATATTGTGAAGAAATTAACGTGTGAATGATTTATGATGACATGATGAAATTTATGTGAAGTGATTTATTGTTTACTTAGAAGATATTTATATAATGTTATCATGATTTGAATTGTTATTATTTTTTTTGTGGAAGACATGATTATCAAGAAGAGAAAAATGTTTTTGTGATTATATTGTTTATATTGTAAATTTGGATTATTGATGAAGCTATATTGTTGAATGGAAAGATGAAATTAATTTGGATGGATGATGGGAAATTTTAATGATGGTCAAGTTGGTTTGGTAAGGTAATTGTTGAGAAGTGAATGGGATTACTTTTATTCCTAGGGTTTTACTACTATTGGTAAATAAAATAGTTGTTTGAATGAACCTTTTTTGATTTTAATGTTTAGAATGAAGATGCACCACCATGTAATTTTTATGAAATTTTGAATGAAAAGAAAAATGAGGTTTCATGTGATAAAGTGCTATTGATTTTTCAATAGTAAGGATTACCAAAAAAAATTAGTGGAGTGTTGAGTCTAATGTTGAAGAATGGATAGTGGAGGTTAAACTTTTATTTTTGTTAGTGAAGACCCTGGATTAATTATGATTTTCTTTAGTAGTGGGTTTATTTTTTGGTGTGGCCTAGATGTAGAGGAATTTGTATCACATTTTACTGAATAATTCTTATAGGGTGTGTTTATTTCAGTGGTTATAAAGGAGTTTATTTTCTAAGTGTAGGGGTATAAAAATATTAGAGATATTCTGAAGGGTTAATAAAGAGGGTCTAGTATTAATGATCTTAGGACTCACTTCTAGAGATTAATTAGTTAATTTATATGTCTCTTAGCAGATGAGGGTTTGAGATATTAATTTTTTAAGGGTAATTTAATCTAAATATTCAATGAAGGGTAGTTTCTCTATTATTGAGGAAATTAATGAGAGTGGGAGATCATAAGGGGTAAATAAAAGAATCCTTGTCTTGGGTAATGAGTTTCAATAGGAATTACCTTCAATGGTTTAAAATTAGTGAAGTGAATTCTATAAATCATGGTCCCTATGATTTATGAATAAAAAAGTTATAGTAACCAATTTGATAGAGAATGAATCTATGAGATTAGGAATGGGGGAATTGAGATGTCCCAGGATGGGTAGTTGATTTTTTCATTTTCTATGTGGTGGGAAATAAAAAGTATGAGTTCCCAATTATTCATTTTATTCCTTAGACTAGATGAGTGTTTTTTGATTTAAAGTATAGTAAGAACTTTATGGGTGGTCTAGTATGTTGAATTTCGATTACTTTTAATAATTTAAAAGTATTTAATAAGCAAGTGGCATTATTTATTTCATAATCAACCAATTTTAAATGTTTTGAAAATTTAATTTAATTTTATTTTTGTATTGTATGTATTCACTTTATTTTTCCTAATGTTGATTGGAAATTTAAATTTAATTTCTATTTGAAAAAAATAAATGATTTAACTTTAGTCAATTACACAATAAAAAATGGCATCAAAATTAGTTTTTATTTTTCTTAAATATTTAATGATTTTGAAAATGCATGAAATGTTTTGAGAGATAGAGACCATATTTGGGTGAACTGTTTTAAAAATATGAAATTATTTTACTTATATAAAATCTGTAATGTTTTGTAAGGGGATTATGTTATAGGCTAAAGTGACTGTTTTCACTCTATCTTCCATATCGTGTTTGATACATTTTGCAGTTGATATATCTATTTGAGAGGTATCTCATATTATAATTTTATTTTAGTACATATCTCATTCATAAAATTTATTATTTTGTTATGGTTCCTACATTTATGATGTTTAGTGGATATTTATGGGGTTAATTATTTTAGTTTTAGTTTACCCTTAAGAATGGAAGTATATCTGAGGAGGGTGGTGGTTCTATTTTAAGAGGTATGTAATATGAGACCGTGGATATTTCCTATCAACCCTTCATTTAAGGTGTAAGTTTTAGGTTTATTAATGATACCCATATTTTTATAATGGTATCTCCCTATGTGATTGCATTATTATAGTTTTTTGGATATAGTATTTTATAGATTTTTGAGGAAGTGAATCATTTGATAAGTATCTAATGTTGAGAGAAAAAATCTTCTTGGTCTTTAATTTATGGTTTTTAAATGATTGAGGTGTTGGGAATGAGTTTATAGGTGGATGGTGGTGTATAAATAAAGATAAAAAAAATTATAGGTGTTTTAAAAAATCACACTGTGATGGGTATATTTCATCATGATGTTTTCTCTCATGGTGCTAGAGAAGAATAGATGGCCAAGCTTTTCTATTGTGCTATGAGTTGTGATGTTCTGGCATGAGGGATTTATTTACCCAATAAATATTGGGATGTGGTATTTTTATTTAACATTACAGTTGGTGGGAGAGTGTGTCACACCATGATGGTTGTAATTTCACCATGATTATGTTGAGTGACTTTTAAATTGTAGAGGGGATTCAGTTTTTGATATTGAAGGGTTCTGAGGTTTTCACGATAAATTCAATAATGTTATTTATTGTGGTGTGAATTATTTTGTTTCATCATTATCTTATTTGGTATTATTTATTTTTAAATATTCTTTGATTCTGATATTTGTAAAGATCATACAATTATTTTTAGATATATGGTTGATTTGAACTAGGTACATTATGAATCCAGGCATTACATAATTATTTTTCACACATGATTTTTTTATAAATTCATGTCTCTTATTGGATTCATTTTATCTTACTACAATTCCTATTATCATTTCTAAAACCTACAGGTTTTCTAAACTCCCTAGAATTATTTTCTTTGAGGTGTTTGATTTTATTAGTTATATGAGGTTGTATTCTCATCATTTGAGGAATTTTTTTCTTCTACCTCTCTCCTTGTTCTAATTCCCCTACACAATGTACATGAGTATGTGTTGGTTGTGATTTAGGTTATTTCACGAGGGGAATAATGTGGTATAATGTTTTTGGGGTTTCTCTTTGATTTTAATAGTGTTTTCTCATCATTTCCATTACATCCCAGTTTCATGATTGTTGAGGATTCATTTGAGGAAGGGGGTAACAAATCTCTCTCTCTCTATATCTCTAAATATCTCTCTCTCACACACACTCTATCTATACCTCTGTTTTATTTTTGTTCAATGTAAGATTATTATGCTTCTATTAAATTTGGTAAAAGAGTTAGAACTAACATAATCATTTTAATAAATGGATTGGGAAATGAAATCTGAGAATTTATATGAGGATTTTTATACACATTAATGTTATTATTGATTTCATTACTAATAATTATTATTCTAAGACTATTATAGTGATTTTATATTTTTAATAGTGTGCTATAATTTTTATAAATTTTTTAGAATAATATAATGATTTTAATGGAAAGAGGAAGTGAGAATTTGGAATTAATTTTTGATATTGTTTGATATGAATTGTTCAATGAGTGGGGAAGAATTAAAAAATTTGGTTGTTTTTTGTTTTTAAATTTTTTATTTATCGAATCTACTATGGTGTGGATTGGTATCGGCACGGTGCGGTGGGGCAATGGCGAGGTTCGGCGGTGTTTTTCCTTCGACGGGGTTCAACAACGCTTCGGTTTCCCATAGCTCGATGTGGTCCGTCCTTCTAGGTCTGTCATGGATCGGCATCTTTGGCTTCTGATTGGTGTGGTTTGGTAAAGTCGGGGTGTGGTGGAGCTTCGGTGAGGTTCGTTTTCACTGCTCTTGGTTGTGGATCGGCGCTGTATCGGCTTCTGCTCGGCTTGCCATGGCCGGACGTGGCTTCGACCTTCTTGGACAGGCACTTCTCGGCTGAGAAGACTTGCTTCCGGTGAGGTCCGGTTCTCCGGTGTGTGGTACGATGTAGTTGGTCTCTCCGTTCAGGTTGGCGCGGCCAAGTGTCGCCTTTGTCATGCTTCCGGTGGCTTGAAGGCAGATCTGGATTGACTCGAAGGGGGAGGGTCCTGCTTTGGCGGTTCTGTGTGGTTTTATCAGGTTTTTGGTTTGGTAATGCTTGTGTAAAGTTGGTTATGGCGTGCTATTGGTGGTCTGCAGGTTCCTCTGGTAATCTTACCAGAGTTGGTAATCTTATCAGAGTTGTATTTTCTCTGCTTGAATGGTTTTTTGTTCGAAGGAGTGAAGTTGGTGATCCAGATTACTTCATGAACAGTCTTCAGAGGAGGTTTTAGAGCTTTTGATTCATCTTTGTAGAGTTTTTTTGATTTGGTTGTTTGAGAGGGTATGGCGTCAGCCATTGGATTGGGCCTGTTCTAGACGCAGGACACTTGCTTTATGATTAACCTTGCAATGGTGGAGAGTTTCTTCATGTTCAAATGCTGGGGAGGAGCAGTTCAATGATGTCTTTCTGGGTTTTATTCTTTTTATCCTTTGAGTGTGTTGTCTCATGTCCATGATATCTTTGGGTTTCCACCCCCTTCATCCCTTAAAAGGGGGATTTATCTTATAATAAAAAATTTTAAGGCCTTCGGGCTGTTGGATGGATGTTGTAAATGAGGCGGTACAGATGGTATTATGGGTTATTGACATGGTTTTTTGAAATGATAGCAGGTTGTAGTCATTGTGATTTTATGCATTAGTTTACATGAGATGTGGAAATATTTATTTAATGAAATAACTGAGAAGTGGATTGGGAATGGGTTGTGATAAGGGAGTGAAGTGTTGAAAATAAATAAATAAGTAATGATTACATGCTAAAAAAATAAAATGAAAGAGTATAATGATATATGGAAATTAAAATGAGTTATGAGAAGTGGTTTTGTTTTTGTGAGTAAGTAGTGGATAGAAATTAAAATGATAATTAAAAAATGTGATAAAAAAATAAATGGTGAATTGAAAATGAATTTATTAAATTTAGAAGTTACATGTTGTTGGGTTGTTATTGTCATGAATTAAGAGTGGCAGTTAATGTTGTGAATAGTAGTAAAAAATGATGATGTTTTCAGATAGTGGTGGTGCTGTGAAAAGGTTTTTCTGTAGATATTATGTTAGAAGTTAACCCTAGGTTAGTATTGTGTGCACCTATTATACATCAATTATAGTTTTTTAACCCTACTATTTGGAACTTCCACTATAGTTGACTTTGATACACCTAGAGTTTTATGTATCATGGATTTTATTGTATATTTTTAACTCTTCTCATGTTTTGATATTGGAAGTTCTTGACGTCAAGCATGATTTATCCATGACAGAGTATCCAGTTAGCATTTTAGATTTTTAGACAAAGATTATTTGTGGGAAGATTATACCTTTAGTCTGTGTACTATAGAATCATGGTTCTGATTCATATGATATGTGGGAGTGTGAGGAACTGGTGAGAGAGTAGTGGTATCATCTCTCTGATATTAAAAATTCTTAATAGGAATTCCAGGGATATAATGCGTTTATGGTGGAAAGGTAGTAACATATAGTTAACTTCTTTTATGTACTTCTTAACAATTTATTTTTTTGATTTTTTTGGGTGTGTTTCGGGTTGTTTGCGGATGGAGAGCTTTTGTAGGGTAAAATTACCTAGTGTTTTGGGATGTATGTATATTTGGAATTAATGGAGTCTAGGTATAAATATGTCAGCTAGGATCTATGTCATGGTGTATGGGATATGGAGTGGATAGTCCAAGATGCACCATGGACCATCATGATGTAGTGTAGGGGATCTTGAGGTTATTTTAGAGAGTCACTTCCAATTTCGGCAAAATTGTATTGCAGAGGTATAGTTACACCGTGGAGACCTAGTTGGTGTATTTTAGAGCAATTTACTATTTGGGAAAAAATATAGTGTAATTATTATGTTATTCCTAAAATTTTCACAGGGTGAAGTGGATTTGGGTCAGGTTTGTGGAATTTATTTTGAGGCTAGTTTACAGTGGAGGATACAGTATGGTATGAGGTGGATTCACCCTAATCTGTCAATTTTTTTCCCTTTTTTCACTTTTTACATGGGGGTTGGGGTGTGGTATTTTTTTATATCTTTAAATATCCTTATCCCAATTTTATATTTCCTATTCTCCCACTTGACCTTCATTTTAACTTTTGTCCCTTGAAGTCTCCCTATAGGTGTTTTAACTCCTCTAAACTCCTTCCATCTCGGATCAAAGAATCAGTGAAAGCACTTGATTCTTATATCATAAGTGATATATCCCCCTTTTGGTTTTCCCTATTTTCCCATATTATCTTATTTGAGAGTGATTAATCCCTATATTGATGATGGATCATATCTAGGTTTGTATGGATGGGGTTTATAGGGTTTCCTCTTGCTCTTCTATGCCTTTTAATCTCTATTGGAATTCTAGTTTTGGGTGTTTTATCATTTGATTTTTGATTAAAGGTAGGTTGATCTATTTAATTTTTCCTAAAATCATAAACTCTAAATTTCTTAACTGATTTAAAAAGTGTTTTCAAATGATTTAAAACCCCAATTTTTAGATGATTGATGTTTTATTTTCTAAAGGAATAGAAATTGTGAAAAATTCCCAATTTCAATGGAATTGACATTTTTGGGTGGACTTGAGAAAATTGATGGCTTGATTTGGAAGGTAATTGATTAAAAGATTTGTGGTTGAACCTAGGGATAAATTGATTAAATTGAAAGATTATTTAAATGGCATGAATTGATGAAAACCTATTATTTGGTATTGAAATGAGAACGGAATAATGAAAAATGATAATGGGAAATTATATTTTCAAATTATCTAAAATGATTGATTATCCCATGATTGATTTATTGATTAAATGAAGCACATATGATCCTAGGTTGTTAGTGGGTAACTGGGATTACCATTCATGCATCCGACCCCCTAACATTGTATTGATGATGAAAATACTGATATAAACATATTGTGACATGATTTTATCCCCGATGGCCTGAGTCATGGGATGTGCGCACACATTGAGCTGAGATCCCTAATGAGTAGTGTGAGTGCCCAATTACCAGAAAATAACATTCCACAAGGATTGATACATGTTTCTATGATATACTTGATCAGATGAATACATACCATTTATTTATTGAACTACTTGATTCATGCCAACTTATTTATATAAATTCCTTATATAAAAAAATAATTTTATTATCTTTTGATATATCTTCCATATATTTGAATTTAAACCATGTTTTTTTAAGAATATGTAAATGTAATTCCATTCATTGTTTTATTTATAATATAATCATACTTTTATTAACTATTATTAGATTGATTATGGAATATATATTGAGACCCTACTGGGCATTATAGCTCACACCATACCTTTTCCTTATAGTGTTTTTAAATTTCCTTATGCCATATCAGAGTAAGGGGGAAGTGACACTTAGAGGATGTGGATGTTCTTGATCCTTGTGACTTAGAGTGATGTAGGTGGCTGGTGGATATGTGATCCACTTATTTAATGGGTTTAACTTTTAGATTTATCTTAGTAGTTTTGGTATCTTTTGATGATTTATCACTTGGGTACTATTTTAACTATCTATTTTTGGTACTTTCTCCATTTGGAGTGTTATGCATGTCAAATTTTATTTTCTATATTCTTTTATTTTGTGGAAAACCACTCCCTCTTTATTTATGTATGATTATAGGTTCTAGTCTTCAAACTATAGGGATTAGGAACTCCCTTTGGGAAATGTAAGTAATAGATTGGGTTTCTGGGTACCAAGGTATCCAACCTAGTTTTTTGAAAAATGTGTATTGGGGTACATGGTGTGACTCATGATTTCTTTGGTAGGTGGCTGGGATCTTTCCATCACATGTGTATATGTTCAGTGTAGTATGTTGGGTTTCAGTGTACTAAGGTATCCAACCTGGTTTTTGACAAATGTGTGCTTGTGTGTAAGGGTTCCCCCCTCAACCTAGGTAGGGGGATGAAATAAAAATTCAATTTGATAGAAATATTTGAAACTAAAAAGAATGAGTATAAATAAATAACATAGAATGATCTAAAAAAACTTTAATTTTTTCTTTATGGTATTTTCTCAGAGTATGGGTGTGAATCATTGCATTTGAGTCCTTCTCAAAACCCAATATGATTTTCTTCTCAATGAATCTGGTGTGAATACCTAAAATGAATCAGCCTAGTTCAACCTTCCATGTCACCTGAGTGAGTTTGATACAAGTTTCAATGTTTTTTCTTGATCACCATAGGCTATAGAAAAGTAATAGGACATCAAATATAACAATTTAGGAATGATTTAACCCTCATAATGACATTAAAAATATGTATCCCACTAGTAAATCAACTTGTTCATAAAAACAATTCACAGTTTTTATGAAATCTATGAATCTATACTGTTTGGACACATGTTTTTGGGAGCCAATCACTAGCCATGTGATTTACACTAGATAGAACCACTCTATATAAGAGTTATTCCCATGGATTAGTGGAATATTTTCCCCTAATTATGTTATTTACCCAAACACATTAATCAAGGCCACACAATTTTCTTAGAAAACATCCTTTTTTGAAGACCAATGCCCCAACCTTGGGAACCATATTAGAAATCCCTCCTTCTATATGGTTTGGGTGCATGGTCAGCACTAATTGTGTTGTAATCCTATACTTAGAACTGTAATCCAAAATTTTATATTTTCTTATTCAAACTCCAAAAACCTACCAAAAATAAAAAAAAAATGAAATAGTCAAAACAATTTCATACAAGTGACTTGGTGTGTGTCAAAATTCTCTTAGATATGCCATTTTATATCCCCAAAAAGTTATCAATGATCTTTATAAGAGAAAAGGTGAGTCCATTACTCCCAGATCTAGGCCTCATGCTCCCAAATATCATAAATATCACCACTATGATTCAAAATCACATAGACTAAAGGAATAAACATAACCCACAACACTATATCCTGACAATCCAGAATACGAACGAGATGTTCAAGCATGGTGGTGTTGGATTCCAAATCTATTTCATCACACTCAACCATGTGATATGGGTGAGGATAATACTTCTTCAATAGATACACATGAAACAATTCATGAATATAACCCATTTATGATGGTAAGGATAGCCTATACTCCACTTTCTTGAGATTCTCAATAGTTTCAAATGGCTCGATATACCTCAGTATCCACTTACCATACATTCCCAATCAATAGTATCACAATTGAGTATAATCTTAGAGAAACACCCAATAACCAATGTAAAATTACAATGATCAATAATGACAATTGACATAAGATTTCTAGTGAATCAGATATGTTGATAATTTTTTTTGAATCAACTAAACCTTACTAATAAACTCTTAAACAATTCATAGTCCCAATAAGAAACACTCCCCTAATTTCGACTAATGTATAGGGGACTAGAATAGTTTTCCACACAATTTTTTCAAGGGGAACCATCTTTATTGAGGCATGATAAGTAATATTATAGGAAAACACATCCAATAATAAATTCTTCTCCCAAAAATCTACCAAAATGAAACACACAATCTTAGAGGATATATTTAAGAAAATAAATATCCCAATCCATATGACCATCCATATTGGATGATATGTTGTGCTCAATTTTAGCTTTGAACCCATAGCTTATTAGAGACCCTCCCATAAATTGGAATAAAAACATGATTCATGATTAGAAATAATGGTTTATGGAACACTATTATGTTTCAAAATCTATTTGACAAATAAGTTTCCATGGTATATCATGTTTGTAAACTACTTTATAGAAATGAAATATGAAAATTTCATCAACTGGTCAACAACCACCATATCGAATTCCTCCCACTTAGATACTATGGAAATAAAATTACAAAATATATTGAAATATTATCCCAATTACACAAAATAATGGGATGACAGTGTAATAAACCTACTATATTTTGGTTTTTGATTTTGATTCACTAATAAGTAAGGAATTAAGATACATAATCAATAATCACCTTCTTTATCATGGGACCCAAATACTAGAAATAGACCACTTTTATTCTATTACCCTAGTAGACATAGTGGTTGAGATTATAACTAGGTATGGGTTTCTAAAGTGGATACTTTTGGTTTATAGGCATGCGAGGATCCCTCCATCTCTATTCTTGTGGTATCTAATGAATGAAAGGGTTTACATCAAGTGTTAGGTAAGAGTTTTTATATAATGGATCTCTCATGGTTAATATATTTAGTACTTAGGTTTTATATATACTCTGTTGGACTTCTTATGTTTTATATCTCACAAATCATGTTACACGTGTTTTGATGCTCCCAAATCTTGTTACTCATGCTTTAATGATCACATATCATGTTTAAACATCTCATAAATCATGCATGATTCTTGTAAACTATGGTTAATATTGTTATATTATATTTTAGTATGATTATGCTTAAATATAATCCATTCTGTGAGTACTGATTCTTAAGATAGTTTACAGATATTTGACTAAGTCTGAGAAACCATAAGTCTGACACAAGTTACAGATTTTTGGAAAAGTCCCTAACACCATGACTCAGACACTGTAACCAGTTCCAAATTTCATAAATTATGTGACACCATTTCCTTGATACACTCTCTAAGACATCGTAACAAGACACTGATAATAGTTTGGACAACATAATAGACACTGTTACCTAAGACACTGTGATCCTGACACTGCATCTGTGCTACTGGTTCCAGATATCAATGCCACTGTGGCACCAGGACTGTCACTGTGACTGCCTCACCACTCAAAGGAAAAGGATAAGATACCATTTCCATTGAAACCATTTCAAGACAAACTATGACATTGTTCCATACTTGACCATTTTTCTGTCTTTTTAATTAAATTTAAAATTTATCTCTAATGGTAATATTTGAGTCATTTAATGACACTGATATAATTAATGTTCTATTGCATACCTATCAGCAGACAGTACGAGGTATGAGGTGTATAAATCATTTATCCTTTCAGCTCCAACACATGAACCCAAAATAAAATAAAAGTGTGGAGCAGAATAAAAAAAGTGAGATAGAGTTTGAAATGTGGATATCATGCAAGAACACACACTGAAGAACACATGATGAACTCTCAATTTTTGAAGGTTGAACTGATGTAGATCAAAACCTCAAACATTCTCATAGAAATAACTCTAAGAAGAATACATCTCATCGAACTAGAAACCAGGACATGAGATTCACGATACTCTATTTTTATAAGACGACTTGAAAATCAAATTTTCTATATCTTACAAGTCTAGAGCTGTATAGAATGACACTCAAAGAATTTCTAACCCTTTATCATTATCTTTTACTCTACTGTGTACTATTTTATTAAATTTTGATCAGTGTGTGTGTTTTTATTTAAACACACTTTTTCTCTTGTGTTAAAATAGAGGATACAAGATATCCTCACTCAAATATCTTTCTATATTTTGTTTTACCCACGTAAAACTATGGAAGAGGGCTTGTGTGACCCTGTTGTTTGTTTTCACATGAAGAATAGTTGAATAGGTCTTGTAACCTGGATAGTCCTATATACTTTTATTAACCTCAATCCAGGTTGTGGATCAAAGATTTCTACATATATTTTTCTTGGTGGTAGGTTATCACCAAGTGGAGTAGACTAGGTCTCGACTTAAGACTGAACCACTTGGTTTTTCTTCTGTGTGTCTCAATTTAATATTTCTATATTTTAATTCATTTTTCAGTAAACTAAATTTTACTTTGATAGTTAGTCTTGGATAATATTTATAACTTTTGTTCCTCATTAGATTAGTTTCAAAAGTTGTATCAATACCTCATATTGATATTACTGAGAATTAATCATTCTTCTGAGAAGCTATTTGTACAATCAAACTATTATAATTTTATTTCCTTGATTAACTGGCTTGATTTAATTTAAATTGGGGGAATCATTTGAAAAAAATCACGGAAATTTTTAAAGGAACTCAATCTACCCTCCATTTTGAGTTTCCTACTCTGATCAACATTTGGTATGAGAGGATTCTTTTTAAATCCCTATTTTTTAAAATATTAAGTCTATTTGTAACCATTTTTCAACTCTGATTGTAGTTGTGTTTTAAAAATATTTAAATTTATATTAGTTCTAAATTTATAGTTCATTAAAAATTTATTTATTTATTTTGGATAATAGATTGTATGGTGTTGCTACCAATATAACTCTATTATTTAATGGAACTAATTATGCATAATGAAAGATTAAAATGAAAACGCACTTAGAAAGTATGGGTTTTGATATTTGGTCTTCAATTATAGATGGATATAAGATTCTTTCTACTGATAGGCATACTTGGGATAACCCAACTAAGATTGTTTATAACAATAATTAAAAATCCATGAATTCCTTATACAGTTCTTTTGGAGATGAAGAGTTTATCATAATATCTGCATGTAAAACGACACATGAAATTTGGGATAATTTATCTGTTTCAAATGATGGAACCTATGGTGTTCAGGAAGTGTGACTTAACACATTTACTATTAAAAAATATAACATTAAAATAAAGCCTGGTGAGCCTATCTATGACATGTATCTCATGTTTAATAAGATTTTAAATACTACGATCTCACTAGGAAGAGATGTTACATCCATGGAGAAAATCATGATAATACTTATATTATTACCATATAGATGGAGAGGAACCTCTATATCAATTATATAATCTTGTGATATTATAAAACTAATAGTCAAGGAACTGATAGGGAAGTTCATGATGTATTAGGAAGAATTAAATGTCAAAAATTAATAGTAATATGAACCAAAGGGAAATTCAATGGCCTCTAAAATCACTACTTCCAAGAGTAAAGAAAAGAAAAAAGAGAAATTATAAGCCCCTGCCGAAAGTTCCAACAACGAGAAATCATCATCAGAAAGTGATGACGAAATGTATCAATTAGCTAGATGATTTAAGAAGTTTTATAGAAGAATGAAATTTTTCAGAAATCCCAACTTCAAAAGATGATATGATCACAAGGGAAACTGGAGGAAGGATTGGAAAAGAAGTGACAAATCTGATGTAACAGTCTGTTATGAATATAAGAGAAAGGGGTTTGTAAAGGATGATTGTCCTAAGATAAAATTTAATAAGAGATATGAGGACAAAGATAGAAAGTATAAAAGGGCAATGAAGGAAACTTTGAGTGATTCTGAGGATAGTTCAAATGACATAGAGTCTTAAACTAATGAAAAGGCTGACAAAGCCAATATGTGTTTTATGATAAGGACATATGAGGTAACTCTTGAGTCACTTGTGAAAAATTCAAATTATTTTAGTGATAAAAGTGATTTTGAAAATATGACTAGTGAAGAGTTATTTGAAAACTGTAATATTCTTGAAGATGCTTATAATGAGCTAAAATATAAATAGAAATTTGTAAAGAGACAACATGCCTTTACTACCACTATTTAATCTAAACATACTGTAGAGAATGAAAAAAATATTTCATTACTCAAAGAGAACAATGATCTTATGTTATATAATGAGCAATTTAAAAAGGACATATAGAAATTTACAAATATAACAAATATACTTACACAGATTCTTGGTAAAAAAAATTCTACTAGATACACTACTGGTATAGGGTACCAACCTGGGAAAAGAAATCTCACCAAAAAAAGTTTGTAACTAAATCTGAAAAATCTATTTTCTACCTAAAAATGAAAATTTTGTTGCTAGTTACAGTTCTGGAAAATCTTTTACTACCTCATGTATTCCAAGACCAAATAGATTCTATTTTTCAAATATGTTATATAATGGTTATAGGAAACCCATGATGCAGACGTGGGCACCTAAAGCACTGATTACTAATGTTATTGGACCCAAACAAATCTGGGTACCAAAATCTGTTTTTATTTTATTATTTTGTAGCAAATTTATTTGAAGAGCTCCTGTAAAAGCTTTTTGTACTTGGACATTGGATGTTCAATACACATGAAAAAATATTACTCATGCTTCAAGAATTTAATAAAGATTGATTGTGGGCATGTCACCTTTAGTGACAATGATAAAGGTAAAATAATTGGCTTAGTCCAGATTGGTAACTCTAACTCAGTTTTAATTTCTAAAGTACTTTTTGTTGGTGGATTGAAATATAATCTACTTAGTGTTTCAAAGTTTTGTGATGATGGATTTCATGTTAAATTTGAAAACAATTTCTGTAATGTTTTTAATTATAAGAATGAATTAGTGTTTTCTACATTTAGAAATGAAAATGTTTATACTGTTTACATAGATTCTTAAGTCTCTCAAAATTTTTCGTTCTTGAGTGTATTTCACAAATAGTCTTGGATTTGGAAAAGAATAATAGGAAACTACAATAGACACTCTATTATAAAGCTAACTAGGAAATTCTTAGTCAAGGACCTACCCATTCTAGAGTTTCCAAATGAAAAAGTCTGTAATTATTGTCAAAAGGGTAAAAAAATATCTTTCAAACCAAAGAAAGATGTTCCAACTTCTCAACCTCTTGAGTTGGTTGACATGTATTTTTTTGGACTATTTAGAGTTTTTAGTTTAAATGGGAAGCATTATGTCTATGTTCTTGTAGATGATCATTCTAGGTATACTTAGAGTTACTTTTTATCTCACAAAACTAACGTATGTAATTATTTCACCAAGTATGCTAGGAATATAGAAAATCTTAGGGTGCCTTTGAATTAAATAAATAAGAAGTGACAATGTCCATGAGTTTTAGAACTAAGAGTTTGAATCCTTTTTCTCACAAAATGGCTATAATCCTAACCTCTATGCCCCTAGAACACCTCAATAAAATAGAGTTGTAGAATGAAGAAATAGAACCTTTCAAGAGATTGCTTGAACAATGCTTAATGAGTATGACTTGTGGATCTACTTGTTGGTTGAAGTTATCAATATAGCATGCTATATTTTTAACAGAGTTTTAATCAGACCTATTCTTAAAAGAAGTTGTGGAAAAATAGAAAAACCAAGGTTAATTACTTCAAAGTTTTTTGTTGCAATGTATATATACTTAACACCGAAGACAAATGTGATATGTTTGCATCCAAGAGTGATGAAGGAATTTTTCTAGGATATTAAATCTTTAGTAAAGCCTATAGAGTCTTTAACAAAAGAAAGAAAATGTGTGAAAGAATATGTACATGTCAAATTTTATGAAATAGATCCACATGAACCTAAGACCTCCCTTGAGAATCTTGAGGATGATATTTCAAATATGGACATTATTGATAAATATTATGACCATATTATAATGGAATATATTAAAACTTCCAGTTTGGAAAATTATTCAGATTCAAGATATAATGAACTTGAACCTATTAAATAACTTGAAGTGAATAGTCATTTTTTTTCTAGATCTATTAGAACCCTTAAGAACCATCCTTTAGATGCCATAGTTGGAGACTTAGATAAAGGAACACAGACTAGCGCTTATCTAATAAATCTAGATGAACATCAAGATTTATTGTCATATCTTAAACCTAAAAACATCAATGATGGTATCAATGATGAGTTTTGGGTGATGTCTATAAAATAGGATCTAAATAATTTTGAAAGGAATAATGTTTGGAAACTTGTAGATAGACCCAAATACACCTTAACCATAGATACTAAATGGGTGTTTAAAAACAAAGTAAATGAAGCTAGTAACATAATTAGAAACAAAGCTATATTTGTTGCACAAGGTTATAGTCAAGAAGAAGTAATTGTCTATGAGGAAACTTTTTCACTAGTTTCTAGACTTTAAGCCATTAGAATATTTCTTTCATATGAAGAACATATCAATTTAAAACTATATCAAATGGATTTCATGAGTTAATTCCTAAATGGGTATATATTTGATGATGTTTTTGTTGAAAACCCATTTGGATTTAAAAACCCTCATTTTAAAAATCTTTTTTTAGATTTAAAAAGCCTCTATATGGGTTAAAACAAGCTCCAAGATCTTGGATTGATAGATTAAGTAGTTTTCTTATTTCAAAAGGTTTTAAAAAGGTATAAATAATCCAACTATTTTAATAAAAAAATTTCTAATGATGTCTTACTTGTTAAAATTTATGTAGATGACATTATTTTTGGATCTTCAAGAAATTATTTATGAACAAATTTTTTAAATATGATGTAAAATGAATTTGAAATGATTTTTATGGGTGAATTTAAATTATTTATTGGATTTAAAATCTTTTAAAACAAGGAAGGTATTATTTGAAATCAAAACAAATATAAAAAATATCTTATTAAATGTTTTGGCTTGGATAACACCAAAATTAGTGATACTCTAATGATTACTATATATAAGTTGGATCTCGATGAAAATGAAAAATCTTTTGATCAAAACACTTATAGAGGAATGATTGGAATTTTACACTACTTAACTGCTAGTTAGCCTCATATTATGTTTGGTGTTTTCATGTGTGCACGTTTTCAAGGAAACCACAAAGAGTCTCATTTAAATGCTGTGAAAAGAATTTTAAAATACCTAAAATATACAACCAATTTAGGACTGTTTTATCCTAGATGACAATCATTTGACTTAGTTAGCTATTCAAATGATGATTTTGGTGATTGTAAGTTAGATAAAAAGATAACCTTTAGAACATGTCACTTTTTAGGAAAGTCCTTAGTATCATCGTGTAGTAAAAAGTAATATTCTATTTAATTATCTAATGATGAAGATGAATACATAGATGCTGGTAGTTGTTGTGCACAAATTTTGTGGATTAAACACACCTTACTAGACTATGGATATCAATTCAGACATGTACCTATAAATTGTGACAAAACAAGTGATATTAACATTTCAAAGAGTCATGTTTCACATTCCAAGACTAGACATATTGATGTAAGGCACTATTTTTTTAGAGATCATTATGAAAAAGGTGATATAACTTTGGAATTCATTGGCACTAAACATCATCTTGCTAATATATTCACTAAGACATTAAATTCTAAAAGGATAAATTACATCCTACATGAGTTAGGGACGATAAGTCTTAAATGAACAACTTACTATTTTACAATTTGTGGTTTCACAGTTCAATATTTCACAAGTTATTGTCTTGCAATTACTGTTTCACACTTACAGTCTCACATTTACTGTCTCTAAGTTACGGTATCATAATTTTTGTCTCAAATGACACATTCATACTATTTGGAGTCACACCGTAATGCTGACACTGTTACAACCTGTTCTAGTCTCACCGTAATGACTTAGATTTCTATTTTTTTTATAATTTTACTTCTCATATCGTTGTATCAATTATTTTATTGTTTTTTATGCCACGTCATTTGAAATCACTAAATGATAAAAACTAGATATGTTTCACTCATCTCTTCACCTGAGCTCTCCACTTTTGAAATTGAAACCCTTCTCTCTCAAACCGTTAGCTCTCTTTCAACCATTTACATTTATCAAACCCTCATAGGATTCCTAGAATAAATAATCCATCTTCTTCGAACCATAAGAAGTGAAGGTATTAAAATAATGTTAAAAAGGCTTAGAAAATAGTTCTAGAGGGACTACTGAATCCAAACCTTGTTGATAGAATAACAATACAAGAAAGGGAAGTTTTTCTGAAGTGGATGATGAAATTTAAGTTGCTTTTTTTGAATGTATTGGAAGGAAAAGGATGGCTATAATGGTTCACAAATGAGAATAGACTGATTTATTTTAAGCTTATTTCTCAGTTTTATTAGTACGTTTAGTTTTTGTTCAATACTAAAGATGATTTTGTAGTAAGAAGCTGCGTGAAAGGTCAAAGGTGTACTTTTTCTTCAAGTATATGGGTATCCTACCTAGTAATACATCATAAAGGAATATTTGAGGATTACCAAAGATTATATCCTCCTGTTAGTGATGTTTTTATCCTAGAAGAGGCTCCTGGAAGTTTGAATAGAAATAGAAAGAAGAGAAGAGAAATTTCTAATGAGCTTGATGGTGGACGAGGTTCTTATTTAATTTTATTCAAAATATTTTTTGTCCAAGGAATGGAGATTTTTTTCACCCTTAAGTATTAATATGTGTTCCTAATACATTTTATGAAGAATTTTAATAAGATATGTTTCAGTATATTATACTTTACATGCGTGATATGATCAGGACAACTTTGAAATCAACTTCTATATTTTATTCAAAATTTATTTCTACAATGTTGATTTCCAATGGA
This sequence comes from Viscum album, assembly GCA_963277665.1. Lineage (NCBI taxonomy): Eukaryota > Viridiplantae > Streptophyta > Magnoliopsida > Santalales > Viscaceae > Viscum > Viscum album. The sequence continues at coordinate 1,819,435,815 of OY728132.1, forward strand.
TTAGATGGTCCAAATAAATAAGTAATTTAAGGTTATGAATTTTGTATCTCCAAGGTTATAGTTAGAAGGATGAAAAATACCTGGAATCCTTGGAAAATTATTGGGTGGAAAACAATGAATGATTGTATGTGAAGTTCAATATAATTGAGAATCCTTCAAGGCCTAAGAAAAAATATGCCCATGGGTTGGAACCAGATGAATTAGTTGAATACTCAAGTGAAAAAGTAGAAGATGCAGAATCTTTACCTGAGGAATGAATAGTCTTAGATAAGGAAGACATTGGTCTCCATGTTCTACAAAAAGTAATTAATAAAGAGATTGTTGTAGAAAAATGACTAGATTGTGGTGTATAAGAACAAGTTATTCCGGAGGAACATTTATAGGAACATGTTGTTGATTAAGGACCTGCTTCTGTGGAAAATTTATAAGTGAAATATGAACCTGAAATAATTCTATATATTGTAGAAATAATGGAACAAACTTTTTAGCTAGCTAGAAAAGATATGGGTGAGTCTGATAGTGATGAGAATTTGAAAATGGGTCAAGAGTTTGAATCTCTTAGTCTCAGAAGGGATGCAATTGTTGAGGGGGAATGTCACCCTAGCCTATAAAGTGTTCAAGTTACCAATACTATTGATCAAAACTCTATGGATACCTAGTAAAAGTTTCCTAGTTATTTTTATGTGGATAATATTCAACAAGACTCGTTAAAAGAAATGGATATTTCCAATGTGTTTTAATTGAAACATATTTTTTCTATATAAGTAACCTCTACTAAGGATCCTGAACCAATTTCAGTTCCTATTCCTAAACGTACTCAAGATCCTTCTGATTTTGTGAGTCCCAATGATATGAAAGATTTTGGAAACACATTGTTATTCGTATTTGAGAAGATCATGAAGTCATAGCCTACCCCTATGACTAATCTCATTGAAAGAGATGTTGTCTTGCTGTTAGAGAAAATAATATGAAATATTGAACCAAAAATAGTTCATGAAATACAAGAAGTTAGGATTGAAAATAAGAAGTTCAGTGATGAGGTGAAGTCTCTCAGATCTATGTTTGAAGATGTGAAAAAGGTGTTGTAAACTGGACAAGCTCCTATAGCTTATCCTATTGAGGATGTTATTGATCAAATCCCACATAAAGTTGTATCTATAATTTAACAAAATTTTACTTCATTATATGAAAATGTGGCTGAGAGAAACATCAAGATAATCAATGAAATGCGTGAGCTTGTTGATGGACTTAAAAAGATGACTAATGAGTATAAGAGATGTTTATAGAAAGTTCTCAATCAACATAAGTCTCTCACTTCAGCCGTTACAGCTTCAAATGCCTTTGGACAACCATCTCAACCTATGGACAATAAAATGATTATAATAGTTTACAAAGAAGAGATTCATTAAATGTTGAGTGGTATTGATGGGGAAGGTTTCTCTATTTTCATCATGAATAGTGACCGAGTACTTGATTTGGTAAGGAGTCATTCGAGGAATGCAAATTATGATCAAGAAAAAATTTCTATAAAAGTGGGTTTATACTTCAATAGATTTTATTCTAAGAATGATCTAACCAATCAATTCATGTATCTTGTAGGTAATTTGAAAATTAATCCTGTCACTTAAACCTTCAAGACTTAAGTTTAGAAGCTGAAATACTTCACTTGTCTGTTGGACATGTTTTTGGAAAAAATGATGACTTTGAGAAGGCAATGTAGTATGGAGGTGAGATCATTCCTGACTTCATTAAATTTTTAAATCCTTATCTCTATGTGAAAATTACTATCATTTTGGCTCATACAGCTTCACCTTTATGACCTAGTTTAACCCCTTCCTCCTCTACCGCCTTTTCTCCTGCTACCATATCTATATCATAGGCTCTGAGCCAGATCAGACCAGTTATTATTGATCATCCATTGCATCGTTCTTCAACCAAACCTAATCTTTCACCCTATATCTTTGAAGTAGTTCCTTTTCCTTCTCTCATAATTGGATCAATCCCTTCTACCACTTCTACTTCTATTCGTATGGCTCCTCTTGATGTTTCTGCCAATGGAAGAGAGAAGACTATTATCCTTGAAGAGTAGAAGAGAATATATTTTTGATAGGGATGTATTATTTTTTTTATAATGATTTTAATTAACTTTATCATTCTATCCAATACAATATGCACCATTGTTGTTTATTTTCTTTCTTACCTTCATTCAGTTTTTATTTTTCTTATTCTATTTTTGATAATCCCAAAAGGGTGAGAAATAAGAAAAGTAAATATGAAAATATATGGCTAATAAATTCCATGATTTGGGATCATTGAAAAGGGGGAGATTGTTAGACTCCTCATGTTTTAATGCTCAAAAATCATGTTACTCATGTTTTAATGCTCATAAATCATGTTACTCATGTTTTAATGCTCACATATCATTTTACTCATGTTTTAATGCTCACATATCATGTTTAAACATCTCACAAATCGTGTATAAATCATGTAAACTATGGTTAATATTGTTATATTATATTTATGTATGATTATGCTTATATCTAATATATTATATACGTATTTCTTCTTAAGACATTTTATAGATATTTGGCTAAGTATGAGAAACCGTAAGTCTTCCACCAATTCTAGATTTTTGGAAAAGTCTATGAAATCGTGACTCAGACATCGTAACAAGTTCTAGATTCCATAAAGCCTGTGACATTATTTCCTTGCTACCCCCTCTAATACATCATAACAAGACATCATTTAGAGTTTTTATAGTGTACTAGAAACCATTACCCGAGACACCGTGATCCTGACACTACATCTATGCTATCAGTTCTAGATCACAATGCAACTATGGCACCATGATTGTCTCCCTGTGACTGACTCACCACTAAAAGGTAAAGGAGAAGACACTATTTCCAGTGACATCATTACAAGACAAATTGTGAAACTGTTCCATGCATAACCATTTTTCAATCCTTTTAATTAAATTTAAAAGTAATTTCTAACGATCATATTTGAGTCATTTAATGAAAATTGTATAATTAATGTTATGTTACAAACCTGTTAGCAGACAGTATGAGGTATGAGGTGTAGAAATCATGCATCTTGTCATCTCTAAAATATGCACCCGAAATAAAAAAAAGTATGGCGTAAAATAAAAAAGTGAGATAGGGTTTGAAAAGTGGATATCATGTAGGAACACACACTGAAGAACACACAAAGAACTCTCAATTTTTGAAGGTTGAACTGTTGTAGAAAAGAACCTCAAACATTCTCACAATAGTAACTCTAAGAAGAATGCATCTCATATAACATGAAACCAAAACATGAGACTCATGATACTCTATTTTCACAAGAGGATAAGAAAATCATATCTTCTACATCCTACAAGTCTAGAGATGCATAGAAGAACACTCATAACATTTCAAACACTTTCTCATTATCCTTTTCTCTAGTGTGTACTACTTTATTACATTTCTATTAGTGTGTGTGTTTGTATTAAAACACACTCTATCTCTTATGTTAAACTGGTGGATATAAGATATACTCACTCAAATATTATTCTGCACTCTGTTTTATCCATGTAAAACTGTGGAAGAGTTCCTGTGTGACCTGGTTGTTTGTTTTCAGACAAAGAACAATGGAAGAGGTCTTGAGACCTAGATAGTCCTGTATACTTTTATTAACCTCGATATAGGTTCTGGATCAAAGATTTATACATATATTTTTCTTGGTGATAGGTTATTCTCAAGTGGAGTAGACTAGGTGTTGACTTGAGACTAAACCACTTGTTTTATCTTCTGTGTGTTTTGATTTAGTCTTTCTATGTTTTAATTCATTTTTCAAAAAACTAAATTTTACCTTGATAGTTAGTCTTGGATAATAGTTATAACAGTTTTGCCTTATTATAGTAGTTTAGAAATTTGTATCAAAACCTCATATTGATATTACAAAGAATTAATCAATCTTCTGAGAAACAATTTGAAGAGTCAAACTATTATAATTGTATTACCTTGATTTACTAGCCTGTTTTATTTTAAATTAGAGGAATCTTTTAAATAAAATTTTTAACATAAATTTTTATTGGAACTCAATTCACCCCCATCTTTAGTGTCCTACTATGAGCAACATACTATATTATTATATTATTCTAGAAAAAAATTTATTGAGGATTTATTTAAAATTATTCTAAATGCTTCTTGGTTTTGTGTCTTGGAATGTGAGGGTCTTACATGGCCTTCACTTGTTGTTTATTCAAAAACCAATTATTCATCTATAAAGATTTTGATAAAATGTTTCAAAGTAAGTTTTGAATCTAATTTAATTTCTAAAGGATGTTTTAAAATGGGTATTACGATTCCATTATTTACAGGTTTTGTTTAAAAAAATATGGTTTTTCATTGTAATTATTTAGCAGTTGGCATTATAATGTGGTTTTCTATGACATGGTAGATTTGTTGGTTTTCTATCATTTCAGGATGTGATAGCCCTACTTCTTCAATTCTATTTCTATATTTCACAACCTTGTTGGTTATCCTGTAGTGTTGGTCAATGAGGGTACCCTTGGGTAGTTTTAAGGGTTAGTTGAGGTATGAGGGGTTAGAGACTTTACGATGATTACATTGAAAGGTGAGAACATTTATGGTTTTATAATTTATTTGGATTCTTATTGATAAATATTTTATTTACCTTATATTTATGTTTTATATATTCCTTTACCATGATGTAGGAATTCAATTTTATTTTTTAAAACTAAAGGTTTTTTAAAATAATTTATATTTCTTATTTTTCAAATCACAAGGGTAATTTTAAAGTGGGTTTTTTGAAACTAGCGATAATGATTTGAATTATTAAAGATATTATCTAGATTCATGGTGGTATCTTAATGGGATTTTCCTTTCACGATGTATACATACATTGCTTGTATACATACTTGGTTATGTCTGATTCATGTAAAGGTAAAGGAGATGTGTCTGACAGTGGCACTTCATGATGCCTTTATCACCCCACAAGGAAGATAATTAGTGGTGTCCATGAATCACATATATAAGGCTCACGTGGAGTGTTTTTAGGGATCCTCAAGTGACTATATTGGGATATTGATGTATCTTCCATTTTTTCCTCCACTTTATATAGGATTTTATTTATATGATGTTATGTATCACTTTACATTTGGTTTATAAAGTGATGTTGGTTATTTACATTTTGTTACAATCTATTTGGATGATTTTTATTATTTTCAACTACTTATTGATGTGAATGGATATTCAAGGTATGAATACATCACATTGGATTTTCATGTGGGATCAGTGTGGTGGTTTATGTGATTATGAGGGTTAAATAATTCTTAAATGGTTGTATTTGATACCATGATGCTTGACACCAGCCCATGGTGACCAGGAATTCTCTTTAGGATTAGGTCATAATTTCTCACTCAAGTCATCTTTCATTAATTATCAAAGTGCATTCTCAATCTCCCCAAGATGGAGAAAAAACTAGGTAATCATATACAACAATTTGGAAATGATTTCACCATAGAAATCACATAAACCACCAAATATGTTCCCACCCAAAAATCTATCATGATGTCCATGTGCCTATGATATCCTTGAATGAAAATTAGAAGATATAAATAAAAATAATCCAAATATAGTATAACACAACATAATTAAACAACATCAATTTATAAAAAAAATAAAGAGACATATAAAATCATATAAATACAACCCTCAAATAAAGTTGAGGAATAAAGGGTAGATACATCAACATACCAACATCACTTCTCAAGGATCCCCAAAAACACTCCACATTTTTCATTTCCATTTCATCCATGGACACCACCAATTTTATATTATATAGGGTGATGAAGGAATTAAGAACCATGAACATAAGATGCAACATGTTTCCCTTTACCCACATCAAACATAACCAAGCCTGCATACACCCAATGGATGTATCCAGGGTGTGAGGTAAATAATAATAGGATACCACCATGAATCTATATAATATATTTTACAGTTACAATATTTATTATTGGTTTTAAAACACTATTTTAAAAGAACCATTTTTGATTTGTAAAAAAAGATGTAGAAATTATTTGTAAAATTATTTGGTTTTAAAAAATTCAAAAAAATTCCCACAACATTGAAAATGTATAAAAAAATCATAAAAAATATCTCAATAAAAAAAACCCAATAATAATCCAAATAAAGTATAAAACCATGAATGATCAAACATTTCAATTTAAACATCCCATGATTTCTAAAAACTTAGACCTCAACTGACCCTTACAACTACCCAAGGAATCCCTCATCAACCAGTACTATGGGTGAATCAACAAATCTATCATGTCCCAAAAATATGGTGAAGCAAAAAGGATATCACATCCTGACACGATGGATATGTAACACAACTATCAAATACTAAGAAACCATATTATAATTCCAACCACCAATAAATCAGAATACAAAAAATCCTTCCTATGAAAACTATACTTTTAAATCATAGAGTAAAAATCCAAATTTTAAAACATACTTTATAAATCAAATTGGAGTGAAAGATTTCTCTAAAACATTTTATCAATTTCATTATTGGGGAAAAAATAGTTTTATATTAACTATCAAGTAAAGGCCATGTAAGATCCTTACATTATCAAACATAAAACCATGAATCTTTCAGAATAATTATAAATCATTTTAAAAAATTGTTTATATCATAATATAGTATGATAGATTAAAAAAAATACATGTACTAAAAAGGATCCTAAAGAGAGATCCATTATGTAGAGACACCTACCTCACATATTATGAAAACAAATCTCCTGCATTAGATACCATAATAATAGATAATTAGGGATCCTCACAAGCCTTAAAACCATAATAATACACTTTATAAACATGTACCTAGTTATAATAACATCCTCCATGGACACTAGGGAAAGAGAACATGATTAAATTAGAAGAAAAATAGAATAGAGGATGATAGGATAAGAAATCGAAGAGAAATAGAGAATTTTCCTAGAACAAAATCATAGAATCCACAAGAAATTACAAAGGTTTAGGGAGGATGAAGAAATAATTTATGACGGACCCTAGGTAATGGGAATAAGAAAAAAAATTGAGTAATGGGGGTTACTAATAAACATAGGAATAATGGTAATTTTATAATTTTTAATAAATCTAGGCAGTCAAGGGGTTTGGATGCATGGATTGGGAAACCATACGCCTATAAATTGATTTTCACTAAATAGACCCAAAATATTTTTTATATACATGGTTTCCACTGACTATGCACCAACTCTGTGTTTCACTCTTACACATGAAATAAAACTGCATGTTTTTCCTAGAAAGGAGCAGGATTTGGAAACCCATATTCTAACCATGTGAACCATAATAAAAATCTCCCTCACCTATTGGTTTGGGTGAATAATTATCACTAACCATACACTAACCATTTTTCATGACCTTTAACTCTAAAAATTAATATTTTCAGCCTCAATATCACAAAATAATCTAAAATAAATAAATAAACGAATGAAATAAATTACATACCAGTGACACATTTGGTGTCAAAACCCCCTACCAAAACAAACTACCATTAGAAACCCCTATAGTTTCTAGTGGAGTATCCTAGGATAATAAATATAATAAACATGAATATTTACCATGTTTTCATCCAATGATAGTCAATAAAAAATTGAAATTTCTCTATAATCCATCATGATTAAATAAAAAAAATAGATGATAAATTTTCAAAACTAGGGATCAAAAACATTTAGAAACATGGTATTCTTGAAAAAATGGGGAGAGAAATCTAAATAACTGAAATACATAAATATTAATTCTATTATTACGGACAAAATTACTATAGAATTAGATGAAATAGAATAACCAATGTTGTTGGTGCAACAACTAAAACATGGTTATAGAGTTAAAGATGAAATTATGACCACTTGTGATTGATTTTTTCTGAAGGAAAACAAAAATGTTTAGGGAATGTTAATTTACCTAACCCTTTACCCCCCCTCTCTATTGGATGATTAAAATGTTATTGGTGAAGTCATATCCTGGCAGGAATATTTTATAAGGTCAGATACCAAGGTAAGAAAAACTATAAATATGATTTCAAATTATTCTTATTTTTATAAATATATATTCGATAATTTTTATTCATTCCTATTTACCACAAAATAATAGGAAAAAAATTATAACTAAAAAAATCATAAAAATCTAACTCGATGATTAAATATCCTATATATTACAAATTTTTGGTTAAATATGGTTAATAATGATTAGTTTTTCAGGGTTTGATCAATAATACACACCCCCAGATGTAGAAAATTTATTATTAATTTTCAATTTCATGTTTTATTTATTAATCCATAATATAGTAACCCTTATTATACTTAAGAGTGAATAATATTGGAATCCATTAAATATTTGTTTTATTTTATTTTATATTATATTTTATTAATTAAATATAGCTAAAATTATGGATAGAAGATGTTTGGATATGAGTTGATGATGTTTGAAGAAAAATTTATTAAAGAATAATAAACAACATCATGTTATTATGAGTGTTAGAAGTTGATTTTTTATAGAATGTTGATGGTAGAAAGTGGAAACTATTGGTCACCATAGGGATAAAAACAATCCATGATTTATTAGACTAAATTATGGTTTATAAATTCTAGTCGTGGTCATTGGTGTTTCAATGAGGGTGTTTTAAAATTTTGGTGGGATTCCTTGGGATAAATAACATAATCAAGTTATAGTTATGATCATGGTTGATTTTATTTTGTAATACCCCTATTTGAAATGGGTTATAGAGGCATTATGACCGTGTTATATAAGTTATTTTTTTGGATTAAAGAGAACATGATGAAACTATAGAGACCAAATCGTATCATGTAGTCAGGGTTCTCTTAATGTAATAACCCATAACCTTATTAAATTAATTAAGGAACAATTAAGGGTTTATATTGGATATATAAATATTAAAAATCTAGGATTGTTTAAATATTTTAATTATGATCAGGATAGTGGTCATTTTTAAATATTTAGGATTTATAAATTGTATAATTATGGATGGTGAGATCATTATAAAATCTCAGATTTAATGTTTTTTAGTTTTTAGAATTGAAATTTAAAGGAGGTGCCTATAGGTGACCACCGATTACCCTGTATCATATTACCATGTACTTGATAGAGTCAAGATGTGTTTTTCTTTAAATAGAGGGCATAAAGTCCTTTCACCCCTATATTTATTTAACCATATTATGTGTCCCTATAAAACTCACTTCCTCTAATCCACCCACATGCTTGGGGGAGATCCCCTTTGTCTCTCATTCTCCTTCCCATATTCCCATCTTGATCTACGACATCATATGAATTTTCAATTTTTAAATATAGTGATTTTGTTTATTGTTATTGGATAAATTATCAGAAGTTAAAATACATTCCTTAGATTACTTTCTTGGGATTGGGAGTTTCTTTTTGGGTACAAGAGGATGAAGTTCTCTCCATTTGGTTGTGAAGTTCCCAAGTAATAATTTCATTTTTTGACAATATGTACAATATGTGTTTTGTGTGGTGTTGATTTTTCTTAGAGGATTTTTATGTAACAATTTTGGGGCATTGAATTTCATTCTTAATGAAGTATCCATTTAGGTCTACAATATAATATGTTTTAGGATATTTCAATTTATATAGAAAAGGAATAGTGATCCTATAACCTGGATAACTTGAGTGTAAAAGTTCAAAGGAATCCTAAGGCTACATGTTGAAGAACAAAAAAGGAGAAGTTCAAGGGACTGTGAAAATTATATTATGACAATTGATAAACTGTTATTCAAAGAAATCAAAGTCATATGTTAGTGGGAGAGGGATCACTATATAAAACATCTTTGAGAAGTGTTGAGGTGTTTCATAAGGCCTGTAAGTTGGATAAATAGGATTTGAGTTCATTTTCATGAATTTTTGAAGATTCTAGATCCATGTAGCTAATTTCAAAGATGTAGAAAAAACATGTTTCCATTTTTTGTAATGTATCAAAAACCATATATCCAAATGATCCAAATATCTTATTTATTATGCATATGATAATTAGAACCGAAGTAATCAATTTTCCTATGGAGCTAAATGATTCATGTTGGTGATTTTTGTAACGAACCATATTTTCAAATAATATATGGATGGTTAGTTTTAAAATTTTATGCCTTAATGGGCCCTAATATTGATGTTTAATAATGTCACATAGGTCACGAGTGAAACTAGGGCTCATTTAGAGCCCGTAGCTCAAAAATTGGAAAAATAGACTGGGCTGTACGGTGTGTCTATAACAGTGTGACCCAGGGCACATGACCATATAGCCAGTTGAAAACATGTGACATAGTCTATTTGCACGGTTTGTGCATAGTTACTCAAACTTTTCCCCTAACCATGTAGGGTGCCCTTCTCTATACACAACCATTCATGGTTTGTGCATGGTTTGACTAAACATGCACCTAAAATGTGTGCTTTGATATTTTTGCCATTTTTTACCTCCACTTAAACATTAATACCTATTTATCTTTTCCCTTTCTCATTCAGTGGAAATAAAATATTCTTATCCTCCCTTTGAGCTCAAAGACACATAAAACGAGGCATCCATATAATTTCTCTATCTGGTGTCCAATATTCAATCCATCGGAAGCATTAGATCTATCTCAGTAGGCACCCCTATTCTCTCAAATCCTATCAAAGTTTATCTTACCATTCATTGTGCTATTTAGTTGAAGTCTCTTTTGATCCCTTTATAGGGAATTTGATTTTTTCTCTGATCTCTTTCAACCTACTATGAATATGTTGCCGATACTGGGTGAGGATTCATCTATGGGCTTGAGGTAGGTGGTCACATTATTTTCTCATTGAGTTTCACCTTTTTGTAATTATGCCATCATTCTGCATGTCAACCTTTTCTGAGAATCTCTATTATATTGATTACCTCATGTATAATTGACCCTTTCACCAAGATACATGTTAATTTATTCCTGTCAAGATTTTTATAGGCTATATATACCTTATATGGTCACCCCATGGGTGTGCCACTTGAAATTGACTATTTTTGGCCAAATGGTTCAAAATTACCAGAACTTCCATGAACCTTTTGATTTAGTTTTAAATGAAATTTCCCCTAATACATGTGTAATAAATGGAACCCAAATCACATATTAGGTGTTTGGTCATCATGTATATGGAATTTCCTAAGTAGTCATATGCCTTGTTTCTCATGACAACTTCCCTTGACACTTGAGCCTTTGAAATGAAATTACCATACCTTAATGAACTAAATAGGATGGATATGTTGAATGTATAGGTTTTTATAGGATGTGATACTCTTCATTGTTACCCTTATTTAAATTATTTGGATTAATAAAATTAAATGGTTTAAATGGAATGGAATGTAAACGATGACGAGGACATGCCTTTTGATTTTGTCTTATTAAATCATTATATTGAATTGCATTTCCCTAAATGTAATTGAATTTTACTAAGGGGAAATATGATAGGTATTGCCTCATGTACTGAATTATATATATATATATATATAACCATTCCATTGATAATTTTTAATTGAAATTCATAATAGTTTATTCCTTATGTATTATATTATGAATGATTATTTTTCTTCTGTGTATATAGGCTATATGAAAGAAATGGATGGGAGGTAATGCCCCATGCGAGTTATAATTATAATACACCTTTAAAGAGGTTGTAGATGATGGTAAGAGGTATTTATCTAGGATGAAAATCATTGTCCTTACATTGGGTGTTGATCATAGAATCTCACACCAGTGATACTATATGGGTGGTGGGCTTTACACACCACATTCTATAATAGAGTGTTTCCATGGTGGCTCACTCACTGTCCCAAGTGTTGTAGCTTGGTTTCTCTCACTCTATTGGGATGTTGAGAATGGAACCTATTGCATGAACTTTTAGGATATTAATATTGGTTATGGATTCCTGATTTATGCTCTGGTCTAGTACAACACTACTATTCAAGGTATATGGCCATTAGGCATCCACAGACACTTGGATCATATTGGTGGATGCAATATATAACTAATATATATATATATATATATATATATATAGTGACGTGATTAGACACATATTCCATCCATGATATGAAGTTGGCAGACCCACCAAGTGTTCTTTGGGAACCTGAGTGGGCTGGTAATCTAAATCTGCATTTCTTTACTTATTTGGTTATACCTACACACTATTAGTTATGAGCACTACTCAGATTACATGTAGAAAGTATTGGTGGTGTCCTAATAAAATTTTTATCTCACACCCAACTCAAGATTCCTTAGGTACCCAAGAAGATTATATATATGTAGGTATTGATAAGGGAAATGGATCTTCTATAGATTGTTAACTCACTTACCTAGTTAGAGATTAGGAAAAAAGGATCAGGTATAGGCTCGAGATACTTATGGAGCTATTTTTTTCCTTTTTTTATTTTAGTATTATTATATATAATTCTTGTATCATCATGTTACCTTCTATATTACAACATTCCACACATCTATTTATCATACACTTAGAGGCTTTTCATTTTTATATTCAGTTGTTCATTTTATATATTCTTCTTCTTATACATCTTTTATGTTTGTTAACCCTTTAGTTTTTTACTGATTTTGATTGTTTTTGTTATGTTTCAACTGTAGATTGTTATATGTGTATCTAATTTTCTACTCTGACATGAGTGTATAGTATCCCCACCATACCAACTTCTCACCCTCACTAATAGTCGGCATCCTCTGGCATATAGGGAGGCACACTTGAGACCATGTGACTCACCAGCTCAGGGATCAAATTAATTGTATCCTGGGTCGGTATGTATCAAAGAGGTATTAGATAAGTTTCCTTTATTGCTTTACTATTTGGAGACAATATATTAGAGACTAGGAACGCTTGGAACATGGTTATAATTTGTGCTTGGGTATTTCAAACCCATGTTCGAGGTAAAGGGCAGGTTTGCGTAATTATAATTATTATTCTTCTTTTTCCAGTTATTATTGACATGACTTCACTGTGGGGATACACACATGGTCTCTAATGTTATTAAAAGTAAAGTCATTAAAATTATGATTTTATTACTAGGCCAGATGAAATGTGTGAGTTACATTAGACCATGCATCATTGTTAGGCATGCTAGGAGAAATAATTCATGCATTTTTAAATGTCACATATATTTTTAGCATGCATTTTCTTGCTTCATGTTATTAGTGCCTTAATTATATTGAATTTTTATGATGCTTCTCAAAGGTATTCGATAACGTAATTGATACTTAAGGTGTCTGATTTAGTCTAAAAGTGTTTTCCTAATTTGGTTAAAGCAGACACCTTAAGCATTCAATTATCACACATTGAGCTATGGACCATCGGTCGTATGAGATGGAATGTGTTGTGGAATGGGTTAAGTGGATGTTGTATTTTGCTTCATAAGTAGTATGGTCCATTATGGATCATAAATGGTAATCCACTAAATTCAACCATTTAAAGATGTTTAAATATGTTTAAACAAGAACAATATTAAAATGAATATGATTCCCAATTTGAAACAACCATATTATATATCCATCATAGTGACTTCAACCCTAACCTAGCCTTAGCAGTGGGTAGTGGTTGTATCGTGTGTTCTTATGGTATGTTATATCATCTAGACCTAGATTTTGAATTAGGTATAGTGGAATATTTATTTTTGTAGGAAGTATTTTCATCCATCCTAGTTTCTTGAATGGAATCTTCCCAGCTTCTTAATTATTTTCTGAGGCATGTGATTCAAATTTTAGTTTCATTCCATGATGACATCCTCTAGTCATGTGACCTGATGGTGGAATTAATCCTGTTCATGAGGAGGTAGGTTGTGAGCCCCCAATGATTCCTCCTGTAGAGATAATTATGGTTCCTCTTCCATTTCTAGATATGGGCATTGATGCCCAGTTCTGATAGGTTTTTCTATATATGATTCATTCTTTGCAAGTTGTAGTTCGTCCTTCCTTGAGTATGGAAGAGTTGAATCTTAAGTTTCAGCAATAACATCCTCCCACCTTTTTAGGGGATGACATAGCACATTCTATGGAGTCTCAGATCAAAATAATTCTATCTATATTTGAGCATTAGAGATTCCTCTAGAGTGGATGGTTATGATAGTGGCATATATTCTATGCGACTCAACTGAGTGGTGATGTGATGTTATAACCTAGGAGGATCGACATCATGATATGATTTGGGATAACTTCCATATGGTCCTCTATAACTATTTATTTCCCCAGACTCCGAGGGATGACAAATCTATAGATTTTATGAATAAGTTGTGGGGGAACATGTCAGTTATGGAATACTATACTTGTCTCATAGTACTGTAGCAATTCACTTCCACTATAGCTGCTGATGATCTTTTGAATGATAGAAAATTTGAGGATGGGATGGTTTACACCATTCAATCATAGGTCAATGTGTCCAGGTTAATGAAAATTTCATAAATTATCAACTAGAACCTAATTACATAGAGGAATTTGAGGGATTATAAAGGTGAAAGTTAGGGTAGTTTGGAACCCAAGGCTTCTAGTGGTTCTTCTTCTGGAAGAAAGTGGTGTTTCAAGACTACTTGAAGAGGTAGAAGTTGTCAGGCTCCTCATGTAGATAGTTTTCTTATCTTCTAATAGTGTGGAAAGCCCAGACATGTCAGGTCTCATTGTACACAGGATCCAGCCGAGTGAAGAGGTTGTGGAAGGATGGGACATATCTAGTGTTTCTGTAGGAATTTCCCTTCAGTACCAAGCAAGTGGGGATCTTCACCTACTCCTTAGTCAGAAGTGAGGCCAGCAGGATCACGTCAGGTAGGTAGCTGGAATACCACTATTAGATTAGGTTGGGGTGCTGATTAAGGAAGAGGTAGTCAGAATTATTATTCTCAACACCTTAAGATTGGGTTTTCTCATGGAAGTAAGAGAGTAACTCATGGTCATGGTACATGCCAGTTATATGCAGTCAAGGTTACACCATAAGAGGGGAGCTCTAGAACTTCTATAGTTTAGGGCACTATTCTAGTAGCCTTCACTTTAGTGTTTACTTAATTTGACACATGTGCATCTGAATACTTTATATCTGAGACTATAATGGGAAGTATAATCCATGATATAGAGCACATTAATGGAGTTTTGACACTAGACACACTGTTAGGTTTCCTTTTAAGAGGGAATTTATCATTATTGGGATTATTCCCTTGGGATAAGCAGTTACCTTTTCATGTGGAATCCGTACATCCTCTACATGATGGAATTTGACGTAATAATTGGGATAGACTGGTTAGTTCTCTATAGAATCTATATTGACTGATATAATTGGTGTAAGAACCCGGGTTTTTGGAACGGGTCAAAATTCCGGCCCTGTTTGAATTTCGACTCGCTTTTGAGAAAAACTAGAGAAATTGGACTTTTCAAAGTTAAAATTTTGAATTTGGGGAGGTCGTGAAGGTGTGCACTATTGGGGAACGGTCTGAAAAAACCATACAGACAAACCGTGCGAAGTCTCTGGGTGAGACAGTGGGCTCCGCACGGGCGGCACATAGTTTGCCAAACCATGCGGGTTGGCCGTACGAAGTTCCTGGGTGAGGCAGTGGCAACTGCACGGTTTGATAAACCATGTGGGTTAACCATGTGGCCACTTAAAATTAGGGTTTTTAAGTTTCGTTCCACCTGGGAATTTCTATTCTCCTCGTTTTTTTCCTTCAACTCGGGGCTTACGAGGG
This sequence comes from Viscum album, assembly GCA_963277665.1. NCBI lineage: Eukaryota > Viridiplantae > Streptophyta > Magnoliopsida > Santalales > Viscaceae > Viscum > Viscum album. The sequence continues at coordinate 1,819,451,607 of OY728132.1, forward strand.
GAGAGACGACCAGACCTTCAAATCCCTCCCGGATCTTCGTCTGAACTCCATTTCGAACATCGTTTGATGCATTAGAACCCCCTAGGTAAGGACTTGATTCCACTTGAGCCGTTCTTCTTTATTTCTATTCTAGAATGAGTTTTAGGGGTTTGATCAGTTTTTATTATTTTGTAGATCTACCGCATTTTATCCCAAAGTGGCAGCTGATATCGAAGGAGTAACATCGTACTAGTACGAGGTAGGTGGTGAATACCTTCTTTCATGTTTTCGTGGAAATTTGGGTAGCACATCCTTCGATGCATTTTTGGGTATTTTGAGAGAGACCCTAATTTATATGCTATTTAATTTTAAATTGCTTATTTGACCTATGGGATACCTTGGGTATTCCATTTTTCCTATTTTGATTCAGCAAGGCCGGGCGAGAGGCTATTGCTCACATGGGGCATTCTGACCAGGGTTTCCAAAATGATAACACTTGAATTGTATTAGTTTAAACTATTAGGTTTAGTTATTTAAACATTGATATTAATTGTTGGAGACCTTAGAAACTTCAGTGCTGGTATGGGACAACACTTTCTTAGTGAAACTCATCTGTCTAGATGGTTTTTCCTGTTATTTGTTATGTTTAAATGTGTTTTATATGTATTTTCTTAATTGAATCTGCTGGAACCTTTGGGTTATGATGGGCATGGATCGGGTTACTTAGGGTGGTTTTGACCATGGGATTGGGCATCATGGACGTCAGTTTGAGGCAGTATGATTGTTAGGTTGGGCATGGACCGGGTTACTTGGATGGAGAGGCTATCAAACTTGAGCGGCACAGTCACAGAGACAAGAGGTGTCAGATGTGTGGTGGATTAGGTACTATTTGGAGATTACCGCTCACCTGGAACTTTGAGTAGTGTGCACACATAGATACTCGGTGATGAGGTGGTTTTGACCACTCGTGTGGGTAGAGACCCCTGTAGATGCGGTTTAGGTATTTTGGTTGGGGGTGCTTTCCGTAGAAAGCTACGTGGGAGGTGAGGAGCCTCTAAGGGATAGCTTTAAGTCTATCAGGTTGGGGGCTGAGGCTCGCCATATTTTGAGATCATGTATTGTTGTCCCTCCAGTTACTTATTTGAGGGTGGATATCATCGTCCCTCCGATTACTTTATTTGAGGGCAAACATCACTGTCCCACTGGTTATTTATTTGAGGACAGGAATTGTTGTTCCTCCGTGTTACTTCTTGGGCATGCCTTCGGGACGTCGATACTTGAGGCACGAGGTGTCAGGAGGCACAAGGTGCCAGGTTACTATTCTTGGGCATTCCTTTGGGACGTCGGTACTTGAGGCACGCGGTGTCAGGTGGCACATGGTGTCGGGATACATGACAGAGATTCCAGCATTGGCCGAAGCAGGTGACACTCCATGGTGGCCATTCAGCACCAGTGGAGTTTGTGTTTATTTGTGCATTGTACTATTTAATATTTTTCCTTATAAATGCATTCATTCTTAAACACTTATATTAGGTACGCACCGTTGGGTGGTATCCTACTAAGATTTGTCTCACACCCTGCACATGCCCTTCTGGACGCATGCAGACTTTATGGATTTACGTGCAGGAAAGAGGCCAGCTTTAGGAGCTGGGCTGCATTAGTTGTTGCATGAAGATGGCATGTACCTTAAGGTCTTGTCTAGATGGAGTTTACTTTGTTCTGTTTTCATTCCTGTATTAGCATGCTTGCTATGTAGCTACAGTTGGTTAGCCATTGGCGCCCCTTTTGTGTATTGACTTGCTATGGATGCATGTTTGGTTTGTTAGTTGTTACTAGTGATTAGAATGCCGTTGTGTTTACTTTTCACTGCTATTATTATATTTATTGCTTCTGCTATTTATTGTTATTGAATGTGCTTCAGCTCTACGGGTCTAGTTCGAGTCTGCTGAGTCATTTGTTTTGCTGCATCATTATTATTATACTCGGACCAGTACCATTATTATCCTCCGAGAGGGTACAACCTCCCCACTATACCTATAATACCCTCACTGCTAGTCGACAGCCTTTGGTGTTCGGGGAGGTATGCCTAAAGTCGTAACACCTGAACCATTTAGCACTGTTCGGGAGGCTGTTCGGGTCCGGGTCGTTACAAAATGGTATCAGAGGAGTTCTTAATAGGGATTTAGTAGCAGAGCCTTGCTGACTACTAATGAGTTTAAGACTTATCTTTTATTTCTACTGGTTTTACTATTTTGGATATGGTAGACTAGAGATAGGTTGTTACTAGGACTAGGTTTCTAGATTGTGCTTGGGTGCCTGCAGCCCCAGGTATGAAGGATGGACCAAGTTACCTTGGGTGGGAATTGTTGTTTTCTTTTTCTCATATTACAGTTTATATGATTTCCACCTTATTGGCTCACTTGGTGTGTGATGTTATTGATTGCGATATGTAACCATTGACCCAGTGCGGTGAGGGAGAATTGGACCTTGGCCCGGTATGGTAATGCTTGTTTGTTTGGCTTTTGATATGAACATTTTTAGGGTATTTCAATTTCATAATTGCACGTATGCTTTGTGAAGTAATAATACCATGTGAATAAAAAAAATCAATTTCCATGCTTTATATGCTTTGAAATGTAAAAGGTGAAATACCTAATATAATTTCTTGTTGTTGCAATTTGTATTCCATGATTTATATTGTATAATTTCATGTGGCAGGATATTTGGATCTGGCTCTTATGAGAGCAAGCAGGTACTATCGGTTGAGGTGATTTTGATCACCAGGATTGGGCGACTTGGTCGCTGGTTTGAGGCAACATTGGTTGTCAGGACGGGCCTGACCTGAGGTACTTTTGATACTTGGCTCTGTTAAGGGAAGGTAAGGAGGCCATGAGGCCGGGATGCCGTGGGGCATGGGTTTCAGTGGGGAAGAGTAAGGGTAGTAGTTATGAACTGCCTTTTACTGCTTTCTTATCTATGTTGAATATATATTGTTATATATATATATGGGATGTCTGACCATTTATGGTATTCAGTGGGTTCCTTTTAGCTGAATCAGATGGAGTGTCAGGTGAGTGAGGATACAGTGCCACAGGTGCAGGATCAGGTTCAGGATTCGGTACAGGCAGAGCATGAGCCGCAGATACATGCTCAGAGATAGGAACATGTTCAGGATCTAGTTCAGGTAGGGCAACAGCCAGGTTTGGCAGCGTTCAGACCATGGCTCGACGAGCAGCTCCGAGCTAGCCTGGTACATGTCTTGTAGGGGATCGACAGAGGCGCACAGGGTACAAAGCCATCTATGGCATATCTGACGCGGGAGTTCCAGTAGCAGCACCCGCCGCTTTTTCAGGGTGAGGTTGGTCCACAGGTGGCTGAGAACTGGATAGAGAGCATGAAGATGATCTTCGAGCAGCTCGAGACGCCTTCAGGGCGGAGGGTCAAGCTGGCGACGTATATACTGAGAGGACATACGAAGCGTTGGTGGGATGTGTAGGTTCATGCTCTCAGACATGAGGGGATGGCATGAAAGGACTTCGAGGATAAGTTCTTTGAGCACTTTTACCTAGATACACTGAGAGATGAGAGAGCTTGGAAGTTCTTGAGTCTTCAGCAGGGAGACATGTCCGTCATGGACTATGTAGCTACCTTCACAGAATTGTATCGCTTTGCACCCGGTATGGTAAGAAATGACGCAACTAGGGTGAGGCACTTCAAGGATGGATTACGAAACGCCATTCAGATCTAGGTGAATATTTTCAGGCTGGGTTCTTTCTCAGAGGAAGTGAACCAGGCACTCATAGTAGAGGGAAACTAGAGGGATATGCCCCAGGTTAGCCGGATGATGGCTTCAGGTGATGGTTTAGATAACAGAAAGTGAGGACGGGATGAGTTCTATCAGGGAGGTCAGGCCAATGACTCAGCTAGACCACCTCATGGTAGTTCTTCAGTGATTTTCTTTCAGTGTGGACAACTAGGACATGTTCGGACTCAGTGTGATAGGCCTACAAAGGAGTGTCGAGCATGTGGATAGGTCAGACATCTTGAGAGGTTTTGCAGGCAGCCTTTCCAGACAGCCGGCAGACAGGGACCAGGACAGATGGTGGCATCCAGAGTTGGTTTAGGTTTGGTACCAGGAGAGGGTATCCGAGGTTCAGCTGCACGTGGAGGACGTGAAAGAGACATCGGGACCCAGCTGAGGGGCCAGTGGCTGGTGGTCGGAGCAACACCATAGGGAGGTCAGACATTAGGCAGCTGTACTTCAGGCCAGGTGCATGCCGTGGAGCTCCCGGAGGTAGAGCAGGCTGGTGAGCTGATGACCGTTAGAGGTACACCATGGGTGTGGCCGTGATTTCCTTGTTCTCTTTTGGCATGATCTATAGAGGCATGTCCATTTTGAGTGCACAAGGTGCACATGTTTTATGTGGACTGACTAGATGCTGGTCAGTGGGTTTGGCACCATCTCAAGTGTATGATATATTTATATAAACATGTATGAGGTTCCATGGGCATCGGGGCATCGAGGATGTGGGTTACTTGAGGTTCCATAGGAATCAGGGCATCGGGGATGCAGGTTTCTTTAGATGCTGTGGGCATCGGGGCATCGAGTATACGGGTTACGTGAGGTTCTAGGCACCAAGTTTGTTTTGAGCATCAATGGGATGCATGACCACGTGGAGGCGTACACCAATGCGGTGCAGGATGAGTTTGGGTGTCGGAAATGACACGGGGGTGCCAATGAGTCACAGGGGTGATGATGCGTCACGAGAGGACCTTGAGTCTAGAAACAGGTTAGTGAACCTTGTTTTCTTTAAGTTTTGTTGGGTTGAGACTGGGTTAGGAAATTCCTAAGGTGGAGAGTCCCTTAAGGAATTTGGCCGAAACCTTTGAGACCTGGGTAGTCCGGGTTACCTTGAGTGAGGTGGTGTGTTCGGTTCCATCTCTAGGTTTTATTTGATAGCTCGGGGATGAGATATGTTTAGGTGGGGAGTTTGTAAGAACCCTGGTTTTTGGAACGGGTCAAAATCTCAACCCTGTTTGAATTTTGACTCGCTTCTGAGAAAAACTATAGAAATTGGACTTTTCTGGGTTAAAATTTTAAAGTTGGGGAGGTCGTGCAGGTGCACACGGTTGGCGCACGATTTGAACAAACCATGCGGAAAAACCATGAGAAGTCTCTGGGTGAGACAGTGGGCTCCGCACGGGCGGTGCACGGTTTTCCAAACCGTGCGGGTTGGTTGTGCGGAGTTCCTGGGTGAGGCAGTGGAAACCACACGGTTGGCGCACAATTTTCTAAACTGTGCGGGTTAACTGTGCGACCACTTAAAATTTGGGTTTTTATGTTCCGGGCCACCTGGGAATTTCCATTCTCCTCTTTTTTCTTCCTTCCACTCAGGGATTACGCGGGGATAGATGGATGGACCTTCAAATCCCTCCTGGATCTTTTTCTGAACACCGTTTCGAACATTGTTTGATGCATTAGAACCCCATCAATAAGGCCTTGATTCCTCTTGTGCCATTCTTCTTTATTTATGTTCTAGAATGAGTTGTAGGGGTTAGAGCGGTTTTAATTCTTTTGTAGATCTACCGCATTTTATCCCAAATTGGAGGGTGATATTAAAGGAGTAACATCGTACTAGTACGAGGTAGGTGGTTCATACCTTCTTTCATGTTTTCATGGACATTTGGGTAGTGCGGCCTTCGGTGCGTTTTTCGGTATTTTGAGAGATACCCTAATTTATCTTCTATTGCATTTTAAATTGCTTATTAGACCTATAGGATACCTTGGGTATTACTTTTGTCCTATCTTGATTGAGTAGGGACGGGCGAGAGGTCATTGCTCACATGGGGCATTCTGACCGGGGTTGCCAAAATGATAACACTTGAATTTTATTGGTTTAAACTATTAGGTTTAGTTATTTAAACCTTGATATGAATTTTTGGAGACCTCAGAAACTTCAGTGCTGGTATGGGACAACACTTTCTTAGTGAGACTCATCTGTTTATATGGTTTTTCCAGTTATGTGTTCTGTTTAAATGTGTTTTATATGTATTTTCTGAATTGAATATGTTGGAACCTTCGGGTTGTGATGGGCATGACCTGGGTTACTTTGGGTGGTTTTGACCACAGGATTGGGCATCATGGACGTCGGTTTGAGGCAGTACGACTGTCAGGTTGGTCGTGGCTCAGGTTACTTGGATGGAGAGGCTATCGGACTTGAGCGACATGGTCGCAGGGACACGAGGTTTCAGATGTGTGGTGGCTTAGGTACTATTTTGGTGATTACCACTCACCCGGAACTTTGAGTACTGTGCACACATAGATACTCTGTGATGATGTGGTTTTGACCACTCGTGTGGGTATAGACCCCCGTAGATGCATTTTAGGTATTTTGGTTGGGGGTGCTTGCCGTAGAAATCCATGTGGGAGGTGACGAGCCTCTAGGGGATAGCTTTGAGGCTATCGGGTTGTGGGCTGAGGCTCGCCGTGTTTTGAGGGAAGGTATCGCTGTCCCTCCGGTTACCTATTTAAGGGTAGATATCGTCATCCCTCCGGTTACTTTATTTGAGGGAAGACATCGTTGTCCCTCCGGTTATTTATTTGAGGACAAACATCGTTGTTCCTCCGGGTTACTTCTTGGGCGTGCCTTCGGGACGTCGGTACTTGAGGAACGAGGTGTCAGGAGGCACAAGGTGCCAGGTTACTTGTAACATCCTGAAATTTTATGAGAAATATATATTTTTTTATGTCTTATGTTATACGCAACACCAAAGGAATCTTTAACTACACACAACACTGGTTTGGCTTGCGTTACACGCAATCGTGACCTTCCTCGATAGCGTCTGTAGTATGCAATACCGGGTTTCACTAAACAATGATATATTGTTATAATATTATTATGGAATAGCCGTTATGAATAGTATTAACTAAAATTTTAATTTTATAACATTATTATTTATCTTACACATTTTCTAAAACATGGTATGTGAATCAAATAATTTTTTCGGGTAAAATAAGTATTTTTCAAAAAATGCAGTTTTGTCACCTTTTGATGGCGCACCCACTTTAAATATAGTTTTTGAAAGGTTTATAAGTTCAATTTGAAAAAAAAAATTTATTCTTTGGAATTAGGATATAAAAATTTACTTTGGATAAAATTTTCATATTATTCGGATAACATTCATATTTTAATGAATAGTAAAAACATGCTATATTTTAATTAAAAACAAATTTTTTCGTCACAATAATTTATATGGTTAAATTATAATATTTAATGGTTTTAAAGTATAAATAGAATATATTTTTTACCATTTAATATAATTTATGTCATTACCATTAATTTTACATTGAATTCATAGGTAAAAACATTTCAATCTTTGGCAATGTTTTAACTTTTAAAACCTGTTTTCTTAACAACGAGATTAATTTTAAATTAATTACTGCAAATTCTGGGTTTTGAATTTTGAAAAATGGATTATGTATTTGAATTAAGTTAGTCCAAATTATGTTAATAGGTTACTTTTATTTTTTTGATATTATGAATAGTAACTATGATAAATTTTATTTACTGTAGTTAAAGGTAAATCGGTTAATTAAGGGTAAAAATAAGATTATAAAATTATCCTAAAGCCTGCCAAAATTCTATTGGATGACTAAAAGTATACCCATATCACCTAATGGTTGGAATAGATTAATTTTATGGACTTTTGACCATGAAAATAATTTAATTATTATTAAAACCAAAGAAAGTGACGACATGTCACTCTCTTAAACATTATATGTATAATAATTTTAATTTAGTGATAAAATTCATGAAACTTCGAACATGAATAGTCTAAAGAAATATAATAAAATTATCTACATCATGTGAAATTATTTATAATTTTTAGTGATTAAATAATTATAATTAAAGGTGACACAATAGTGATGTTGAAATTATTTTATCGATTGAAATATCAATTAAATGGTTTTAAAAATATTAAAATAAATATTTTATGAACTATTTAATGCGCTCAACTAATTTTATAGATAAATATGACATGTTATGAATCTATTAAATCTTTTAGTTCCAACATATCTCTTGTGTGGATTTTATTTAAATTCAAATAAATGAATAGTGTCAAAATTGACACTATTGTTATTTTTAAAAAATAACATAATATAAAATGGTTTAAAAGACAAAAATATATTTAAAAATTATAAATTAAAATTTATATGGTCTAAAATGTCATAAATTATCCAATTATAGACAATTCACAACACATAAGTAATTATTTATAACAATTTAAAATTTAGAATCTTATTACCACAAATAAAATTAAATAGATTAAATAAGGTTAAATCAAGTTGATAAGGTTTAAAATAAATTCCCAACATGTATAATTTTATTTGTTGATGATATTACAACCCTATCTCATCTAGGATTTGGATTTGAGTCATTTTTGAAGTTTTTATGTGAGGTTTGAATTTATTATAAATTAATATTTTTGAGGTTTCCAAAGGTGCCCCTCTCTTACCTTATAAAAGGGCACCTTATCCCTCTCCTCTTTAGACAAATTTGAGCCTTCAAGCTCGGCCAACCCCTGACCATTACTCTTCTCAACTTCCCTAGTAATATTCTGAAGGTTCTGGTCTTCTCAAAATACCAACTGTAGTCCCTTAAGAGGAAGTTTAAAGGAGGCACGTCGAGGAAGAGGTAATCTCTTCTACAGATTCTTTCAAGTTTCTTCCTTATTATACTTCCACTTATTTAGTTTTTTCATTATAAACTAATAAAATAAGTATCACTCATATACTGATATGTTATTATAAATATTAAACAACCCTATTTCATCTTCAATCCATCCTACGGAAAACAAAATCACCGCGCGTGCGTACATACTGAATATCGTCTCCACGCCGTGGTGTAATCTGTTTTCCACCACCACCTTACTTGGATGGGTATAATGGTGTAAATAAATAACTATATATGATTATTGTAAAGTGATATTGATTCTGAAATATTATACATACACTTCAATACAATTCCACGATCATGGGAATGATATCATCGTTCATGCGTACGTACGACCTACCGTCTCCACGATGTGATGCGACTCGTTCGACATGATCTTTATTGAATAATGATTATATAAATGAATTTAATGAATAAATATGATATATATTACACTAATACCATTATTTAAATGATTTCTCTATAACCTAAAGAGAAGAAAAAGAATTTATTCGACAAAACATGCATAAGAACATAAAGCAATGAACACCCGAATAACAAGTAACAATATTACTAAAAAGAAGATAAGAACATGACCATATATGATATCATAACAATGAATATGATTCTATAATAAGTCAATGACATTATTTAAATCATTATACATGAGGTTCGGATACGTACAAAGCATATCGGACCTAAGGTAATGGAAAATATCGCAATCTAAATTTTTATCCGATATTGTTTATACTTCGGTATTTACTGGGACATATTTATCATCCAAATCCATGTTTTCTCAATATGTAATATTATTTCTATCCTCCTACAATTTTTTAAATCCAATTTTACATATTGGTGAATTTTTAGTAAATGATATTAAAGGAATCTTTTTTTGTTTTCAGTACGAGATACTTTTTAACTTTTCCGGCCAAAGTACGAGAAGAATGTTTTTTTTAACTTATACGACATGAATGGATTTTTATGATTTAATAGAAAATTATTTACATGAAGCTTACTTTACATGTTTTCAAGTTTTATTTTTAATTAACTTCTTTTAGTTTAAAATTGTATGACATATTAAGAAAGGAAAAATGTTTTTGAAATAGAAAGGATATTTTCCTCAAGAATGGAGTTCAAGTGTTTTATCAAAATTATTTTCCATCTAAGATAATACAGGGTTCTATTTCTATCCCTATTTTTACATTGATTTGATTATGTTATGATGGAATTATGTCCTTTTATCTTATATGGTTTATGTTATGATGGAATGATGGTTAAGAATCCCATTTTTATTACATGGGTTATGCTATGATATATGACTTATGGTTTTTGTGGCACACATAAGAATGGTTTCATTATGAGATGGGTGTGACCTATATCTCCCTCCAATTCATTGGGTAAAGATTTATGTCTCATGAGATAGACATGGCTGGAACAGAAAGTTAATCTGGTTCAGTGATACAGGACTGGAACGAGGAATGAACTCGGTTCAGAAATGGACTTTGTCCATTAAGATAGTCTTGGAAATGAGTCTTGACTAATAAGAAATGATTTTCTATGATTATGTGTATATTCCACAAATTTTCATGTTTTATTTTATGATTATTGGGATTACATTTCACTACTATGATTTATCCCATGTTATGATATTATGATCTCTTTTGCAGGTTAAGATTTTAGAAATGTTATGTTCTTATGAATATGATATTTCCTTTGTTTACCCTTACTGAGAATTTGAGCTCACCCTGTTGTATGTTTTATTTTACCCAGGTCAAGAAGAAGGGTATTAAGTAGGATATGCCAAAAGGGACTCTAGATATGATGAAATAAATGGGATACAATGTAGATTCTTTGTGAACTAGTTGTTTATGTTTCCCAGTTTCTAAAGACACTATACCTATACGGTCCTACCATGGTTTTGTTATATGTTGTAATAAGTATGCTTAAATTATGAAGTAATAAAAATGTATGTAAAGTATGGGTCATTATATTACTATTATTGGGCATGACTTCGAGACGTTGTTACTTGAGACACACGGTGTCAGGTGGCACATGGTGCCGGGCTACATGACAGAGATTCTGGAATCGGCCAAAGCAGGTGACACTCCATGGTGGCTGTTGAGCACCTGTGGAGTTCATGTTTATTTGTGCATTGTATTTTTTACTATTTTTCCTTATAAATTCATTATTTCTTAAACTCTTATATTCTGTATGCATCGTTGGGTGGTATCCTACTGAGATTTGTCTCACACCATGCACGGGCCCTTCGGGACGCGTGCAGACTTTATGGATTTACGTGCAGGAAAGAGGCCAGCTTCAGGAGCTGGGATGTGTTAGTTGTTGCATGGCGATTGTATGGACCTTGAGGTCTTTCCTTGATGGAGTTTACTTTGTTCTATTTTCATTTGTGTATCAGCATGATTGTTATGTAGCTACAATTTGTTAGCCATTGGCGCCCCTTTTGTGTATTGACTTGCTATGGATGAATGTTTGGTTTGTTAGTTGTTACCAGTGATTAGCATGCTGTTGTGTTTACTTTTAACTATTGTTGTTATATTTATTGCTTCCACTGTTTATTGTTATTGAATGTGCTTCCGCTCTGCTAGTCTGGTTCGAGTCTGCTGAGTCATTTGTTTTGCTGCATCGTTATTATTATACTCGGACCAGTACCATTATTATCCTCTGAGAGAGTATAGCCTCCCCACTATACCTATAAGACCCTCGCTACTAGTTGGTAGCCTTTGGCGTTCAAGGAGGTGCACCTAAGGTCGTAACACCCGAACCGTTTAGCATTTTTCAGGAGGTTGTTTGGGTCTAGGTCGTTACAATTGTAGGGTGATGTTTACATCACCATAGGGTGGTAAGAACATGAATAAGGGTGAATGGGATGTCAGTGTGACATGAGTAGAACCTGAGAGATAGAGGATGATTAATATGACAGCTCATATCACGAGTCTTTTCATAGATGATTAAGGGTTAGAAAAAATTATATTTACTCCTATATTGGAGTGTTTTAGAGATTCCTTTCATAATGACAACCCTAGTATACCTCTGATTCCCATGACACCTTCTCTTGACATTTAATCCTTTGAAATGAAATTGTCATGCCTTAATGAACTAAATGGGTTGGATATGATTAATATATTGGTTTATATTGGATGGACTACTATTTGTGGTTACACTTATTTAAATTAATTGGAATAATAAAATGATATGATTTAACTTGAATGAAATATAAAGGATGATGAGAATATTTCTTTTGATTTTGAATTATTAAATGATTTTGTTTAATTGAATTACCGTAAATGGAATTGAATTTGACTAAGGGGACATGTGAGAGGTATTTTCACATGTATTTAATTATATATATATATATATGACCATTCAATTTATAATGTTTAATTGAAATGAATAAGAGGATATAAATTATGTATTATATTATGAATGATTATCGCTCTTCTATGTATATGGGATTTATCAAAGAAATTAATGGGAGATAATTCCCCATTCTAGTTATAATTATAATACAAATTTTAGAGTGTATGTGTACAATGGTAAGGGGTTTTAACTAAGGATGGAAATAACACTCCTTTAATTGAGTTTTAAGCATGGAATCTCGCTCTAGTGATACTATATGGGTGATGGTATGTACGCTCCATGTTCCAAGATAGAGTTTTTCCATGGAAGCTCACTCATCATCTAGAGTGTTGTAGAGTGGCATCTCTCAATCTATTAGGGTATAGGGAAATGTACCTTATTCCATGATATTTTTGTCTTGTCAAACTAGTTATGGATGTCAGAGTTACACCCCGGTCCAGTCCAACTGTAGTATTCTAGGTATATGTCCATTAGGCATCCACACACACTTGGTTCATATAGGTGGATTCAATATAGAACTAATATATATATATATATATATATATATATATATATTAATAATAATTTTATATATAGTGAGATGATCATACACATATTATATCCATGAGATGAAGCATATAGACCCACCAGGTGTCCTTTAGGAACTTGAGTGGGATGGTAATATAAGTCTTCATTCCGTTACTTATTATGTTATACATGCACACTATTAGTTACAACCACTAATCGGATTACATGTAGACACCATTGATGGCGGCCTAATGATATTTTTATCACACTCCTTACTCAGGATGCCATTGGTACCTGATAAGATTATCTATTTGTAAGTATTGATAAATTAAAGTACCCTGTTACAGGTTGTTGACTCGCTTACCTAGTTGGATCTTAGGAGAAGAGGATCAATCATAGACTCGATATCCTTATGGTGTTATTTTTTTCATTTTTTTATTTTTTAATTATTGTATAACATGATTATATCTTCTTGTTCCCTTCTGTATTATATCATTCCACACATCCATGTATTAGATACCACCTTAGCGAATTATGGTTGTTATATTTAGTTGTTCATTTTATATCTTTCAGTGATTGTATGTATTGTCTGTTTGTTTACACTTCGTTAGTTTACTAATTTTTATTTTTAGGTCATTCTTATTATTTTTATTACTATCTATTGTGTCTTTTTTTTCTACTCCGACATGAGGGTATTGTATCCCCACCATACCACCTTCACACGCTCACAACTTGTCGGTAGCCTATGGAATATGGGGAAGCACGCTAGAGACTATGTGGCCCACCAATTCAAGGTTTAGCTTAAATGGATTATGGGTCGCGACCTTAAAATGTTTTCTATATAAGAAACTCAATGTATTCGATTAAATGAAATATACGAATGGGGAATCATATAGAATATTATTTCCATGAATGTATTTTTTTGTATTTGTGTATCCAAATTTTATTTAGGAAAATTATTGTATCTAAATTGTTTTTAACAAATTTTCTTGGTGAAATTCTATAGGTTTTATAGATTTTGATATTATAAGAACATACTAAATCAAATGTTGATGCTACTATGATCTTTATGGAACAAAAATTTTGATTGATAATGTGGCCATGATTCAAGATAATATTGATGTCGAATCATCTAAGGGTGAAGCTAATATGACTGAGATGAGAGCTTCCCATTATAGGATATGGTGCCACATCACAACACATGTGACCCTGATGAATGGGAGATCCACTCTTCAAGAATTAGATCCACGTGGAAATGTTTCATTCTAGCATGATTGTGGGTATTTCGAATGGATCTTGAAGAAGAATTTTTTATAGAGAATTTAAATAATATTAAATTTCAATTCATTCAATAATTTAAATAAAATTGTGAGTGCATGGATATCATGTGAGAGATATCATTTTTCTAAGTTTTTGAGTAATTTTAATGAATATTTTAAATTAATGAAAGAAGAATAAGTTATTTCTACAGAAAGTATGAGGTGCTATTGGAAACCATGATGAAAATGATGGTGCTATATATTCTATATAGTTGTGTTGAATGTTATATATATATTTTTTAGAATAGTAAATAAATATTTGATTCTTAAATAAATATAAACTTTGACTCAAGATCTGTTGATAATTAAAAGAGATGTATTTATAAGTAAAGTATATGGATGATATATGTGAATTAATTGAGAAAGTCAATAAGAGTTTAAAAATGAGACAAATGATTTTTAGCTTTATATATGAAGATTATAGAAATATTAAAATCTAATATATTAGTATATTTAAGAGAGATAAATTTCATGAACTATATTTTCAAAGCATAGTGAATATAAATGTGAGTAGTTGGAGAAGAAAATAAGAATGAATTTATGATTTATAAATTAGATTCTACAATCTTGGAAATAAAAAAAACATATAGTTATAAACTTTTGATGGAGATGATACATTTTCTATGAAGCCAAAAGTGTGAGGTAAATAGTTAACCCTTTGACATAGATGTTTTTAATGAAACAATAAATAGACAAAGAAGGTGAGATCTTGAGATTCGCCATATTTCCAAATCAAGGTGATATTGAGATAAGAACAAGGGAAACATACATGAAGTTCAATTGATCATCATATAGTAGTTTTAAGTCATGTTTAGTGGTTCAAGGATTCTTGAAGAACATGTGGTACTTGTCTAAATAACCCCATTGAAGAACTGTTGGTTCCAGTGTAAACAACACTGTATCTAGAAATTTGATGATACTAAATCGTTACTATAAGGCCCCAGCCTTAAACCTTACTTAATCTTGAGTTATTACAAGATTACACATTGATGATCTTTTCAGGTTTAGACTTTTAGAGAATTAGATCATAAAACTTGCATTACATTCCACATTTAAACAAAGTGGTTACATAAAAGATAGTATTCATTTTTTCCCATCAACGAGAACATATTTAAAATAAAACATGGATTCTTTCTTGAAACTTCCTTGACACTATCATCATGTCATGTACCTTTCCCTTGACCCGTGAAAAACATTTCAAAAACTTGGGATGAGCATAAAAAACTCAGTAAGGGATATAAAAATATGTAAAGGAAACATGGGTACATATATACATAAGAATTAAATCATAATTTACCCATAAAACATAAGCACTTTAATATACCTCATCAAATCATGAATAAATCATAGAAATCATAAGACATAAAGGTAACTTGAGGCATTCATAACATTCTTACATAGGGAGTAACCCTCTTGGTTACGTTTGGAATACCCATCACAGTATATTCCCTAAATATCTTTCGAGAAACCTTAACATTTCACTCCTTCACATTACCCAATGCATTGGAGAGCTATATCGGGCTCACCTACCCTTAGTTTATCACGGAACCACCCATCTTCATAATAATTCCCAAGAACCTCAACATAATCGTATCACATAAAACATGCATAAAGGAAACATAACATTTCCACATTTCAATCCCAATATATCAATACAACACATTGATATAAAAACATTATGAAAACCATTTTCAATACCAAAATAAAAGAAAAGTAAAACATGGTATTTATTTTTCTTTTAAAAAAAGGTATGGCTTGTAGAGGAAGCCGAAACTCAAATAATGGTCCCGACGGCGGAGAAGTCGTTGTCGCCGCATACGTACGACAAAAACATTCCCTTTTGTTGTTTAGAAAATGCTTCGTATAAAAAATATTCCTTTTGAATAAACATAAAAGTCAAAGGGGTTTATAGACTGTATTAAATAAGGTTGTGTATAAAATAAAATATGCCTCAATGAAAGGAGATTGAGACGAAGTCCCATATAAAGATCATTTTCTTAATTAAAATAGATCTATTAGGTGTATTCACTATAATTACACATAAAGAAAGTACAAATACAAGATAGGACAAAATAATATCATAAAATAATTTGAAATTAGGAGATTAACCCAAAGAATGGAAATTGGGTTAAGAAGTTCCCATACAAAAATTTGACAGCCTAACGGCGTCACTACAAAATTCAGAAAATGATTTCATGAGAGATAAAAAGGGTATCTCATCACTTGGGCATAAAATTTAAATCACTAAGGATATATAAGAACATATCCCAACATAATGTTATGTGAATTAAAAGACATAACAAAAGAAGTCTTTTAAAAAGAGGAGGGTGAAAGGTTCCCTTACCGAGATGAGTATCTTTCGAAACATACACCCCGTGAAAGAAGGACAATACAACATTGATGTAAATACTCATAAATGAAAGTATATTACCCAATGATTAAAATAATGGGCAGTACATACACCACTCAAAGGAAATTGTGGAAAATGTAGCATAAATATCACAGGAATAAAAGTGAGATGAAAAATCCCTTACGAAAACTCGGCACCCTAACGACGCCACTTAAAACTTACAAAAATGGATTGATGAGATAAAATTGGGTCTCTCATCATATTAACATAAATTTTACAGCAAGATTAATATAAAAGAACAACCCCCAACATAACAAAGAGGAGCTTAAAAGAAGTGACATAAAGGAGAGTACTTAAAAAGAAAGAGAGAGGTTAGATCTCTTATGAAAATTCAGCAGCATAGCGGCGCCACTCAAAACTTCCAAAATGGATTGATGAGAGAGAATAGAGTCTCTCATCATATGAACATAAAAATTACAGTAAGATTAATATAAAATAACATCCCAATCACAAGAAATACGAGCTTAAAAGGAATGACATAAAAGAGTGCACTTAAAAAGAAATAGAGGAGTAAGATCCCTTACCTCGGGTCCGACTTGACTCGATCGTTCTTTAACATCCTGAATAATAAACTTGAGTTAATTTCCACTTTATTAAGAACCTTTTTCAAGTTCATTATTCCTTTTATATCACTTATTTCCATGTAATAAACATTATGTAATCATTTAAGTTAATAATGTTTGTTTTGTCAATATTTGGTTCTTAAGTCGAAAGTGGAATTCTTACAATTACACGTTGTTCGTGTGGTAAAAGGTTCATTATATACAGAATGATATTCATGTTATGGATATCATATATATCATATATATCCATAATATACATGTATTTATAATATTACATATTCATTTAGAGGTAAGAAATGAAATGCACCGTTCATGGAGACGGTAAGCCGTACGTACGCATGAACGCTACGTTAATTTCTATGTCATATTAATGGAATTAAAACCAAGTGAGAGGTATGTATATTTTAATTCCAGAATTATATTCATCATTTATATGTAACATAAATCTTATATAATAACTTTAAATCCATCCTTTATACATCCCACATATGGCATTAACAAATCAAATCACTTTGAGGGGGTGGTAGTCCGCACTTCCTAAAATGAAATTATCGTGTTTACCCACAATAGAAACCATAAAGGTATGACACAAAAGAAAAATAAAGAAAAATAAACATATTATATATCATATATAAATATAGTTACATCTTAATGGCCACCTTTTAAGGTGTTATATGAGTTTTGAACAATCATTATTTCGTGAGGCAGAAATTCGCCATCCACAGAAACAGTATGTTCTTTAACCATTTGATGTAGGTGTGTGTAAGTGTAGCTCGAATTATTCTTATAAAAACATCCTAGTATATTTAATATACTGTAGTCGTTACAAAATAAATGAATAAAAAGAGTTTAGGGGGTTGGAGAAGCAAAATAAAACAAAAAAACACAAGTGAAGACATTACCTTAAAATCGGGTAACTTTTTTTGATATGAGCTCAAAGGATTCCTTGGGAAGACTTCTGCCCAAGGTGAGGCTTCTAGGAGTAAAAGAGGGATGTGGAGAGACAAAATGGGCAGGTTTTGGCTGAGCCAAAGGCTTTGGAAGTGTGGGTAAGGGGGTAGAGGTGGGGGCCTTTTATAAGAGGAGGGGAGGGGCACTCTTGGAAAGTAAGAAAATGTTACTTTATTTTAGAATGCGTTTCAGATTTAAAAGGTCCCACATTGATATAATTCGCGTATAAGGTGATAAGGGATAGAAATATACCCATCCAATAGGTTTTGGACATGTTTAGGTCATAGATTTTACATTATCTTTTCATTTTATTTAAATCCTTTATTAATGAGGTAATCACTGCATCATCATGATGTCATAAATAATTTAATATATTTAATGTCTAAAAATTATAAAAAAAATATAATGATGTAGGAAATATTTTTATCTTTCTAATTAATATTTATAGTAAAACATTGGACTTCTATAACCCTATGTAAAAATTGTTTTAGTAAAACATTTCATGTTTGTGTCATTTTTACTTTTACATTAAATAAAAAGTTACTTATGTCATTTCCCAACCAAAGTGGCTCCATGGGGTCCCCAAGTTGACCCATGGATTTTCTTGGTCGGCCATGACACATCCAATAAGGGTAGAACATGTTTCAAGCTCATCTTATATTATTAAAACATTATTTTTACCTTAAACTACACTAATTACCTCTAATCACGATTAAAAACTTAAAAGTTACTATTCGCCAAAAAAATTATTTTAATTCCATTGAACCACATTTTACTTCTTAATGAAAACCATGTATGTCAGATTTTTGAAATTCAAAACATAGAGGTGGTAAAATTTCATTTAAACGGAAAATCAGTTTTTATAAGTACCACTTAGTGGTTTAACTATTCATCAATAATTTAAGTTCTTCAGAAGAATACCAAAACTTCACCCTAAGATATATTTGATATTCCAAATTCAAAAATGAATTCTATTTTACTAAATTCAAAACATATAAGTTTCATTAATTAATTTAATAATTAATTCCCGCTGTCAGAGCAAATAGCGTGTTTTTATGAAACAATAAATATCAAAAGATTGACACTAGTTGAAGTCCGATTTCAAAGTGAAATTAATTCCCATTACCACAATTTGATTAAATGGTAAAAATAAATTCTAATTTAAGTTTAAAACCAATTCAAAATATAATCTAATCATATAAATAAATTATATTAAAAAGTGGTTTTGAATTAAAATACAACATTTTTCACTATTCATTAAAAAATGAACTTTATCAGAAAAATACCAAAAATTTACACAAAGTAAATTTTGATGTCACAATTCTAAAGAAGAATTTTATTTTGTCAAATATAACACATAAATTTTTTAAAAAGTGGATTTAAAAGAGGTTCTCCATCGAAAGGTGGTTAGTCGACCACTTAAAGAATATTAGAATGTTTATGCTTAAAAATTGGATTCATTCGCATTTTTAATCCTCTAACATTTATTGTAAAGAGTAAAAATATTTGACAAACATATATAATCATTTTTTAGTTAGTTCTGTTCATTCCCACCATTACAACGGCTAGGCATTAACTACCATTTAAAATAATATTATTTTATTATTAGAGTGCAACGTAAGATTCCCAAGAAACTCGTTGTTGCGTATTGGGTACGCCATCGAGCATAGCTTCCCCTTTAAAGTAATATTAATATTTTATTCACAAATATGGATAAATATAAAAATGTCGTATTCTTTATTTACCTGGGGTGTTACATCCTCCTCCCCTTTTGGGAATTGCGTCCTCGCAATTTTAAAATTGGGCTCGAAAACATCTTTGAAAGTCCCACATCGGAACAAGAGTCAGTAAAACAATCACTTTAAAATAAAGAATGAGAAGTACAGAGGTCACCCGAGTTAACCCATACTAGTATTCCATGTAGGAAAACATAGACATGGAGGAGAAAACATAGGGTCATGTTCTGATGGAGATTGATAGAAAACATGTTTAGGAGAATGTTAACCACAAGAAAATCACAAACTTGTGATGGGTTAAATGGTATTCATTTACCCAGTAGGAAAAGTTAATAGACAACATTTTTGTTTTAAGTTACTTTTTATTGAGGAATTTATTCATAAGGAAACATAATCAATTATCATTTTGACTTTCAACTTTTATTAGATTCCTTACACAAACTCATATTTTCTCCAAAAGATGAGTATTTAGGAAGACTTGTTCACATTAAGAGTACTATAATCAACTTCTAGAGAATCACCTAATCCACAAAAGAGAACTATATACATCCCATGTCTTTATACTTTAACCAAAACCAAAACCAAAAAGGTTAGTACAAGATCAGATAATCCAAAAAAGGATAACCCTTTATAAAAAGAAAATCTATTCTTAATCTCCAAAATTTGTCCAAAAAAACCCAAAGTTCAACAAGGACCATTCGATAAACAAATTGTCCATAAAATTATTCAAAGTAAACTAACTAATATTGAAACCCAGATATTTGAAGGATTTAGTCACATAGTCTGCCAAGTTAAATCGTAACATTTATCTCCAAACAACATCAGTTCCTCTTAATGTCTCGTATTGAAAAGTAATTAACCTAATCACATATCCTCCATGATAGGTTAATAAATTTCCATAGATAACCCAAAATAAACTTAATCTTAATTCATAAAATCATCTAACTAAAAAGAATCAGTCAAACTAACCAGGGAATTCACGTAGTCTAGTGGTAGGTGATAAATACTAGTCGCACTTTGGTTGTGGGTTTGATTCCCACAGCTTTGTCCGAAACGACAGGTTGTCACACGATCTGCATGTTGTCCTTTTTATAAAACTCCAAAAATAACCTTAACATGTTTTAACCTCAAAAGTTTCCTTATACCTCTCATTTTCATCCAAATTCATTACGATCTCAACATCTTAATTCTTGAAGTCTTATTTCACCACCATAAGATAAAATAAAATTATTCCCAAAATGAATAACATCATACCTTGATCATGGTGTCCACTCGGTTTCATCGTCATCTTTCTCATGTAGGTAGAAGTCCCATGCATTACAACAATGATTTAGAGATATTTCAAAATCATTTTCTTCCTCCATCCAAATACACCTTGTACAACATGGGTCATATGGGTGTTCACAAAAAAACAGTTTTGGAAAATAATCATGTAGGACATATAATTCGAAAACATCTGATAAAACATGATTTCTATAAAATAGTCAGACAGAATTTGAGTTGAAAATTTATATTATTGGTCCCTTTAAAATACCATAAGTATGTGCTGAGAGACTATATTTTGAAAGAAAATATAAATAGGTTGTGCAAGGGTCTCCTTCCTCAACACCATTTTTAAAATCATAATATGCTTCAAATTCTTGTGATAAGGTAAAATATTTGAAAATACCTTGATAATATTTACCTTTCTTGAAAATATGAGAATATTGTAAAAATAGTATTTGTCTAAAAACAACCCATGATCCACGATGATAACGAGGTATAGTGGAGGTGTTTGATATCTCAAACAACTTCTTGCAAGTGAGTTGTATGCTAGAAAAAGTTTCACAATCATTCGAACATGACTTTGCAATAATTATTACAAGAATGTCATCAGGAAGAGATAAGAATGTCGTTTGAGATCCTTCTCCTTCCATTCGTAACCGACTTTACTTGACCTGAAAAAAGTTATAAAACAAGGATTTAACTGAAATAATAGATATAGGGACTAATCATGTGTCTAACAAAAACTCTTAATCCCTAAAGTTGTCTAACCCGACCTCTAATACCAACTATAATGCCCCAGCCTTAAACCTTACTTAATCTTGAGTTATTACAAGATTACACATTGAGGATCTTTTCAGGTTTAGAGTTTTAGAGAATTAGATCATAAAATTTTCATTACATTCCACATTTAAACAAAGTGGTTACATAAAAGATAGTATTCATTTTTCCCATCAACGGAAACATATTTAAAATAAAACAAGGATTCTTTCTTGACACTTCCTTGAAAATATCATCATATCATGTACCTTTCCCTTGAACTGTGAAAAACATTTCAAAAACTTGGGATGAGCATAAAAAACTCAGTAAGGGATATAAAAATATGTAAAGGAAACATGGGTACATATATACATAAGAATGAAATAATACTTTACCCATAAAACATAAGCACTTTAACATACCTCATCAAATCATGAATAAATCATAGAAATCATAAGACATAAAGGTAACTTAAGGCATTCATAACATTCTTACGTAGGGAGTAACCCTCTTGGTTACGTTTGGAATACCCATCACAGTATATTCCCTAAATATCTTCGGAGAAACCTTAACGTTTCACTCCTTCGCGTTACCCAATGCATTGAAGAGCTATATCGGGCTCACCTGCCCTTAGTTTATCACAGAACCACCCGTCTTCATAATAATGTCCAAGAACCTCAACATAATCGTATCACATAAAACATGCATAAAGGAAACATTAAATTTTCACCTTTCAATCAAAAGATATCAATACAACACATTGATATAAAAACATTATGAAAACTATTTTCAATACCAAAAAAAATAAAAGTAAAACATGGTATTTATTTTTCTTTTAAAAAAGGTATTGCTTGTAGAGGAAGCCGAAACTCAAATAATGGTCACGGCGGCGGAGAAGTTGTTGTCGCCACATACGTACGAAAAAAACATTCCCTTTTGTCATTTAGTAAACGCTTCATATAAAAAAGATTCATTTTGAATAAAAGTAAAAGTCAAAGGGGTTTATACACCATATTAAAGAAGGTTGTGTATAAAATAAAATATGCCTCAATGAAAGGAGATTGAGACAAAGTCCCATACAAAGATCAATTTTTTTAAATAAAATAGATCTATTAGGTGTATTCACTATAAGTACACATAAATAAAGTACAAATACAAGATAGGACAAAATAATATCATGACATAATTTGAAAGTAGGAGATTAACCCAAAGAATGGAAATTGGGTTAAGAAGTTCCCTTACAAAAATTTGACAGCCTAACGGCGTCACTACAAAATTCAGAAAATGAGTTGATGAGAGATAAAAAGGGTATCTCATCACTTGGACATAAAATTTAAATTACTAAGGATATATAAGAACATATCCCAACATAATGTTATTTGAATTAAAAGACATAACAAAATAAGTCTTTTAAAAAGAGGAGGGTGAAAGGTTCCCTTACCGACATGGGTATCTTTCGAAACATACACCCGGTAAAAGAAGGACAATACAACATTGATGTAAATACTCATAAATGAAAGTATATTACACAATGAGTAAAATAATGGGCAGTACATACACCACTCAAAGGAAATTGTGGAAAATGTAGCATAAATCTCATGGGAATAAAAGTGAGATGAAAAATCCCTTACGAAAACTCGGCAGCCTAACGACGCCACTTAAAACTTACAAAAATGGATAGATGAGATCAAATAGGGTATCTCTCATATTAACATAAAGTTTACAGCAATATGAATATAAAATAACATCCCCCAACATAACAAAGAGGAGCTTAAAAGAAGTGACATAAAGGATAGTACTTAAAAAGAAAGAGAGAGGTTAGATCTCTTACGAAAATTCGGCAGCCTAACGGCGCCACTCAAAACTTCCAAAATGGATCGATGAGAGAGAATAGGGTCTCTGATCATATGAACATAAAAATTACAGTAAGAGTAATATAAAAGAATATCCCAATAACAAGAAATATGAGCTTAAAAGGAATGACATAAAAGAGTGGACTTAAAAAGAAATAGAGGAGTAGGATCCCTTACCTCGGGTCCGACTTGACTCGATCGTTCTTTAACGTCCTGAATAATAAACTTGAGTTAATTTCCACTTTATTAAAAACCTTTTTCAAGTTCATTATTCCTTTTATATCACTTATTTCCATGTTAGAAACATTATGTAATCATTTAAGTTAATAATGTTTGTTTTGTCGATATTTGGTTCTTAAGTCGAAAGTGGACTTCTTACAATTACATGTTGTTCATGTGGTCAAAGGTTCATTATATCCAGAATGATATTCATGTTTTGGATATAATATATATCATATATATCCAGAATATAAATGTATTTATAATATTACATAATCATTTAGAGGTAAGAAATGAAATGCACCGTTCATGGAGACGGTAAGCCGTACGTAGGCATGAACGCTACTTTCATTTCTATGTCATATTAATGGAATTAAAACCAAATGAGAGGTATGTATATTTTAATTCCAAAATTATATTCATCATTTATATGTAACATAAATCATATATAATAAATTTAAATCCATTCTTTATACATCCCACATATGGCATTAACGAATCAAATCACTTTGAGGGGGCGGTAGTCCGCACTTCCTAAAATGAAATTATCGTGTTTACCCACACTGGAAACCATAAAGGTATGCCACAAAAGAAAAATACAGAAACATAAACATATTATATATCATATATAAATATAGTGACATCTTAATGGCCACCTTTTAAGGTGTTATATGAGTGTTGAACAATCATCATTTCGTGAGGCAGAAATTTGCCATCCACAGAAACAATATGTTCTTTAACCATTTGATGTAGGTGTGTGTAAGTGTAGCTCGAATTATTATTATAACAACATCCTAGTATATTTAATATACTATATTCATTACAAAATAAATGAATAAAAAGAGTTTAGGGGGTTGGAGAAGCAAAATAAAACAAAAAACACAAGTGAAGACATTACCTTAAAATCGGGTAACTCTTTTTGATTTGAGCCCAAAGGCTTCCTTGGGAAGACTTCTGTCCAAAGTGAGGCTTCTAGGAGTAAGAGAGGGATGTGGAGAGACAAAATGGGTAGGGGTTGTCCGAGACAAAGGCTTTGGAAGTGTGGGTAAGGAGGTAGAGGTGGGGGCCTTTTATAAGAGGAGGGGAGGGGCACTCTTGGAAAGTAAGGAAATGTTACTTTATTTTAGAATGATTTTCGGATTTAAAAGGTCCCACATTGATATAATTTTAGGATAAGGTGATAAGGGTTCTAAATATACCCATACAATAGGTTTTGGACATGTTTAGGTCATATATTTTACATTATCTTTTCATTTTATTTAAATCCTTTATTAATGAGGTAATCGCTGCATCATCATGATGTCATAAATAATTTAATATATTTAATATCTAAAAATTATAAAAAAAATATCATGATGTAGGAAATATTTTTAGATTTATAATGGATATTTATAGTCAAAAATCTGACTTGGATAACCCCATGTAAAAATTGTTTTATTAAAACATCTAATGTTTGTGTAATTTTTACTTTTACATTAAATAAAAAGTTATTTATGTCATTTCCCAACCAAAGTGGCTCCATGGGGTCCCCAAGTTGACCCATGGATTGTCTTGGTCGGCCATGACACATCCAATAATGGTAGGACATGTGTCAATCTCATCTCATATTATTAAAACATTATTTTTACCTTAAACTACACTAATTACCTCTAATCGCGATTAAAAACTTAAAAGTTACTATTCACCAAAAAATTATTTTAATTCTATTGAACCACATTTTACTTATTAATGACAACCATGTATTTCGGATTTTTTAAATTAAAAACACAAAGGTGGTAAAATTTCATTTAAACAGAAAATCAGTTTTTATAAGTACCACTCAGTGGTTTCACTATTCATCAAAAATTGAAGTTCTTCAGAAGAATACCAAAACTTCACCCTAAGATATATTTGATATTACAAATTCAAAAATGAATTCTATTTTAAAAAATTCAAGACATATTAGTTGCATTAATTAATTTAATAATTAATTCCCGCTGTCAGAGAAAATATCGTGTTTTTAGGAAACAATAAGTATCAAAAGATTGACACTAGTTGAAGTCCGATTTCAAAGTGAAATTAATTCCAATGACCAAAATTGGATTAAATGGTAAAAATATATTCTAATTAAAATTTAAAACCAATTCAAAATATAATCTAATCATATAAATAAATTAGATTAAAAAGTGGTTTTGAATTAAAATACAACATTTTTCACTATTCATTAAAAAATGAACTTTATCGGAAAAATACAAAAAATTTACACAAAGTAAATTTTGATGTCCCGATTCTAAAGAAGAATTTTATTTTGTCAAATACGACACATAAAATTGTTAAAAAGTTGATTTAAAAGAGGTTCGCCATTGAAAGGCAGTTAATCGACCTCTTAAAGAATATTAGAATGTTTATGCTCAAAAATTGGATTCATTCGCATTTTTAATCCTCTAACATTTATTGTAAAGAGTAAAAATATTTGAAAAATATATATAATCATTTTTTAGTTAGTTCTGTTCATTCCTGCCATTACAACGGCTAGGCGTTAACTACCATTTAAAATAATATTATTTTATTATTAGAGTGCAATGTAAGATTCCCAAGAAACTTGTTGTTGCGTATTGGGTACGCCATCGAGTATAGAGTCCCCTTTAAAGTAATATTAATATTTTATTCAAAAATATGAATAAATATAAAAATGTCGTATTCTTTATTTACCTGGGGTGTTAGAGTTACTTTTGTGTGACTTGGACTAAACTTGTATCAATTTAAATTTATAGTGATAATAAAATAAATTTACTCAAAAAATGTTTAACAAGATAAGGAGTAGGCACTCACATCGATGCCCAACCCTATAAAAATCCATATATGCTATTTATTTTCTTATTTTGCATTGCATACTTAGGTTAGGGTAACACATGGATTAAAAAATCCATATCCCTTAACTAGGATAGAGGTTCAAGTATAATATGACCTAACTTATATAAGAAAATAAAACTTCTTAAAAGGAGACACCTCATTAACCCTATACTCTCAGGTGTTTGTATGGCCCTACTAGGCTCTACATGTGGTGCCAAAGGATATGACTGCCTCTGATTGGATATAAATTTTCTTAGTATTTTTTTTAAATTTCTATATAAGTGTGGAATTGAATGAGTTGAATTAGTGGATCAGATGGAAAACATAGACTTCATCCCTATTAATGAAGAAATATCAAACATGAAAGTTTCATTAAAAATTTAAAGAACATAAATAAGAAATACACCAATCACCAATTACAGCTAATCAATGTAGAATATTCTCATCTATCAAATTTATTGATAGTTATCCTTTTGATGACACATGTTTAAGCCTTGGAGAGTGTGAGGATTAAAAACACATTAAAATAGTTTAAGAATTTCACACTCAATTTGAAAGGTATATGAAGAATGTTATAATTGAATTTATCAAATATATACTTGGATTTTCTAAGAAACATCTTGAAGACAAATCACAACTACAAAAGGAAGTTGAAATAATGGAGTATGTGTATGGAAATATATTTAAAAGGTTCAATGATCTCATTGAATTCTTGAATGAAAAGGAAGAATCAATGACATTTTTTCACAAAAAGGTTTCATTGATTGAAGAAAAATTTCAAAGTTGTTTTTGTTAGAATGGAATAATATATTTTGGTCTTAAAGAAGTTTTTCATGTGTTTGAAATTCTACACATTACTTATATGAATGTCACAGATTTAAAAATGGAAATCAAAGATAATAAAATAAAATCCTTGATAGGTATATATAAAAAAGGCATGAAGAATATAGTGAAAAAGCTAATGGAGGATTAAGAAGAAAGGTTTATATTGATAGAGGATATGAAGAACTGCATCAATATGAAGAATCTTGAAATTTATGTGAAATTGAAAAATTCAGAATATGTTACTCTTTTCAATAAAATTTGTTAATATTTTTAAAGAATAATCACAAAGGCATGTTTATGAGAATAAAGTGAAAAAAATTATCTTTGGTGAACTAATTTGTGAACTTGAATCATTTTTCAGTGGTTATATAATTGTCAAGAATGCTCTTCTTGAGGATAGTACTGACAAAGTCAAATATCATGACATTTTGGTTGATAAAAAGTCCAATATACATTAATATTACATTCATAAGATACATTATCTATAATAATCATATAAAACTGATCTTGATGCCAAGGAAGCCCAAATAAAGGTCAAATCCAAAATAATAACGGATCTTGATAATTCTATGAATAAAAAATTAGTCAGTACAAATATTAGATTAATAGGTTTTATATTGAATATAAAAGAAGTTTAAAATCAGTTCAAAGTGAGAATATTTCCCTCATCATTAGATTTCTTAAATTAGAATCCAAATTGATATTTTTGTAAGAGATAGATGTTGAAATCTAAAAATATGATTAAAATTTGAATGTTTTTATAAAAAAATATTAGGAGATTAATGTCTCTATAAATACTCAAACATGTTTTAAGAAGAGCTTATAACCATCTCCAGATCAATATAATACAAGCTAACAGACTAAGGTAACCCATAATCTAGTTAATGATGTTTCTACTAATTTAGTCTTATATGATAATGTATCCATAAAGTTAAAACATTGGAATGTTTTGGTAGATAAAATTGATGAGAAATAAACCAAATAATCAAGGGTGAATATAAGAAGGTTTATGAAGAGAGAATCCCTAAATAATTTTTAGAAGAAGGAGAGTCAAACCAAAAAACTTAAAGAAAAGTATGTAGGAATACTTGTCCCGATTTCTAAAAAAAATAAACATAACAAGGCTTATTGGATATTTTTAGTGATTTTTTATGTTTTATAATAGTGATATAGATTTTTATTATAATGTATAAACTAATTAATATTACATGACATCCATTTATAGTGAAATAATACCTAAGAAGTGAATAAAATATATTGTAAAAAATAAAAATTCAAAGAAACTGAATAATATTTCATATAAAAATAGATACAGGACCTTGGATAATATATTTGATTTTTGATTCTTATATGGTCATTGTTATGAGGATTACTGGTATGTCTCAACGCAACACAACTTATATGTTGATAATATAATGATGCCACAACATGTGATGGAATATTAAAGGAAGAATTATGAGACTCTCTTGGTAAGAATAAAGTGAATAAAAGTGTTTAACAAAAGGATAAATATGAGATAACTACTCCCAAGAAGTTTAATATGAAGGTTTCATAATATGTATCAAAATAAAGAAAGTTATTTTATTATGGTAAGTATTCCACACCACAGATTTTTGAAAATAATACTTGGAGAATAATTTAAGATGGAGAAAGTTCTACTTAATGAAATCATGAATCCATGAAAGAGATAAAAGTATTGGGTTAGTATTTGAAGATATTTCTGATGAATAGGTGAAGATGTTACCTAAAAGGGTAAATATAAGATAAAAAATAAGATTTTTGGATATTCTAAATAAGATGCGTCATCTTAAAAATATATTTTTATTATTTTTCTAGATGACTTGGAAAAGACAAAAATATTAGAAGAATAATAAGAAAAATTTATTTCTAAAGGAAAAGAAAAAATTCCTTAAGAGGATCATGTATTTCAAGAGATAATTTCAAAAAATAAAACCCTAATTAAGAAAGAAGAACTTTTTTGGGGGTTCAATATGGATAGAAATTATGATAAATAGTTATTAATATTATTGAAAAAATGTGACGAAGTGTTAAATAAAATGGGAATCACACTAATTGAGTCATGTGAGAACATATCACACAATTAAATTGTAGCAATATAGAATTCCATGCTTCCTAAATAAGCTCAGTCTTGAAAAATTAAAGGCTTAAAAAACATAGAGGGGATTATGGAAGAATAAGGTAGTCAAGATGCCTTAAAATTTTAGGTGGAGAAGAAAAATCCATTACAAGTTGTTCAAGAGAATAAGTTGAGTAAGCAATCTGTTGAAGATAATTACATGAAAATGATGAAATTGGAATTAAAGAGAGGTGAATGTTATGAGAAAGTACTCATCCTCAGTGTTACATATGATAAATCAAAAGTTACATCTTTATTCACTATTATTGCTATTTTTTGTACTGCCATGATGGGAATTGAATGAGATTATATAGACTGTCACTACTAGTGAGTATAATGAGATTGTCCCTCTAGGATTCTATTGACTACCATGAAATAAAAGAAAGAGAGTTATTCCCTTGAGGGGGAGAAAATTTTATAAGGGTATGTCAAACAAAACAATTTAAGTGAATCTATAAACACTAAAAATCATTACATCTACATAAATACTAGAGAAAAGGTATTTCCAATCACAATTTCATACATTTTTTCCTTATATCAAACATAATTTTGAAGGGGGAGTGTTGTTTTATAAAATATGAGAAAAAGGGGGAGTCATATTAAATTCTCATAAAATTTTTGAAGGGTTTGTTGATATATATTTTTAGGTGTTATATTTTCTTATGATATATCAGTTCCAAACAACCCCTAGAATGAGTTTATGAACATGATATCACATGCATGGTAGTGAATAGATAGCATATATATCCTTTTTTATATCTCTCTTGTTTTCTCTATCGAGCTACCCACGTAGAATTAGAGTAGACCAAAGAAATTATATTTTCTAACAAAACCATATGGTATTATCCTTCTCTCAGAAATAGTGATAAGTGTACATGAGTTCCTTGAATGTAAGTAGAAGATATGATAATACCCTTACATTGAACATTGTAATTTTCATCAATGAGGTGTAGAACAAATAATCCATAAAATCGCCCATATTGACATTGATGATTGGTAACATTTAATATTGGTATTTCAAATAAATTCAAGAGGCAGGGGGAGGGGGGTTGAAGTTCCCTTGTAAACATTGAATTTTTTAACAATAGGTTTAATTTTTTTTGTTTGGTGATCATGATACTTAGAGGATTATTATGGAAACATGTTAGGGAATTGGAGTCATTATTGATGATGTATCCATGAAAGTCACGAAAATAAGGTGGTAGAGGTGCTACCACTTTCAATGAAAATATAATGCTAATGCCATATCTTGAAGAACTCTATTAGAGAAGTTTAACGGAATCATAAGGCTAAAACTTGGTGAACTCGGGTAGAAAAGTTAAATATAATGTGGAAAACTATTTGTGATGATTTATAGTCTTAAATGGAATCAAATAAATGTATTGGTTGGTGAAAGATCATTTTCTATAACATAATTAAGAAGTGATGAGGTGTTTGAGAATTCATGGAAATTGTATGAATATGATCTGAGTTTATTTGTATAATGTTTGAATTTTTTTATCCACGCAGCTAATTTTAGCAATATTGGGAGAATCACATAGTCATTTCTATGAAATATCAAAAACAACATATCCAAATTATCCACATAGACTATTTATTATACATATAATAATTATGGATGATGTATCCAATTTAACCATGAATCTGAATAATTCATGTATGTGATTTCAACTACACATGCAACATAATGTATCTTATTGAATGATGTATGAGAGTGGGGAATCACATAACTGATTTTTTCAATATAGTGGTTTTTTAAATTCATGAGTCCCAATTATATGTAGGAAAATCCATGTATACAATTGATATTTTATATATGTGATGAGTGGAATTATTTAGGTTTTCCAGATTTTGATATCTGAATAAAAGACCAAATCAGGTTATTCTATTTATATGTTCTACATGGAACAAACATTATGATCAATAATTTGATCATTATTCAAGCTAAGATCGAAGGATAATCATATAAGGGAGGAGATAAGATGGTTGATATGATATATCCACATTGTAAAAGATGGTTTTATTTCATAGAATATGTGTCCATAATTAAAGAATGATCCAAACTTCAAAACAAAGGTCCAAATGAAAATTTATAATGCTTTCATGAATGTGGCTATTTTGAATGGGTCTTGAAAAAGTGAGTTTTGTGTAGAATAAAAATAATATTAAAATACGAGTCTTTAAATAATTTAAATTACAATTTTTGTAAACATATAAATTCTGAGAGATGGAATTCATCTGAATCATTAGGAAATTTTAATGAAGACTTTGAATGAATGAAAGAATAATAAAATCTAACTACCAATGGTCTAAGGTTTTATAAACAACCACATAGTAAATGATGGTGTTGTATATTCTATATAACTATATTAAATGTTTGATGTAATTATTTTAGAAGAGTAATTCATTATTCAAGTCTGAATGAAATAAAAACTTTGACTAAAGATATGTTGAGATTTAAAAGAGTCATATTCATAAGAAAAATATATAGCTAATATATGTGTGTTTAAAGGTCAGGTCTACCAAATTTTAAAAATAAGTACAAATATATAGATATTTGATGAAGAAGAATATTGAAATATTCTATTCCAAGATACCAAGAAATTTAAGAGAGATGAATATGAGAAATTATATTCACATATCACTATGAATATAAATGTTAGAAGGTGTAGTAGAAAATAATCATGACTTTTTGATATTTGGTGCACATTATACAAGTCAAGAAATAGTAAAAAGAGATAGTTCTGGTTGAGTCAATAAGGGTTCCTTATGAATTTTCCATTCCTTTATGTTTTGACAATCACAAACACTCTATCTCAAGGAAAATTTTATTTCCCTGAAGATTTATCTTAATAAAGAAATTTTCCTTCCCCAAAGAAATTTTCTCCTTACCTTTGTTTTCATTGTTCATGTTATTGTTTCCCTAAATCTAAATCATTTTATTTCCAAGTGTAAAATTTGGTTTCATATCTAAAACCTATGAATTCTTTAAATCTTTAGATATAGAGTATTATGTTTCCAGATTCTGATTTCAGGTTCTGAATTCAGGTTCTAAATTCTCTGAATTTAGGTTCCGAATTCTCTAAAATTTAGATTCTGAATTCTCTAAAATTCAGATTCCAAATTATATGAAATTTAAGTTCAAATTATCTGAAATTATGATTCTGAATTATTTGAAATTCAGATTCTGAATTCCTCAGAATTCAGATTATGAATTCCATAGAATTCGGACTCCAAATTCCCTAGAATTCAGATTCAGAATGCCTTAGAAATCAGACTTTGAAATCCTAAGAATTCAGACTCCGAATTCCTTATAATTTAGACTCTGAATTCCTTAGAATACAGATTCTGAATCCATTGGAATTCAGACTCCAAAATCTATATAATTCAAGTTCCGAATTCCTTTAAAATAGAATATGGATATTTATGATGTATATTTTCCAAGTGTTTATTTTTTTTGACTCTAAACAAATTTTCCCAATACTATGAAAAATGGATTTGATTAAGCAACCATATTTTTCTTACCCTTGATTTAGTTATGAAACGATGTGATACAGTCTATTTCTAACTAACCATTGTTTGAGTGGCACATATACAGGTCCCTTTAAGATTCAATAAAAAATATGACCATAGGAGGAGGGATCCGACCATTGTAGAAGTTCCTATAAATAAAATTAAATTTGAATGAGCTCAAGACTTTTGATGAATCAGTTGATCAATCTAGAGATTGCATATCGCCGAAGTGTTTTCTAGAGAGAGATACTCTCATGCCTTGTGCGTACTGAACATCTTGTTCATCTTGCTTCATGTGACTCTAATTGTTTTTGTGTACAATCAAGGACTTCTAGGGTTAAGAAGATAGAAGTGACAACTACCTTAAAGTTTGAGGACTGCCTTGATAAGGAATAAATAGGTGCCGACTACCTTGAAGTTTGAGGGCTTGAGAGGATAGCAAGACAGACTCTGATATTCTTATCAAGGGCTTACCCTAGTGTGGGTAAGACAGACTTTCTTGAAAGTATAAATCAAGGGACCTTTATCCAAGGTTGTTGGATTCCCTACACTTTGGGATAAAATATTTCATACTTGTTAATTGTATTGTTTAAATTTTATTTCTGCTACATTTTGATTAATAAGGAATGTATAACTATATTATACATTCTTGTACTTGTATACTATGATTAATAAGATTATATATAATTTAAGTTATAATCTTTTTCCTTGTAAACTTTTCTTAAGTTTCATTTCTAGATCCATATATCCGGAACCTGGAAAGTTTGTAGAACTAAGAGGTCTTGTGAATTTACCTTTTTTAACATTGTTAAACATAGTTTTTATTAAGAATAAAATTCAACCCCCTTGTATATTGAGCATCTAAATCATATTTTGTTCCTATAATTGGTAGCAGATGAGGTCTCTAAAATACTTATGTTCACATATAAGTTTTCTTGCTCATGTTTTAGTTGTTCTGAATATAATTTCCTTGCTTAGGATTTTAATCCTTGTTTACAAACTTTTATTAATAACACGTTTTTGTGGAAAGATATTTTATTTTAGATGGCTAGTATGAATGTTGGTTCGATTAAAAATCTTAATCCTACTAGATCACCTATATTTTATTTGAATGATTGTGAATATTGGATAGATCGTATTGTGTTCCATGACCAGGAATATATATAGTAATATTTCTTCTTATGAAGCTGAAAATTGTATTTGGAAGAAATTGAAGGTTACTCATTTTAGTACATCCAAGGTTATAGATACTAGAATAGCCATGCTTAAAGAAGAATATCATGGATTTCTATTTCCTTATGGAGAATCAGTGTGCAAGGTACAACAAAGGTTTATGACTATTGTTAATAGTTTACAATCCATGGGTGGGAAAGTTTTAGATGATGAGGCACTTGTGGACTAGATTTTAGATATCAAGACTAATGAGTAGAAATATAGGAGAATAAATATTGATGAGAAAATTAATGTATCTCATATTACTCTTGATGATATTTTTGGAACTCTTCTTCAACATGAGACAATAATGAAAAAATTTGTTGATTTGAATAAAAAGAAAAATGGAAATAGAAGTGTAGCCTTTACTACTACTAAAGCAAAGAATCCTAAAAGGGTTACAAGATCCAAGTTGAATAAAGTCACTGTTTTGTCTGAATCAAGTGAAAGTGAACATTTTGAGAATGAACTATCTAATCTTGCTTGAAGGATGAACAAGATAGTTGGGAGGAAAGACATTTAGTATAGATATAAAAAGAAAGAAATAAAATACAAGAAGGACTATGTAGTCAGCTGTTATTAATGAAAAAGAGTAGGGCATATAAGGCCAGATTTTCCTATACTTAAGAGAAAGTATAGAACGGAAAAGAATTCTGAGAAGAATAGAAATAAGTACTAAAAAGCTAAAGATAAGAATGTTTTGAAAGCTAATGACACCTGGATTGCCAGTTTTGGAGACTCTTTTGATGAATCCTCAAAGTATGGATTTTATGGTCAGAATAATCTTGGTTTAATTGACTAGTTACCCATTGAAAATCATTGTTTATTGGCTAAGGTACACAATGTTAAATCTATAACCAATGTATATTTAAATGAAAATAATAAGTATTATGAATATTCGAATGAAGAATCTTCTTCTTATGAATATAATAATTTACCTACTTATGAAGAAGTGTTTAGGTTTGCTAAGCTTCTTGAGAATGAAAAATCTAAAGTCATGAAAAATCTTGGTAAGGAAAATTATAGAATTTCTATTCTTACTAAATAAGTATTAGATATTTCTAAATATCGTGATAAGAGAATTTATGATTTCAAAAGTATTTCAAAAACCCTTAAGGATGCTAATTTTGAGAAGGATAAATTTTCTAAGGATCCAGAAAAAGTAATTTATAATAAAAATATTTTAGAGAATAAATATAGTGCTAAAACTAATGTTTTTGAGGATAAAAACATAGTTATTAGACTGAAGTCAGAAATATTTTCCTTGAGGAAGTGTTTGTCAATATTTACCTTAGGTAAGAAAAACTTTGATAAGATGTATTCCCAAATTCGAACTCTAATGAATAATTATGGATTTGGTTATACTCATTCAAAACCGGTTTTTAGTAATAATTATTTTGTTCCTCAAAGTGCTCCATTCTACACTAATTGTCACTGTGGTGGGCTTTGTGCAAAAAATTATTCCTTAAAAAAACACAATCTTTGGGTTTTCATAAAGCTTATTTTCCTAAGAAAATGTGGATTCCTAAAATATCACTTGTCTGATGTTTTTGGATCTAAGAAATCTTGGATTCTGAAAGTCTAACACACTTATTTTTAGGAAAGTAAAGATAGTACCAATAGAAATACATGGTACATGGATAGTGGATGATCCTGACACATGACTAGTAACAAAAAATTCTTTAAAAATATTATCAAGACGAATGGAGAAAAAGTAACTTTTGTAGATAATGCTCTGGGAGAAATTATTGGTAGAGGTAACATTTTTCTTCTTGGAAAAACTTTGATTTTGAATGTTTTATTTGTTAAGGGTCTTAAGCACAACCTTATTAGCATAATTCATTTATGTGATGAAGGTTACCTTGTGAATTTTAGGAATGATAAATTTTTAGTACACAATTCCAAGGAAGGGTTTATTCTTTCTACCAATAGGCAAGAGAATGTATATACTCTAAACTTAAAAGACCTTAGGATCCAAGACCTACCTTGTCTTAGTGTAATGGAAGATCATTCCTGGTTATGGAATAGAAGGTTAAGACACTGTAACCTTAGGAACCTATGAAAACTCTATAAGAAAATACTAGTTAAGGATCTACCAGATTTTACATTTGATTCTTCAAAATTTTGTGATCCTTGTCAATATGGAAAGCAACATAAATCAAGTTTTAAATTAGTCGGTGAAGTCTCAACTACTAATGCTTTATAGTTGGTACATATGTATCTTTTTGGTCCAACACAAACTGGAAGCATTGGAGGAAAATAATATGTATTTTTATTAGTTGATGATTACGATAGATTTATGTGGGTCTATTTTATTGCAATAAAATCTGAATATTTTTCTTATTTCAAAATTTTTATAGTCCTAGTTAAAATTGAGAAAAATATTACTTTGATAACTATTCATAGTAATCATGGAGGAGAATTTCAAAATTCAGATTTTGAAACTTTTTGTAGTAGAGAAGGCATTACTCATAACTTCTCAGCACCAATAACTCATCAACCGAATGGTGTTGTTGAAAGAAGAAATCAAATTCTTAAAAAGATAACCAGAACCATGTTGAGTGAATATTCTATAGCCAGACATTTTTGGGCTGAAGCTATAAGTACTGCTTATTATACTATAAATCGAGTTTTGATTAGACCTTTTCTTAGCAAAACACCTTATGAGTTATGGAATGGTAGAAAACCTAGACTTTCCTACTTCAAGGTATTTGGTTACAAAGTATTCATTCTGAACACTAAAGATAATTTATATAAATTCTCACCCAAATATGATGAAGGAATTTTCTTAGGCTACTCCACAACTTCTAAGGCTTATGGAGATTTCAATAAATATACTTGTACTATTGAAGAAATAGTACATGTTAAATTTGATGAAACTAATCTGTTTGATTTTAGACAACCTCAAACTACATCTTCTGACGTGTTTTCAAAAACTAATTATCAACCCTTGATAGAAGATCCTTCTGATAAGGAAAATGTTCAAGAAAATGTTTCTGAGACATTTACCCTAGAAGATTTCCTACCATATATTGATGAACAGGTTTTACAAAATCTAAATTAGTTATTCCCCAAGAATAATCCTAGTGATAGTATCATTGGTGATGTAAATCAACTAGTAAGGACTTGAAGTTCATTAAGAAATTAAGTAGAAAATATAGAATTCCTTTCTCAATTAGAACCTAAAATCACTGATGAAGCTTTAGGTGATGGTGATTGGATAAAATCTATTCAAGATGAGCTAAATGAATTTGAAAGGAATAAAGTTTGGACCTTAGTTTAAAGACCTAAGGAAACATCTGTTATTGGAGTAAAATGGATTTTTAGAAATAAGTGTGATGAAAATGGAATCATTGTAAGAAATAATGCTATATTAGTTGCTAAAGGCTACAATCAACAAGAAGGAATAGACTATAAATAAACATATGCTCCAGTAGCGAGACTTGAATCTATTCATATTCTATTTTCCTTTGAAACATTCTTTAATTTCAAACTTTTTCAAATGGATGTTAAATGTGATTTCCTTAATGGTTTTGTTCAAGAGGAAGTTTTTTTGAACAACCACCTAGTTTTGAAGATACAAAACATCCTAAAAATGTATTCAAATTTACCAAAGCATTATATAGACTTAAATAAGCTCCTAGAGCCTGGTATGATAGACTTATAGGATTTTGTTACAAAAAAATTATGTTAAGGAAAATGCTGACCCAACAATTTTTATAAATAGAGATAAGAAAAATGTTTTGATTGTTCAAATTTATGTTGATGAAATTATATTGGGTTCAACTCAGCAATATTTAACTTTTTTGTTTTCAAGTCTAATGAAATCTGAGTTTGAAATGAGTATGATGGGTGAGTTATCATTTTTCCATGGTTTTTAAATTTCTCAAAAACCAGAAGGAATTTATATATCTCTACATAATTATATTAAAGATCTTCTTAAAAAGAATGGATATGACAACACTAAGAGTGTAAGTACTCCCATTGGTACCTCAAATTCACTTGATCTTGATAAAGCTGGGAAACTAGTGGATCAAACATCTTTTAGAGGTAAGATTGTAAATCTACAATACTTGACAACCACTCATCAGACATAATGATTTCCAAATGCTTATGTGTAGGATATCAATCCAATCTTAAGGAATCTCATTTAAAGGAAATGAAAAGGATTTTTCACTACTTAAAGGGAACGATGGATTTAAGACTCTTTTATACTTCTAGAAATGATTTTGTTTCAAAAAGGTTTTTGGATGCTGACTTTGGTGGATGTAGAATGGACAAAAAAAGTACATCCAGAACATTTCATTTCTTATGAGATTAATTAGTTTCTTGGTCATGCATAAAGCAACACCAGTAGCACTTTCCACTACTAAAGCTGAATATGTAGTAGCTGAAAGTTGTTGTGATCAAGTATTGTGGATGAAACACACACTCACAGACTATGGTATGAGTTTTACCAAAAAACAAATAATGTGTGATAATACTAGTTCCATTTCCTTAAGTAAAAACCCTACACATCACTCTCATGCAAAACACATAGATATTAGGAATCAATTTCTTAGGGATCACACACAAAAAGGAGATATCATTCTTCAATTTATCAGAACATAAGATCAACTTGCTGATATTTTCACAAAATCTTTACCCTCTGATAGATTTTAATACATTAAACAGAAGTTATGAATGATAACCGTAAGGTAATTTTCCTTTTTAACTTTCTGTTGAAATTTATCTCCTTATAGTAAGAAAATCCTTTTCACAGGGGGAGTACATTTCCCTTTTAGAAAATTTTTTCATAATCTAATTTTTTCGTAATCTAAATTTTTTGTAATGTAAATTTTTCATAATCTAAAGTTTTTGTAATCAATTATTTTTTATAATCTAAATTTCTCCAAGAAGAACATTCCTTATTATGAATATTTTTCCCTAAGCAATCCGATATGTATGTTTCCTTTTCTATGTTTTCATAATTAACTTTTACTTGTTGGTATTTTCATTTTTTTTAAAAATTTTGGATTAACTTTTCCTTAAATCCAAATGATTATCTTAAAAACCTCAAAATATTAGAACCTATCAAAATTCTTTCATCAGCTATCATCTCCACCATTATATTTGATCAGAAGTTTTTCAATCGTTGGATCAACCAAGGAAGTTGAATCGTTGCCTAAATTGCTTATATAAAGCCCCTATGATGGTTGTCCCATATCAGTTTTTCAAGATTTCGTGTGCTGAAGATCTGCCTCTATACTTAAGGTCATTTCGAATCTCCAAATATACATTAGTTCCAAATGTTTGCTGAAGCTTCTCCTCATAAAGATATGTCGACTATTAAGGAAATATCTGAAGGGAAGATTTATAGAGAAAGGTTGGTCGATTCAAAGTTTTATGATAAGTATGACTCCCTCATATCTAATAATGTCAAGATGAATAGTTGGGAGAGTGTATGTGTATCAAAACCAAAAGCACTGGATCCGGTCAATCCAAACTTATTGATTGATTTCTATGAGACAACAAGTTTCATCAAGGAAGAAGGCAGAGACAAGTTCTCTTTTAAGTGTTATAGAAAGACCTACTCTCTTTCTTACAACAAGGTAGAAAGTCTGATTGGAATTACTTATGAAGGATAAGCATAATTCAGTACTCACAAATTACCTAATGAATCATGATATTTTGATAAGGAAAATGCTATAGAGTGTCTTGGCTTGAAAGGAGTGAAGACTCTGAAGATTGTTCATCTATCTATGAAAATACAGATTTATGAATTATGAGTTCAAGGCATTATAATTCCAAGGAAAGGGGATAAGGATACACTGAATAAGAGTGATATATATATTGGATTTCTTGGTGAACCTCAGGAAGATAAACTTGGTTAAATATATCTTGGTGACGATTGAGAATATCAAGAATGGATATCTGAAATCTCAAATCATTATGTATCCGGCTATTCTCTCAAAGATTATAGTTCATTGTTTCTAATATTTCATAATTCCATGTAGTTCCAAGCCAAGAAAATACAAGGTAATGTTTTTGAGTGATGATACCTTATGGAGGATGAATGCTAGATTCTCTAATGAATCTAGAGAATTTTATGATCTATCTGAAGAAGAAGTAGAAGATTTATCAAAGAAGCCAAAAGTGGATGAAACCTCTAAGAAAGGTGGAATAAAGAGAAAGGATAAGGAACCAGAAGAGAAAAGAAAAAACCCTATGGCTAAGGAAAGTCAGTCAGCACCACTGAAGCCAAAGACGCCAAAAAACCACCCAGATGAAGTAGTGGCTAAGTGGAGAGATGATAATTAAAACATAAAGTAAGGGGAGCCTAAGTTTGGCTTGGACCCTGATGAGGAAAAATCCTTTAAAATAAAGGCTACTAAAGAGCTTGAGTAGTAACAGAAATAGAATAAACAAAAGAAAAAGATGTCTGAGGTTGAGATATTACAATATCTTCTCAAATATGCTAAGAAAGCATTTGAACAAATCCCAATGCTAGAATCTTTCTTTCTAGAATCACTTCCTGTGACTCTGGGAAATAAAGTGGTGATTCCAGAATCACATCCTAAAAAATAAATAATAGAAGAAGAATAAGTGGAAGAAGACGGAGAATAATAAGGTAGTGGTGATACTGAGGACATGATAAGGCAAGTAGAGGATTATCATGAGAAGGAAAGTCTTTCTCAGAAATTATCAATCTGAACTTTTGAAGCTGAGTCTTCAAAACATGTTACTCTAGGAAAATATGAGAAGGGTGAGGAAGAAAGGAATAAATATTCTGAATAGGAAAGAGGAAATCATGATTTTATCCAGCCAAAGGATTTTCAGGTTGGAGATGTGAAAGAAGAAGTAGATGAAGATAATATTGTTGAGCTATCAGATAGTGAAAACGAATCTCCCAAAGCACAAAACATCATTCCGAGAGCTTATGAGGGAAATATGGTGGTAGTAGATACACCTAGTAAATTTGTGGTTAAGAATAAAGATATTGGTGCTTTATCAAAGAGGAAAGATGAAGACATAGAAAAAAAATCCTCACCAACCAAACACTTGGATTCATAATCATCTTTCCTTGGACATGATTTTGTTGTTAAGTCATTGAAAAATCTAGTTGGTACTATTCCCTTATTCCCAAGCATAGACTCAAGATTCCAGATACTTTAGCATATAATAAATCAAAAATCAGATTCAGTTTCCATGGTTATGGAAAAATGTGTTGGACTAGAGGCAGATTTCAAAACCTTCCTCATTGGTTATGAGGCTCATAAAATATCTTTCAAGAAGATTACATGCTTTTCAAATAATACAATTGAAGAAATGAGAATCTTCGATTAATTTCATGATAATGTCAAGGATTATTTTGACACTGAAGATGGGAAGATCAAGGATCTTACAAATATTTTTGAGGAAAAGTTAAGCCTAGAACAGATTACTCAGAAGCAGGAAGTTAAGGATCTGAATGACAAGATTAATTCTGTGGCCATGAATTAGAATAGGGAAAGAGATATCAGAATTGATATTAAAGGGAAGCTTGTTAACCAAGAAGAAGTGTTGAAAGCTCAAATAGAATGTCTTAAGGATCAGGAAGAAAAAATTAAAGACTTTGAGAAGAAAAATTAAGATTAGGATCTGTTGCTCAAGTTCATGGAAGAAGATCACAAGGATCTTAAGAAGCTAAAAACCATTATGAAGAAAATGATGTTGAAGGAGAAAGAAGGATAATTTCTTTCCATTACGATATTTTTTTGTACTTTTCCTTGCACAAATTCTTTCAACATTAATGAAATTTTGGTTGTTCTTTTTATATTTTGTTTGTGGTTTTTTAGTACAAATTTTTCAGGTACCAATATTTTTCCATACCCTTTATTCCATTTTGAAAATCACAAAGGGGGTGAAAGGAATGATAAAAAGAATATAATGTAAATAAGATATTTCCCTAAGTAAGGGGGGGTTCATCTAGAGGAAAGTTCTTATCAATGAAGTTTTTCAAATGCAAGAAAATAAAAAATCTTATACAGGAAATCAATAATATGATCCTTAGGGACTTTAAAGCCTAAGGGGGAGTTAGTCGTATTCACTATGATCCATAAGTAAAGGGAGATAAGTTATTATTTTCAAGTCCATAAAATTTCTAAGTCCTTAGATTCCTTTTCATAAGGATGTTTGTACTTTCCAAAAATGGGAAGATTGTTGAGTCAATAAGGGTTCCTTATGAATTTTCCATTCCATTAGGTTTGGAAAATCACAAACACACTATCTCAAGGAAAATTTTATTTCCCCAAAGATTTATCTTAATAAGAAATTTTTCCTTCCCCTAGGAAACTTTCTCCTTACCTTTGTTTTCATTGTTCATGTTATAGTTTCTCTAAATATAACTCATTTTATTTCTATGTGTAAAATTCAATTTCATATCGAAAACCTTAGAATCCTATAAATCCTTAGATTTAGAGTATTATGTTTCTAGATTTTTATTTCAAGATCCGAATTCAGGTTCTGAATTCTCTGAATTTAGGTTCTGAATTCTCTGAAATTCAGATTCCGAATTCTCTGAAATTCAGATTCCGAATTCTATAAAATTCAGGTTCTGGATTCTCTGAAATTCAGATTCCGAATTCTCTTAAATTCAGATTTTGAATTCCTTAGAATTTTGATTCCAAATTACTTAGAATTTGGACTCCGAATTCTACAATATTTAGGCTCCAAATTCCTTAGAAATCAGACTCTGAATTCCTATGAATTTAGAATCCGAATTCTTCATAATTCAGACTT
Source organism: Viscum album (assembly GCA_963277665.1). Classification (NCBI taxonomy): domain Eukaryota; kingdom Viridiplantae; phylum Streptophyta; class Magnoliopsida; order Santalales; family Viscaceae; genus Viscum; species Viscum album. Next base: position 1,819,494,537 of record OY728132.1, read on the forward strand.
CAAATTCCTTAGAAACCAGATTCTGAGTCCATTGGAATTCAAACTCCAAAATCTATATAATTTAGGTTCCTAATTCCTTTAAAAACAGAATTCAGATATTTATTATTTATATTCTCCAAGTGTTTATTTTTTTTGACTCCGAACTATTTTTTCCTAGACTCCGAAAAATGGATTTGGTTAAGCAACCATGTTTTTATTACCCTATATTTAGTTATGAAATGATGTCATACAATCTGTTTCTAACTAACCATTATTTGAGTGACACGTGTAATTTCCCTCTGAGATTCAAGGAAAAATATGATCTTTGGAGGAGGGATCCGACTATTGGAGAAGTTCCGATAAATAGGAGCTCATTTGAACGAGTTCAAGACTTTTAATTAATTGGTTGATCACTCTAGAGATTGCATGCTGCTAAAGTTATTTCTAGAGATAAAGACTCTGATGCCTTATGCGTACTGAACATGTTGTTTAGTTTACTTTGTGCTACTCCAATTGTTGCTGGGTACAATCGAGGACTTTCGGGAATAGGAAGACAGAATTTCCGACTACCTTAAATTTCGAGGACTTCCTTGATAAAAAAGACATAGGTTCCAACTACCTTAAAGTTCAAGGGATTGTAGGGATAGCAAGACAGACTAAGATATTTTTATCAAGGGCATATCCTATTATGGGTAAGACAAACTTTATAGAAAGTATAAATCAAGGGACCTTTATCCAAGTTTGTTGGATGCCCTACTCTTTGGGATAAAATATTTCATACTTGTTACTTGTATTGTTTCAAGTTTATTTCTACTGCATTTTGATTATTAAGTAAAATATAACTATATTATACTTTCTTTTACTTGTATACTCTGATTAATAAGATTATATATGCTTTAAGGTAGAATATTTTTCCTTGTAAACTTTTCTTAAGTTTCATTTTTGGAACCATATATCCAGAACCTAGAAAGTTTATAGAACTAAGAGGTCTTGTGAATTTACCTTGGTTACATTGTTAAACATAGTTTTTCTTAAGGATACAATTCTCCCCCCTCTTGTATATTGAGAATCTACATCATATTTCGATCCTACAGTTATAAACTTTTGAAGGTGATGCTATATTTTCCTTGAATCTTAAAATGAGGGAAATAGTGAACCCTTCGATAATGAAGTTTCTAAAGAAATGAAAACTTTTAGAATAATGTGGGATATTTAGATCCACTATATTTTAATATCATAGTGATGCTAAGTGATGGAAAAGGGAAATGTGAATAAAGATAAATTGAATAGAATATAATAGTTGAATTACTATTTGGTGTTTCAATAAGGAGTCTTAAAGGACATATGGTACTTGAATAAATAATTCCATTAAAGAATTGGTGGTTCCTACATAAGAAACATCACATTTGGGAAGTGGATGATACATATCGGACACTTTCATGTAACTTGGACTATACTTATAATAATTATAAATTTATTGTGATAAGAAAATATATGTACTCAACAAAAGTCAAACATGGAAAAGAGTAAGCGCCCACATAAAGGCTGAACCATGTAAAAATCCTTGTGTGTGATTTAATTTCTTGTTTTTTACTACATACATAAGTGAGGGTTTCACACGAATTGACATAACCAATCCCTTAAATACTATACAGATTCAAGAATAAGAGGGTTAATTTAAAAAAAAGAAAACTTGTTAAAGGAGGCCCCTTAATTCCCCCCCCCCCTCAAGTATCTATATGGTTAAAATATGATCTAAATTTTGAAATGGTAGGGAGTCTCAACCCATGTTGTGGATATTTGGGTGTTTCCTGTGATTCACCTGTTGCAATATTTTCCAAACATAATGAAGGATAAACATTAATTTTGGAAAAAATAAATTGAATATTCTTTGTAAATTATTTATTTTATGAAAAAAAATTATTAACTACTTTGTTACTTGAACAAGATTGCCTATTTATAGAATAATTTTTTTCCACAAATAAATTATTATATATAATAGGACTTGTTTTATTCTTTTTAAAACCTTTTTTCATTTAATGGTTATTATTAATATTTAATTATTTCAATTGTATATATTATTTCCATTTTTGATTAAAATACTATCAAAATAGTTGTTTTCTCATTTTTAAAACTTTCATTATTATGATTATTATCAATAATTATAGTTGAAATGTTTATTATTTAATTTTTTTATAAAAATGACATTGCATAAACAGGTTTAATATTATAACACCATGTATACCAAAATTATTTATGTTATCCCTCACATGGTGTGTGTTCAGTTCTTTAACAAATATTATTTATTATATATTGTTTCTATTTAAGCATGTTTCTTTTGATTACTTAATAATGATTAAAATAGTAATTAATTTCTTTCTATATAGAACCTGAATGACTTATAAGTCAATGAACAACACTTAACCTTATGTTAATAGGTTTCATCGGTGGCAAGGTAATAATTGGGTTGGTATATTGTAGAGGGATTATTTATTATTTTATTACGTAAATATATTCCCTTAAATTATTAATTATTAAAAACAATTTGATATATAAAATAACTTTTATTTTGATATGGGTTCTTAATATAACGACTTGTGTGTATGTGTCTAGTCTGATAGGTTTTCCTTTCACTCCTTAAATACTTATTTTATCTAGCATTCATTAGGAGTATTCTTTATTAATTTCTATTTGATTCCTTCTTATGGATATCATTTGTTATCTATAGGGGTTGGTTTCCTTTTCACATTTCCTCATTTTTATTCTATTCTTTAGTTATTTATCAAACCATTAAGAAATTTTAATAGTTATAATTGGTTATTTTGGTATGAGTGATTAAGGTCATTTGTGATTTTTTTCTCATTATTTCTTAAGAATTTGGTTTGTGTATTTTCCATATCAAAGAGTCCCAAAGATGTATTTTAGTGTGAGTGGTGTTGAGTGAGTGTCTCAATGGAGGTTAATTTTTCTAGTAATTTTGAGTAGTCTAGGGAGTGTGATTATAGAGTATTGATACAAATTGAGAAAATTATTCAATATTGAATAAGATAATTTGTGGGGTGTATTGTCTAGTTTATTTTTTTAGGGATTTAAGTTAGGGAATAAGTTTAAAATTAAGTAACTTTTTAATGATTAGATTTATGGAGTAAGGTTAGTGTGTGTTTTATATTTTCATTATGGAATTTTTGGAATGAAATATATTATAACTAAAGAGATTTTCACTTAAAAAGGATTTTCTTAAACTATCTCTTTTTTCATAATATTTTTTTTGATATGTTTATTGATTTCTATCCTATTATTTTTGATATTTTTGTAAATTTATTATTCTTTATTTGACATAGAAACTTGAGTTTATGTATTTTGATAACTGATATTGTGATTATACATGTACTATCCTAGTATGTAAAGAGATTAGTGACATATAGATATCATTTTAAATTTCTTATACAGGTATCCAGGCCATGTATGATATTACCTATGGGATTATTTTTTATACCCCTATGTTTTTATTATTCTATATATATATATATATATATATTTTATTCTAATTTTTTAATCATGTTACTCAAAAATAGGGAATAGTTACCTCAGCTCAATAGTAATTATGCTGGGAACTTAGGTTCTTTGACTCTTATATAGACCATAACCTTGAAAATTTCCCTCCTTAAAGTGTTTTACCCCTTCCCCAAGTGATTTACCCAAATTTGAAAGGATTTAGTCCAAAATTAATAGGGATTTTACATATTGATCTTAGTAAGAGGTTATTTTCTTTTATTTTGAATTCAGATCAATGCTCTAAGAAGGTATGGATCCTTTTGGTGGTTAAAGAGTTTCTAATTATTTTTTCTTGATACATGATTTGGGTGTTCTATGGTATACTTGTTTTTATTATCTATATTTAGTTTATAATTGATAATAATATATAATATAGAAACTTTTCATGCATTCAATTAACTATTCACTTATAGGAATTAAGGTTACTTGGTGGTTCTTACTGTGTCTTTGTAATCACACCCTATATGTAAACCATAGTAAATAATATTTTCCCTAAATATATAAATATTATATGATGCATGGTTATATTAAGTGTATGGTATATCGAGAAGAAATAATGAAATAAGATATCATTCATGTCACTACTTTTAATAGGATGAGTAATCAAATATCAAGTGTGCTAATATTTGAATGGATAAAACTATTTCAATGTTTTAATTTAAATAATTTTTTTATAAGATTAAATGTATTGGGATGTATACGTCCATTTGATTCATGAGTTAGTTGAATCAATATTTATTCATGTGTTATAAACCCATGAATAAATACCAAAGATTGAGAAATTTTCCATTGATTTATAGATATATTACTTCCATGGAATGGTAGTATGCATGTTTTTTATAATGCCTCATTGAGATCCCCAAATCCCGAAATCTATCTTTAATCCTCCTCATTTTTTATTTAGAGGTACTAGTATACCATGGAGAAAATGTGAATCTCATCTGAATATGAGATGATTAATTTTACCCATAGATACCAATAAAGTTGGGATGATTATGTTTTCCACTTTGATAATATCTCTCAAACCCATGTGATGGAGTTTGAAGATTTTGTAGTGGATCCTTGGTGTATGGTACACATATTTATATAATGTTCCTAATTTTGGTCTAAATAGTGGTGTCAAATTATCTTACAAAGAGATGCTTATAAAAGTAGATTTTTAATTACTTCCACATGATCTAATAAATGTTATTATTCTCTAAAAACACTCTTCCCTCAATGGGAATAAAACATCACTATTTTCATTTTAGGTACAAACAGGTATGCAAATAACCTTATCAATTATTTGTGTATTATCTAGGGATGGTTTTTACATTGGTGGGTTGGATATTAACAAGTATTTAGAGAAAATGAGGCTGATTTTAGGAGGTCCAATACTTAAAATATTACTACATATATATAATTCTATTATATATATATATATATATATTTTATTATACATGAACTGTTGTGATGTTTTTGGATACATACACATAGATGGCCAATTTATATAACCATACAGGTATAAATAGTAATCCTTAACATATAATTTTTTCTTAATTTCGAAAAATTTATTATATAAGGAAAGGTATTTTAATATTTTCAACATAATTTGACATAGACATAGATTATCATTGAAATAGAGTAAATTATTCCATAATACTTAATTCTAAAAATTTCCTCTAGTCACTAGCCCCCAGAAAACATGGAATCTTCTTGAGGCATGTGGTAGTTAGGTTTGGGTCAACAGAAGATCTGAGTAGGGTAACTACATTAGAGATAAAGGTTCTATTATATATTAAGAAAATATATCTCATTGTGAACATAGAAAAAAAATCACAGTTCAGGTTAGATATGATATATGAGAAGAAGAAAATAAGATATATTCATAGAATACAAATATTTTATACTATAGTTTTCAGATTAAACACATCAACTATGAAACTATTCCATGGTTGGTGAAATCACTTCATGGTTTTTTAGTAAATTCTCAAGATTTTCAAATTTGGATATATTTTCAAATAACTAAACCTGTGGTGATTTTATAAATATTTTACTAAACCCATTAGGATGAATTTTATAACTTATTATTTATTAACCATGGAAATATGATTTACAAGACTATGAAGGAGATATTTTAGAGATATTTGAGTCACATAAATATAGGAACATTAAATTTATAAATATATATATAAATTATATGATATAAAAGATTTAGAGAGGGATATTATGACCAAATTTCAGACGTGATACTAAACTATATATCTAGAGTGATATGGATACATGAACTAAAGAGAAACTCCAAGATCAATTAAGTGTATTAATTTACATTGATTATTTAATTTTAATATATGGTGATATAATATTTAGTGAACCATGTCATACTATAGTGAACATAGAGATAAGAATGGGTGGTGATCATTTGAATTATTAGTGAACCGATCCAAAAAATTGAATTTTGGTTCACCGATACACTTATGGTTGTATTTTCCTTGGATGTATCCAATTTAGGTGAATAAAATAAAATCTACTTATAATCATATTTTAATTTCATTCTATATAATATTTTCTTGGTATGATATGCATTAATAATTTCTATGTTCTTACTAACATGAAAACATGATCCATTCACTTTGAAAATAAATACACCACAATACAGTTCCCTCATAGGGTTATTGAGACCTCAATGGTTTCAACAAGTAGTATTGGTGATAAAATGTTATATCTAGACAATACATTTTAAAAGAGTATTAACATGGATAATTTTATCAATGTGAAGGGAGTTGTAAAATTTGATGGTAACAAGTATTAAATATAAAATAATCGAATGAGTTCTCATTTATTAAGACTCATATTTTATGTCTTATTTTTTATAATTCATGAGATTAAAATTAGTAACACAAAATATATTTTGTTTAATGAATCTGAAAATATAATATTTAATACAAATGTGAAGGCATAAAATGCCTTATCTAATTAACATTCTAATAAAATCTATATAAAGGTGATGAGTTTCATGTCTATTATAAAACATGGTACAAATTGTGCAATATTTTTTAAGGTATATAACAAGGCTATGAAGTCTAAAATTTATAATTTTTATAGAAAAATTAATAATTTAAAGAGGTTTCCATATAAAATCAATAATAATTTCTTTAATATAATCATATAATTAGTTGTATCCATGCATAGACTTGGTGAGGAAATTAAATATGTGAAAATCATAAAAATGATTATGAAGTTACATTTAAATTTTTTTAAAGAAAAATTATTTATTCTTGAAGGAAATAATATTACATAATTATCTCTTTATGATATGTAAAATATCTTGGTGGTATAAATAATAGGTTTAATGTCTGAAGGAATAACAATCTACTCATCTAATAACTTGGATATCAAAATGGTGAGGAATCTTGAGCATAAAAATAATGACTGTAATGAAGATATATGTGACAAATTTCTTTTATTTATGGATATAATATTAAATTGGGGAAAAGGTAAGTTTGAAGTAAAACCACCATTGTTGAGTTTTGAGTGTAAAAAAGGTGGTTATATTGTATAAATATTTCCAATAGGACTAGAAGGAGGAGTCAGTTTGTTAAATTTCAAAAAACTAATTGTTAAAGGATGTTCCCCCAAAAAGGAAACTCAAAATCTGGTTTTATAAATTAATCCATAATAATTATTCAAAGGAATATCTATTTAACAAAGGAATAAGATATTAGTGGAATCATTATTGATAGAGGAAAAACTAAATTCAAAAACAATTCAGAATATGTGATGAAGAAAAATATTATAAAGGAATAAACTACAAAATATATAATGATCAGCCAGAAGAAGTAGCTAATCTAAAAGTATATCTTCAATGATGACTCATAGATATAGATATTTAAAGGAAGAAGAAATGAATATAAGTGGACTACTAAAAGACTCTTTTGAGTATGTTGGCAAAATATAAGATGAAACAACTCAACTAGAGAATGTATTGGAATAGAAAACCATTGTAAATGGAAATATTGGAGAGTTAAAAAATTTCATAGGAAAGTAAAAGCAAAATATAAGGTAATCAATTACATTTTTGATAGTATTGAGGAATATGAAAAAAATAGTTTAATAACATTTAATAAGTAGTAACCATAAATATGAATATTGAAATTGAATTGAAGTATAAATATTCTTATAAGAAGAAAAATTTTATATAATTTATCAATAAGGTTATTAAAAATGATACAATAATAAAAAAAGAAAACTTAAAGAGAGTTTGAATGATTGAAGACCTTATAAAAAGAGTAAGATTAGACTGGTATATGAAGGTTATTCATTGAAGTCAAAGATAAAAAAATCAATTATAGAAAATTATATATTATAAACAATGTAAAATTTTATATAGAACTCCCATACTCAAGTATCACGAGTCTTCCAAAAAATAAAAAATATCTTTGAATATTTTAGACAAAGGGAATGAAAATCCTTTCTCATTGATGAAGTGAAAATAGTTTTTTTAATTGAATTACACTAGGACATATTGTAATGAGTCAAGTTGAAACAACACATGTAATTATTGATTAAATCATTTTCCATATTTATTAATATGAACTATATATTGATGTTAGTTATAGAAATATTACGTAATTTTTAATCAAAAATGTAATTGTTTTAATTAAAAACTTTTAATATATGTTTTTATTTGAAAAATTAATTTATAAATTTGATAATATTAATTTGATATAATTAATATCATTTTTTAATTAAGAATATCAAAATTTACTTTGGGTGAATTTTTTTTTTATATTTAGAAAATATTGATTTTTTAGTAAATAGTGAAAAATATCATTTTTTTGTAGAAAGTAGTATATTTTTAATAAATTAAGTAATTTAAGAGTACCAATATGTTTTGAATATGATTTTAAGTAACTTATTTATTATTTAGTTCTCTTAATTAATTTATATTCAAATTTATATTGGTTTCAGTATAATTTTGTTTTCGGGTTTTGAAATGGAACTTTCAAAAAAATGTTTTAAAATTCACAATGTTACTCATTTTTAATTAATAAAAAAATACCTAATTAAAATTTTTTAAATGAAAATTATAGACTATATACCATTAAATGGTAATTATTTTCATATAATGATCTTTATTATTAATAGAGTAAATATAGAATCATCTTTTTCAATAAAAAATACTTGTCTTAAAAACCAACTGTCACGCAGTGTCTTTGGGATTAATATTAAATTAAAATTTTCTAATTCTATGAATTTTAATCATAAAATAGAATAAATATTTGGAATCTAAATAATTTATAATTTATAATAATTGCAACTTATTTTTTTACCAAAATAATTAGTAAAAATAGTAAAAAATAATTATAGTGATTAGGGTAAAAACAAGTCTAGTGAGAGATTGAACTTTAAACCTAAGGGGGAAAATATACAATAAACTTTTCAAAATGAATTGCATGACCATATTTAGACCTTATAAACCTTAATATTAATAATTGAACATTATTGGGTCATGGTGATATTAAAAAATCATGGGTGGAATTCACTCTTTCAAAAACTTACAAGTGTGCCACTCGCCCCACATATAAAAGGCTATCCCTTCTCCTCCTCTCTTCACACCTTAAAAAAATTGGATTATCCAACCCCTACCCAAATCACTTATCCAATTCCCTAATATTTTCATATAATACTTTATTTGGGATGAAATCTAACCAATAAAGGCCTTTGGTTAAAACCAAAAGGAGGTACCCGAAAAAGGGAAAGATGAAGACACACGTGACAAGTCAGACTCAAGGTAAGGGACATCACATAAATTTTCTTTAATTGATAAGTATATTAAATTTATACACCTTTATTACTTTATAAGGTGTATATAAATACCCTTACACATGTTGTATCATGTATTTATCTATTCCCATTGTATTTAATGTTTTATTTAATGTTATTCATTCATGGGGCTTAGGATTTAAATATTTCCAAAGAGATATAGGAATTTTATTATTAATAAATATCATTTTAATGTTTTCCTTAAAACTGTAGTTATCTTTCATGTTCATGTTTTAAATTTATTTTTGAAATGTTTTTTATATAGATTAAATATTTTTAAATATCATAGCATATCTTTTTTATTTTATTTTAAAGGAATTGAACAAGAATGATTTTTTGTGTTTTTAGTAGAACTTCTTGAAAAATTACAAATGAAATGTCCTATTTTTAAATTATGATGACAAAGAACCATCCTATCACTATGAATTTAATTTTATTTATAGATTTCTTTGAAATCGTACATGTTTTCTTAAATGAAAAACACTATTTCCCTTTTTTTGGGTATTTTGGTTTTGAAAATGTTTTTTCAAAATAAAATTGTATTGAAAATGGGAATTTGAAGGAAAATGGTATTTTCATATATGAAATTTATTTACATATGATTTTAAAATAGTTTTTAAAATAATGAAATCTTTTATTCATGTTGTGGTTCTTAGAAATTATATAAGATTGGTGCACCCATATAGTGTCAGGTGATCACTTTATAGCTTTAATGATGGGTACGCCAAGATATAGATATATTGAATTGGGTAATGATTATGTTCTCTATAAAATTAATTTGGAATTTAGACATATTGTTATTCCAATTTTTAAGGGTTTTTACGGGTTTTGTAAGGGTTTTGTAAGGGTTTTGTAAGGGTTTTGTAAGGGTTCTTTGAGATGATATCCCAAGGAACCTATATGAATTTTCTATACTTTATAACAAGTTTTCATAGAAATATTTTTAGAATAAACGAGAAAATAAATGATATTTTAAATGAATGATACTTGTCTTTATGGGTGAATATATTGTTTACAAGAGAGGGTTTTTATGGGTTTTAATGTTTTTAACTAGACTAACAGTTTTCCTCTTTTTATGTCCTTTATTGATATTTTTGTTCTCATCTCTCATTTTAAAAATTCTTTTCATAGGATTTAAGTATGGGTAAGTGAAAAGAATATGTAAAGTGAAATTTGTGAAGCATTTTCATGAAAAGAAATCATGATTTGTTTTAAAAGTTTTATATTATGGTAAAATTGGATACTAATTAGAAGTGTCCACATTATATTATATTGTTTTGTAATGTATGAGTTACAACCTAATTCTATAAAAACATAAACCTAAAAAGATCCTAAAAGTGAAAGAAAGTAAATTATTGACTAAAACTGAAGAGTATTTAATGTTTAATGCTGGGTCCTTATATAAGAACTCAATTCTGAGGCAAAGAATATGGGAGGAAAAAATTAAAGATAAGAACATATCTTAAATGAAAAATAAGAAATACTTTCAATAGTTATTATCTCTCAAATTATATTTTTATTTTATTTTAAAAAAATTATTTGAGGATTAGTGGAAACCAAACACACCACTCAATAAAACCACTCTTCAAAACTAAACACCTAAAAACCAAATCATATGGACACTCAAGTGTCATCAAGGCCACTTGAGTGACATAAGAATAATAAAAATAAAAATTAAAATACATGATAATTATATGGAGAAAAATCATGAATAATTTTAGAATTCGAAGGAGTCCTTGAACTTTTCCTTGTACACCATGTCCAAGGACACTGATGGTTGTCACACATAGTTTTTTTTATCTTTTCCTGCGTATTATTTTCATTATTCAAAATATATAAATAAATAAATATGATTATAGGTAAATCAGAACCTAAATAAAATCCCTCAAATCCTTAATAATATTTGAAATGGAAGTTGTGAACATCATTCACTTAAAGAAAAAAACCATCTTTTCTTAAAGAGAAAGTAAATGGTTTCATTGCTCATAAATTGAGCAGTGAGAAGAGTTTAAATTTTTTCTTGGTGTTGGAAATTAAATTTAATGTTTTTATATATTTGTTTTATTCCATTTTATATTCCTTCACATTTTTTTTCATTTAATCCAATGAAAAATTAGTGTTATTTTTAGTATGTAAATTATATTTGTTATATGGTTGGTTGTTTCTTGATGGACCCCTTCCATGTAGTTCTGTTACTTCCTGGGACCCATAATTATTACCTCAGATAATTTTTTTGGTCCACCTATGCTAGATTTTATAGTCATATTTATTTCTATTTCATGATATATAGTGATCTATGGACTCATAATAAAATCAAATTAGATCATTTATTACTTGTATCGAATGAATCTTATGATGTTCATTTTTGTTTATTTCTTATGTTTTCTTCTTATTATTTTTCAGTGGATCCATTCCAATACCTCCAAATTTATTCCTTCGAAGATGAATTCCCCTCCATATTTTTTTTATAACTAATGAATATATAAAATGTTCAACATAATCTCTACAGTTTTGATGTTATTAATCTCACCAAAGATGAGTGAGAAAACTTTTTCCACATCACTTAATTAGGTTCCATAATTACACATTGAGATTTTGTATCCCTGAGGCCAAATAATCGATTTAATTTGAGAATTCAGACTGTGTGGGTATTTTATTCATATGAGATAAGATAGAGAGACTGGAGGGAAATGATGAGGAGTTTCAGATTCCTAGTTTCCCATCACTGGTCCCTCTAATATATATCCTCATCCATTTTGATCTTATAATAGAAGAACAAAAACCCTCATATGATTATTTTAATGTCTACAATAATAAATATTCTATTTATAGACTGTATCTAGGATCTTGGTATAGGAAAATATCTGTAAGAATGTTCTTTATTTTATATACAAATATTTTTTGAAAATATTTTTTTGGCTAATTATTCTGGGGGTATTGAGTGATTCCATCCTAGAAGGGGGTGAATATTAAATCACCATATGATGATTCATCAGTTCCACTTGGTTTAATGAGGTCTACTCCTTATATAGTTTTTCTAATCTTGTTTTCTTTATTTCTTTCTCATCATCTATTTTAATCTTGTATATTGATTGTTTACATATTAATAAATTGTGGGGTTGTGTTCTTTATTACTTGTAAGAACTACAAACTCCAAATAATGTAAATCAATTGTGATCATTTAATTTACAATATTTTCTTTTTTATTTATGATCATCTTACTTTTTTCTAGGAATTTTATCTTTTATATTTGGGTATTTATTCTTATTCTTCATTTTTGTTATAATTAATAAAAGAAAATTATTTTACTCATTATCATATACCTATTTTGAGAGGTCATATTATTTTTTATGGATTAGTCCCATTAATTATTGATTATATAGAAATTCTAGATTTTAATAACATCATCTACAAAGCTTGAAGCTGGGAAACTCGATGGAAGGATTTGAACTTTTAGAGAATCAAGATGCCTTTAATATTTTTCTATAAAAGGCTTACAGATTATTTTTTTATTATTAAGAAAAATATAATAACTATATCCACTAATGGATAGAGTATATTTTATTATATTTATCTTTCCTATAATGTTCTGTAAATGACCCACTATATGTTATTATTCTCCCATAGAGATAATTTCTTATGGGAAGTACCTTATGAACTTAAAACTCAATATATGTGGTTAATAACTAGAACATAAATATATAATGAAATCCATTATTGGAATGATTTATAATAATATCTGAATTTATAGTTTTTGGATGCTTTATAGAACCTCAATCTAGGTTCAACTTGATGAAATCAAAATAAAGCCATGTTAGGGTTGGGTAATATAAATATAAAAATAGGATACAATAATAGGTCCATTGTTCTACTTAATTTCTTATATGATTTATATAGTTCCTTAAATAATTATATAATGTATGGTATAGAGTTAATAAATATTGAGGATATAAAGGCTTTATTTATTGATATGGATATTTAAACCAAAAGATTAATGGTAGTGACTACTAAGGTATAAGAAAAGGAATAATTAATGATATTGGGGGGAAACCTAAAAAAATGGAAAGTAAAATAAATATAGAATTTTTAATAAGAATTTTAAGTTCTATTAGTGTTGTAAAACTAATCACATTAAGAGATAATTTCTTAAGAGAGATAAATCTCGGTATTGTGGGGTATAGTCTATTGTTTCACACCCTGGTTTTGATAGTAGGGATGTCTTATGATCCTATTGAGTGCTCTTTGAGTAAATATACAGTGTGGATCTTATGGTATTTTTCTTCTATGTTCCCAGGAATAGATCTAAATGTGACTTGAAGGGGCTACCAATTTAGAGGATATGTTATTTATGTATGAGAAATGTTTTATTTTCTAGGGGGTTCTAGATCTAGGTTATAAATCTAGGTGGAGTGTTTCTATGTTTTAGTCTGCTTATGATTGTATACTGAGTTTATTTTTCTTGAATTTTTTTAAAAATATTGATTAATATATCTAGGTTTATATGTTTTTTTTCAATAAAAAGTATAATTTTTTATTTTTATCATTTTGTAGTTCTCATTGACCTTTTGGTAAACTTGGGGGCACTGTCTTGATTCTAGAAAAGTTATATGATGAAAATTTTTATAATTTTATATTCCCTAATTGAATTTTTTATTTATCAAAACACTTTTAAAGGGTAAAATGAGAACCCTAACATCAAAACAGTTTAACCACCAAAAGAAACTACATTTTTTTTGAAGAAAAGCTTGAGCCGATTGGAATCAATTTCCCTAAACAGTATCCAGGGAATAGAATTTACCTGGGACTCTGAGTCGTCCTTCAAGATGTCTTCATGATGTTTAGCCAAGATGTCCCAGGATTTCATGAATTCCTCTATGTTTATCTTTCCCATGTTGAAGCCTCTCTTCAAAATAAGGTTCTGCCTATCAATCCATTTACCTTGACCCTTTGAAGTTTCCACACGAAGGGATCTTCCCAATATTTGTTTGATCACTTCCTTCGGTGTGTTGATAGCCAGCACTTGCTCCACCATCTCTTCATCCGAGTGAAAAAGAAGGTACATGTGATGAAGTACCGATGCTATTTGATGTTGCGGGTCAGCATGGAAGCTCACCTCACGCTGCTGCCTCAGAGAAAGTTCTGCCTCCGCCCGACTCACTTCCTTAGAGTTTAGAAGCCCTTCCTCTTGCTGGTCCTTAGTCTTCTCTTCCACCTCCCCTTGAGGGGATGTTACCTCTTCTGAAAGTAGGGGGTCAGCACCATAAGGAGTATCCAACTCCGGATCTCTCCTGACCTGAGCTCCAGCCCCCTTCAAGGTAACCCCCACCTGCTTTCCAGCACCTTCACCCACCTTCGAGAGAAGGTTGGATTTAATAGAGGACCTAGTCATAGGGGGAATTGGTAAATTTGAGTAGTCTTTCCATTGTCGCGGCCTCCTGGTATGTTTGAGAAAACCTCCAGCATCCACTATGAAATTTTTTCCCTTCCTTGAAGAGGTTTTGAAATAATACTCTTCGATGCCCACTTCCTTTGGTTCAGTAGGGGAGTCTAGAGCTGACTCCGAAGCTGCTTGGCTAGCCTCCTCTTCCATACTGGTATCTCCGGCAATATCATGAACCTAAACTTCACCTAGTACCACAAATATGTTATGAGAATTGTAAAAACTACTTCTAGATTTAACCTTCTCAGTATAGGAAGGTTTGATCTGCAAGGCCTGTGCAGGGAAATCTGATCCACTTGATTGATCGAAGCCACGTCCCATGAATTGAAAATGCTGATCTCCTGAGGCCAGACTACATGGATGATCACCCACATCTATCTCCAAGCCATCTTCCCCATTCAACCTCGCTACATTGATTAAAACCACCTGCATATCCTTTTTAACATCTTGGACAATGTCCAGGTGCACCTATCTCTCCAATTGTCTAACCTCTTCCGCAACTATACCTGCGTTCCTGCTGGTGCCAATACCCTCTTCAGAGAGAACAAATGAAGAACAAGGAACACCCAAATCCTTTTTCAGGCGGCTAAAAACCTCACGAAATGTAGGGTTCAAATGAGAATCCTTTGGGGCTATCTTGGGAGCCAGCATCGCTCCAGGGGTCAAATAGCGCAGAGCCTTCTCCCCTAGAACCTCACCGCGCACCACCTCGTGCTCCCCCAAATCTGCACTATCCTACGATTGATGTTCCACCACCGGAACCACTAACTCCTCTGATGACCTATAACAGTTCATGTAGAAACATCCTAAGGCCATATGGCCAAGCTTGCTGCATACTAAACAGAACATGGTCCAAGACTCAAACACCACCCGTTGCTTCCACCTAAACTCTTCTCCAACCAAAATCCACAGCCACTCAGTTGGAGGTTTTGAAACGTCAACCTCAATACAAGTGCGGGGCAAGATGGGGTGACAAACTACAACGGTTCAAATATCAGAATATAGGTAGCATCCAACCAAATTACCGAGCATACAAATGATAGAGGGATTCTGGAAGGGTAGCGGAAAATCAGGAAAACTTACCCAAACGGCAGCCGAAGGCGGATCACGATTCATGTTGAAATCAAAAGACCATCATAGGAGGAAAAAACCACAACCATTGAACACTCAAGGAGCACTGGACCAGGCAACGAACAAATCCTCCTCTAATGCGAAGCGGACCATAAGTTGACACTGGTCGAGCAAACCCACCACCGCTCGGTTTTGAAGACGCCAAGAATCAAAGACAAATCTGCGAATGCATCGACCGAGGGGAGACGACCTCTGAATCGATCCACCAGCATTGATATGTGAAGGTCTGACACTGCGTTGAACTCTTCACGAGTTGAGGAGATCCGTTGTGGAGATCGAGAACCTTAGGGCTAAGTGAAATAGACGAAAAAGGAGGAAGATACGCCGGATTGGAGAAAGGGGTGAAAGGACGAGCCACCGAGGAGAGGATCCCCCCTCCCCCTGCCGAGGAGGAGGGGGCCAGAGCCTCCTTCATCTACGGCCTAGGTCATCACCGTAGGCACGATATCCTTTCCCGCAGGATAAAAACCACTATTATTACACAATTTACTATCAGCAATATAATTTTCTATTATTAAGAATATAATGTTATATTTCCAAACATGTGAATTGGTTTTAGTGTATGTTTAAATCTGTAATCACACTCTTTGGATTCTCATCCATTATAAGCATATAATAGAAAGAAAAATTCCTTAAATAGATCATTTCAAAATCCACAGTACTAATCACTCTCCTTGGAGTTTGTGTATAGGATTCAGTGTAGGTCTAAATCTGTAAGCACACTATTTCATTAATCTTTGGTAACATTTTATGAATATATTTTTTATGTTATTCCCTCTAGGTTTTTTTGAGTTAGTTTACCTTGTAAGTTGGTTAATGTTGACACCTCATGTCACAATTACTCAGTGACACATGATTTAATGAGGACTACATATTAGATATTTCCTATGGAATTATTTTCATTATTTTTTTTCCATATTCTTTTATAAGCTTTATTGTTGTTTATTTACATAATGAATAACTATGGGTGGTGTTATTATCATTCTAATAGGACCAAAATGGTTCAATTCATGTAAATTTTTTCTTATGATTTACTTTAATAATTTTTTTTTCTATTTAAAGATCATCACTCATTATTATATATGTTTTTTATATTATTTTTTAGGGATTTTTTTACATTGTGGGTTTTATAAATAATAAAATATCATTATTAAACTTAATCTCTAATGATTATGCTTATCGGTTATACAGTGTTTCATAACTTACTCCCCTCAATAGATGGACCTAAAATTTTCTCGACTCTATTTGAAATTTAATGAATGGAAAAGAAAAATAAAGGAAAAGAAATTTTAATAAAAATTTAACCAAATCATTATAATAATAATAGAATATATATATAGTTAATAGTTAGTGTTTATCGCACTTGATTAAAAATGTGAGCTTGTTTAAGAACATAAGGAATCATATGGATGGAATATCTTGGTTTGGAAATGGTGGATAATTGAATATTAAGGGATTTGAAAGAAGATTATAGGAAAACAATATTTGAAAAATCTATATGTAATCTTTATTTACTAACTTCAATTCAACCTATTGAGTGTAAGCCGACTTTTACTACTACCGAATTATGGAAAAATAACGCTTTTATATGATTATTTTATGAAAAACTATAATAATTATTTATATATTATTTTCATGTTTAAATATATATATATGTTTGTGGGTTTTATTAATAACCATAATCTTTTATTCAAAATAAAAATATTTAACAACGTAATATATGATGGTTTTTTATTGTACGCTTTAAAATATTCATCATCCATGTAATGACTCATATAACCATTTCCATGATTTTTCATTAGATTTATATATATAATAACTTTTAATAATAATCATAAAATATTGTAAACTTATATTTTATATTCATGGATTTATTTTATCACTCACTACTTATAGATACTAGAAATTATAGGTGATCTTAATTATCCTCAGCCTCCCCTCAAAAAAGCTTCCCCAATTACCTGCCTCGAGACCTCCCTAGGATCTCCCTCCATGACCACATAAACTCATACACTCTTATCATTTCCCCTCACCATAATGTTTTAATATTATTAATACCCATGACTCCATACTTTCCCACTCCACCTCTATGGGACAACCCCCCTCTATCTTTCAATACCAACCAACAAAGATTTAATTTCTATATTTTTTTAGAAAATGTTATGTTGAATTTTGTTATAAATATGGAATCTTCATTCTATTTTTTTATTTTAATTGTTTAATTGTTATTTTTTTATTTTTTTATATTATTTGAGAAAAAATGAAACCCATATTGATTTTAATAATTTTTTCTTAAAATTTTATTAATTATCTATTGTATAAAGAATTTATAACTTGGTAGGAAAATAATGTTTTCACATAAATCAATTCCTTGTTAAGAAATTTAGTTATAGAAAATGCATGTACTTCTTTCCTCATTTTGCACCATTATAAGTTACATCCAGATAGATTTATTATAATGTTAAGTATCATAACCGTTGATAGTATATCCATTTTACAATAACCATTTTGATTAGTATATAATAAATATTATGATAAAAGATAAATTAAATAGGTGAAAGTAGAAATGGCCTCGACTAGTAGGATCATACCTTATAAATATCATTTAACAAAGGTTTCGAGGGAGTTAGAATCAATGAAAATTTCCCCTAACCAATCCCAAACAAAGATTCAATAACTAAATAACAAGTTAATTCATTTAAAAGAGAAGTTCAAGATTATCAAGATCATGGCCCAAACCATGTTCTCAGAACCACCCTGAGAATGGGTCATAATCGCACACCTTACCTATAGTAAAAATGCTAGTGTAATAAGTGGATATGTGTCTATAACCATATAGTATGAATTTTTACATATTCATTTTTAATAAAATAATAATTTTATTTATCTTTTTATGATTTCTTTATAAATTATTAAATTATGAGTTTGATAAAAAGTATATTTTAATATGATGAAACACAAATTATGTTTCTAGGAAATATATAGTTTCAATTAATGCAATAATTTTCATAAATTTGGTAATTTTTGAAGTAAATGTTAATTTTTTTTAAATATTATTAACATATAATATTTATTTAAATATAAATGATAATATATTTTTATGAAGTCAAATGTAATATTTATATGTGTCAGAAACTATTATCATCATAAAAACCAATATTTTAAAATTAATAAGGAATTTTTATTTAATATAAAAATTTTCATATTTGGGGAATTATATTTGATAAAATAAATATTATTTTTGAAATCATGACTTTTAGATAATACAATGGTGAATTTTTCATAATTTTTATAGTAGTAATATTTTTAGGAAAAAAGTAAATATGATATAAATATACAATTTCTATTATGAAAAAATAGAAGCCCAACTGTGATATTCTAAATACTATAACGAGTATCCAAGAACATAGTTATGTTTTTACCTTAATATGATGTTTTTATTTTATTTTATTAATTTTATAAACCCTTAATGAACCCTCCAAAACCTAAATTTTTATTTTAAGGTTTAAAATTAATTATTTATAAAAATGACTCACATCCACATCACCGTGGTTATTATTTTAATTATTTATGTTAATATAATTATAAAATATTTAAAACTACACCTATTTAGTTGATACCATGGGAAAAACATGTACAATGTTTTGGTTTTTAATAGTTTATTATATAGATCCCAAAACATATATTTAGAAATTATTACAAAATACCCCTATATTTTGCTATAAAAACCCACCCAACCTCTCATTATTAGTCACCAAAATCCATTTTAGAATGAATTTACTTTAATGTTAACACTATATATACCTCCCAAGTTTCCCCCAATATTTTAAGAAGCTCCTCCTATGATTTTAGAAGCACCCTCTCAAGGTATGGGATCCTCTCCTCTAATTTATCCAAGAACCTTCTTTATATTATGCCTTTTTTATTTCCATTTTTTCTTGTTTTGATATGTTTTCTCACATCCAAATTATTATAATTATTATTTAAATGTGTTGATAGAACCCTTTCACTCTCATTAAACCCTTCCATGAATCTTTATGTACCCTCATTATACTGTCAAAATTATCCGGTCATTTTCCATGCTAAATATTTGTGTTGTGAATACCCATCCACATTTCCACTCATGGGTATTCACCAAGTTGTACCTATAAATAATTTATTGGGTAAATACATATATGTAACCAAAAATCATTAATCTTGGGATTAAAATTGATTAAATACACCTTTATGTTGAATGGTCTAGGTGGCACACTTTTGCATGTACAAGATATTAATGCGATGAGTAAACTAAAATTATATTTCCCTCTAATGCATTGGGTAATGTTTTTATCTCATGGGATACCATGTATGGTTCACAAAAGTTTATATTAAGCATACTATGTTAGGATATCTCAACATTTAGTCATGAATTATGTTTATGATTTCATGTTTTTATATTTTTTCACATTCCCATGTTGCATTTATGTTATCATCTTATATCATGATTTGATGTTCATGTTTATGATTATCACCCCTATTATTTTACCTTGATATGACTATTGAATCACATGAACCACTTTACCTTGTTCTATTCTTTGATTATTTCCTTATTGGTCTTTATAGATTAATGCTTTATTATGTATAACCTTAGGTTATACCTTGTAGTTTTAGATGAGAAATGGAATTTTAAGGGAATGTTATAGAGTTTTTATGTAATGTTGTTATACCAATGCTCTAAGATATTTTATTATGTACCTAATATCAAAATGGAAGTATGACTCACGATCTTCTATTATTTTATTATGTGTATTTTAATATAGTAAATCCTTAATTAAGGTACATTAAAACATGGGTTATCATAGTTGGTATCAAAGTAATGCCTAGTAATTTTTGGGGATTATGATTAAAACCCCTTATGAAGGCCTTAGGTATAAGACTAAACATAGTAAAAATTCTTAAATGTTTTCTAAGTATAGAGTACGTAGTTTCTAGGAATATACATCCCTATTCATATATGAAAAGTTGATGTGGCTCTGGTAGAGTTGTTACTAGAAGTAATAACCCTGAAAAGGGTGAACTGGGATTTTACTTGATCATAAAATTGTGAAAAATAAATTTACCTTTCTACACACTAAGTTTGAAACATCCAAATGATATTATTTGGTGAATTAATAGTATCTTTACAAATAATTTTTAAGGGAAAAAAAATGACAATAAATTTTTATGTAAGGAAACAGGACATGGATAGATTAGATTGAATCCTAGAAACTCATAGGTTATGGAATTTATGTCATTTATCAGTTATCCAAAAAATGATCATAATATTCCCTTTTATGCATGGTATAGTTTGAAAATTATCATCTCTGAGTCTATTTTGGATGATGTAAATGATTAGAACCATGATAAAATTGTTAAAGGCAGTATTATCATCCATGATTCTAAGCATTATTTCATATCACCCAAGTTTAGTAGAACTATTAAAACCCCACCTCAAAGCATGAGAGTTGAGTTATTGGCGAAGACAAAAAAAATATGTCAATTCTTACAACCCAATCATATAATTCATTCCCTATCAAAATTTATGGGTTTAATTTCAAAAAAAACAATTTTATGATACCTTTATCAGAATTAAATGATATTTTAGGCATGGATTGGGTTTCCTTATATATAGCCAACATAAATTACTGAGAGAAAGAAATGAACCTTAGTGTCAAAAATTTAATTATGATTGTACACAAGTGAAAATAAAAGGATCTATAATCTTTGGTATCATAATCCTAAGCATGGATATTATTTCCTTATAACCAAGTATATATCTAAAATGATTAAGATCACGGAAAAGAGCATCCTTAGTGACATTCCCTCTATAATTTAATTAAACTATGTGTTTCTTGAAGAATTATATGGTCTTCCTCTTACCCAAAAGTTTTATTTCTCATAAAACTTATAAAAAAACTCTTATAATATCCAAGAATCTATATATAATGTCTATTGATTAACTTTAAGAGATAAAAAAAGAAGCTACAATTTAATTTGGTTAAATGGTTTATATGGCCAGGTGCTTCACCATGAGGATGAACCAATCCTTTTCTTAATAATAAGGATGGGTCAATGTGCCTCTTCATTCATTATCATGAGCTAAACAAGATCATGATAAATAATAAGTATCCTCTTTCATGGATTAATTAATTTTTTGATCATCTATATGGATCCCAATACCTCTCCAAGGTGGATATTTGGTCAAGATATTATCAAGTAATGGTGAAGGAGGATATCACTATAATTTCTTTTTGTAAAAAAACAATCACTATTAGTTCATATTGATTCCATTTGGACTCAATAATTATCTAGCTATCTAAATGGGCCTAATTAATAGATTATTTATGGAATAACACAAAAAAATTGATTGTCTTTATAGATGACATTTTTATCTACTCCAAAAGTATGGAGGAATATGGGGATCATTTTAATGTTGTACTAAGGACCTTATGAAAATAAAATTTTTATGTGAGGTATATTAAATGAAAGTTTTTTATGGATTATGTAATATTATTGGGGAATTTTATCACTATAAAAAGGGATCTCTGTGGATCCTTAAAAAATAGAGGCAATTAAAGTATGGTCAAGACCAATCTCTATGATAGAAATATATCATTTCTTAGGATTATCTGGGAAATATTAGTGATTTGTGAGAAACTTATCGTTATTTTAAAATCCAGTAAACATGTTAACTTGAAGGGGGTCATGTTTTTTCAGGATTGATGAATTTGAAGAGAGAATTAAATAGTTAAAGAATAGGCTAATCATTGCACCTATACTAACTTTACCCACCATTAAGGAAGTATTTTTGATCTATATCAATGTTTCTAAAAGGTATTGGGTTGTGTAATCATGAAAGATGAAAAAGTGATAGAATATTCCTCCCACCAATTAAATATCCATGAGTTGAACAACCTAGTGCATGGTTTAGATTGGTTGTAGTGATCTTCACACAAAAGGTTTTCTGACATTATCTCTTTAGGGAGAAGTGTGGCATATATAAAAATCATTAAGTCCTCAAGTATATATTTACACAAAATGATATCAATATATTCCAATGTAGGTGGTTAGAGTAGATCAGTGATTATAATTTCTCAATCCATTACCATCCTAGGAAGGAAAAAAAGTAGTAAATAATCTGAGTATAAAGGATCCTACAACCCTATCTATGATGAGGATTGAAAGGGATCCAATTTTAATAGACATAAAAAGGATGTACATTAGTATCATAAAATTATATTTATCATATCCTTCTTAAAAAACTTCTCAACTATCTATTCATGAGAAGATATGGGAGGCCTAAAAAAGGTAGAAAATATTCTACACTTCAACTTTTCTAGGTATGGAGTTATAATGTTAGGAATCTGTAGATGTGTTCCATCAAAATCATAACTGGAGAGAGGTAAATTTTGGACGATGCATATAACTCAACTTTCCTTATTCATCCAGGAGTCACTAAGATGCATAAATATCTAAACAAAAACATATAGTGGGATAAAATGAAGAGGGAGATTGTAGAATTTATATATTGATGCTTGGTATGTGAACAAGTCAAGGTTTAATGATATAAACCTATGGTTATGATGGGACCATTTCCTAAAATAGTAACCTAACCATGGATTTCATCAAGTACTCCCTAGGATATCTAAGGAAAATAAATCAATCTGGGAGGCTGTTAACAACCATAAAAATTTAGTGCATTTCATTGATATCAAGGAAGATTTCTCTCTTCACCAACTCACCAAGATATAATTCTGGGAAGTGGTAAGATAACATGGAGTTCCGCATCCAAATGCATTTGATCTAGATCTGAGGTTTACCTTGAGGTTCTAGAGAATCCATTAACAAGTTTTTGATATAGATATGAGATTCAATACTTCTTTTCACTCTTTGATAGATGGTTCATATTAGAAAATCATTCAAACTCTAGAGTATGTGATGAGATCACATTTAATGAATTTCCAAGGATGTTGAGATCCAAAACTTCCCCTGGTGGATTTCTTATATAATAGAAATTTCCATTGTATCATTCAAATTGAAACTTATGAGGCTCTATATAGAAAGAGGTGTTAGACTTTAACATGTTGGGGTGAATTTATAGAGTGGAAGATGATGATATTTGATCTTATCCAATAGATGGTTGATAAGGTTTAACACATTTAGTTTCATATTAAATCCATACAATTTCAATAGAGAAGTTATGAAGACAACCGTTGATGAGGCCTAAACATTAAGGTTGGTGATGAAATGTTCCTTCATATAACCCCATGGAAGAAAGTCATGAGATTTTTGAAAAATTGTAAGATTAGTTCATGATATATCTCCCCCTATGAGATCCTTGACCACATCGTAGCTATATCATATTGACTAGAAATCCCACCTTACCTATCTCAAGAAAATTATGTGTTTATTGTATCCATATTTAGGAATTACATACCAGACCACTCACTTGTATTTAATCAAAAGGTGGTACCTTTGGAGAATGAAATTTCATAAGAGGAGTAGCTAGTGAAGATCATAGATAATAGAGATAAATTTCTATTAAACAAGAAAACTCACCAGGTCAAAGTAATGTGTAATGATCGAAAGTTTGAGGAAGAAACATGTGAATAATAAGAGGTGATGAAATAGAAGTACCCACATCCATTTTAGTTAATGAAATAAAATTTCAAGGGTGAAATTTTTGAATGTAGGGAGAATATAATGAACTGAGGTATTATAAATGAAATTACCTTTTCAAATTATGAAATTCCTCATTTAGAAATGTAGATATAGGAAAAAATCAACTACTTTGGTTATTTTTCACCATTATAAGTTATATCCAATAAAATTTAAAAGAACATTAATCATCATAAGTATTTATAAAATAACTATTGTACAGTGGCCATTGTGATTAGTATGTATTAAGGATTATGATAAAATAAAATTGAATTTGATGGAAGAAGCGGTGGCCTCCACTAGTAGGATTGTACAATATGAAGATAATTCATCACAGCTTCTAAGGGATATGGAATCAATGTGATTCTTCCTTGACCAAACTAAAGATGAGATTTAATAACTACATCAAAAGAGAAAAAATATATGGGATTATTTCAATCTTATCAAGATTAGGACCCAAACCATGTTTTTTGAACCATCCTAAGAGGGCGTCATCATCTCACACCTTACCCATAGGGAATACAATGGTGTAATAAGGGGTTATGTATCTAGACCATAATAGTTTGAATTTTTATATTTATTTTTTTAATAAAATAATGGTTAGATTTATATTTTTATATTTTCTTTATAAATGATTAAATAATGAGTTTGTTAGAAATTATATTTTAATATGACAAAACATAAATTGTATTTTTAGGGAAATATATATTTTCAATCAAGACACACTTTTTGATGAATTCAAGCACTTTTGAAATAAATTTTATTTTAATAAAATATTATAATTATATAATATTTATTTAAATATTAATGATAATATAATATTATGAATTAAAATTTAACTTTTATAAGGGTTAGAAACTGTTATAATTGTAAAAACTCATACTTTTCGATAAATAAGGATTTTTTATTTAAAAGTGTAAATTTTCATATTTTGAGATTTTTTTTTGAAAAAATAAATATTAATTTTTAAATCATAATATTTAATTTAAGAAAAGTTTAATTTTTAATAGTTTTTTTAGAAAGTCTGATTTTTAGGTAAAAATAAAATATAGTATAAATATACAGTATGCATTATCAAATCATAAAATACCAACATTGACATAATAAATAATATAAAGAGTATAAATGACCAAAACTATGTTTCCCATTTTAAACAATTTGTTTTTTGATGTTATTTGATTAATTTTATAAAATGTTAATGAACCCTCCAAAACCTATATTATATGTTTTTGTTTTAAAATTACTTCTTTTTGAACATGAATCACTTCCACATCATCAGGGGTATTATTTTAATGATTTCAGTTTGTAGGCTTATAAACTTTTAAAAACCACTCGTTTTTTTGAAGAAACCATGGGTTGTTTTTTAGTTTCTATTATTTTATCATATAAATTCCAAAACCTATGTTTAGAAATTAATAGACAATTCCCCTAACTTTTTCTATAATAACCCACCCAACTTCTAATTCCCCTCAACTAAAAACACGTATAGCATGAAGTTAATTTTTATTTCCCTCTATATATCCCACCCATTATTACCAAAAAATTTTAATAAGTTCCTCCCAAGAGTTTAGAAGATACCTCTTAATGTAAGGGATACTCTCCTTCACCTCTTTATTTTTACACCTTCTTTAAATTATGCCTTTTTATTTCAAATTTTTGATATTGTAATATGTTTTTACACATACCTATTAATATAATTATGATGTAAAATTTATGATATAAACCTTTAAATCTCATTAAACCCTTTCATGAATCTTTATGTACCCTCATTATGTTGCCTAAATTATCATAGTATTTTCAATGCCCAACATTTATGTAACGAACACCCATTCCCACTTCCACTCCATGGTATTAAGATAGATATACCTATCCTTAATCGATTTCATAATTTCATTTATATAAAAAAACACTCATTAATTGTGGGATTAAAAATGATTAAATACACCATTATATTGTATGATCTATGTTGCATAATTGTGCATGTACATGACATGAATGTAATAAGTGGGTTTAGAATTACCTATCTCTCTAATCCGTTGGTTTATTTTTTTTATCTCATGAGATACCATGTATGGTACATGTGAGGTTATCTTAATCATACAATATTATGTTGTCTTAATTGTTAGCCTTGAATTTTGTTTGTGATTTCATGTTTTTATGTTTTTTTAAAATCCCCATGTTTCATTAATGTTTTCATCTTATATCATGATTTGAAGATAAAGTTTATGATTCTACCCCTCTTATGTTACCTATATATGCCCCTTGAATCACATATACTAATTTACCTAATTCTATTATTTGATTATTCCCTTGTTGAGATTTATAGATCACCCCATTCTTATGTACATCCCCAGGTTATCCCATGGTGTTTTAGAAGATCGGTAGAATTTTAAAGGCATGTTATAAAGCTTTAAAAAAAATGTTATTATACCCATCTTCCAAGTTATTTTGTTATATACCTAATTTCTCAATAAAACTAGGGCTCACGATATTATGAAATTGTATAATGAGTACCTTTTTATAATAAATATTGAATTAAGGTGAATTAAAATTTGGGTTGTCATAATATATATATATCTGTGTGTGTGTGTGTGTGTGTGTGTCTGTGTCTGTGTGTGTGTGTGTCTCTGTGTGTGTGTCTGTTTTTCTAGATTTTTAATGACTTTTTTAGTACCACTAATAAAAAGGAATTTTTTTCTATAATTTATGTTCACTAATTTTTTAGAAACATAATAAATATATATTTTTTATAATTATTATCATTAGTGATAAGTACTATAAATATTTTTTCAATTTATTATTTCTCAAATTTTGTATTAATATGAATTTTTTCATGGTTACGGAATACCAAAATTTAAATTTTTATATGCGAAAATTTTCTTTTAAATTTTAAAATTTATAATATATATTACTTGATTATGAATCCATTTGATTATGATTCTTCTAAAATATATGGTTGTTAAAAATTATATAGTTATCATATTATTTGGTGTGGAATAAAAATGTCCTTTAAATATTTTTCTTAGTTTGAATCATTTAATACCAAATGGTTGAAATGTTAATTAATAAAAAATAATTATAAAATAATTTATTAAATATGTAATGTATTACATTAACATTGATATCAATTTGTTTTTCTTGGGAGATAATCCTTTCAAATTTGGAAATTATATTTGTAATAATACTTAGTTCAAATTTTATATCTTTATCTTTTCATATATTCCTTCATGTTTATATAAGAATTTATATTTTTCATTTATAAGTATATATACCACATATTCTTGTTTTTATGAAGTATTTTATCTAGGATTGTTACTTCTGTTACATTATATTAAGTTTTATAGTTAAAAATAATAGATTATATGAGTTAAATATTATTTCTTATATATTGAAAAATATTAATATTATGTATATTAGATACTTGAATATTTAAAAAATTATTCATTTTTAATATAATACACTTCTTGAAATAAATAAATACACTAACATTTCATTTGTAAAAGAACTATTAAAATATCTATTAAATATTACACTATTTACATATAAAAATATTTTAATTAAAACATATTGTCTCCTAATAACCATTTTACTAAGTTATCTAGGATAAGGAACACCGACTTTATATAAATTATATTTCTTGGACCTAATTAGTTAGACAATAGATATAAAAAAAGAATTGTTCTACTAACTTCTAATTTGAATTCATTATGTTGTACCGTGAAACATTCATTCCCATATTTAAATACTTGAGATATATTCTCTTAAAAATGAGTTATAAAAAGAGAGATATAATACCATTTAGAAATAATATTAAAATATTTTAAAATAAAATCTCTAAAGGAGAATGATTCATAGTCTATTTTTTAGAAAGTTTTACACCCTCAAATATCCCATGAAAGTATCTATCGATGTAGTAAAAAGTGATTTTTTCAACTACATTGATAAAAAAGCTCCTTGAATCATTGATTCCATAGATCTGGTTAATTGTTGATAAAATATTATGTTATAGATTTCATAATATGAAAGCAATGGAAATGAAACATCACTCTTATAAAAGTTAAAAATATATCATAACTATCATATATTTAAAAAAATTATCATTTAACATCATTTTTATATCTTCTATCTTATAAAATATTAAAATTGTTGTCTCTTCAGAAAACGCACATGGTATCCTATACTCAATGATATAATGATATTTTCAGTCATTTTATTTGGAAAAAACATTTCAACTATAATGATAAAAAAATCCTAGAATATTTGAGGTTGGAAACTCTGGGAAGAAATAAATAACGATCATACACTTTTCGATATTGTACCCTTAAATATTCTATGGAATTTTCTAAATGATATTATATCACAAAGATAAAAAACCATTTTAATAGATTTTATTTCAATTATATTGACATGTAATTAAAATTTACTCCTTGAAACATCATGAAGATTCATTGCAAGGTAGTGAAATAAGTTTATTTTTGGATAAAAACAGTCTTTTATCTCATGACTAACTGATTAGTCGAAATAATTTAAATCTATATGAAGTTGATCCTCCTTAAGATAAAATATAAAAATGATTATCAAGATGTGAAATTTCACCATGATTAAAATAGTAATACATGAACATATTTTTAATTATATTTTATATTTCAATAATTTATTTAGAAATGAATGATTCATATATAATTATTTATCAAAATTTACTTTCCTGGGAAAATTATTCCTAAATTTTTTTGAAATTTAAAAATATTTATTAACATTAAATTATTATTTATGTATGTATTATAAATAATAAAATATTTTTTTAATTTTTTTATTATCATCAACTATAGGTATGGAGGTTTTCTTGACACAGATATACTATTTAATATTTAAATGAAGGAAATCATCATTCATATAGAAAACATGATATTTACTAAGGTGTTATATATATATATATATAATTAAAATATGATTATCAGACTATCTCATTTGATTTTTAATTTTGGTAATTGGAACTAATTATAGGTGTATCAATCCTTGTACAATAAAGAGTTTAGATATGTTAAAACAAATGATGTATAAGAAGCATGGTTTCAAATTTCCTTCAAATTATGAAACCCCAAAATAATAATATTTTTTACAAAACTTATCTTCCTGTAAAACATATTGAAATATAAATATATCATTTATAAATTACCAATATATTAAATCATTTATCAATATTTTTATATTTATTTTAGGTGAATATCAAGTTTTTATCATACTGGTCAGTATAAAATTTTCCTTTATTGTCTATTGGTTTTATTTTTAATGATAATTTTTTTATGTTTTTGGTATTTATAGGTTATCTATAAGAAAACCATTTTTTAAAATTATAATATATGGAATTTAAATATAATAATCCACATATATACTATCATCAATATGATATAAATATAATGGTTATTAAAATAAATATTTTTTATACTTTCAAAAATATTGTATAAATAATAGTTTAAACAAATAAGTGTCATACATATTACATTATATATAAGAAAAAATACCGATATAATATATGAAGGTTTTAGAAAAACAATTATATCATATATATTTGAGTCACACACGCATGAATATTTTAAACGTTCATATATGATAAATAAACCATCATATATAGATATTTATATAGTTGTGTTTATAAATCTAGGATTGAAGAAACATTTAATAGTAAGGTTTTCTTGATCAAATAAAAATATAGGGATGCCTTTATGTATGCAAGGAGGACCAACATAAATAATTATCAAGTTGAAATAAATAAAACATAATGTTTTTTCATGATAAAAAAGGGGAAAATGTTATAGAATAAATTAATTGAGAATGTACAATAAGAAATCTTGAAAAAAATTGAAAATATCAAAATAGTGATTGATATGATTAATATAATAAGATACATAAAAAGTATTC
Source organism: Viscum album (assembly GCA_963277665.1). Classification (NCBI taxonomy): domain Eukaryota; kingdom Viridiplantae; phylum Streptophyta; class Magnoliopsida; order Santalales; family Viscaceae; genus Viscum; species Viscum album. Next base: position 1,819,525,042 of record OY728132.1, read on the forward strand.
TAATTCATGCATGAGAAGGAATATAATTTGATATCCCTATATGACATAGAATAAATGGGCCTTACAATTTATTTATTTGATAAACGCTAATGTTTGAGGTCCTATAGAATGTAAGGGGATTAAATTATTAAGGTATTTCATTTTATTTACGGATTATTATAGTATTATTACTTGTATCAAATTCATTTAATCTAATATAGAGGTGATGTATTATATTAAATGATACCATATTAAATATTAAAATGAATATATAATTTTCATCAAATTTCATTGATGAAAAAATGGAATAAAATTATCATCAATTGAAGCAGATAACTACTTGTAGAAACATAGAAATTAAACATGAGGCATGATTGATGAAAACTATATAAGAAAATAATTTTTTCAAAAAGAGGAACTTGATGGTGAATAATATAAAAAACACTACCCATAAATTTTATTATTTTAAAGAACTATTGGAAGGAAATAGGTTATGTTGAAGTTTATAATTAAATTAGGGATTTTATTAGACTTATAGAGAAGATAATTCCATATTAAATGTGGTATGGAAGGAAACAAACTCTAAATCATTTAATAATTTTCATTAGATTGTATCATATCAAGAAAAAAATTAATGAAAGGAAAACACAAAGATGTATTAGATAAGGGAATATTCCATGGTTATTTAACCAAGATTAAAACCTATAAGTGTTTTAATATGTGACTAAAAAAAATTTAAGAGTAGTTATGTGAAAGAAATTAATGATATAACTATAAATTTTCTAGGAATATTTAATCTGGAAGAAATTTATAGATAAAATCAATGTAAACCACATAGGGAAGATTCTATTTTTTAATTATAAAAGGAAAATAAAATTTTGGCAATCTACTCACCAATTCAAAAGCAAAAGTGAAGGTACAAAATTGATTAATCCAACATCATTAAAAAAAATAGAAACAATGCAAGCCTAATAGATGAGTAATATCAATAAAATATCTGTTATATCACATGTAGAGACAAAATATTTTATATTTTTCTAAAATGAATAATCATAGATGAAATATATAGAAACCTAGGATTATTATACATGGGTATTACAAATTTTTAGATTAATATTCATTAAATTAGACAAACACACACTTGAGGACAATAAAATTTTAATGACTTTGGAAACTTGGAACATAATATTCTAATATGGTAAAATATCTTCAATGATTCCCACAAAGATCTTCCCATTTAGTACTCTTCATAGACATACCCAACATAAAACCTTTCTTCAATACATAAGGAAAAGAAATATAAGAAAGGGTGATCTCAGATACTCAGTAAGGGTAAAAAAGTAAAATACAAAAATATAAAATGAGCATAATGAATGAGAACATGAGAATAACATATTAAAACATACCATATATATCAAGGATAAAAACATTGAGTCATGACATAAATAGATATATAGTAATCGAGGGTCACTCTCAAGACCAAAGTTTTAAACAAATTACCTTACTGAACCGAGTTTACTCTCCATTTTAGTATTGTATATCTCATGAGATATAAATATTTACCTAAATAATTGGAGATAGATATTGGTACCACCTTTCATTGGTTATAACATAACCACTATCCTTGTTTAAATGTAACCACTATCCTTGGTTATAATGTGACCACAATCCTTGGTTATAACATAATTATCATCCTTAATGAAAATCATACATATGTTTTCTATAAGATCATAAAACATTCATCATATAAAAACCCATGAAATGAATTGGGTTTCATAAACATTTCATCTTAACATGAACTATGAAAAATAAAAAGGTTTCATAATCAATTCATATTTTCATAAAAGCACTTCCCTTTAAAAAATTGGTTTCATAATCATTTTATCATGGCATTACCCAAAGAAGAGAAATAGGGTTTATAAAAATTATTTCATCATAAATATATACCATTTAGAGAAAGAATAAGAATGGTATCCTTGTATAATATCCCTAGTAAGGAATATGAAACATTAATGGATTTCATCTTATATAGAAACTTATTTTCATCAATCACTTAAAACATTCCTTGATAAAATATCCTGTCTAATTTCTTGAAAATACTTTTGAAAATGTAAAACCATTTTAATATATTTTTCTTTAAAAAAAATTTGAATACTTAAAAATTAATTTGGAAAGAAAATAATGGTCATGAATAGAGGAAGTTTCATTCATTTCATACATGTTAAAACAAATATTCCTTTCATTTTTTTGGTAAAAGACAAATGGTCTTTTTTTGGAAAACAACACGAAGATTCCTTTTTAAAAAATTGTAAAAAATTAAAAATATGTGAAACTTTATTCTAAAAATCATAGGATAATAATAAAATATTTTTAGAAAACATGGTTTACAAATAGAAAACATTTCTAACTAAAGAGACAAATAAAGTCAGATTTTCTTATAATCATTTTTTAAATTATTTTAAGTACAAAAAGTAGGAAAATGGTAATATTACTTAAAAATATCATGAATAAAAATTGTATAAGAAAAATCATGAGTTTCTTGAGATATGTATCATTTTATTTTATCATTGGATACATAATCATAAACAATCTTGATAAATGATGACATTGTAACATAAAATCATTACAACTTTAAAAACTTTGAATTGTAAGCCCCGTGATATAATAACATGAAATTAAACAAAAAAATCATCAATATAAATAAATTAATGATATTAAACGTCAAAGGTGATGTATAAACACCTCGTGAAATAATATAGGTGCATAATATAATGCACTTTTCAAAGAAGAAAATGTGAGACAAAAATCCATTACTGCTTGGGTAACTTTTTAAATATGAACCCCATAAAAGAGATATATTAAATAGATATTTAAATCACAAAAAAATCAGGTGAATAATAATAAAATAAATTTATGTGAAGGATATACACCACATAACATAAATTGGTGGGGAATATGGCATGTGCCTCATAGATGTAAAAAGTGAGATGAAGATCTCTTACTGTAAGTCTCAACTTTCTTTGTACACATTAAAACCTATGGTATAATATATATAATTTTATTATAAATATATTAAATAACCATAATTATATATATCATACCAAATATGGTTTAATTGTGTCCATTTATTATATTTTTACTAATAATTCCATGTTAATGTCATGTTTTGGGTAATAATCTCTTTGTTTTTTGTGCATGTCTTATTTTTAATTTTTTTCTCATCTTAGATTGATCATTGTTCCATCATATACAAAATAATAATAAGTAAATAATTATAGTATTTATACACTAATTATAATTTTAATAACAATCATGAAATATGGTTATTAGAAATACAATACGTTACAATTATAAACACGGTATGTCGTACGTGCGCATGAGCAACATTTCCATTTTTTAACGATCAGTATGGAAAGAATGTAAATAATATATTATCTTTATATAATGATAATAATATCATAAATAGCATATTTTTTCTTTAAATATACTTATACATATCATCCATGTGGTGTAGTGATGAAAAGAGAGCCACATCACATCGCGAGGTGGTAGTCCACATGTACATGAATGGTGTTATCATCTATCAGTGAGTGAAAATGTATGAAGTAAAATGATGTATTCTATTTTAATAATGATAAATAAGTCATTAATATCATTATTATGTCTTTTATATCACATATATTTATTAAATTTATTGTTATTATCTTCAATGAAAAGCATTAGTGGAAACAATTTCCATCCCTTCATGAGGCGGTAGTGCACCATACACATGAACGATGTAATCGTATCCCCTACAGAATGGACATTAAAAAAATTTATATATTATATAATGACTACAAATGTAAAATAATTCTTTAAATATAATATATATACTTTATAGATGTCATCATACCCAACTGAAATATGTGGTAATTGAAAAACGAATGACATCGATTTGTGAGGCGTTAGTCCCTTGTACACATGAATGATGACTTCATAACCCATTTTAGGGAAGTGGACATGGTTTTATGTAATAAAATTAACATAAAAAAATATAATTATATTTAATATACAAATATTATTATATTATCATGGTATAATAATAATTTAAGTAGGTGGATGAAAAAATAAATAAAAAATACTCATTGATGAAAATTACCCCTTTTTCAGGTATCCTACTTAGATTTTCACCAATATCAATCCTATGTTGGATTTATGTCCAAAATACGGATTTTATGAAAATATAATGGTGGTTTGGAATTTATTTTTTAAGTTATTGTCTGAACCAAAAGGTTTTAAAGTTATGAATAGGATAGGAGAAGGGTTGGAAATTTATAAATGATTTGAATGGGTGGCCATTTATAAATGAGGTGAGTGGCACACTTATAATGTTTTTAGAAGAAAGAATTTCACCCAATTTTTTTCATTTCACTAGATCCAAAAATGAAAAATTCTTGATATTTTAATAGAAAAGGTTAGAATATAAGAACAAAATTGTATTTGGACCATTGTTGGGTCATTTTGGACCCTTAACTTTTTAGTTTAACCCCTATTAAACTCATCTTTACGTAAATTGCAATAAATAATTTTTATTTTTTTAACTATTACTTTGGTAAAAAAAATTAAGTTTAATTTATTATATAATATACATTATTCTAATTCTGAATATTAAATCCATTTTTCCAAATTATATCCCCTGAAGTGTCTTGATTTAATTTAAAATTAATCATGGAGATACGATAACAAAGAGGGGTTTTTAAGAGAAAATGTCCAAAAGTTTACAATATTTTTATATCAAAACTCAACATGAAATTGATTATAATTACCTAAATTCGATTAATGCATGTATAATAGAAATAAAATTTCTTTAAAATCAATTTAAATTATAATTTCTCTTTTTATATAAAATAAAAAATGCAATTTTTAATTAATATTTTGTATTTTTACTATTCATAAAAATAGAAGCTTCATAGAAAAACTCAAAAAAGTTACCCTAAGATAATTTAGGTATGATTATTTAAAAAATTAATTTTATTTCCTGAAATTATGTTTCTAAAATCAGTAAAAATTAATTTTAAAAAAATCGTGTAAAAGGTGACAAGCAACTTTTATAAAAATACAATTTTAAAAGTAAAATTGGATTTATTCTTATCTCAGGTAAAAGACACATAAGATTAATGCTATTTTTATTGAATATATAATATATATTTGATTAAAATCTTTAATAAATTATTTGGTTAATTTAATTATGTAAAACACATTTATGTGCATAAAAATAGTTATTCATAAAAATATTTTTTTTAAATAGTTCTTATTTTCATTTATAATTAACTGGTCACTAAAAATTTAATTTTATATACATGTGTAAATCATATTTTCATAATTTACATAATCTTATTCATCTACTCTACTCCAATGGCTAGGTGATAACTATCATATTAAATAATAATATTAATAATATATCACTCGTTGTTAAAACTCAATATCACATGAAATACGAGCTAACCTCAGTATTGTGTGTAACGTAAGCTAATCTCTATATTTTGTGTAATATAAGATAAAATTAGTTTTTCACGTAGAAAAAGAGAAACTTAGTGTTGTTAAAAATATCTAAAAGATTAAATTTATTTTAAAAAAATATTTCACAAAATAAAGAGGTGTTACTTTTTACCCCTTTAAAATGAAATTCTCCCTTAAAATTCTTCTCGGTCCAAAAAGGTATAATATTTTAAATTTAATTCACCTAAACCCAAATAATAAAAATTAATAAAAAAAATTACCATAAAAATTAAAATTAGGAAACATAAAGGTTACCTAATGTACCTCATAACTCAGTTTCAACATAAGATAACATAGTTTGCAAGTGAATATCTAGACATAGAAGAAAAGCATAAATAATTATAGAGAGTGATATATAACATTTATCAAAAGAAAGTGGGTGATCTAGAGAAGGTTAATTACTAAAAACCATAAAATAAATAGGTGTGAAACATGTTATGTAACACCCCAAGATTTCATAGTACATTATCTCCTCAAAGTAATTCAATGACTTGCACTACATGCAACACTGAGTTCAAGTGTATCATTACTTACCAAACTAGCCGTTCAAAAGCGGTTATGAATAGTATTAACTGAATTTTGAACTTTATATAATATATTTAATTTTAGAATCCATATTATGAGTTTGTTAGACATAATGTAAGAATAAATACATTTTTTCAGATAAAAGAAGTATTTTTCAAAAATGCAATTTTACCGCCTTTTAATGGAGAAGCCTTTTTAAATACAATATTTGAAACTTTTATATATTCAATTTGAAAAATTAAATTTCTTCTTTAAAATCGGGACATAATAATTTAGTTTCAATAAAGTTTTGGTGTTTTTATGATAACATTCGTATTTGGGTGAATAGTGAAAAATACTATATTTTAACTGAAAAAAACTTTTTTAATCAAAATAATTTGTAGTGTTAAATTATAAATTTTAATGTTTTGAAAGTATAATTATATTATATTTTTACCATTTAATCCAATTTTGTTCATTGGAAGTAAATTCACTTTGAAATTGGACATAAACAAGTGTCAATCTTTTGATAGTTACTGTTTCTTAAAAAAATGCTTTTTGTTTTGACAACAAGAATTAATTTTAAATTAATAAATGAAACTTCAATGTTTTGAATTTGGTAAAATAGATATCATTTTTGGATTTGGAATATCAAAATTATCCTAGGGTAAATTTTTGGTATTTTTCTGAAAACTATTAATTTTTGATGAATAGTGAAAATACTGAGTTATAGTTTAAAACCAAATTTTTATTTAAATAATTATTTACTTTATTTAAATTTATTTTATGTCAGAATAGATACATAATACCTATATAAGTTAAATATAATTCATTGGAGTCAGTTTATAATAATTTTAGATATATAAAAATTTTATTGAACTTTTTACCGTCTTTTACCCACCTCCTAGGAGAATTAGCAAATTCACATAAAACTTAATTTTACCGCTTCTGTGAGTGGAATTTAGAAAATCCAAGAGACACGGTTAATATCAATGAGTATCTTGTGGTTCAATAAGATGAAAATATTTTTTGGTGAATAGTAACTTTTTACTTTTATTTACCATGGTTAAAAGTAGATAGGGTAATTAAGGGTGAAAATGATATTATTATTACCCTAACACATGTCCTAATTCTATTGGATAAATGTAATTCGACCAAAAAAAACCTTAGGAATAAAATATGACCATTTAGATCCACTTGGACAAGATTAGGACATTTATTATTATTTAATTTAAAGAAGAGTTAAAAGTGTTAAATTCAAAGTTTATTAACTAACCCATTTTTAATATAGGGTTATACATAAGATAAATTCAACTATAAATATTCCCTAGAAAGATAAAAAGACTTACTACATCATGGTATTTTATTTATAATTTTTATAAATTAAATAATTAAATTTATTTATGACATATTGATGATGCAGTAATTACTTTATTATTGAAAGAATCAAATAAATGGTATTATAAATATTTAAATAAATATAATTTTAAAGTTTTTATGACATCCACAAATTTTCTAGGTGACTATGACATATTAGGGTTTATTAAATGTATCTTCTTATAAGTAATCAAGTTGTTATGACTTTCACAAAAACAAAATATCAAATAGTATCAAAATTGACATAAATTAATATTTAAAACAAATATTATACGCTTAATTGATATTCTATTCCTAAAAATATAAGGTTCGGCCAAGGGACTTATATAATGATATGTGAATCATTAATAGACCACTTGGGGGACTATTGGAAGTTTATAGTAAGTTTATTAACCATATAATATAAAAATACAAAGAGACATGGTAAATGTAAAACTAATTAGCTAAGGGTTAAAACTAAAAGATAAGGTTAATAATGTGACCAAAACCTATATAAAACCTATTGGTTTAGTGGATTGCGACCCATCCCCACTATAGAATTTGAATAATCCACTTTTTATCCATTAGAAACTGAATATGAATTTATTATAAATCAATACTTTAAGTTTTTCCTAAAGAGCCCCTCCTCCCCCTTATAAAAGGACACCACTTCTAACCAATTATTCATACCTTAAAAGCCTTTTGGTTTGACCAAAACCTACCCCAATATTCTCTCAACTATCCTAACTTCAACCTAGAGGCCTTAGTTTGATCAGAAATCCAACAATTGGAGCCCTGTTGATCAAATCAAAAGGAAGAACCCGAAAAAGAGGTAATGTTTTCACCACCCTCTTTCAAGTTCATTTCTTCTTCAACTTATTCTTTCTTTGTTATTTCCATTATAAAATAATAACTCTAGTATATTATATATACTTTGATGTTATTATAAATATGGTATGACCATATTCAGTATTCCATCCATCCTTTGAATGAAATGTCACCATACGTTCGTACGTACGACTTACCGTCTCCACGTCGTGGTGTAATTGTTATTCAAAACATTATTATTTGGATGGGTATGATAATGAAGTGTAATTCATGTAAATAATAAATATAACATGATAATGATTCTGTATATATAATACACCATCCAATTATATATTATTTTAATATCAAAAGAATGATATTGTCTCTCATGAGTACGTACAGATTACCGTCTCCACGACGCGATGAGATTAATTTCCAAGTCCACCATTCATCGACGATTATAAAAATATATTACTAATAAGTATGTAATATATGACATAATAATGCAACTAGAGATATATATATTTATATATATGTATATATTTATGTACATACATATATCTTATTCACTTATTTCCATTTAATACGATATGAAAACGGAAACATTGTTTATGCGTACGTACGGACTACCGTTTCCATAAACGGTGTTTTCCATTTCATATATATGTATATTATACATATTTATATTTTAAATATACATGATATATAAATCATGTTTTATATTCTGGAAGTATTTAAATCATTATCTAAGTGAAAAAATCAAGAGTAATAAGTTAAAACACATACGATAAAGAAAGCGATTATTACACGAAATATTAATATAACATGGAAATTATTATTAAATGGGTAGTATAAAGTCATAAATGAATAATGTATGATATCAAAAATATTAAGATAGTTGTGTTATAATTTAATAACATACTACAGTCTTCATACAGGAGGTTAAACGTACCCTCGACTAAAAGAAAGTGCAAGGTAAGGGGTTTTAATCTCACTCCTTATTCCAGTGAGATTCATGCCATATTGACACTATTACTTTTTGTGTCGTGTATGTACTGCCCATATTTGTATTCATTGTGGAATACACTTTAATTTATGTGTATTTACATATTCATTGTATGATACTTCTTTCATGGGGTGTATGTTTTGTAAGTTTCCAAATTGGTAAGGGTTAATTCCTCAATCTCATTATTATCCGAGATTGTTTATGTGTAAGTATTTACTGGGACATTTTTATCATCCATGTCCATTTTTCATAAAAATTATTTCAAAATAAATATTTTAAGTATTTTTAAAGGTACTCTTTATCAAGATCAGAATTTTAAATGTTTTAAAGATTTATCTTTCTAAATCTGTTTAATTAATGTCTATGTATTCAAAATGATTTTAAGGATTTATTTATATGGACATGAATGTTTTGATATGATAATTCTTTTAAAAAGATTCAAAGTGGTATGGGACACTTTGATTCAAAAATCTCTTTCAAATTACTTCTTTTATAAATGTGTTACTTTTAAATGATTTTACAAAAAGGATATTTCTCTCAAAAAGTTTTACTCATCATTTTCAACTATGTCAGCATCCTTTACTGTATATTATTTTTGATTGTGGTTGATTTATTATAATACAATATTCCATATTGTATTGAATGAGTTATGATATGTTTGACTATGGATGTTCAATTTTTATACCATTCATGGTTTATGGTTAAAGTATTGAAATTTCGTATGTTATTTCTAATACGAATGTTTATGTTATGTTTCATCCTTTTCATATGAGGAATGTATTGGACATAGTAAGTAATGGGTGGAGCCCGTTATAGCTCCTCGATGCATCGGTAGGTCTCATGATACAACAAAACGTGGAATTGGATGAGGCCCTTTCCCAATTTGATATATGGTTTTGGCCGAGGCCTTAATCATTTTTAGACGTCTTGGCCGAGGCCTTGAAAAAATGTTTTAGAATGTCTGGCATTATACATTTCCTCATTATAAAAATAATATTGATGGTTCATGTGGTCGTTCGACTAGTAGAATACCCATGATTATGATTTATTATGGCCTTATTTACTCATCTCATATTCCTTCCATAAAAGTATTCATGATTATTATTGGTAAAGGAATTGGTTTCAATTATTCACCATGCTTAATATTCATGTTATCTTTCGTTGTATTGCTTACCCTTACTGAGCGTTTGATCTCACCCCTTTATATGTTTTATTTTTCCCAGGATTCCAAGAAGTGAATTATGATTGATATGTAGGGTTAAGCTAAGGGAATAATGGAGTTCATAAAGGATTACTTATGTTGTGTTGTATGTTATAAAGTATAATGTAACATTTATGTATGTAATCTATTTTCCAAGACTGATAAACTGATCAGTCCTTCGATACTTGATTCCTTGTAATCATGACAATGCATTAAAATAATGCACCGACTCCGGGTAACTAGGGTCGGGGCATTACAGTGAGTATTAGAGGAAGTTTAGAAATTACCTTGGAAACTAGATTTATATAAACTCTGATTAGAGCACATTTCTGTAAGATAGAATTTGAAGATTAGTATAGAGGAACTTCCTAGAATTTTGGTAATGTAAAGATTTTATGAGTTTTCCAAGAAAATACATCCCTGTCTGGATATGAGCAGGTAGAGGCTTCTCTGGAACAGATATACCTAAGGGTAAAACCCGAAAACACCACTTTGAGCTAGACTCAAATGGGAAATGGTGCACGACAACGGGCCATGATATACTCTTGGTTACGATACTCCCAGGGGATATGCTTAAGATAATTCTTGTTTTCTTTACAAACCACTATGAAGGGTTTATGATTATATACCTCCTCATAGAAAACATTTTTGTGATTATGGATTATATTCATAAACTGTTCAATTTACGTTAGGTATTTTAAATGTTTGGAATTATGAATTGCGATTCAAAAACTGACCTAGTGTATGCCATTGTTTAGAAATGGAACCCAGTAGAAGGAATGAGAACTCCAACAATATGTATGATACAAAGAGTAAAATGGGTCATATCATTAATGGTATTAAGACAACATTTAGAAAGGAAATATTCTCCCATGTATTATCATCATATGAATAAATAGTATCATGTGTTAATAAGATCAGTAAAGAATTCTCTAAATCCTATGGCTTTGAAGGGGAGCCAGAGAAGAAAAGGATGGAAGAAAGAAATATGGATAAAGGGAATAAGGGAAAGAAGGATTTTCCAATATGTGATAAATGTGGAATGAATCACTTTGGTAAATTCTTGAAGGGAATGAGAGTTTGTTATAAGTGTGGAGAAAAAGGACACCAAGTACGTGATTGCAAGGGTAAGAAAAAGTTTTCAAATGTAAAATGCTTCATCTGCAAGGCATTGAGACACTACACGAATCAATGTCCCATTCATAAGAGTATACCACAAATGATGTTATTGGATAATAATCAAGTTATGATACTACCTCACATAAAGAAGAATGACTAGTGTTCTTATGTTGTTATTATAGAATTATTTCATTTAATTGTTGTATCAATAGTATACTGGTCACATGAGTTATTGAGATAAATAAGGATTATACTGTAGTACTATTTCATTGAGAATTTTAGATTATATGGTCCTGATACTAAGGTAGTAATTTTGGAATAAGAGATGGTTGATTTTGGTAATTCAGGATATTGCGGTGCTTTAAGAGAATACACGATGAAGGCGTTCACATGTTATTACCTAGTAAAAAGGATCCTCATTATGTTTAAATTCCTTATAAACTTTGGACTGAGAGTTTGGATATAAGTATTTTGGATAATTCTAATGTTTTGAATGGGTTATGTTTGAAATTGGATAATATTGTTAAAGTTATTTTTGGATTGCTATAAAAAGGACAACCCAGAGGTTGGGCGGCAACCTGTCACGTCCGACAAGGCAGTGAGACTTGAACTTGCAACCAAAGGGAGGCAAGGGTGTATCACCTATCACTGAACCACGTGATGTCCTGGATTATATAATGTAGTTTTTCTTTAAAAGGTCTGATAGGTGAATTATAAATTCATTATTTTTGAAACCCTATTTGATTAGGATAAATAAAATATTTGTTTTGAAATCTTTTGGAGTGAAAGATGAGTTTGTGGTAGGAATTAGTTAAAGGATGTAACTCTACTTTTCAAGTATATAGTTTTCTTCTTCACTTATTCTATGAAGAAATTAATTCTTATACTTTAGTGAAAGGATATTAAAACCAAAAATTTGTTATCCTAATACCGTATGTTTTTTTTGAACTGATGGTATTTTAAATCATCATAGATTGATGAATTTAAGGCCCTCAATTTTACACTTGTTTGTGATTGATGACCTCAATCACTACCTATAAATATTTACGTTTTTCTCCAATTATATGTCTCTAATTTCCACCAATGTTCTTTTAATCGAGATCATAATTTAGTGGTGACCCTTTCATTTCCCTTTTCCTATTATTAAGACTAAAATTTATTAACCTAATTTCCGATGTGGGTTTTCCCAAAGGTATTTTCTACTTTCAACCTTTTATTTTCAAAAATTAATTTCATATTGCGAGGACGCAACTTATTAAAGGAGGGAAGAATGTAACACCCCAAGATTTCATAGTACATTATTTCCTCAAAGTAATTCAATGACTTTCACTACATGCAACATCGAGTTCAAGCGTATCATGACTTACCAAATTAGCCGTTCAAAAGAAGTTATGAATAATATTAATTGAATTTTGAACTTTATATAATCCTTGTAATTTTTTAATCCATATTATGAGTTTTTTAGACATAATTTAAGAACAAACACATTTTTCAGATAAAAGAAGTATTTTTCAAAAATGCAATTTTACCGCCTTTTAATGGCGATGCCTTTTTAAATCCAATATTTGAAACTTTTATATATTAAATTTGACAAAATTAACTTCTTCTTTAAAATAAGGACATAAGAATTTAGTTTCAATAAAGTTTTGGTGTTTTTCTGACAACTTTCTTATTTTGGTGAATAGTGAAAAATACTATATTTTAACTGAAAACAATTTTTTAAATCAAAATTATTTATAGTGTTAAATTATAAAATTTAATTGTTTGAAAGTATAATTAGATTATATTTTTACCATTTAATCCAATTTTTGTTATTGGAAGTAAATTCACTTTTAAATTGGACATAAACAAGTGTCAATCTTTTGATAGTTATTGTTTATTAAAAAAACGCTTTTTGTTTTGATAATGGGAATTAATTTTAAATTAATAAATTCAACTTCAATGTTTTGAATTTGGTAAAATAGACATAATTTTTGTATTTGTAATATCGAAATTATCCTAGGTTAAATTTTTGGTATTTTTCTGAAAACTTTTAATTTTTGATGAATAGTGAAAACACTGAGTTATAGTTTAAAATCGAATTTTTAATTAAATAATTATTTATTTTATTTAAATTTATTTTAGTTCAAAATAGATACATAATACATATATAAGTTCAATGTAATTCATTGGAGTGAGTTTATAATAATTTTTTATATATAAAAATTTATTGAACTTTTTACTGTCTTTTACCCACCTCCTAGGAGAATTTGAAAATTCACATAAAACTTAATTTTACCGCTTCTGTGAGTGGAATTTCAAAAATACGAGAGACATGGTTAATATCAAGGAGTAAAATGTGGTTCAATAAGATGAAAATAATGTTTGGTGAATAGTAATTTTTTACTTTTATTTACCACGGTTAAAAGTAGATAGGGTAATTAAGGGTGAAAATGATATTATTATTACCCTAAAACATGTCCTAATTTTATTGGATAAGTGTAATTCGACCAAAAAAAATCTTAGGAATAAACTATGAACCTTTAGGTCCACTTCGATCAGATTAGGACGTTTATTATTATTTAATTTAAAGAAGAGTTAAAAGTGTTAAATTCAAAGTTTATTAACTAAACCATTTTTAATATAGAGTAATACATAAGATAAATTCAACTATAAAAATTAATTAGAAATATAAAAAGATTTACTACATCATGGTATTTTATTTATAATTTTTAGACATTAAATAATTAAATTTATTTATGAGACATTGATGATGCAGTAATTGCCTTATTAATGAAAGAATCAAATAAATGGTATTATAAATATTAAAATAAATATAATTTTAAAGTTTTTATGACATCCAAGAATTTTATAGGTTACTAGGACATGTTAGGGATTATTTAATGTATCTTTTTCTAAGTAATCAAGTTTTTATGACTTTCAAAAAAACAAAATATCAAATAGTTTCAAAATTGACATAAATTAATATTTAAAACAAATATTATATGATTAATTGATATTATATTCCTAAAAATATAAGGTTCGGACAAGGGACTTATATAATGATAGGTGAATCATTAATGTACAATTTGGGGGTCTCTTTGAAGTTTATAGTAAGTTTATTAACCATATAATATAAAAATACAGAGAGATATGGTAAATGTCAAACTAATTAACTAAGGGTTAAAACTAAAAGATAAGGTTAATAATGTGATAAAAACCTGTATAAAACCTATTGGTTGAATGTATTTAGACCCATACCCACCTTATACTTTTAATAGTCAACTTTTGAACCATTAGAAACCGAATATGAATTTATTATAAATTAATACTCTAAGTTTTTCCTAAAGAGACCCTCCTCCCCCTTATAAAAGGACACCACTTCTAACCGATTCTTCATACCTTTAAAGCCTTTTGGTTCGGACAAACCCTGCCCCAATATTCTCTCAACTATCCTAACTTCAACTTAGAGGCCTTAGTTTGATCAGAAATCCAACCATTGGAGCCCTGTTGATCAAATCAAAAGGAAGAACCCGAAAAAGAGGTAATGTTTTCACCACCCTCTTTCAAGTTCATTTCTTCTTCAACTTATTCTTTCTTTGTTATTTCCATTATAAAATAATAACTCTAGTATCTTATATATACTATGATGTTATTATAAATATGGTATGACCATATTCAGTATTCCATCCATCCTTTGAATGAAATGTCACCATACGTGCGTACGTACGACTTACCGTCTCCACGTCGTGGTGTAGTTGTTATTCAAAACATTATTATTTGGATGGGTATGATAATGAAGTGTAATTCATGTAAATAATAAATATAACATGATAATGATTCTGTATATATAATACACCATCCAATTATATATTATTTTAATATCAAAAGAATGATATTGTCTCTCATGAGTACGTACAGATTACCGTCTGCACGACGCGATGAGATTCATTTCCAAGTCCACCATTCATCGACGATTATAAAAATATATTACTAATAAGTATGTAATATATGACATAATAATGCTACTAGAGATATATATATTTATATATATGTATATATTTATGTACATACATATATCTTATTCACTTATTTCCATTTAATACGATATGAAAACGGAAACATCGTTTATGCGTACGTACGGACTACCGTTTCCATAAACGGTGTTTTCCATTTCATATATATGTATATTATACATATTTATATTTTAAATATACATGATATATAAATCATGTTTTATATTCTGGAAGTATTTAAATCATTATCTAAGTGATAAAATCAAGAGTAACAAGTTAAAACACATACGATAAAGAAAGCGATTATTACCCGAAATATTAATATAACATGGAAATTATTATTAAATGGGTAGTATAAAGTCATAAATGAATAATGTATGATATCAAAAATATTAAGATAGTTGTGTTATAATTTAATAACATACTACAGTCTTCATACAGGAGGTTAAACGTACCCTCGACTAAAAGAAAGTGCAAGGTAAGGGGTTTTAATCTCACTCCTTATTCCAGTGAGATTCATGCCATATTGACACTATTACCTTTTGTGTAGTGTATGTACTGCCCATATTTGTATTCATTGTGGAATACACTTTAATTTATGTGTATTTACATATTAATTGTATGATACTTCTTTCATGGGGTGTATGTTTTGTAAGTTTCCAAATTGGTAAGGGTTAATTCCTCAATCTCATTATTATCCGAGATTGTTTATGTGTAAGTATTTACTGGGACATTTTTATCATCCATGTCCATTTTTCATAAAAATTATTTCAAAATAAATATTTTAAGTATTTTTAAAGGTACTCTTTATCAAGATCAGAATTTTAAATGTTTTAAAGATTTATCTTTCTAAATCTGTTTAATTAATGTCTATGTATTCAAAATGATTTTAAGGTTTTATTTATATGGACATGAGTGTTTTGATATGATAATTCTTTTAAAAAGTTTCAAAGTGGTATGGGACACTTTGATTCAAAAATCTCTTTCAAATTACTTCTTTTATAAATGTGTTACTTTTAAATGATTTTACAAAAAGGATATTTCTCTCAAAAAGTTTTACTCATCATTTTCAACTATGTCAGCATCCTTTACTGTATATTATTTTTGATTGTGGTTGATTTATTATAATACAATATTCCATATTGTGTTGAATGAGTTATGATATGTTTGAATGTGGATGTTCAATTTTTATACCATTCATGGTTTATGGTTAAAGTATTGAAATATCGTATGTTATTTCTAATACGAATGTTTATGTTATGTTTCATCCTTTTCATATGAGGAATGTATTGGACATAGTAAGTAATGGATGGAGCCCGTTATAGCTCCTCGATGCATCGGTAGGTCTCATGATACAACAAAACGTGGAATTGGATGAGGCCCTTTCCCAATTTGATATATGGTTTTGGCTGAGGCCTTAATCATTTTTAGACGTCTTGGCCGAGGCCTTGAAAAAATGTTTTAGAATGTCTGGCATTATACATTTCCTCATTATAAAAATAATATTGATGGTTCATGTGGTCGTTTGACTAGTAGAATAACCATGATTATGTTTTATTATGGCCTTATTTACTCATCTCATATTCCTGCCATAAAAGTATTCATGATTATTATTGGTAAAGGAATTGGTTTCAATTATTCACCATGCTTAATATTCATGTTATCTTTCATTGTATTGCTTACCCTTACTGAGCGTTTGAGCTCACCCCTTTATATGTTTTATTTTTCCCAGGATTCCAAGAAGTGAATTATGATTGATATGCAGGGTTAAGCTAAGGGAATAATGGAGTTCATAAAGGATTACTTATGTTGTGTTGTATGTTATAAAGTATAATGTAACATTTATGTATGTAATCTATTTTCCAAGACTGATAAACTGATCAGTCCTTCGAGACTTGATTCCTTGTAATCATGCCAATGCATTAAAATAATGCACCGACTCCGGGTAACTAGGGTCGGGGCGTTACAGTGAGTATTAGAGGATGTTTAGAAATAACCTTGGAAACTAGATTTATATAAACTCTGATTAGAGCAAATTTCTGTAAGATAGAATTTGAAGATTAGTATAGAGGAACTTCCTATAATTTTGGTAATGTAAAGATTTTATATGTTTTCCAAGAAAATACATCCCTGTCTGGATACGAGCAGGTAGAGGCTTCTCTGGAACAGATATACCTAGGGGTAAAACCCAAAAACACCACTTTGAGCTAGACTCAAATGGGAAATGGTGCACGACAACGGGCCATGATACACTCTTGGTTACGATACTCCCAGGGGATATTCTTAAGATAATTCTCGTTTTCTTTACAAACCACTATGAAGGGTTTATGATTATATACCTCCTCATAGAAAACATCTTTATGATTATGGATTATATTCATAAACTGTTCAATTTACGTTAGGTATTTTAAATGTTTGGAATTATGAATTGCGATTCATAAACTGACCTAGTGTATGCCATTGTTTAGAAATGGAACCCAGTAGAAGGAATGAGAACTCCAACAATATGTATGATCCAAAGAGTAAAATGGGTCATATCATTAATGGTATTAATCCAACATTTAGAAAGGAAATATTCTCCCATGTATTATCATCATATGAATAAATAGTATCATGTGTTAATAAGATCAGTAAAGAATTCTCTAAATCCTATGGCTTTGAAGGGGAGCCAGAGAAGAAAAGGATGGAAGAAAGAAATATGGATAAAGGGAATAAGGGAAAGAAGGATTTTCCAATATGTGATAAATGTGGAATGAATCACCTTGGTAAATTCTTGAAGGGAATGAGAGTTTGTTATAAGTGTGGAGAAAAAGGACACCAAGTACGTGATTGCAAGGGTAAGAAAAAGTTTTCAAATGTAAAATGCTTCATCTGCAAGGCATTGAGACACTACACGAATCAATGTCCCATTCATAAGAGTATACCACAAATGATGTTATTCGATAATAATCAAGTTATGATACTACCTCAGATGAAGAAGAATGACTAGAGTTCTTATGTTGTTATTATAGAATTATTTCATTTGAGTGTTGTATCAACAGTATACTGGTCACATGATTTATTGAGATAAATAAGGATTGTACTGTAGTACTATTTAATTGGGAATTTTAGATTATATGGTCCTGATACTATGGTAGTAATTTTGGAATAAGAGATGGTTGATTTTGGTAATTCAGGATATTGCGCTGCTTTAAGAGAATACACGATGAAGGCGTTCACATGTTATTACCTAGTAAAAAGGATCCTCATTATGTTTAACATCCTTATAAACTTTGGACTGAGAGTTTGGATATAAGTATTTTGGATAATTCTAATGTTTTGAATGGGTTATGTTTGAAATTGGATACTATTTTTAAAGTTATTTTTGGATTGCTATAAAAAGGACAACCCAGAGGTTGGGCGGCAACCTGTCACGTCCGACAAGGCCGTGAGACTTGAACCTGCAACCGAAGGGAGACAAGGGTGTATCACCTATCACTGAACCACGTGATGTCCTGGATTATATAATGTAGTTTTTCTTTAAAAGGTCTGATAGGTGAATTATAAATTCATTATTTTTGAAACCCTATCTGATTAGGATAAATAAAATATTTGTTTTGAAATCTTTTGGAGTGAAAGATGAGTTTGTGGTAGGAATTAGTTAAAGTATGTAACTCTACTTTTCAAGTATATAGTTTTCTTCTTCACTTATTCTATGAAGAAATTAATTCTTATACTTTAGTGAAAGGATCTTAAAACCAAAAATTTGTTATCCTAATACCATATGTTTTTTTGAACTGATGGTATTTTAAATCATCATAGATTGATGAATTTAAGGCCCTCAATTTTACACTTGTTTGTGATTGATGACCTCAATCACTACCTATAAATATTTACGTTTTTCTCCAATTATATGTCTCTAATTTCCACCAATGTTCTTTTAATCTAGATCATAATTTAGTGGTGACCCTTTCATTTCCCTTTTCCTCTTATTAAGACTAAAATTTATTAACCTAATTTCCGATGTGGGTTTTCCCAAAGGTATTTTCTACTTTCAACCTTTTATTTTCAAAAATTAATTTCATATTACGAGGACATAATTTATTAAAGGAGGGAAGAATGTAACACTCAAATATTTCATAGTACATTATTTCCTCAAAGTAATTCAATGACTTTTACTACATGCAACATCGAGTTCAAGCGTATCATGACTTACCAAATTAGCCGTTCAAAAGCAGTTATGAATAATATTAATTGAATTTTTAACTTTATATAATCCTTGTAATTTTTGAATCCATATTATGAGTTTTTTAGACATAATTTAAGAACAAACACATTTTTCGGATAAAAGAATTATTTTTCAAAAATGCAATTTTACCGCCTTTTAATGGCGATGCCTTTTTAAATCCAATATTTGAAACTTTTATATATTAAATTTGACAAAATTAACTTCTTCTTTAAAATAAGGACATAAGAATTTAGTTTCAATAAAGTTTTGGTGTTTTTCTGACAACGTTCTTATTTTGGTGAATAGTGAAAAATACTATATTTTAACTGAAAACAACTTTTTAAATCAAAATTATTTATAGTGTTAAATTATAAAATTTAATTGTTTGAAAGTATAATTAGATTATATTTTTACCATTTAATCCAATGTTGGTTATTGGAAGTAAATTCACTTTTAAATTGGACATAAACAAGTGTCAATATTTTGATAGTTATTGTTTATTAAAAAAACGCTTTTTGTTTTGACAATGGGAATTAATTTTAAATTAATAAATTCAACTTAAATGTTTTGAATTTGGTAAAATAGACATCATTTTTGTATTTGTAATATTGAAATTATCCTAGGTTAAATTTTTGGTATTTTTCTGAAAACTTTTAATTTTTGATGAATAGTGAAAACACTGAGTTATAGTTTAAAATCGAATTTTTAATTAAATAATTATTTATTTTATTTAAATTTATTTTAGGTAAAAATAGATACATAATACCTATATAAGTTCAATGTAATTCATTGGAGTGAGTTTATAATAATTTTTTATATATAAAAATTTATTGAACTTTTTACTGTCTTTTACCCACCTCCTAGGAGAATTTGAAAATTCACATAAAAATTAATTTTACCGCTTCTGTGAGTGGAATTTCAAAAATACGAGAGACATGGTTAATATCAAGGAGTAAAATGTGGTTCAATAAGATGAAAATAATTTTTGGTGAATAGTAATTTTTTACTTTTATTTACCACGGTTAAAAGTAGATAGGGTAATTAAGGGTGAAAATGATATTATTATTACCCTAAAACATGTCCTAATTTTATTGGATAAGTGTAATTCGACCAAAAACAATCTTAGGAATAAACTATGAACCTTTAGGTCCACTTCGATCAGATTAGGATGTTTATTATTATTTAATTTAAAGAAGAGTTAAAAGTGTTAAATTCAAAGTTTATTAACTAAACCATTTTTAATATAGAGTAATACATAAGATAAATTCAACTATAAAGATTCATTATAAAGATAAAAAAATTTACTACATCATGGTATTTTATTTATAATTTTTATACATTAAATAATTAAATTTATTTATGACACATTGATGATGCAGTAATTGCCTTATTAGTGAAAGAATCAAATAAATGGTATTATAAATATTAAAATAAATATAATTTTAAAGTTTTTATGACATCCAAGAATTTTATAGGTTACTAGGCCATGTTAGGGATTATTTAATGTATCTTTTTCTAAGTAATCAAGTTTTTATGACTTTCAAAAAAAATATCAAATAGTTTCAAAATTGGCATAAATTAATATTTAAAACAAATATTATATGATTAATTGATATTATATTCCTAAAAATATAAGGTTCGGACAAGGGAATTATATAATGATAGGTGAATCATTAATGTACAATTTGGGGGTATCTTTGAAGTTTATAGTAAGTTTATTAACCATATAATATAAAAATACAGAGAGATATGGTAAATGTCAAACTAATTAACTAAGGGTTAAAACTAAAAGATAAGATTCATAATGTGACACAAACCTGTATAAAACCTATTGGTTGAGTGGATTTAGACCCATACCCACCTTATACTTTTAATAGTCATATTTTGAACCATTAGAAACCGAATATGAATTTATTATAAATTAATACTTTAAGTTTTTCCTAAAGAGCCCCTCCTCCCCCTTATAAAAGGACACCACTTCTAACCGATTCTTCATACCTTTAAAGCCTTTTGGTTCGGACAAACCCTGCCCCAATATTCTCTCAACTATCCTAACTTCAACCTAGAGGCCTTAGTTTGATCAGAAATCCAACCATTGGATCCCTGTTGACCAAATCAAAAGGAAGAACCCGAAAAAGAGGTAATGTTTTCACCACCCTCTTTCAAGTTCATTTCTTCTTCAACTTATTCTTTCTTTGTTATTTCCATTATAAAATAATAACTCCAGTATCTTATATATACTATGATGTTATTATAAATATGGTATGACCATATTCAGTATTCCATCCATCCTTTGAATGAAATGTCACCATACGTGCGTACGTACGGCTTACCGTCTCCACGTCGTGGTGTAATTGTTATTCAAAACATTATTATTTGGATGGGTATGATAATGAAGTGTAATTCAAGTAAATAATAAATATAACATGATAATGATTCTGTATATATAATACACCATCCAATTATATATTATTTTAATATCAAAAGAATGATATTGTCTCTCATGAGTACGTACAGATTACTGTCTCCACGACGCGATGAGATTCATTTCCAAGTCCACCATTCATCGACGATTATAAAAATATATTACTAATAAGTATGTAATATATGACATAATAATGCTACTAGATATATATATATATATATATATATATATATATTTATGTACATACATATATCTTATTCACTTATTTCCATTTAATACGATATGAAAACGGAAACATCGTTTATGCGTACGTACGGACTACCGTATCCATAAACGGTGTTTTCCATTTCATATATATGTATATTATACATATTTATATTTTAAATATACATGATATATAAATCATGTTTTATATTCTGGAAGTATTTAAATCATTATCTAAGTGATAAAATCAAGAGTAACAAGTTAAAACACGTACGATAAAGAAAGTGATTATTACCCAAAATATTAATATAACATGGAAATTATTATTAAATGGGTAGTATAAAGTCATAAATGAATAATGTATGATATCATAAATATTAAGATGGTTCTGTTATAATTTAATAACATACTACAGTCTTCATAAAGGAGGTTAAACGTACCCTCGACTAAAAGAAAGTGCAAGGTAAGGGGTTTTAATCTCACTCCTTATTCCAGTGAGATTCATGCCATATTGACACTATTACCTTTTGTGTGGTGTATTTACTGCCCATATTTGTATTCATTGTGGAATACACTTTAATTTATGTGTATTTACATATTCATTGTATGATACTTCTTTCATGGGGTGTATGTTTTGTAAGTTTCCAAATTGGTAAGGGTTAATTCCTCAATCTCATTATTATCCGAGATTATTTATTTGTAAGTATTTACTGGGACATTTTTATCATCCATGTCCATTTTTCATAAAAATTATTTCAAAATTAATATTTTAAGGATTTTTTAAAGGTACACTTTATCAAGATCATAGTTTTAAATGTTTTAAAGATTTATCTTTCTAAATCTTTTTAATTAATGTCCATGTTTTCAAATTGATTTTAAGGATTTATTTATATGGACATGAATGTTTTGAAATGATAATTCTTTTCAAAAGTTTCAAAGTGGTATGGGACACTTTGATTCAAAAATATCTTTCAAATTACTTCCTTTATAAATGTGTGACTTATAAATGATTTTACAAAAAAGATATTTCTCTCAAAAAGTATTACTCATCATTTTCAACTATGTCATCATCCTTTACTGGATATTATTTTTGACTGAGGTTGATTTATTATAATACAATATTCCATATTGTATTGAATGAGTTATGATATGTTTTACTGTGGATGTTCAATTTTTATACCATTCATGGTTTATGGTTAAAGTATTGACATTTCGTATGCTAGTTATAATACAAATGTTTATGTTATGTTTCAACCTTTTCATATGAGGAATGTATTAGACATAGTAAGTGATGGGTAGAGCCCTCTATAGATCCTCAATGCATCGGTAAGTCTCATGATACAAGTAGACGTGGAATTTTCTGAGGCCCTTTTCCAATTTGATATATGGTTTGGGCCGATGCCTTAATCATTTTTAGACATCTTGGGTGAGGCCTTGAAAAAATGTTTTAGAATGTTTGGCGTTATACATTCCCTCATTATGAAAATAATATTGATGTTTCATGTGGTCATTCGACTAGTAGAATACCCATGATTATGTTTTATTATGGCATTATTTACTCAGCTCATATTCCTTCCATAAAAGTATTCATGTTTATTATTGGTAAAGGCATTGGTTTCAGTTATTCGCCATGATTAATATTCATGTTTTCTTCGGTTATATTGATTACCCTTACTAAGTGTTTGAGCTCACCCCTTTCAATGTTTTATTTTTCCCAGGATTCCAAGAAGTTCATTTTGATTGATATGCAGGGTTAAGCTAAGGGAATAATGGAGTTCATAAAGGATTACTTATGTTGTGTTGTATGTTATAAAGTATAATGTAACATTCATATATGTAATATATTTTCCAAGACTACTAAACTGATCGGTCCTTCAGGACTTGATTCCTTATAATCATGCCAATGTATTAAAATAATGCACCGACTCTGGGTAAATAGGTTCGAGGTGTTACATGTTATTTATGTCATAAAAAATGATGATACTAGGATAATAATTTATTTCAAGATCTTAAAGTGGGGTAATTTTTAGGAGAGGATATACTTAATTTATTTCATTCCATTTTATAAGAACAATCTCATCCTTTGGTTATTACTTGACCAATTTCTATTTCATCTCTTACTCCAAGAAATGAAGAATAATTTTTTATTACTAAATTACTAATGTATCACAAGATCCATAAAAGAGTGATAATTCATTCCATATTTATTAAGTTTTTATGAAAAGAAAATGGTTAGAATAAGTTCTCTAATGTTTATAAATATTTATATATATTAATCTAGAAATACTCATACAAATTTAAACTTAAAACATTTCATAAATTGTTAACCTTATGACCCTTACAAAATATTAAAATTCAAAACATTAGAAATAATTTCACTAAATTTCATAACACTAATCACCCATTTATCATAAATTAATTCTTGGTTGTCACATACTAAACATGTGAATACCTTCAACATATATTATATTGAAACATGTTAATGACCTAAATTACTATGAAACCTTATTAAAAAAATACAAGCTTATTCATTTCTTACAAATAACAAAGATCATTGGATATAGTCATTAAATCAATAAATCATGTAAACATCATAAATGATAGAATAAACTACTTTATGAACAAATTAATAATCATTTTTAATGACATAAATACTCTCCAATTTAATTTATTAATATTAATCATTTCTTCATAAAAAAATATTTTCTCAACATTAAGAACATACTTAGGGTTACCTAACCTTAATAAAAATAACACCTTTCCATTAAATCACTTTTCTTGGCCATCAGTACTATTAAACATATTTTTTAAAATCCTTAATTAAAATCATATACTGAGCAATCCTTAGGTATTTAAAAATTCATATAACATAATAATTGAATTCCAATACAAAAATACTTCCATCATCTCTCTTCATTCTCAAAATATTAACAAGGCTTCATCATCTTATTCCTCAATTCCTCGTTCCATTCACATGTCATTTGTAGTCTCTTCATGATCTAGGAAAAATATATTACACATACTACCTTATTCACTTCATGAGATTTACACTGAGAAAACTAATATGCTAAATTACTATACTTTAAACATTTAAAACATTCAATAGTTGATGATAACTCAGGGAGACCATTATTCTCATTCATTTTGTTAACCAAAATTTACATTTTTTCCCAAAAATTAATTTATTTGTTCCCTTATTTTCCATACTAAAAACATATTCCTATACCTCTAAGACATTACCTTGAGTGATTATTCCCCTATTCTCAACATATAGAAAACTGAATCTTCATTCCTCCATGGTATCCATTACCGGAAAATTCAGAGAACTCTATCCTTATCTTCTTTGGTGAGTCCATGTTTTGGTTATAGAGTGAATTATTAATCACGTTTCATGATTACTGATTAGGAATTATCACAATATCCTTTACTTAATCCATTATACCATTTAGATTGTCATTAGTAAATTTTAAGTCACATTCAATGATAATCATGTACCTTATAGTTCCCACCATTGACTAAAACCAGAAAACATAGTGTGAGAAACATTAATCATATTGAGAAACCAAATAATCCTAAAAATCAATTATCAAATGTCAAAATTGTGACACCTTATTTTAAATATATGAGACCTCAGACATAACATAGGTTATTCATAGTCACTAACTATTTTAATTCTTTATGATGGTTCATAAAGAGTTTTTGATTTTACAAGTCATATCCCATGGGAGTGTCAAAACAATTGTATAGCAAGGCCCATTTTTGTGTAACAGGTTATGATTGATTCCCCCCTCAATGCACCCTTTTCAAAGTTATTGCCATTGGGTACCACTATGACTGAGCCATATCCACTTGTACTATCCAAACAGGGATTTAATTTCTTGTAATCCACTTTCTCTATCCTTTACCAAAAATCCAAGTCATTTTCCTATAAATTGACTCATCCTTAAACTTATCCTTCATGAAATACCTAGAAATATCCTTAGAATTATCCCTAAGGGACTCTCTATTTTTTTAATCCTATTTTTCAAAGGTTAACTAAAAATTTCCTATGATATAAAATTTAAAGACTTGGGATTTTCATACATAGATATTAAAACTTTTAATATGATTATTCATTACATTGCACAAACACATGCTTGTTCTCCATAATAGTTTAGTCTCATTCCAAACATCGAACACAATATTCTAATCAGGTGAAAGATCTTCGTTGTTCACTATAAATATATTCCCATTTAGTAAAATTCAAGAAAATACCCTATATAAAACATTTATTCATATCCTAGGGAAAGGAAACATAAAAAAATGTGGGATTAGATGATTAGTAAGGGTAAACATATGAAATATAAAAGTATAAAATGAGTATAAGGTTATTATAATATGATAATAACATTTCAAAACCATACCCTACATATTAAAGAACTTAATCATGAGGTATGAAATAAATATTGGATTTTCATAAGACTTGAATCATAAGTAAATCAATTTACATGATTAATGAGAGCACAAAATTAGTATAAGACCTATAATTGTGGTATATAGATGAGAATATAAAATCATTCCCTTGGCATTCAAGGATTGTTTCTAAGAATTATCAAGGCACTCCATGGATGGCTACACCTCTTGGGCATGACACACCACAATCCCCAGAAGAAACCATTTACACATAGTGAAATGTTTCCACACCCCTAACCATCATAAAAGTCAAGGTTTAATCTCAATACCGTCATAGCAAACAAATTCCCTTACTGAACTGAGTTTACTCTCTGTTCTAGTATTTTTTATCTCATGAGATCTAAATATTTATAAAATCCATTATAGTTATATATAGTTCCTTCCCATATTTGGTAATAACATAACCACCTTCATTTATTAAAATATAACCATAGTCCTTGGTTATAATGTAACCACCTTCCTTGGTTATAATATAGCCATCATCCTTGGTTATAACATAACCATTATCCTTAATGAAGATAAAAAATATGTTTCAAAAGATCATAAAACATTAATTACATCAGAAACCATGAAATGAAATGGGTTTTATGAACATTTCATCATTATATAACCTCAGGTAAATAAATAGGTTTCATAATAAATTAATCATTTCAGCAAAGTATATCCCATGAAAAATGGGTTTAATTAGAATTTTATCATGCTATATACCATGGAATATAAGCAAGTTTTATAGACATCCTTCCATTATAAAAACAATTTATTTAAAGAGAGAATAATAATGTTATCCTTAGATCCTATCCTTAATAAGATATAGGTAACATTAACAGATGTAATATTAGGTGAAAAATTATTTTTATTGATTAATTAAATCATTTATTGAGTAAAATATCCTTTATGATTTGAAAAAACTTTTTAAAATATATATTTTTTTAAAATATTTTTATTTAAAATTAAACTTGAAAAAATTTAACGTAAGATTAAAAAAATATTAGTAATTAATACGGGATGTTTTGTTTGTGTTGTATAGGTTAAAAAAAATATTCCTTTCACATTTTTGTTAAAATCCAAGCAGGCATTGATTGTAAAATGACATAAAGATTAATTTAATAATTTTTTGTTAAAAATTAACACATGGATAAAAATTATTTAAAAACAATTGAATAATAATAAATAATTTTTTATGAAAATTTTAGAAAACAAGGTTTTGGAAGAAAAATATCTGATTGAAGAGAGAAATAAAGTCAAATTTTATTAAAACAAATTTCTCAATAATTTTAAGTACCAAAGAGTGGGGAATGTAATTTTTACTTTGAAATATCATGAATAACCATATTATTAGAAAATTAAAGAGTTTTTTGAGATATTTATCATAATATTTTATAATTGGAAACATAATTATAAACAATCCTGATAAATGATGAGATTGTAACATAAAATCATTACAAATTTGGTAACTTTAAAGCATAAGCCCCCCAAAGTAATAACATAAAATGGAAATTAAAATATCACGAGTTTATATAAATTCATAATATTATATTTCAAATTGTATGTATACACTTCTTATGAAATGATATAAATGGATAACATAACACACATCTCAACGAAGTCAAATTGAGACAAAAATCCCTCACTACTTTGGTAAAATTCAAACTATAATCCCAATGAAAGATAAATCCTAAAATGGATTTGTAAATATAAATAATTTTCAGTAGAATAATAAAAAAATAAATTTATGGAAATTATATACACCACTTAAAATAAATAAGTGGTGGATATGGAACGTGTCTCACAAAAGTAAAAGGTGAAATGAAAATCCTTTATCATAAGTCTTGAATTCCTTCATATTCATTTGAACCTCCTTTATAATAAACATAATTTTATTATAGATATTTTAAATTACCATAATTATATATACCATACCATATATGATTACTTTTGTCATTTTATCACCCACTTATTAAAAAATCCATGTAAATTCATGTTTCAGGTAATAACCACTTATTTTTTCATATATGTATTAATTTGTTATTTTTGGTAATATTAATTTGATCATGGTTACATAATATAAAATATAAAAATAATGACATAATTATAATATTTATACATCAATTATACTTTTAATACCATTCATGAAATATTTCTTTGAGAAATGTATTGTGTTACGATCATGGTGACAGTAGATTGTACGTATGGATGAGTAACGTTTCCATTTCTCAACAATCATTTTGAAAAGGATATAAGTAATATGTTATATATAAATAATTATAAAAATATTTTAAATAAAATATTATTTCTTAAAATATACTTATAAATACCATTCATGTTGTGTGGTGGTAAAAAGTGAGTCACATCACATCATGAAGGTGCTAGTCCACACATACTCGAACTATGTTATTATCTTTTACAGAGTGAAAAGGTAAGAAATAAAATGATATATTATCTTATAGGAATGATAAATATGTCCTTAATTATAGCATCCCGCCTTTTTATCACATAAACTTTCATTACATTTTACAAAACCGAGGATCTTTAAGGTTTAGTGTCTTGGAAACCAGGAACATAAAAAATGAAAGAAAAAAAAAACATTCTTCTTAAACACTTGAAAGGCTTCTCCTCAAGTTCATCCTAGGTTCATTACTGCATCTCATAACCTGGGAACACACATCAAAATAAAGGGTGAGCAGAAGGCCCAGTAAGGGAAACAAGAGGAACATTTTACATGTGAACTTGATATACTTCAATAATGACATGAAAAGAACTTTAAGGCATGAGAAAGAAATCATGAGGCTTTTCACAATAAAAACAAAATTTTTCATAACTTGAAGATGTGGCTACATCATTTAACATAGACAATCATGAACATATCACCAAGGTCCATCCCCAAGGTGTCATTTGAAAATTACCAAGGTTATTCACCAAGGTATCGTGAAAATTGTAATCTCTAGTGGTTACATCATTACCCAATGCATTGGAGCGCTATCAGGGTGCACCCTTAAATTTGCCTTTATTATAATGTGAGACACATATATCATCATCAAAAATTTCATAAATAACCCATATAGCATAAAATAAATGGGTTTCATTTCATAATCATAACGTTTTAAAAACTGCTTTAAAGACATGATCTTTACGTCACTTTAAAACCCACAGAAAAGGAAGGTGGGTCTCATGTATGTAAATCCCAGAATTTAAAATAGAACATTTTGGTATATATGTGAATACCCCTTTAGAAGAAAGAGCTTTGAGTATTCACTCAATAATGTAGAAGAACTTTAGAAAAAGAGAGAGACATTTTGAGACGGAAATTCTGCAGCATAACGGCTATGTTACGAGGTTTTAGAAGACATTAAAAAGAGAGGGAAAATGGGTCAAACATTCATAAATGACCCATAAAACAATAGATGGACAGAATAATAAGGATACATGATCATGGTAATGAAATTTCAAGGACATACCATTTGAAATGAAAAACATGGAAGGAAGACAAAAATTAGATTTCTCTTATGAAAGTTCGGCAGCCTAACGGCGTTACTTAGACATCAACAAAAAGGATTTGAAAAGATCAAATAGGGTCTCTCATCATGTGAAAATAAGATTTCAGTATGATAGATATAGAGATAATTCCCCAACATAATAAAAAGGAACTTGAAAGAATTGACATGAAAGTAGAACTTCAAAACGAGAAGGGTGAAGAACCACTTAAAAATTCGGCAGCCTAACGGCGCCACTTAAAACATCAAAATACTGAATTGAAGAGATCAATGGGGTCTCTCATCATATGAACATAAGAGTCCAATATGATATATATAGAGATCATACCCCAATATAACAAAAAGGAACTTGAAATAATTGACATGAAAGTAGAACTTCAAAACGAGAAGGGTGAAGAACCACTTAAAAATTCGGCAGTCTAACGGCGCCACTTAAAACTTCAAAATACTGAATTGAAGCGATCAAATGGGGTCTCTCATCATATGATCATAAAATATCAGTATGATAATTTAGAGATCATACCCCAACATAATAAAAAGGAACATGAAAGACTTGAATGAAAATAGAACTTGAAAACGAGGAAGGTGAAAGAATCCCTTAAAAATTCGGCAGCCAAACGGCGCCACTTAAACATTCTTAAAACGAATTGATGAGAGAAAGGGGGGGTCTCTCATCATATGAACATGAAATAGGCAGTAGGATGAATATAAAAGAACATTCTCCAACATAAGAACATGGAGTATAAAATAAATGACATAAAAGAGATTACTTGAAAAGAAAGAGAGAGGTCGGATCCCTTACCTTAAAATGTAACTCTTAAACCTCAAAGGTTGGGACCTTGAGGGCTTGGGGGAACCTTGGGAGGACTACTTGGGAGGAAATGAGACTAGAACTTCATTGGGGAAGAGTGGGGAGTCGAATTGATGAGAGGAGGGCTTGGTATTTATAGGGAAAGTGAGGGGACAAGGCATTAATGGCCAAGGGACACCTCACATGTGCTTTTCTCAAACCCATGTGCTCTCCCTTGGCATTTATCATGGAGTTAGGCCACATGGGGCCCCCAAAACAATAATTCATCACCCTTGGCCGGCCAACACTTAAAATAACTCATGACATCATCATGACACAACTATGATGTCATTAAACATACCGAAACCCTAAAACTGCATTTTTACTATTCACTGAAAAATTCATCTTTCTCAGAAAAATCCCAAAATTTCACCTTAACTAAATATAGATGCTCTAATTACATTTATGAACTCCATTTTATAAAAATAATTTTCCAAATATATTTAATTTAATTTTTAAATAAAAACACTATTCATCGAGAATTCATTTTTTTCAGAAAAATCCCCAAAAATTACCATAACATAATATCGATGCTCTGAGTTCAAAAATAAAGTCCTTTTTATAAAAATAATTTTCTAATTATTTTTAATTAAATTTTTAATTAAAAAAAACTATTCACCTGAAAAAACTAATACTTGAATAATAATTTATGAAACCGTTATTTAACCATTTTATTGAATCACATTACTTAATCAAGGTGCCTAGATTATTTTAAAACTTTCTTTAAGTGAGATTACTAATCCATTTGGTCATATTACTAATCCTAATCATAAAATCAATATTCATAATTTATTATTCATCAAAAATCATGTTGATCTTATTAGACTCTAAATTTCATTCTGAACATAATTGTAGAAGACCATTTTTTGAGAATCATTACACATTTTAAGTTATTTAAGGTTTACACAAACATTTTTTTTAAAAATATCCTTTTGAAAATTCATCAAAAATATGCATACTATTTTTATCCAGTCATTTGAAAATTCATAAACTTCATCATAAGAAGAAATCCCAATTTTTATTTAAAACAAGGATTACACAAGGCAATTACGGTCTCGTTACATAACCCCTTATAATACCAGCATAGGACCTAAGAGTAAGGTGTGCTAGGGTGATAGAATTTTGGGGCGGCTCAGTCAACATTGCCCGAGTAGTAATTTCTATCAGTTTGAACTTCTCGCGAAGGCGATTCCGTTCTAGCTTCACATGATGAAGTTCGGCTTGGATTTGGTCCAGAGCAAAGCCCAATGGTGCTACCTCCTTCCCAAGCTCTGTTAGATGGGCTTCGATCGGCCCAAGGCTACTAGGTGAGGCCATCAAATCTTCTTTCTATAATAATTAACCAAGATTACTTAAATTTAGAGACAATAATCAAAACATTTTGTTCACGGCGGTCATATTGACCGATGGTCATATAACACTCAAAAACCAATGGTCTCATTTTATTTATAATCATGTTTATCAAATAAAACAATTTTTTTAGTATAAAAAAAATAACACATGAAATTAGGAAACAAGATTTATTCAAAATTTCGGGTCGTTACAATCTTCCCCCCTTAAGAAATTGCGTCCTCGCAATTTTTTTAAATTGGGTTTTGAAATTTCATTGAAAGTCCCACATCGGAAAAAGAGTCAGTAACACTATTACTTTAAAAGAAAGAAAAGGAAGTACAAAGGCCACCCGAGTTTACTCATACTAGGATTCCATGTAGGAAACATGGACATGGAGAAGAAAACAAAGGGTCACGTTCTAAAGGAGAGTGATAGAAAACATGATTAGGAGGAAGTTAACCACCAGAAAATCCCAAAATTATGATGTGTGTAAGTGGTCTTTGATTACCTAGTTGGAAACGTAAACCAACAACGTTTTTGTTTTACGTTCCTTTTCATAATTTTGAGGAATTCATTTACAACATAGAACAAAAACATAAGGAAATATATCTACCTTCATGTAGAGTTTCACCCTTTAATAAGTTTTTACCAAAACTAATCCTTTCCCCCAAACGATGAGCATTCAAAACTACTTGGTCTCATAAAAACACAAGAATCATCTTCTAGAGAATCACATAATCCATAAAAGATTAACTATCTATTTCTTCTATCTTTAAACATTATCCAAAAACAGAAAGGGTAAGGTTAAACAACTCTTCAAAAAGGAAGAATCCCATAGGAATGGAAACTAATTTTAAATCTTCAATGTTCCATGGTAATACCCAAAGTTCATCATAGACCATTCCATAAATAACAGTCCTTAAAATTCCTCCAAATAAACCAAACTAAGATTGAAACCCAAATATAAGAAGGACTTGATAACATAGTCTTCCAAAATAAACTTCATTGTTCATCTCCAAACAACATCAACCACTCCAAACATCTTATAACAAGAGTAGCTAACCTAAACATATTTTACCCAAGATAGGTTAATCATTCCCATAAGTAACCTAAATTACTATAAGTACACCTTAAATTCATTGACTCATCAAAATATAAATCAACCTTACTCCTCAATGAAAATACCGTAGTAATCTATTTACCTTGATCATATATGGTCCTCAAAATAGTGAACGTCTTCCAAAATAATAATCATATTTTAATCCCCTAATAATCTCTGTCGTATTAATACGGCAATCATAGCATTTCCTATCACATTGGTTGTTGGGACATGTTCTTCCATTTCCCGCCATTAACTAAGAAAAGAAGCTATAGTTAGGGGCTTAAATACTTAGCCAATAATCATGAAAAGAAACTTAAAGCATCTAAGGATAACATGTAGAAGTAAAGTATACCCTAACTTGTGATCCCCTAGGTTCCCTTCTAGGTTATCCATGATCATATATTCTTATGTGAACCTTTATTTTATTTTATCTTTGTTCCTTTAACAATGGTTCATACTAAGCTTATGAATTTACCAAAGCATATCCCCCGGGAGTGTCGTAACCAAGAGTGAAGCAAGGCCCGTTGTCATGTACCAGTTCCCGTTCGAGTCTAGCTCAAAGCGGTGTTTTCGGGTTTTACCCCTATGTACATCTGTGCCAGAGCCACCTCTACCTGCTCGTATCCAGACAGGGATGTATTTGCTTGGAAACCCCTTACTCAATACTCACCAAAATACCAGGAAGATTTCCTATATTTAAACTCTTCTATAGGATTTTTGCTAAAGTTTTTATATCCTAATTTCCACAAATAACTAAACCATCCTTTGATACCAACTATAGCATCCCGCCTTTTTATCACATAAACTTTCATTACATTTTACAAAACCGAGGATCTTTAAGGTTTAGTGTCTTGGAAACCAGGAACATAAAAAATGAAAGAAAAAGAAAACATTCTTCTTAAACACTTGAAAGGCTTCTCCTCAAGTTCATCCTAGGTTCATTACTGCATCTCATAACCTGGGAACACACATCAAAATAAAGGGTGAGCAGAAGGCCCAGTAAGGGAAACAAGAGGAACATTTTACATGTGAACTTGATATACTTCAATAATGACATGAAAAGAACTTTAAGGCATGAGAAAGAAATCATGAGGCTTTTCACAATAAAAACAAAATTTTTCATAACTTGAAGATGTGGATACATCATTTAACATAGACAATCATGAACATATCACCAAGGTCCATCCCCAAGGTGTCATTTGAAAATTACCAAGGTTATTCACCAAGGTATTGTGAAAATTGTAATCTCTAGTGGTTACATCATTACCCAATGCATTGGAGCGCTATCAGGGCGCACCCTTAAATTTGCCTTTATTATAATGTGATCCACATATATCATCATCAAACATTTCATAAATAACCCATATAGCATAAAATAAATGGGTTTCATTTCATAATCACAACGTTTTAAAAACTGCTTTAAAGACATGATCTTTACGTCACTTTAAAACCCACAGAAAAGGAAGGTGGGTCTCATGTATGTAAATCCCAGAATTTAAAATAGAACATTTTGGTATATATGTGAATACCCCTTTAGAAGAAAAAGCTTTGAGTATTCACTCAATAATGTAGAATAACTTTAGAAAAAGAGAGAGAGATTTTGAGACGGAAATTCTGCAGCATAACGGCTATGTTACGAGGTTTTAGAAGACATTAAAAAGAGAGGGAAAATGGGTCAAACATTCATAAATGACCCATAAAACAGTATATGGACAGAATAAGAAGGATACATGATCATGGTAATGAAATTTCAAGGACATACCATTTGAAATGAAAAACATGGAAGGAAGACAAAAATTAGATTTCTCTTATGAAAGTTCGGCAGCCTAACGGCGTTACTTAGACATCAACAAAAAGGATTTGAAAATATCAAATAGGGTCTCTCATCATGTGAAAATAAGAGTTCAGTATGATAGATATAGAGATAATTCCCCAACATAACAAAAAGGAACTTGAAAGAATTGACATGAAAGTAGAACTTCAAAACGAGAAGGGTGAAGAACCACTTAAAAATTCGGCAGCCTAACGGCGCCACTTAAAACATCAAAATACTGAATTGAAGAGATCAATGGGGTCTCTCATCATATGAACATAAGA
Source organism: Viscum album (assembly GCA_963277665.1). Classification (NCBI taxonomy): domain Eukaryota; kingdom Viridiplantae; phylum Streptophyta; class Magnoliopsida; order Santalales; family Viscaceae; genus Viscum; species Viscum album. The sequence continues at coordinate 1,819,560,707 of OY728132.1, forward strand.
GTCCAATATGATATATATAGAGATCATACCCCGATATAACAAAAAGGAACTTGAAATAATTGAAATGAAAGTAGAACTTCAAAACGAGAAGGGTGAAGAACCACTTAAAAATTCGGCAGCCTAACGGCGCCACTTAAAACTTCAAAATACTGAATTGAAGCGATCAAATGGGGTCTCTCATCATATGATCATAAAAGATCAGTATGATAATTTATATATCATACCCCAACATAATAAAAAGGAACATGAAAGACTTGAATGAAAATAGAACTTGAAAACGAGGAAGGTGAAAGAATCCCTTAAAAATTCGGCAGCCTAACGGCGCCACTTAAACATTCTTAAAACGAATTGATGAGAGCAAGGGGGGGTCTCTCATCATATGAACATGAAATAGGCAGTAGGATGAATATAAAATAACATTCTCCAACATAATAACATGGAGTATAAAATAAATGACATAAAAGAGATTACTTGAAAAGAAAGAGAGAGGTCGGATCCCTTACCTAAAAATGTAACTCTTAAACCTCAAAGGTTGGGACCTTGAGGGCTTGGGGGAACCTTGGGAGGACTCCTTGGGAGTAAATGAGACCAAAACTTAGTTGGGGAAGATTGGGGAGTCGAATTGATGAGAGGAGGGCTTGGTATTTATAGGGAAAGTGAGGGGACAAGGCATTAATGGCCAAGGGACACCTCACATGTGCTTTTCTCAAACCCATGTGCTCTCCCTTGGCATTTATCATGGAATTAGGACACATGGGGCCCCCAAAACAATAATTCATCACCCTTGGCCGGCCAACACTTAAAATAACTCATGACATCATCATGACACAACTATGATGTCATTAAACATACCGAAACCCTAAAACTGCATTTTTACTATTCACTGAAAAATTCATCTTTCTCAGAAAAATCCCAAAATTTCACCTTAACTAAATATAGATGCTCTAATTACATTTATGAACTCCATTTTATAAAAATAATTTTTCAAATATATTTAATTTAATTTTTAAATAAAAACACTATTCATCGAGAATTCATTTTTTTCAGAAAAATCCCCAAAAATTACCATAACATAATATCGATGCTCTGAGTTCAAAAATAAAGTCCTTTTTATAAAAATAATTTTCTAATTATTTTTAATTAAATTTTTAATTAAAAAACACTATTCACCTGAAAAAACTAATACTTGAATAATAATTTATGAAACCGTTATTTAAACATTTTATTGAATCACATTACTTAATCATGGTGCCTAGATTATTTTAAAACTTTCTTTAAGTGAGATTACTAATCCATTTGGTCATATTACTAATCCTAATCATAAAATCACTATTCATAATTTACTATTCATCAAAAATCATGTTGATCTTATTAGACTCTAAATTTCATACTGAACATAATTGTAGAAGACCATTTTTTGAGAATCATTACACATTTTAAGTTATTTAAGGTTTACACAAACATTTTTTTTAAATATCCTTTTGAAAATTCATCAAAAATATGCATACTATTTTTATCCAGTCATTTGAAAATTCATAAACTTCATCATAAGAAGAAATCCCAATTTTTATTTAAAATAAGGATTACACAAGGCAATTACGGTCTCGTTACATAACCCCTTATAATACCAGCATAGGACCTAAGAGTAAGGTGTGCTAGGGTGATAGAATTTTGGGGCGGCTCAGTCAACATTGCCCGAGTAGTAATTTCTATCAGTTTGAACTTCTCGCAAAGGCGATTCCGTTCTAGCTTCACATGATGAAGTTCGGCTTGGATTTGGTCCAGAACAAAGCCCAATGGTGCTACCTCCTTCCCAAGCTCTGTTAGATGGGCTTCGATCGGCCCAAGGCTACTAGGTGAGGCCATCAAATCTTCTTTCTATAATAATTAACCAAGATTACTTAAATTTAGAGACAATAATCAAAACATTTTGTTCACGGCGGTCATATTGACCGATGGTCATATAACACTCAAAAACCAATGGTCTCATTTTATTTATAATCATGTTTATCAAATAAAACATTTTTTTAGTATAAAAAAAATAACACATGAAATTAGGAAACAAGATTTATTCAAAATTTCGGTTCGTTACATTAATATCATAATTATATCCTTTAAAACACATATAAAAATTAAACTTATCTTTATTATCTTCCATGTAAATCTTTAGTGAAAACGAATCACATCCCTTTGCGAGGTGGTAGTCCCCCTTATACACAAACAACGTTATCATATCCCCTAGGTAATGGAAAGTAAAAAATTTATATATGATATAATGAATCTATATGTATAATATTCTTATAAATATCATATATATATATAATTTATATTGATCATCATACCCAAATGTGGGAGGAGGTAAGTGAAAAACGAATGACATCGGTTTGCAAGGTGGTAGTCCGTCGTACACACGAATGATGATTTCATAATGCATTTGAAGGTAGTGGAGATGGTTTATGGTAAAAAAATTAACATAAATACATCTCAATATATTTAATATATTGATTTTATTATATTATGATGCTATAATAATAATTGAAGTAGGTGGAGGAAGAAATAAAACAAAAATGCTTGTTGATGAACATTACCCCTTATTTGGGTATCTTCTTTATTTTTACACCAAACTCCTTCCTATGATGGATTTAGGTCGAAAATAAGGCTTTAATTATTATATAAGGGGATTTTTTTCGAGTTATTTTTTGTTTTATTTTCCAAAAAATGAGTTTTAAAGTGTGAGTAAGAGAGGGGAATGGGTGGCCTTTTATAAGTAAGGTGAGTGGAACACTTGTAATGTTCTTAAAATAAAGAATTAAAAAAAAGTTTTATTCAATTAAAAAGGATAAAATAATGGACTATTCATAATAATAGAATAAATATGGTATAAATATTTTCATTGAATTTGTGTTTGACAAGTTTTGGATCATTTTTTACCCTTATCTTATTAGTTTAACCTCTGGAAAACATATATTTACCTTAACCTTGGTAAATATTTTTTTACCGTTTTTATTAATAATTTTGGTCAAAACTTAAGTTGAACTTATTAGATAATATAAATTATGATAAATAAAAATATTTAATCCATTTTTCCAAATTATGTTATCATAAATAGAAAATTTTAATGTAAAATTAATCCCACAGACGTGATGAGAAAGTGAGTTTTTAAAGAGAAAATGTTTAAAATCTTACAAAGTTTTTAAATAGAAATTCAACATGAAATTGATTACAATTAAAAATATTGGATAAAATTATGTATAATTGAAATAACATTACTTTAAAACCAATACAAAATATAATTTAACTTTATAAATAAATTAAATTAAAAGTTAGTTTTTAATTAAAATTCTGTATTTTCACAATTCATCAAAAAATGAAACTTTTCAAAAAAACAAAAAAAACACACTAAAATAATTTTCACATACTAATTTAAAAAAATGAATTTTATTTTATAAAATGAATTTTACAAAACTGGTAAAAATTATTTTTCAAATAAGTGTGTTAATGGAAACACTACTACTTTTTAGAAAAATGTAGTTTTAAACATAAAATTGGATTTATTATTATCTCATGTTTAAAAAACACATAAAACTAATGTTAAATTTTTGATTTAATATATAATATAAAAAAAATCGTATGATAATTAACCTAATATAATTCGGTTAATTTATTGATGTAGAACAAAATTTTGCGCATAAAAATAGTTATTTTGAAAAAAATATCTTTTTCTATTTGAGTGGTTCCTATTTTCATTTATAATTAATTAGTCACAAAAGATTTAATTTTATATAAATGTGTAAAAAATATTTTTTCTAATTTATTTAATATTTTCATACATTCCATTCCAACATCTAGGTGATAACTATCATATTAAATAATAATATTAATAATATATTGTGGTTATTAAAACTCAATGCCACATGTAACTCAAGATAAAATTATTGTTACATGTGACATAAGATAATCATAGTGTTATGTGTAAAACAAGATAAACTCAATATTGTATTTAGTGCGTGTTTCAATAAATATTGAAAAGAATAAATTTATTTGAAAAAAATATTTAATAAAAATTACGGCGCTACAATATCCATGAATAAAGAACTAATCATATATTAAATCCATTAATGAAGATCTCAATCAAATTGAAATGAATTAATATTTAGTGATTTTGAAGATATCAAATGATAATAAAGTCATTGTTAGAAAATGGGTGTTCAAGATTAGTCTTAATGAGCATGGAAATGTTTTTTAAAATAAGTCTTGGATAATTTTAAAAGGCTATACTCAAATTAAAATAATTAGTGTTAAATATAATTTCACACTAGTGGGAAAACTAGAACCAATTTGATTATTTTTAGTGATGAAAAAACAAAGGGAATTCAAGATATATCAAATGGATGTAAATATGACATTATTGTATTAACTTCCAAAATAAAAAATACAACATTTAATAATAGTGGTTCTTAACTTGGGGATGATGAAGTAAGTTATGTCATCTCAAAAAGGTAATATATGACCTGAATCAAAAACCAAGATATATTTATTATTTATTGGTTAAATATTATAAGAAACTTCAATTAATAAGTGGTGGTTTTGAACACAATATATATCCAAAGAGCTCAAAGATATAAATATTTATAATACTCATCTATGTAGATAATATCATATTTTATGAAAATAGAAAATAATTGGTTAAGTAGTATTAAAAATAAACAGATCAATTTTTTAAAAGTATATGATTGAATACATTAGTTATTTCCTAGTTCTATAATTGAATCAACAAGGTGATTACAAGTTTATCTCTCACGTTATATATTGTAATTAATTTTTAAAAAATCCTAACTCATGAGATGGTAAAGTAGTTTCTTCTCTAATCATGGAAAGAACCAAAAATGTAAATAATATGGATATAAAATTAGGGGTTTTTACATTATTCTAGAGAATTATTATAATCTTACAGTATTTTATAGAAACAAAGATGAATAATATTTATATGATTACTTAGTGGTATGGTTTCAAAGTAATGTAAATTGTGTATCTTATGGTTGTAAATAGAATCAATTGGTATGTGAAATGAACCCCAAATTATGGATTGATGTATAAAGTAATAAAAAGGAATGAAATAATGGATTTTTTTATAAATATATTAACTAATTGAAAACTAAAACATGATGAATGTCACCATTTCGTTTCTTGGGATGAATAAAACCATGTTGTGGTAATGGTTATTATACCATGTTAACACATATGGAAGTGCGTGTGTTATAATAAAGTTTAATAAGACTATTAATTTTACCCATTGAGAGCTACTATATATTAGTTTAAATCATGTGATGATGATTTATGGAGTTCATGAAATATATAAGTGTTAAATTTCTATATTCTTGGTTTAGATGAATGTAACAAACCATTTTTAATGAGTTTTCATAGTTAAAATTATTTTTAGATGTTTATAATAATTAAATCGATCATAATTTTTTTTTAAAATTATCAATATTATAAATATTCTAAAGTAATGTTCTTAAAGAATATAAAAGGAGTCTATAACTATGAGATGGTTATATCAGATTGTACTCTGAAAACTCTTTGATTCATAAAAATCATTTCTCTAAACTATTTAACTAATATCTTTTTTTTAATTTTATGTGTATGAGTGAAATCCTTCCTAATGTTTATAAAAATCATACAAGTCAGGGATAAATTTTAATTAAAGTGTTTATTGGTATCTTCTAAATGGATCTCCCTCAATCACACATAAAGATGAAATGCAATTTTATCATAATAAAAATATTTTGTATGCTATTTATTATTACATCCAATTGAAGTAAACTATGGTTGTATATTATGTAAAAGGTTTTTTTTTGATATTTACTCTATTTTTAAACAAGTTATATCCCCACTAAAACCCATTAGTGGTATCATAGTGACTTAAATTGTGTTTCAATTAACGATTTTATAAGATTAAGAATCTATAAAATTTTTTTTTCTATAACCAAGTAATATTATATATATATATATAAAGAAATCTTGGATTATTAAAACATGTCAAACAATTTGTGATATGGTTTATAAACCATTCATTGGTTTATTATAAATTTATAAAATCACATCATAATTTTAGAAAAAAGGGCCATTGAAATTTTTTCTGGAAATATATCATAAAAAAATACTATTTTCATATCATGATTTGAATAAAAATGGATATGTTTTTTATGAATATTTTAGTTTAATGAAAAATACCATGATGTAGCCGAAGAAATCAACATCACAGTTCAAAATTATGACATGGTTTTGATTTGAAATTTTCTTACAAAGAAAAAACATCATGGTTCATTTGATTTTTTTCAAATGTGAATAATCATAATGTGGCTAACAAAGAAACATGTTTTCTTATAATTTTTTGATAAATAATATTATTTATAATATTCATAAAAATATTCATCAAAATGTTCTTATAGGTCCAAAACAAAATCTGAAGGGGGGTTTATTTCATAGAAATTTGTTTTAGTTCATAAAATTATGTTTAAATATTTTAATTTACATTATATTCATTTATATATTTGTTATAAATTTTTATGTTAAAATCATAAATTAATTTTCAAAGTATTTATAAATTAAAAAATAATGAAAGATATAAATGCATTAATATTTATTTATGAAATAATTATAAAATTTAATATGAATTGTTCAAAACAAATCCATTAATTTTTAAATTTATTTAAACCCACACAAAATGGTTGTAGTGTATTGAACAATGATTTAAATAAATATAAAATATATGATATTAAAAATAATGTAATTTTTTTTACTATTAATATAAAGAGTTCATATATTAATGTATATGGGAGGATTTATTCTTTTAGAATCGATTATTATAATATAAAAGAGTTTACATGAATGAAATATAAATGGTAAAAAGAAAAGTGTTTGTATCTGTGACATGAATATAATGTGTTTATATTCACGTGACATTGAATGTCTATAAAAACTTTTTTAAATTATAAATTATTTATAATTTCATTTTTATGAAATGTTCATAAATACATATCCCTTGCAAAAATATTTTAAAAATTGATTTATTTAATAATTATATGTTTGTTTATTATTAATGATTATTAAGTGTTTACATAATAAAGAGGTATATGATTTAGTTTAAATTGATTAAACTACCTCCTATACATGTTGTTCAATTCATATTGAGTGCTACATGAGAGGTATGAAATAGTATTTTGTTACATTAAACTAAGACTATGATTTGTTTTTATTTTATAGAATCAATAATAATGGTTAGTTATAATTTTTATACATTAAGTGATAGGATTATATTGGAATTAAATTTTCTCTTGAGCATTAATCCACTGATAGTGGGACATTGGGTCAGAATTTTCTCTTTCATTAGTGGTTTGGCTCTATCTAGGGAAGTTGGGGTTGATTACCAATCACACAATAATTGTTCTTATATAGGTTTTGGTTATGTATGATTTTAAACCGTTACATAAAAGGGATTCATATTCGTTCTGACTGAAATATATTTTGATATGTGTAGATATAAATAGATTTTATTTTGGGTATGTAGGATACATAATTTTTTGTATAAAGTGTTATACATTAACATATTTAGAGTATATTAATTTGGTTGAAAGGTATATGATATAAAAATAAATCATTATAATCACACATAAAAAAAGGTAACAAATGAGATAAGATATTTTGACATTAAAAACACTAAAAATATTAAGCATTAGATTCCTTTCAAAGTTAGAACTTTTAAAGACTTCAATCATAAAAATGGGTTTGTCATGAAAAATTCAAGTGACAGGATTATTTTGTGCAAGCCAAACAGAATATGGGTGTCCCTAATATGTGTTAGTTCTTGTATTTAACATGATATTTATGTTTTTTATTTGTGGGTAACCCTTATGTGATTAGGATCCTAGAGTGATGGATTTAGGATAATACATCACATGGATTTAGAGAAATATTGTTCCACAAAACTATCCAACATTAATATATAATAATATTGACATGATGTCTACTTAAATATTTAAGTCACACTACCACAAAACTGGTCCAGGAAGGCACCTGCCTTTATCAGTGCTAATGGAAAATTGCTGATAAAGGGGTAGGACTTTATCAGCGTTAAAAAAAAGCACTGATAAATGTACCCTTTATCAGTGCTAAAATAAGCACTGATAAAGGTGTACCCTTTATCAGTGCCTTTTTAGCGCTGATAAAGGGTAAATTTATCTACGCTTTAAATATCCCTTTATTAGTGCTTTTCTTAGCACTGATAAAGGTTACATTTATCAGTGCTTTTCTTAGCGCTGATAATGTTTATTGTATAAATTAAATAAAAAACCCATGTTATAACTAAATATATATATATATATATATAATTAAATAATTATATGATTAATAATAAATATATTAATTAGATTTATTATATTTATTATATTTATTAATTCATTATATTTATTATATTTATAAATATAAATGTGTTTTCCAATGAATTGGGGACAATGAATATATCATACGTATATGTTATGTGTTCATATATGTGCATGAATAATGTTCATTTATAGATTATAATTACATATCACGTTGATGTGTTATTGATTTATAATTCATTATGTTACCCATATAATATATATTTTCTAAAAAATGTACACTTATAATTTAAATTACATTATATTTAAATAATAAATATATATATTATTATATTTTCAATGATATATATATAAATATACCTTTAAAATAATTTTATAAGTATAAATAAAGATATATTTATTTAGAGTTATAATTATTAATATATATATATATAATAAATATCATTTTAAATAAATATATAATAATATAAACAAATTATTAAATTTATACATTTATCAGCGTTACAAAAGCGCTGATAAAGTGGGTCTTTATCAGTGCTAAAATGAAAAGCGCTGATAAAGACACCCTTTATCAGTGCTAAAAAAGCACTAATAAAGTCCTACCTTTATCAGTGCTAAAAAAGTGCCGATAAAGGTGGTCTTTATCAGTGCTTTTCATTTTAGCGCTTATAAAGACCCCCTTTATCAGCGCTTTTTACTAGCGCTGATAAAGGTCCCAGCAAGATTTATAAGTGCCACCGGGTCCTCCTCCCCGCACCCTGTCAAGCTTTCGCAAAAGCCCTACCCTGCGCCTCCGCCACTGCCTCCTCTACACCGCGGCCTCCTTCTCCTCCTCCTCTGCCACAACCGCCACCTCATTTTCCTCCTCCGGCACATAGTTCTCCTCCTCCTCCTCTTGCCACGACTCCTCCTCCCCGCACCCTGTCAATTGCGGAAGCCCTACCCTGCGCCTCCGCCGCTGCCTCCTCTCCGTCGTCGCCTCCTTCTCCTCCTCCTCTGCCACGGCCGCTGCCTCGTTCTCCTCCTCCGACGGCTCCTCATCCTCCTCCTCCTCTTGCTGCTGCTGCTCCTCCTCCTCCTCCACCACGGCTCCTCCTTCTCCTCCTCCTCTACTGCGGATCCTCCTCCTCCCCCTCCTCCACCACAACCTATTAATCCTCCATCTCCACCTCTACCTCCTCCTCCTCCTCCTCCTCTTCCTCCTCCTCCACCTACTCCACCTACTCTGCTGACTCCGCTGCCTCAGTTGCCTCCGCTGCCTCCAAGATGCCTCCGCTGCCTCCGCTACCTCCGCACTGCCTCCGCGCTGCCTCTACTGCCTCCTCTGTCGACGCCTCATCCTGTTCCGCTTCTGGGTCCTCCTCCTTAAGGTGAGTAAAATTTAATTTGAATTAATTAATTATGTTTTCATTTATTGTCAATACTGAGATTAATTATGATTTGGCATGATTCTTGTGTGTGATGCTTGTGTGTGTGACACACGTATATGTGGTTGGTTACTTGTTTGATCTTGATTAGCTCTCCCTACTATATCCTTGTGATAGAAACCTAAATAGAGAGAGTATTTTTGTCAAATATTTTTACACTAGATTAGGATTTCATTCCGTCTAGTGGCCCTTAGTATGGATCTTTTTCTGATTTTGAATACTACCCCATAGTTAGGCCAAGTAGGGTTTGAACCGTCTGTGTTGGTGAATTCATGTCATCAGGTGAGTCATGCCAACGGGATGAGACATATGTTTAGTATGTTCTATATTGTACACTATTCTCCTTGGGTTCAAAAAAATGAACCTTAATAGGGTTTCTACCAATTCCTACCCACTACCCACTCTCTCTGGGTTGGGTCATATACCAATTTAAATATCACATCCTTTCTTATAACATAACAGTGCCACCAACTCTCACATTGGGTGTGATTCACATATCCTCTAATTTCACGACATAGTAGCTGCTCCCCTCTCACTTACGGTGGGTCTCACCATCACATCACATAAAAAACAATTTGATGAGGGAATCTCTATAGACAACCTCTCACAAAACTACTCCAAACCAATACTAAGTGATCCCCATTTATATATCTCACATCATATTATCATACAAAAAATGATCTAAGTAGGGAATCATCCAACCTCTATCACAGGTCAAAATGCACCATCAATAGGTGGATCCCATGGAAGTCACACACCAATCCCCTTTGACCAATGCATTCTCACTCAAAGTAGGGTCCTTCCAACACCTTATCACTTAAATAAAGGCCATACATCTTGTATCATGCCAAAAAACATATAAATAGTTATATAAGGAGGGTATCTAGATAACCAATCTCTCGTACTAGCTAAACCACATCATCAATATGTGGGCCCCATGGATGATCATACTTTAACTAGGTGAAATTCATATGAAGTCCCAATCTCTTAGTCGGTCTGACCATAAATGATAAAAGTCACTATCCATTTAGCCTTGCATAATAATCTCCTTCAAACCATCTTGGTTATACATGAAAATTATTCCCAACCTATCAACATTCTAATTCTGGCTATAAGGGAATCTACTGGGTTCTACAAACCTAACCCATCTCTACTCATTGATACTAACACACACTCATCTCTACATGGTAATGTCACAACCCACATGATATACTTGATCTAGGCCTTAATAGTCTAGTCTATATCATCTTCTAATTCCCACATTAAAACTCCTTAAAACTAAATAATGACCATCCTAAGAAACTCACACTAATTTCCTTGGATACCCTATGCTAAGTAATCCAGACTATTACCATGACCCTCACTTAGGTACCGTATCATATCTCCCCTTGGAGATCTCTTAATTGAATTATAAGGAGGAAATACTCTATGTCACACTTCACCAATCCCTATATGTAATATCCTACCCATCACACACACCATGACTCTTATATATCTTTAAGAGGGTGTTCCCCATAATATGTGAGATATAAAACTATATTATCCATCTTATTTAGGTCTAAGACTCTAATACCTACTCAAATAGCTTTAGAAAACCTAACTAGGCTATACAAATCGCATACCAAACCCGATCCTCTCATAAACATAACTAGAAACCTAAACTCCATGGATTCATAATCTCTGGATGGTCACAAAATCACAAACATTCAATATAACCCTCACTCTATCTCTTGGTGGATCAAAAACACCCTATTTATTTACCTAGTTTGCTTTTTATTTCTATCCCTTTCACTAGAACACATATACTCATGCATGAATTCACAATAATGCATAAATTAGAACATAGTTTTGTATTATAGGGTCCACCTACCTTAAAAAATGGAGTAAACCCCCCACCAAGATCAACTCATCCTAAACCAAGACTATACATGCCTTATCTAATCTTGTACCAATGATTGAGACCCAATCTCAAGGCACAATTCCTAAATAATTAATTATAGAAAATTATAATTAATTATTCACCTAAATATAATTAGGAATAATCTTTTAAAAACTCACTGGGAAACACAACACCACCTAAACCACACAAAACATGGTGTGTTCATCATACAAGGATAACCTCTAGCCAATACAAAAAAAATCTACATCATCTAAATTGATTTGAAGATGATATAGTGAAATCATTACAAAAATCCAAGTTAAAATCATCCCAAATCATAGGGAAATAAAGGATAATAGTAATAGAGGAAGTATGAGGGAAGAACTCACTAACACACTATAAAAAACTCCTAAGAACCACCCCTCATCAGGGTGGATCGAAGAGAGGAAGAGAATGGATGAATCCCAAGAACCACTCAAGATTTTCTATTAATGAGCATGCCCCCACTATTTTTGAAGTATCTAGTTTTTTATCTAAATTATACTCATATTACTTCTCCCATAACCTATATACCCATCCTTTGGATTTCAAATAGGATGAATATAAATAATGAATAGATGAATTCCAATAGGTTAAAAAAAGAGTATGAAGAAGGCGTGAAAGAGTTTATCAAGTTTGCAAAAGATCTTGCATATGACCCTTCTCAAATCATTTGTCCATATTTTTGTCGTTGTTATTCAAAACAAATTAGTCCATAGGAGTTGGAAGAACACTTAATATGTCACGAAATAGATCAGAGTTATACATGTTGGAATAAACATGGGGAAACAACGAATATAGATAGTGGCTGGGATAACACTGCATTTTATGGATCATCTGATATGATTACAAGTATGAACAATGAAGATGACTGCATGGAGGATGTGATTACAGATGTGAATGATGATGAAGATCGTATTGAGGGAATGAGAAGGACCATTGAATATGAACTTCGTGATTGGCCAAAATTTTTTGAGAAGTTAAAAAGTTGTGCAAAGATGCCATTGTATGCTGGTTGCACTAAATATAAAGCACTGTCAGCCATACTGAAGATGTATAATTTTAAAGAAGACAACGAGTGGAGTGATGCCAGTTTTACGGAACTACTTTATATCCTAAATGACATTCACCCAGAAGATAATGAGCTCCCGGAGCCGTACATACGATGCCAAACAAATGCTACACTCGATGGGTATGATCTCTGAAAGAATACACGCCTGCCCGAATGACTGTATACTATTTCTCAAGGACCACAAATCACTTAAATAATTCCCAAAGTGTGGTGCTTCTCGATACAAGAAATATGAATCGAGTCATACTAAAGTTATATGGTACTTTCCAATCATTCCAAGATTTAGGCGCCTATATGGAAGTGAAAAGACTGTAGGACAATTGACATTGTATTCAGAAACAAGAATTAAGGATGGGATACTACATCACCTGAAAGACTCTCCTCAGTGGAAGAGAATTGATCATGAGTATCCGAAATTTGGAAATGAGTCGAGAAACCTTCATCTTGCGTTATCTACATATGGAGTGAATCCTTTTGGTTTTCCAAGAAGCAGTCATAGTACATGGCCGGTTATGTTGGTAAATTATAACTTACCACCATGGTTATGCATGAAACAAAAATACATCATGTTATCCATGCTTATATCATGACCAAAACAACCGGGTAATGATATTTATGTTTATTTAGCTCTATTGATCAAATATTAGAAATTATTTTGGGATTCAGGTGTTACATTGTATGATTCTTAAAAAAATGAAGACTTCACTTTGAGATCCATGTTGTACGGGATGATAAATGACTTCCCTGCATATGGAAATTTTTCAAGATATAGCATTAAAGGAGCTCAAGGGTGTCCCATTTGAGAACAAGGTACACAATAAATTAGGTTGAAACATTCATCGAAAATCATGTTTCTAGGACATCGCATATTTCTACACTGATGACATAAGTACCAATCTTGGACAACATCATTTGATGGAAGTATAGAAGAACATACAACACTGTCTCCACTGATAGGTGATCAATTGTTCGAGAATGTTAAAAATATCGACACTACTTTAGGTAAACTGGATTCAAAAAACCTTAAGAAAATCGGTTGGAAAAAGAGATCATTTTTTTTTGAATTACCATACTGGAATTGTCTGTATGTCAGACATTTTCTTGATATTATGCATGTAGAAAAAAATGTATTTGATAGTGTCATCGACACGTTGTTAAATAAACCTGAAAAAACAAAAGTTGGAATTAAGGCTGGGTTAGACATGGTTGAGATGAGAATACGAGAAGAGTTGGCACCAGTGAAGGGTGAAAAACGAACATTTCTTCCTCCTGCTGCTTACACTCTTTCCAAGTAGGAGAGATATCAGTTTTGCAACTTTTTGAACGATTTAAAGGTTCCAGAGGGGTATTCGTAAAATATTATGAACCTCGTGTCAATGAGAAATTTGAAGTTAAAAGGTATGAAATCACATGACTACCATGTTTTGATGAAAGATCTCATTCCTATTGCTTTAAGTTTCATTTTTCCCAAGAATGTCTACCATACATTAACGAAACTATGTTTCTTCTTCAAAGCTATATGCAGAAAAGTTATAGACCCGGAGAAATTTCCAACTATGGAAAGAGAAATTGCCGTCATATTATGTGAATTAGAAATGTTCTTCCCGCCTTCATTTTTTGATATGATGGTTTATTTGATGGTCCACTTGGTGAGAGAGATTCAACTATGTGATCCTATACATTATAGATGGATGTACCCCATTGAACGGTATATGAAGATTTTGAAAGGGTATGTCAAAAATCGAGGTCGTCCATAGGGTTGTATTGCGGAGTGATATATTGTTGAGGAAGCTGTTGAATTCTGTACTGAATACCTATATGGTGTGGAAAGCATTGGCATACCGAAATATCATCACACTGGGCGGCTTGAGGGTGAATAAATTTCTCGAAGATAGGTTGTCACAATCAATATTACAGATCGGGATCAGGCCCACCTTTATGTTTTGCATACAAATTTTGACGTTGACCCATATGTTGAAACCCACAATGAAATTCTTAGGAATTTGTATCCATCTAGGGATGAAAAATGGATATCAGATACACATAATCGACAGTTTATAGGATGGTTTTAGGACCATATTTTTAAGAAGATAGATGAAAATCCAGAGTCAATTTTAGACCGACTTCAATGGCTAGCCGGAGGACCAAGTGTGTATGTATTATATTACAATGCTTATGTAGTTAATGGTTATATATTTTATACTAATGAACATGATGAAGATAGTACCATGCAGAATAGTGGGGTTACACTTGTGGTTGAAGCGATGCATGTTTCCGGTGCTAAGGACAGAAATCCAATTTTTGCGAATATTTCATACTTTGGCATCATCAAAAAAATATGGGAGTTGGATTATATGGAATTCCATGTTCTGATTTTTCAATGCAAGTTGGTTGATAACAGGAGTGCTGTTAAAATAGATGAATTGGGATTCGTGAAAGTTGATTTCAGTAAGGAAAGGGAGAAAGGCAAACCGTTTATAATGGCATCATAGGCAGTGCAAGTATTTTATGTTCTAAATCCTGCAAACTAAAACTGGTCAATTGTTCTATTATCGACCAAAAAAACTAAAGGGTCATATGAAAATTCAAAATAGGATGAACCTTTCATTGGGACTTTTCAATAATTTCATAGTGGTCCCAATGTAGATGACGTTTTTTATGTCATCGGAGACCACAATGAAGGGATATAGATATTCGATAGAGGGGTCAAATCCCTTCAACCTTTAAAAAAAGTGTTCAATAATCAGGTTATTTATTTATTGTAATATAGATTGTGTTACATTATGTTATTATCTAATCGCTTCTACTTTTATGTGATCTAAATTAAATGTTAATCCACTTCTACAGATAATGACTTCTGCACCTGCTGATGCACCCAATCCTGAGACACAACAGGTTTCTCAACCTGTTGCAGCTGGTCCCACTACTGAGGTACAACAAGTCTCTCAACCTGTTGCAGTTGGTCCCACTACTGAGGTACAATAGGTTTCTCAACCTATTGCTGTTGGTCCCACTACTGAGGTACAACAGGTTTCTCAACCTATTGTTACTGTTCCCAGTTCTGATGCTAGTGCTTCGGAGGAACATAATGATTATGCAGAAACTGAGGAAATGGTAGGCAAAGAAACCTCGGCGGCACAAAAAAAAACAGGTGCGCCGTGGTTTGATAGTTTTAGCCAAAATCCTTAAGGCAAAAGCAAAAGGCATCAAATATGAGGTGGGATGGAATAAGCGAGGCCAACATCTAAACCCCAACAAATCCATGTTTAGTAGCTACATTGGAATCGTCACTCGAAAACGCGTGACGATTGATATAGAGTCGTGGCAGCATGTTGTCAGTGGGCTAAAAACATTAATGTGGCAAGAGATTATGGTAACATTACGATATCATTTATTCAATTTATTTAAATAAAATAAAATAAAATACTGAAATATTGACTAACTCTACATCATCTCTTGCAGAGTGCATTTATAGAAGATGTCTCACACAAAGAATATGTATTAAGACTAGCAGGAAGGGTTTATAGAGGATTTTTCACCATTTTAACGAAATTTCATTTCAAAGATGCTGAAGGGAAAATCAAGCTGCACCCACCTCTTCTTTATGCACACTTGATATCCCAAGGAGTGTGGGATGTGTTTTGAAACCGTTGTGCGGAGCAGAATTTTTAGGTACATTGTGTTTGGAAACATATTGTTTAACATTTCTTGTATTCATCACTTTCATTGACAGTTTTTTATTTATGAAACAACAACTGAGTACTGGAGATAAATAATAGGCATCAAAACCAGCGTACCCCTACTATAAAGCAAGGATGGGGTACGCTTCAATTGAAAAACAATTGGTACGTATTTTAAAAGTACTGTAATACTTTTATGTGACATAAAACAACACTATAACCATGATTCTCTATTTATATGAAGATTGATGAATCCAAATCCCAAGACACTTCCATCCCACGCCATGTGCTATGGAAGGAGGCTCGTGTTCATAAAGAGGGGTAACTGGTAGATGAAAACGCACAAAAAGTGTGGGAAACATGTGTAAGTATGACATAAAATAATTTTTTTGATTTAAATCACTATTACATAATGATGATTACTTATTTTCCTATATTTTATATTTTACATAGTCACAGGAATCAACAACACCCACACCGGATGCAGACATACTTTTAGCGGTCTTGAAACAGCCAGAACAGTATAGCCGTGTTAGAGGTGCAGGTTTTGGGGTGACACCCCGGACATATTTTTAGAAAAAAAAACAAGAGGAGGAACAAGATAAAGAAATGAAAATGATGAGTGATAGAATATTTAACCTTGAATAAAAATTCCAAAGTTAGGGATAATTACTAGAAAATTTGATGTGGGAGAGGTGAAGAGAAGAAAAAACTCAAGAACAACCCGCCCCACCCCCCACCAGCTTTGAGGTGAGCCATTCTCCTCAAAGACCTAACTTAACCAAGGTAATGAATGTTCTAATATTTTTTCTGTGAAATGTAAATCACATAGATAATGATACCTTTCTTGTAATGATATTCTACAGGGTAAAAATGACTTTGATTTATATCTGTCAACTCCCACCCATTACCTTATACCACACCTCAATATGATGCACGATGTGACTGGTATAGCTAAAAGTGTCTGATATCAGTTTGAAATTCACATTAACTTTAGAAAACAACACAAGTGACATACGGAAAACTGAGAAAACATGTTATGATTGTTTTTATACTTTATTAAAACAATCCATGAGTCATTTGTGATGTTTAAGAATCAATCGCACCTCAATCTGTCACACGATGTGACCGGTATGGCTAAAAGTGTCTGATATCAGTTTGAAATTGACATTAACTTTAGAAAACAACACAAGTGACATACTGAAAACTGAGAAAACACGTTCATATTGTTTTGATACTTTAGGACAATGATCCATGAGTCATTTGTGATGTGTAAGAATCAATTGCACCTCAATCCGATGCACGGTGTGACCGCTATGGCTAAAAGTGTCTGATATTAGTTTGAAATCGACATTAACTTTAGAAAACAACACAAGTGACATACAGAAAACCGAGAAAACGCATTCGGATTGTTTTTATACTTTAGAAAAATGATAAATTTGAAATTTTTAACATGTACGAATCAACTACACCTTAATCTGACGCAAAATGTGATCGGTATGGGTAAATGTGTCTGATATTAGTTTCAAATTGACATTAACTTTAGAAAACAACACAAGTGGCATACGGAAAAACGAGAAAACACATTAGGATTGTTTTTATACTTTAGGACAACTATCCATATGTTTAAGAATCAACCACACCTCAATCTGATGCACGATGTTACTAATATGGATAAAAGTGTCTGATATCACTTTGAAATTCACATTAACTTTAGAAAACAACACAAGTGACATATGACAAACTGAGAAAACACGTTATGATTGTTTTGATAATTTAGTAAAACAATCCATGAGTCATTTTTTATGTTTAAGAATCAACCACACCTCAATCCATCGCACGGTGTGACCGGTATGGCTAAAAGTGTCTGATATCAGTTTGAAATTGACATAAACTTAGGAAACAACAAAAGTGACATACGAAAAACTGAGAAAACTTGTTCAGATTGTTTTGATACTTTAGGAAAATTATATATGAGTCATTTGAGACGTGTTAGAATTAACCTCACCTCAATCCAATGCATATTGTGATTGTTATGGATAAAAGTGTCTGATATCAGTTTGAAATTGACATTAACTTTAGAAAACACCACAATTGACATACAGAAAACCGAGAAAATGTGTTCGGATTGTTTTGATACTTTAGGAAAATGATACATGAGTCATTTTTGATGTGTAAGAATCAAATAAACTTCAATCAAACACACAGTTTGACTGGTATGGATAAAAGTGTCCCATATCATTTTGAAATTGACATTAATGTTAGAAAACAACAAAAGTGACATACGACAAACTGAGCAAACACGTTCGGATTATTTCGATACTTTAGGACAATGATCCATGAGTCATTTGTGACGTGTATGAATCAAAAATACCTCAATCCGACACACTGTGTGACCGGTATGGCTAAAAGTGTCTGATATCAGTTTGAAATTGACATTAACTTTAGAAAACAACACAAGTGACATACGACAATCTGAGGAAACGTGTTCGGATTGTTTTGATACTTTAGGAAAATTATCCATGAGTTATTTTTGATGTTTATGAATCAAACGCATCTCAATTTGACACATGATGTGACCAATATGGATAAAAGTGTCTGATATCAGTTTGAAATTGACATTAACTTTAGAAAACAACACAAGTGACATATGGAAAACTGAGAAAAAACATTCAGATAGTTTTGATACTTTAGGAAAACGATCCATAAGTCATTTGTGATCTGTAAGAATCAATCAAAACTCAATCCGACGCAAAGTGTGACCGGTATGGCTAAAAGTGTCTAATATCAGTTTCAAATTGGCATTATCTTTAGAAAACAACACAAGTGGCATACGGAAAACTGAGCAAACATGTTCGGATTGTTTTGATAATTTAGGAAAATGATCCATGAGTCATTCATAACATTTAAAAATCAAAATCACCTCAATTCGATGCACGGTGTGACCGGTATGGCTAAAAGTGTCTGATATCAGTTTCAAATTGACATTAACTTTAGAAAACAACACAAGTGACATACGTAAAACTGAGAAAACACATTCGGATTGTTTTGATACATTAGGACAATAATCCATGAGTCATTTTTGACATGTAAGAATCAGACACACCTCAATCCAACGCATGGTGTGACCAGTATGGTAAAAAGCATCTAATATCAGTTTGAAATTGACATTAACTTTAGAAAACAACACAAGTTACATATGGAAAACCGAGAAAACGTGTTTGGATTGTTTTGATACTTTAGGAAAATGATCCATGAGTCATTTTTGACATTTAATAATTAACCTCACTTCAATCTGATGCACAGTGT
Organism: Viscum album; assembly: GCA_963277665.1. Taxonomy (NCBI): domain Eukaryota; kingdom Viridiplantae; phylum Streptophyta; class Magnoliopsida; order Santalales; family Viscaceae; genus Viscum; species Viscum album. Next base: position 1,819,580,494 of record OY728132.1, read on the forward strand.
GACCGGTATGGCTAAAAGTGTCATATATCACTTTGAAATTGACATTAACTTTATAAAACAACACAAGTGACATATGAAAAACTGAGAAAACACGTTTGGATTGTTTTTATACTTTAGGAAAATGATCCATGAGTCATTTTTGACATTTACTAATCAACCGTACCTCAATCCGATGCACGGTGTGACCGGTATGGATAAAAGTGTCTGATATCAGTTTGAAATTGACATTAACTTTAGAAAACACAAGTGACCTATGGAAAACTGAGCAAATGCATTTGGATTGTTTTGATACCTTAGGAAAACAATCCATGAGTCATTTTTGATGTGTAAAAATCAACCGTACCTCAATCCGATGCACCATGTGACCGGTATGGCTATAAGTGTCTGATATCAGTTTGAAATTGACATTAACTTTAGAAAACAACACAAGTGACATACGACAAACCAAGAAAATGCGTTCATATTGTTTTGATACTTTAGAACAATGATCCATGGGTCATTTTTGATGTGTATGAATCAACCAAACCTCAATCCGACACACGGTGTGACCAGTATGGAAAAAAGTGTATGATATCAGTTTGAAATTGACATTAACTTTAGAAAACAACACAAGTGACATACAGAAAACTGAGAAAACACGTTCTGATTGTTTTGACACTTTAGGAAAATGATCCATGACTCATTTTTGACATGTATGAATCAACCGAACCTCAATACGATGCATATTGTGACCGGTATGGATAAAAGTGTCTGATATCTATTTGAAATTGATATTAACTTTTGAAAACAACACAAGTGACATATGACAAACCGAGAAAACACATTCGGATTGTTCTGATACTTTAGGAAAATGATCTATGAGTCATTTTTGATGTGTACAAATCAACTGCACCTCAATCCAATTCACAGTTTGACCAGTATGTCTAAAGGTGTCAGATATTAGTTTAAAATTGAATTAACTTTAGAAAACAATAGAAGTGACATACGAAAAACCGAGAAAACGCGTGCGGATTGTTTTGATACTTTAGGAAAATGATCCATGAGTCATTTGTTACATTTACTAATCAACCTCACCTCAATCCGACGCATGGTGTGACCGGTAAATCTTTTCTTTAGATAAAGAATCAATATTTATTAAATGAGGTAAATCATCCAAAAACATATTGATTTTACATTATTCCCTTTCATTATTATCAGAATGAAAACATTTGAGTTTATCATTTCCATATTTTAGTTTCACATTTCCATATGAATTTATTCTTTCATATTAATTTTTTAATTTATTTCATTATTTTATTATTAACATAATATTTGTTTTCTTATATAGGTGATTTTTTTTCCTTGAGTTCGGATGATTTCTTCGGAATCAAATACCGTGGTAGTTAATTTTTGAGAGAGGATCACAGATATCAAAGGATTAAACATTAATGTTTATAAATGTTGTTAGATAATTGTAATTGTAACCATGTAAAATATTATTTTAAATGTATATAGCAGTGTGTTGTTTTGTATTCATGATGTTAAGTAAATGTATATAGCATTGTTTGTCAAAATATTGTGTGCGTTGTGTCTTATTTTGGTTCTTGGTTTGTGTGCAGGTGCTATTTTTTATGGGTGTACAGATGTGCAGGTGCTGCTATTTTGTGCATGTGCGCAGATGTGTAGGTTCTGATTGTGCAGGTGTAGGGGTAGGTGCCTTTATCAGCACTTTTTTGAGCGCTAATAAAGGATTCCTTTAACAGCGCTAAAAGAGCGCTGATAAAGGGTCCCATTATCAGCACTCAAGATAGCACTGATAAAGTCCCACCTTTATTAGCGCTGATAAAGGTGGAATTTATCAGTTCTTTTCGGAGTGCTGATAAAGGGGGCCCCCTTTATCTATGCCGGCATTAACAATGATTTTCTAGCGCTGTTAATTTCAGTTTTTAGCGCTGATAAAAGGCCAAGTTGTAGTAGTGTCATGAGAAAAATTATAAAGTGGATCGAGGATTAAATAAATATAGTTCTTGGATCAATATTAGATATAATGAAAAATTATAAAAGGGATTATAATTTTAGTATGAGAATATTCAATAAAATTAATTATTAAATAAATGAAAAACATAATACTCATATAATAAGATCTTCTAATATTAATAAAATAACATCATCATTATACATTTCTTTGATATAAATCTTATTAAATGAGAATCTTAATGATATATACTTCTTATAATTACAAAAGAATAAGAATTTTTATTAACAAAGAAGAAAAAATTTATATATTAGTGAAAAACCTTTCCAAGTCAACAAAATGGGGAAGTTGTTCAGTAAAATGATCTTGATACTTAGAGAAATCATAAGAAGGATTCAATGTAAATATTTACTATAATTATTGTATCCATGGGAAAAAATTGTTTAAAAAAAAATTAACATGTATGCATCCAAGATGATAGATAATTTTAAAAGGATTTATCAAGAACAAGTAAAGCTTGATGGGTATAGAGTTTCAAAGGCATTATTTAAATACAAAATGACTGAATGAACTTTCATCTGTACTCATGTACTCAATATTATTTGATATGTTAATCACTTTGAGAGGCTGGGTTCATCTTTAATTTTTTATAAAACTGCATACTTCATTCCACTATCATCGTCAAAAAGGTTCTAACATTTATTATAAACAAAAATGTGAATATGTTCGATATAATTTTTCCCAATATCCTCAATTTTTATAGGATAATTGAGTAGGAAATTAGAGCTCAATGCTCCGAATTTATGATGAAAATATATAAGGTTACAATTTTAAATAAAAAGAAGAATAAATCTATTTGAGGGTTAAATAGTTATTTGGGGTAATTCAACAAAAAATAGGGTAGTAGAAATGAAGTTAAATGTTTATATTGTGGAAATATAGTACACAAGAGATATAATTTCTAGGAATATATAAAGTAGTGTACGAGACATGATGGAGGTCCTACATCAGGTATTAATTTTACAGAAATAAAATATTCCATTTTTAATGATATATGATACCAACTATACATTAAAAAAGTATTGTGAATGTGTATGAGAGTTAAAAATTAATAAAGGATTGATGAATCGTGAATTTTATATAAAAATAAGGTTGAAAAAGTTGTTTATACAGAGATATAGAATGCAAAGGATTTCGTTAACCTTGAAATATTTTAGAGTTATAAATTTTATTTTTATTTTCATATCATTTTCAATTTTATGATAAGATAATTATATTTATAAAAAAAATTAATCTAAAAATGATATTTTTGTTTTATTACACATGTTTTATAATTTAATAAATTCTATAACATGGTTTGAAAATAAGGTATAAAAAAGATTTTTATACAATATGAAAGTGTTTTATACCTGCTATTTATTAAAATATGAGGGATAGAGTTATCACCACCCAATAGTCAAGGATATTTCTCTAAACACCAATGATATATGGTTAATAATGATTATTTTTCAAATACAACCATAAATAGAATTAAATATCATTTTTTAAAAGTGATTGTGTATTTTAGATATATTTCTGGAAAAAATATTATTTTTAATATAATAGCGGAAATATATTTGAACTTAAAGAAGTTTGAAATACAATATATAAATTATTATACAATATAATTTTCTTTGAAATTCACTTTACTACAAAATTGTGTTAAATATATATCAATAAATACTGATCTTAATATAAAGTTTTATATTTAAATTTGTTACCAAATTATCTCAAAGAATATCATTGAAAATATAAAAAAATTATAATATAATGATAATATAATATTAAAAAAATTTAAATGTAATTAAAATAAAATAATTCATTGACATTAGAACATTATATGTTTTTAAGAAGATAATATTGAATATAATGTTCAAATGTTAAATATAAGGATTATGAGTTCTGCACCTCAAATCCCTTTTTTATTTTCTTTTTAAACAAAATTAAATTTTATGTTTAAGGGGAACACATACAAGATTCTGATCGGAGACAAGAAAAATCCACAGCAAAAAATCACATAAAACCCAATTGTAAACCACATAGATTCAAAAATAACATCTAAATTTAAAATTCAAAACTAAAATTTGAAAAACAAAGCACCATAATATTGAAATTTTTGTGAGGAGCCTGATGTTTTCCCTCTCACATAAATTCATCCATAAATTCTAATTTTTTCACATATTATGTCAATCTAGGTGTACTGACCTCAAGGAAGGTCACATCGAGGTCTTTCTGCTATCAACATATCATTGTCTCTCCATCGTTGTCATGCCACCGTGAACCAAATCATCAACTCAAATAAATTTAAAATAATACCAATAATTACCACACTATATAATATATTTAACACTTTCCAATATTATTCCAAAAATATCCCAAAAACCCATCAAAATAAAAACCAAAAGCCTCAAATTGATCATAGAACATGAAGCACTGGCTAGAATAACACCATCACTATAAAAGAATCTAGGGTAAATTTTAGAATCACCAAAACACCCTATAAACCACCTTAATGAGAGTACATAATAACCTATATCATCAATGTACATTAGTATAACCAAGAAAAAAACATTAAAACCCCAATGGAAACAAACATGACAACAGTCAATGAAAATTAGGCGATTCAAGTACTTTGTATTTTTCAAAACCTTCACTATCACAAACCCAAACCCCCTTGAACACTAAAGTATAATAACATAATATGGTATTTCATGGTGGTATATGAATAACTATATAGGTGCAGGATGATCAAGATATACTCCTGAGAATCATCTGTGAGAACAAAACCCCTTAGAAAAAAATTCTAAACTATAGTGGTTAGACACCCCATTCACTCCACTAATAGAAAACCAAATGACCTCTAAATCCATTATAATAAAATAGAAGTTTATTATGGAATTATGGTTCTATTATAAAGAGAGGAGGTGGGGTAGACTATTCCCTAGCAAGAATATTTAGAAAAATATTTACATGAATCCCAAAATCTAGGCAATCCAAGAAAATGTAAAACCAAAAACTAGGATAGGATGATAAAATTGAAATGAGAACCAAAAAAGGAAAATGAAAAAATAAATAGGGGTATATTAAGAAAGATTATAATGAATATTAAACTCATTATTCTCAGTATAAAAAATTAGGAGACATAGATGTGTCCAATGATCACCAACAAAGGAGAAATATCATCATCATTCGAAGAGACCCAATGATTTTATTAGACCTCTATATATTGACATAACAAGTGTTACATAGTGATGTAAAAAATGTTACATATATAGCTTACATGATTAACAAGAATAATAAATATAAAAAACATAATGAGTTTTGGGTAATTTTTTATTGGATACTGTAAATATTGATGCTTTGTTGGGTTTTGATAGAATTCTTAATGAATTTTAAGAATCTATTTAATATATCATGTTATAAAAAATATATCATTTCTTTTTCATTAATTCATGTGGGTTGAATATTTCATAGAATAAAATGATAATAAACCCCTTAAATATTGACTTTGAGTTATCCCTAATCAATGGTTTCCATGTATATTTATTTGTTTTTATGACATGAGAAGATTAGTGTGAGTTTAGCCTTATACAAAGGTATTGGGATTCACTAATGAGGCACAAAATGTATTTTATGTTTTTGATGAACCAATATGTATCCCGAATGGCCCGAAGGCATTCTTTTTATTTTTATTATAGATAATCCCCCTTTTAAGGGTTGAAGGGGAACCCGTACATGACCCGTAGGCCCAAGGCAAAAGGCACGACAAGACCCGCAATACATGACCTGAAGGCCCATAGGCATACCATGCCCATTACATGACCTATAGGCCCAGCCCACTAGAATTGCCCCTCCCCAGTGTCTTGCATCATTGATCTCCTTAGCTCCCCACCTTGCATTGCTGATCGGCCAGCATTGCCCCATACAAAGCCGAACGGTGCCTGGTCCTGATGGCAGCTGCCATACCCTCTCATTCTTCCAATCCGGTTAGCTCTGCATCTGGTGGTTGCTACCCATATTGCTCTGATCCTCTTCTAGGGCCTGTTCTATGTAGACTGGGCTACTCCATGGTCTATGTGACCCAAAGGCCCTGTGGCCCGAATGCCTTTGATGACCCGAAGGCCCAGGAGACCCGTAGGCCCAAACCGGTGGCCCGAAGGCGCAAATCGGGTGAATAGTTCTGTCTGCTACAGTATCGAACAGTAACTGCTACAGTTCTGCTATAGTACTGCTACAGTGCCCCCCGGAAATTTGTCTCCACCCGGTTTTGAACCCGGGTCTCATGGATGCCAAGCAAGAGCCCTTACCACTCGGGTAGGGGCTCTTTGGCGAACCAATATGTATCATATATGTAATTTCATATATTATTTCATTAGTATATTAGGGTTGCATGTTTTATAATAATCCCTATTATTCAAGTTTTGTAAGTAACATTACATGTGAACCTTCATACTTTGATACCTTACTTACACCTGTATTGAGGCAAAGCTAATACTAGAAAATTGGGCATGTTTTTAAAAACATTGTGGGATTTTATTAATGAATATGGGGTTTATAATCTTTTATGATTGGTATTACATATGATCCATAAATTGAGAAATCCTAAGAAAGTGTGTAGACATATCTAGAAATGTGACATGTTATATGATTATCTCTTTAGGTGAGTGAAATTTAATGTAATCATCTACTTACATAAGTAAAATTATATGCGTTAATCTATCTTAGTTAGTAAATACACAAATAATTGAGAATGAATGAGTATGATATAAAATATTGTCATATTTTGTGTCTTGTGGTCACACTATGTATTACAAAAAGAATCATATAATTATGAATTATGTATATGATACATCTTGTGGACACATTGATGAATATATATCTTTTTAATGAAATTATTTTTAAATAAATTTATAAATTGAGCATCACTAATACTTTTTAGAGGATTCTCTTTGTTATTAAAATCTAATTAGACAATTCATAATTTTTATCAATGCTACAAAGGCCTATGGGGTCACTCTTTGTGGTTACGTAAATAAGGATATATTTTGTTCAAAATTATTTGAACAAAAAAATTGAGAACATAATCATATATTCTTAAAATAGAGTTTTGGAGGATACTTAAAAGGAGTTTTGAATATGTTTTCATAAGTTGTTAAATAAGATGTGACACAAAGTGAAAATGTAAAAAGACTATGAGACTTTAATATAAATGGTAAATTTATAGTCATATAAACTAAATAAAGTAAATTGTATGATTAATTTCACAACATCAAGGTTTATACCAAATAAATCCATTTTTTAGAAGTGGTTATTAAACTACGGTTATGTGCCTGATATTTCATGTGTTATAAATTAATGCATGTCGGATATAAATTTCACCCACAGGAAGTTATCATATGTTGGTTTACATCACCCAGTGATGATTTAAGGATTTAATGAAATGTTTAAGTATTAAAAATTTATATTAATCATTTTGTTGAACATTAAAAATCATTTATATCATTTTTAAGAGTTCATAGATTTTATTTTATTTTTAGAATGATTAAACATATCATCAGTAAAAAAATTATGAAATTTTCAACATTTAGATATTCTAACGGAACATACTTGAATCATATAAAATGAGGACAAGAACATGAAATTTTTATACATGATTTTTCTGTGAAATCTCATTAGGACATAGATCTAATTTCTCTAAACTCTTTATCTCAAAACATCTAGCAGACCATGAGTTTAAGAGAAATAGTTTCCAAGTGTTAGGAGATTTTCAAAACACATAGGTATTATTGTAATAAGGAGTCTATTGACTCCTTATATGGAATATCCCTCAACCACATGTAATGAAAATATCAATTTATTCATAATAAAAAAGTTCATATGTTCTTCATTTCCACATGCAATTCAAATAAAGTATAGTTTGATCTTGTGTCAATGGATTTTAGTGTTTATTTTTTCGATGTTAAGAGTAATTCCCCCCCCCCCCCCTAAAATATAATATTATTCACTTAAATTTTTTTATAGATACATAATGGAATGAAAATATATAATTGGTGTAAAATTATTTATTTTAAGAAACATTTGATAAATTGGAAAGAATAAATAGACAAATTCACATAATAAAACTGATATAGATTATATTTTAGAAAACAAGGGTTTAACCACAATAATATAGATAAAGAAATAATTGTATTATATTGGTGAATTATTATTTATTCATGTGGTTATATTTTTATAAAAAACGTTTTATGTAAGATTTGATGTGAATTATTTAAGGACTTTTTTCAATGATTTATGGGGAAAATGATAAAACCAAGTTGTTATTTTCAAGGAAAAATATGAAAATCATATCATAATTGGTGATTATGGAATATTAGGGAAATAAATTATCCCAAATATATGAATAATAAAATTCATGGATCAAATGACATAGTGGGAAGATCATGGGAGTGCATTAATGAGGAGATATAAATATAATTTTTGTATAGAGGTGACTGTGGTGATACATAAATAAAGAGACACATGGATCATATATTATGAAGTAAGAAGATGTAGGAGATTCATAAAATTGACATGTGTAAATTTTGGGGAACTTATTTTGAAATCATCATAGTGACTATGGGGATTTTAACCAAGGAAAGGTGGGGGTAACATATCAGGGAATTTTTTATGATGGGATTATTATGTGGATGATGGCTTGAAGAGTTAAGATCAATAAATTTTTTATGGAAGGTTTTTATGTTTTATGATGTTTATTTTTACTTATTTAATAATTATTTAATGTTTTATAATAGATGTAAAATCTTGGAGAAGATAAGAGTCTTTTTTATGGTGAAAACAAACTAACCATGGAATATTTTTTAATACCGTGTCATGGTTTCCAAACTACCACATTGGTGAGAGGATTTTTTGAGACCTTGGTTATAGAAAAAATGGTATATAAAAAATGAGGTAAAATAACAAGGATTTATAAACCATGTTTTTATCTATAAAACACCATTTTGATGGTCACCATTTTTTGAGAAGTATGTTTAAAAAAACAATAAAAACCATTAGATGAAAAAATCATGTAATTATTATTATAATGGTTTTGTAAATATGAGTATATTTCTTTTGGTTATATTATATATTGAAATATTATATCTCAGGTTATCTTTAGGAATTCCAGGATCAAACCTATTTGTGTTCAAACATATGGTTCTAGTAGGTGATTGAAAATTGGTTAAATATGAGATACCACACTTTAATGTCCATTAGACTTTGATATTTAGTTTGATATAATCCTTATATGAAATGAGGAGTTGAAGAATAATGTTCAAATTTTTCTGCTATTTTTATAAATGAAATAGAAAAATAGGTCTTATATTGATTATTGTACAAAACCTTTTTTGATAGAATTCAACTTAAGGTTATTGTAAATGATCATAAAAACCCAAAATGTGGTGAGCTATAATATACATCTTTGTTATTATAATATATGAAATTAATTATATAGAATTAATATGTTTTATAATAATTGGATAGATGAATTTCATGTTTTATAGTGTCTTAGAGTTTACCAGACTAAACTGTTCCATGGTTTCTTATTCTATTCCATGAATTATATGTAATTTGTATATTTTATAGATTTAGATATATTTTTAAATAGGAAATATGATGCTTTAATATTTTAGATACATGTTAGAACCTTGGTTTACGGGATTTGAATATATAATAACTTTCAAACCACTAGAGTTCAAGTAGGTAGGATAATAGAATTGTTGTGTTTATTGAAAATAAAATTTATGTGATCAATAAATCCTTGAATAAGTTTAGAAGTTTTTTGAGGAGATTTAGAGTTTATTCTATCAAAATAAAAAAATATGATTTAGCCACTATGGTTAAGTTTTGATGGATTTCTATGTAGGAATAAAATAACTGGTGATGATTTGAGAAGGCATAGAGAAGGTTTTATCAAAATGGACACACTCATAGAACAATCAATATGAACATTATATAATGATAGATATGAAAGAGTAAGTTAACTATGGTGATAATAGGTGATGATGTAACAAATACCATATGAAATCTTAGTGTTATACTAGTTCGGTAGTTCCAATTACTCATGTTGAAATTGTTATTTTTCATAATGAAAATATTGCTTCATATGATTAGAATTATAGATTATTGGAATAGTTCATGATTCTAAACTAATCTATGAAATGTTAGTGGTATTATTTTTTGTGAATGATGATTCTTCTCATGCCATAACTATTTTATCCATGCCACAATAAGATCAATAATTGAGAAGATTTAAGAATATTGTTCGGTAATATTCTTGGAATTTAAAAAAAAGGAAATTTCCTAGATTCCTTGGATATATATTTTAAATGAGGTTCATGGTGAATTGGAATGTGTCATTCCATAATCAGATTATTTTGAAGTATATTATTCCATAATTTGGAAAATCATGTAATAATTTGGTGTTTTTTGGAAAATTTTTATAATTCAAATTTTTCTTGGATTTTGCGGGATTGACCTTGTCGTTTCCAATATTAATTTGAGTTTTAAAGATGGTTTAAGGGATAATAAAGTAATTATAGAATGAAAATTCATGGGGAAAATTTGCAGTTTGGTTTATTTGAATAAATATGAGAAGTTAAAGGAGACATGACTTACAAAGAGAATTGAAATATTAAGAACTAATGAAAAAATCTTGTTGCGAGGGAATTATATTGAGGATTCTGATAGGGTTTAAAAAATCGAAACAATAATAACCACAATGGTTTAGTGTAATTTTTTTGAGAAGATTCTTAAGAGAAACTGTAGTTTTAAGTGTTTCTTGTAACTCTTCCTTAAATTAATATGTGAATTGGGATAGAAAGGGTGTGGAGATTAAATTAATAGTGTACCCTTTTTAAATTTATATTCATATAAAATGTAGAGTGAAATACCTTGGTACATTGACACACTTTTGTTGTATACTCCTTGGAGTATCCCTTAGTGGTGGTCCATGTAAAATCTATTGTATAGATGCATTTACATTTCATGTTTGGATTCTTCAGTTTTATGGTTTTCTTATCATAGGTTCATAATACTCATGAAAATATATGAAAATGAACCATTGGGAATTGAATAAAAAGAAAATACATACCCAATTCACCCCTATTAGGGTGTTCTCATTTCATAGTAATTGAAACAAGTGGTATCAATATCACAAAGAATAAATTTGTAAAAAAATTTAATGGAAGGTTTTTGGAATGGAAAATGAAGTGAATCACTACTACAAAACTGGTCTTTAATAGTGCTAGAAATGGCCTTTATTAGTGCTAGAAAAGTACTAACTACATGAGCGATATTAAAACCCCATAACTTTTATCAGTGCAAAAATGATGCTGATTAAGGGTATATTTATCAGTGGTTTTTTTAGTACCGCTAGAGGAAATATTTATCAGCACTTTTATAAGGGCTGATAAAGAATTTTATCAGCGCTTTCGAAAACACTGATAAATGTATTTTTATGAGGGATTTTAAAAGTGAAGATAAAGGAGATATTATAGTGTATTGTAGCAGCACACTATAGAACCATGGTAGTGTGTTGTTACAACACTCTACAACACCGAAAATAGAGAAAATACACACCAGATATCAGTAAAAACAAGTCCCAATATAGAATTTAAAAAAAATGAAATTTACAATACAAATACAAAAAAAACATATATTATTTTTAAAATAAAACCTATTAAAAAACAATATCCCATTTTTGTAATAAAATAAAATCTATTAAAAACACAAATTTTATCCCAAAAAACATTATAAAAAAATTCTTTATAAATAAATTTGAGGATAAATATTAAATTAATTAATAATTACCTCTACAACAACATCAATTCAAATAAATTTATTTTAGTAACATACACTCATCGGCTAAAAATAAACATGAATAAGATGACACCACAGGCTATACTGCAGTGGTGTATTTTTAATATTTTTTTCCTTTAGAATATAATTCTATAAAGCCTTTCTCTGGTTGTGTGAAGTATTTCTCCAGAATGAATTGGTGGAAATGGAGGCATCAAGAATGTGTGGTGTTGACAAAGAAGTCTTATCAAGGTACTATATTCATAAGATAAGGAAAGAAAATTTTTCTTTGATGACAAAGGTGTTGAATACATTGAGGAATGATCTTAATCCTTCATTCAAGATTTTTTCAGCAGAACTATAAGTCAATGATCTTCACTTCCCCATTTATATGGTCTAGGTGTTGTTGATAGAAGACAGAGGATAACGATTACCCAAAAGGGGTTTCCCTATCCCTGGAGTTGGTAGTGACATCTTGAGACATAACAGGAACAGGGGCATACTCAACACTTCTCACTTTAAACAATGAGAAGAATTTTTCTCCAAAAAAACATTGATTAAATCTGAAATATTGGAAGTTCCTGTAACACCCCAATCTTCCATAGTACACTTCTCTTTCAATAATTCAATAACATGCATTGTACGCAAGTTCGAGATTCTAACACACTGTGATCAATCAAAGTAGCCGTTATGACTAGTAATACCCACTTTTTGAATTATATAAATTTTATATTTCAAAATGGGCTTCATTTTTGGATTCATAATATCGAAATTAGCCAAACTTGAATTTTTGGTATTTTTCTGAGAACATCCAATTTTCGATGAATAATGAAAAACACTTAAAAACAACTTTTTTAATCAAAATAATTTATATTGATAAATTATACTATTGAGTGGTTTTAAAGTATAATTAGAATATATTTTTACCATTTTATCCAATGGTGTTCATTATAATTAATTTCACTTTGAAATTGGACATAAACAATTGTCAATCTTTTGATTGATATTGTTTCTTAAAAACACGCTATTTGTTTTGACAACGGAAAGTTAATTTTAAAATTAATTAATGCAACTTATATGTTTTGAATTTTTTAAAATAGAAATCATTTTTGAATTCGGAATATAAGTTATATCTTAGGGTGAATTTTTGGTATTGTTTTGAAAAACTTCAATTTTTGATGAATAGTGAAACCACTAAGTGGTAGTTAAAAAAACAGATTTTTCGTTTAAATGAAACTTTACCACTTCTATGAATTGAATTTCAAAAATCCGACATACATGGTTGTCATTAGTAAGTAAAATGTGGTTCAATGGGATGAAAATAATTTTTGGTGAATAATAACTTGTGAGTTTTATTAACCGCGATTAGAGGTAATTATGGTAATTTAAGGTAAAAATGATATTGTAAGAATATAAAAATATCTTGATACATGTCCTAATCTTATTGGATAAGTCATGGCTGACCAATAAAAACCATGAGACGATTTTTGGGACCCCATGGATCCACTTGGGTAAGATAATGACATTAATACCTTTTATTTAAAGTAAAAATAAAAATGTCACAAACATGTATTGTTTTACTAAAAAAAATTATAAGGGTTTATACAAGTTATCTTTTTGACTATAAATATTAATTGGAAATCTAAAAAAAATCCTACATCACGGTAATTTTTTTATAATTTCTAAACATTAAATAAATAAATTTATTTATGACACCATGATGATGCAGCGATTACCTCATTAATGAACGATTTAAATAAAATGAATAGATAAGGTAAACTATAAGACTTACACATGTCAAAAACCTATTGTATGGGTGTATTGAGAACCCTTATCACTTTATCTTCAAAATATATCATTGTCGGAACTCTATAATCTGAAAACCATTTTATAATAAAATAATATTTTCAATCTTTCCAAAAGAGCCCCTCCTCTCCTCTTATAAAAGTCCCCCACCTCTACCACCTTATTCACACCTTAAAAGCCATTTTTCTCAGCAAAACTCTTCCCAAATACCCTCTCAACTTTCCTCCCTTCATCCCAGAAGTCTTACCTTAGGCAGAAGGCACTTCAAGAGTCCTTTTGGTTCAAACCAAAGGGAGTTACCCAAACTAAAGGTAACGATTTATCTTAACTTCTTTTCTTTTATTTTACATCTACAACCCCTAAACTCTTTTTATTATTTTCTTTTGTAACAAAACCAGTATCAAAAATATACTTGGATATTGTTATGATAAGTATTCAAACTACACTTACACACACCTCCATCTAATGGTTAAAGAACATACTGTTTCTGTGGGTGGCGAATTACTGTCTCATGAAACGATGATTGTTCAATCTTCTTTTAACACATCTCATGGTTTCTATTAATATGTCACTATATTTATATATGATATATATTATGTTTTTGTTTTACTTATGCTTCTGTATTTTTCATTTATGGCATAGCTTTATGATTTCCATTATGGGTAAACGTGATAATTTCATTTTAGGAAGTGCGGACTACCGCCCCCTCAATGTAATTTGAATCATTAATGCCATATGTGGGACGTATAAAGGATGGAGTTAATGATATTATATATGATATTATACTGGAATTATAATATACCCTTATATCATTATGATTTGATTCCATTAAATATGAAATAGAAATGAAAGTAGCATTCATGCGTATGTACGGCTTACCGTCTCCATGAACGGTGCATTTCATTTCTTACCTCTAAATGTTATGTAATATTATAAATTCATGTATCTACTAGATATATATGATATATATGATATATAAATCATGAGTATAATTCTGTAGATAAAGGATATTTTACCACATAAATCACTTGTAATTATAAGAAGTTTATTTTTGACTCAAGTACCAAGGATCGACAAAACGACCGTTATTAAATTAAATGATTACATAATATTCATAACATGGTAATAAGTGATGTAAAAGGAATAATGAACTTTAAAAGGTTCTTATGAAAATAGAAATTAACTATAGTTTATTATTCAGGAGGTTAAATAATGATATATTCAAGTCAGACACGAGGTAAGGGACTTCGCCTCAATCTCCTTTCATTGAGGAATATTTCTTTTATACGGTGTATAAACCCCTTTGACTTTTAATTTTATTCAAAAGGAATCTTTTTATATGAAGCGTTTTACTAAATGATAAAAGGAATTTTTTGTCTTACGTATCTGGCGACAACAACTTCTCCACCGCCATGACCATTATTTGAGTTTCGGCTTCCTCTACAAGCCATAATTTTTTTTAAATGAAAAATAAATACCTTGTTTTACTTTTATTTTATTTTGGTATTGAAAATGGTTTTGATAATGTTTTGATTATATCAATTTGTTGTACTGATATCTTGTGATTGAAATGTGGAAATGTTATTTTTCCTCTATGCATGTTTTATGTGATACGATTATGTTATGGTTCTTGGGCATTGTTTATGATATGTTTAAACCTTTTCATATAAGGAATGAATTGGAATTATTAAGTGATGGGTGGAGCCTACTATAGCTCCTAGATGCATCGGTAGGTCTCATGAGACAAACTAGTGTCTTGGCACAAGGCCTTGAGAAAAATCTTATTTGTAGTCTTGGCACAAGGCCTTGACTATGTGGTTATGATAGTATGCCATTATGAATTCCATCATTATGAAAGTGGTTATTGATATTTCATGTGATTATTCGACTAGTAGAATATCCATGTGAATAAGTAAATGGAATTATTTCATTTTATTTTTTCCTTGATATTCTGAAGTTCATGTTTAAAAGGATTTTGTTTTAGTTGTATAATTGCCTTAAATGTTTATGCTTGTTTATGAAAGTTTCCGCTATATTATTATCCTTACTGAGCATCTGATCTCACCCCTTTATATATTTTATTTTTCCCAGGATGTGAAGAAATATTTTATGACTGACCTACAGGGATAGTCTGGGGGGTTATGAGTGTGGACTATGGAGACTATGTTGTTGTAGTTTTTATCTTTATGATGTAATGTAAGACTTATTAATGTATCTAGTGTTTCCAAAGCTACTAAACTAATCGGTCTTTCAAGACTTGATCTTTTGTGATCATTCCGATGATATGTAATAATGCACCGACTCTGGGTAACTAGGGTTGGGGCATTATAGTTGGTATCAGAGGGAGGTTAGTACAAACCTTGGAAGCTATATTTAGATAAACTCTGATTAGAGTACATATCCCTAAGATAGACTTTGAGGATTAGTATAGAAGAACATCCTAGAATTTTGGTAAAGTATAGATTTTGTGTATTTTCTGAGCAATACATCCCTGTTTGGATACGAGCTGGTGGAGGCAGCTCTGGCACATATGTACCTAGGGGTAAAACCCAAAAACACCACTTTGAGCTAGACTCAAACGGGAACTGGTGCACGGCAACGGGACTTGCTGCACTCTAGGTTACGACACTCCCTGGGGATATGCTTAGGATAATTCACGATTTATTTACAAACCATTATGAAGGGTTTATGAGTATATACTTCCTAAAAGAAAATATTTTTATGATTATGGATTATATCCATAAACTGTTCAAATTTATGTTAAGTGTTTTGCAAGTTTTTATTATGTATTTCGATTCATAAACTAATATAGTTTATGAAATTGTTTAGAAATGGTGCATAGTGGAAGGAATGGAAATAGTATCAATGCACGCACTCCATGTAGGGATTTCCCTCCTGCTCAGGATAAATATAGTAGAGCTGGTGATACAATTTGTGCTGATCAGCTTATCACTATACTGTGACAACTCACTCAGGTTATGAATAATAACCTTACTCGTATGGAGCACCCTGATCCACAACATGGAGGATCAATGTTATACCGCTTCATGAGGCAACAACCACCAACATTTAATGGGGGTACAAATCCATTAGTAGATGAGCAATGGATAAATTCCCCGGAGAAAATATTTCATGCTTTAGGGAGTAGTGAAATTGAAAAAGTTGTCATGGTAGTTTACCATCTCACTGGAGATGTTGATCAATGGTAGTCATTGATTCAAAATATAAATGAAGATGAATAAGTATCAAGTATGTAATATAGAGAGTTTAAAGAGATTTTCTTAGAAACATAATTTCCTCATGACCATCGAGAGGATATGGAAAGACAATTTCTGAGTCTGAGGCAAAAGGAGGACGAGAATGTTGCAGAGTATGAGTCTAACTTAACAAGGATAGCGAGGCATCCTGCAGATTATATACCTAACACAAGAAGTAAGATTGATTGTTTCTTTGATGGGTTAAAACCATTTCTCCGTCGAGCTTTAGTATCAAAATCCTTCTCATCGTACGAAGATATTGTCTCGTGTGCTATCAAGACAAAAAAGGAATTATATAAGTCTTATGACAACAAAGTAATGCAAGAGAAGAAGAGAAAGATGGAGCAAGATACAGATAAATGGAAAAATGAAAATAAGGATTTTCAATTATCTGATAATTGTGGTAAGAAACACCCTGGTACTTGCCTAAAAGGAATGGGAGTTTGTTACAAATATGGATAAAAATGTCACCAGACTCTTGATTTCAAGGAAAAGAAAGAGGGTGTCAATGTTGAATGCTACAATTGTAGAGAAATGGGGCATTATTAAAATGAATACCCTAAGTGCCAAGGAAACTTACCTCAGAAAAGGCCAAGGGAGCAAGGCCAAGCTTATGTTGTTACTACAGATGAAGTTGAATAATTATTGTATTTATGTTTTTGGACTCAAGAACTATATTATGGTTTTAAGAATAATGTGATATATATAAGGATTGTACTGCAGTACTTGTTGTCTTCATTAAGGTTTTAATATGATGAAGGTAATCATATTTTTAGTATGTGAAAATAGGAAAAACTTTACTTTGTTTGGGGAATCTAATGTTACAATTGATTTTGGAATTTAGAGACCTTTTAGAGAAAGTCTGGACAGAGGTATTTTGGATAACTATAAAGGTTGGAATGGATTAAGTTGAACTTTGGATAGTATTGTTTAAGGTTAAAACATTTTTGAAGATTATTTTGGGAATATTATAATACTATATTTTTAGGAAAAGGACAACCTGCAGGTCGGGGGATAACCCGTCATGTTGGAAAAAGCTGCAGGAATCGAACCCACAACCATAGTACGATAGGCCTTTATTACCTACCACTAGCCTACAGGAAGTCCCTGGTTATTACAAAATAGTTTTCCTAATCTAAATGATATGTGTTAATATTTTGAACCTTGTACTATTAGAATAAATATAATATTTTTGAGTTATATTATCTTTTTGAGTGAAAGATGAGTTTCTAGTAGAAATTAGTTGAAGGTTGAAACTCTTCTTGTCAAGTATATATATATATATAACTCTCTCTTATTCTATGAATAAATTAATTCTTAAACTTTAGTAAAGGTATATTAAAACAAAAAATGTGTTATCCTAATTCCTTATGTTTTGTTGAACTGATGATATTTCAAATCACCATAGATTGAAGGCTTTGAGGCCCTCAATTTTACACTTGTTTGTGATTGACGACCTCAATCACTCCCTAAAAATATTTACGTTTTTCCTCCAATTATGTGTCTATAATTTCCACCAATGTTCTCCAAATCGAGATCATGATTTGGTGGTGATTTTTTCATTTCCCTTTCCCTCTTATTAAGGCTAAATTTTACTAACCTTATTTCCGATGTGGGTTTTCCACATAGGTATTTTCTATTTTCAACCTTTTATTTTCAAAGAACAATTTCAAATTGTGAGGACACAATTTATTGAATGAGGGGAGAATGTAACACCCCAAGCTTCTATAGTATGCTTCTCTTTCAATAATGCAATAGCTTGCATTGTACGCAAGTTCGAGATTCTAACACACCACGACCAATCAAAGTAGTTGGTATGAATATTAATACCCACTTTTTGAATTATATAAATTTTATATTTCAAAATAGACTTCATTTTTGGATTCGGAATATCGAAATTATCATATGTTGAATTTTGGGTATTTTTCTAAGAACATCCAATTTCCAATGAATAGTGAAAAATACTTAAAAACAACTTTTTAAATAAAAATAATTTATAGTGATAAATTTTACTATTGAGTGGTTTTAAATTATAATTAGAATATAATTTTACCATTTTATCCAATGGTGGTCATTATAATTAATTTCACTTTGAAATTGGATATAAACAATTGTAAATCTTTTGATTGATATTGTTTATTAAAAACATGCTATTTGTTTTGACAACGGGAATTAATTATAAAATTAATTAATGAAACATATATGTTTTGAATTTTTTAAAATATAAATCATTTTTGAATTTTTAATATCAATTATATCTTAGGGTGAGTTTTTGGTAATGTTTAGAAAAACTTCAATTTTTTATGAATAGTGAAACCACTAAGTGGTAGTTAAAAAAATAATTTTTCGTTTAAATCAAACTTTACCTCTTCTATGAATTGAATTTTAAAAATTCTACATACATGGTTTTCATTAGTAAGTAAAATTTGGTTCAATGGGATGAAAATATTTTTTGGTGAATAGTAACTTTTGAGTTTTATTAACCGCGATTAGAGGTAATTAGGGTAATTTAAGGTAAAAATGATATTATAAGAATATAAAAATATCTTGAAACATGTCCTAATATTATTGTATGAGTCATTTACAACCAAGAAAAAACATGGGACTATTTTTGGGACCCCATGGAGCCACTTGGGTGAGATAATGACATTAATACCTTTTATTTAAAGTAAAAATAAAAATGTCACAAACATGTATTGTTTTACTAAACCAATTTTTAGAAGGGGTAATACAAGTTAACTTTTTGACTATAAATATTCATTGGAAAGATAAAATTATTTCCTACATCATGGTAATTTGTTTATAATTTTTAGACATTAAATAAATAAATTTATTTATGACACCATGATGATGCAGTGATTACCTCATTAATGAACGATTTAAATAAAATGAAAAGATAAGGTAAAATATAAGACTTACACTTGTCAAAAACCTATTGGATGGGTGTATTTCGAACCTTTATCACCTTATCTTCGAAATATATCATTGTGGGACCTTTATAATCCGAAAACTATTTTATAATAAAATAATATTTTCAATATTTCCAAAAGAGCCCCTCCTCTCCTCTTAGAAAAGGCCCCCACCTCTACCACCTTATTCACACCTTAAAAGCCCTTTAGATCATCCAATATCTACCAAAATACCCTCTCAACTTTCCTCCCTTCATCCTAGAAGCCTTAACTTAGGCAGAAGGCACTTCAAGATTCCTTTTGGTTCAAACCAAAGGGAGTTACCCAAACTAAAGGTAACTATTTCTCTTAACTTATTTTATTTTATTTTAATTCTACAACCCCTAAATTATTTTTATTATTTTATTTTGTAACAACAAAAGTATCCTCAATATACTTGGATGTTGTTATGAGAAGGATTCTAACTACACTTACACACACCTCCATATAATGTTTAAAGAACATACTGTTTCTGTGGGTGGCGAATTACTACCTCATGAAACGATGATTGTTTAATCTTCTTTTAACACCTCTCATGGTGACCATTAAGATGTCACTATATTTATATATAATATATATTATGTTTATGTTTTCCTTATGCTACTGTATTTTTCATTTATGGCATACATTTATGATTTCCATTATGGGTAAACACGATAATTTTATTTTAGGAAGTACAGACTACCGCCCCCTCAAAGTGATTTGAATCGTTAATGCCATATGTGGGACGTATAAAGGATGGAGTTAATGATATTATATATGATAATATACTGGAATTATAATATACCTTTATATCATTATGATTTCATTCCATTAAATATGAAATATAAATGAAAGTAGCATTCATGCGTACGTACAAATTATCATCTCCATGAACGGTGCATTTCATTTCTTACCTCTAAATGTTATGTAATATTATAAATTCATGTATCTACGGGATATATATGATATATATGATATCTAAATAATGAATATAATTCTGTAGATAATGGATATTTTACCACATAATCAACTTGTAATTATAAGAAGTTTATTTTTGACTCAAGTACCAAGGATCGACAAAACAACCGTTATTAAATTAAATGATTACATAATGTTCATAACATGGTAAAAAGTGATGTAAAAGGAATAATGAACTTGAAAAAGGTTCTTAAGAAAATATAAATTAACTATAGTTTATTATTCATGAGATTAAATAACGATCGAGTCAAGTCGGACATGAGGTAAGGGACTTCGTCTCAATCTCCTTTCATTGAGGCATATTTATTTTATACGATGTATAAACCCCTTTGACTTTTACTTTTATTCAAAAGGAATATTTTTATACGAAGAGTTTTACTAAATGACAAAAGGAATGTTTTGTCTTACGTATGCGGTGACAACGACTTCTCCGCCACCGTGACCATTATTTGAGTTTCAGCTTCCTCTACAAGCCATAACTTTTTTTAAAATAAATACCATGTTTTACTTTTCTTTTATTTTGGTATTGAAAATGGTTTTGATAATATTTTGATTATATCAATTTGTTTTATTGATATCTTGTGATTGAAATGTGGAAAATTTATGTTTCCTCTATGCATGTTTTATATGATACGATTATGTTATGGTTCTTGGGCATTGTTTATGATATGTTTAAGCCTTTTCATATAAGGAATGAATTGGACTTATTAAGTGATAGGTGGAGCCCGCTATAGCTCCTTAATGCATCGGTAGATCTCATGAGACAAACTAGTGTCTTGGAACAAGGCCTTGGCAAAAATCTTATTCGTAGTCTTGGCACAAGGCCTTGACTATGTGGTTATGATAGTATGGAATTATGCATTCCATCATTATGAAAGTTGTTATTGATATTGCATGTGATTATTCGACTAGTAGAATATCCATGTGAATAAGTAAATGGAATTATTTCATTTTATTTTTTTCATGTTATTCTGATGTTCAAGATTAAAAGGATTTTTTTTTATACAATTTCCTTAAATGTTTATGCTTGTTTATAAAAGTTTCCGCTATATTATTAACCTTATTGAGCATCTGAGCTAACCCCTTTCTATGTTTTATTTTTTTCAGGATGTGAAGAAATATTTTATGACTGACCTATAGGGATAGTCTGGGGGGTTATGAGTGTGGACTATGGAGACTATGTTGTTGTAGTTTTTCTATTTATGATGTAATGTAAGACTTGTGATTGTATCTAGTGTTTCCAAGGATACTAAACTAATCAGTATTTCGAGACTTGATCTTTTGTGATCATGCCAATGGTATGTAATAATGCACTCTGGGTAACTAGGTTCAGGATGTTATAGTTCCACTAATAAAGGCAACATAAAACATTGTAACATTGTCAAGAAAGGGGTGAAAATCTATTCTATTTTTTATGTAGTCTCTTGTTTGGATATTAAAAAAGTTGATCTCAAGGCTATTTTTTATTCATTTTTGGATTTTTCTCTCTTTAGGAATTGGTTTCAGAAGTCTATTCCACAACTAGTCGATGATTTATATATTTATAAATGGATATCAGATAAAATTCATCGAGGAGACATACCCTCCCTGCAAATTTGGGTATATTGTTCCTGAATGTCTTGAAGATGCTTCCATTTCATCAAACTTGAATGTTTTTATCACTTTTAATCTATCCTTTCAACACCATCATTGGTCTTTCCTTTTAATCCTAATATAGTTGACCCAGTGAAGAACTAACTATCATATACTCATTTGGAGGTCCTGTTATTTCTCTTAAAGATCAACTGATTATCAGTTAGGGAGGACAAGGAGGACCCAAAGGCCAATAGTACTTTTACAGTTATTTCTATTTAAAGTCAAACAAAAATTATTATGAGAAAAAATATTTATGATGAATATATGCCTGTTGGTTCTTCATTGGGTCAACTAAAGCCATGATACAGAAGGAGGATGTTATCTCATGTCAACTGTACAGGTATCAAATGTTTTTCTATAAGCTCCTAAACAAGGTAGATTGATTCCTGGTTTGTTGAATATCCTGAGAAAATCTCATAGGCATGGAAGATATATTATTGGTCTATCATAACATGGAATTAATATTTTAGAATCCTATTTTGATAAAAAGTAATTTTATAGTGTGATTAATTAATTAGACAATCAATTTGATAGTGGTGAGTCGTATTCTTAGTGCATCAGAAGTTTAAACCTTCTGTATGGTTTTTCTAAAAGTTTTTATTCATATATTCTATCCTTTCATGAGGTAAATTAGAGTTTTAAATTTAAGAATATCAGTATGGGGTACATACTGTTTATGAAGTATGTAGATATTAATTTTAAAGTTTCACTTTTTCATAATAAATGAAGTTGCTCAGGGAAGGGGTGAAATCTATATATGTGTGGCTAAATGACCATAAAAAATATCATGGCTCAACGATTGGAATCAATAACTCAAGTATGTATCAAAATAGTTTTATTTACCCCATGAAACACATGATGCCATTTCATGATGTTCCAAAAGAAGATACTCTCGATTTGGCACTCATCTACGATGAGGGTTTCTAATATTAAATGCTTAAAGTATAATGATATTGTAGGTAACCTCCTCAATAATTATCTAAAACTTTATATTGCATACACTCAATTTTTTTATCATTATTATAGGAATATTTTTTAACTGAACAAGATTTTAAAGGTTTGTGTTAAAAAATTCCCATTTTAGATGTTCACAAAAATGTCGATATCAAATAAACCAGGGTTCTTCTGCCTGGTAGTGGAAAAAATGGGCATAATTGTTTGATTGTAAATCATAGGGACATAGAGGATATATGGAACTTAGATAGGATTACCAATAACATGGTTTTTTTTGAGGCATGAACAATTTTCAGTAAGATTTGATATATTACCTTAAAAGGTATGTTGGTAAGTTTGATATTCCTCTAGAGGAGTCGCACTGAAAATGGTGAGGATTTGAGATGTATGGTTTGTAACAACGCAAAAATGGAAAATGAGAAACCCAAAATATCAAACAGCAATATAGGAAAATTAGAAAATAACATACCTTGGATTCTATTCTTGATTCTTCTGATGGATCATATTGGAGTCATGCCAGCAATAGAGGAGCTCCGTGATAGCTTCAGAATTATGATGACTGGGTATGGGTTAGGGTATTCAAAAATAGATCATGGACACTATCAACAGTCCTTCTATAAAAGAACATATTAAGATTCCATTTTTCAATGTTAAATTGATAAGCATTGATAAAAGTGATCTTTATTAGTGCTAAAAAAGCACTGATAAATCTTGATATTTATTAGTGCTTCTAAAATGTTGATAAAAAACATCTTTATCAGTGCTTGAAATAAAGCACTGATAAAGGGTAATATTTATCAGTGCTAAAATAAAGTGCTGATATAGGGGACCTTTTTTCAGTGCTTATAAAAGGTGCTGATAAATGGTATCCTTTATGAGTACTTTCATTTAGTGCTAATAAAGGACCCCCTTAATCAGAACTTATTTTTGCACTGATAAATATGGAATTTCTCAAAACATTATACCAGCGCTGCTAAATTCCAGTGCTACTAATGCTTAGTTTTGTAGTAGTGAATGCAAAATGACTTCCACTATTTGGTAAACATAACTATAAAATTTGGAAGAATAGTGTAATATATCAAAATTCATGGACATACATTCTCATTTAAGTATTGGTTTTAACCTCTTTATATTGGTTAGTGAGATTTTTAACAGATGTATGAGGAGTCTTGTGGGTGTTCTGAGGGTTCAGAACATGAAATAGGGGATAAAGTTCTATCTAGAGCATGTTTCACAGTTGGCACATAGTTTATAGTAATTGTGGGCCCTAACCATGCATTCATGGAGGAGGGACGCATGATTTATAAAACCATGAAAGGGGGAGGAAAATAGTAAGGGCTTGGACAGGGCCACCTCACACTATCACCACATGTTTTCTCAAACCATTTGGGATCCCCATGATGATATTCAACCCGTCCCCCTCTTGTATAGAGGGTGTCACATGGTTGGTGCACAGTTTGGTCAACCATGTGGCTAGATCGTGTTCCTCATTAAAAATATGGGTTTTTACCATTTTCCCCCTCATGCCTTAAGAAAACATACCCAAATTTCCTCCCCATGTCACTTAAACTATACAAGGGTGACTAACCCTTTTTCTCAAACATCTGAAGGACTTATATCCCTCATTTATAATCCATTTGGATTGATGTTGGGTGTGGATCAAAGCTTTGGGTGATTCCAACACTCCTATTTGAGTCCTTTTCTAGATTAAGGTATTCATAGTTTCTCTTCTCCTTCTAAATCCCTAAAACTATCTTTTTATAGTGGTTTATAGGTTGTGTATTTAATAGTTTTTTCTTTCCGAATAAAATTCTATGGTTAAGCATGAATTAATCTATGGAATATAGGTTAGTGAACTACAAGTTATATCCCATAGTCTAGTTGATTTATTTATGTGTTTGTGGTAGTGATTTTGAGATGTTATGTTATCCATTTAGTTTCCCTAGAAATAAATGATGAATTAGTTGGTTAAATAATAAATTAAACCCCTCATGATTCCCATGGGGCTCATGGTGGTTAATTAGACTAAGTAAAAGTTCATTGATGGGGTGTGCCTCTCCTTGAAAATGAAATTGAGATGTTAAGAGTAGAATTGACTTGTAATGATATCTATCCCTTATAAATTATGTTGGAACATTACAAAGAATTATGAAATGGGAAAATGATAATTATATTTAGCTGTAAACATAGAATAAAGGGGGTTTTGGCATAATGTTAATGAGTTACGTGAAATATGGTAATGTGTTAATAGGTTAAGGAATGTAAATAAAAATTTATATATGGGTTAAAGTATGAAATTGGAAATGTGTTAATGGGATAAGACATGTAAATATAAAATTTTGTAATGGGTTATGATATGAAGATGGTATATGTATTTAATGAACCATGGTGGTAAATTATTAATGTGTTGATGGGTTATTATTTTCAAATGGTATATATAGTAAATAGTTAAAGAAGCATTCCCACACGACTTGGATGTTTTTGGGGTATGACTAAGGCTCTATGACCATGGGTTGGGTTAGACTGATGCTCTAACCCCACCCCTACAATGCGTGGTATGGGGAGTCAGAGTGCGGTTATATTCCCCTCCAACAGATGCAATGGTTATGATTATATAGAATGAGGCTCCAAGGTAAGTGTTATAAAATGCATGGGTTTGGGATTCAAAAATATGATCTATGTCCCTAAAGGATGCATGGTATATGATTATCGAGACTAAGGATCCAAGTTAAGTGTCATGTAATGATCGGTTTAGCAATCACTAGTGACGTCAAAAACATAATCCATCCCATAAGCATATTTTATGTGACCGACATAGGACGAAGTGTAATTGATGATAATGGATAACCCATAGAATAAATGATGAAATTTTCTTAGTGAATCTTGTTAATAAGTGGAACTTGGTTTATATTTTATTTATATTTTTTTCATTATGTACGTTCATACACTATCTGATTAGACTAGATATTTTTTAGACACCATTGGTGGTGTCCTAATGAGTTGTATTCACACCTTGATCAGGCCGACATTGGGTACCCAAGAATATTATATGGTTGTAGGTCAAGATGAGGGAAATGGACTTATGATAGATGGATGATTTGGGAATGGAATGTACACATAGGTGGGATCCGAACTTTGAGTTAAGTCCCATTTTGGGTATTTTTTATCTTGCCTTTATTTTTGGGTTTTCCTACACTTTGCACTGTATGAAATGACAAAGCATGTTTACTATATTTTGTGGGTTTATATAGTATTGGGAAATAAAATTTTGATTTATTTCTATAGTTTATTTATTTTCTTTATTTTATTTTTTATCTATTATGTATTACACTGATAAAGAGGGTATAGTCTCCTTACTTTCTCTATATGACTCTCACTACTAGTCGGAAACCTCTAGAATATGGGGAGGCCTGGCTGAGGTCATGTGACGACTTGGCTCAGAGCACCAGTTATAGTGGCTACTGGGATAGGTATGTTACAAAGTGGTATCATGGAAGATTTTATTTTCTATTATTATTTTATTTTGGGAAGGTACATAGAATATTAGGATGTCCGGGGCCTTGTAAATGAGCTCTTTCATGGGATTAGCTGACCAATATATGGGGGGAAACCTGAGTAACTAGGGTGGGATTATTGTTCTTGATGTTTTTTGTTATGGTTGGATGATATTTCACCTTGAGTGATGTACTTGTTGCGTGACATAAAAATTTTGTGGTATTTTTCTCATTGTTGAAATGGCCAGAGGTTTTCCATACATTCATTATTTCAGGAACCTAATGATATAAGTGACATGAAACATGGTAGGAACACATGGGAAATATATTTTGGATGTGAGGGAAATAATTCATTTCATTTTCCTTGAAATTTGAAATAATTGGTGTCTAATAAAGATGATGAAAATGGGTAAGTGGGAAGAATAAAATAAAATGGTTAAAAATAGTTTCTAATGAAGAGTCATAAATGGTTTAAAAAAATATTATTATGAAAAGTTGGAAAAAAAGTAAAGGTTCCTAAATAGGAAAGATTTATGTTGTGAAGGTGGAACAGTTAAAAAGGGTGTCTAATGAAAGACTTGTGACTATATAAGTTGGTTTACCCCTTGTTGACCATGGCCCATTATAGGTATGGTTGAGGGTAGTGATATAGATTTGAATATATCAGTTGGGATAGTTTATGTGAAATGGGTTTTTAATTTCTAGTAGGGGGCCTTCTTTTTCATAAAATGTGGATGTTTTATGTTATGTGTTTTGAGATGTTTGTTTGGAATTATATAGAAATTTCATTACCATGATCTATTCTGGCTGGGAAACAAGAGGATATCTCTAAGAATTCCCCTCGAGTAGAATAGAAAAAAAAACCCCATTGATCTAGGGTAACATATGTGAGGATCATTTCTATAAGGACTTCTCTTATTTTATGCAGATGATGGAATGGGACACAGGGTGGGTTGTTCCATTTATGTTTGACTTTAATATAGAATTTCGGTTACAATATCATTAAATTATTTCTATAGAGGGTGGACCTGAGGGAGATGAACTCTGGATAGAGTCTATCCAGATGATTCTGGAACACTTTGAGACTTATCTTGAGAAGAGAGTCAAGTTGGAGGCTTATATATTATGAGGGACAACAAATCATTGGTGTGATGTTGTGGTTTATGCTGAGTATGTAGAAATAATTTTATGCAAGTATTTCAAGGAAAATTTTCTGGAAAATTTCTATCCAGTACCTTTAGGAAGTGGAAGGACACAATGTTAATGAGTTTGACCCAAGGGACTATGATAGTGATGGATGATGCTAATCATATCATTGAATTGAAATTCTTCATTCCAGCATTGGAAAGGGATGAGGTAGCTATGGGGAGATATTTTCTGTATGGATTTGACAAGAGATCAAGTACAAGGTAAATATCTTCCATTTAAATAGGTTTTATGAGATGGTGGATGAGGACCTTATCTTATAGGGGGACCTCAAAGAGGATTCCAATACTGAACTTGTGGTTCAAGTTGGGTGATACAGTGGTGTGGAATCCGATATTAGGAAGCGCCATTGGAGGGTTTTCACTAGGGCAGTTGTAGGAAGAGTACCAAAGGAAGAGGTTTGACCTATAAGGGTGGAGTCTAGGTGTTATATTATCTGTACAGTAGGCCAAGATACATGTATGGTCAGTGACCCTAACCACCCGTTGATTTTTGAGCATGCAGTAGTACAGGGTATGTGTAGAGCTTCTATAGGAACTCGCAACATGTGGGGAGTGGTGGAGAAATTAGGCTAGCCCAGAGTGCATGAAAGGGAGTTTCCTACCCTATACATGGCAGGAAATTAGAGTTCTATTGGTCATAACAATTGAGATGGAAGATGTGGTGCTCTGGGGAAATAGCATCCTTATATAAAGGGTAGTGTAGTGTTAGGGACTCAGACCACAACCCATCATAGAGGGACAAGTTATCTCTATGTAGTTTAGCATACATTGGGGGGTGTTGAGGATGGACCATTGAGAATTTGAGGTACTATTATTGTATCTTCCATCTTGGATGGTGCTTTATTTAATTCAAGGGACTCACACAATTTTATATATGCTCATTCTTTAATGTATTGGGCCAAAAAATGAAACATGTGTGTGGGGTTATATCGATTGATAAATCATTAGTGGTTTGAGAAGAAGGTATCCCATAAATTAAGGAGTGTGTCGTTGATATTAGATGGTATTATTTCCCGTGGGACTTGTTTGTTCTTGATATGTTAGGTTTGATCTAATATTGGTGTTGTATTGGATGGTTTTATATCACAGCCTAATCGACTATTACCATGGTAGGGTATCATTAACATCCCTTCAGGGGGACAAATATACTCATAATTGGGAATGGGAAATCTAGGATGGTTATACAGGGCCCATTCATCTATAGTTGGGTGACCTCATAGCCAAAGTGGCATGTATTGTGCTTGAAGATGGGGGAGTAGAGAAGTTTGTATTTCCTCATATGGTGGATCGTTTTTAGTATTTGTTTTTTGAGGACTTACTAGGTGTACCACTTGAGAGAGATGTTGAGTTCATGGTTGAGTTACTTCCTAGATCCCAACCTATTTCTATCGCTCCATACAGAATGAAACAGGAAGTGCTTTAGGAACTCAATACTCAGTTTGAGGAATTGTAGATTAATGGTTTTATTCAATCGATTACATCACCTTGGAAATCTCTATTTTGTTAGCTGATAATTTCGATAGGACATTGTAGTTTTTCATCGATTATCATAGGTTGAATTAGATAAAAGTTGACAGCTGATACCCTCTTCCATGAATCAATTATCATTTTGACCAGTTGATTGCCGATTCTTTGTGTTAAAAATTGACTTGAGATCAAGGTATCATTAGCTCGGGAAAGGCCTTCTAATGCCTTTCTTAGTATTTATGGTCTATATGAGTTTTTTATGTCATTCAGGTAGATGAAGACAGTAGTAATGTTTATGGACCTAACGAACTGAATCTTTCACCCATACCTAGATCAATTTGTTTTTGCCTTTGTGGATGACATCTTGGTGTACTTCAAGACTCATGAAGATCATGCCAAACATATTGAAATTATCTTATATACATTTGGAGATCATTGGCTATACACTGATATATGTAAATGTCATTTTTTGGATTTAAAGGGTACATTTCTTGGGTCACATCATCTATAAGGAAGGTTTGTTAGTGCACTTGTAGAAAGTGCAAGGATTGGTATCCTAGGAGTATCCCAATAACATTTTTGACATCTAAAGATTTATGGGTTCAGGAGGCTATTATCGGATGTTCATTCCAAACTTTTCCCATTTGGTGACATCACTTTCAGTCTGGAACAATAATGGAATCAAGTTTGATTGGTCTTGGACATGTAATAATTCATTTCACAAGTTAAATATGTAGTTAACTACCTTCCAATTTTGATACTACCCAAGATGAGTTAGTGGTATATTTTGTTTTGTGATGCAACTGGTGATGGGCTTGGGTAGTACAGATGCAGGATGATCGAGTTATGGCATATGGGTCATGAAAGTTTAGGCATCATGAATGAAATTACCATATGTCTATTCTTTAGTTTATCATACACTACCACAAAAACAGTTTTTCACAGCGCCCCCCCTTTATGAGCGCTAATGAAAAAGCGCTGATAAAAGGACCCCCTTTATCAACGCTTGTTTAGTAGCGCTGATAAGGGGGGGCTTTATCAGCACTTTTTTTAAAAGCGCTGATAAAGGGTCGACTTCAAAAAAAATTAAAAAAATATATTAATATATTAATATATAAATATAGTTATATTGATATATAAATATAATATATAATTTTTAAATATATTTTAGATAAGTATAAATGTACATTTACACTTAATATACTTAATATATAAGATATTTAGTGAAAATGGATTCTTAAAAAGTTAAAAAAATATATTTTTAATTAATAATTATCTAATTATTATGAAGTATTAGTCATTTAATATCAATTTGAAGACTAAAAAAATTAAAAAAAATTAAAAAAGATCCAAAATACGTTGAAAACGCAACTCAAACTTCAAACAGCCATAACTTTTGATCCGGGTGTTCGTTTGAGCTCTACCACATATCAAATCGAAGCCTGTGACGAGCTCTACATCGTTGTGACCTGGGGGAACCCTAGTTAAAGGACATTTGAGGCCAAAAGAGGCCCATAAGGCCCCCAAAACTGAGTTTTTAGTCGGGGTAGTCCGATTTTTTAACATTTTGTGGATTTTCAGCCTCGTTTAAGGGGGTATTGTTGGATTTTTTTAGTGGGGTCTGAATTTATTCCAAGGTATTACATTCATATTGATATTATGTCTTTGAAATTTCATCATTTTTTATAATGAACTTCTATTTATAATCAAATATATAATAATATATTCATATTTTTTATATATTCACAACTAAAAATTTAATTATAAATTTAAATAATAAAATATATTTACATATAAAATATATTAGCTTTATATAAATAATAACTAACATCGATTTTATTTAAAATACACATATATGAATATCTATATACCTATATATTAATCTAACTATATATATATATTAATCTAACTATATATATATATATATTAATCTAACTATATATATATATTAATCTAACTATATATATATTAATCTAATAACTATATATATTAATATAACTACATATATATATATATATATTAGTATTACTATAAATATATATATTAATATCACTATAAATATATATATATATATTAATATCACTATATATATATTAATATAACTATATATATATTAATATACTATATATATATATATTAATATAACTATATATATGTTAGTATAACTATATATATGTTAATATAACCATATATATATATTAATATAAATATATATTACTATAAGAATAAATATAACTATATATATATATATATTAATATAACTATATATATATATTAACATAACTATAAATATATATTAATATAACTATATATATATATATATTATAATATAACCATATATATATATTATAATATAACTATATATATATTAATATTAATATATATTACTATACAGATAAATATAACTAAATATATAAATATATAAATATATATAGATATATATTAATATAACTATATATATATATATTAATATAAATATATATTACTATACGAATTAATATAACTAAGTATATAAACATATATATATATAGATATCATAAATTGGAAGACAAATCAAAATAGAGTAGTGGTGAAGGCTTAGGCGCACAGGGGGAGGTCTTGAGTTCAAATCCTAGTGGAGACAGGGGGCGCACGCGCATGGGGGAATATAGCAGCAAGTGTTTTTAAAGGGCGAAGGGGGTGCGTGGGGCGATGTACAGGGGCAGAAAAGAACTGTAAAGGGGGGGGGGGGCTCAAGTGCTATAAAAGCCCCCCCGATTGGCAGTATTTTTTAAATTTTTAAAAAAAAAATTTAATTTTTTTTTAATTTTTTATAATTTTTTTACCTTTTAGTAGCGCTTTTAAAAAAGCGTTGATAAAAGGGGTCCTTTATCAGCTCTAAAACGAAAGCGCTGATAAAGGAAGCGCTAATATAGGGGTCTTTTATCAGCGCTAAAACAAAGCACTGATAAAGGACCCTTTTATCAGTGCTAAAACAAAGCGCTGATAAAGCACCCTTTTATCAGCGCTTTGTTTTAGCGCTGATAAAAGACCCCTTTTATCAGTGCTGATAAAAGGGGTCTTTATCAGCGCTTTTCGGAGCGCTGATAAAGGGGACCCCCCCCCCCCTTTATCTTCGCCGGCTTTATCAGTGCTTTTTCTAGCGTTGATAAAGGCCATTTTTAGCGTTGATAAAAGTCATATTTGTATTAGTGATAGTGGTGTATAATTTAAATTATTGGTAGTATTACTTATTTGGAGAAAGGTTTATGGTGTATACTGATCATAAAATCATTAATTACATCTTCTCCTAGTGTGATTTAAATATTTAGTAGTGAAGATGGGTTGAGTACATGCATTACTTTTATTTTGATCTTGTTTACACACAAAGGAAGGAAAATGGTGTTGTAGAATCTTTCAGTCAGAAGACTCGAAATCAGGAGGTTCAAGAATCTAGTTACAAGTGGAGGATGATGGCAATGTTTTCTAAGATGAATCTAGAGGTTCATGGTGGGAAATGGAATCTGACCCTTTCATCATTGGCAGTTGAGTCCACATTGTTTAGATGAATCAAGTAAAGGTAGTATCAGTACCTAGAGTATTTTTCCTTGAGTGAAAGTCTTCAAGGTTGGGAGTCACATTTTGAGTTGATTTTTGATGATAATGAGATCATTTATATTCATCGTTTTGTTTCCATGCCAACTTGTATGCAGGAAGAGTTGATATGTGAGTTTCATTATTTTAAGTGGGAGGTGCATCCTATCCTAATAAAAATATACCACGATCTTTGTAGACAATACTATAGGGAAGGGATGAAAAAGGAGGTTTCAAGTTTTGTGACACGATGCTACACCTGTCTATAGGTTAAGGCAGAGAATTAGTGACCAAGTGGTTTGTTACAGATGTTACCCATTACGGAATAGAAGTGGGATAGTTCCACAATGGATTTTGTTGTACGTCTTCTAAGGATTCCTTATAAGAATGATTTCATATCAGTAGTTTTGGATTAGTTGACCCAATTGGCCTATTTTTTCTGATACAAGAGACCTTCAACGTTGACTAGTTGGGCAAGTTACATGTTCAAGAGATATTGTGGTCACATAAGGTGTCATGGAAAATAGTTTAGTATTATGATCCACATTTTATTTTGTGCTTCTAAAAGGGGTTATAGAATGTTCTTAACACATGAGTTTATTTATTATGGATTTTCACCCACAGATAGACAGGGAGTCATAAAGAACTATTTAGATTCTGTAGAACACTTTGATGGAATGTGTAATATAATTTTTAGGATCTTCGGAGAAGCACTTGGAACATGTTGAGTTTTCCCATAACAACAATTACTAGGTGACGATTTATATGGAATCATATGAGGCACTCTATGGTAGGTCGTGTAGATCTCCATTATATTGAATAGAGGCTAGGAAATCAGATTGGTTGGGATTGGGTCTCCTGTAAGATACATTGTAGAAGGTTCAGTCGATTTGGAAATTCATGGATACAGCTTAGAGTATGCATAATTCATATATTGATTGATGTCGATCACCTATTGATTTTATAGTCAGCAATCATCTATTTCTTTGGAATTTTCCAAGGTTGGGACATGGTAAAATTCAAAAACATGGAAATCAGTACCCATGTACATGGGGCCATTTGAAATTGTAGATGGGATCATACTGGTGGGGTACCGATTGGATCTTCCATAGGGATATAGTGGAAGTAATTATATTTTTCAAATGTCACGACTTCAGCAGTATCACCCTAGCTTTTCTTAGGTAGTTAATGTTGAGGATATAGTGCTTGAGGCTAATGCAACCTGTGAGGAGCATCTGGTTCTTATTTTTGGATTTTTGGGAGAATGTTTTATGTGAAAAGGTTATTCCTTTATTACAGGTGTTTTGGTATCATGGTAATTTTTAAGAGGAAAATTGGGAGAGGGAGATGAAAATGAAATTCTAGTGTCCTGATCAATTTAACTTTGATACTTAGTGATAATTTGGATTGTGGCTTAGGGATGAGTAGTTATAAGGTGGGAGGTTGTAATATCTCAAACTTCATAATGGTATGTTCTCATTTATGTTTTGGTTTAAACAACTTTAAATTGGTTAATGAAATTTTTAATGGGTGTATGAGGAGTCTTGGGGGGTGTTCTTGGGGTTTGGGATATAAAATATAAGAGATAGTGCCATCTATAGCATGTTTCATGGTTAGCACATGTTTAGTAGTAACTTTGTTCCCTAATCGTGCTTTCCTAGAATAGGGATGCACGATTTATGAAAAAGTTCAATGGGGAGGCCAAACTATGTGAACTTGGATAGATCTATCCTATATGGTCATCAAATGATTTTTCAAATCATATGGGCTCCCTATGAAGCCATAAAAACTGGCCCTCTCTTAGATAGAGGGTGGAACATAATTGTCGAATAGTTTCACCAATCATGGGGACAAACTGTGCACCCCATAAAAAAATGTGAGATTTTACCAATTTTTCCCCTAATACCTTAATAAATCATACCCAAATTTCCTCTCAATTTATCCTAAAGTATCCAAGGGTGAATAAACCATCCTCAAAAACTTCCCAAGGATCAATCTCCTTCATTTCTAAGACATTTTTAGCACCGTTGAGTGAGGATCGAAGCCCCAGGTGAGTCTGAAAATCATATTTTATTCTTTTTCTAGATTAGGTCTTATGTAGTTTCTCTTCTCCTTATGAATCAATAAAAATATGTCTTTAAAGTGGTTTCTATATTTGGGGATTAAATTTGGTTTTTTTCTGAATCAAAGGCCAAGTTTAAGAATGCAGGTGTCTATGGAATCAAGGTATGTGGTATACAAGGTATATCCCCTAGTCTCATTGATTTTTTTGTGTATTTGGTTGTGATTTTAAGATGATACATTTTATAACTAGTTTCCTTGGAATTAAATGATGAATTGGTTGGTTAAATGATAACTTGAACCCCTTATAATCCCTTTGGGATGCATTGAGGTTGATTAGACCAAATTAAAGGCCACCCATGGGATGTGCCTCTTATTAAACATTAAATTGAGATGTTATGTTTATAATTGAATTGTTATGTGATGTAGCCCGTGGAGAGTATGTTTGAACGTTAACAAGAATTATGAAATGGGAAAAATGATAATTGTGTTTATTTGAAAACATAGAATAAGGGAGTGTTTGGTATAATGTTAATGTGTTACATGAAATATAGGAATGTTTTAATGGGATAAGGAACCTAAAAGAAAATGTGTTAAAGGGTTAAAGTATGAAATGGAAAATGTGTTAATGGGATAAGTCATAGAAATGAAAAAATGTGGTAATGGAATAAGGTATGAAGATGGTATTTGTATTGAATGAACCATGATGGTAATGATAAATGTGTTAATGAGTTTTCATTTTCAAATGTTATATGTAATAAATGGTTTAAGAATTATGTGCACATGGTTTGGTGTTTTTGGGGGTATGAATGAGGATTTACACCCATGGGTTGGGTTAGAATAATTCTCTATATTTACCCCAACAATGTACAAGTTGGGGAGTTAGAGTGAGTCTCTATACCCCCAACGGATTCTGTGGTTATGATTACATGGACTGAGGATCCGAGGTAAGTGTTATAAAATGCCTAGGTTGGGGAGTTAAACTGATTTTCTATTCCCCCAATAGATGCATGGGATATGATTACCTAGACTGAGGATCCATGGCCAGTGTTATGTAATGATTGGGGTAATGTTACCGAATGATGTTGGAAACCTAAATAATCCCATAATAATACTTTATATGACTGGAATAGGCTGAAGTGTAATTAAGGAAAATGGATAACCCATGTAATAAATGATGAAAGTGTCTAAGTGAACCCTATTAACTAGTGAAACCTGGTTTATCTTTGTTTTATCTTATTATTAATTATGTACATGAATACACTTTTTGTTTAGATTGTATATTTTGTAGACACCATTGGTGGTGGACTACTAAGTTACACTCACACACTACTCAGGCCACTATTGGGCACCTGACCAATCATCATGATTTCAGGTCAGGATAAAGGAAAGGGAACAATGTTAAATGGTTGACTTGAGAATACTATTTTCATGAATGTGGTATCTGGACTTGGAGTTAGGACCTATTTTTGGGGATTTTTCATCTTGCCTTTATTTTGGGGGTTTCTTACACTTTACATTGTATAACATGAAATAACATGTTTACTATTTGGTTGTGGGTTTTACCCAGTTTTGGGAAATGAAATTGTGATACATTCTTATCATTTACTTTTTAATTTATTTAATTTTTCATATATTGCGACTTACTCTGATAAAGAGGGTATAGTCTCCCTTTATGCTCTATAGGACCCCCACTGCTAGTCGGTAGC
The DNA here is from genome assembly GCA_963277665.1 of Viscum album. Taxonomy (NCBI): domain Eukaryota; kingdom Viridiplantae; phylum Streptophyta; class Magnoliopsida; order Santalales; family Viscaceae; genus Viscum; species Viscum album. Next base: position 1,819,617,396 of record OY728132.1, read on the forward strand.
CTCTAACGTACATGGAGGTGCACCTGAGGTCATGTGATGACCCAGATCGTGGCACTGGTTATAGTGTCTACTGGGTATGAGATCTTACAAATAGAATGAGATTTCATTTATGTTCTCTTATGATATATGTTTTTATATAGTAATTCATGTAGTAAAAATTAGTGATGTTTTGGAGTTATAAATGACTTAAAAAGATTGAAAATTTTTTATTACTATTGAAAATACACAAAATTATTTGTCTATATACTTTTAAAATCAAATATACATAAATGTGATGAGTTTTATGACTGTAAAATAAATTTGGTACAAAGTCACCGACATTTACAAAAAAAACAAGTTAAAGGAGGTGATTTCTCAAATTTTATGCAAAAAATTTGATGGTTTGAAGATGATCTCGAATTAGAACACTGATGGTTACTTAAAAAACATTATTGAGTTGGTTGGAGTTATTCATGTAATCTTTAATGAGATGAAATATTATGAATTCAAGGAGAATTTCTTGAAACTATTTTAACCTTTATACATTTCAAAGGTTTCAACACTCTAAGAAATAAATCATTTCAAAATATCTCTTGATGATATTCATAGAAAGTAAGTCACTTTTTTAATTTGAATAAAGTTGAATGGTTCTTTGGGTCACACATTAAATTAAATAGAATTTAAATCTATAGAGAATATTCAGAGTCACGATGATATAAAAAACGAGAATACATTAGTGATACTTTTTTATCTCTTATGATGAGTATGTTCAAGTGAGGAAAAAGAAGATTCAAAGAAAAGAAAATATAAAATTATTTTACTATAGAAAGGTCAGTCATATTATTTTGAGATTCTAGAGGAAGGACAATGGAGATATTGAATGTGGATAGGTACAAATAAAACAAAGATTATATTCCTTGATAAGAAACTTCAAATTTGGAAACACATCTAGAAAGTTGTTTTAAAGGAAGATCATTTAGTGTAAAGGAGAGGATGAATATAAGGATTTATTTAAATAAGATGAATTTGAATTAATTTCTAAGTTTGAGGATTCAATGATGGGTATAGTATATAAAGATCAACCTAAAACTAATGAAAAATATCAATTATTATTATTGTTGATCTAAATATTAAACTCAAATTTGATCTTGAGGATATTGATATATAATTAAAGAATAATGGAATTATTGGTCATTTATTAAAATATTCATCATAATATTTACACCAATTTGAATCCAAAATCCCTCAACTAGAGAAGTTTGTAGAAGATCAAGGGGGTCATTATAATCTAGGAGAAGTTATATATTTTAATCTCAAAATATAAGAAAAGGATAAGGTAATTAAATACCTTAATGCATGTATCATAATGGTAGAATATCTTGAAGTGGGAGTTGTTTTACTTAAAAAGAAACAATAAGATGAAAAGGAAATAAACAGTTCAACAAAGAAGCTAAAGTTTGGGAAGTTCTCAAAATGTAAATTAAATAAATGGGCTAAACGAGGTAAGAGAAGTTCTAAGAAGGTGATGGTTGATCAAATAACTATATAATTCTAAAAAATTTGAACCAACTTCAAAAATGAAGTATCAAATGATGGGAAATAAAGTGTGAAGAACATATGTAAGTAGATGGATGAAGATAGTTTTTAATAATTTAGAGTTTATTAATAACCAAAGAGTTATTCAAGAGTTTGAAAAATATGTATATATAATAGAGTTTAAATATTTCCTTTTATGAATTGAAAATTATATGGCTACTTATTACACATGATATAATTTTTCTTTGATGCAAAGATTAAATTAAAAATATAGGCACCCAGATTTTTAAAAATGAGGATATGAGAATATCTTATACCTCAAATAATATTTACCTTTTATGGGTATTACATTTATTAATAAAATTCCTATAATAAATATTGTAATTATAGGTAATTAAAAAGTAAAAATTAGTATAATATAACCAAATAAGGATGAATGTAATACAACCAAACATGATTGAATTGGGAAATAATTTTTCTCTACTATGGGTAAAAGGATGAAATTATGTTTCTTGGACTAAAGATAAATAAAAGAGACCCTTATATGTCTCTACTCAATCAAGAATCTTACATAAAGAATAAAAAAAAGGATTAGACTATTTTAGATAATATTTCTCTCAAATAAATTTAGAACAATAACACATGGAACCTCAATAATGGGTATTTTTCCCACATGATAGAGAATATTAATAGTTTAAATAATATAAAGGGTCATGGTGATGGTAATGTTTGGTTTGGAAATGTTTGAGCCTTACAGATCTAATAAAATGGTCGAAAAATTCTACCTAGGGATGAACTAAAGAATACATTATGAGGACAAGCTATGAACTAATTTTTTTAGTATAAGACCACTTTGAGTTCTAGTAATTAAATTCACATTCTACTAAAAGGGGTTTTATATCAAAGTTAAGGATAAAAAATCATTAATAAATGGAAAATAAACAAATCGAAAGTTATATATGGTGGGAAAAATGAGAAAACCTATATTCTTTCAGTGTAATAGGAGAATAGTTTATGAATATGAGTCATGGACACACTCATCAATAAAGCATTGGGAATATGTTAAAATTGAAGGATAAAATAGATATTCCTTATATTAAGTGTGAGAAAGAGAAAATATGTGATTCACGTATATGATGTAATATGGTTATAAATCTTTATTCACAAAAGAAGTAGAGGGAATCAAATCTATTAGATTTAATTCATACTTATGTATGCGGCCTGAGGAATGTTCTTAAAACATGTGGTGAATGGTATATAATTTTTTATGAATATTTTATAATGGGATTTATCATGTTCACTTAAAAAACAACAAATTCATGGATTTTATTAAATGATTTAGGAGTTTATATTAAATTGAAATTGAAACATTTATCTAGATTATGTAGTCAAATAATGGCACAAAATACGCCTTCATTAAAGTGTAAAATTATCTTGTGATGCATGGAAATAAATATGAGGATTCATCTATGAGAACACCATGATAAAAAAGTGTACTAGAAATGTGGAATAAGATAGTAAATAACATGAAAATGACATTTCTTATGAGAGTGGGATCCATAAAAATGCAGGAAAAATTCAGGTGGAAATTTACACATAGAACCTGGATTTACTAAGTCTTTGATAGGAGAAAACAAATTATGAGAAGGGGTATAGAAGAAAGATGACATTGAAACATATTTTAGTATTTGAGATTAAATAATATATATAAAATGAAGATGTAAATTAGGGGATGTAAGAAGATACTATAGATTAAAGGATCTTATTAGGCTATTTAAGTAAACATAAATGTTATGAATGTATAAAAAATTGGTTGAATATAATTGTGTAGAGCCATGATATGAAATAAATTAAAGATATTCTAGGGATCAAATCCAGAAATTAATTTTTGGAATATTGTTTTGATAAATAAAAATATGTTGTCTCAAATTCTATATATCTTCAAGGTGTAACATAGGAAGAGGATTTCAAGGTTAATTCAGAAAAAGGAAAATCTAATAAAGATGTTTGACCATTGATTCAAAGAAGGAATAGATAGGTTAAGGTTTATGAATCTAATATAACTAGTGATAAATCTAAATTTACATAAAACTATATAATGAAAAATGTATATCACAATACTCTATTATCTCATATAGAGCCAATATTATTCAAATAATCAACAAATAATGAATTATTGGTTAAGGACATACATGAGGAGTTATACTAAATAGATAAGAAGAAAAAATAGGTTCTTTTGAAGAGATCCAATGATCATAACATCATTAAAAAATAGGTGTCTAAAAACTAATATTAAAATCATGGAATCATATTCCAGAATAAAAAAATATTGGCATGAAAAGGATATTCAAAAGTTAAAGGTGTTGTTATGGGGGATAATTTTACACCAGCGGTGAGACTTGATTCAATAAGAATCTTCCTGGACATGTAAATTAATATATTCTTTTAATTACATAAAATGGATGTCAAGATAATATTTTGAAATAGAATCCTTGAGTAGGAAGTATATATTAAAAAATTAATTGGCTTTATAATCATAAATAATGAATAAATGGTGTGTAGAATGAAGAATGAATTATATAGATTGGGACAAGAACTAAGATATTGGTATGCTTGGTTAGAAAATAACTTGAAGAAGTTGTAAAAAAAGGGAGGTTGTGCTTATAACAACCTTTAAGTGATGTCACCAAGGAATAATATTTTATGATGCTCATTTATGTCGATGATTTCAAATTATATGGTAGTAATTTGGAATCATTTGGGTAATTTAAATGGATTATGATCTTGGAATTGGAGATATTGATGAATGGGGAACTCAAATAATTTATTTGGATATAAGTGAATCAAAATGATGAATCTATTCTTATTTACCAAGATAAAAATATTGAATAATTTCTATATAAATTTTAAATGCATGAATAAAAACTAGTTTTAACTCTGATTTTGGTTAGAACCAATCTTAAAAATCAAACATAAGGAAGATTAATCGATCCGACATTATATTCAGGAATGATAGGAATTTTATTTTACTTTATAGGAATGTGGATAAACATCATTTATACTACATGATTGGATCCTCAATTTATAATTAATGTGTAGAAGGAACACCTGAATATCATGAATAGATTTATAAGGTATATTCAAGGAACACTCGATTATGGTTTTGTGTATTGTATAGGTAATGATCATAATTTATATGCATTTTTAGATATAGAAAAGTGTTGGAGATATTTTAGATATAAATTCCATAAGTGGAGTGGAATTATTTATCATAATCAAGTTAATTGGATGCTTTACAAATATTTAAGAGATTATATTTCATAACACTATGGAAATAGATTATATTTCATTTATAAATGTGTGTACCAAACTACTATTTATGAAATAATAGGTAAAATAACTTAATAATGATGTGAAGATTACTATTGTGATTTATTGTCATAATAACTGTTCGATTCAATTGATAGTGAATATAGTACAACATTTATGAAAAAAAATATTTAGATTCAATATAATTTCATTAAATAGAATTTGGATCAAGGTGTGATTAGGATAAAATATGTTGATATAAATATTCAAGTCATAAAAAGTTTTCCAAAACCATTGTTTGCAATGGTTTTTGAAATACATAAGTTGAACCATAGTGTTCAACCACATTCATCATCATGAAGAAATTTGAAAAATCACTTATCCACATCTATTTTTCCATCTTATATGGATTCTAATATATTGATAGGACCTTTACTTTTGAGTTTATTAACAATGGGTAAGAAATAAAATAGTAAAAGTTTCTATCAATGATGGATAAATTCAATAGTGATAAGCTTGGAAACATTAGAGTTCAAGTTGGAAGGATGATTGAACTATCATTATTATTTAAAATAATATACATGTGATTAATTTGACCTTAAAGATGTCTAGAAGAGTTTTTAGGAGACTTGATATTTTTTAAATCAAAAGAAAAAAAATAAAAATGAAACTACTATGATCTAGTTTGAAAAAATGGATATACAAAAATAAATGCACTGGTGAGGATTGGAGAAGGATTTAAGTGTGTTCTATCAAGATAGAATCTCTCACAACATAACATATATGGTTACACTGTAAGCATTTATGAATATGATTAATTTTAGCACAGTGATGATAGGTTATTATACAATGGAGACTTCTTGAATTCTTAGAACTATACCATTTTATCAGGTCATTATTTTCAAATGACCATAGGTATTTATCACAATATAATGATTCCTTTGTATGACCAAAATACTATATTATATAGATGGTCCATTATGTATCATTAATATGTGAAATGTTGGTGTAGTTATGTTTTTTGAAGTGTGAAGAATATTGTACTATAACTTTTTCAAACATTCCATAATGGGACCAAGAAATGAGTATATTTGAGAAGCTGATGTCATTATCTTATAAGAATTTAAAATAGGAGATATTACTCGAATTTTTAGGATTTATAGTTTTATTAAGGGTTACAAAGAAATGAAACTTTTCATCCTAGGATTCAAATAATTCTGAGTATTTAACACCACAATTTGGTAAATCAAAATATAGAATATTTCTTGAATTTTAATATTTATAAGACTTTATGCGACTGGACATGAAATTAGGGTTTTAACCAAAGGTTTATGGATGGTATGTAGTGAAAATAAATGTGTGGAAGGCAAAAATTTTATGAGGAAAAAATACAAGGATGGGATCGATGATATTAAGTAAAATGAAAAGTTTGAGGACATAATAATTACAAAGTGAATTTTCAATTAAATAATTAGATAAGAATTACTACAGTTAGGGAATTGTATAAATGATCTAAATATCATAGAAAAAGTAATCTAATAGTGACAACACCCATGCTCATTTAGTGTTAATATTTTCATAATATTCTTATGAATGAACATTATGTCAAGTTTTTCTTGTAACTATTCCTTAATATAGTGAATGAATAGAGAGAAATATATAGTGAATATTGGAATTGTAGTGCTCCCTTCATAATTTTTTATTCACATACATTTCCTAGTGAAATAATCTACTATATTGAAAAATCGGCAAGGTTTTCTCCTTGAAGTATCCCATAGAGGAGAACCAAGTAAAATTCTCTATGTCAATTAATTTATATTTCATTCATGAATACTTTGGTTTTATGGTTTTATTGTGAAAAGTTCATAATTTTCATTTCAATAGGGGAATTAGATCTATTTGGTGTTTAAGAAAAAGAAAATACACATCTCAATTCATGATCCACTTAGGGTATACTCAGGTTGTAGTGGTTTCACCAATAAGACTCAAAGTGCTTAGGTAGTTCTAAGAACACACAAATGTTCATAAAAATTGGAATGTAAATAGAGGATATTATCAAGTAAAACTAATATTATTAATTGATTTAATACATATAGATGTGGAAGAGTATATTTATTTTTACTATAGAAGAACTTGAATAGTGGTGACTAGATATAGATAAATAATTGAAACATTTTATTTATTGAGAGATAAAGGAAGTAATTAGTAGACCATGAGAGGGTATTTATCCATGGATGTATATTTATCATTCTATTTAACATAAGTAAATGAAAGTAGTGTGATTAAAAGAAAATTTCCTTCAATATAGAATTGTTTTCATCAAATTTAGTAGATAAGGATAAAAAATACTATAAATATTATTTGAATATAAATGTTTCAACTCTCCTAACAATGAATTGATCACATCAAGATTGGACGTAAGGGGGAAAATTAGATTAAATCTTTGAAATACATATATTTTATGATGATGTAACCAATTCATTATTATCAGAACTTATTTTAAAGAGTCCTACATCTCTATAAATTGTTCTAGTCCTCCATTGATGTTGTATAAGAAATTTTAGAAAAATTAAGTGACCCATGGGAGAGTTTTGATATTTACCTTTACCATTTTTCAAGGAAAATGAACCTTGGAATGAAGTGATCAATGCATGAATTCTTATTTCCACTAAAATGTTCATTATTTGTGGATTTTTTAGTATAATATTACATCTATGTGTTCATGGTTTCTGGATGTAGTCTAGTATGGGTGGACCACGTACAATACTTTTTTTCTTATGTGTTTAATATATAAAATAATTTCCATGTGGATTTATTCAAGTGCATAATTGATGGAAATATATTCATACTCACATGTGAGAAACATATGATGATGGGTGAGGGGTAAGTAAAAAAGTGTAAATTGGTCATAACCTTGATTAAACCCACTCCTAGGGAGAATTTGGTTTCACATTATAACTAGTCATCCAAATAATTTTTATGAGAGAATAAATCTTCTAACTTGGAGTTCAATATATAAAATATAATTTTAATCTTTTTCATTTATATGAATTATCTAATTAATCCACCTATATTTGATGAAAATATCTATAAAAGATGTATATTTGATTTCTTTTATTTTCTATATGTGTTATAAAATGATGTTGTGAATTATATATATCTTGATATTGAATTTATAATACATAGTGAGTGAATTTGTGATGTAAATTTATAAAGTAATTTTGTTTGAAACAAGTGGGGTATTTAAGTAAACTCTATATTGTGTTACTACATTTAAAAAATGGGAAACCATAATGGTGATCAATATAGAACCCGTTAAAGAAATAAATGTGACTCCGTACATAAATAATCAATCCCAATTAATTGATATTTATTTATTTATTTAAAAAACTAGAGATAATTGAATAATTTTAATAGGGATTAGTACAACGAATAAGAAAAAGAATGTATATAAGAAGATTGAAACTCTAATAATGGTGATGGTTTTTATTTTTCATGAAATATCTTGAACTAACAATGCATTGAAATTTTCATACACATATGAAATTTGAAATTATACTTAAATTATTGAATGTAAGGATTAAGTTGTTAATAAGGAAGTAATCTCACTATGTAGGAAATCGAGAGGATACTGTTATAGAAATAAAGAATAGATTTATACTTAAATAAAAAATAGTTGAGATATATAAATCAAATAATGAGAGGATTTTTTTATATTATAATAATGTTTTTTTGAAAAATAATTAATGTAAGAAGATATAGTCTTGAAAGGTTATAATTTAAGGATAAATGAAAAGACAAGGAACTTACTCAGAGAAATTTCACATGGAATTAAGGGTGAAATGGATGAGTAATATGAATTCAAGGCTAAAATTATTTGTCTTAATACATAAATAAAGGTTAATAAAGTTTAGTGAAGAGTATTATACCAAAATTAAAGAGATACATTCTCAATCGAAAGAAAAATAAATGAAGGTAATCTTTCTTAAAAATAAGTTTAAATCCACAAGTAGACAAAAATGATGCATGATATCCTTTACATGAAGACCAAAATAAGTGTAGTTTACAATGATATAAATCTATATTTAGTGGATAAAATTAGTTTATTTTAAAAATAGATAATTATTCTAAAATAAATTTAGAAAAGAAGTGACACTACTCTGGAGGTATGTGATCAACTATGAATGTGTTTTTAGAGTCCAAGGGGATGAGTAATTGAAGAAGTTCTAATAAAATATCTCATTCAAGAAAATAGAAAAAAATTTATTATTTATTTAAAATATGTTTAATCTGTGATAACCATAGATATATGGAAAGTTACTACAACACAAAAAATGATAAATGTGCTAACGGGAATTCCACCAATATCATGTTAAAGGGACATCAAGATTAGAAAGAATTTTTTTTCATTGAAAAATATATTGATGGAATTAAAAAATAGATTATGGAGATAAATTGAGTGTGTATCATGAAAAAATGGTTGAATACTCAAAAAACCATAATGGAAATAAATGATAAAAAATTTTAGATTAACTAAATATATAGAGGCTCATGTCAAACAAATGGAATAAGAATGGTCGAATAAAGACGTATAAAATATGTACAAATTTAAGATAGTATTCATGAATTGAAAATATGATAATCATGAGGAATATCTTGGATGATTCACTAATTTTCATATAATTAATCAGAGGAAAACAATTATTATTAATCTCTTATTGAGAAAGAATAATGGATGAGGATATGGTGATAGAAAATAAAATGAGGAAATATGTACTTATAGGATCTATCTCACATTGATGTTGGATTCCATGATAAAGGATATAGAGGATAAAAATTCAAATACTTGAAATTGTTTTTTTTTTAATTTAGTCAATTAAAGGATAAAAATAACTTGTCTTGTGAGGGAGTGTGGAGAAAAGCCTTAGATTATTAATACCAACTGTGATCCTCTTCTTGAGGATGATCAGGAATTAATGACTCTATATAATTTATTTAATTTTAATATTTTCTATTATTATGGTGTAGGATTAAGTAGGAGATATGATCCACGAGGTTCAAGTAATTAAAGAGTAAATAAATCTAGAAAAGGAAGTGGTATAAATACAAATATGTAGAATTGATATTAAAAGATGATTCAAATCTGTAAAATTCAATATTTCAATGCATTGTGAATATTTTCTATAAGTGGTATTACAAATAAGGTAATACAAGTGAAATATTAAATATATGAATAAGGATAAATTTTTCATTATACTATAGGAAGTTTATTTCAATAACTATTATGCCAGTCACACATTTTGTATTCATAATTATTTGCAAAACTTTTATGGAAGTGTTATTAATATCATAGAGAGATATGTGAAGGAGTTAAATGATAATGTTTTATTCTCTTATATAAGTAATTGAGTGAATTATACTATATTAAATTCATTTATTTATTCACTTGTTTTATATATTTAAATTTCCTTTATGTAGTCTTAGAGTAATTGATGATATTTCATTGTGAAATGGTATGTTCAATCATTAAATATATTTAAATATTATAGCATGTATGAGATTAATGAGTTATAAGGAAAATTTTAAAAATTTTATATAAGTGTAAAAATATAATTTTACAATACAATAAGTTTTATTAGATAATAAAGGTAATACATTATTTATTATGGGGGATAATAATTGTACAAATTTTGTTTCTGGGAAAATATCTTTTCAAAATTGTATCAAATCTAGATTATGTTTAGTGGAGCACAATTGGTTATAAATACTGAAAAATAAATTAAAAAAATGGTTTTAGGGATTAAATATCAAAGTAAGAAGATAAAAAATTATACCATTGAATTATATTCCAAATAGGGAGATCAATTACTATATATATGGGGAAAATATTATTTTTTAAACTACATAAAGATAAAGACATGGATTCGAGTTATAATTTTATATATTGATTGAAGGTTAGGTTATATTTATAATTATTAGGATTTAGTGTTAATTAATTTCTTGATTTATAGATTCTTAGAAGTGGTATAATCTCGTAAATATATTCTTTTAATTTTATTATCAAAGGTGGAGAAGTTAATGAACCAAAAATGTATATTTTTATATTATAACATAAAGGGAGAGAGAAATATCTTCAATTCATAAAAAAGGATCTAAAATTATGGATATTTATTTATAAAATAATTGATAATAAAATATAAAGGGGTATAATGTTAAAAAAAGTTTTTTATGTTGAATGTTTTATCAATTATTTATGTACTTGTTATCATTGTTTAGAATTGAATAATATTATAGCCCAGGGGTTATTGTTAAGAAGAAGAAAAAATATATCATAACGTAATTTATAATAATGTAAGATAATATAAAGTTATTATCCAAGTTAAAAAAAGAATGCATCACACATGGTGAACTTGGATGGGATTGAGAAGGAATGAACAAGGAAATAAATGGAATTAACATATTAAGGTGAGTGTATAGCAATATGAATAATGAGATGTATAGATCATATATGATTACATAAGGATATTTAAGATATTCATAACACTAACATACTTAAATACACGGGAACTAGTCTTGAATTCATCATATTGATGATAGAACTTATGAAAAAATAGTTATGTAAGTGACATAACATGGAAAAGATAACGCATGCATTGAGAATTTTAGAATTTCTTGAGGTGTGTAAGTCCACTATATGGTTTTGATGTATGTGTTATATGGATAAAGATTTTTATTATATCCTATTTAAGTAGTATATACTACCTAAGAAGATATGGAGAAGTATAGAGATGGTTAAAAGCTATTTATGGTGAATAATAAAAAACTACAACTTGATTCATTTAAGATAATTTATGGTTTCCGAACCACTATTGTGTTTAGAGGTGTTTTTTAGATCATAGTTATGGAATAAATAAGATAAAAAAATGAGAAAAAACAAATTTAAGGTTTTAAAAATCATGTTGTAGTCAAGAAACCTCTATTGTGGTGGTTATAATTTTTAGAGAGAAATATTTTTTAGGAAATAATTGGACACTAAGGGATACAAAAAAATACTAGTTTTTATCATGGTTTTGGAAAAAATAAAGAGATTATTTATGGTATCTAGTTTCAAGATGACTATTTTATCTCTATTTATCCTTTTTAATTCTAGGATCAAACCATGATATGTCGATGAAAGTAACTATAATATGATTTAAAAAATGAGAAATATAAGAAACCATACCACAGTGTTCATTGTGGAAGATTTTTTTATGTAAGATTTGGATTAAATAAGGAGTTTATGAATTATATTTGTTGATAAATTCTATTTTTATAAAAAAATAGGTAAAGAGTCCATGGGTAAGATCATAGTTCATAGTTTTTTAGAATCTGATAGAAAGTTATTAAAGATGATCAAATACAAAAAATAATGTAGTTTATTGGAAACCATGACATGGTGTTTAAGAGATTAAAAAATTCAATATAAATAAATGAATATATATTTTAGGAAGTGGATATGTGGAAGCCACAATATTCACTGTTAAATAGTTTACTAGGAAAAAACCCATTGTGGTTTGATATTCTATGACATGGTTTTAAGAAAATATGTTTATTTTATATATCTAGATACATAATCAAATATATAAATGTGAGGATGAAGTTTTAAGGATACAACTCTAGGTTTATTTATGGGTTTAACCATACTTAAATATATGTGACAATTAGCATGAAAATAAAGGATCATGAAAACTCAAATTGATCATATCCATTTCTTGAATACTTTAATATATATAAGACTCTATTTATTTATAGTATGGAAGAATATGAATATATGATGAATAAAGATAAAGAGATATTGAAATATATGATTTGTTGCGAGAGATAGGTAGGAAATTTATTGAAATTATAGAGATATTATTAACCCATAGAGGTATATTGAGCATGTACAATTAATAGGAGGGAAAAATAGGGAGTCTTTCAATTATAATTCCCTCAAACAAGGAATTTATTTTTTCTATATCATTAGGTAAATATTGATTATAAAATAAATATTTATTAAATGTCAACATTTTTATATCTCTTAAAACAATGAGATAATAAAATATGGATTGGAATCAAGGAGGTAATAAATTTGATTACCATAATATATTAAATATGGAACATAGTGATTCAACCATTTTAGTTTTCTTTTAAATTATTTTAATAATACCCACACTTTTATAAATATATTTAGTGCCTACTTCAATAATTGTATAGATAAAGAGAAAGAGGGAGCGACCCTTGGGTGAAAATTTGTCTTTCCTTAAATATTATTGTAAAGGAAGTTCACCTTGGTATGTAGAGACCCCTAATAAAAGTATTATATCCACCAAATTAGTTAATTATTAGTGGTTTTTAGTATAGTTCATAGTACCATATATATTACTTTGGGATAAAACCTAGTATAGATTAATCAAGTAAAGTCTTAATGTTCTTGTGTGCTTTATTATTTTTATATGATTTATATATTCAGTTTGGATGAATTTGAGTGTCTAAAATATTTGAATGTGTTTTTTTCTAACAAGAGAGAAAATTTTGATGAAGACTAAGGTTGAGGTGAAAAATATTAAATTGGTCATCACCTTAATTTACCACCCTCTATGGGTACCTTAGGTCTTACATAATAAATCTGTAATCCCCAAAAGTGAGATTTATCTTATGAAACTTATTTCATAATATTAATACACTAAGAACATTAAAATATAGAGATATTTTATCTATAAAAATGGGAAAATAATATACTTTCAATGAGAAAATTTTTTGAATAAATGAAAATGATATATTTCATTTAAATAAACTATTTTCCAAAAAATTATTTTTGGAGCATCAATTGAATTTTAGTGTTCAATAACCTCCATTAAATTAAATAAGTTTATATAATCCTTCTCTCCATATATATTTTTTATTATTAAACATAACTATTGTTTTGAAAATATTAAAATAATATGTTTCCCTTTCTATTTGTTCTCAAAGTGGCAGTAATATTTACTTCCTTTATAAAATAAGATAATAATTTATTCTCAAATACTCTTGTTAAAGGAGGAAGTATCCCTAAAGGTGGAATAAAATCTCTAATTTACAAGGGAAATGGTATTATTTATCATAATAATCTAAAAGATATGGGGAGATAAAACCTATGGGGAACAATATGATAAAGATCACAATGAATATAGGGTTAATGTTTTATTTATAAAATTGTATGAAGACCAAACATATAAAGTGATTAGATTAGAAATTATTTTATTAATATATTTTCTACACTAATGAAGGATCATTTTGACTTAGAATAATAGATGATATTCTCAATTTATATTTATATGTTGAAGAGTTTATAAAGGTTATGATAATTTTCAACAACACATTCCACAACATGAAAAATATACTAATTTCTCAAAATCCAAAGATAAGATAACATTGGAACCCTTACTCATCTTAATATTAGGGAAATTTGGAACACATTAATTTTTTATTTTTCTATTTTTAAATATATTTACTTGATTAAATAGGGTTATTATGAAGAATAAAATAAGTTTTTAGAGGATTTTATGAATTTTGAAGATGATTTATTGAAGAATAATAAACCATTTCATGTTTATAGGAATGTTAAAAACCATGCTTTTAATAGATTGATGGTGGTAGAAAGTGACATATACTAGTCACCATCAGGAGGAAATCCACTCTATGATTTATAAGAAAATTCCTTGGATTGTGAATTTTAGTAAAGGTTCTCTCTTTTTCTGGGAGGATGTTTATAAAATATAAATGATTTCACATAAGGACAAATATAACCCCATCAATGTTATGATCATGGTTGAATTTGTGTTTGGAAAGATACCTTCTCTAATGGGGTATTAAGGAATTATGGTCATGATTTGGAAATTGTTTTTCTATATTGACAAAAAAAGATGACCAGAGGGAGACCACACTATTTTTGTTAATTATGTATGTCTTATATTTAAGAGTTAGTTTTATGTTATAGAAAAACACATCATGGTCAATAAAAAATTATTTCATGGTTTTGGTAAGATATGGTATATAAGAATAGTGAAATATTAAATTTTTACAGAGCATAAATATTTCACACCGTAGTTTTTTAAGTCGAAAAATTGACTAGGAAACCATATCATGTTGGAGTCAAAAACACAATGGTTTTTTAGAAATATGTAAAAAAAATTATTTGGATATATTTTAAAATATGGAAATATGTGGAGACATTATAGGGAATTTAGTCAAACTATTTTGATAGATTTTATGACCCATTATTTGGTGACATGTGGTAATAAGATTTCAGAAGAGTATTGGAGAGATGTTATAGGGAGATTGTAGGTATATTAAATGAGGAATATGGAGTTCAAATAAAAAATGGAAAATCGTTGAATATTTGAGAGTTAGTGATGGATTTTGTGACATAGTAGAATATTTGATGCTAAAATAAATATACAGAGTGAAATGGGGAGAATAAGATGAATATAAACACCTAGATCGATATGGTGTATTGATTTATATAAATTATTCTATTGTAGAGGCTTGTGATACATTCTCTTATTAAGCTAATCCTAAAACATTTCATGGAGAGAAAAGAAGAGGTGTTAATCCTTGGACTTAGTAGTGACTAATCCTAAAATATTTATTCACATAATAATTCTTTAGTGGATTTTGGTATAACAATATACTTTGAGTTGTAGGCTTTATGGACATAGCCCATCCAGCTGACACAAGTATAATATTTTTGTCACTATGTTTTACTTTCCTTATTTTGATGATACGACTAGTTTGATATGTGATTCTTATTTATAAGTTCTTTATAACATTATATAAATATTTTTTAGTAAGAAATGAAGTTCAACTTAATTCAATATCCCTCTTAGGGTGATTGGGATCTTGTTGGTTTTGGTATATTTATTATTATTTAATATCCATAAATTTTAATAAATATTGAAATCAATGAAATTCACAATTTTTTTAATTTTATTATTATAATTATTTATTATGAGATTGTAATACTATTAGATAAATTGGTTTATGCAGTTGTAAAATCTGATGACTACCATTTGGATATCACTAATTTGGCTATGAGTGACCATCAAATGACAGTTATTGGGTTATTTTAAAAAAATATTCCATGTCCCACCCAATACCAACCTCATTCCCTCCCTCCCCATCACCCCTTTCACACACAACTAAAGATGGCCCACCAGGGTTAACCTCACCCTCTACCACCACCACCACTACCAACAACCTCTCACCTCACCATTACCACCCCCATTCTAGTGCCTCCCCCACTCTTCCCTCCAAATATTATTATTAACCTTTCCCAATGTAATAAAATTAACCTTACCTACACTACCTTCACATAGCCACTCTGCCCCCACCTAGGCCCTCCCAACTGTAACACTACCTAACCCCCTTTTTTCAATTTTCTTTATAAATCAAATTACTTTTCCTATTTACTATTAATAACCTGGTTTAACATTGAAATTTTTAATCAAATTTCTAAATTTATTATTTACTTTATAATGAACCTATTTAATTTGAAAATTTCCATTTTACATAAATGAGTTTTTATTTAAATTTTAAATTTTAATTTATTTTATTAATTTTCTATTGGTATTATTTTTTAATTGAAATGAATATTTCTTTATATTTTAAAATTTATCAAATCTATACATGTTGTTTTTTAAAAAAAAATAATAAAATAAGTTGAAATTGTAAACTGAAGAAACTACATCTATTAAAAATTTAAACTTACCTAATAATTCTGATTTTTACATTGTAAAAATTGTTATGAAGAAAGTTTACACTGTAAAACTTTTGTTTAAATTTTAAAATTCCATGATTACTTTGTGATTTTTTTAAATCAATTTGTTTTATTAATTTCTACTATAAAAATTCTATATAATATTATATTTATTTCCATGTCAAAAAAAACCTATATAAAAGTATTTATTCAGTAATATCTAACCATATAGATTTTTTCAATTTATAAATTAATATTTTATATAGTATATTAATCTGTTCGATTTATAAAATTATTCAAAAAATTGGGGTACTTTGAAAATTTCCTATTTTTGTTTTTAATTAATTATATAGTAAATAATATTTCTCTAAAAATCACTTTTTATTTTTAATTTACCATGAATTAGTTGTACAAAATAACATTATTATTGTTTAGAAAATCAATATAAAAATATGTACTTGACTATATAATTCAAACCAATGAATCAATTTACTTTTATAAATATTATCAAATCAACAAGTTTGATATATATTATTACTATGTATTCAATTTTCATTGCCATTTTTTTAATTTTTAAATAGAATATTTATATATATCATTCATCTTGTCTGATTATTGTAAATATCTTTATATAGTTCATTTCATTAAATGTTTTTTTAACAAGTATTATTTCTATACGTCAATCAATTAATGTTATATAGAAATAATTATAGATAAGGGTTATATTAATCAACCAAATAGATTTTTAGTGAATATATTAAAATAATTATTAAGTTATTTCTTTCACTTGTATATTTCAATGAGAATATAAATGTTTTATTTGAAAAATATATGAATACATATTAAATTTAAAATGATATATTATTAAGGGAAACTTGCGCCTGAATAGTTTTTCTAGAAAACTATAAGAATTGGATTCATCATAGGGAAGAGTATGTGTCCTTCCATAGAAAAGAAATTTTTAAATATATTCTTATATAATTACAGTTTATCTAATAAATATAATTTCAATGATGTGGTACTAAATTTTATTTCTGAATAAAGTAACTTTGAGAATGATAACACTAGGGGGTTAATCCCTATTATGAAGAAAAATGAGATACATTAAAGTTACCTAAAATATTTGATGATATATATAATGAATTATATCATAAATGAATAACATTTAGTAAATTATCATTAATCGTGGAGGTGTAATACTTATAGATTTTGAATTTGTGAATAAATATATCATTGAATATGATATTAGTGATATTGTATAAGGTACTTTCTGTTAGGGAGAATCTTATTGAGTAATAATAACATGCCTATAGTTTGATTGATAACTTCAGACTCACATATGATACCATCAATGCATGTTTGAATAACTATATTCTTTTCATAAATGATAATTCCCACCATAATTATAGTATTTTCTATAAATAATTCAAGTGGAAAGAAAGAAAGGTAAATTAGAGTTTTCAAATTCATCATAGAAAGGTCTTGAACCATGGAGAGTAGATTACTGTGAGAAAAAATGAGTTATATTACACTAAATTTGAGGTAAAAGAGATGATTCATAATGTATCACATGGAAGCACATTTTTCTCTAACTCTTATTGAACCAATATAGAGATCAATTATAGGAAGATTATAAATATTTGATATGCTCAATTGAAACCATCATGATTCTTGAGGTGGAAATGTATTGATCATTAGGAAAAGGGAATTCCATTATGGAATGACACTGATGTTGTGTAATTTTCTAGAATTTTAAGAGTGACCAAGGAATTATAAGAATCTCAAGCTGCACATGTCGTAAATTTGGAAGCATGTTATGAATCAATAGGTATTCTTCTATTAATAGGGAATTTTTTAATCAATATAGGGAGAGTTTTTTCAATGTTGGTTTATATTGGTTTTATATTCCTTGTTTTATCTTAGTTCTATTATAATGACTCTAATGATATAATCCCAAGTCCTTAGTAAATGAAATGTGGAGACTTCCCTTTACATTGTTTCAGGAGTGGCCTAAAATCCTTATATTTTTATTATTTTTTGATAATCCCCCTTTAAGGGTTGAAGGGGAACCCTTACAAGGCTTGTAGGATAGAGACACACTACATGACCTGAAGGTATTAGAGGAACAAGGCCAAAATCATCCCAGATACTACTTAGAACTCTCGCTTCCTAGCATCTATATCATTATGAATCTCTCCACCTTCACATGACTAGTTGGATAGTTATACTATACAGGCATGCATAGGCCTAGTACTGATGGAAATTTCCATTCCCTCTCATTCTTATAAAACCATTTAGTTTTACTCTAGTGAATTTTCCATCCTTGAATCCTCATGTGGATCATATTCTATATAGAGACTATATTTTACTTCAGGTGGCTAAAAGGATTTGGGGTAGCTTGAAGGACTTAAGGTATCCCAAAGGCCTTGATGTGGCCTGAAATTCTTACTAGACTGAAGTCCTTGGGTGGCCCGAAGTCTTAAAGGACTTAGAGGACCAAACCAGTGGCCCGAAGGCCAAACCATACGAATAGTTTCAATTGCAATAGTATTGAAAAATACCAAACAGTTCCTGTTATAGTTGCTTCTACAGTACTACTACATTAACCCAAAAATATTCCTCCACCTGGATTTGATCCTAGGTCTCGTGGATGCACTTGAATAGTACCCACCAACCGAGATGAGGCTCATAGGCAACAATATTGATAAATTCCACATTTAAACTAAATAAATCTTATATTTATCACTCTAGAATTGTTAAAAATACTTAGATATTATGATATTTCCTTATTTTATTGAATTTTGAACCATTCTTCCAACTTTATTTTATTTCACACACAAGAAAGTTAGGTTCTCTGCACTACTTTTGATTGTGAGTAGTGGGATGAATTAAGTGTGATGTGAGGTCTCTGATCACTATGCTAGGTGATATTACTGAAAAAGATATCATTTTAGTCCCTTATTCGAGATAAAATTTCTAATAGGGTAAAATCAAGTGAGGTTTCACTTAACTATAGATAATATAGGAGATTAAAATAATGGAATCATGATTTAATAAGAAGTCGGGGGATATTCCAGGTTACACTACTATAACCAACATTTTATTAAATACCAATCCAATTAAAATGTTTATTTCATATTCTAGACCCACTACACAAGTGAGGAACACACCCAAAACATTATCTTCTTCAAAGACAACCTAATTCCATTATTACAGTATTTAATTAAAATTCAAAAAAATAATAATTTTTTGTAGCTCTTAATATGATGTTCATCAATCGGGAACCATTACCAGAGAGGACAATGTTTCTTATTTCATTTTCTTATAAATTAAATCTATACATGACCAAATCTAGTTTATATCACCCCATCTATTTTAATATAGAGGTTGAAAAAAACTATTCCAAAAAGACCAAGGAACACTAAAAAACATAGAACAAGAGTAAAAATAATTTTTCATAATCCCATTGAAAAACTATCCCTCTTTATCCACTTTTAACATAAAAATATTATAGGTTGTAAAAAAATGGAATAAAAGTTAACTCAACTGAATAGTACATTAAGATAATTTTACGCACCAAATTTCAATAACAATAACTTAGAGTTAAAAATTTATAACCAACAAGTCTTTAAACATAGAATTGGAATGATAGGACTCTTTCAGAAGTTTCATGGAATAGAAGGAGGATCCTAAATAACATATGAGAGAATTTTCTAAAATCTATAGAAAATTTCAAATAAGAGGATTCTCATAAGATCAAGCTAGCTGGAAGGTATTTACATTCTCCCTTAAAAGAGTATCCAAGGAATGTATGTACAATATATAGCTTTGAGAAGTTACCACTTGGGTTGAGATGCACAATATTCTCCTCTGGATGTATTTCCCTAACTCAATGAGTACCCAAATGAGGAAATAAATTTATGGGATCAAGAAATCAAGTGGAGAAACTCCTTATAGTTTCTAGGAAAGATTCAAGTGACTCAAATTATCCAACTCACACCAGCCTTATATAGAGAAAAAAATTCTGGTATCTTTCACCAAGGATTAATGGATAGTGACTGAAACCTTCTAGATGATTCCTCTAGAGGATAACTTAAAGACAAGTCCCCTACTAAAGTCATAGAGCTAATAGTGGTAATTTCAAAAAAGAATTAGTAACTGAGTATAAGGAATAGAATAAGATGAGTTCCTGAGGTGAAAAGTTCTAACTCCCCTTTACTTAAAAATAAAATTAAATAATTGACTTTGGTTCAAAAAAATTTAGATTCAAACATTGTATATGATATAAAACCTACCACACCTCCAAGGTTTTTCCAAATTTTATACTCTTAGGACCACTACAATGGAGGATTCCTTTAAATTCAAGGAACTGAAAGTTGTGATTCCATGTACCAAATATGTTACCAACAACAATCAACAAGCAATAAAGGATTCATAGAGTATTCCCATAGTTAATATAAATCTAGTAACCAATTATCACAAATACTACCCTTCTAAATAAGTTTACAACTACCAAAATATCAAAGAAGAAACTATCAACCCTCTATAAGTCATCAAAAATTATATACTCAAGACCCTTCTATGAAATACATAATGGGGAAACTTTTGGAGTCATAAACTAGTCAAAAAACTACTCACTCTTCTCATGGATCAGAACATAAGGAGCTGAAAGGAATGATTGTCCATAATATGTATACTCACAACAACCTAATAGATTAAGTTTTATGTAAGATTCCATCCCGACCATTTCCAAACCCAAATGGAAATGATATTTCCATTTCATTTAATAGGGGTAACGATATGAAGAATAGTGATGAACCCTAATCTCAAGTTAAATTTATAAGTGGACATCCCACTAAATATAAAAAATATATCCTTGGAAACAAACCTAAAAAATTATTACTAGTGTAAATACCCCCACTGAAGAAGGATAAGGTAAAAGTTAAAGATAGAAGGTCCACATCTTCCCCAACCTACCTACCCCATAATGATTAAAACTCCCAATAAATCCAATTAAGACACGCTATAAGAAAATATTTTAGAGATATTAAAAAATGTGTAAATTAACATTCCATTTCTAGAATCCATTCAGAAAAAATCATAAGGCATGTAAAATTTATTAGATAAATTTCCACAAAGAATATGAAATTACAAGGGCATTAAAATTTAAATTTTGTTATAAATGTATCTACCCTTGTTGACCCAAAAATTCGTAAGGAATTCCAAGACCCATATACATTCACCATTCCTTGAACAATATGAGAACTCACTTTTTACAGTGAATTATTTGATTTGGATCATCTATTAAGGTAATAATTTGATCTATTTATTATTTCTTATATATAGGAGATCTCAAAACCCCCTAAGTGGTAATACAACTTCCTAAAAAACCACTTCCTATCGGGTTGGAGTTATAGAGGATGTGCTAGTAAGTGTACAAGGATTTTTATTCCCAGCTGACTTTTACTTTCTATATATGAAGGAAAAAATAGGTGAACTTCATTCCCCTATCATTCTAGGTATAAAATTTCTCAAGACTTCAAAAAATTAATTAATGTTAATGGGGTAAACCTTTTAATGAGATTTGGATAAAAAAATAATGAATTTGAATAGTATTGATTCTTTTAAGTATCTATATATGGAGAAATATGTGTTTATATTGAACTATTTTGAGTCTCGTTTTTGTTCTTAAAATTAGATCACAATGTTTGATAACATAATATGATTAAGATATGCTATGGAAAAACCTTATTTTTATGATGAATATATTTTTGAAAATGAATTTAATATAGAAAACGTTATGTGTGCTAATAAAAGTTATTTTGATAATCGTTATTTTGATGATTTATTCAAAACTAACACTAAAAATTCTAATTTACATGAGTAAGATGCTATAATGAATAAACTTTAGTTGAAAACATCAACCCCCCAACCGGTATTGAATCCAATGTCATCCATATTAAAATATGATTTTAAGAAAAATGATAAAATAACTATAATAATTTAAAACAATGTAAATCCAAACCAAGAGAACAAAATTATGGACATTTTGAAATAAAATATTTGGTCCATACACTGGAAACTACGATAAATTCTAGGTATTAACCCTAAAACATGCATGCACACAATTTTTCTAGAATATGAGTCTAAACCAATGAGATAACCCTAGAAAAGGCTCCACCAGACCCTCCTAGAAGTTATAAAAAATAACTAGAAATAAATTTAGGATATAGAATCATATAACCAATATTATACTCATAATGGGTAATTCCCATTAAAATTATCACAAATAAAACTAGTTACATAATCAGAAAAATTATAAAAATGAATAAGTTTCCCTAAGGATTCATAAAAATTGGAATGTTTTCACTGACTATTGATAATTGAAGAATGTGACATGAAAATACCACTTCCCCATTTAATTTGTTGACCAAATGTTAGAGAGAAAAATAGGGAAAGGTAACTATTGTTTCCTTGATGGATTTTTTTTGGTATATCGATCTTACAATAGCTTCAGAAGACTAGAAAAAACCACATTCACCTACCCATTTGATATTATTTCTTATTAAAGGTTCACCTTTAGTCTTTTTAATGACCTAGGTACCTTTCAAAATTGTACACTGAGTATCTTTTCAATTTTAATTAGAAGCTTCTAGAAGGTTTTCTTGGAATATTTCACTATCTATGGAACATGTTTTGAATCTTTTCTCAAGATTATAGAACATGTTCTAAGAAAATACATTGAAAAAAACTCAATTTTGATTTTTTTAATAAAATTATAATAGAAGAAGTAAAATTTCTATACCACATAATTATCAAAGATGTGATTCAAGTAAAAAAAGGCCAAAATGATGTGATTGCCTTATCCCACTACAATGAGGCACACTCAGTCAATTTTAGGACATGGAAGGTTTTACATAATTTTTATTAGGGACATTAATAAAATTTATTTTCCCCTAACTAGCCTACTAAAAAGTAAAATTATTTTTTATTTGATGATTCATACAGTATAGATTTTGAAAATATATATAAATTATAATCACAACCCCAATAATCTATCCAACAGACTAGAATTTTCCCTTTGTGATGTTATGTGTTGCCTCTAAAAAGACAGTAGGAACCATATTGTCCCAAAAAAATTGGAATATAAATGTGATATAATAAACTAATTTTACCCTATATAAAACCCATATAATTAATAAAAAATAGAAAGTTATTTTTTAAAAAATTTGTGTATATAGAGAAATTTTGATCTTACATGTTATAAAGTAAAATAAAAAGTTACTATAATCATGAAATGCTGAGATATTTGATTGAAAATGTTGATGAAAAACCAAGACTAGTGAGGTAGATATTACTACTATAAGAGTTTAACTTGGAAATCAAGGGAAAAATGTCAATGATAATATGGTTTCCAATCAAATGGGTTGATTTCCCCACACTATTGAGGTAGAACCACCAACTAAAGAAAATAAAGAATACTCATTACATAGTGGGAAATTATATAAAGCCACTAAAGTAACTTGGTTTTCTTATCTGGTCAATGTTTTAACCATATAAATGGTAAAAACATTCATTATCACACATCATACTTTTAAATTGAAATAGGATTAAAAGTACTATGTATGGGAATATCCATATTTATAGATGATTTGGAGTACACTAAGAAATAATTAGTGACCATGAAGCACACCAATACAATAAGAATGTATATTCCATAATAAAGAAATATGGATTTCACCATAAGACCTCAACTACATATCAATGATAATTAAATGATAAAGCAAAGGTGTCAAATTGAGAGATAAATAGGATTCTGGACAATTTTGTGCAATCCACCAGAAAAAGACTAGAATAAGAAGCTGTAAGATGAATTATGATCTTATAGAAATACCTATAAAACTACTTTATATATGTTTTATTATAGGATTTTTTTGGAAAAAAATCACTTTCTTATTGAGTTAAAACATAAGTCCTATTGTACTTTCATGAATGAGAATATAAAATTTAGGAATGTATGAGGAAAAAGGAAGTTGTGGAAGATAAATATTGAAGAACTAATATGGGAATATTAGGAGAATTAATTTCTATATAAGGAGAAGTCCAAATCTCTCCATAAAAATCATCCAAAAAAGAAACATCGATATTAGAGAAAAAGTTCTACTATTCTCATCAAGGATGAATCTTATTCTTAGTAAACTTCATTAAAAATTTATTGGTCCATAGCAAGTGACTAATACATTTTTATTCAGTATAGTTGAGAATAATGAAGGATATTCTATGTGTAGAAACCCTAACCCCATAATACTAGAGTTACAACCTACTACCATTACGTTGACATAAATACAAGTTTTAGATCCCAATAGAACAATCAATTTAGTAGTCTTGGTAAACTAGATACATACATGATTCTTTTATTACAAATTAAAACATAAACTAAAACCTAATTTTTTTAATATTAACTTTATTCCATCTAAAATATCTTTTCATATCTTTCTTTGTACTCTCTAGGGAATCTTGGGGAATGTAATCAAAATAAGGGTGATATCAAATGATCAGTAAGGGTTAAGTACAATTAAAGCTACCATGAATCAATATTTAATAATAAATATAGTAAGATAAATAATTGAATATACACATCATTTAAATTAATGGTTAAGTCATAATCAATATAGAAAGGAAAATAATACAAAACAAATTCCATTTAAATTACTATAAAATCAATAATAAATATATAAAGGTAAATAACTAAAAACACATAGTATTTTATCCATAAACCAAGAATGATATGAATCCATAGATTTTGTCACAGTAAAAATATAAGGGATAATAATAATTGAATCTGAATGAAGAAATGATTAATTATTAGACACCATGTTACCCAGGTACATGGAACCTTTATCATCAAGACCTTTCACAAGACAGTTTAAAACCAATGGGTGGAAACTCATTTAGCTAAGTCTAGCCATCTGATTCATCCCATGAGACTACCAACACATCGAGGGACTCGCTTTAAACCGTTCATAACCCATTCCATACTGTAACGATCTGAATTTTCATGAAGGTACAGATCCTTAGTTTTTCAATTTGAATATATTAAATTTCCCTAATAATGATGTTTCATTAAGACCAGGAGGTCATGGGAGAATCCAAGGCTAGTTTAGAGCATAGAACTCCAAAAAAGGGAAAACAAACTAGGTTGCATGATTTTTATAAAACTGTGTGACCTAAGGCACACGAACAAATTGCCATTTGCAAAAATGGGATAGATCCACTTATCATGGTCTACACACAGTTATCCAAATCATGTTCCTAACAATTTTGGGTTCCCTTACCTATATGAAACCATGCATGGTTGGCACATGGTTAGTCTAGTTGTACGACTAAACCATGTGTGGTGATATTTTGTGAAAAAATTACCATTTTTTCTAAACTTAAGTTATAAGCCTAATTTCCTTTTCCTTCTTCCTCTAGTGGAAAGACCAGTGGGTTATTCTCCATTTTAAGCTCAAGAACCCTCCAAATATAGGCTTTGAGCTAGAGCCTTCATCCAATGTCCAATATTAAATCTGTTAGAAGCATTGTATCCCTCAATGTATGCTCCCCTGTTCTCTCAACCCCTATTTCAGTTCATCTTGACATCCATTATGCTATTTGGATGTTGGCTCA
Organism: Viscum album; assembly: GCA_963277665.1. NCBI lineage: Eukaryota > Viridiplantae > Streptophyta > Magnoliopsida > Santalales > Viscaceae > Viscum > Viscum album. The sequence goes on from OY728132.1 coordinate 1,819,643,644, forward strand.
ACTTCCCTATTTTAAAGAAGTTGTAATATTTTTCATATCTCTTCCAACTTACTCCAAATATGTATAAAATAGTGAGTTATAAGTCTTCTATGGCCCTGAGGTAGGTGGTCACATTGTTTTCCCGTCGAGTTTTGTCATTTCATAAATATTTCCATCATCCTATATGTCTACCTTTACCGAGAATCTCTAATGTGTTGATTTATTCATGTATAATTGAGACTAGTTCCTTAATACATGTGAATTGGTACATTTTTAGTGGTTTATATATCACAATTACCTCTTAGGGTCACACCTTGGGTGTTTCATTAAAATTGGTTGCTTGCGATAGTTGGTCCAATTTTCTCGGAACTCAATTTAGATTTTGGATTGACTTCTAAATATAATGGCTCTTGAATATTGTGTGATTAATTGATTCCAGTACACCTTATAGGTGTTTACTTCTCTTAGAATTGGAATCTCCCAAATGGTCAATTGAGTTATTACCATAACACTATCCTCAGCCTTTGACCCTTGGGATTTATAAGCGGCGATGCCATGTTTTAAATGAGCTAATGATTTGGTTAGGGTGAATGGAATTTTTATAGGATGGATTAATTGAGATAGTGGAATCCTTTAAATTAAATGACCATGACACCTTTCCTTTGAAACTTGTGTCTTATAAATGGAATTTCCATGCTTAAGAAAATTGCATGAGTTGGAATATATAGGATGGCTCACACACGATGGTTTACTTTTCCATGAAATGAATTAAATGGTCTTCACATATATAGTATGGTTTAAACCATGCCTTTTACGAGGATTTATTTAATGACTTAGGTCAATTTTATTATTTTAAATGGAATTTAATATGTCTAATGACATGCATGATAGGTCCTTTCCACATGAATTGAATTGTATATGTGACCATGCCTTTGATAATGTGTTAATTTGAAATGCATAAGGAGTATTCCCTTATGCAACATGATATAAATGATTATGCTTCCACTATGTATATGGGATATATAAAAAGGAATGTATGGGTGGTAAATCCCCATGCTAGTTTAAATTTAAATTTTCTTATATAACAACAATGTACGATAGTATGGGTTTTGTAGAGCATGGAGACTCACAACCCCTTAAATCGGGTGTTGAACATGGAGACTCTCACTAGTGATATGATATGGAGGATGTGTTTTTGAGCACCATGTTCCATTTTAGAGAGTTTCCATGAAATGAACAATCACCATCCCGAGTGACGGTCATGATGCACCCACTCTATCGGGATGTAGGGAATTTACCTTATTGCATGAGATTATAGGCTCTTAGACCGTATATGGATGTCTGTGAGTCACGTCCTGGTCCAATCCAGCATTATTATTCTAGGTATACGGACATTAGGAATCGAGACGCACATGGTTCATATAGGTGGATGAAATATATATATATATATATAAGTGTACTACATATATATAACTACTATATATATATATATAGTGACAATTCAGACAGACTTTTTAGCCATGAGTTGAAGCAGGTAGACTCACCAGGTGTCCAGTAGGAACCTCAGTAAGATGGTTATTTATTACAACATTTATTTACTTATTTGATATTACCTACACACTATTTTAGTTACGAGATCTTCTTGGATTACACGTAGACATCGTTTATGGTGGTCTAATGAGATTTTATCCCACAACCTACTCAGGCCACCTTTGGTACCCAAGAAGATTATATTTTTGTGAGTATGGATAATGGTAAGAACCCTTTTACATGTTGATGATATGCTTACCTTTAGTAGGAGCGTATGAGTATAGGATCGATATTTAGCTCAAGATTTTCCAAGAATCTTTTTTTCTTTTTTGTACTTATTGTAGTTAGTGTATCTTCCTACCTCTTTGTTCCCATTTTTGTATTATATTATGTCATGTATCATGTATCAGACACTTCCATAGAGGCTTTTGGTTATTATATTCTATTGTTATGTTTATTCAGTATTGTGTTGTTATATGTTTATATTGTATCTATCTATTTTTTTATGTTTATTTTACTGTTTATTTTTTTTTTCATATATTGTACCACTCTGGCATGAGGGTATAGTCTCCCCACTGTACCACCTTCACACCATCACTACTAGTCATCATCCTCTATCATATATGGAGGTGTTATTGAGGCCATGTAACCCATCACCTCAGGGCATGGGTTAAATGGACCCCGAGTCAGGATATTACAAAGTGGTATCAGAGTGGTTACTTTCTTGAATTACTATTCGAAGACAATATATTGGAGATTGTGAATTCTTGAGACTTGTTCCTAAGTCGTCTTTTGGTGTCACGAACTCATGTTCGGCGTAAAGTCCAAGTTTCTTAGATTATGATTATTATTACTGATTATGCTATTTATTATAGATACAATTTCACCATTTGGTAATGCAAAAGACTTATGATGTTATTGATATTGATGTTATTGAAATTATAATTTCTTTACTATCTCCCAATGAAATGAGGGATCTACATTATATCATTCATCACTATAGAAACATTTTTTAATAGTACATGCATTATTTCCATTCCATATTTATATTCAACATGAATTTTCCCTTTAAATATTGGTGGCGCCATGAATATATATTGAATTTATCTGACATTATTTGCTGGGTTAGAAGAAAAATGATACTTAATGTGCCTAACTTAACTTAATAGTGTTTTCATGAATAAGTTAAAGTGGACACCTTAAGCAGTCAATTATGAAACATTGAGTTGTGGAACATCATTCACATTAGTTGGAACATGTTATGTTGTTAGTTTAATGGATGCCATGTTTTGATTTATATGGATTATGGGACCTTATGGATCAAAAAATGGAAAACCATATGATTCAACCATTTAAAAGAGATTTAAATGCTACATCAAGCATAAATTCAAATTGTATATGACTTCTAAAGTGAAAACATCCATATTATATATATTTATGTCTCAAATATATAGACATGGACCCATCCTTAGTTGTTGGTAGTGGGTGTTTATATATTCTTATGGCCTCTTATGGGTTGTTCTACCATTTAGTTCGAGATTTTGAAGTAGGTAGAGGGGCATGATTGTACTTGTAGGAAGGCATTAGTACCTATCCGAGTTTCTTGATTTAATCTTTTAAATTAGTTGGATATATTTTAAGGCATGTGTTTGGCATTGTAGTGTCATGATGCTATGATATCCTCCTATCTTACACCCTATAGGTGAGGTTGACCATACTCCTGAGGTGGAGGGCTATGAGATGCTAGTGATTCCTCCTATAGTGGAACCTATGGAACCACTTCCTATACTTGATATGGGTGATGATTCCTAGTTAAGAGTTGGTTTTATTCATATGCTTCAGAATATAAATGGTGTATCTCGACCTAACATGTGTCTGGAAGAGTTGACTCATGAGTTTTACCAATATCATCCTCCCACCTTCATGGGGGATGGTGGTACACATGTTGTAGAGTCTTAGCTCAAGGATATATTATATATATTCATGCATCCATAGAGGCCTCTAGATAGGAGGGTCAATATAGCTACGTATATTCTTCTAGACTCATATAAGATGTGATGGGTCTTCATCACCCAAGAAGAACGGCATAGAGACATGTTTGGGGTGGATTTTTATACCATCTTCTACAACTACCTCTTTCCATAGACTATAAGGGAAGATCAAGCTAGAGAATTCATGAATCTGTAGTAGGTGAGTATGTCAGTTATGAAATAATCATCCCATTTAACTAAGTTGCAATGTTTATCTCCATATCTAGATGTATTTGATCTTATGACCACCAGGTGATTTAAGGATGGACCAGTTTATGTTATCTAGTTACAGGTCAATGTGTACAGGCTGACAACCATTTTTGAAATTGTTAACCATGACATTATTATAAATATAAATATAAGAGAATATGATGGTGCATGTCAGGGTGGTTCAACACCTAGGTCTTCTAGTGGTTCTTCTTCTTGGAAAAATATGTGCTTTGAGACTTCTCGTAGAGGCAGTTGTAGTCTAGATCCTCATGAATTTCATATTTTTATATGTAACCAATATGGGAATCCAGGGTACATCAGGTCATAGTGCCCACAATATCCAGTTGAAGATAGAGGTTGTTGTTGGATGGGCCATCTACTTCATTTCTACAAGACTTTCCCTCCAGTGGCTACTGAGGAGGGATCTACACCTAATTCTCAATCACGTGTGGGACCACCAGGATCATGAAAGGTAGGAAGATGGAATACCATCGGCCGATCAAGTCAAGGTGGTAGTTGGGGAAGAGGAATTTAGACTTATGTTTCTTAGTTCTAGCAGAGTGGTTCTACTCAGGGTAGTCAGGTAGTGACTCAGGGTTGCAGTACATGATAGTTACATGTATTCCAGCATACGCTGGATGAGAAGATCGTTGCACCATATACTGTATGAGGTACTATTCTAGTATACTTCACATTAGTGTCTACTTTTTTTGATACAGGCATATATAACTCATTTATATCTAAGGAAATCACTATGATTCTAGGCCTTTATGTTGATCAATTTCAAGGCATTATTATTCAAGATACACCATTAGGTATTGGATCTGAGGATATTCCTTATTTTAGGGATTGTACCCTTGAGATAGGAGGATACCTTTTTATCTGGAATCTATATGTCCTTGAGATAACAAGCTTTGATGTAATCATCGTGATGGGCTGGTTAGTTCGCTATAGAGCTCATATTTGCTACTATCATCACAGGGTGTTGTTTACATCACTATAGGGAATTACATATGTGCATAAGAGTGAATGGAATGTTCAACCTACATGATCAAAACCTGAGAAGTGGAGGCTTGGTAGTGTGACAGATCAGATCACTGGTCTTTTCCTTGATGACCAGGGGTTACAACCCACTATCTTTCCTCCTGTAGTGGAGAATTATAGAGACATTTTTCATGATGACTTCTCTGGTCTACCATCGATGTGAGAGGTAGAGTTTACCATTGAACTCATGTTAGGAGTAGAACCAATGACCATTACTCCATATAATAAGGAATCTAAGGAGCTTCTATAGCTCGAGAAGTAGTTGGAGGATCTTGAGGTGAAATTATTTATACGCCCCAAAACTTTTGCTAGGGGTTCACCTGCCCCTTTCACCAAGAAGGTAGGCGATACTCTCAGGCTTTGTGTAGATTACCATCAATTGAATCAGATCACTATTAAGAACTAGTATCCACTACGTAGAATATAGGACCTCTTTGATCATATCTAGAGAGATAAAGCATTTTTTAAAGATAGATATGGAGTCGGGATATCATCAGGTTCATGTCAAGACTTCATACATACATCATGTAGCTTTAAAGAACAAATATAGTCTATACAAGAACTTTGTTATGTTTTTCAGACACACGAATACACCTGTAGTCTTCATGGATCTTAAGAATCAGGTTTTCTACCTGTATCTAGATTTATTTATGGTTGTATTTTTTGATTATATCTTAGTATATTAATTATATAGACACGACGATACAATCCATCTTGAGATCATGATGAAAATAATGAGAATCATCTCAATTATAATCTCATTTAATGCCACTTTTTGATTGATAAAGTCCAATTACTAGGTTATATTATCTCAGAGATAAAAATTTCAGTAGACCCATAGAAGGTGAGAGTTGTAGTTTCTTGGGAGGATCCCACGAAATTATTTTAGATTCAGAGTTTCTTGGGTATTGATGGATATTATAGACGCTTAATCTAGAATTTCTCACACTTTTTAATGAAACTTATAGTAGTAAAAAAGAATGGTGTAAAATTAATTTGGTTAGAAGCTAGTGAATAATCATTTCAAGAGCTGAAGGGTAGACTGACTTCAGTGTCGGTACTGATTATACTAGATCCAGGAAGGATCTATACTATATATTTTGAGGCCTGAATGGCCCAAAGGCCTTCTTTTTTATTGATTTTTGATAACCCTCATTTAAAGGGATGAGGTAGAACCCTTAAAAGGGTCGTAGGCTTAGATATTACATTGCCTATAGGTTTGTAGATATTACAGGACCCGTAGGTCTTATATAAATCATACTGACTGTGACAACTTGAAATTTCCCCTCCCCAATATCTGCATCGTGATCAGCTCTCTACCTTTTCATGGTGGCTCAGCTAGCATTCTTGTGCAGAGATGCACATGCCTGGTACCGATGGCAATTCCATACCCTCTCATTCTGCCAAATTTGTTAGCCCTGCTCTGGTGAATGTGCCTTACTCTTGAATCCTCCTATGGAGTTGGTTCCTTCTAGAATTTGTCTGTGTATCTATATATCAGGTGTCCTTGAAGGACTTGAGGTAGCATGAAGGCCTTGAGATGGCCCAAAATCCATACTGACCCGAAGTCTTGAGTGGTCCAAAGGCCTTAAGGACTCTAAGCACAAACTAGTGTCCCAAGGTGAATATTCTTGGCTGCTATAGAATAGAATAGTGTCTTCTACAGTAACTGCTACAATACTATTGTAGTGCCTAGAATTATGTCTCTACCTGATTTCAAACCTGGACCACATGGATACACTTATTGCTACCTCACTAGCTGGGTTGAGTCTCATGTGTTATATATTGTGATGCATCATGTATTGGTATTGGAGTTGTTTTGATATATGATGAGTGATTCATTTCATATGGTTCTCTTTAACAGAGACTTCACGAGCAGGATTACATGACGCATGACCTCCAGCTCACTATGATTGTTCATGCCTGACATAGTTGGAGATACAATTTTCTAGGAGATAATTTTGTGGTATTCACTAATCACAAAAGCCTCAAATACATCTTTGCACAATGGGGTCTAAACCTCTTACAGCGTATGTGGGTTGATTATTTGAAATCATTTTATTTCAAGCTTTCCTACACACCAGGAAAGGATTATTCAATAGTCAATGCTCTAATCCAGAATACTTAGACACAAGCGGTTTAGGAATTCAATGAGGAATGGAATATTATTCCCTTATTATCAAAGATGTATGTTGAGGTTCAAGAGTACCATGGTCATATTATCCACTTAGCCGTATTAGTGACTTTTTCTCTTTTAGAATGGGTATGGTCTAGAAAACTATTTGATCCTGAAGTAATTTTTATAAGGGAAAGTGTTTCATATGATGATACATCTTCAGGTTGGATCATGAATGGGTAAAATACCTTGTTCTTATGTGAATGTGTATGGGTTCTGGTTTACATCAAAGAGGTTATGATGTAGTAATTTCACGCCTCTGTATGTGCGATTCAACCTGGTGTCACCAAAATGTTTCGGGACATACGTATCCCATATTGGTGGCCAAGAATGAAATGAGAGATTGTCAGTTTCATTAATCAGTGTTACTCCTGTCAATAGGTGAAGGAAAAGCATCAGTTTTCAGTGGGGTTTTTACAGCCATTTTCCATTCCAGAGTGGAAATGGGATGGCTTTTTGATGGAATTCATGAATGGTCTATCCATATCACTTTGTTAAAATAATATAATGTAGGTTTTGATTGACCACCTAAAGAAGCTCGCACACTTCTTACCTATACGAAAGACATTCACAGTAGACTAGTTGGGAAGGTTGTATGCAAGAGAGGTGGTACGTCTTCATAGAGCTCCTCATTTTATCATTTCTTATAGAGATGCTTGTTTCACATCATAGTTTTGATAGGGGTGGGAAAATGGATTTGGTATGTAGGTGCTTCTGAGAATGGCCTATCACCCACAGAAAGATAGACATACGGAGTGTACTATCTAGGTGTAAGATCGCATTCTTCATGCCTGCATCCATGAATTTGGTGGTTTTTGGGAGAAACACATTAATCTAGTAATTTCTCTTATAAAAATAGCTTTCAGGATACCATCAAGATGGATCCTTATGAAAAATTATATGGTAGGCCTTTCTTCTCACCTATGTGCTGGCTAGAGGTAGCGGAATTAGATTTTCTTGGTCCTCATCCCAACCAGGAGACTACAGTTCTAGTCCAATTGATCAAAAAGTGTATGTTGGTGGCTTAGTCCACACAGTAGTCATATGCCAATAGATATCGAAGACCTCTTGAGTTTGAGATCAAAGACTAAGTTTTCTTGAAAGACTCACCAAGTTTGGGGCCAATCCATATTTGGAAGCAGGTTAAGCTCTCACCGAGGTTCATTGGACTCTTTGAGGTTGTGAAATGGTTCAGACCAGGGGCTTACCAGTTGGAAATTTTGTAGAGATATCTTTCCATGAATGATTTCTTTCATGTATATCAACTTCACTGATACAATCCAAACCCATCAGATGTATTTTATCCTAATGAGGTTGAATTGGATATAGATGCTTCCATTGAGGTATCTCATTCGTATAGTTGATTGGAGCATGCAGAAACTCTTAGGTAAGTCCATTCCTTTGGTGTAAGTTTTTTGGAAGCATGACTGAGTATTGGATGAGACATGGGAGTAAAAATTTGATATATGGTATCAGTGTTCAGAACTTGTTGCTGATAGTACCCCTTTACCCTCAGAAGGACAACTCGAGGATGAGTTTCTTTAAAAAGGGGAGATTGCAATAACCCGAATTTTTAAAAAGGCGTGATTTTTTTGTTTTTCCATTTCAATATTTTATATGGCTCTATCAATGATGTTTAATCAATCCAATGAGGCAATGAGATCATATGGGACTCATTCGGAGCACAGATCTCTAAGAAAGGGAAAACAGATTGGGTTGTACAGTTTGCCTAAAATCGTGCGACCCAGGGCGCACAGCCATGAGACCGATTACAGAAATGGGATAGATCCATTTATCATGTTCTTCACACGGTTATTCAAACCATGTTCTTAATCATGCAGGGTTCGTTTCCCTACAAAAAACCATGCTTGGTTGGTGCACAGTTTTTCAGACCATGCACCTAAATCGTGTGTAATGATATTTTGGGGAAAAAATACTATTTTCCCACAACTTATGTTATAAAAATAATTTCCTTTTCCTTGCTCCCCCACCAACCAAACTAGTGTTTTCTTCTTCCTCTTGAGATCAATAACCCTCCCAGTATAGGATTTGAGCTAAAGCCTCCTCCTAGTGTCTAATATTTAATTTTTCAGAAGGGTTGGATCCCTCAAGGTATGCTCCCCTTGTCTGTCAATTCCTATTTAATTTCATCTTTCCATCGATTGCGCTATTTTGATATAGGATCATTTTCACTATTTTTATGGAATTGTAATGTTACTCGGATCTCTTCCAACCTAATCTAAATCTGAGGCTAATACTAAGCTACCATTCTTCTATGACCTTGAGGTATGTGGTTATGTTTTTTCCCATCAATATTCTTCATTTCATACTATTTCTGTCATTCCATTTGTTGTCCTTTGTCGAACATCTCTAGTGTATTGATTTCTTCATGTCTAATTGACCTAGGTTCCTTGATACATGCGAATTAGACCTTGTTTAGTGGTTTAGAAATCACACATACCGCATATGTCCATCCCTTGGGTGTTCCATTGAAATTGGTCACTTTGGACAAATGGTCCAATTTTCCTAGGACTCAATTTATATTTTGGATTGACTTTTAAATTTAATGGCACTTGAAACTTGTGAAATTCGTTGATTCCACGACACCTAATAGGTGTTTTTATCTCGGTTTTGGGTGTAGCGGAAGCACTGGAGGGCCTATGCCCAACTTTAATGTTTTCCATATTCAATAAATAATTCGGGATCTATGCGATGACGAACACTATGATCCAAAAAATAGAATCAAAGAAATAATAAAAAGGAATATAAAAATGAAACAAAGATATAGGATCAACATATATAGTCTATAATTAATTAAATTAAACAAGAATTATCACCATTGTTTATTCTTTCTTTATTGATGCGTCTTACCACAGATCTGTAGTGAGTATTCATTGTGTTGTAGAGACCAAGTGTATATATCTTCTAGTTGTGATCCACACATGCTCCATGAATCTTTCTATGTCACTGAAGGATTCTCCGAGTGAAATCATGAAATATCCTTTCACTTGTATCATCCACCTTTAATCACCTTAAAAACATTTCCAAAGCATTCTCCTTGATCTGGTGGAGGAAGATCTCTCTCATTATTGGGAGAATTCTTAGAGAGAGAAAAACTCTCTAGGATTGAGATATTTTATCCATATTTTGTGCACAACACAATTGGAATCAATTAGCTTGACCTTTTTTAATAATATAATAATATAACCAGGTATTTATTTCACGAGGGTGATAATAAAATAAAGGAACTTGTGCATATTATTTTATTATTTCCCTAGTGAATTAAATGCTTGGTTATATTATTTTATTATTAGCCAAGGTCAATCTTAGAAACTCCCATTGTGTTATGCACAACATTTGAAGAAAACCTCTCAATCCTAGAGAGTTCTTTCCTCTCCAAGAATGCTCGCAATAATAAGGGAGACCCTCCTCCACATAGTAATATTAATGGATATTATGAGTTGCGTACTTTGATGTATTGATGAAAATTGTGATGACATATTTTGGTGGCGAGGTAGGATACATTGGGTGCATCATGAGTAATATTTCATTAATGAATAATGAGAGAAAGGATTTATCCCTTCTGATCACTAATGGAAGTTAACATATCAGGCCCTTTGATATAATTTTAATCATAAAGTACATTGAAGTTGGTTATAGAGAACCAACTCCAACATATTCCTCTTAGAATTGGAATTTCCCAAATGGGAAATTGAGTTATTTCCAATAAAATTTCCTCAACCTTTGACCCTTGGGATTTATAAGTGTTTCTTCTATGTTTTAAATGAGATAATGATTTGGTAAGGTTTAATGGATTATTTTAGGATATATTAAATTAGATAGTGGAATTCTTTAAATGAAATGACCATGACACCTTTACTTTGTCACTTGTGCCTTATAAATGTATTTCCCATGCTTAGGAAAATTTATGAGTTGGTATATATAGGATGGATCACACTTGATGGTTTTCTTTTCCTTGAAATGAATTAAATGGTATTAACATATATAGGATGGTTTAAACCGTACCTTTTTATTATGATTTATTAAATTCCTTATGTCAATTGTAATGTTTTAAATTTAATTGGATATGTCTAATGACATGCATAAGAGGTCCTTGCCTCAGGAATTGAATTGTATATGTGGCCACGGATTTGATAATGTGTTGATCTGAAATTAATAATTTGTCTTTCCTTATGTAATATGTGATAAATGATTATGCCTCTACTATGTATATAGGCTATATAAAAGGAATGGATGGGTGGTAAATCCTCATTCCAGTTAAAATTTAAAAATGAATTTATAGAGGTTGTGTATGATGGTATGGGTTTTGTAGAGCATGGAGACTCACACTCCCTTACATCAGGTGTTGATCATGGTGACTCTCACCAGTTATACGATATGAGTAATGGGATTTTGAGTGCCACGTTCCTTTTTAGAGTGTTTCCATGGAATGCTCACTCTCTATCCCAAGTGGTAGGCATGATGTTCCCCACTCTATTAGGATATTGGGAATGTACCCTATAACACGAGCATATAGGCTCGTAGACTAGATATGGATATCTGTGAGTTGCATCCTGGTCTAATCCAGCACTAGTATTCCATTTATATGACCATTAGGCATTGACATTCACTTGGTTTATATAGGTAGATGAAATATATATATATATATACATATATATACATATAAGTGTACTATATATATATTAAAACTACATATATATAGTTATAGTTTAGATAGACGTTCTAGCCATGAGCTAAAGCAGGTAGACTCACTAGGTGTACATTAGGAACCTGAGTGAGATGGTTATTTATTACAACATTGATTTACTTATTTTATGCTACCTATAATTTGTTTTAGTTACAATCACAGCATGGATTACACGTAGACACCATTTGTGGTGGAATAATGAGATTTTATCTCACACCCTACTTAGACTACCTTTAGTACCCAAGAAGATTATATTACTGCATGTACGGATAAGGAAAAGCACCCTTTTATAGTTTATGATATTCTTTTCTTTATTATGAGAATAAGAGAAAAGGATCGGGCTTTATCTCAAGATCATGGACCAAATTTAGTTATTTTTGTACTATTTTTAGTTAATGTATCATCATTCCCCATTGTTCCCCTTTTTGTATTACAGCATGTCATGCATCAAGTGTCAAAGACTACCATAGAAGCTTTTGGTTATTATATTAAACATTTATTTTTATTCAGTCTTCCACAGTTATTTATTTTTATTATATATGTTTGTTTTTTAATCTTCTACTACTATTTACTTTTGCTTGTATCTATTTTTGATAATATGAAAAAGAGAGTATATTCTCCCCATTATACCACCTTAATACCCTCGCAACTAGTCAGAAGCCTCTCACATACTGAGAGGGGAACTTGAGTCTATGTGACCCACCATCTCGTGGCATGGTTTAGGTGGACCCTAGGCTGGGACATTACACATACAAGTCCAAATCATTCCTCATATATCGAATAATCAATCTAATTCATAAATAATTTTCCTTATAAAATATCTAAATTGAGTAAAGAATATGGATTTATCAATATTTCCCCAGTAAATCAATAAGCTTAAAATTAAATACCATATGTAAAAATGGTGTTCTATTTTGGAAATAATCATATCCATGATAAATAATGTGGATATTTAGGATAAATTTAATATTAAATGGATATCGTAAAGTGAATAAATGAAGGGGAAGTTAATGACTACAAAAATGCTTCAAGGAATTGAATGTCAATACTATCCTTGGTCAAAATAATCATAACCTATCTATAGGAATAATAAGGATGGTATCAATACAATTAATATCTATTATATTAAGAATAAGGGTTGTTTTCATTAATGAAATAAAAAAGATATTTAAAAATCATTCTTGAGGAAAATATCCTATTTATTTAAAAAAAAATTGGAAATAATTTTCATCGAAAATCACATTAAAAATATTTTTATTTAAAAATATCCTCATAAACTTTCAATATAAGATTCAAATAAATGAAATCTTGTAATTTCGTATATGTCATATAAGGTAAAATAAAATTCATTTTGCAATGTAAAAAGGTTAGAAAAGTGTATTATTCAGAAAGGAAAAAAGAAGATTATTTTCAATAAATTAGGTAAAAGGTCAAAATGGGTAATAATGACTTTAGTAAATCATTTTTTGAAGGGTAAAAAAATTTTGAAAACATTTTTTGAGATCATTTTTGGAAAAAAAACAAGTTTCTGACTGAAGAGAGAAATGAAGTCAAATTTTCTTTAAAACATTTTCTAATACATTTTATGTACCAAAGAGTGGAAGAATTGTAATATTACTTAAAGATAATCATGGATAACCAAATAAGAATAAAATTAAATGTTTTATTAAACAATGATAAAATAATTTTCTTTTAATTGAAATCTAAGTCTAAACAATACTTAATAGAAAGATTTTGTGAAGTAAACCCTTGAAATGATAATAACATTGACGTGAGAAACATTACAATGAATCCGATATGGGTGTAAAATGTAAATCCACATAAAATAATTGGAAATAAAAAAAGATAGTCCAAATTCATTACACTCATAGTCTTATAATATTAACAAAACTGAGGAAGTAATATAACCCAATGAAAGCAAAGAGTTATGAAATTATTTACCACTTGGTAACTCTTAATTCAAATCCCGTAGATGAAATAATTAAATTAGATACTTAAAATACCATGAATAATGAATCATTCATGATATTACATATCAAATGGGCAGTATATACACCATATAAAAGAAACAATGTTCATAATAATACAATGCACCTCAATGAAATGAAATTGAGAAGAAATCTACTACTGTGCACTTTCCTTTTCATTGTACTTTCTCTAAACTACTATATAGTGATTTTAAACATGTTATTAAAATGTAAATGAACCATACTAATATTTATAATATCAATATGATACTTTTATAACATCTTATCACCAATTTGTTAATAAGTTTTCATTATTTTGATTGTTTCGGGTGTTAATTGCCTTGTTTTCGAGTATGTTTTAAATTTTTATTTTGGTTCTTATATATTTCATCATTATTTAATATCATAAAGAATTTAAAACATTATTTTAATATAATATATATTCATTATATATTTATTTAGATTAATCCATAAAATTTATTGATAGAAAATGAAATATATCGTTTATAGAGACGGTAGGGCGTATGTGCGTATGAACATTATTTCCATATTCTTATCATATTGAAATAAAGAAAAGTAAATTATATATATATATATTATCATTTAAGTATAATTTATATGTGATATATATCCCATATATTTATTAAAACCATCCTCAATATATTCCATGTAATGCATGAACGAATCGCATCGCTTTACGAGGCGATATTACATCGTACACACGAACGACATTATCGCATTCCCTCAAAATGGAAAGAATGAAGTTATGTGTTATGTAATAATTAAATAAGAATAAATAAATTATAAATATAATAAATATAATATATAAATAGTATTCTCATCATTATTCCTAACCTTTATTGGTGGTAATGGAAGAACAAACGGCATCGATTCGTGAGGTGATAGTCAGTCGTACAAACAAATGATGATTTTGTAACCAATTTGATGGATGTGTGTGAATTTGTAGGCCATGACATTAAAATAAAAACATATAATTATATTTATGATGTTTATGTTATTATATGATCATGTAATAATCATAATTTGAGGAGTTGGAGAATGAAATAAAGTGAAAACACTTTTATGATAACATTACCTATCCTTCGGGTATTTTCAATAGGTTTTCACTAAGTCCTTCTTAAGTTGGATATGTGCCTATGATAATGCTTCTAGGATTATGGTAGGAATTTTGAGAGGTAATTTTTTTATGTATTGAATGATACAAATTGCATGATTAGTGTCAAGAGTGGTGGATAGCGGGGATGCCTTTTATTAAAGGGGTGAGTGGAAAACTTGTAAATTTTTTAAAGATTGAATTGCACCCATGTTTTTATCCATGTAGATTGGATAAAATAATTCATTGAGATAGATAATATAAGGTATAAGGTAAAAATATTTCCATAAAATGGGTTTTGTATAAGTTTCAAGGTCATTTGGACCCTTAAGTTTTAAGTTTAGTCTCTTAGTAAACTCGTTTTTCTTTTAATTGTTGTAATTAAATTTAACTACCTTCACTAATTATTTTTTAAAAAAATTAAGTTGTAAATATTAGACATTATAAATTATTTTTATTTCAAATATTGGATCCATTTTTCCAAATTCAAACCACATTAGTGGATAAAATTAATTTAAAATTAATCTCACAGATATAATGAGAAAGTGTGCTTTAGAAGTAAAAATGATCAAATGTTTATAATGTTTTTATACCCAATTTCAATATAAAGTTGATTCAAATGAACTAAATTGGATTAATAAATTTATAATATAAATTTTTTTACTTTAAAACAAATTCAAAATGTAACTTAACATTATAATTTTTTTAGATGAAAAATATGTTTTCAATTAAAATTAAATATTTTTCACTATTCAGAAAGAAAATAAAGTTCTCAGAAAAATACCAAAAAAACTAACCATAATCTCATTTTTAATTCATATATCAAAAATTATTTTTATTTTTTCAAATAAAATTAACCAAAGTGTTTAAATGTAGTTTTAAAACAAGTGTTCCATTAAAAGGAGGGAAAATGTATTTAAAAAATACATCTTTTTTTCATAATGAAAAAGTGGATAAAAATTTCATTAATAAGTTATTTTGAAAAGGATAAAAATTTGATTTTTTAAAAAAAAATGGTTTTCGAAGAAAACATATTCTTCACCGAAGATAGAAATGAAGTTGGATTTTATTAAAAAAAATTTCTAAATAATTTTAAGTACCAACGAGTGGAAAAATTATAATATTACTTGAAAATATTATGAATTATGATAGGAGACTAAAATATATATAGTTATAGAAGTAAATATAAAATAATTCCCCCACGGGATACTTAAACATAAAACATCTCGAATAATGATGAGATTGTGAATTAAACTCTTATGACTTTGGTATATTTTGTATCATAGGACTCATGAAATAAATAAATTAAATTGAAACATTAAATATCATGATGATAAATTAATTCATGACATATCTTACAAAACTTAAGTATATACACTACACAAAATAAATACGTGGTGAATATGGAGTTTGTCTCAGGGAAGTAAAAGTGAGACGAGAAACCCTTAATCACACTTCCTTTTGGAGGAACATTCTTTAAAATCATATATAGTGTTCTTAAACCTATTATTAACTTATTATATAACCATATTAATATTTATAAAATCATATATTATCCTTTTATAAAATCATATTACACATTCATTAATAACCTTTCATTATTTTCATTGTTTCGAGTGTTAATCACCTTATAAACTCTTTCAGGTTTCTTCAGAAAAGATCTGATTGTTTTGTTTATTGTATAGTTATATAATCAGCATAATAATAACCATGACACAATTAAAATATTTTTAAATCAATTTTACATTTATAACCAATCATTAATGATTGTTATGAAAATAAAGTATGTTATGATCGTGGTGACAGTAGTCCATACGTACGTATGAATCACATTTTCATTTTTCAATGATTATTACAAAATTGAGGTAAGTAGTATTTTACCTTTAAAAAATTATAATAAAATCATATATATCATATTATATACTTATATATATCATTCATGTGATATGGATACGAAAATAGAGTCACATAGCTTCATGAAGGTGGTAGTCTATACGTACATGAATGATGTTATCATCTTTACGTGAGTGAAAAGGAAAGAAAGCAAATGATGTATATTATTTTTTCAGAATGATAAATATGTCATGAATATCATAATTATTTTATTTATATCACATATAATTATTAAATTTATCTTTATCACCTTCCATGTGAATCCTTATTGAAAGGTGAATCACATTGCTTCATGAGGCTGCAGTTCATCGCACACACGAGTGATGTTATCGTGTCTTCTATGGAATGGAAGGTAAAAATATTTATTTTATATAGTGACTAAAAGGGTCTAAATATGTTATAAATATCATATAAATAATTTATATCCATCATAATATCTATCCTTCAGAGGTGAAAATAGAAAAATAGATGACATCAGTTTGCGTGGTGTTAGTTTGTCTTACACCGAAATGATAATTTTGTAACCCATTTGATGGAATTGGAGATGATTTATGGTCATTAATTACTATAAAAAATCATTTTATATATAATATACTTATTTTTTGATACCATGATGTTATAATAAAAATTGGATGTGGATAAATAATAAAAATAAAGAAGCTAGGTGAGGAACATTACGTCTTCTTTGGGTATCCTCATTGCATTTGCACTAAACCCTTTCTAGGTTGTCATTATGAGCCATATAGGAATTATATAATTATTTAATGTAATTTTTTAAGTAATTTAGGTAGGTAATTTATAAACCCATTAGGTTTTAATGTATGAATAATGTACTATAGAAGGTGCCATTTATAAGTGGGGTGAGTGGCACACGTGTAATTTTTTGAAAGAGTGAATTCCACCCATGTTTGTTTCATGTCATAGGGACACAATAATAGTACATTATAGATAATGGAATGTATATGGTCTAAATATGTCTATAAAATGGTCTTTGTAAACGTTTTGGGTCATTTTTATGGATTATACTCTAAGTTGAACCACTAAGTAAACTCGTTTTTAACTTAATTGTTACAATTAATTTTAACTATTTTAACTAATCATTATGTTAAAAAATTATTTTATACATTATTCCATATATTTAATACATTTTCACAATTCAATTCACACAATTTAAAGATTTTAATTTAAAATTAATCTCATAGACGTGATAAGAAAGCGATTTTTTAAAGTAAAAAAGTTCAAAAGTTTACAATGGTTTTGTATAAAAACTCCAAATAAAAATTATTACAATGAACTAAATTAGATTAATTTATATAAAATAGAACTAATTTTACTTTAAAAATAATTGAAAACATTATTTATCAATATAAATTATTTAAAAGAAAAGGCAGTTTTCAATTAAAAGTCAGTATTTTCACTATTCATTGTAAATTAATTTTTTTAGAAAAATCATAAAAATTCACCCTAAGATAATTTAAATATTATTATTTAATAAATTAAAATTATTTATATAAATTTTCAAAAAAATAGTAAAAATTAATTATAAATTTTGTGCCCAAAACTATACTAATCCATCTTTTATAAAATAGACTTTTTCAGAAAACATTTATTTTTTAAAAATTTATTATTATTTTATTTATAGTAAATAGATAAAAAATAAAAATGTCTGAACTATATATTTAAATAATTTATTTAATCCCATTCTTACACTCTATTCCAATGGTTAGGAGATAACTATCATGTTAAATAACAATATTAATAGTATATTGTTGTTCTATTAAACTCAGTCTTGCGTGTAACGAAAGCTATCAAAGAAACTCATTATTGTGTGCATTTCAAGATAACTCATCACTGCAAGTAAAATATGATATTGAATAAAATTTTATTCTTTTATAATTTTCATGGTGTTAAAATTATGTAGTGGCATCCAATAAAGGATATTATATATGTTTGTTTATTCAAGTTCTTGATGGAATTGAGGATATTTATTATGAGGGCATCAGAGGTGTGGGTATAACTTTTTTTGTAAATAGTATGATATATATATATATATATATTATAATTAAATTATTATTTTAATCACCTCTATTTATGATTCATGGGAAACCACTGGTGTCTAGGAGGTGAGTCTAGGTATACATGTTTTAGTAGTTTAGAATCGTGCTATGACTAGTCTCACTATGACATATTGTATTCTATTTATGTGATTTTTCTCTTGGTTAGGATAGTGAGGGTATTGCTAGGCATTATTATAGGTTATTTATATAAGTTTATTGTCTTGTTTAGTGGTTGTATAACTTTTTACTTGATTATCCCTGTAGCTCCTAGGTTCCAATGATAACTATTTTTCGTATATTATATTTTAAAATCCCTGATAAATATGTTTTCAAAATGGTATTTTATACTATGTTTTTATTTTATCCTTTTTTAAATGAACCCCTTATTTTTCATGCCACTTTTCCTCAAAAATTTTATAGTAAGCCTTTATAAAATGGTGTTTGATTTGAACCAAAAAAGAAAAAGTTTTGAAAGATTTAAACATGTTATTTTTTTAGAAATGAATTGAAAAAACTAATTTCTATATCAATTTTAAAACTTCCATTAAATGGTTTTACTTTTAAATAATATTCATGGATTGGTGTGTGGTTTCATACTAAGTTTTATAGATCGTTCCTATCAACATTATAGTTTCTGAAGAGTTTTGTTTGATGATATTTTCCTTTCAATTTGGGCATAGATGGTGTCTAGTGAATTTATTTCAATCAAAACATAGAGACAATGGTTTCTTATTTGGTTCGTTGTTTTGTTTTGATATCATTAATGTATCAACCTATATGGATTTTCTGCTATGAAATATGTAGATTGTATCATCTTAGTTATTCTATTTCAGTTTTTTTTTGTTTTTTTATTGATTATTTTTATGCTTTTTATTTACTTCGTTATATTGTTTGGGGTTTCTCTTATTTTTTGACTAATCGTTTTTACGACATGGTTCTATAATGTATGGAATGGTCATGTTTGAAATATAGTTGGATTCCCTTGATATTTATTTTTCCATTTTGTGAAATGATTTACAATGTTCTTTATTTGATGGCCTCAGTGATTTTCTTCATCCTGATGGGATCAATAATGCATCTTGGTCCTTTTTGTTAGTCGGCTTGGGTTCCTAGTCCATGGAATACCTAGGTTTGTTGATGAAAAATGGGTAGTAGTGGGAGATAACCAACTATGGTATCAACCCTAGATTCTATGTCAAAATAGGATTAGATGATTTGTATAGTATAACTCTAATCCATTCTAAAAATATCTTGTTTGAATTTAGTGAAGATATTGATGACCCCATCCCACCAAATGTACCCCTCCTAGGCTGATAGTAATGAAAGGGAGATAACGACCCATGAAGCCTACCTCTAATAGTCCATGAGTTAACGACTAACACTGAGGGTATATAAATCACACACATGGGATGGATTTCCATCAATATATATTTAATGAATAAGAGACAATATTTAAAACTAATAACCAATTCCTTACGTAAATAAAGAAGAAATCCAAATAAATAATGTGATATCATACATAACTCGAAAAACTAAAAAGAAATTACTGAAAGATACCAAAAAAATCCTAACAATGAACACAAAGCTCCAATATCTCCTGAATAACTCTATAATCTAATAAGACCCTTATCAATCACTAACCACATCTTATAGACCTGAGAAATAGTTTATATATATAGGTTGATCAGAACATGTTTACTTAGTAGGATCCTTCCTAAAACCTATCTTGAAAATATGAAATGATCATACTAAATCCTAGTAAAAAAAGGATCAAAATCATCACCTAATCTAATAAAATTATCTCCCATCCTATCTATGATTCATTAAAAAGGTAATACATTAATGTAAATCATTCTATATCAACGGTATATATGTAAATAAAGATACCCCACTTCAATTTCCCTAATAATTTGTCATTTTCAAGCCCCAACACCTCATTTATTATTCATATCACTTACATAATTCATCCTACATCTTGTTTAATCATGTCATACCCACTATAAGTAATGTGCATCCCCACACCTCATCTTCATCATTTAATCTTTTACCAAGTGTATGTCCGGAAGACACTATATCCCATTTAAATTCATTATACCTCAGGCCATCACAACCCAAGGATGTACACCTATGGTAATCCATAATAACCACAACTAGATATAATTACGTGAAATAACCTCATGTTGTTACATCCCACAAATAAATGTGTAGTAAAACTGAGAGGCATTATATTCTAAGTAGGAACACATCATACACTATAATCCATTATAGCCTAGGATATTCCTACACATAAAATACAACCAAATAGAGAGAAAGGGAGGGAGATAAATATTCAATCCTTTCCCTTTCCACCTTGAATATTGGATAATATACCCCCAAAATATTTGGGTGTTAGTTATCCTTCTGGCATTGGTGGTGAAGCGTATGAATCTAGAAAAATATAAAATATATCACACAAACTACACTGAGGTAAATTACATAGATTTTGATTCATCTTCCACAATCCTCATAGAATACACCCTACTACCACCACTAAGGTTTAGATCTCAAATATTCATACAAGAATAAAATTTCAATAATATTAATTAAACATTAATTAATATTTTTCTGTATCCACTTCCAAGATTAATACTTAAACCTTCCATGCTATGTGCTTTCAATAAAAAATATTACCACTTATCTTAACAAGTTTTTCATTATCATTTACAAACACCAAGTTACATCCCCATTATTTTATTAAATCATTTATCATATCATTATTTTCCGAGTAATCTAGGTCTCATCCTAAGATACCACATTAAAGATGCGCTTGTTGGGCATAGATTCAAACTTCACCAAATAGTTGGGAACCAAACATATAACATCTGAAAAACCATCCATTTAAAAACATATATATATATATATATATATATATATCAATGATAAATCCCATTTTTAAAATCATATAAACCATCTTGGTGTAATAATAAAAACCATTAAACATAATATAATCCATCTTGTTTTCATTGACTTCAACCATAATTATATCCCCAAGCTCCTAGCCTATTTCTCATTAAGATTCTCAACTATTATTGGTTTATAGTAAAAAACATGACAAATCTGTAATATCATAGAGAATTTACAAATGATAGAAAATGTGTTTTTAGAACAAAATTTCAAGGGGAAATTTAGGCTATATAACTAAGGAATTATATCCTTTAATAAACAAATATTAGCTCACCCAACTCCAAATAATTTTCTTCTTCAAATAAAGATTTTAATCCATTTCATGAATTAATCAGTTTGTAATTCATAGGTTTTCATCATCAAGAAACCTATATGTATTAGCTAAAAATAGATGGGAATCAACATAAATATGTTTTGATAATTATTTCCACGTTCAAATAGTTTAAATAAAAAGAGTAATAAATTATCATTCCTCTTACAATATTCATATAATATTACTTACTTTACATTTTTTATATGTTTTGAGAAATTAAACCATGATAAAAAAATAGTCAAGAAGATAAAGAAATATCTATTAAATATCTATATTCAACATTAAGAATATTATAAATATCCATGCGATCATAAAACCACATCCATTTTATTAATCTATATATCATGAAATATTAATTATCTATTACAAGAAATAATTGTCTTCTTTAAAATATCTAATATCTGGAATTCTAAAATAATTATTTTAAAAAATAAAACAATAGGAAATACTGTAGAATATGATATACCCATCATTCTTCTAATTTTACATACTATGAATTTATATCAATTATTTTTCATGTAATTATTCTTTTTCACTTTCTTATATAATTTTTAGAATAATAATGAAATTTCAATAATCCTAAACGACAATAGATTTATTATACTTCTAACTTTATAAATTTCTAGATTGTTCAATAATTATTATTCATGGTATTAATAGACTATTTTATTTCATAAATTTAATCTCATAAATCCAAAAAAAAGAAAATAAATCATTATTAAATCAGACATTGAACAAATTAAAAGGAAAGAATTGAATCCCATACCTAGACAGAAGTCCATGTCACACTGTACCAAGAACAAAGAAGTGAGGGGGTTTTTTATTGGTTTGAAACTCATAAGAATAAATAAAACAATTTTAAAAGGATGGAAATAATCCAAGATTTAATGCAGGATCATAAATACTTAAGAGAAAGAAACCAAAAAACTGGGAAAATAAATCCCCATTTTAGAATGATATACATGATTCTCTCAATTTTTTTAAAAAAACATAGCCAAACATTTATTTTGATTCACCTTTAATATATTTTAAATTTATTTCCCATTCCATGAGTCATTTAAATATCTAAACATTAAATAATTAGAAGATATAATCCATTTTACTCATATCGAGATTTAAAACACAAAATTTAAATTTTTATTTCAATTTATTTTCATAATTTTTCTTAAAATGTAGTTTTATGTCATTATAGAAAAATTTGGAACTTTTCTACCCAAACTAATTAACTATCCATAAAGATATACCATGTTAAGTGATCACTTGGATCGACTATGTAAAATAGAAAATCCATCTCATAGACTAAGCGCACAATCAAAAAATCAACTGTGATGATCTACAACATGAAGCATACAATCAACAGTATGAACCAAATATCGATCACATAGATTGAACATAACACATGAACCCAACACATAAAAAACTATATACTATACTAATCAACTATATGGATTGACCAAACTAATAACCAAGAAACCATGTCGATCAACCATATAGATTGTTCACATTGTCATTACCCATCCCCTGAGGCTTGCGTCCGGACTACCCCAAGCCCGCCTCCCAAAGGTCGGGGGCTGGAGACTAGCAATGAAGGAATTATCCCATGAGTGAGGAATTTTCTTTTGTACTTGTACACATGCACACGCACACAACCACATCCCAAATAGCTAGAAAGGAAAACATACATGCCACTAAATAACCACTGAGAAAAGGTACTAGTTGTAAGAAAAATGGGCCAGACTAAAAACCCAAAAAAAGACAAATTGAAAACAAGAAAGTACAAAATATATCTGTAAGAAATATGCAGAAGACCTCACCTGAAGGGTAGGTAAGGAGAGGCTATGAGAAGTTGTGGAAGTACGTCTTGCCTGTTGTATCTCACTGGGCACTGCCTGGTCCCAGGCCACAGAGGTCTCTGTCAATGTGTCAATTGTATACACCAGGAACAACATGTGCAGGCGAAGCCCATGTAGGGGTGAGTATCAAAATACTCAGTAGGGATCAGAAAACACAAGGGAAATTACACAAAGGAAAGTACCCATAAGGTATTATCAGCTCATACAGGTATAATCGAAAGTATAGAAAGCAAGACTATCAGTCATAACACTGAGCTCCTTAGACTATTGAGATATGAATCACTGATGGGTATCATGGGTATACTAGGTCACACAGAGTCTCTCCCCACCATGGGTCTGCCGTGTCACACAAAGTTTTTCCCCCTTAGGCTATCATACTGAGGTACTCATCCCAAATTTTTATTGTCGGTCTATCGGGTCACACAGAGCTGCTCCCCATCATTGTCCTTCCAGGTCACACAGAGTCGCTTCCCACATAGGCCATCGTAATTGATCCACACATGGTCACTTGTAGCTGATCCACATAGGTTTTCTTGTCAGCACTCTTCAATTCTCATCCAGCCACATGATTCCTGTACGTAGTGCACTTGATTCAGGGAGAATACACTCCTCAATCCATTAATATTATTTCAACTTCTATGAAAGTCTCCTTAGAGTACTCCAAAATAACCTCCTCATCATGATGGTTCCAATGCCTCAAGTGGCATGTCAATCAAACGACAAGTCTGAAATATATTGGGGTTTTAGTAAACAGAGGTCGGCTATGTCTGGGCCCAGTTCGACCAGGTCAGACTGGCCCGACCGTCCTGGCCCGATGGCCCTGCATTCTCAGGCCCGGTTGAACTAACCTTAACCTACCCGGTTTCGGTTTGGGATGACCCGATCCTGTTTGGCTAGTGGGCCAAGCCCATTGGTCCTTGATGGACCCAGACCGGTTCGGTCATGGGTCTAGCCTACCGGGTCACCCAGAAACTCAGTTCCATCCGGCCTGACATGCAATAGGTAGGCCGGTTCTCTCCCACCTCATGACACCCAGTATCCCATTTTTATCCCATCAGACTGGCCCATAAAAGCTAGTCGGCTTACCCCATCCCGGGTCGGTCTCCTCCAGCTCAGACGCCACCAAGAATCCAGTTCAGTGCCATGCGCCCAGCTAAGCCAGTCATTCCATGGTCCCATATGCAGTCCCCTCTAGACTATAAGCCAGCGGGTTTCTACAACCCACATGGTGTGGGCCACCCACCAACGCATCCAGGTGGTCATGTCCTTGTCCTCCAGCCACTGAACAGTTTCTTGTGGCTCCTACCGCCCCGCCTCAGCCCAACCCTACCATGGCTACCACCTCAGTGGTCCTCCACCCACCTGGGACCGCCTTTACGGGCAACTGTCGTCGTTGGTACCTTCCACATACCATCAGGTCCACTCCAGTGGTCCGTTCGACGAACTGTCAGTGACTCTTGGTTTCTTGGGTCGTTGTCTTTCTTGCTATGGCCATGATGTAAATTTTCCATTAAATCGGATGTCCAGTCAATAAAATCACAAGAATTCCCAAAGATGGAGAAATTAGGGCCTTGTTTCTGTTGGCACGATTCCTCCGCGTTGGATATTTTGAAACATGGGAAGAGAAAAATTTAGTTCCTATCAACAAAAATAAATTATCCCAACACAAAAACCTGATACAATAAATCATCCAACAAGATTAATAACCTGATGATCAACCTGTTTGTGGGTTGGATCACATCTGTTGGTTTTAGAAAGAAGAACAATCAATTAAAACAAAAAATATACCCTACCTAGAGAAGGTTCAATTGGAGGGAATATTGTTACTGATGGCGATCCATCCATGGGGGTTGGAATTAGTCGCTCTCTAGTCCCATACCCATTCTTTAAGGGCATTGTTGTTACTAGGAAATTTTCAGCATTTGTCATTGGAAAGGATTCGTAATCGTTGATTAGTCAGAGTAATTCCTAGGTTTCCCTCTGTTTCTCTAATGCATTATTCTATTAAAAGAGAAACGCATTGCATTGTTTCTATTATGTAGTTTTGTTGTGTAATTATGAAATTTTTTTTATGAAACAACATTTATTTTAGGCTTCAAATTTATGATTCGTTATAATGCACATTTACAAGCCTCATTAATGGGATTCATCTTTTCCTTGTTGTCGCACCGCAGTGCTGACAAGCCATCGCTCAATGATGAATAAAAACAAATAAAATAACTTTTTAACTTATTTTATTTTTCTTCCAAAAATTATGCAAACTATCTCTTCTGTTCGAATCTCTCTAGTCAAATTTAGGTCATTTCTAGGAGAATCCTAATGTTTTGAGTTCAACGATGCCCTTAGATTTTTGATCTGAGCACCGTTTTAAAATTTTTAAAAACCCACTCGCATGTTTATTTAAATGAACCCAAAAAAGTTTGAAATTATATTATTATCTCATCAGGCTTTGGAATCAGGTGTTGTCAAAGCGTCTTGTCTAGATATAATTCCATATAATTTAAAAAATTACATGGAATTTTCAGAACATTACATTACCCCCACATTTAGGTCTTCACATCCTTGTAATCCAAAACAGAGCTAAAAAAAATGTGGTATTGAGCACGAATCTGAGCCTCTCTCTCCCATGTGCTCTCCGGAAGATTCTCATGCTGCCACCGAAGGCACACCAGAATAATCTACCATCCATGAAGGATCCACTCCTGTCAATCCTCTATCTCCACCGGGAACTCCACAAATGTTGCCCCATCGTCAATGTCTAGATCACCCCAGTCGACGACGTGCGATGGATCATGAACATACCTCCTCAACTAAGACATTTAAAAAACATCACAAACTTGGTGCATCTATGGGGGAAGAGCTAGGTGGTATTCCACCTTTCCAAATCTACTCAAAATCAAGAAAGGGCCGATGAACCTTAGTGATAACTTTTTGCCCCATCCAAATCTTTGGATTCCCCATCCGGGTGAGACCTGAAAGAAAACATAGTCTCCCTCCTCAAACTCCAAGGGGATCCTTCTTCTATTATCATAATACTTTTGTATGCTTTGTGCAGTCCTCATCCACTCCTGGATGATCTTCTCCTTATCAGT
Organism: Viscum album; assembly: GCA_963277665.1. Taxonomy (NCBI): domain Eukaryota; kingdom Viridiplantae; phylum Streptophyta; class Magnoliopsida; order Santalales; family Viscaceae; genus Viscum; species Viscum album. The sequence continues at coordinate 1,819,670,553 of OY728132.1, forward strand.
GGTAGCCCATACCAATATCGGACCCTTGAGTACTGACTCCCCCAGGTCTTTCCAGTGTAGAGGTGATTTCCAAGGCCGCATGTACAATACCTCAAATGGTGACATGATAATGGTAGAGTGATAGATTTTGTTTTATGAAAACTCCACCAGTGGCAGGTGGTCCTCCCAATTAAAACCAGAATAAAAAATGCAAGCATAAAGCATATCCTCCAGGGTCTGTACGGTCTGCTCTGTATGAACATTAGTCTATGGGTGAAAGGCTGGCTCAAGCACAGTTGTGTCCTGAACGCCTCCTATAATTTCTTTCATATTCGGTATGTGAAACAAGCACAAAGGTCAAAGACGATCATCAAAGATACCCTGTGTATCCACACAATCTCTTGGACGTAGAGGCTTCCCAAGCCCTATATCGATCCCTTCTCCCGGATGGATAGGAAGTGAGACAACTTGGTGAGTCGATCAATGATCACCGAAATAAAATTGTGGCCTTTTGATGTGCATGGTATTCCTGTCATGAATTCCATTGAGATACTATCACACTTCCACTCTGGTGCCTCAAGTGATTGGACCAATCCTTCTAGAACCTAATGAACAGCCTTCACTTGGAACAAGTGAGGCACCATCCAATGAAATCGGCCACCACTTTCTTCATCCCTGGCCACCAGTTCTGACATTGTAGATCCTGATCCATCTTCGCCACTCTCAGATGAACTTACAAGGGGGGGGGTATGGAACTCCACCCAAATCTCCTCTCTCAAAGCCAATGGTACTACTTTGCGTCCTCTGAAATGAATGATGTGCTTCACACCTATCAAAAATCCATCAAGAGCATTTCTTGATGATAACTGAGCACATCGAGCCTCACAATCAACATCCACTAGCTGTTCCTCCCTAAATTTTTGTAAGACCATGGGAGTGATATTCATTGACTGAAGGTAAGCTACTCCATCATCATCCATGAAGGATATCAACATCACAGCTAGCTGCTCCGTCACCACACTCAGTAGCTAGAAACTATATCATCTTCTAAGGGCATCTGCCACCACATTCTTTTTAACAGGATTATAGAATATCTCGAAGTCATAGTCCTGTATGAACTCCAGTCATCATAACTACCTCAATTTCAGGTACTTTTGGGAGAAGATATACCTAAGACTCACGTGGTCAGAGTAGATGGTGAACTATTCACCCATCATGTAGTGTCACCACATATTCAAATTAAAGACCACTACTGCTAACTCTAGGTCATGGGTCGCGTAGTTATTCTCATGATTCCTCCCCTATCATGAACCATAGGCAATGACTGCTTGCTCCTGGATTAGGAAAGAACCCAGTCCGGTCCCTGATGCATCACAGAAAACTACAAACCAAATTACCTCCTCTCATAGTCTCAAGATGGGGACACTCTTCAGTCATTTCCTTAGCTCTTTGAAAATATGGTGGAACTTATTTTTCCACACAAAGGGGTGTACCTTTCATTTCAAATCTGATAAGGGTGATGCTACTCTGGAAAAGTTGGGAACAAACCTCTAGTAGTATCCATCCAACCCCAAGAAACTTTGTACCTCAGTCACACTCTACTGTGGATCCCAAGAAAGCACTGCCTATATCTTTGTTGAATCTACTAAAACTCTAGCCTTGAAGATGATGTGTCTCAGAAAGTGGACCTCCTGAATCCAGAACAGACACTTTGAGAGATTCCTATATAGTTTGTGCTCTTGGAGTGTATCTATTACTATCCACAGGTGTGTAGCGTGCTCCTCCTCTGACACCAGGTACACCAAGATGTCATTAATGAAGACCACCATGAAATGATCAAGGTAAGGATGGAAGATCCTGTTCATGAGTCCCATGAACATTATTAGGGAATTGGTCATGCCGATGGGCATCACTAAGAACTCATAGTGGCCATACCAGCATCTGAAGGTTTTCTTCAGTATATCCTCATCTCGTACTAGAAGCTTATGATATCTAGACCTGAGGTATTTCTTCAATAGCCACTTCTCTCCATTCAGTTTGTCTAAGAGGTCATCAATTCTTAGTAGTGGATATTTTTTCTTCACGGTCACCTAGTTCAGGCACCGGAAGTCTACGCATAGCCTCAAGATTCCATACACCTTTTTGGTAAACAACACTGTAGCATCCCCTGGTGAAATTCCAGGCCTCATGAAGCCATTATCCTAAAATTCATCCAGATGGACCCTCAACTCACAAAGCTCTGCGGGAGCCATCCGATATGATGGTGTTGATATCGAAGTCATCCCGAGGTATAGGTCAAAGAATAAGCCTACTTGTCTACAAGAAGGTAGTCCCAAAACATCCTCAATAAAGACGTGTTTATACTCATCGACCACTACATGAAAGTTTGGACTCCACTCATCCAACAAACTGAGGGTGAAGATATCTAACTGGTGAGTGATCAGCTTCACCCTCCTCCGAGAAAGTTCATCATGTGCTGCAAGAGTTTCCTTCTCGCTGGTGATGGAAAACCTAGTCTCATCCTCAAGGACACATGACACTCTACACCTAAGACAGTCGATCTGAGCATGAACTGTGGATAACTATTCCATGCCCAAGATGGCATCATAAGGCCTTAATGCAGCTACTAGGAGATCCCAGCCAAATCTCTCACCTCCGAGAGTAAGCTCACACTACTGGTACGAGGGTGTAATCATCAAATCCCCTCCTATAGGAGTGTCTAATCATAAGTATAGATCCAATTGATCCATCAGAATCTATAAGCATCAAACGAGATCTATCCCAAGAAAAGAGTGACTAGAACCTGTGTTTATAAGAACTACAGATAAGTTGTATAAGATAGAGATTATACCTCCAATCATATTCAGAGCGTCATGGTCATAAGTATCCACTTCCTAAAACCGAGCTTGCCCATGTCCACCTACTCTCTGAGGTTTGGGTGGACCACCTAGGGGTGGTGGTTATAGTACCTTGAATTGTCGTCCACCACCTACTACTCAGCCTACTCCTCTACCACATTCACCACCCTATGGACCTCCTCTCTCAAACATTTGTCTCTGCCTTGGAGGTCCCTCAACCATCTGCTAATCATCTATGTGGATGGTTGGGTAGTTATGAGACATGTTCCCCTGCCCATTGCATGTGAAGAATAACTTATCCCCTACTGACTATCTCTACTCTGAGATCCCCGCGATACAAACCATGAGTCCTAGGGTTGTCCTTTAAAAGGCCTGACCCACTTGGTTCCCCGCTTCTGCTTCTTATTTCTCACCACTGAAGACTCTACCACTTGGTGTCTACTGGGGGCTCCAGAAGTCGATGACTACTCTACGAAGAAGCTCTTTACAAGTTGGGCTCATTCCATCACTTCATCCTGAGTAGGGATGCTGAGAGACACCATGGACGCCCTGATCTCCCCATATAGTCCCTTCTCAAAGTCTTGAGCCCGAAAGAACGGGTCTTGCACTATTTATGTAGAGTAGAGAGAAAGTTCAGTGAATATCACTGAGTACTCTTCAACTGTCATGGTACCCTATTGTATGTGGAGTATCTCATGTATACGAACGTAGCACATTTTCACTGGGAAGAACACCTCCATAAAGAGGAGCTCAAAGTCTGTCCAGGTGAGGGTTGCCTCATCATGAGTCTAAATCATCAAACTCCATTATCTCCCTATCGATACCTGAAGAAGGTACATGGATAAGATCCCCATTCGGTCAAGTGGCATCCTCACTAAGAGGAAGATCCACATCACTACCTCCATCCAGTCCTTAGCAGCTTGAGGATCTGTCTCTCCCCATAACTTGGGAGGTCTCTGTCTCCAAAACTCATGCAAGGCACTAAATCTTTGTGTTTCCTCCATAGATAGTGCCAGCAGTAACTGTTGATCAACAGGTGGTGGTAACACTGGCACACCACCTAACAAGACCATCTCTAGCGCGAGTCCCTAAACAGATTCTTCATCACTAAGCATGATGTCCTCATGGTAACGTATCAAAATCCTAACTGGATGTATAAATGGAGGAATCCTGAAACAGATCAATATGTACCACATTAATTAGATTATACCTAGGGATATGACTCTGATTCAAGAAGAACATGGAGGAAAACTCAATTCCTATATGATTCATGCAACCAGTGGTTTCCTGTAATGAGTCAAAAAGTATAATTCGGGGTCCTAGTTTATGGATACGTCTTCCACCACACTAACACTGGACTCCCCAAACCTGAAAATTGAACTCGAAACATACAACATTGTTTCCCCAAAACAAAACCATAGACTCCCAGTCATTGAGGTAGAACTGAACACCTCTGATGCCACTTTTTCATGACCCATCCCCTAGGGCCTATTCCATGACTACCCTAAGCCCGCCTCCCAAAGGACAGGGGCAACAACTAGCACCAAAGGCATTATCCCAAGGGTGGTATGTATTTTCCTGAGTACCTTTACACACACACACACACTCACACAACCACGTCTCAAATAGCTGGAAAGGAAAAAATGCATGCCACTAAACAACCACTGAGCAAAGGAAAAAGTTTTAAGTCAAATAGTCGAGAATACAAACCCAAAAAAAGTCAAACAGAAAACTAGAAAGTAAAAAAGATCTCTGTAAGACATTTGAAAAAGACCCCACCATAAGGGTAGGAATGGAGTGGTTGTAGACATATATGGAAGTGTGTCCTTCATGTCATATTTCACTGGGGACCACCTGGTCCCGGGCCACAGAGGTCTCTATCGAAGCGCCTGTCATCTGCACCAGGCACTATACGTGCAGTCAAAGCCCGTGTAGGGGTGAGTAAAAAAATAATCAGTAGGGATCCCAAAACACAAAAGAAAGACCATAAAGGAAAATATACACACGATATTTTCAACTCACGTAGGTCTAATCTAATGTATAGAATTAAAGACTAACAGTCGTAACACTGAACACCTTGGACTACTGAGGTACTCATCCCTGATGGGTACCATGGGTATACTGGGTCACATAGAGTCTCTCCCCATTGTGGGAATTCTAGGTCACATAGAGTCACTTACCACTTAGGCCATCATACAGAGGTACTCATCCCTGATGAGTATCGTCGGTATGCCAGGTCACACAAAGCTTCTCCCCACCATGGGTCTACCGGGTCACATAGAGTTGCTTCCCACTTTGGTCATCATACTGAGGTACTCATCCCTAATAGGTATTGTGGGTCTGTTGGGTCACATAGAGTCGCTCCCCAATGTAGGTATGATAGGTCACACACAGCTGATTCCCACTTAGGCCATCGTAGCTGATCCACAAAGGGTCACTTGTAACATATCCACATAGGGTCGCTATCAGTAGTCTTCGGGTCTTAGCCCACTGTAGGATTCTCATACGTAGTGAACTTGATTACAAGAGAATCCACTACTCATGAAATTCTTCTCATTTAAAATTCTATTAAAGTTTCTATAGAGAACAAAAAAAGAACCACCTCATTACGAGGGTTCCAACTTCGTAAATGGCACGTTAATTGGATTCTTGGTCTGAAAGATATTTGTGTTTTAGTAAATAGGGGCCGGTTGTGTCCGGCCTTGGTCTAACGAGGTCAGACCGACCTGACCAACCCGACCCGAGGCCCCAACATGTGATGGCCCAGTTCGACCGACCCAACCCGGTTCAGGTTTGGGCTGGCCTAGTCCGGCCTCGAAGGTGGGCAAGGCCCATTGGGCCTTTCTAGACCCGGACTAGTTTAGTCGTGGGTCCCGCCCATCGGGGTCGTCCATTTACCCAGTTCCATCTGGCTCAGCCTGCAATTGGTGGGTCGGTTCTCTCCCCCCTCAGGCCACCCAAAGACCAGTTTTGTCCTGCCAGCTTGGCCTGCAAAAATAGACCAGCTTACTCAATTTTAGGCCGCTTAGCAGCCCAATTTGCACCCCGCCAGCCCGAACACCACCTAGCATCCAGTTCAGTGCCCTGCGGCTGGCTTATTCAGTCACGCCTTGGTCCCACACATGGTCCCCACTAGAATGTGTGCTAGCAGGTCTCCGCGGACTGCATGACGCAAGTCTTCATGGCCCCCACGATGTGGGTCTCCACAACCCACACAACACGGGTCTCTGCGGCCTACACAACGTGGGTCTCCATGGCCCCCATGGTGCGGGCCACCCCTCAACATGGTCAGGCGGCCGCGTCCCTGTCCACCAGCTATCGGCCCGCTGTCGGTGGCTCCATCTACACACTCGCATCCCGAGCTGACTACGGCTACCACCTTAGTGCACTATTGTGGTGTGCCACAACTTTCCCTCCGCTTCCACTTCTATCTACAGCCATTGGTCACCGACGTCGCCGTGTCAGCAGTGCCTTCTACGGACAACTGGGTCTGCTCCGGTGGTTTTTTCTACAAATATACTATGCCCCCAGGTTCCTTGGGGCACCATCTTTCCTTCTACGACCATGGTTCCACCTATCTGTCAAATCATAATTTCGGTCATGAACATCACATGAATTCCCCAAGAAAGAGGAATTAGGGACTTGTTCATGTCATCTCAATTCGTCTGCATTAGATGTTTTGAAACACGAGAAGGGAAAAATTTATTTTCTTTCCACAAAAATAAATGATCCTAAAGAAATATCCCAATGAAAGAAATACTATCACAAGATTAACGACCCACAGATCAACCTATTCATAGGTTGGAACACATTCGTTTTTTTAGAAAGAAGAATAAGCAATTAGAACAAAAAGTAACCTGAACCTGGAGAAGGTTCGATCATAGGGAAACTCATTGTCGATAGCGATCCGTCCGTAGGGGTTGGCATTCATTGCTCTCTGGTCCCGGACCCGTTCTGTGAGGGCTACATTGTTTCTAGTGATTTGATGGCGTTCATCATTGGAAAGGATTCCTCATCAATTATTCATCATAGGAATTCCTAGATCTTTCTCTATTTCTCCAACCTGTTATCCCATTAAAATATAAAAGCGTCATAGTATTTATATTACACTGCATTTCTATTTCATTATGATATTTCATTTAGGAAATTGTGTTTCTGTTATGCTTCAAATTAATGAGTCATTACGCTGAAAATTTATGAGACACATTAATGGTATTCTTCATTGCCTCATCGCCACACCACAGTACTGACACTCCACTGCTCAAAGGTGAAGAAAAACAAATAAAATAACTTTTAATTTATTTTATTTTTCTTCTGAAAAGTCTAAAAACTATCTTTTTTGGTCAACCCTTGATGGTCAAAGTTACTTCCTTTCTAGGAAAATTCTAATGTTTTGAGTTCAATGACACCCTCAGATTTTTGATTTGGGAACTGGTTTAAAAGTTAGAAAAAACCACTCACAGATGTATTTAAAAGAACCCAAAAAAACGTTTGAAATTATATCTCAGGCTCACTGGGCCTTGGAATTAGGTGTCGTCAAACACTACTTGAAATTAATCCTTTACCAACGGTTTTAAACCTTTGGTAAAGGCTTCCAAACCATTGGTATATAGTATACCATTGGTTTGGAAAACCATTGGCAAGTAAGGCGTGGTAGTATCCCATTACCAATAGTTTTTGTATAACCGTTGGAAAAGGTAGTGTAATTGGAGTATTTCCAATGGTTTTATAAGCCGTTGGCAATACTGGCAGTGTAAATGTTTTTACCAACGGTTTCCAGAAACCATTGGTATATATTGTATACTAAACACTATACCAACAGTTTAGAACCGTTGGTATAGTTTTTAAATTTATATTTCCACAACTATTATACCAACGGTTTAAAACCATTAGTAATGTGTTTTTTCATAACTGTTATACCAATGGTTTAAAACCGTCGTTAATGTGTTTTCCTAGAACTGTTGAATAGCAGCCCTCCAGTAGCCCCTCCAGTATACACCTGCATAAAAAATATCACAAAAACCACATATAGACTTAAAAAACATAAAAACACCTTAAATAGAACAAAAATAACACATAAAACCATCAAACTCTTCCAACCCTATCATGTACTACAATTCCCTATTTCAATCTTCATATGACAACAATCGTCCAGTAGAGTTAATAATAGTTTCAATAACTCAAACATTATTTACACCCATTTCTATCTTCAAATGAAAACCACTATTCCAGTAGTAATTCACCTCAACCCTGCACAGCCACCCCACATCCCCATCAAATTATAATAGGCAGAATAGTTTGAGAAATACTTATTAGAGTTGAATAAGAGTTTGAAATTGGCTCAAATCCCAATTTTTTTTTTCTGATCCTAGATTTGGGTATGTAATGATTTGTGATGCATTTTGCATTGAACTTGTATTTTTTATAATATATGGTGAAAAGGTATTTTCTTAGGAGTCTCGTCACTTATGACCCCATGAGTGAAACTACCCAACTCATGAAAGAGTTTGCGACTATCATTGATGAGTGTAAATTCAGTTGTTGTATTCACTTAAACTGATGTCCTTTTGAAATAAAAAAGAGACACTTTGAGTGGTGTCAGCCACACCGCGCCTCGGATTGAGGCGCGGTTGACTTGTACATGTCACAAATGACCCATGGATTGTTTTACTAAAGTATCAACAGAATACGAATGTGTTTGGTCAGTTTTCTGTATGTCAATTGTTTTTACATAAAAGCGTATCCATTTTAAAAAAAGAAAGACACTTCGAGTGGTACCGGCCACACCGTTCCTCAGATTGAGGCAGGTTAGGGGTTGTCTGGGGGCTATCTGGGGTCCAGGGAGGATGGAGGGGGGACTGTCCGGGGGCTGTCTGGGGGGCTGTCCAGGGGGCTGTCCGGGGGGTTGTCCGAGGGGATTTATGGGGTCTAGGGAGGATGGGGGGACTGTCTGAGGGGGGATTTCCGAGGTCCAGGGAGGAGGGTGGGTGGGGGGGATGTCCGGGGTCTAGGGATGAGGGTGGGTAATGTATCTAAAACTCTATCTAGGTATCATACATAAAATTATGACAGGACTGTGAACCGCCGCAGAGTGTCATCCTGGAGCAGGGCCAAATCACAGCATTACAATGGCATGACCGTGGCATGTTTTCCCGGTCCAGCAACATTCGCAGGGTAGCATCTTCCAGCCAAGATTCCAAATAAATCCTATGTAGTTGTCATTCACGTTATAGAAACCAATCTTATGTTATAAAAAACTCTTGATTCGGGATTGTGGTATGATAAAGATATATATTTTATATTCGTTGTTTTTAAAAGTGGTAATAGGTAGTTGAAACTACTGATTTAGATTCAAATTATCACACCCTAAACTATCACTATGAGTTTTCGTAGATAGCGCACCTCTGTTGGAGGGGTTTTATTATAAAAACATGACTTTATTTATCAAATGAAACAATTATATTAAAGAAAACTTATTCAACATATGCAATTAAATATAATTAAGCATAATTATGAAAGAAGCTAAATTCAATTTAAATCATTCTTAAATTGAAGAGGCTATGAGAGGGACTCTACCTCAAGGGGTGTCTCCCATGGGTGTCCTGTGGTGTGTAGTGTCTATCTATGATTTTTGTGGTGCTTCCGTATTGTGGGAAATGTGTATTACATGGTCAGTTTAATAAATACATTAGTAAATTAGAAAATACAACCATATTCAATAGATATATACCCACTTTTAATAGAGAATACCATCTAAATAACCAACTCGAAAATCCGAGGCCATCATTTTACTTTACCAATTCCAATTACATAATATATGCAGCACAAAATTATGTTTTATGAACCAATAAATTAAAGGGAAAGAAACTCCTCACAATAACCCATAAAATCTCATATAGAATCACTCACCTCTAAACCATTATAACATAATTAGGCTTCCATATTTGGTAAAAAATAAAGAGTTATACTGAATTGAAAAATATCTATACAAGAGTGGAAAACCAGGTTCGAAAATAAATATTTATATAGAATTAGAAATTGTAATGGATCAATCTGCCCCTGATCACCATCACCATCACCACTATCATCATCGTCCTCATCCTCGCCACCATCTCTATCCTCATCGTCATCCTTATCATCGTCCCCATTCTCATCGTCAGCCCCATCCTTGCCCTCGGCCCCATCCTCACCCTCGGCCCCATCCTCACCCTCGTCCTCGTCGTCATCCTCACCCTCGTCCTCTTCAGCATACTCATCATCACCAAGAATTTCATCATCTCGACTGCCACTAGAACTGCTACCTGGTGCATTGGATAATGCACCCATCAACGACATAAATGGTTGACAAGCCGTGCTAGCCTCTGGTGGAAGTGATGAAGATAAATCTTTCATCAGTTTCATAAATTCTTTGTCCCTCATTTGAACTTGTTCTTCCAACTCTGTGACCCTTTTATCATACTGTCTTGCATTCTCCTTATCCTGTTCCAACTCGGTGGTACTATAATGGATACCTGGAGAGGACCAATACCTCGTCGAGACTATATTCTTACCAGGTTGGTAGCGTACTCAACCAGAGTACTCCTCTCCCAAAACCTGATATAAATGATTGTGTGGCCCAAAATTGTCAGGCTCCTAGGCATCAAGAGCCTCTAAAGAAGCCTGTTAAAAATATTAATAGATTATTAAATTTCAAAATAGATATTAAACTTTGAAATAAACAAATTAAAACTTACAATCTTGTCTTAGGTCAGTTCATTAACTGCAGTTCCATCTTTTTTTCTTCTACATGAGCAAAACAATATTTCTCGAGGGATACATCCTTCAATATTCAATTTGTGCTTCTGTAATGACATTGAAACAATATAATGTGCATGTATAATCATATATTAAATATTCAATAAATCACATAATTTAAGTAGGGAACAATAAAAAGGGAAAGTACTAATGAAAAATTATAAAAAACTATATCGTACCAGCTGCCTCTCATGATCTGACATAGTTGTGCACCCCAATGTGTGGAGGTATTGCTTTGAATCAATGTTTTTCTTGTTTTTTTTAGAAGATTCCTAAATAATGTTTAATAATAAATAAGATAATATTAATTCAAAATATGAAAACTGTCATTTAAATACCTCAAATGGGATTAATACCTTAAATTTGGTAGTCGCCCAATGGGTAATAATTTTGAGATATTTCTCTATCGGGAAGTCATCCAATATAGGTAATGTATCCAACTTTGTGCCCACTCTATCACACCATCCAACATACAGCTCATGCTTATAAGCGCTCCAAAGCTCTCCTAGCTCCTTTAAGCACGCTGGTCGTGCACCTTCGCCATCAGGGAAGTTAAACCGAAGCTGACACCAAATAGATTAGTTCATATAAATAAAAAAAATACTACATTAAATCCAATAGATTTTTTAGCCATATTTGTGCCCACACATTATCCTTGACTTCATGTGGCAGATGTCTCCAAGAGAGAGGGCTGACCAGAATGATGTCAGAGTATTTGGCTAGCATCGCCAAAAAACCCTGACATTCCTGCCCAGATTTCTCAATCATCTTTCCATCATCATTGTATTCAACCATCAACTGTGTCTGGTGGTTCCATACCTCACTCAAGCGAGTATGCCCCCTCCCCCACCTCCTATCAGTAGATGATTCTTTTATTAAAGAAAAAACATCGCTACAAGTTATAATAAAAATAAAATTTGGTATAAAAATTTGATAGAGTTATATAAATATACATGTGGTAGTTGGATCAATGGGCATCATTAGATGTGTAGAAGCTGAAGGAATATCCTGTACAGGTAGAGTTTCCCTCAGTGTACACTCCTCAGCCACATACTATGTCAAACCAGGAGTCGAAGAAGGTGGAATATAATAGCTCAGAGATAATGAACTAGAAGAAAAAGATGATGGCAAAGATCCCTGGCCAACTGGTAGTGTAAACATCGGAGGCCTAAATATCCCGTGTGTCCCTGAATACACACCAACCCTCATACCACTGGCCTTAGTACCAGGACCATGAGATGATCGTCCAACTCTGACACCACCCCCCCTCCTACCACCAGCCTCTATACTGGGAGAAATATCAGGCTCCTCGTCGGATATCTCTCATCTAGGTGGTGGATTCTGAAAAAAAGTTTAACACAAAAGTAAACACATGATATTATAAGTTATTGAAATATTTATATTTGAAAAAAAATAATCACAATAGGGATGAGTGGAGAAACGCCCATCTGTATCATGCGACGATTATTTTCTATCATCTTTTTCCACCACCTCTCTTCAATGGGTGTCATTTCCTATAATGAAAACAAATATGGAAGTAATTAGAAACAAATAACTAATGTGTATCCCAAAAAACAAAATATAGAAAAACCATTCTGATAAAAAAACATAAAGAAACAGAATATTTATGGTGATTTGAAGGTAAGTACTAGGATACACACTCTGAATGATGTAGGTGAAACATGTAGGTGAGAACACGAATGTATGATTCTATATATTTCCCACCAAAACTTCAGGTTTACAATAAACTCTAACAACTGAGCTACTTGAGTCATGATAAGTAATAAAAATATTTCTTCCAATTGCAGTAGGGATAGTGTCAACTTCATCATCACCATCATCAAAAACATGTCTGGGATTTACTCCAATAATTACACCAAATTTAGGATAACGATGATCTTTGACATAAAAAACTTGTTCCACCATTGATGTCAATACATATGGTACATCGGTGGAAAGAGTGCGAGTCATGTCAATAACTCAAAATCCACAATCATCAATAAAGGTGCCTTGCCTCATCATTGAATCAAACCATTGACATTTCATCATCATGACTCGACCATGTGAGTAATAATCCAAAATTATTATTTTCTCCATGACTCCATAACAATTTACATTTTTAGAATGAGGTCTACTATCCGATGAACTGGCGTAATAGTCTATTTTGGTAGTTAGCATAACACCATTTTGTTGTGTTCTCATGTTTGTTTCTCATTCAGTGATAATAAATTTGTATCCATTGATCACAAGTGATTTACAAGCACGAACCATGGTATTAGGACCAAAATCCAAAGCTCTTATTTCCTCAGACATAGAGTCTGCAGGCAAACTCGATACTTGAAATATAAAAAAATAGTAAACTTAATTAAATATTATTTTTATTTAGTTATTACATAAATATTTTTACCTTCAATTTTAACCAAGCATAAAACCCTTTTCTATGAAAAGTCTCTTTCCTTCTCAAAGATAAAGAACGATGCTTTCTATATATCAATTATTTATGTTCCCTGTAGATAAAAATAATAATAGTTTAACAAATATTTAAAATTACAAGAGATAAGATAAGAGATACATGTACAATTTACTTACTTGATATACTCATCGAACAAATCACAATTGAACAACATTGTGCGATGTGCCATCTCTCGCTCTTCAAGGCTTAATGTCATCAATGTATATGATCCCGAAATTCCTCCTGTCTGAGGAAGTGATGGAAAACTGGGTTCAGTTTTCCCATACTATTCTTCTTCATTTCTCATTAGTCTGTTTATTCTCATAGTAAGATCAGACAAATTCATTGAGTAGAAGTCCATACATTCTTGAGACAAGTAACCGTTCACAATAGAACCTTCAGGATAATTCCTATTCCGAGCATATGATTTCAATGTGCATATGTTTATTTCAGTTGGATATATCCAATGGAAAGCAACAGGTCCTCCAACAGGTATTTCGGTCGGAGGATGGACAGTCAGATGCAACATGCATGTAAAGAATGATAGAGAGAATATTTTCTCTAACTCACACAAAATTAATGGTGTCTCTACCAACAGGTTTTGCAATAAGGATTTGGACAACCTCTTAGCACAAATATCTATAAACAAATAGCACAACCGAATAACTGAGACTCTAACATTATTGGACAAGAGATGATGGATTTCTATTGGAATAAACTCATGCAAAAGGACATGATAATCATGAGTTTTCAAAGATTTCAGCTTCAACTCTTTTCTGTTTACCCATTTTGATATATTTCTTGAATAGCCATCAGGAACGTTTATAGTCTCTAGAACTTCCAAAAATTGATTTTTTTCAGCAGGTTTCATCACATAAGAAGCATATAGAACTTGCCATTTATTTTCACTGATATAGATAGGATGCAATTCTGGTCTGATCCCACAATCTACCAAGTCACGTCGAGATCATAAATCATCTTTTGACTTACCCTTGAAATTTAGAAGAATTGAAAGCAATATTTCACATATATTCTTTTCAATGTGCATTGCATCTAAGCAATGACGTAACAAGTTGGTTGACCAATAAGAAAACTCAAATAATATAATCTTCTTCTTCCAATTGTAATTGGTATCATTAGAAACATTTTTCCTCTTTCTATATTTCATTACACCCTTCCCAAATGAATAACTAAAATCTTTCAATTCATTAAGCACATCAGTTCTAGACATACGCTAAGGTGGATCGTTAGCCTCCATGGTATTGTCAAATCTTTGACGATTGTTTCTATATGGATGGTTCATTGGAAAGAATCGTTGATGTCCTATAAAACTAAAAATACGATGATATTTTATTCTTCTCGATTGAGTATTCTTCATACAAATAGGACATGAAAATTTTCCTTTTGTGCTCCATCCAGACATCATTGCATAAGTAGGAAAATCATTGATTATCCACATAATCACAACACACATATGAAATATGTCTTTAAAACATGCATCGTATGTGGTCACACCCACATCCCCAAGATGTTTCAACTCTTTTATTAAAGGCTGCATTTATACATATATATCATTGCTGGGATCAGAAGGGCCAGATATCAGTATACTCAAGAAAGTGTAAGGCTTTTTCATACACAACCATGGGGGAATGTTATAAATGTGTATGAAAACCGACCATCTGTTATACGAAGTAAGCATCTTCCCAAATGGATTAAAACCATCACATGAAAGACCCAGTCTCACATTACGCACGTTGGCTGAAAATTCAGGATATCAAGCATCAAATCTCTGCCATGCAAATCCATCTACAAGGTGAACCAACTCTTCATTATTCTTTTTTCTCTCGATGTCATGCCATCACATTTTTACTGATATTTCATCAGACATGAAAAAGTTCTGTAATCTAGGGATCAATGGAAAGTGCCACATTACTTTTTGTGGCACACGAGATGGTGTTCCGTCATCTTTTGGCTTCCATTGAGAGGTTCCACATTTGATACAATCATTTATTTCAGCAGTTTTCTCCCAAAATAAGTTGTAATCATTCGGGCAAGCATGGATTTGTTTTTTGAGAATCCAAGTTCATCAACTAACTTCCATGCCATATAGTGGTTTGAGGGAATATCTGCATCATCTAGAAGTAATTCCTTCAAGAAGGTAAGAATGTAATCAATTGCAGTATTTGAAATCTCATACATAGTTTTCCCATGAAACAATCAGATTAAAAATTCTAACTTTTTTATTTTACCACATTACCGATATACTGGAGTCGTCGCAACATCATTCAAATTTTTCACCCTATCAACATCATCATTTTCATTGGATGCATCATGTGTACTTGTATCGAAATATTATTGGATGGACATTCTTTCCTTCTCATGATGCCGAATAAATGGAAACAGATCATATATCAAACTCTCCAATTCAGTCCTATCATTTGGATCATCAAAAATTTGAGATCCCATTTTCTCTCCATTGTGATACCATACATAATAGTTTGTTTGGAAACCATATTTGGTTATATGATATCTAACTGCTTCATGACTCAACAAAGGTCTTCCAACACAATTAGAACATGGGGAGTGTATGCGACCACTATCTGAAGCCTTGTCAAATGAAAAATCTAAAAATATGTTCAAATTATTTTGAAAATCAGTTGAAATACGATCAGTTTCATACATCCAACTTCTATCCATTCTATAAAAAATTGCAATAAGTCATTTCAAAGAAATTCAATAATATTGAAGTTCAGTCAGAAAAATATTTAGGTAAATGACAATTGTTTACTTTATATAAAATCATAACTGACACATTACTCTATATGAGAATCATATTAAGAAATACAACAAAATACAATATATATAAGAAAATAAGATACAGAATTTCTAATGCCTATATTCAAGGATTGCCCGGTAAGATATTGGACGTGGATCAAGGAATACATAATCCTTAAGGGTCTTGTTGGGAGTACATGAGTTTAATACTTTAACTTCTTCAGGGAGATCAGGATGTGGAGTAGGATGAGGATCACATCCAAAGTAGTTATGGCCTCATCAAGTTTCACCTTAACCATGGATTAAAGGATCCTAGGTTTGGGGCTATAGATCATAGGTTGGTAGGGTGTATTCATTGAATCATGTCCCAATTGATTTTGGATAGGGACCTTAAATAGTTATAGGTATGGATTTGATTAGAAACACATATAAAAAAGATATCTAGGAATTGTGACGTCCCAAACTAGGATTCCACTCATTAGTGACCCAAACCCAGATGGCCACATGGCCTAAAGCCCATCTATCAACTAGCGGTGAATAATTACGTGCACATGACCATGCTATATTGTTTCGTGAGATATATATCAGAAAGTAAATAATTTGTAGTCATGAACAACATTGGTGAGTTCTATGATGGTTATACTCCTTTATTATGGGTTCCTTACTAGGATAAAAAATGATATAAATACCTTAATAATTCTTTATAACTACCTATGAAAATTGTGACATGAATTCCTAACACTCATTTTGAATTTCAAAAAATATTACAAATGTATGACCGAACCACTTGATGGAGTAGGAATAAATGATCATGTTATAGAGTAAATTTTGGTTTTATCACCATTAACACATGAAAATGACCCCAAACTCACTCTAGTGGTTCAGGTGGAAGCGCCACTTCATTGAATGACTTATAGTGTGGGTATCATCATCTTAAAGTTAATATGTGATATTTCAAAGACAACATTTAGGGGTACATTCATAATGCATGAGTATCTTATTGTTCCTCTTAGGATAAAAAATTCTATAACTGTATTTATGGCTAACCAATGAAATCAAGTCAATAGACATTGAATTTAAAATAAACCAAGGATAAAATAACTCAGGATCATATTGACCTCTTCAATATCAACCAAAATTATTATATACTGATAAATCATAAAAAAAACTGCAACCTAAAATGATATATTGATTGTGTTCATAAGGGGATCATAATACACAATACATTGTAGAAAAATGGAACGAAAAAATCTAAAATAAATAAAGGCACACCTACCAATTTAGAATGGAAGAACAAAAATTACTTGAATCAAAGATATATGCCCCATTGGAAATTAGAGTTAGCACCCTCTAGAGCAGGTTTGGAAGTAGGGTTTGAACCGTAACCTAAAATTATATATGCCTTTTTTCGTAAGGAGATCATAATACACACTAGATTGAACCAAAATAGAGTGAAGGTTTTTAGAAATATAATATCTTATATCAAATAACCCTAAATAATTCTCATACTTGAAAATTTAAAACAACCTTTAAAAAGAAGAAATTCCCCATACAATCACCCTATAAGATACCATTCAAGGATATCACTAAATCAAGAACACAACCACACATCAGAGTAATAAGATTTATAACAACATAATATTATTATCTAACCTCAAAATAAAATCTTGGGGAAGATACCTCTCAAATAGAGGAAAGGAGATAAACAAGCATCACATCAAGGAAGAGAAACAATCTCATGAAACAACATAATGTCAAAGACATCATCTCAAAATAAATGAAAAAAAATAAATGATATCAATAAGGAAGATAAACCCTTGAAAAAATTAGGATATTGAGGATGATTTTATAGTTCTCACTCTCAAGTTCTCTCCTATAAGATACCTTAACAAGAAGGTTTCCAAACAAAGGGATAACATGTTCGGGTTGTATTTTTTTCTTTAGGACCCTGAATCCCTATATGTTCATCATAAAATTTGACACCATCTTCAACATAAATATTTCCCCATTTAATGTTATGGGAATTATTGGGAATATATCCATGAAATTTTGATACATGGAAGATTTGATGAATCTGTCTCATCTATTTCTTTAGTGATAACTGGTACGCTAAAACTATGACATGCTTCAACACCTCTAAAATTCCCTACAATTAGAGATAAAGATTACCCCCCTGACCAAACCTCTACATCCCACGATGAGGAGATGCCTTTATTAACACATGATCTCCAATGTTAAACTCTATAAGCTTCCACCCACGATCAACATTATACTTTTGAAAATAATGCATCTTCTTCATTATCTTTTGGATCACCTGTACCTTCCCTATCATGCTCTTCCCCAATTATAGTTTTAGAATAGATGAATCTAAAAACCTATTAAAAAATATAATGGTCATATATAAAATGTTTCTAATGTTACCATACCAATTTAATAATGATAAATTTTATTATAAGTAAACTCTATTGTGGGTAGGTGCCTCGATCACAAAGCTCCAAAATAAAAAACACACATTCACAATATATCCTCTAAAGTATGGATATTCTGTTATATTTGAACATCCTTTTATGGATGAAAAGTAGTGATAAAGAATAATTGATATTCATATGTATAATAGAGACCTTTCTATAACTTAGTGGAAAATGAGGGCCATGATTAGATATAATCATATTTGGAACTCTTTAAAGCCTCACCACCTCTCCTAGATATTATCTTGATAAAACCTCCACTGATATCGACTCCTTAATCACTAAGAACTTTTTTAACTATATAAATTGGTTCAAGATCAAACATATAGAATCATAACCACCCCAATATCTAGGTAAACTAGAGATTAAGTCCAGTGATATGTCCTCCCACTTATACAGGGTAACATCAAGTAGCTGAAGCAAACCATTGGGAAAAAATGCTCAATCTTCGCCCTCTAAAAAACCAAATACTATGAAACATACTACGATACTAAGTGATTTATACCAAACAACCAAAAATTTCCTCTTAGAGGATAATATATCTATTCAACACAAGGATGTATCACCAAGGGAGAATTGTAGAACTCACAGAGTCCCACATCATGCATCACTAAATAAATGAAAATCTTACCCATAAACAACACCTAATACTAACTGGACTCTGAATTCCCCTCAAGTGAATCATCATAAACTATTGGATCATGAAAATCCTCCACATCAAAATCTCTTAGTAGGGATTCCTCAACCTTTTGTGCTAACAATTATTGTACTGCCATATGATAAATACATCTTCTTCCCTAAACCTTTCCTATGTAAATGTGTAACACATGAATTTTTTATATCACTCTCCAAGAGTCTCTAGACTCATACACATCACCACACACACAAATTTCCACTCAATGAATCTTAAAAAAATTCTTTACCAAGTGTAAATGAAATATCAAAATCATAATCTATTAAAAACTCAATCCTCTGTTACTATCACAAATTTAAATTTCACTGGTAGAATACATAATTAAAACTCTTATAATCTTTGAAGACAATGAAACATACACTAATGAAATAATTTCACCACAAATTCAAGGAAAATAAAACACAAACTAGTTCAATATCATGGGTAGAATAATTACATTCATGAGTCTGTAACTATCAAGGACCATATGATATAACCATGATCTACTAAATCAACACACAACCTAATCAAATATATAAAGCATCACAATAAAACACAAATAAAAATCCCTCCTCCAAAAGATCAATAATTAGAGTACTAACTAGATTCTCATTCAAATACTCAAATATATCCTAGCACTAGTCAGTCCATACAAGAACTCGATCCTTCCCAATCCATGTTGTTATATGATTTTCAATTTGGGAGAAGTCCGGAACAAACCTCCTGTAATTTTAAGAAATACTAAGAAAATTCAACACCCTTGTAACATTCTTAGGGGATTTCCAAGAAACCACTACCTTAATATTAAAAGAATCTATGACTACTCAACATTGAGATACAAAATTACCTATGAAATATACCTAATGATCCTAGAACTCACACTTAAATAACCTCTCAAGCAGTTGATGAAACTAATGAACTCCCAAAAATGCAAAAAGATTCTCTACATACTCTTCATCTGACTCATAGAACACAAACATTTCATCGATAAATACCACCATAAAGCGGTCTAGAAACTCATGTAACACTGAATTCATCAATCCCATGAACATTATTGATGAATTTATAACTTCTAATGACATCACATCAAACTCATGATTCCTATAAAAACACATGTAACCATTATTTTGAATATAATTAACCTTTAATTACATATGATGATATCTATATTGTAAATTTATCTTCAATAACTTGCTAGATACCTTCAAATAATTGAATAAATCACCAATACAAAAGATCAAATAATAGTTCTTCACTATCACCTAATTCAAAATGAAATTATAAAGACACAGCTACAGACTACCATGAACATATTTTCAAATAGAATTAGAGTTACACAAGGTGACACACTTAGTAAAATGAGTCCTCTTTATTGAGTATCATCAATAATAATCCATAGCTCTTGTATCTCATAAGGTAAAATACTATATTGAGATATCAATATCAATTAAATGATAGGATACAGATCTATCATAAACTCAATCTCTCATTTAGGGTGTATCATATTCTGAAAAGAAATTGTGGTACTCTTCTAATAACCTGGGAAACACCACTAGATGATCCTCCATGAAACTTATAATCATTCTAGCTATCAAAGAAGATAGGGAATCAACATGAAACTTATCCATTTGTGGGCCTCACTTTCCAAAAAACATTTTTTGGTCTCCATCAATATTGTAAAATATGACACACCTCCCAAAAAAAAGCGATGACATCTTACAGAAGATACATTCAATTTATGTTTAGGATGATGTGGAATGGATTTATTCATATACATAGGAAGTATCTTAAATAGTTGTGCTACCCCAACACCAAATCATATTTTCTGTACACATCATACAAGATAGCTAAATCTCCAACTAGAATAGTCAATACTAAGGGAACTGAAAGTCTCTCTACCTCATGTCCTAAATCTTATACTATGGTGAATGAAACAAAGGAGTGTGTAAATATTTAATAAAAAAAGGAATAAACCCAAATAGAAAATATTTATATAGTACCTCCCAAGATTTCTAGATCCCCTAGCATATGAAAATATAAGGGATGCATCTTACCATGTCCTACACCATGGATTTTGTGGCCCTGATGGTGACCGCCTCAATTTCCATGCTTAACTCACTATACTTGAGAATGGGGGGGATAACTGAGCTATTATTTCTTACCACATACCCTCTATTATAATCATATGATTTGTCACTATACTTCTATTATTGACTCGACTAATATAGCTACAATGAATGAGTCTAAAATAGGCCATTAGTTAAACACTAGCTATAGAGGAAGGCTAGTAACTCCTAATTCTGATAGACACAACCTATAAAATAAATAAAAACCACACTTGATCCACTATCAATGGTATGAGAACTAGTAAATCTGATGAAAAAATATAATGAAATCTAAAACTGTTATTTTCTAACTAAAACTTCTTTTTCTGACAAGAAAACTAAGCACTATGGATCATAGCTCCACTATTTTGAAAATATTGGTAAATATCATCTCATTATGATCTGCACCTATCAAATATCCTATTAATGATCACTTCTCTCTCCAATACCTTGATATGTACCTTTGATATATTTGGGGTGACCTAGATCTAGATGATTGGACTCATATCCACCTTGAAATTCCTTTATCTTGACTCCTAATCTATAATAATATCCCAACCACAAAATAGGATGTTATCATATTAGATACTAAACTATTGCACACTAGAACTACTTTGAAAATGGTGATAATATCTTACTGATATGCCTCATTAGTAGTTGAAGAAATAATCTCAACATAAAAATGATCATAGAATATAATTCTGTAAGAACCCGGATCTTCTTTTCAGTTATGTTTTTCCTTTTTCTCGAGTTTTTGAGAAAAATGATCTTTCTAGAAATTTTTGAAGTACACGCCGTGTACTTCCTTTTTCGCTCGAAGCCATGTGCTGGCCATGTCCGGGCCACACACACGGTGTGTAAGGGTGAGGTGGAGGCCAGTTAATCCGGAGTACAGAAAACTAAAGTACACGCCGTGTACTCAAGAAGTACACGCCATGTACTTTTTTTCCCATTAAACGGATTGGGGTCGCGCCTAACCCCTCGAATTCATCTTCTTCTCCAGATTCCATCCGTCCGTGAGCAACCGTACGGACGGATCTTCGACAAAATACCGTCTCGCCGTCCGTTCCCCGATTTGAGCACAGTCAGTTGCGTTGTAATCACAGCGGTGAGTTCTTCCTTCTGCTTGAGTCTTGTTTCTTGATTCCTCCTCGTTTCCAATTTATCATGGGATGAATGTTTTGTGCATTTTCTCAGATCTTCGTCGTTCTATGGGTAATTTGTCATCAAGGTTCACGTATATCGATCTCCTAGGATCGAGGTAGGTGGTTTGTGCCTTTCCATAGAAAGTTGATGAATATTATGTGCAAATTCCACCAATACCCTTGAACGGGGTATTGTGTGTTTCCTATTTTTCCCCTGCTCTTTGCCTTCTTTGCTTTATTTATTTAGTATAGGTCATTGCTTGTGAGTAGGGTAATTTATTTTTGTGCTCAGGTTGCCTTTCCATGCTTGTTTTTCCTGTTGGGAATTTTTCCATTTTCCATACCTTGTTTTAGGATATTGGAACTGTCTCCTTGATATGCTGTTGAGCCTTAGTTGATAGCCAAGTAGTTCTTGAGGTTTACTTGGACGATGCACGCATGCTGAGCATGTTTTACTTTTCCACACAGGACTGTGAGAGCCTAGTGTAGTAGACTATAGGGAGAATCGACGTAAGGACTTCTCCAGAGTGTCTTTTAATACGATGCGAGACCACATGGGGAATTGACGATGAGTGCTTCCTCATAGAGTCTGTAGTTCCTCGACGCGAGCCACAGGGGGAATGAGACGTTGGGTGCTTCCCTAGAGAGCCTTTGGTATGATACGAGACTATAGGGGGAATTGACAGTGAGTGCTTCCCTAGAGAGTCTACTTTTTAGCTGATTCAGAGGGGTGAGACTGTGTGTGCCTCCCAGAGGGCTGCTAGTGCTTTGTAGGTTGAACCATAGGGGTTAGGCTGTGAGAGCTACCCAAAGGGTTACCTGTTTGCTTTTTTTACTGGTTGTTTACTTGAGTACCTTATATGTTAGAACTGTGGATTGTATTTGTTGTGTGATTTCATGTTTACTGCTTCTTGTTTATTTACTGCCATGTATTCATTGACTGTTAGGCACAAATATTTGGGTGATTTACTACAGGGATTGTATCTCACACCCTGATTGGGCCATGCTTTTGGGCCCAAGAAGACTATGTTGCTGCAGGTATAGATAAGGGAAAGAACCCTTCTACTATAGGTTCTTGATTTCACTAGAGCTGGAGAGCATGGGACCGAGTCGTGGCTCGCGATCCTGAGGAGTCTACTTTGTTTTTATTTTGCACTTGGTTTTAGTTGTATTTAAGCACATTTTTGTGTTTGCTGCTTTCCTTAGATACTTGTACATGCTGCATCATCATCATAATTACTATATGTATTCATTTCTTCCACTATTGGTTTCAGTTGTTATGTATGTTGTTACTGCTTCCGCTCTTGATTGTTGTCTTACTTACCTTATATACCTTACCAAATTAGGGAATAGTTTCCCCACTGACTCATCAAGGCCCTCGCTGCTAGTCGGCAACCTTTTTCGTTTGGGGAAATGCGCTTGAGGTCATGTGGCGCACCGTGTACGGGGCACCAGTGGAGGGGATCCGGATTTAGGTCGTTACAAAGTGGTATCAGAGGAGTTATTTTATCTTGATTTACTGTTTGGAGACCTTACCCAGGGATAGGATGGATTTGGTACTTGGTATTAATATGTGCTTCGGATTAGCTAACCTGTGTATAGGGAAAATCCATACTACCTCGTTAATTGCAATTTGCTGGTTTTGAGATTTTATAGTTGATCTGATTTCACCTAGAGTGATTCACATGACTTTTGCAGTTATTGTTTTGATATTCCGGTTCTATTTCTGTCGCAACCCGATGAGATGAGGGTATTACATCTCATGCATCATATAGGAACTTGTAGAAATCACATTCCATGCATTCTTTCCATGCCATCTAGGGTGCATTAGTGGTTGCATGTTGTTTTGATAAACTCTGTGTAGATTATGCATGCTGTTGTGATAGATACTTGATATATTCTCTACTTTCATGTTAGAAAACTAATTGTTTTGCTCTTTACTTAAAAATTAACACCAAATTTTGGTTCGTGAAGTGTTATGGCCCCTCACGGATCGGAATTTGGCACCTCTTTCCATTTTTTTAGTATTTCTGGGAATTTTGTGCAATTTCTAAGCTACTGCCCAGAAAAACCCAGAATACATGGCGTGTACTTTTTGGATACATGCAGTGTAGTTTTTAGGCCATGTCACTGACCGTGTGGGCAGAACACAGTGTCGTGAAAGTAACTTTGGGAACACGCCGTGTATGGTAGGTACACGCCGTGTAAGTTCGGAGCCATGTACCCGGCCGTGTCACTAACAACACGGGTCGGGGAAGCTCGGGTAGAACATGTAGTGTCCAGAGGGAACACGCCCTGTAGTCCTGTCCAGGTACCCGGCCGTGTCACGAACAACACAGGCCGACTTTACCTTCTTTTCTAGACACCGTGTTTGTTCGGAACATGTCGTGTAGTCATGTCCAGGTACCCGACTGTGTCACGAACAACATGGGATGGTGTCACCTTCGCCTATACAAACTATGTTTTTTCAGAGCACGCCGTGTATGGTTCAGCCGTGTAGACGACCGTGTGCTTAATAACACGGGACGCCGATGCCTTTTCTAGTACACACCGTGTTTGTTTCGAACATGCTGTGTAGTCTCGGGTTAAGTCGGACCGTGTGGGTTAGCCGTGTAAAGAGACTCGGGCAGGGGACTAGTTTTCTTGTACACATTGTGTGTTGGGGTCAACACGCCGTGTAGTTTGATGGTTACATGACTTGTAGGGAAGTACTACACGCCCATGTCAATGGCTTAAGAAGACATGACGTGTAGTTTTTATACATGCCGTGTAGTCGTGTTTTGCAATCTTTTGTGTTTTTCATCCCCTGTTCCCGTTTTGTACTCTTGTGTTCTTTGTCCTTGTTTTTCTGATCTAAGGTGTAATTTTGATCGTTTAGAGATATGCCTCCGAGACGTCCACCGGTCATACGTCTATCATCAGGTAGTGATCAGACGCCAGACAGGGCTGATTAGGGACTTCATGCCGATCCCCCAGTCGAGCCAGCCTTAGCACCAGCTTTCATACCAGTTGCGGGCGCTGATGTGCAGTTCAGGGAGGGCTTCATGAGGATGATGCAGGCCTTCCAGGGAGCACCGCATCCCACCACGACTATGGTAGACTTGACGTGGGTTTTCCAGCAGCAGCATCCTACCAGGTTCTCAGGGGAGGGAGGACCTCAGGCTGCAGAGACATGGCTGGAATCCATGCTGACTATATTCAAGCATCTGGAGAAGCCTCCAGAGAGGCAGGTCAATCTCGCCACCTACATGCTCCGAGACTCCGCCAAGAGGTGGTGGGACGTGATCTCACAGGTGGGTCAATAGCAGGCTATGAATTGGGATGAGTTCCAGCTCCTGTTCTACGACTACTTCTACCCAGAGACCCTGAGGGCCGATCGAGCCCGGGAGTTCATGAGCTTAGAGTAGGGTACTCTATCTGTCATGGAGTATTCCTCTCGTTTCACCAAGCTGAAGCATTTTACACCCCTTCGAAATGGGAGTGGGGTGTTCTTGGCAAGGAAGTTTGAAGAGGGACTCAGGCGAGAGATCCGTTCGCAGGTGAACATCTTCCAGTTGACTTCCATCACTTCCATCGTCAAGAAGGAACTGATTTTAGAGCACAATCAGACAGACTCTGGAGCTATGAGCCAGGGCGGTTTTGCTTCCAGAGTTAGCTTTCCTCTAGATGACGACAAGAAGCACCGTAGGGAGTCTACGTGCAGTGATTCGAGGAAGCGAGACGCATCATCGGGCATCCAGGTGACATGCTACCAGTGTGGACGGACAGGGCACACGAGGCCGCAATGCCAGAGAGACCCCATGGAGTGCCGATCTTGCGGCAAGATGGGTCACCTTCAGCGTTTCTGTCATGTTTTCTCACCAGCAACTGGTGACCGAGGTTCTTCCATGACTCCTCATTCCGGAGAAGCCCCACCAGTTTCTCACCAGTCAGGAAACTGGAGTTCTTCCGGCCGTTTGGGCCAAGGTGTAGGTTGAGGCCGTAGTAGTCAACCACCAGTTCCTCAGCACCAGCAGGGAGGTTCAGCTCAAAGTGGTCAGCCAGGGGCGCAGGGCCGCGGTACAGGCCAGTCTTTCGTCGTGGAGTAGACTTATCAGGAGCAGGATCCCGACCCTTCTACTGTTCGAGGTACGATTTTAGTAGCCTCAGTTTTATCTTCAGCCCTTTTCGATACTAGTGCTACACATAGCTTTATCTCTGTTGTTGTCGTGGAGAGCCTTGGGCTCTGCATCTTTTCTTCTTCCGACACGTTGACACTAGACACACCTTTGGGAATGAGGACATCTAGTGTATGCTAGTGTAGAGAGTTCCCTCTCTAGGTTGCAGGGTATCACTTCTTATGGGATCTCTATATCCTAGAGATGATGGGCTATGATGTCATCATCGGCATGGACTGGTTGATTCCCTTCTAGGTATTCATTGACTTTTATCGCCACAGAGTCAGTTTCATCTCACCAGAGGGTGAACCTTTTCTCCATAGAGGCGAATGGGATGTTCGTGTGAGTTGGGCGGGACTCGAGCATCTTGGGCTAGGAGGGGTGACATACCAGATTTCTAGTCTTTATCTGGATGATCAGGGGACTCCACAGTTGGACTTTCCTCCAGTGGTGGATTGTTTTAGGGACATCTTTCCATAGGAATTTTCGGGTTTTCCACTGAAGTGTGAGGTAGACTTCTCTATTGAGCTCGTGCCCAGAGTGGCACTGGTGTCCATTCATCCCTATAGGATGGCCACACCTGAGTTGCAGAATCTCAAGAAGCAATTGGAGAAGCTATAGGCTAAGGGTTTCATCCGAACCAGTACTTCTCCTTGGGGTTCGCCTGTTCTGTTTGCGAAGAAAGTAGACGGTAACCTTCGGCTTTGTGTGGATTATCAGAAACTGAACCAGTTGACGGTCAAGAACCGATATCCCTTTCCGCGGATTGATGACCTTTTCAATCAGCTTCGAGGAGC
Source organism: Viscum album (assembly GCA_963277665.1). Lineage (NCBI taxonomy): Eukaryota > Viridiplantae > Streptophyta > Magnoliopsida > Santalales > Viscaceae > Viscum > Viscum album. The sequence continues at coordinate 1,819,697,756 of OY728132.1, forward strand.
CCGGGTGTTCTCGAAGATTGACTTGAGGTCCAGTTATCATTAGTTGCATGTTAGACCATCAAATATACCTCTAACAACCTTCAGAAGTAGATATGGTCTATACGAGTATACAGTCATGCCGTTCGGTCTCACGAACGCACCTGTAGTTTTCATGGCACTGATGAACCGAGTGTTCCATCCTTACTTGGACTCCTTCATTGTGGTCTTCGTGGATGATATCTTGGTGTACTCTCACACTCGACACGACCATGAAACACATCTTGAGATCGTTCTGAGTACACTGAGAGAGCATCAGATCTATGCTAAAATCTCGAAGTTCCACTTCTGGATGGTTAAGATTCACTTCTTGGGTCTCGACATCTCAGGGACAAGAGTGTCAGTGGACCCAGATAAAGTGAGAGATGTAGTTTCCTAGGAGCAGCCGAAGAACTCCTTTGAGGTACGGAGCATCCTAAGGCTGGCTGTATACTATCGATGCTTCATTCAGGACTTTTCTCATCTAGAAGCACCTTTGACAGGTCTGACCAAGAAGGGGGCGAAGTTCTTATGGTCAGATTCTTGTGAGACATCCTTTCAGGAGCTGAAAGGGAGGTTGATGTCAGCACCGATATTATTCTTTCCAGAGCCAGGAAAGAACTATAAAGTCTATTGTGATCCTTCAGGTATCAGGCTAGGAGCTGTGCTTATGCAGGGAGATGGAGTCGTTGCTTACGGGTCTCAGTAGTTGAGGCCACATGAGAGGAACTACCCTACACATGATCTGGAGTTGGCAGCTGTTTTTGATGCCTTGCACTGTTGGAGACACTATCTTCTGGCAGAGCACTTTTTGGTCTTCACTGACCACAAGAGTCTCAAGTATATCTTCACTCAGTGTGATCTGAATCTGAGGCAGCACAGGTGGGTAGAGTACCTTCAGTCTTTTGACTTCGAGATTACCTATACGCCGGGAAAGGGCAACGCCATGACAGATGCGTTGAGCATGAGAACTCAGATTCTGATAGTCCAGGAGGCCAATATTGAGTGGCAGCCGATGGATCTGTTCTCTGAGATGCATCTGGAGGTTCACGACAGACGGGGACAGACTTTTCTATCTTCTATAGCTGTTACCTCCACGCTACTTGATCAGGTACGGATGAGGCATCTATCAGACTCGGAAGGCTTAGTCCTATGGGAGAGTGTGTTAGGAGAGGACCCTCTTCCTGGATGGATAGTGGGCGAGGATGAGATCTTTCATTTCCAGGGATGCGTATGGGTGCCAGCAGACATACGTGAGGAGATGATGTGGGATTTCCATTCCTCTGTTTGGGCAGTTCATCCTGGCATCACCAAGGTGTATCGGGAACTTCATATCCAATACTGGTGGCCAGGTATGAAGAATTACGTTGCTAGTTTTGTCATGAGAAGTTCTACTTGTCAGCAGGTGAAAGCAGAGCATCAGCGACCAGTAGGGCTTTTACAGCAGTTACCCATTCCGAAGTGGAAGTGGAACGATGTTGTGATGGACTTTGTGACCAGGTTTCCGAGATTGCCTCAGGGAAATGATGTTGTTTGGGTTGTTGTCGACAGGCTTACGAAGGTTACTCACTTCTTGCCGATCAAGGAGACCTTCAGTGTCGATGATTTGGGATGACTTTACATCAGAGAGATTGTTCTTCTGCATGGAGTTCCACGCTCTATTGTGTCAGACAGAGATGTGTGCTTTACCTCTCGGTTCTGACAGGGACTTCAGAAGGCCTTGGGTACAAAGGTACTTTTGAGTATGGCATATCATCCCCAGACTGATGGCCAGTCCGAGCACACGATCCAGGTGCTTGAGGATATGCTCTGAGCTTGCATTCTAGACTTTGGCGGTTCTTGGGAGAAGCATATTTTTCTGGTGGAGTTCGCCTACAACAACAGTTTTAAGGTGACCATTCAGATGGCACCATACGAGGCTCTGTACGGTAGGCCATGTCGATCACCCTTATGCTGGCTGGAGGCAAGAGAGGCAGCTTTTCTAAGACCTCGTCTTGTTCAGGAGACTTCAGAGCAGATAGAGCTGATTTGGAAGAGGATGGCTACAGAACAGTCTCGACAGAAGTCTTATGCTGATCAGCGGAGACTACCTCTTGAGTTCGAGGTCGGTGATCAGGTTTTCCTACGTGTCGTACTAAGGTTGGGACACAAGAGGATTCAGAGACTGGGTAAGCTTTCACCAAGGTACATCGGGCCGTTTGAGGTTTTGGAGAGAGTGGGGCTGGTCGCATATCGATTGTAGCTACCTCAAAGGTATCAGGCCATGCACGATGTCTTCCATGTCTCTCATCTCCGACGTTACTTTTCAGACCCGTCTCATGTCTTTCAGCCTGAGGAATTTAAGCTTGAAGCAGATGCATCGTTCAAGGAGCATCCTATCAGGATTGTTGATCGTAGTACGAAGGTCCTCCGTGGGAGGCCTGTCCTCTTGTATGAGTGCTATGGTAGCACGGGCGAATACAGGATGAGACCTGGGAGAGGGAGACCGATGTACGATCGCAGTGGACGGAGCTGTTCGGGGTTTCTCCTTCTCCGTCTCATTAGGGAAATCTGGGGATGAATTTCTTTTAGGGGGGAAGTTTGTAAGAACCCGGATCTTCTTTTCAGGTACATTTTTCCTTTTTCTGGAATTTTTGAGAAAAATGACCTTTCTGGAAATTTTTGAAGTACACGCTGTATACTTTCTGAGTACATATCGGGTACTTCCTTTTTCGCTCGAAGCCGTGTGTTGGCCGTGTCCAGGCCACACACACAGTGTGTAAGGGTGAGGTGGAGGCTGGTTAATTCGGAGTACAAAAAACTGAAGTACACTCCATGTACTCAATAAGTACATGACATGTACTTTTTTTCATTAAATGGACCAGGGTTGCACCTAACCCTTGAATTCATCTTCTTCTCCAGATTTCGTCCGTCCGAGAGCGACTGTACGGCCAGATCTTCGACGAACTCCCACCTTGTCGTCTGTTATCCGATTTGACCACTGTCAATTGCATTGGAATCACAGAGGTGATTTCTTCCTTCATCTTGAGTCTTATTTATTGATTCCTCCTCATCTACACGTTATCGTGGGATGAACGTTTTGTGCCTTTTCTCGTATCTTCGTCATTCTAAGGGGAATCTGTCGTTGAGGTTCACGTATATCGATCTCCTAGGATCGAGGTAGGTGGTTTGTGCCTTTCCGTAGAAAGTTGATGAATAATATGTGAAAATTCCACCAATACCCTTGAACGGGGTATTGCGTGTTTCCTGTTTTTCCCCTTCTATTTGCCTGATTTGCTTGATTTCTTTAGTAGAGGTTAGTGCTTGTGAGTAGAGTAATTTATTTTTGTGCTCAGGTTGCCTTGCCATGCTTGTTTTTCCTGTTGGGCGTTTTTCCAGTTTCCATACCTTGTTGTAGGATAGTGGAACTATCTCCTTGATATGTTGTTGAGCCTTAGTTGATAGCCAAGTAGTTCTTGAGTTTTACTTGGATGATGCACACACGCTGAGCATGTTTTACTTTTCCACACAGAACTGTGAGAGCCTAGTGTAGTAGACCATAGGGAGAATCGACGTAAGGGCTTCTCCAGAGTGTCTTTTAATATGATGCGAGACCACAGGGGGAATTGATGATGAGTGCTTCCTCAAAGAGTCTGTAGTTCCTCGATGCGGGCCATAGGGGTAATGAGACGTTGAGTGCTTCACCAGAGAGCCTTTACTACAATACGATACTATAGGGGGAATTGATGGTGAGTGCTTCCCCAGAGAGTCTACTTTTTAGCTGATCCAGAGGGGTGATACTGTGTGTTCCTCCCAGAGGGCTTCTAGTGCTTTGTAGGTTGAACCATAGGGGTTAGGCTGTGAGAGCTACCCAGAGGGTTACCTGTTTACATTTGTTACTGGTTGTTTACCTGAGTTCCTTATATGTTAGAACTGTGGATTGTATCTATTGTGTGCTTTCCTATTTACTACTTCTTGTTTATTTACTTCCATGTATTCATTGACTGTTAGGCACAAATATTTGGGTGATTGCCTACTGGGATTATATCTCACACCCTATTTGGGCCATGATTTTGGGACCAAGAAGACTATGTTGCTGCAGGTATAGATAAGGGCAAGCGCCCTTCTACTTTCGGTTCTTGATTGCACTGGAGCTGGAGAGCATGGGACCGAGCCGTGGCTCACGATTCTGAGCAGTCTACTTTGTTTTTCTTTTGCACTTCGTTTCAGTTGTATTTCAACACGTTGTTTTGTTTGCTGCTTTCCTTGGATACTTGTGCCTGCTGCATCATCATCATCATTACTATATGTATTCATTTCTTCTGATGTTGGTTTCGGTTGTTATGTATGTTGTTACTGCTTCCTCTCCTGATTGTTGTCTTACTTACCTTGTATACCTTGCCAAATGAGGGCATAGTTTCACCACCGACTCACCAAGGCCCTCGCTGCTAGTCGGCAGCCTCTGGATTTTGGGAAAACGCGCTTGAGGTCATGTGGCGCACCAGGTACGGGGCACCAGTGGAGGGGCTCCAGATTCGGGTCGTTACAAATTCATACAACAATCGATGCCTTATGATACCGAATGAATAAAATCCACTACTTCTGATATCACCCACATAATATTATTACAAACAAAGAAAACCCATGCTCCTTTCAAGAAGCAATCGAATTTAAGGCTATAGACACCTCCTCTAGAAAATCCTCTATCTTTTTATCTTAAATGGATCCCTTATACTTCTATAAAACATGGAAATGTAATTCTTGGAGTGTCCTCCTCAAAGATTCTTTTCATCTACCACCACTTTATAACGATCCTCTAGAACATTCTATTGAACTTATTCATCATGAATCCAAAGGGGATGCCAACTTAGATCCATATATGGAAAGTAAATAATATCAGAAACTACTAAACCCAGGATAAATAATATTCAAGGTTAATTACTTAATTCAATTGAACGTAATTCCTATTTTAAACCCAATTAAAACACAGAAATAAAAAATCATTGTGCATGATATTTAACTAGGTCACTACCCAACCTAAAACATCACTTCCCTTAGAATATTTAGTAAACATTATGGTCCTTGAATTAGATAATAGTTTTCATAAATATCCAATTTCCTAGCTGGTATCTCTTTTTTAATACATATACTAAGACCTTCTATTATATTTTATCTATCAATCTGTGCATCCTTACCAGTTTCTAGCTCCAAAATCCATCGTATATCTCAACCATCCGTTTTGATACCTCTCTATCACAACCCACACCCTCTAAAGGTGACCCTTTTTGTATGGTATTGAATAAGATGAGATAAAAACCATCAAATAATACCTCCAATAGGTCATGGGTTGAAGACTAACACTGAGGGTATATAAATTACACACATAGAAGGCATTATCCTCAATATAGATTTATGAAATAATAGACCAGATAGAAAAAAACCATCCAACTCCATGAATAAATAATGAATAAAAATAATAATATATGATATCATGTCATAAGTGACCATAAAATTGAAAAAATACTAAAATATTTGAAAATGATCATTGGTTGAAATCATGAATCTCTCATAGCTCCTAGAAAATGTTTAAAGCTAGTAACACCCAACACTATCACCAAATAGCTCAAGGGGTTCTAAAAAATATTTTATATATAAATAGGGTGATAATTACATGGAAAATCTATAGGATCCTCCCAAAAAAATCTCATGAAAAATGTGAAAGAATCATACTAAAGACTAATGAATAAACAAATGGAAGTAACTCACAACCTAGACAGGTAATACTATTTCCTATCCCCACCATGGATTTTTGACCAAGTAACACACATATATAAATCATTATATATCAAAATTATATTTATAAAATAAGGTTCCCCACTTACAATTCCAAATTCTTTTGTCACACTCATGAATAACGGATCACATCATGTACCCATCCCTTCTACAATCCATCCTACATCTTGTTCAATAATATCACATCCATTTTTCATCCAACAAAGCATGAAACCTTATCATCATCATCTCATATATAACAAATTGTATATATAGAATCTACTAAAACCCAAGTAAATGAAATATACCTTAATCCATCACAACCCATGCATGTACACCCATGGGAATCCAAAGGCACTATGACTAGATACAATAATATGTTTTAACCTCAAGACATTACAACCCACACATAAATTTATAGTAAAACCAAGATCCTTCAATTCACCCTATACCAAAAGAAATTATACTAGTATATTCCTACATAAAAACTATAATAAAAGGCAGTATGTGGTAGAGGGAGAATTTATCCATATGTTCCCTCACCACACTGGATATTGAAGAAAAATCCCTAAAACATTTGGGTGTTGGTTTCCCTAAAAATGTTGGTGGTTAAGTATATGAAATCTGAAAATATAAAATATATTCCAAAAAACCACACTAAGGTAAATTACCTATCCATAAACTCATATGTCTCTATCATCACACACGACACCCAGCTTCCACCGCTAAGGTCTTCAACTCAAGCATCCATACAAGAATCAAAGTTCAATATTAATTATTAAAAATTAATTAATTAATATAATTTCATATTAATTTCCAAGATTAATACTATAACCTTAAAATATAAGTGTCTTCAATACTATAATTTCTTACTTATATTCTCAAGTACACTCTAATCATCTATAAACACCAAGAACCAACCTCAATCTTTTATTAATTGTTTTATTATTTAATAATTGTTTAGGTACTCTAGGAATAATAATAATCTACCACATTAAAGATGAACTCTTCATTCATATATTGAAACTCTATATAGTAGTTGGGAACTAATCATATAACATATGACCAACATGTCATTTAAAGCATCAAATAAGAAATATATTGATGAGAAATCCTAACTCTGGACACATCCAGAACTCCCCAGTATAATAAATTAAAAAATTGAGCATAATATAATACATCCTTCCATCACCAACATCAACCGTCTCTATAGCCCTGGGTTCCTATCCCATTTCCCATCAATGTTCCCAACTATTCTGAGTTCACTGTCAACAAAACACAACAAGGCTTTAATAGTTTAAATCATTCACACAAGTTAATAAAGGTATCTTCCACATGTAATTTCAAGGGGAAACTAAGAAAATAATACAATGTAATTAAATCCATTATTAATAAAATATAGGATCTCTCAACTCCAAACAATTATATTTCGTAAAAAAACCATTTAATTTCCAATTTTTAATTAGCTGATTTACTATGTGTTGGTTTTTAGTATGAAGAAACTTATAGAGAGTAACTTAAAATATATAGGATAAAATCTAAACATTTTTCATGAAATATTTTTATGAAAATCCAAGATAAAAATAACTTTATTTCAAATTATTTCCAAAATTTAAACATTACATTACATAATAATCTCACGTAGCTCAGAGAACCTTTTGGTATTGTGTCTTTGAGGACCAGTTACATAGGCAAATTATTTTACAAAACTGGTGAACATTTATATAAAATAAAAATATTCTAAAACACCTTATATACATATCATATGTTATAATTATCTTCATAAATTTTAAAAGGAAAACATAAGAAATTTGTGATCTCTAAAACTTAGTAATATAAAACATATCAACCTGGCATCAAGGGTTAGATCATAAGCATGTGAGAAATCAAGAGCATTGTAAAATTTTTAATTAAATTAAAATGGAAGAAATAATATTAGTTCATAAATCATGAATGAAACACTTGTAATATAAATTTATAAAATATTTAACATTAAATAATAGTGTAATATATTCATGGAAACATGGTATAAGGAAACAATATCATAAGACCATAGAATCATAAATATGTAGAAACAACATAAAAATGAAATTATAAGTGTAAGGTAAGTCTCACTTTCTATAATATCATAGTGGATATAGTCCCATGGTAGATTTTGTTCACTCCTCATTACCATTGACATAGTTTAAAAATCAATATGGTGGATTGAGTTTAATCCCCAATCCTATAAAAAAAGTGGACAAAGTCCCATGGTGGATTGGGTTCACTCCCAATTCTTATAAACATAGTGAAAAAGTCCTAAGGTGGATTATGTTTACTCTCTAATATCTCAAAAATAGTGGACAATAACCCATGGAGGAATATGTTCTCTTAGGATATATAATTTTGGGACCACCTATCACATAATTACAATCATATATATTAATTCCACATGAGAAAAAATCATAAATAAATCATAAGTATGATCAAACACATGAGAAGGTATCAGGTTTCATTATTATAATTTAAAGAATAACTAAAGGCTAAATCATAAGTATTCCCAATATAATAAGTAATTAAATTTTTTTATACTTTAATCATTTAAAAATGGGCATAGGTCTTGAAGATGGAGTTACATTGTAGAAAAATTAGGAGCAAGATCCATATAAGAAATAATAATAAAAACCACTTAGGTGATTATTGATGAGACTATTAATGGATATTTATAAAGTAGGAAAGAATTTATTGGTATTTATAAAACCAAAAATTTAACAGTAATAGTTTTCTATAAAATAATTATGGTTTTAAAAGTCTTTTCAAGTTGAAATTTTTTTATGGAAGTGAAACATTCTGAGGAATAAGAAATTAGATGGTTCTCATTTAATTATTTTAAGAATACCTTTATCGAAATCTAAAATCCTAAAAAGGATAATAATTTTTTTTTAAATTATAGAGTGTAAATATTAAGTTAACATGATATAAAACATAATTAGTTTTCTAATTAAAATGAGAACATTGGAGGGAAAAGAAATTATAGACAAGGAGGTACCACCATCATTTAAGATGATAATAACTACTCTTAACATAGTTTCATTTTCAAGAAGGAAACAAACTCATCAATAAAGAAATTTGAATAAAAATTGATCTCCCAAGATTGATATAAGGTATAAAATTTTAAATTAAAGACAAAAATCAAGGATAAATATTACAAATCAATAAATTACATTGAATTATAAAAAAACTTATATTTTTACGAAGACATCAATCATAGTCCATAAAAAGAAAGAGCATGAATGGGAGTGAATTTTCATTAATAAACCATAATTTAATATATTATATGTCAAGGGGATTTAATTAAACCATATAAATGAATATTGGTTTGTAATATCAAAATATGCCTCATTGAAGGGTGATTGAGACGAAAGCCCTTACTTTGTTCCAAATTCATTTTGTGCATGCGTTTAAATTCTTGAATAATAAAATTAAGTTCATTATATTACTTATTAGGTAACTTATTATTATATATTTAATTTAATATGAAACATTTATTTTCACTTTCTACTTATTTATTATATATTTTTCTTGCCTCTGTCGATTACTTGATATTGTTTGATCAATTTATCCATAGCTCCTTATGTATGTTAACCATGGGAGAAATCATCACAAAATAGTTTCATAATATACATATTATTATTATTATAGGAATTTATATATTTATTTTAAATATATTTTTATATCCATCCATTTTGGGGGGTAATGAAAAATTAAACTCATTGATCGTGAAGGTGGTAGTCCACAATGTAACGACCCGAATCCGGAGCCCTTCCACTGGTGCCCCGTACTCGGTTCGCCACATGACCTCAAGCTTGTTTCCCCAAATGCCAGAGGCTACCGACTAGTAGAGAGGGCCTTGGTGAGTCAGTGGGGAAACTAAGAACACTCTTGAGAAGCATAAAGTCCGATCCCCGTAGGTCTTGCGTACGAAACTAAAAGCAATATACCCTCTAGGGAACCACTTAATCGTCTATTCCCTCTTTGATCTCACGCACTAGGTTATCACGGCCCTGAGTCATCCAGTTGTGCCTAATCGACTGTTAGCAGCCCTAAGTAAGTTAAACAACTACTTGGCTAATTCCTATAAAATGCATCCACAAGCATATAAACAGCAGACAACACATACAATCAAGTCAACAGGTATACTAGCAATGCAATAGGGGTTGCCTCGAAGGAAAACCATGCCAAATGGAAAACAACATCCAAAACAAGGTAAAACACCCATGGGGTGATCCTAAAACATGCTAACAACAATTATTAATCATTTAATAACCTCAAGCATACAAGTAATCTACGCCAGATAAATAAACAGGATCAAAACCCTAACCCGGGATACCCGATACATGGGTATCCGACACTTTTGCAACAAAAACTCAAAGAACATCAATGTAGGGCAACAAAACACCTACCTCGATCCTTGTAGATCGATATACTTGAACATCGGCCCGTGAATTGGCCTAGAACAGAGTAGATCTGCAAAAAAGTCTAAAACGCTCAACCTTAGATAACTCACACGAGAGGAAGAATCAGTAAACGAGGCTAAAGAAGAACCAAAAACTCACCATTGTGATTCCTCTGCAAATGACGGAGTTCGATTCGGACAACCAGTGACAGATTGGTGTCACGGAGAAGAATCAGCCTCCTCGGGCGCTCTAGATGGAATTGGGTGGAGAAGAAGGTGTTTATGAGCATTATGCATGACCCCGGTCTGATTAATGAAATAAAAAGAAAGTACACGGCGTGTACTTCAATTTTCCGTACCCCGAAATAACCGGCCTCCACCTCAGCCTTACAGACCGTGTGTGTGGCCCGGACACAGCCAATCACACGGCTTCGAGTGGCAGAGGAGTACACGGCGTGTACTCATAAAGTACATGGCGTGTACTCTGAAAATTTCCAGATTCTCCATTTTTCCTTAAAAAATCCCGTAAAAGAGATCTGTACCTGAAACCAAAGCTCCAGGTTCTTAAAAACTTACCCCCTTACATAAATTTGTCCCCAAATTTCCCTAGCAAGGCTTAGAAGAAGAAACCTCAAACAACTCTGGCCAATGTGATCGCATATCAGCCTCCCTCTCCCAAGTCTCGTCCTGTATACGGCTGTGCTGCCGTAGCACCTGTACCAGAGGAACAGACCGACCATGAAGCACTTTTGTACTATGATCAACAATCCTCATAGGATGCACCTCGAAAGATGCATCCTACTCCAACTCAACTCCTCGGGTTGCAAAAAATGATACGGGTCTGAGAAATACCGTCGAAGATGAGAAACATGAAAGACGTCATGCATATCTTGGTATCTCTGAGGTAACTGCAACGTGTAAGAAACCAGCCCGACTCTCTCCAGAACCTCAAACAACTCGACATATCTCGGTGAAATCTTACCCTATCTCTAAATCCTCTTGTGTCCCAAACTCGGTGAGACACGCAGGAAAACCTGATCCCCGACCTCAAACTCCAGAGGTCGTCTCTGCTGATCAGCATAAGACTTCTGTCGAGACTGCGCTGTAGCCATCCTCTTCCGAATCAGCTCTATCTGCTCTGAACTCTCCTAAACAAGACGAGGCCCCAGCAAAGCTGCCTCTTCTGCATGTAGCTAGCATAAAGGTGATCGACATGTCCTACCGTAGAAATCCATGTAAGGTTCTATCTGAATAATCGCCTGAAAACTGTTGTTGTAGGCGAACTCCACCAAAGGAATATGCTTCTACCAAGAACCGCCAAAGTCTTGAATGCAAGCTCGGAGCATATCCTCAAGCACCTGGATTGTACGCTCGGACTGGCCATCAATCTAGGGATGGTATGCTGTACTCAAAAGTACCTGTATACCCAACGCCCTCTGTAGCCCCTGCCAGAAGTGCGAAGTAAAACGTGCATCCCTGTCTGAAACAATAGAGTGTGGAACTCCATGTAGATGTAAAATCTCTCGGATGTGCAACCATCCCAGCTTATCAACACTGAAGGTCTCCTTGATCGACAAGAATTTTTCAACCTTCGTGATTCTGTCCACTACAACCCAAACCACATCATTTACTCGAGCACGTTTCCCCAAACTCCAGAGGCTGCCGACTAGCAACGAGGTCCTTGGTGAGTCAGTGGGGAAACTATGCCCTCATTTGATAAACTATGAAGCAGAAGAATAATCATAAACAATAGCGGAAGCAGTAAATATCATGCAACAACTGGACTGAAAGTAAAAGAAATGTCTGATATAATAATGATGCAGAATGGTACATGTGTCTATAGAAAGCAGTAAGCAAAACAACATGCTGAAATACAACTGAAACCAAAGTACTAAAAGCAAATAGTAACTCCAGCAGCATCATGGGCCAAGACCCGGTCCCATGCTCTCCAGCTTCGACCAATAATCAAGTACGTGAGGTGGAAGGGCCACAATACCTACCTAAACCTACAACCATATAATCTATTTGGGATGAAAAGCAGGACCCAAACAGGGTGTGAGACTAATCCCAGTAGGCAACCACCACAAGATTTGTGCCCTACTGTCAGTGAGTGATATAACAAAAGTAAAGGTAACAATGCAGTAAAAAATTCTACTAAATACCAATCACATTCATTTAATTACACAACCATGGAAAACCAGCAAAGTTTCTTATTCCAAGATAAGAATGTAACACAGCAGGTATCTAAAAAGACTACCTAACCCAATCAGTACAAAACCCAAGCTTGTTATTTGGCTTGGTGGACTCATCACAACCAACCATAAAAAATTCACACTGACTCTTTGGGTGGCTTAAACTAGCAGACCCCTATAGTCCAGAAATCAACAAGGCACAGACACTCTAGGAAGATCTTACGTCAATTCCCCTATGGTCTTGCAATAACAGCTACAGACTCTCTAAGGAAGCACATACGTCTAATTCCTCCTGTGGTCTTAATGCGTGGGTAAACTAATAACACTCTTGGGAAGCACAAATTCCGATCCCTGTAGGTCATGCGTACGAATCTAAAACCAACAGACCCTCTAGGGAAGTACTAAATTGTCTATTCCATCGTTGATATCCTGCACCAGGTTCTCACGTATGTCCGTTGAAACCCATAAGCAGCCATGCAAATGGAGAACCTCATCATCACCCACTATCCACCCCGGTGTAGGGTCTCCATCTAACACACCCTATCGTAGGACTAGGCCCTCATGGTCTGATAGCTGCCTCATTCAAACTCGATCAAAAAGGGTAGAGGTAACAGTTACGGAAGAAAGAACCATCTGACCCTATCTGTTGTGTACCTCCAGATGCATCTCAGGGAACAGAGTCATGAGCTTCCACTCACTATTGTCTTCCGGAACTGCCTGCAACTGAGTCCTCCTACTCAGTGTGTCTGCCACATCATTTCCCTTCCCAGGCATATAAGCAAGCCCGAAGTCGAAAGACTGTAGGTACTCGACCGACCTCCGTTGTCTCAGATTCAAGTCATGCTGCGTGAAGATATACTTGAGGCTCTTGTGGTCAGTATATAACACGAAATTCTCTCCCATGAGATAGTGCCTCCAACAACGCAAAGCATGAACAACAGCAGCCAACTCCAAGTCGTGCGTAGGATAGTTCTTCTCATGTGGCCTCAACTGCCGAGATCCGTACGCGACAACACGATATTCCTGCATAAGCACTGCTCCAAGACCGATGTCAGATGCATCACAGAAAACTGTATAACTCTTGCCCGACTCTGGAAGAACTAGAATTGGTGCTCAAGTCAATATCCCCTTCAGCTCCTGGAAGGCTGAGTCACATGCTTCTGACCAAACAAACTTCACCCCCTTCTTAGTCAAAACCGTCAATGGTGCTGTTAGGCATGAGAAGTCCTTTATAAATCGCCTGTAGTAACCATCCAGCCCCAAGAAACTACATACCTCGAAGACGTTCTTCGGATGCTCCCAGGTGACTACTGCTCTCACCCTCTCCGGGTCTACTGATACTCTTGTCTCTGAGATGACATGACCCAGGAAGTGAATCTCATCCATCCAAAAGTGGCACTTTGAGATTTTAACATAAAGCTGATGCTCCCTCAGTGTACTCAAAATGATCTCAAGATGGGTTGCATGGTCGTGTTGAGTGTGATAGTACACCAAGATATCATCCACGAAGACCATGATGAAGGAATCCAAGTAAGGATGGAACACTCAGTTCATCAGTTCCATGAAAACTGCTGGCACGTTCGTAAGGCCAAACGGCATAACCATATACTTGTAGAGGCCATACCTGCTCCTGAAGGCTGTCAGGGGTATATCTGAAGGCCTAACGCGCAGCTGATGATAGCTGGATCTCAAGTCGATCTTCGAGAACACTCGAGCTCCTCGAATCTGATCGAAGATATCATCAATCCCCGACAAGGGATATTGGTTCTTTACCGTCAACTAGTTCAACTTCCGATAATCCACGCAAAGCCGTAAGTTACCATCTGCCTTCTTCGCAAACAACACAGGTGAACCCCAAGGGGAAGTACTGGGTCAGATGAAACCCTTAGCCTACAACTCCTCCAACTGCTTCTTGAGCTCCTGCAACTCAGGCGTAGCCATCCTATAAGGAGGTATAGATACCGGTGCAGCTCCTGGCACAAGATCAATTGAGAAGTCTACCTCACACTCCGGAGGAAAACCTGAAAAGTCTTCTGGAAAGACATATGGAAAGAGATCAACCACCGGAGGAAAATCCATCTGAGAGGTCCCCAGATCATCTAGGTATAAACTGGAAATCTGGGCCGTAAATCTGCCCAACCCATGATGCTCTGGTCCAGCTCTGCTTTCCTGGACATCCCATTCACCCTTGTGAAGAAAAGACCTACCCTATGGTGACGTGAAACTCACCCTATGGTGATAACAGTTGACAAAGGCCTGAAAAGGAACTAGCCAGTCCATTCCAAGAATGACATCATAACCTGTCATCTCCAGGACATAAAGATCCCACACAAAGTGACACCCACCAACCTCAAGGGGGCACTCCCTGCACTGACGCACATTAATAGTTCTATGTCTCAAAGGAGTGTCTAGTGCCAAAGTATCCTCAGAATTAAGGACAATGAGTCTAAGGCTCTCCATAATGTGCACATAAATAAAGCTATGAGAAGCTCCAATATCGAAAAGAGCAGAAGATAAAACTGAGGCTACTAGGATCGTACCTCAAACTGTGGAAGGTCCAGGATCCTGCTCCTGATGAATCTGCTCTACTGCAAACATCTGGCCAGTACCGCGGCCCGGTGTAGCAGCCTGATATCCCTAAGCTGATCCCCCTTGAGACTAACCATCGCGTTCGCGACATCTACCCTGGCTTGAATGACCTGAAGAACTCCAGCCCCCAGTCTGTTGTGGGACTGGTAATCCTGCTCCTAAACGAGGGGTAGAAACAGATCCTCCTTCACTAGCTGCTAGAAGAAGAACCCTGCAAAAACGCTGCAGATGACCCATCTTGCCGCAAGCTTGGCACTCCACTAGATCTCTCGGGCACTGAGGATTCTTATGCCCACTCTTTCCACACTGATCGCATACCGCCAGGTTTCCAGAAGGAAGATCCCATCCTCCAAAAGATATACCCCGCTTCCTCGAGTCACCTCGAGTAGACCCTCGGTGGCGCTTCCTGCTGTCAGTATGAAACGACTCAACCTTGGGTGCTGAACTGCCTCGGTCAACAACTCCAGTATCCCTCATATTTCTTTCAGTGATCAGTTCCTGGTTGACTATCAGAGTAATAGAAGTCAACCGGAAAACATTCACCTATGATATGATCTCTGGTTTGAGGCCTTCCTCAAACTTCCTCGCCAAAAACAGCTTGTCATTTCCTAGAACGGGAGAGAAACGCTGTAACTCAGTGAATCAAGAGGAATAATCCATAACCGAAAGATTACCTTGCTACAGGTTCATAAACTCCCTGGCCCTGTCGGCCCTCAGCATCGCTGGATAGAAGTAGTCATAGAACGTACACTGAAATTCGTCCCAAGCCATAGTCCGATGGCGCCCTGCCTGTGAGACTACATCCCACCATCTCTTAGTAGAATCTCACAACATGTAAGTTGCGTGCTTCACCCGTATATCTGAGGGTGTCTCCAGATGATCGAAGATGGAAATCATGGTTTCTATCCATGACTCTGCAACCTGAGGTCCTCCATCCCCTGTGAAAGTGGGAGGATACTGCTACTGGAAGACTCGCTTCAACTCTGCCATAGACAGGGCAGGATGCTGAGCTCCCTGGAAGGTCTGCATGAACCTCATGAATTCCTCTCTAAACTAAGAATCTGCACCAGTGTCCAAAATCACTGCAGGCACCATATCCGGAACAATCGGCGGAACTATAGGTAGTCCCTGGTCTGCCGTATCAGGCGTACCGCCACTGCCTGGTTCTTGGCGTGCAATGGGAGGACGTCTTGGTGCCATAACCCTGAAAGGTCAAAAGCACACTCCAGATTTAGGATCAACAAGGATAGAAAACGCAAGAGTAAAAAATGGGAACAGGAGATAGAAACACTTTAACTTGAAAAACTGAACTACACGGCGTGTTTATTAAAGCCATTTACATGGGCCTGAAATTCTGCCACTATTAGTCATGTCACGTTTCAGACTACACGACGTGTTGTCCAAAAACATGACGTGTACCTGGACTCCACTCCCCTACCCGAGTCTCCTTGCACAACTAACCTACACGGTCCTCCAAAAACTAGACTACACGGCGTGTGCACTGAGGACACGGCGTGTGCACTGAGGACACAGTGTGTACAAGCCAGGCTTCGGCGGTCTGTGTAATAGGTTACACGGTCAGCCACACGGAAAACCCCTTCCATGGAGTGTTCCAAACAAACACAGCATGTATCAGAGGAGATAACACCGACCCATGTTGTTCGTGACACGACCGGGTACCTAGAAGAAAACTACATGGCATGTTATTCTAACACACGGCGTGTACTAGAAAGGCTCGGCGACCTGTGTAGCAGGTTACACGGACATCTACATGGATGATATCCTACACGGTATGTTCTGAACAAACACGGAATGTATAAGGATGGATAACACTAACTTTTGTTGTTCGTGACACGATCATGTACCTAGAATAAACCTACACGGCGTGTATTTATAACACACGGCATGCACTACACGAGCTTCCCCTACCTGTGTTGTTGGAGACACGGCCGGGTACACGGTTGCCTACCACACAACGTGTAGATAAGGTACACGGCGTTTCCCCAAAGATTTTCTGACACAACTTGTTTTTGTTTACACAGATAGTAACATGGTTTAAAAACTACACGGCATGTATGAAGGAAGTACACGCCGTGTATTTTGGGTTTTTCCGGGCAGTAGCTCTAAAACATCCCGAACGCTAGAAACACTGAAAAACAACCAACTATGTGCCAAATTCTGATCCATGGGAGCCCATACTCCCCGCGAATCAAATATTGGCATCATCACAATGCATACAACAAGTAAATAGCATAACAAACAATGATCCGCCAAATTCTGATCCTCGAGGGCCCATAACACCTCTAAGACCAGAGCTTGGCACCCATGCTAAACAGGCTGTAAAAGAAGTAATACTCTATCAGCGCAATAAGTATTTCTATCACAGCAACTACCACAACGGCATGCATAATCTGTCATGGCATCTATCACAACAACATGCAATTATAATGCACCCTATATGGCATGGTAAAATGCATGACCATTGTTTTCCTACCCGGTGCCTATATGATGCATGAGATGGAACGCCCTCATCTCATTGGGTTGCAAAAAAATAGAACCATAATCATATAAACTGTAACAACAAAAAATATATGAATCACCCAATAGTGAAATATAATAAACTATAACACTTGCAAAACTGAAAATTACAATTACGAGGTAATATAGATTTTCCCTGTACACGGGTTAATTACTCCCGGGCACAGTTAAGTACTAACTACCCAGTTCTTCCTATCCCTGGCTATGGTAGCAAAACAGTAAGGCAATAGAAAGAAGGAAAACCTCCTCTGATACCACTTTGTAACGACCCGAATCCGGAGCCCTTCCACTGGTGCCCCGTACCCGATTCGCTACATGACCTCAAGCGTGTTTCCCCAAACACCAGAGGCTGCCGACTAGCAGCGAGGGCCTTGGTGAGTCAGTGGGGAAACTAAGAACACTCTTGGGAAGCACAATGTCCAATCCTTGTAGGTCCTACGTATGAAACTAAAACCAACAGACCCTCTAGGGAAGCACTTAATCATCTATTCCCTTTTTGATCTCCCGCACCAGGTTCTCACGACCATGAGCAGTCCAGTCATGCGTAATCGACTGTTAGCAGCCCTAAGTAAGTTAAAAAACTACTTTTCTAATAGCTACAAAATGCATCCACAAGCATATAAACAGTAGGCAATACATGCAATCAAGTCAACATGCATACTAGCAATGCAATAGGGGTTGCCTTGTAGGCAAACCATGCCAAACGGCAAACAATAGCCAAAACAAGGTAAAACACCCATGGGGTTATCCTCAAACATGCTAACAAGCAATTATTAATCATCTAATAACCTCAATCATACAAGAAATCTAAGTAAGATAAATAAACAGGATCAAAACCCTAACCCAGGATACCCGATACATGGGTATCCGACACTTTTGCAACCAAAAATAAAAGAACTTCAACGTAGGGAAACAAACCAACTACCTCGATCCTTGGAGATTGATATACTTGAACCTCGTCCCGTGAATTGACCTAGAACGGAGTAGATCTGCAAATACATCTAAAATGCTCAACCTCAGATAACTCATGCGAGAGGAATAATCAAGAAACGAGGATAAAGAAGAACCAAAAACTCACTGTTGCGATTCTTCTGCAATCGACAGAGTTTGATTCGGACAACCGGTGATGGATTGGTGGCTCGGAGAAGAATCGGCCTCCTCGGGTGCTCTGGATGGAATTAGGCGGAGAAGAAGGTGTTTATGAGCATTAGGCACGACCCTGGTCTGATTAATGAAATAAAAAGAAAGTACACAGTGTGTACTTCTTGAGTACACGGTGTGTACTTCTTGAGTACACGGAGTGTACTTCAATTTTCCATACCCCAAAATAACCGGCCTCCACCTCAGCCTTACACACCGTGTGTGTGGCCCAGACACGGCCAATCACACAGCTTTGAGTGGCAGAGGAGTACACGGCATGTACTCATAAAGTACATGGCGTGTACTCTGAAAATTTCTCGATTCTCCATTTTCCTTAAAAAATCTCGTAAAAGAGATCCGTACCTGAAACCGAAGCTATAACATCCCGCCTTTTTTGTCACATAAACTTTCATTACATTATAAAAAACTGAGGATCTTTAAGGTTTAGTGTCTTGGAAACCAGGAACTTAATACATGAAACAAAAAAAACATTCTTCTTAAACACGTGAAAGGATTCTCCTTATGTTCATCCTAGGTTCATTACTGCATCTCATAACCTAGGTACATACATCAAAAGAAAGGGTGAGCAGAAGGCCCAGTAAGGGAAAAAAGTTAAACATTTAACATGTGAACTTGAGATACATCAATAAAGTCATGAAAAGAACATTAAGGCATGAGAATGAAATCATGAGGCATATCATAATAAAAATAACGTATTTAATAACTTGAAGATGTGGCTACAACATTTAATATTTACAATCATTTATGTTTCACCAAGGCCCATCCCCAAGGTGTCATTAAAAATTACCAAGGTTATTCACCAAGGCGTCGTTAAAAATAGTCATCTCTAGAGATTACGTCTTTACCAAATGCATTGGAGATCTATCAGGGCGCACCCTTGACATGTATTTATTATCATGTGATCCACATATATCATCATAAATCATTTCATAAACAACCCATATAGCATAAAATAAATGGGTTTCATTTCATAATCATAATGTTTTAAAACTGATTTAAAGACACGATCTTTATGTCACTTTAAACCCACAGAAAGGGAAAGAGGGTCTCATGTATGTAAATCCCAGAATTTAAAATAGAAAAAATTGGTATATATGTGAATAACCCTATAGAAGAGAGAGCTTTGAGTATTCACTTAATAAAATAAAATAACTTTATAAAAATAGAGAGACATTTTTGAGACGGAAATTCTGCAGCATAACGGCTATGTTTCGGGGTTTTAGAAAACATTGAAAAGAGAGGGAACATGGTTCAAACATTCATAAATGACCCATAAAACAGTATAGGAACAGAATATAAGGGATTTAAGAACATGGTAATTAAATTTGAAAGACATGAAATGAAGAACATGAAAGGAAGTCAAAAATAATATTTCTCTTATGAAAATTCGGCAGCCTAACGGCGTCACTTAAACTTCAACAAAAATGATTGGACGAGATCAAATAGGGTCTCTCATAGTATGAACATAAAAGTTCAGTATGATAGATATAGAGATCATACCCCAACATAATAAAAATGAACTTGAAATACTTGACATGAAAGTAGAACTTTGAAAAATGAGAAAGGTGAAAGAATCCCTTAAAAATTCGGCAGCCTAACGGCGCCACTTAAACTTCAACAAAAAATGAATTGATGAGCTCAAATAGGGTCTCTCATCATATGAACATAAAATATCAGTATGATAGATATAGAGATCATACCCCAACATAATAAAAAGTAACTTGTAATACTTGACATGAAAGTAGAACTTCAAAAAAAGGAGAAAGGTGAAAGAATCCCTTAAAAATTCGACAGTCTAACGGTGCCACTTAAACTTCAACAAAAAATGAATTGACGAGATCAAATAGGGTCTCTCATCATATGAACATAAAATATCAGTATGATAGATATATATATCATACCCCAACATAATAAAAAGGAACTTTTAAGACTTGACATGAAAGTAGAACTTTGAAAAAAGAGAAAGGTGAAAGAATCCCTTAAAAATTGAGCAGCCTAACGGCGCCACTTAAACTTCAAAAAAAAATGAATTGAAGAGATCAAATAGGGTCTCTCATCATATGAAAATAAAAGATCAGTATGATATATATAGAGATCATACCCTAACATAAAAAAAAGGAACTTTTAATACTTGACATGAAAGTAGAACTTTGAAAAAGGAGAAAGGTGAAAGAATCCCTTAAAAATTCGGCAGTCTAACGGTGTTACTTAAACTTCAACAAAAATGAATTGAAGAGATCAAATAGGGTCTCTCATCATATGAACATAAAAGATCATTATGATAGATATAGAGATTATAACCCATCATAATAAAAAGGAAATTGATAGACTTGACATTAAAATAGAACAAGAAAATGAGAAGGGTGAAAGAATCCCTCAAAAAGTCGGCAGCCTAACAGTGCCACTTAAACTTCAACAAAAAATGAATTAAAGAGATAAAATAGGGCCTCTCATCATATGAACATAAAAGATAAGTATGATAGATATAGAGATCATACCCCAACATAATAAAAAGGAACTTGTAAGACTTGACATGAAAGTAGAACTTTGAGAAAGGAGAAAGGTGAAAGAAGCCCTTAAAAATTCGGCAGTCTAACGACGTTACTTAAACTTCAACAAAAATGAATTGAAGAGATAAAATAGGGTATCTCATCATATGAAAATAAAAGATAATTATTATATATATAGATATCATACCCCATCATAATAAAAAGGAACTTGATAGACTTGACATTAAAATAGAACATGAAAATGAGAAGGGTGAATGAATTCCTTAAAAATTCGGCAGCCTAACGGCGCCACTTAAACATTCTTAAAACGAATTGATGAGAGAAAGAGGGGGTCTATCATCATATGAAAATGAAAAGGAAAGAAGAATGAATATAAAATAACATCCTCCAATATAATAACATAGATCATAAATGATATGATATAAAAGAGAGTGCTTAGAAAGAAAGAGAGAGGTAGGATCCCTTACCTTAAAACGTAACTCTTAAAACTCAAAGGTTGGGACCTTGAGGGCTTGGGGGCACCTTGGGAGGACTAATTGGGAGGTAATGAGACCAGAGCTTCTTTGGGAAAGAGTTGGGAGTCTAATGGATGAGAGGATGTCTTGGTATTTATAGGGAAAGTGAGGGGACAAGGCATTAATGGCCAAGGGACACCTTGTTGGTGGTTTTGGAAAAACCATGGGCTTGCCCATGGTATTTTCCCATGGTATTGGCCACATGGGTCCCCCATACAATAATTCATCACCTTTGGTCGGACAACCCTTAAAATATCTCATGACATCATCATGACACAGTTATGATGTCATTAAACATACCGAAACCCTAAAACTGTATTTTCACTATTCATCGAAAATTCAACTCTCAGAAAAATCCCAAAATTCCACCTTAACCAAATATCGATGCTCTGATTTCAAAAATGAACTCCATTTTTTAAAAATAATTTTCAAAATATTTTTAATTTAATTTTTAAATAAATACACTATTCACCGAAAATTCATTTTTCTCAGAAAATCCCCCAAAACTACCTTAACATAATATCGATGCTCTGAGTTCAAAAATGAAATCCATTTTTTAAAAATAATTTTCTAAATATTTTTAATTTAATTTTTAATTAAAAAACACTATTCACATGAAAAAAACTAATACTTGACTAATAATTTATGAAACCATTATTTAACCATTTTATTGAATCACATTACTTAATCAAGGTGCCTGGATTATATTAATACTTTCTTTAGATGAGATTACTAATCTATTTGGTTACATTACTAATTTTAAGCCTAAAATCACTATTCATAATTTACTATTCATCAAAAATTAAGTTGATCTTATTAGACTCTAAATTTCGTACTGAACATAATTATAAAAGACCATTTTTTTGAAAATCATTACACATTTTTAATTATTTAAGGTTTACATGAACATTTTTAAAATATCCTTTCCCTAAAATTCATCAAAAATATGCATACTATATTTATCCGGACATTTGAAAATTCATAAACTTCATTATAAGAAGAAATCAAAAAATTTATTTAAAAAAAAGGATTACACAAGGCAGTTACGGTCTCCTTACATAGCCACTTATCACAACAGCATAAGACCTAATTGTAAGGTGTTCTAAGGTGAGAGAATCCGAGGGAGGCTCGACCAACATCGCACGAGTAGTAATTTCTATCAGTTTGAACTTCTCGCAAAGGCGATTCAGTTCTAGCTTCACACGATGAAGTTCGGCTTGGGTTTGGTCTAGAGCAAAGCCCAGTGTTGATACCTCCTTCCCAAGTTCCATTAGATGGGATTCGATTGGCCCGAGACTTCTGGATGAGGCCATCGAATCTATATTAATTAACCAAGGTCACTTGCAACATTCAGTTTTCAACGGTCATACTGACTAACGGTCATATAATATTCAAAACCCAACAGTCTCATTTTAATTATACTCATGTTATCAAATGAAATAGTTTTGTTGAGTATGAAAAATAAAATAACACACAAAATTAGGAAACAATATTTATTCAAAATTTCGGGTCGTTATAGAAGCTCCGGGTTCTTACACACAAATACACATGATTAATGTTTTCATTTCCCAATGAATGATATGGAGATAAAGTTTATTATAATTTAAGAATTAAAATAATATTTATGTTTTATATATTATAATAATTCATCCATTAAATCCTTTTTACTAATCAATAATATAGTTGATGAAAAATTAAAGTGGTTTCTTTGTGGAGGCAATAGTTCGCACAAACACATAAAAAATGCCTTTGTTTTTCTTATTGTATGGAGAGGAATAAATAATGGTTATTTCATTAGTATAATAGAATATTATTTTAATAATTATAATGATTTCATTATATTTTTTTGGATATAATTGATTTATAAGAGGGATATTATGGAGAAAAGACTATAAAGAAGGTAATACTTACGTTGGAGACATGATCTTCTATTAGGGATCTCCTTGAAAATTAAGGCTTTAGGATAACTTCTAGGTATATGGTTATTAAGGTTGGAAAAATTAATTATAGTAGAGGTATTTTAGGTATAGTTTCATGGGAAATTAAAATTTTAAGTGTAACCATGGAGGAGTGGAAGTGGTCCCCTATTATAAGTGATGAAAAGAGCACTTTTGGTAATACTCTATAGCCTTTCGTCATATCATTGCATTATCAATTGGTCAGTGACTCCAATAGATAGTAATAATAGATTTTGGGGTGATATTGGGTCTATAAATCCTAAAAAAATAATTTACAAGAATGTTATAAACATGTTTCATGTATTTTACCATCGGTGTTTACATTTTTACATTTTGATTTTTACCTTGGTAATTAGTTTTTAACTATTTAATTTATAGTTTATTTAAAAATATAAGGTAACCCATATTAATTTTGTTTTGAAAACAAATTTAATCTTAATTTAATCTAATTAAATTTATAAATTGTTGAAAATTAACTTTTAAATTAAAATATTTGATATAAAGAAAAATAGTTTTTGTAGAAAAATGGTGTTATAACTATTATGTGTTCTTAATATTATTTAGAATTGGTCATAAATTAAATTAATGTTAATATAATTATATATATTTTTAAAACAAATATTATATTTATCATTGAAAATATATTAATTTCATTTATTAGAAAAAATTATAGTGAACCTAGATTTTAATACGTTAACATTACATCATTTTTTGTAAAATACTTAGTATATTATAAAAATAGACGCCCAAATACCATATTAGTCTAGTGCATTTGAAAACATGGAAACATAAACACTCATAAATAAGTGAGTTGCATTATATCCCACTAGGTTCTTCATGAATAACACCCTTATTAGAATACATCATACATAATACATATCTTCATAAACTATAGAATGGAAACATAAAAAGGGGTGATCTCAAATGCTCAGTAAGGGTAAATAGGGGAGATATGTAATCATAAACATGATTAAAAGGGTATCAGAACATGGTCATAACATTATAAGATCACACCCTACATATTAAAGATCATAAACATGAATCATGTAATAAATATTGGTAGTTAATAAGACATGAATTATAAGGGAATCAAGAGAAAAAACCATGAAATCACAACATACAAATAGGACATGGAATTGTGGAATATAGATAAACATGTAATATTATTCCTTATAAGTTGATACAAATTTATAAAACTTACCAGGGTACATTATGGGGACTAAACCTATTAAGTGGGACACACCACCATCCCTAATCACTATCCTTTCCTTGTAAGGGATTGTGCTTCCCCATATTACTATAGTGGATTGGGTTTCCCCATCTTCTCATCTTCATAAGGGATACACCTATTGGGTGGGACACCCCACATTCCCTAGTTATAGTCCTTTCCTTATAAGGGATCAGTTTTCCCCATCTTTTCATAATAGATAGGGTTTCCACATCTTCCACAGTGGATCAAGCCCATTTACTTGAATCCCATCATTATCTCATGAGATATAAATCTTTACCAAATTCATTGGATGGATATATAGGTCACACCAATCTCATAATGAAATCATACATACATGTTCCACAAATTCTTAAACAATCATATCATAATCCATGAAAAGAAATGGATATCATAAACATGCAATCATATCTTAATTTTAGGAAAAGATACAGGTTTCATAGTCATTTCATTAAAGCATAGACTTTTAAAAGAAGTGGGTTTAATAAGCATATAACTTGTGACGAAGAAATGGATTTCATAAACATATAACCAATGAAAGAGAAATGAGTTTCATAAACACCATGCCCTCAAAACATAAACCCTTCAGAGAAATAATATTAATGGAACATTTGGACCATTTCCCCAGAAATGCACGAGTAACAGAAAGGGATGTCATCTTAAATGTGAAATAATTTTCAAAAGTCTTTAAAAAAAATTATACATGAAAAATATCTTTTATTCTTTGAAAAAATATTTTTAAAACATAAATCCTTTTGAAAACCCTTTTCTTTGAAAAGAAACACGAAAACATATAAATAAATCTTGAAAATTTTTTGAAAACCATTTATTCAAAAACACTTTTAAAACTTATAAAGGATTATTTGAAAACCATAAAACAATTTTAAAATCCTTTTTTATCAAAAAAATATTAAAATATCATCTTTAAAAAGATTTTTGATAACAAAGTTTTTGAAATTCAAGGCATGTGTCTCAAAGAAGGGAAATTGAGACAGAACTACTTTACCTATTTGGTAACTTTTGAAACATAAACCACATGAAATAGAGATCATAAAATTGATATGTAAATTCACATATATTTAAGGATAATAATTATATAATATTTTTATGGTATGTATATACACCACACAAAATAAATGGGTGGTGAATAAGGCATAAATCTCACAAAAATAAAAGTGAGACTAGAAATCCCCTTACCTAATGTATTGACTCTCATCTTACTCATTCAAAACTACTATATAATAAATATAAGCTTATTATTTATCAAGAATAAAACCATATTATTATCTATAATACCATATATTTCTCTATATTACCAACTTATTAACACTTCCATGTTAAGGTAGCATTTCTGGTAATATTCACTTTGTTTTTTTCATGTATCTCAATTTGTTATATTTTTAGTACTCATACATATATCATAATTAATAAAATTTAAAACACTATATAAATATTATTTTAATTCAATATATATATATATATTTATATAAATATATTAAATATATAAATATTAAAAGTTTTACACCATTCATGGAGATGGTAGGTCATACGTACGCAAGAATAATGTTTCTATTTAATTATCGAATTGAAAGAAAGACAATATATAACATATATATATATATATATGTGTGTGTGTGTGTGTGTGTATTATAATTACAGTAGTATTATTATTTTATATATGTCATATAATTTCACTAAATTCATCCTTAATACATTCCATGCAACATGTGAATGAATCACATCGCTTTGAGGAGGCGGTAGTCCACACTACCCCAAACAAAATTATCGTACATACACAAAATACAAATCATGAATTTATGTGTTATATAATAATTTCAGATGCAAAAATACATCATAAATATAATATATAACATATAAATATAAAGTTTCCATTATAATTCCACACTATGATAGGTGGTAAATTAAAAACTAACAACATCATTTCGTGAGCTGATAGTTCGCCGTATATAAGAACGGGAAGTTCATTACCCATTAGATAGAAGTGTGTGTAAGTGAAGTTAAAAACCATGTATGAAAACAATATAATTATATCGAGGAAACTATTTTTATTATATAATAATATAATAAGAATAATTGAGGGGGTGGATAAGGAAAATAAAAGAAAGGAGCTTGAGGAAGGATGTTACCTCTTCTTTAGGAAACTACTTTTTCTTTGCACAAAAGGGATTCCTTAGTTGGATTTTTTTCCCAAAGGGAGGATTAAAAAAAATAAAGTAGGTATTTTTTAAGATTATTTCAGCATGTTTTGTGGGATCCAAATCACTATATAGGTGTGAATAAGTGGGAGGGTTGAGTTCCTTTTTACAGTAGAGGAGGAGAGATACTCTTGTAAAAATTTTAATAGAGAATGTCACCCACATTTTTCCTATAAAAATTGGATCCAATAATGGTAACAATACTTTATAATGGAGTAAGGTATAAATATTAACATAAAATTTCTTTTTTTAAATGTTTCTATGTCTTTTTGGGCCTTAATTTTAGGGTTTAGTCCTTTTATGGTAATTTTTCTCTTAAACATTATAATTAATTTTAATTACTTTCACTAATATTTTTTGGTTAAAAAATAAATTGATCTAATTATAAATTATAAATTATTATAATTCAAAATATGGAATCCATTTTTCAAAATTAAAATCATAGAATTAGTAGAAATTAACTTAAAATTAATCTTACAAACTTGTCATGATGACGAGTTTTTTAGAAAAAAGTTTAAAAGTTTGGAATGTTTTGATATCTAATTTCAATGAGAAACTGGTTTAAATAAACTAAATTGGATTAATTTATTTATAATAAATCTCATTAAAATTTAAAATCAAATTAAAGTATAATTTAACTATATAAATAAATTAGATGAAAAATGAGTTTTGAAATAAAATTCAACATTTTTCATTATTCATCAAAAAATGATGTTTTTCAGAAAAAACCATACAATTCACCCTAAGATAAATTTGACATTATGTATTCAAAAATTATGTTTATTATATCAAATTCAATTTATAAAATTGTGTAAAATTAAATTTATTATTGTTCACATATGGATATAAAAAGCCGCTCTTTTAAGAAAATAGTTTTTTCAAACATATATAGGTTTTACTAAAAATGTCTTTATTATTATAAATATTTTTTATTTATATAAAACCATTAAAAAAATATTTAAAATTAGTTATTACTATTTATATTACTGTTTATAACATGTATGTTATAACTATCTCATTTAAATAATTATGATAATAAAATGTTGTTTCGTAGAAACTCGATGTTGCGTGTAATGAAATAAAGGATGGTGTGTTTTGTAGAACAAGGTTGAACTATTCAAGAATATAAATAAATTTTGAATTAGTGCCACATACATTTAAAGTATTTAAATAAAATTAATTTATTCAAAATAAAGTCTCACAAAATCTTAGGGTGTTACATTTTACCCCCCTTAAAATAAATTTCTCCATCAAAATTCATCATTCTGAAATAATCAAATGTGGCTATTTCTACCTCATCATATCCTAAATTTCCCACATATCTTCCTATAATTGGTTATTTCTCGAAACATCTTTGACCAGGTGAGTGGACTTGTTTCTTAGAACTTTCTCTATACAATCCATAATTTCAAATGGTTTCTCCTCATAAGAAAGATCATTATATAGTGGTATGAACTATGTGTTCAGTAAATGTGAAGGTTCATGTATGTACTTCCTTGAAGTCACTTAAAAAATTATTAGAGGAATGGTTTCATGTTTAGAACATATAGCACAAAGCTCTAATTTTTTAAATATTTCAACTGTTGCAAATGGAACATGCGTCCTGGACATGGTGGATCTTCGTCCACAAGCAATATCAATACCTCTAGTGTCTTCACTGGATTATTCTTCAGATTTTTTTATCATCCTTAAAGTTTTGTGGATCTGGCTGGTGCTCCTACTTCTTCTCAGATCCATGGGGGGGGGGGGGTTGGTATTGGGCCCTATATTAATGATTTTCTTCTTCAGCCAACCCCTCCTGCAAAATAAGGCTTTTCACCATTCCCATAAATTTATATTGGAAAAGTCAGATCAGAGGTGTTTAATGGATCCCAAACTATAGATTTTTATATGGAATATTTAAAGGAATCTTTGAACATTCTCTAGTGGAATATTGGGGAATAGTTTGGCCAAGCTCAACATCCTCTCCCTTACTTTCATTGAATCATTTATTCTTGGGGACTAGCTAAACTAGCAAGGATCTTGATGCTTAACATAAGGTTCTCTAGGAGGTTCTTTAATCAAGGGAAGATATGGTGGATGTGGGGTCACCCCTCCACTTCCTAGGGTAAACAGAATTTTTATTTACTTTAATGGACCTTAGGAGTTTACTTTGGACATGACTCTCCAATGGAAGTGGTGTGGCTCTCTCTTCTAGGTATTTTCTTTACCCTTTCACAATGTAGCATTTCTTCACTCCATTGGTGATGCTATGGGGATATTTGTGT
Source organism: Viscum album (assembly GCA_963277665.1). Taxonomy (NCBI): domain Eukaryota; kingdom Viridiplantae; phylum Streptophyta; class Magnoliopsida; order Santalales; family Viscaceae; genus Viscum; species Viscum album. The sequence continues at coordinate 1,819,727,131 of OY728132.1, forward strand.
GTGTGTAATATATTTCCTCCAAGATGCTTGATATCTCTTAGACTAGGATCTACATGGAGGTGGATATATCCTATAAGAACTCAAACATTCTTTTTAGGTACGTTTTTTTGGTTGTTTTTAGAAAAAGAGGAGTTCAGGAAATTTCAAGAGTACACATTGTGTACCCGGTTACCGCTAGAGACCATGTGTTGGCCATGTAAGATCCAAGCACATGGTCGTGTGTGGTGACTTGGATACCGCCTAAAACGGAGGCTGGAAAAGGAAATTGCATGCCGTGTACTTTTAAAAAACATGTCGTGTACTCTATTTATTTCATTAAACAGACCAAGGTCACGTCTAATTGACAGAACACACTTATTCTTCTTTCATCTCATCTAGGAGCATCCGTATGGTTGTGGCACATCTCTGAGCCCCTGACTCACCATCCATTCTCTGAGTTGAACTCCATTGATTACGTTGGAATCGCATTGGTGAGTTCTCTCTTCTTATTGAACATCATTTCTTGATTTTCCCTCTTCTGCGAGATATCTTTGGTTGAACATTTTAACATTTTTATAGATCTATGGCATTCTAGGGTGATTCAAGGACTAAGTTTCATGTATATCATCTATACAACGCCGAGGTGGGTGGTTGGTTCCTTTCCATATATATTCACTGAGGTATATGGGAAAAATTTCCAATACCATTATTCAGGGTATTGGGTGTTTATGGTTTTTAGCCCTGTTATTTCCTGCTATGCCTTGTTTGTTTGGGTAGAGGTTAATTGTTGTGAATAGTGTTAACCTTTACATTATATGAATTTTTTTCCCATGTTATCTTGTTATTGATTGTTTGCTCTAAATTTCCTATTAGGCTGCTTTGTTAACATGACTAGTACTGTTAGGTTAGAGTAATTTTATCTGATATGTTGTTCCATGCCTTGTAGCTTTTTAGATAAGTAGTACTTTGAGGTTTTCTTTGGTTGTTGATTATCATTTGTGTGTGATTTCATTATACGGGGCTATGCGAACCTGGTGTAGTGAGACCATAAGAGAAATTGACGTTGAGGGATTTCCCATAGTGTCTGTTATAATTATCACATTGTGAGACCATAGGGGGGATTGATGTTGAGTGCTCCCTCAGAGTGTCTATAGTTAAGTTACAAGACCACATGAGGAATTGATGTTTATTTCTTCCTCAGAGTGTTTGTAGTTTACTATTAAAAGACTATATGGGGAATTTAAAGTGAGTGCTTCCTCAAAGAGTCTTTGATTATACATGACTATATGGGGAATTGACAGTGAGTTCTTCCTTAGAGAGTCTTCATTATATCCTTGTTGTAAATTGAACCAGAGAGGTTAGGCTGTGATAACTACCTAGAGGATTACTTAAGACTGTTAGCTAAACCAGATGGGATAGGTTGTGAGAACATTCCTAGAGCGTTGCTTGTATTTTTAATTGATTGTATAAATTGATAAATGTAAATTGATTGTAATTTAATTAGTAGGACTATTTACTTTTGAGTACTTCCAGGTTTATTACTTCTTTTTCGTTTTTCCTGCCATATATTTTCACTGACTGTTAGGCCCATATCTTTGGGTGGTTGCCTACTAGGATTCTTCTCACACCATGTTCAGGTCATGCTTTTGGGCCCAAACAGATTATACTACTGTAGGAATAGATAAGGGTGAGTTCCCTTCTACTTCCAAAACATGATTGTCGTGGAGCTGGAGAGCATAGGACCAAGATGAGGCTTGCGATGCTACTGGAGTTTATCTGTTTTCTTTTGTACATTGGTTTACTACTGTATTCTAGAATTGTGACTTGTTTGGATACTTTCCTAGACATATGTATCAGGAATCATTATATATATGTGCTCCAGTTGTTTATTTCTTCAGTCTTCCATTTTTTACTTATTGCATGATTTTACAGCTTCCGTTATTGTATATTTGTTATTTCCACTGTGTTACTCTACCAATGAAGGAATAGTTTCCCCACTATCACACCCAAGGCCCTCGCTTCTAGTCAGAAGATTCTAGCATTCAGAGAAATGTGCTTGAGTCCATTTGACCAACCAGGTACGGGGAACCTCTAGGTGGATTCTGGAACCAGGACGTTACAAAGTGGTATCAGATGGATTATTTTCTTCTTGACTTACTATTTGGAGCCTATAGTCAGGGATAAGAAGGAATAAGTACTTAGTAATAAGTTGTTCCTGGGAGTAGCTAACCCGTGTGTAGGGAAAATCCAATCTACCTCATTATTGCAATATTTCTGGTTTTTCAATTTTACAGTTTATTTGATTTCATCGTTGGGTGATTCAAATGATTTGTGTTGTTATCATTGATATTATTAAGGTTCTATTTCTGTTTCAACCTGGTGAGATGAGGGTAAGCCATCTCATTCATCATATAGGAACTTGTTACAAATCACATGTCATGCATTCATTCCATTCGATTTAGGGTGGATTAGTGATTTCATGTTGTTGTGATATATGTTGTGCTACATATACATGCTGTTGTGATATATGCCTTGATAGAATACCTACTTTTGATAGGGTATTGAATTTTGTAAGGTTTCATTTGAATGAACGCCAAAATTTAGTTCTTGAGGTTGTATGGGACCTCACGGATGATAATTTGGTGGATCATTACACTATCATGCATGAAAATGACATGTATAATATGCCAATCTTTGATTCATGAGGATTATGGGCCCTCACAGATCAGAATTTGTCACATTAATGTTCGTTTTAGTGTTTTATGGGTTCTAGAGTAGTTTCTAAGGCTTACTATCTAAAAGAACCTAGAATACATGGTGTGTAATGATGAATACACGCCATGTGTCCTTCTATTCAGGAAGGAACTATTTTTCTTAAGTACACACCGTGTACTATATGTAGACATCGTGTAGTCTTTAACTGTGTCACTGGATGTGTGTGCTGAGACACGGGGTTGGGAAATCTTTGGGGGAACACACCGTGTACTGGTTTTACACGTTGTGTTGTGTAGACCATGTGTCCACTGGTGTGAATAATGACATAGATGGATAAAACTTAATTTATACATGCTTTGTGAATCTTCAACATGTCGCGTAGTGTAACCCATTTATCCAGCCATGTAGTGAACAACACGGGTTGGTGAAATCTTTCTAGTACACACCATTTCTGGAACAAACACACCGTGTAGAGTTAGCCATGTAACCAACCGTGTAACTAGCAACATGGTTTGGTGATGTTTATATAGTACTCACTGTGTTAGTCACTAACATGTTGTGTAGTATATTTCTAGGAGAACCATGTGGGTTATCCATGTAGAAGAACTCAGGAAGGAGAAGAGGATTCAATTACACATTGTGTGTTAGGACAACACGTTGTGTGTATGGGGTGTTACACTACCTGGGTTGTCAGAAGTACACGCCCATGTGAAGTCTTAAGGGAACATGTCATGTAGGAATTATACACGCCATGTATCCATGTTTTGAAAAACTTTAATGCTTTATTTCTATTATTACCTTCTTACACTTCTAAGTTTCAATCCCTATTAATCTTGATCTAAGGTGTGCGCTTGACCTTGCAGAGTCGTGCCACTAGGACGTCCTCCGGTTGTCCTCCAATTACAGGGCAGTGATCAAACACCAAATATGGCTGATCATGGACTACCAATGGATCCTCCAGTTTTTTCAATCTTGGAACTAGCCTTCATCCTAGATATAGGTGCCGAGGAAATGTTCTGAGAGGGATTTTTGAGGTTTATGCAGACCATCTAGGGAGAACCACCTCCTGCCCCATAGATGGAAAAATTGACATGGGTTTTCTAGGAGCAGCATTCCCCCACCTTTACAGGGGAAGGAGGACCTTAGGCTGTAGAGTCATGGTTAGAATCCATGCTATCTATCTTTGAGCATCTGGAGACACCACCATAGAGGATGGTGAATCTCACTACGTACATGATTTGAGATTCTTTCAAGAGATGGTGGGATGTGATCTTATAGGCGGGACACTAGCTGGTCATGGATTGAGATGAGTTCTTGAATTCCTTCTACAACTTTTTCTACCCAAGGACTTTGAGGGCCAATCGAGCCTGAGAGTTAATGAGCTTGGAGCAGGGTACTCTTTCAGTCATGGAGTATTCTTCTCACTTCACCGAGCTACAGTGCTTTACACCCTTTCTATGGGGAGATGAGTTTTTCATAGAAAGGAAGTTTGAGGATGGTCTCAAGAAAGATATTCAGGATCAGGTGAAAATCTTTATGTTGACTTCCATCACCTCTATAGTCAACCATGAGCTGATCACGGAGTGCTACCTGAGGGATTCTGGAACTATGAGCCAGTGCGGTTCTGCATCTAGAGTTAGTGCTTCTCTGTCTGATAGCAGGAAGTGCCACAAGGAGTCTACACATGGTGATCCAAGTAGGCGAGATTCGCCTTTAGGTTTCCAGGTGGTATGCTACCATTGTGGAAGGTTTGGGCATACAAGGCCACATTTCCCGAGATACCTAGTGGTGTACCAATATTGTGGAAATATGGGCCATCTTCAGCACTTCTGTCAGATCTTCTCAACTGTAACAGGTGATAGGGGTTCTTCTATGAGTCCTCATTTTAGGAGCAGCACCACCAGTTTCTCACCATTCTGGGAACTGGAGTTCTTTTGGCTGTTCAGGTTGAGGTGGAGGTCGTGGTCATGGTAGTTAGTTTCTAAGCTTTCAGCGACAACATGGTGGATTAGTTTAGAGTGTTCAGGCAGGGTCACAGGGTCACGGTTCATATCAGACATTTGAAATGGAGAAGACCCAACAATATCAGGATCCCACACCCTCTAAAGTTCAAGGTACGATCCTAGTTGCCTCAGTTTTAGCTTCTGGACTTTTTGATACTAGGTCTTCCCATAGATTTATATTTTTTGTTGTTGTGGAGATCCTTGGGCTCTGTATCTTTTCTTCTGCTGATGTATTGATGCTGGACACTCTGTTGGGAACTATAATAGCTAGAGTACGCCAGTGCAAGGAGTTCCCTCTTGAGGTTGGTGAGTGTCACTTCTTCTGAGACCTCTATGTCTTGGAGATGACGGGCTACGATTTTATTCTCAGAATGGATTGGTTGGTTTCCTTCCAATCTATTTTCGATTTCTATCACCATAGGGTGAGTTTCATGTCACCATAGGGTGGTTAATTTCTTCATAATGGTGAATGGGATGTTCATGCGGGTAGAGCAGGACCCGAGCATCAAGGGTTGGGAGGAGTTACAACCCTGTTTTCTAGTCTGTATCTGGATGACCAAGGGACTTCATAGAGAGACTTTCCTCTAGTGGTGGATCATTTTAGGGACATCTTTCCAGAAGAATTTTTTGGTTTGTCTCCGATGCGAGAGGTGGATTTTTCTACTGAGCTTGTTCTAGGAGCAGCACCAGTGTCCATTCCTCCTTATAGGATGGCTACACCATAGTTATAGGAACTCAAGAATCAGTTAGAGGAGTTGCAGGCAAAGGGTTTCCTCCGAACCAGTACTTCTTCTTTGGGGTTTGTATGTCCTGTTTGTGAAAAAGGTGGATGATACCCTCAGACTTTGTGTGGATTATTAGAAGTTAAACCAGTTGATGGTCAAGAAATGATATCCCTTACTGAGGATTTATGATCTCTTTGATCAGCTTCGAGGATCCCATGTGTTCTCAAAGATGTAATTGATATCTGGTTATCATCAGTTTCAAGTTAGACCATCAGATATAACTCTTACATCCTTTCAGAGCAAGTATGGTGTATACTAGTTTGTGGTTATGTTGTTCGGTCTTACGAATGCGCCTACAGTTTTCATGGAACTAATGAACCGAGTGTTCCATCCATATTTGGATTCTTTCATGGTGTTCTTAATGAATAATATCTTGGTGTACTCTCAAACTCAACACGACCATGCCACACATCTTGATATCATTTTGAGTACACTGAGATAGCATCAGTTATATGCTAAGCTCTCAAATTGAAAATTTTGGATGGACCAGATTCACTTCTTGGGTCATGTTATCTCAGTGAATAGAGTATCAAAAGATCCAGAGAAAGTGAGAGCTATAGTTTCCTGGGAGTATCCAAAGAACTTCTTTGAGATATGAAGTTTTCTAGGGCTGTCCAGTTACTACAGATGTTTTATATAAAACTTTTCACACTTAGAAGCGCCATTGACGGGCCTAACTAAGAAGGGTGCAAAGTACTTGTGGTCAGAATCTTATGAGTCAGCCTTTTAGGAGCTGAAAGGGAGGTTGAATTCAGTGTCAATACTAGTTTATCCAGAGCTGGGAAAGAGCTATACTATTTACTGTGATGCATCAGGTATCGGGATGAGAGCATTGCTTATGCAGGGAGAGGGGGTCGTTGCGTACAGGTCTCAGCAGTTGAGGCCACATGAGAGAAATTACCCGACGCATGATCTCAAGTTGGTTGTAGTTGTTCATGCTTTATGCTGTTAGAGATGCTACCAATTAGGAGAGAATTTTGTTGTTTTCACCAACCACAAAACTCTCAAGTATATCTTCACTTAGCGTGACCTGAATTTGAGACAGTGAAGGTGGGTTGAGTACCTTCAATCTTTTAACATTGAGCTTACCTACATGCCTGGGAAGGGGAACACAGTGGCCGATGCATTGAGTAAGAGGACTCAGGTACAGGCAGTTCAGGAGGCCAACAATGAGTGGTAGCTTATGGATCTATTCTCTAAAATTCATTTGGAGGTGCACGACAGATAGAGTTAGACGTTTCTATCTTCTATAGTTGTTACCTTTACTCTTCTTGATCGAGTTAGAATGAGTTAGCTATCAGATTCAGAAGGTCTAGTCCTGCTGGAGAGTGTGTTAGGAGAGGACCCTATTCTAGTATGGACAGTAGGTGGGGATGAGATCTTGAATTTTCATGGATGCGTGTGGGTTCCAACAAAAATACGCGAGGAGCTAATTCAAGACTTTCATTCCTCATTTTTGGCAGTTTATCCTGGTGTCACCAAGATGTATCAAGATCTACACTGTCAGTATTTGTGGCCAGGTATGAAGAGATATGTTGATGGTTTTTTCATGAGGGGTTCCACCTGTCATCAGGTGAAGGCAGAGCATCAGCGACCAGTAGAAATTTTGCAGTGGTTACCCATTCTTGAGTGGAAATGGAATTATTTCTCCATTGATTTAATGACAGGTTTGTCGAGGTCGCCTCGAGGGAATGATGTAATTTGGGTTTTCATTGACTGACTCATGAATGTTTCTTACTTATTTATGATCAAAGAGACCTTCAGTGTTGATGAGCTAGGACGGTTGTACATCTAAGAGATTGTACGTCTACATGGGTTTCCACACTCCATTGTTTCAGATTGGGATGCCCTTTATACTTCTCGGGTCTGGCAGGGACTTCATAGGGCTTTTGGTACATAGGTACTTCTAAGTACATCACATCATCCCCAAATAGATGTCCAGTCTGAGTGTACAATTCAGGTTTTAGAGGACATGATTCGAGCATGCATCCTGGACTTTGGAGGTTCTTGGGAGAAACACATACCTCTTTTGGAGTTTTCCTACAATAATATTTTTCATGAAACTATTCAGATGACACCGTATGAGGCCTTGTACAGTAGGCCATTCCGATCACCCTTATACTGGCTGGAGGCCGGAGAGGTAGCAATACTGGGACTGCATCTTGTCCAGGATACCTCAGAGCAGATATAGTTGATTTGGAAGAGGATGGTTACTGCACAGTCATGACAGAAGCATATGATGATCGACGGAGATGACCTCTGGAGTTTGAGGTTGGAGATTAGATTTTCCTGCATGTCACACCGAGTTTTGGATACAAGATGATTAGGAGATAGGGTAAGCTTTATCCGAGATACATCAGGCCATTTGAGGTGTTGGAGAGAGTTGGTCTAGTTGCATATCGGCTACAGTTACCTCAGTGGTACCAGGCTATGCACGATGTCTTACACGTTTCTCAACTTCGACATTTCTTCTCAGACCCATCTCATGTTTTTTAACCCGAAGAGGTTGATTTAGAGGTGGATGCCTCATTTAAGGAGCATCTTCTTAGGATTTTTGATCAAAGTGTGAAGGTTCTACAGGGCTGGTCTATTCCTCTGGTATGAGTGTTATGGCAGCACAGGCGAGTATAGGATGATACTTCGGAGAGAGAGGTCGACATACGATCATAGTGGCCAGATTTGTTTGAGGATTCTTCTTCTATGCCACCCTGCTAGTGAAATTTTTGGAATAATTTCTTTAAGTGGAGAATCTTGTAAGAACCTGGACTTTATTTTCAGGTTATTTTTGAGAAAAAGAGGAGTTCTGGAAATTTTAGGAGTGCATGTCGTGTACTTTAAGTACAAATCTTGTACCCAATTTCCACTGGTGACCGTGTGATGGACATGTAATGGCCGAGCACATGGCTATTTGTGGTGACTTGGAGACCTCCTATATTGGAGGCCGAAAAAGGCAAGTACATGCTATTTACTTTTATAGAACACGTCATGTACTTTTTTTTTCATTAAACAGACCGAGGTCACGTCTAATTTACAGAACAAACTTCTTCTTCTTTTGTCTCATCCAGAAGTATCTGTAAGGCCGAAAATCTTCTCCAAGCCCCCAACTCGCAATCTGTTCTCTGATTCGAACTTCCTTGATTGAGTTGGAATCTCATCCATGAGCTCTCCCTTCTTCTTGAATATCATCTCCTGATTTCTCCTCTTCCACAAGATATCCTCGATTAAACGTTTTAACATTTTTGTAGATCTACAGAGTTCTAGGGAGATTAGAGGCTTGAATTTCACATATATCATCTATAAAATGTTGAGGCAGGTGTTTTGTGCCTTTCTGTAGATAGTCTTTGAGTTATATGTGCAAAAGTTCCTATATCCTTGTTCTAGGTATTGCGTGTTTATGGTTTTTAGACCTGTTATTTCCTGCTATGCCTTGTTTGTTTGGGTAGAGGTTAATTGTTGTGAATAGGGTTAACCTTTCCATGATATGAATGTTTTACCCATGTTTTCTTGTTATAGACCATTTGGTATATCTTTCCTATTAGGATTCTTTGTTTCCTTGCCTATTACTTTTAGTTTGGAGTGATTTTATCTGATATATTGTGCCATGACTTGAATATTTTTAGCTAAGTAGTACTTTGAGGTTTCCTTTGGCTGTTAATTATCGTTTTTCTATGATTGCTTTACACGAGGCTACAGAAACATGGTGTAGTGAGACCAGAGGGGAATTTGATGTTGAGGTCTTTCCCAGAGTGTATGTTATAATTATCACGCTGCGAGACCATAGGGGGGATTGAAGTTTAGTGCTCCCTCAGAGAGTCTATAGTTACATTACGAGAAAACATGAGGAATTGACGTTGAGTGATTCCTCAGAGTGTCTATAGTTTACCATTAAAAGACTATAGGGGGAATTCATGGTGAGTGCTTTATCAAATATTCATTGAATATACATGACTATAGGGGGAATTGACAGTGAGTGCTTCCTCAGAGAGTATTCATTATATCCTTGTTGTAAATTTAACTAGTGGGGTTAGGCTGTGAGAACTACCCAGAGGGTTACATAAGATCGTTAGCTAAACTAGAGGGGATAGGTTGTGTGAAATTTCCCAGAGGGTTTATTGTAATTTTAATTGGTTGAATAAATTGTTAAATGTAAAATTATTGTAATTGAATTGGTAATACTATTTACTTTTGTGTACTTAAATGTTTATTACTTATTTTTCATTTTGCCTGCCATATATTTTCACTGACTCTTAGGCACATATATTTGGGTGTTTTCCTACTAGGATTTGTCTCACACCCTGTTTGAGTCATGATTTTGGGCCCAAACATATTATATTTTTGCAGGTATAGATTAGGTCAAGCACCCTTCTACTTTAGTTACTTGAAATCTATGGATTTGGAGAGAATGGGACCAAGATGAGGCTTGTGATGCTGCTGGAGTTTATCTGTTTTCTTTGTACTTTGGTTTACTACTGTATTCCAACATTGTGACTTGTTTTACTAATTTCCTAAACATATGTATCATGCATCATTATATATATGTGCTCTAGTTATTTATTTCTTCAGTCTTCTAATATTTACTTATTTCATGATTTTACTGTTTCCACTATTATATATCTGTTATTTGTACTATGTTACTCTGCCAATGAGGGCATAGTTTTCCCACTATCATACTCAAGGCCCTCGCTTCTAGTCATCAGCCTCTGGCATTCGGGGAAACGTGCTTGAGGCCATGTGACCAACCGGGTATGGGGAACCTCTGTGTGGCTTCCAGAACTAGGACATTACATATCCCTCCCTCTTCCAGATTGCATCCTTCTCAGACCACGATCCTTCTCATGGTGGTAGAAAATTTGGGTGGCTCCTCCACACTTATTCTCTCATTACCAACTATAGGGAAATTATTCCCATGATTGCAGGAGGTTTGGGGTTTCCCATAATCTCCATCAAGGTGGTGCCTTTTCACCTCCTTTCCCCCTCAACCCATCCCTCTAATAGATATTAGGGTGGTCCCTGGACCTCCCCCCATTTCTCCACCCCATGTTCCCCTTCCCAATATCTCCTCTTTTTCCTTTCTAGGTCTCATACCAACCAATTCTCAACAACCTTAACACTCCCCTACCATCACCCACCTTATTTCCCAAACATTTCATGGATTTGGTGGTTTTTAGGCTCCCATGTATCTCCTTGGGAGGATTTTTTTCCCCCAGGTGAAGATCTTCTTTGAAGAAAGATAAAGCAGTGTTGGCTCTTCCTTCTCCTCCTCATCACATGTTTGATTCGGGTCCATCAGGTTCATCTTTGAATCTTGTTTCTAATGAAGATGTTTCTCCTCCTAATCCCCCTCAGACCCCTCTATATTTGGAAGGGTTGGAAGCATCCAAGCTCTATTCACTCCCAACTCCTAATAGAGTTTAGACTAGATCCCAATCTAAGAATCTTCGGTCAGTATGATCTCTTTCCAATGAACCAACAATGGTAGTGTCCATTTCGTCTCTTCACATTTATTAAATAATTCTATGATGATTTGGAACACCCATGGCATGGTTCCCAGGCCAAGTCTAATTTCTTATAACATGAATTACAACATAATTATATTTTTATATCTATGGTGTTGGAACAAAAACATGTTCCTTTAAAAATATTTATAACTTTTATAAAAGGATTAGGGTCATAATTTCATTTAGACTACTCCTCAAAACCATCATATTTGGGTCTTTTGGAAATCAGATATTTTTATTAATCTAGTTGAAATATTTGATCAGTTAATTACAATGGAGGTATAAATGGGATGGATTCGTCTTTTCATTAACTTTGTCTATGAAAAGTGTGATATGCATCAAAGAAAAGGGTTTTGGAATAATCTCACCTCCTTTGATCCTGTGGAGATTCCATGGATTGTGGGTGGATATTTTAATGTTGTTATAAATCATATAGATAAAAAAGGGGAGGTTCTTTCTCCAGGAATTCAAGTTTGGATTTTTCTTATTTCTTATATCATAAGGGCCTACTAGACATGGGTTTTTTGGGAGATCGCTACACATGGTACAAAAATTAGAATAAGGGTAAGTGTACTTGGTGCAGGCTGGATTTGTGTTTATCTAATTTTCATTCTATTTCATCATTTTCTAAAGCAAAGGTCTCTCACATTGTTCTCTTCCTTTCTCATCACTCCCCACTCCACTTATATATATCATAGAAACATGACAAAGGGGGTTGTTTTTTCTTCCCTCAAATCCATATTTTCAATCCCTATTATCACTAGCCAATTGTTGATTCATGGAAGAAACCAATTTATGGTGATATTTGTATAGGTCTTCATACATGTTTAGGCACTTGAAATGTGATTTTCAGGCTTTTAGGAAGAATATACCTTCATATTTTCTTGATATAGATACCATATCCTTGGAGATTGAACATCTAGAGTTAAGGTTGGAGAATAAATAGAATGAGGCATTATACTCCAATATGATATTAAAAAAGAACGATCTAAAAAAATCACTTCTAGAACATGAATGCCATACAAGAGAAAAGGCTAAGATCCAATGGATTCATGAGGAAAACAAAAACAAGGCATACTTTCATTCATTTATTAAATAAAAAAGAATAATTATTCAAACCAATATCTAAAGGTAGGATTGTACTTTTGTTATCGATCTGATCGAGGTTGGTAATATGAATGTTAAACATTTCAAGATCCTTTTATCAGGTGCTAATGCTCAAATGGATGGAAGATTTACAAAAGGTCTGTCTGATTTTTTATTATTATTATTTAGGTGGTGTTAGATTGTGTTAACTCATGAATTGAGAGGATTCACAAGGGAAATAGATCCATGAAGTAGTTCTATCCCTCAGCATTGACAGTGCGCCTGGTCCTGATGGTTTCCTATGTATGTTTGTCTACATATCCTAGAATGTTTTCAACAATTATATTGTTGAAGGTGTGTTAGACATATTTCATGGTGGTCATATTCCTCACATGGAAATTGTTACATCCTTGGTTCTGATTCCCAAAAGGAAAGACCCATCATCGTTGAATAACTATATGCCAATAATCTTATAAAACTTCACCTACAAGAATTTTGGCTAGTGTGGTTAATATGAAACTTTTTCCTGGTCTGCCTCTTTGGATTTCAGATGAACAACACATATTTATCAAAGGGTATGATGATCCAAGGTGCTATAGGCTTGGAATAATAAATGATTAATGATCTGAATCAGAATGTTCTTCATTATAACATCTCCATTAAACTAGATATGGATAAATATTATGATTGGATAGATTGGTCCTTTATTCTCAATGTTCTCACATGTATGGGCTTCTCAGTTCATGTCACTAAAATATTATTTAGGTTTTTTTTCATGGATGATCATGTTCTTTATAGGGTGAAATCATGGGTTCTTTAAATTAGTTAGGGGGATACCATTGGGAGACCCCCAATCCCCCACCTTGATTGTTATGGTGTAGGATAGTCTCAATAATTTCATCAACAGAAGCATTCAGGATGGTAGGATTTATCTATTTTGGTGATAACATCATGTGTAGGGCCTTTCCCACCACATGTATGTCTATTATACTATTATTTTCATTAATAGAGGAAAACAATCTATAATAAGAATCAATATGATCAGTGATGAGTACTGACTCTGGAGCAGACAATAGGTCAATAGGTAGAAAATCAGTGTTTTTATTTCAAACTGCTATTTAGGAAGGAGGGTAGGAATCTTGGAAGAGAGCATGAGTATGAAGAAGAGGAGTTTCCCCATTGAATATATACGAGTTCTTATTTTTAGGATATATATTCATATTCAACACTTTTAAAAGGTAGTAGATAGAATCTTGAGTCACATTTTTAATTTTATGAATCATTATTTATCCTTTGGTGGGAGAATCTCCTTGGTTAATAGTGTGTTGACATCATCACCCACGCATGTCTTCTCGGCCAAAAAAGTTCCTAATTAATTTGTGTCAAGTTTAGAGGAATTAATTTGAGATTTCATATGGGATGCTCACAAATAGGGGAAGCACCATTGGTCCTTCCAGTTTTGTATGGATAAATCGGTGAGAGAGGGGGGTATCATAGTATGTATAATTTCTGATAAAATGAATGGGATTCATGCAAATATGGCCTAGTAATACATTGAAGGGAGGTATTTATGGGGTATTTTCTCAAAAAATAAGTATGGTTATATCACGAAGCCATGTAAAGGTAGTTTTTCCATGCTTTGGAAAGAATTTTATCCTTTCATCCTTTAATTGGATAAAAAAACATAATGGGTTATTGGAAGGGGATATATTAATTTTTGGTATCACAAGTGTCTGGATACTAAGTTTGGTTTTCATGGATTCCCCACTCTGGGGATATCCTTTCCAAATCCAAGAGATTACCCCCTCTCCATTCAAGATATGTTGAATGGTGTGAGATTAAGGATGTTTGATCTTGTTTTTCTGAATTCATACCTAGTAAAATGTGTGTTCACTCATTCTTCTTCTAGAGGTTTTCAGTTAATGACTATCATAGGATGATACATTCGACGGAGGAGAGGGATGGATGGAGTAATAAGTCATGGTGCAAGGATATCCCCACTAAATAAAATTTTCCAATATGGTGTATCATAAATAATTCTCTCTCTATAGATGATAAAATTCAAGGAAAAGTTATCCCTCTCACCTCCCGTTGTTGTTGCTATGGTGATCCAAGAATTGAATATTTTCACTCTTTGTTTTTTGAGGGCCAGTGTGCTAGACGATTGTGGATTGGTCTGGGTAGTTTTATAGGTGTTCCTTAAATCATTCATTATTGTTTTACTTTTCTAGATTTGTAGTTTCAATGAGTGAAGGATGGAAACACAGAGAACCATGCGCAAGCTCTCAGTTTTGTAGAAGGGTGACGGTGTCTATAGAATATGAGGAATGTGGCTTAGTTTTAGGGTATGTGGAGTTCACGAATGGAGATACTTCACAAAACTAGGTATATATTGCTTAATTTGGTTAGCCTAATAAGAGACTGGGAAGCTTCTCCTTCTCTCAAAATTCTAAAAGCTGTAGGGATGTCCCACTCTGTTCCCTCCGGCCTTTATGATGATCATTGGATTTGATGGTTCCTTCATGGTACAAGGTTGAAGCTTAATATTGATGGGCCCTATAATACTGGAACCATGAGTAGTGGTGGTTTAGTGTTCGACATCAAAGGATCGATGGTTCTTGCCTACATGGATTTCATTGTGTGTGGTGTCTCTATACATGTTGAAGTCCCTGCAGTTGTTACTAGTCTTGAATTATGCAGCAAGAATAACATGATGCTCAAATATTTGGAGACTGACTTGATGGTGATTTTCAATTCCTTTCAAGTGGTCGACCCTACTCCTTGGTTGATAACATATCATATATGGAAATCCAAGATTCTTCTTAATGTCTAGGAGGAAATTACTCACACCTAGAGATATGGAAATAAAATAACTGACTACCTTGCTTCCAACGCACCTATGAATGGATATTTTCCATTATTCTATAACTTGGGGTCCTTTCCTCAAGAGTTAATTAACATGTTAATCAAAAATTATCTCAAATTTCATTATTTTAGGCCCCCATGACTTCATGTCCCTCTACCTTGTCATGGTTTAATACTAGGATCCTTTTGAATAAATAGATAAATAAAAAAATTGGTGGGTATTTACTTATTCAGGAGAGAATCATGGAACACATAATGGACTTGAGAGATATTTGGAGGATGTGTCAAGTGATAGGATGCCATTCCGATATGATTAAGAATATAAAAGGGACTGATATACCTAGGCCCTAGTTTCCCTTTCTTCCTAAACCTAATAACCTTCTTTTATAGAAAGAGTCATATAATCACCTTCTCACAAAAATCAAATTCTAGATCACACTGATGGTTATCAACAAAAAAATATTATCGACATTGTGCTACTATGATAAGTTGTTGAAGGGTTTTAACTGTATTTTCCATTTCTTCATCTATCTCAGGTCCTAATAACTTTCTTTCTCCAAATTAATACTAGAAATTTGGAGCTCAATATTTCTTCAAATATAGGGCTTCATAAGGATTCATTTGATTTCTTGAGTGAAGGTTATTGTTGTAAGAAAACTCAACTAGAGGAAGGTTCTGATCCCAACCACCATTGAAATCCAATGAATAAGATCTCAACATATCCTCTAGGGTTTTAATTTTTCATTCAGACATGCCATACTTTTGAGGATGATAGGTTGTGCTATAAATCAATTCTTTGTCATGTTATTATTGAAGACTTATCCAAAACTTTGTGGTGAAACTCATATCCCGATCAGATACAATGGATAGTGGTACTCCATGAAACCTTACCACTTCATTAATTAATGTCCTTTAAATTTGTTCCAGAGATAAGTCTTCTCTAATATTAATGAAATGTTATGACTTATTAAGGCGATAAACTACCATAATTATAGGATTAAACCCTTTAGAGGTTTTAGGGAGTCCATTGAAAAAATCCACAGTGATGTTCTCCCATTTCCATTCAGGTATGGGTAATGGATGCAACATCCCTTTATAATTTTTCCTTTCTACCCTGACTTGATAGAATACTAAGCACCGAGATATAAACTCTACTATATCCCTCTTTGTTCCATTTCACCAAAAGTATTCCTTCAAAACTATATACATCTTCTTACTTCTAGGAATAATGGAGAATGAAGAACAATGATCTTCCTCTAACATCTCTTTATTCCAAAATGGTATAGAAGGAACAAATACATGGTTTATGAACCTTATCATTTCATCTTGATCAAGGTTTAACTCAGGAACATTTTTTACCATATTTTGTATCTCTATATCTTCCTTCTTTTCCTCTTTAATATTCACTTAGATAGAGGTTTGATCATTCAATTAGGAAGGATAAGATTTCTATACATGATTTAGGATTTCTAGATTCATCCTTTTAAAATCCATCAATATGGGATCTTTTGTTATCCTCATCATGGATTATAAATCATGATCCATTCAACTTAAAGCATCAGGTTCCTTGTTCTCTTTCCCAGGATGTTAATGTATTGAGCAGAAATAATCCTTTATCATCTCTAAACATATTATCTGGTGCATGTTCAACTTCTTATATGTGGATATATATTTTATAATTTTATGATCAGTATATATTTCATCCTTTTCTCCATAAAGATAATTCACACATATCTTTAATGAAAAAATTACAACTTATAACACCAAATCATGAGTTATTTAATTTTGATCATCGATATTCAACTATCATGAGGCATAAGTGATAACAGTGTTATTATATATAAGAACACATACAAATCCCTTCTTAGTTGCGTCAGTATAGATTACAGACCCTTCTCTACTATAGGGTAATGCAAACATAATTGTGCCAACCAACCTTCCCTTTAGTTCTTTGAAATTTTCCTCAAATTCATTTTTATAGAGGAACTTGGAACTCATCATAGTTAACTTGGTTAAAGGACTAGATATTCATGAGAAATTATCAACAAACCTTTATTAATATCCAGCTAATCCATGAAAATTATAGATCTCATTCACCATAATTTTTCTAGGAAAACATTCAATATCATCCATCTTTGATAGATCTACTACTATACCATCTATTGAGATTATGTGGCCCCAAAATGAAACCTTTTGTAGCCAAAATTCACAGTTTGTAAATTTTTAATATTGTTTCTCCTTCCTCTGGGTGTTCCGTACAATTCTCAAGTGGTCTTAATTCTCTTCCTTTCTCTTTGAATAGATATGAATATCATCTATAAAGAATACCACAAACTTATCAAGGTAATATATAAAGACTCTATTCATCAAATCTAAAAAGATAGTAGGGTATTTGTTAAGACCAAAAGGAATCACTATATATTTATAGTGTCCATACCTTGAATGGAATGTCTTCTTGGTAATATCCTCTTTCTTGACCCTCAACTAACGATATCCAGAATGAATGTCAATCATTGAAAAGTATTGAGCTCCACATAGTTGATAAAACAAGTCATCAATGTAGGGAAGAGGATAATTGTTATTTATTTTGATATTGTTAAACTCTCGATAATCAATGAAGACTTGTATCGATCCATCTTTCCTTTTCAAGAAGAGAACATGTGCACCCCAAGGTGACACACTTGGTTGGATGGATCCCTTATCAAGGTTTTCTTGGAGTTTCTTATTCATTTCCTATAACTATATTGGGGAAATTCTATAGGGATTATTTGAAATTTTTGTGAAACAAGGTATGAGTTCTATCCAGAACGCAACATCATGTTTTAGTGAAAGGTTAGGTAAATATTCTATAAATACATCCAAAAACTCCCAAAAAATAGGCATATCACCGATTTCTATTTTCTCCCCAACCATTTGAGATAAATAGTCGTAATAAATGGGAATTAATACCCATACATTGGATGTAATCTCTATGGGAATTTCATAATTATCATCGCATTGATATGAGATCATAGTTTAGTTTGAAATATCAAATGTCACTTCCTTTCCTCGACAATTGATGTGGGCTTTATGCAAAGAAATCCAATACATGCCTAAGATGACATTAAGTTCAACCAGTAGAGGAATGAAAAGATATGAAGTAAGTGAATTCCCACAATCATTAATTAGAGAGGAATCATATACTTGATATAAAATCATCATACCATTAGGGTTTTTCACTTCTAATTACATAGCTAATCATTTTGGTACAATTTCAATACCCTTATAAAATTATTTAGAAATGAAATAGTGGGTAGATCAAGAATCAAATATGACATTATTGTTATAAAGTAGATGGAAAGTGTACCTTTCACTATGTTTTTATCCCACCCCTCATCAGAAATTGGGATCTCATGAGATTTCCCCTTTCCCCTTTAGTTTAAGAGGTTTTGGAAACCAATCATCATCATCAAACCATGGGTTTAGGATCTGGTAAAAAAAGTCATATTCTACTTACAGATGAAGCACTGAAGTGTTAGAGGTACATTCTATGCATCTTTTCCTCTATTTTCCCCATTATACAAATTCTTGTTATCATCATGAAAATCAATTTCTTGATAACATTCCCTTTCATAAAACACTTTTTACACCCCATAAGACAATTTCATCCATGATTATTTCCCTCTTGGAGGAAAAATGAAGGCTTATATTCTTATATTCATGGTTTTTAGATTTTCCTATGAACTATATATTCCTTTTCTTCTTAAAACAGTGATATTGATATCTAACTCCAACCTTTATTTCAACTTTTATTGAATAATCCACAATTTATTCATATCTACTAAAGTCTCTTATGGTCAACGACCTTCTATGACTTGTCTTTAATCCATTTAATAACCTATCAACTTTACTTTCATGTTGGAAGATAACTCCAGAATCATACCTTACATGTCTTCTATAATTAGCCTTATAGGTACTGACAAATTCATCATCCTTTTACTTCTACTCAAGGAACTCATTTTCCATCTTCATACAAAGAACATGAGGAAGGTTCTTATTAGAGAATAAGTTCTTGAACTCATCCCAATCCATGGATTCAATTTCAACTTTCTTCTTTGTATTCTTGATTAGAATCCACCACTAGTTTTCTTCACTTTCTAACCTATAAACATCCAAAATGAATTTCTCATGATCCAAAAACTGGAGAATGGAGAATATATTTTCAGTGGTACTGATCTAGTGTTTAGAAACTAGTAGATCAAAAGACCTATTGAAATAAGGTGGAATTTTCCTCATGAAGGACTCAGTAGAAATTTTGTCCCTCCTTCGATCATTTAGAAGCTTAACATGATTCATATCTTGAGAGAGTTTTGTGAGCATAAAAATGAGATTTTTTATTTTACATCCCATAAAATTTGGATTCTCAGGAGGACAATCATCACATTTTCCATTTCAATCACCATTAACAAGGTTCCTTCAATTTCCAATCATTGAATAAAACCAAAAATCATAGAGTATGAAATATTTTTCATAGCAAGGAACCACATAATCCTAAAAAACCACTTACAGGTTGTCTAAATTACAACACCTTCTTTAATCAATGATTACCTAGGTTTATCCAAGTTTATTCATAGCCCAATTATTTTTAAATCCTTCATGATGGTTCGTGAATAGTTTTTTAATTCCCAAATCATATCCCTTGGGAGTGTCAACCCAGGTGTGTAGTAAGGGTCAATATTGTGTACAAAGTTATGCTCGAGTTAGGCCTGATGCAACTTGTTAGAGTTGTTACCCCTATGTACATTTTTGCTAGAGCCACAACCACTTTCAGTATCTATACAGGGATATATTACTAAGAAACAAATAACTCTATCCTTTACCAAAATTCTAGGACATTTTTCTATTCTTTCCTTGTCCTTAAATTTATCCTTAGATATATCCCTAGACATATCCTTATAAATATTCATAGGGATATCACTAAAGTTTTCTCATACTAGTTTCTAAAGGTTAAGTAAACTTTTTTCTCTTATACTAACTATAGGTCCCCTCACTTTTCATACATTAAAATTACATCATTTTTTTAATACTTAATACATTTCTCAAAAAGGTGCCAAATGACCGTATTATCCTAGTACCTTTAGAAACATGAAAACATAAACACCGGTAGATAAGTGAGCTACATTATCTCCCGCTAGGTTCTTCAAGACAAGAACCATTCTTAGACAGATCATATATAATACATATTTTCATAACATAGGGAATGGAAACATAAATAGGGGATATCATATGCTCAATAAGGGTAAACAAGGGAGATATGTAAGAATAAACATGATCATAAGGGTATGAGAACAGGATCATGTCATTATAATATCATACCCTACATATCAAGGATAATAAAGATTAATCATGGCATAAATATTGGTATTTCATAAGAAATGAATCATAATGGAATCAAGAGCATTATCCATGAAATAATAACATAGTAATAAGATATGGAATTGTGGTATACACATAAATATGTAATATCAACACCTATAGGTCAATACATATTTCTTGAACTTATTAAGGAACTTCATGGGGACTAAACCTACTGGGTGGGACACACCACCATCCCTAGTAGAAATCCTTTACTTGTAAGGGATCAGGTTTCCCTATCTTACCATAGTGTATCAGGTTTACCCATCTTCCCATTGTAATGGGGACTATACCTACTTGGAGGTACACACCACCATCCCTAATCACAGTCATTTCCTTGTAAGGGATCAAATTTTCACTATCATCTCATAGTGGATCGAGTTTCCCCATATTCCATAGTTGATCAATCCCATCGACTTGAATCCCATCATTGTCTCATTAGATATAAAACATTACCCAGTGTATTAAAGGGAGTATAGATCCCACCCATCTCATAATGAAATTGTACATACATGTTCCACAAATTCATAAACTATAATATCATAACCCATGAAATGAAATGGATATAAAAAACATGTAATCATTTCATAACCTATGGAAAATAGATTGGTTTCAGAATCATTTCATCAAATCATAACCTATGAAAACAATCATGTTTCATAAGCATATAACTAGTGAATAAGAAATGGTTTTCATAAACAAGTAGCCTGTGAAAGAGAAACATTTTTCATAAACACCATTCCATAAAACATTAAAAATTTAGAGAAATAATATGAATTAAACCTTTTTATAATTCCCCCATAAAGTCATGAGTAATACCAGTGTATGTCATCTTAGATGTAAATTAATTTTGAAATATATTTTACAAACATTTCTTAAGAAAAATATACTTTCTTATTTGAATTTTTTTTTAAAACATAAAACCTTTTGAAAACCATTTTATTTTAAAATAAACATTAATAATTATAAATAAATCTTGAAAACGTTTTGAAACCCATTTCGTTAAAAGTACTTTAAAAACTTATAATAAAATCTTGAAAATATTTTAAAACCCATTTCTTTAAAAAAATTAAAAACTTATAAAGGATTATTTAAAAACCATAAGAAAAATTTAAAATAATATTCCATGATAACAATATTAAAATATCATCTTTAAAAATATTTTTGAAAACATTTTTAAAAGCATGGTTTTTGAAATTCATGGAACGTGTCTCAAAGAAAGAAAATTGAGAAAAAACTACTTTACCGATTTGGTAAATTTTGAAACATAAACCCCATGAAAGAGAGATCATAAAATGGATATGAAAATACCCATATATTTAAGTATAATAATCATAGAATATTTTTATGTTTGGAATATATACCACATATAAAAACAAGTTCTGAATAAGGCATAAATCTCACATAAATAAAAGTGATACTAGAAATACCCTTATCGTATGTATTGACTCTCTTCATATTCGTTAAAATATATTGCATAATAAATATTAGTTTATTATTAATCAAAAATAGAACCATATTATTATATAAAATACCATATATGGATTTATATAACCCACTTATTAACACTTCCATGATAAGGTCACGTTTCAGGTAATATCCTCTTTCTTTTTCACATGTGTCTTAATTTGTTATATTTTTTGTCCTCATGCTTATATCATTATTTCTAGAATGTCAAAAATGATGTAAATATCATGAATATTAATTATATATGTATTTATAAGAATGTTTTAAAGATAGAAATATGAAATTTAATACACCGTTCATGGATATGGTAGGCCATACTTATTCATGAATGTTGTTTCCATTTAATTATCATATTGAAAGAAAGAAAATAAATGAAATATATGCATATATATATATATATATTTTAATTAAAATATAATTATTATTTAATATATAACATATAAATACAATGAAACCATATATATTACATTATATTTAAGTTTTGAATGAATCACATCGCTTTGAGGAGGCGGTAGTCCACACTTCCCCAAATAAAATTATCGTACTTACACAAAATGCCGATCATGAATGTATATGTTATATAATTATTATAGAACCATATAAACATAATAAATATCATATTTAACATATAAAAATACATTTATCATCATAATTATCAACCATGAGAGGATGTAAAGGAAAAAAAACAACGTTATTGCGTGAGGTAGTAGTTCGTCATACACAATAACGGTAAGTTTGTTACTCATTAGATGGAAGTCTCTGTCAGTGTAGGTAGAACCCTTAGAATAAAAATATATATGTATACTCAGGATAATTTTGTTATTATTTAAGAATTTAATAAGAAGAATTTAGTTGGTGGAGAAATAAAATAAAATAAAGGATCTTGAGAAAGGATGTTACCTCTTCTTTAGGTAACTCCTTTTTCTTTGCACAAAAGGGATTCCTTGGTTGGATTTATTCCCAAAGGGATGATTCAAGGAGGAAGGTAAGGATTTTGGGATATTATTTGAGATTATTTTGGATATAAAAATTTCTTTACAAGTTTCTATTTCATTTTGGGCCTTAAGTTTATGGTTTAGTCCTTTTTAAGCTAATTTTTCACTTACTCACTGTAATTAATTTTAATAACATTCAATAATATTATTGAAAAGAAATAAGTTTAACTTAATAAAAATTATAAATTATTATGATTCCAAATATGGAATCCATTTTTATAAATTCCAATCATAAAAGTAGCATAAATTAATTTAAAATTAATTTCGCAAACGTGTCACCACATTGGGTTTTTTAGAAAAAAAGTTTAAATGTTTGGAATGTTTTGATATCCAATTTCAATTTTAAATTGATTAAAATGAACAAAATTAGATTAATTTATGTATAATTAATGTAATTAAACATTAAAACCAAATTAAAATATAAGTTAACTATATAAATAAATTAGACGAAAAAGAAGTTTTGAAATAAAATTTAGTATTTTTCGTTATTTATCCAAAAAATGAAGTTTTTTAAAAAAATATATAAAATTAACCCTATGATAATTTTTACATTCTGAATTCAAAAATTATATTCATTTTATAAAATTAAATTTCAATAATTTTCTAAAATTAATTTTATTATTTTTTATAGAAGGACATAAAATGCATTTCTTTTAAGAAAATAGTGTTTTCATACATATAAATATTTTTCTAAAAATGTGTGTATTATTATCAATATATTTTATTTATATAGATCCATTATAAATAGTATTTAAAAATTATTTATTACCATTAATATTACTAATTCTAATGGCTATGCTATAACTAGTTTTTTTAAATAATTATAATAATAAAATGTTTTTCCATTGAAACTCGATGTTGCGTACAATAAAATCTGAGTCAGTCTTGCATGTAGTACAAGGTTAACTTGGTTTAGTGAATAAATAAAGTTTGAATTGGTGTATCATGAATTTGAATACATTAAATACAATTAATTTGTTCTAAAAAATGGTTCACAAAAACTCAGGGTGTTACCAAAATTACTATATTAATAAAATAATTGTTTGAAAATTATATTTTTTTCTATTATCATTGTCGTTGAAATTAATATTAATAAACATAATTTTTTACCAAAATTTAAATTTACCTTATTATAAAATATTATAATATTTATCTAAAATAAGAAATCTATTTTTATATATTTTATTTCTACAAGCGATGCAATGAAAATTTTAATATAAGTGAATAAAAACATTTTTTAGAATAAAATATTTTCTATGCTTACAAAAATATATACATTGATTTTATAGGAAAAAATTTGAATTATTTTTTTTATTTTACTTATAAATATATATATATATATATATTATAGAAAAATATTTTAAAAACTTTTAAAAAATTATTGCATTGTGATACGATGATATAAGTAAATGTTTTAAGAAAATTCTGTATTTTTTATACTATTCATCTAGAAACCAATTATTTCAGAAAATAAGAAAAAACACATATTAAGCTAATCATGATATATTAAATAAAACATTGATTTAATTTGGTAAAATTAATTTTTTTGAATTTTATCATTTAACTTTTAAATAAAATCGTAAATATATAATGAAAAGATATTTTTGTAGTAAAATAAATTTTCAATGTATTATTCATTACTATTCTTATATTCGAAAAATTAATAATAAAATTAGTGTTAATATATTATTCATATAAAAATATATATTATTCGATTTAAAAATATTCATTTTTATTTTATTAAAACAAAGTGAATAAAAGGATAATTTTACTAACAAAAGACATTTTAAACCATAAGGTTATCTTATTAGTTATCTAGCTATAATAAAAATATTTCTCTTTATTTGTAAATATATTTTATAAATTGGTTTTTTACTATCCAACCCCAACTCACTCTATTAATAAAAGTGAGATTGGTTCACCACGTAGCCTCAACACACCTCACCATATGCTAGAGGCGTCCGACTAGCAGTGAGGGGATATAGTGGTATAGTGAGGAGACTATACACCCATCTCCGAGTGCACAATAATATATGGAGTAACAAGCATCATACATAAAATGATAATTTGAAATTAGAAGTGAAAAATATAAAAAAATGAATAAAAATGGAATTTATTAAAGGCTTGAACAACCATTCATACATAAAACAGACCACCCACTGGGCGAACCACATATACAAACCAGTATAAAATGAAAAGAAATTAAAAGTGGTTGGATCCATGAATTTTTTATTCAATACTCATCATGAGATCCTAGTACACATCTATGTCATCCTGCTTGATGAGGCCTAGGACTCAACCAAAACCATGCCTATAACCATGTCAACATCTTCTGGAGTACCCAATTACAGTGGAAACATTTACAGTGTGTGAGTATATAACTCGGTAGGGAACCACCAATGTGGTCCTATACTAACTAGTATATCTAGTGATATTTTCATGTGATGTGATCGAATTTAATAAATAAATACCTATCAGAAATAAATAAAATTATCTTTTTTAATCCTTAGGTATGTTACCCTAATTGACCATACCTACATTGTCTAGTGTCGGGGTGTCTCTAAGCACATCATGATGATTGTTTTGAACAAGTAACATGTAGTCTTAATGTCCATGGCATCCCCAACCAAATCCCAGGACTCCTAGGACCCATCCCATGACAACCCTATCATTCAGGATGCTAATACAAGTAATCACCTATCAAATCCTCATGACTTCAGGGATGAGGCCCAAGATAGCCCTATCTTGATCTCCTAATCGATGGTAGATCCTATCTTGTCCTCTCAACTTTGGACATGAGTTCCACAAAAGATCTATCATGAGCTCCAAATCCATGGAATCTCTTATCATCTGATATCCAAATCCATGGATACTGCTATTATATACTAATCCCCAAATCCATGGTGACTCGAACATCGAGGTCCAACACCATGGAAACTCTAACCGTATATTGAGATCCACATACAAGGTAGATACATCCATAAAAACTCCAATATGAGGTATCCCCATTAAGTACCTAGCTCAATAACCATTGAAACCCAACTTTATTCCATGAGACCCAATTGCATGTTCTACAAACCATCAGAAGAAAAAAATACCAGGTTGTCCAAATTCACACGCCCTTCATCACTATCCACAACCAATTTTCTCACCTTCCCACTACATGGAAACACACTCTACCATCCCAAGTACACCTACTTAGGTTTTTCTATCAATGGGTCACCCACTGGGTCCCATCTGTCATAGCACAGTAGAGGAACCCTAACTGGGGTCCTCAGTCATAGTCACAATCTTGGGTCAACACTTGAAAAATATAGGACAATGCATCCCATGAATTCATCAAGAGGGTGACATGAACTAATCAGATATATAGATCCTTGTCACATTGGAATTAGTCCAAGATATTCCCCACAACCCATATTGATCCATGGGTTGCTCTGGGTCGGTTTTCTCACCCATCCCAGCCCAGGTTTCTCTAAGGGTTTTCTACATTGGCCTAGTAATATTGGATTAATGGGGATCACCCATACCATCCTCATACCAATTATCCTAGATAACTCAAATTCTATGAATGGGTTTTCCAAGTCTCGTATGGAATAATATTTCTTGGTCCTTTCTCACCTTTATCTTGGAGGAGTCTCAGACACAAAATCATTGGATGAAGGGACTCTTATTTTCTAACCTCACCTCATGGGAGGTTTAGAGGCCATCCAAAATATCCTGGTACAGAACATGGTCATCGATAACCATAGTATAAAGCTAGCATAAAAGGGCAGTTTGTAACCCTTGTATTTAATCAAATTTAATTAAACAAATTCTTTAAAATAAAAAAATTATGTAACAAAAATTACCTGAGGAAAATACCTCAGTGCGGATCCAAATCATCCACATAAAACATAAATAAGCATTAATTCCATAGGGTAAGTATATGGGACTAACAACCTTATTTATAACTTTCCCAGTTGTTTTCCAAGGACTTAAAACAGCTCCCAAGTCCCTTCCAAGATTTTCTGATTACATTCTTGATCAACTAGACCCATATCCATGTTTTGAGCCCCTAAATCTAAGCATAAATTCCAAATTAACTAATTATATAATTTATAATTAATTAATAAATTTGATCCCCACTTAGAATATTGTTGGATTACTTACTTATTCACTACGCCACACCGAAACCATATCTAATAGAACCCTGAGGGTTCATCTCACACCCTCATCCATATATTGAGTGAAACCCCCAATAATCAATTCTAAATAAAGAGTCATTTTAATTTAATTTTAATAAAAAAAAAGAATAAATTTAGGAAACACCATAGATTTTCCAAATCAGTGAGCCACTGTGTGTAGATGGTGTCTTCTCTCACTCTCTTCCTTAGAATATGGGAATCCCCACCAACTTCAATTGATTTTACCATGATTTAGTGGAATTGGAAAAAACCCTAAACCAAAAAAAATCAGAGGAGAGTAAAATGTCAAAGGAGGTTATAGAAATGGAATATGTAAATAAAATCACCCAATAAACACCCAATAAATAACCCCAACTAAAGGGGTGGGAGAAAGGAGAAGGGGAGGAGCCACCCTCATTCATTCAATCCAAAATAAGGGGGAAATAGGGCGACCAAATCATAAATTTGTGGGAGTAAAAGGGTAATTTTAACCATTTAATTCCCCCATCAACTAAATAGTATAGACCACTGAAGAAATTATGGTGACAACATCTCACCAGTCTGTTGTCTGTATCCACTAGCTGGCCACTTTCTCGTTGTATCCCAATCTCTATGAACCCCCCTGACAACACACAAGGCCACCATGAGACCATGGGGGAACTCTTAATCCCATGTTTATGTCCCAAAAACCACTTTTTAGGTGTTCCATGCCTCGAAACTCAATTATAAATCCTATTTCTAAATTTAACCAAAATTATTGTTTGAAAATTCAAACAAATTATGAGTTTGAAATGATTATAGGACATTGGGTTTCATAACCTCCCCACCTTAATACTTCTAATCCATGAGAATTTTTGTTGGATATTCAACCAAACATTCTGACCTACCTTGATTGAGGATTTTTTATCAAATGGGCCTATTCCACTTATGAATTCCAAATTTGATTCCAAAGATCCACTTGAAAATATATCACTTAAACCACCAAAACATGATACAAAACCTATAACCAGCACCAAAAACTAAGATGATTCTTATCTGAGGTCATGTAGCTTGAGATACAACCACATAATCATTAAATTGACAATTCAGCCTATAATTCTCCCCACCATAGGTCTTAGATTCAATAAATTATTTCAAGCATTAGTTCTTACACCATTATAATTTCCTACCAAAATATGATATCGATATTCTAATGACACACCTAGAATAGTTTACAACTCACCAGGCCCAGTCACACATGAGAATTCCACATCTATTTCTTAATTCTAATATAAAATGGATGAATCCTAATTGATCATGACCCATGCTTAGTTATGATGACTTTTCCTTGAAAATAATCATCCAACTATCCAGCCACAAACTTCTTTTCCAAATGACATAACTGGTGTAATTTTTTACCCACTACCCTCAATTTCTCATAAAAATGAAATATGAACCACCTTTAAACAACTATACTTGAAATTATTAGCTTTAGCCACTAACAAGTCATTAACCAACTGATCTTGATGACCCTACTCAAGAATACCATTCCTGATTCTTCAAACACAGTCACCAAATTCCACATCCAACCTCTATTTTTATCCCATAGTCGAACCATTCACTTCCAATTTCCTCTAGCATTAGAATACCAAAAGGATCACCCATAGACCATTACATACTCCCATGACCCTTATTATGGGAGGGTTACACACTCATCACCTACATCTAACTCCCCACCATAATTCAATCCTTTTCATTAAATTACCATAACCAACTCCAAATTACTATAACCTATTCACTACCCATCACTGGATATAACCACTAGCATAGCCATGACTGCTTATTCCCAATCATTAATTTAATTATCACTTATCACTGACTACCAACCCAAGAAAATGATATTTAATATATTTATTTATCCCCAATTCATAATGGGGTCACTATCCTTGATCCATTCCTTAGAATATTCTAAATTCAGATGTGGGTCACTCCTCCCAAGCCATTATTGCCTCAAGCACTACAAAATATTTGACTTATACCAACAAAAATTTTGTAATAGATAATACATCTATTGGTATAAATGTGTAATTCAAATAGATATTATGTTTTATTGGTATAAAATTCAAGAACCAACATTTATTTTTACCAACATATACTTATGTCATTATTAATTGTTTAATACCAACAAATTTTTTACCTATAATTAAATTTGTTGGTATAAAAAATTAAAATTGAATTTTTTTTACCAAAAAATGTATCTGTTCTTATTAATTTTTATTACCAAAAGTTTTTTTTAACTTATAAATTTTTTAATAGTATTTATTTAGTACAAAAAAATTCAATTAAGAATATTTTTTTAGCACTATTATTTATCAGTTTACTAAAAAATTAGATTGATACTAACAATTTTTTTATAAATATTAAGAGTATGACACTATTTGAAATAAAACCAAACTATCATTTTAAATATGTTTTTTTTGAAATAAATTATTATATGGAATTTTAAAAATAAATCACAAACAATGAAAATAAACAAGATGATTCACATATAACAATCAGTAATTTTAAAAAAATATAAAAAATAAAGAAAAAAAAAGTAAAATAAAAATCGATTTTGACCTACCTTTTCCCCCCATATCCCCTCTTCCCTAGTCAGGCTCATAGGTGATCAGAAAACCCTATTATTTTTTCTCCAGGCAGTATACATCCGATTATACTCTTGGAAATCTCCCTCTCAATACAACATGAGAAACATGAATTTCAGGGTTGGTGGCATGATGGACGCCTTTGGGATTACTTATATTGATCGATACTTTCTACAAGAGAAGAATATATTTGGAGGGAGTCACCCAATGAATCTAGATAAGGATTGGAAGGAGGCAGACATGAAGATTTATAGGGAATGAACTCGTGTTTTAGGTCCTCTCATTGTCTTGAATCCCATCTGTATCCATAATTTCATCATGAAGGAGGAAGCGAAATCTAAATCTTGATGGTGGGTCATTATTTGTTCTTATCTTGGATTCAGTGTTTGCGCTCATGAACCCCACATTTAATTTCTACTGTGGTCTTCTTAGGGATAATTTTGTTTTTTAGTTTTTTTAGTATGAATAAATTTGTTATTCCTCTTCCCCAGAATCCTCCCGATCTTCGTCGCTCACATTGTGGTGATCTCCACCTATGCTCACACTCTTGATTCCTCATCTACACCCTTGATTATCTACTATTTCTCATAACTTAATCTATTGATGTTTGATTTCATTTTTCATCTTTCAAGTATACAAATGAGGTGTATGTAGGGGCATTTAAAAAAACCTTTTCACATTCAATTGATTGATGTCCCCAGGCACACATTATTTCATCCATGTGATTTAATGTTGTCTATGAGATTCATCTATCTATGAGGTTGATTCAGCGTTTGTTGGTGTAAACACTTTTTTAGAATGCCTTCAAATCTCAAAATATAATTTATTTTTTAGTGATTTTTAATATGTAGGAGAAAACTATTTCTCTAAATTCTACTGGTCTTATTCTACCATTTGAAAAGGAATTTAATCCATTTCTGAAGTTCCCTAAACCGGATGAAAATCTCATGTTACTTAGTGATTTATGTTATTACCGTGCAATTACTCAATTATTTTAAGCACCAAACTTTACATTTATAGAATATATGTTGTAAGGACTAGATATTATTATTATTTTCTATCTACTTATGTTTAGTGGCAATGATTAATTTGGTACGTTAAGATATTTTGTGTGGGAAACAATGCCATCTCATATGATTTTGTTGTTGGTATCTTGTTGGTGTTCCATTCTTGGACTGTATGGACTACTTTTTTGATTTTTTTGGACATTTTATTATCAATTGAACCTTTTTATTTTCCAAATAATTTTCATGTTGATGAAATAGGACTCACATGCTTATATTTTATTTTGTCTTTTGTTTTGTTTTTCTATGGTTTTAAGGCACGTGGCAATGAACATTGTTTCTTCTGTTCTTTCTTGTTTAATTGATTAAGTCTCTTATCCATTCCTATAAAATATCATATATGTGGAAACTTTTGAGAACAATGCCAGTATGATTCAAACATTTCATTTCTTTACTTTTATTTTTGAATCATTAGGTAGACACTGAAATATTTTTATGTGATCTCCCGATTTTGAGGGTGTGTGAATTGAAATAACTACTTGTTAAGCATTTAAAATCCACCAGAATAAAGGTATTCACTCGTTTTCCTTTAATTTTTTTGAATAAGGAAAACTAGATTTTTTTTCATATTCAAAACACTTAGATTCATAGCTTGAAATTTCTCAAAACACCAAATATTTAAGAATGGGAATGCATCCAATTGGATGTCTCTAAGAATTGATATAATCTTGATGTAATGTAATTTGTATTTTTAAATTTACTAATTTTTGGAATCTAGTATTTTTTTTTTCAAGTTAAATCCTTGGAAATATTTTGGTTTTTAACAGTTCATGCAACCTCATGAATGTTATAATAAGCATCTCAAAGAGTGGACTTCCCTTTTGGAATCATTGAAGACATCCACGAAAGGTTCAAAAAAACATTGCCATGGGAAATTGAGAAGTGGTCCCTTGTCTGAGATGGAAGGGCTCTAGGTAGATATGAAGATCATAAATGAGTTACTGGGAAATATTAACAAGAAGAGATTCCTAATGATCAGCATTCATCCTACATTTAATTCTCCATGATCTGATTCTCTATCTTTTCATAAGTATAAAATGTAGGCAAATTATTGTTTTTTGGTGTTTTTTTATTGAAATGTAGTTGAAAATTATTGTGTGTGGGTTAGGTTCATGTTAGGTTTAACATTTGGTGAACTATTTTATCCTCAACCTGAACACAGCCCATTTTATTGAACTGCTTGACCCAACATAACCTGTTTACAAAGGGGTGAACCCGAACATGACATGTTTAATTTGTTTAATCAAAATAAATTGAAACCTAATTCACTTAACCCAAAAAACCCACATAACGTGATCCCTCTAACCTAAATCACCCATATAATAAATATAATTTCAACAGGTTAATAGGTTACAATTGTGATTTTTCAACCCACACATGACCCATATATTATTCAGGTTCATCCTCAGCAGACACACATTGTGGTGAACAAACTTGGGGAGTGGATGTTGAATGTGGGTCGAGGTGATGTGAACATGGTGACATGGGGAGTGTTCATGTCAAAGGAGACAATCCAATCCACCGTTCTGGATCTAGTGAGCTTTAGGGTTTGGAAGGATGAAACATCTGAAAACTAGAAAAGGAGGTGGGCTCTGTTACATCATGGGGATGATCCGTCCCAGGAATTTCTCTAGCAGGTTGGTGTTTTTCTATCACATTTAGGCCATTAATTCAATTTCTCCATAAATCAGAACTCTTTTTTGTTTGGTGCAGGTGAAAATTCATTATTTTTTTATGATATTGGGGGATAATGATTACATCTATGGTGATTTTTTTTTGTTTTAACAATTTATGAACTGTATACAAGGAGTGGGTGAGTTTTCATTGTTTGTAGAAACAATTTTTTAGTAAGGATATATTTGACCACATTTCTTGAAAAAAATTTATTGTACTTACATTATGTAGTTCAAAAAGACAATACTCATTAAAATGGTGGATGAATTTAAGAAAGATCAGGATTTCAACTTCAGAGAAATTCCATGGTAATGACTCTTTATTTCTTCTTCCATGGTTTCCTCTTGTTGATGATTTCCTTGGTTCTAAGTTCTTATTATTGTCCTTTCACTTTTCTATTTTTACCTTGATGCTGATTTTGAGAATTTTTTAGCAGCATGATATGATGTCTTTGCTTATCTTTTTGTGTAAGGAAAATTTTCTTTGATATTGTAATCCCTTGAAATAATCCATTTGATAGTCTTAATGTCATACTTCGAGATGTTGTTTGATCTGGACAGGTAATATCTCATTATGTTTTTACAATAGTTATAATGAATTCAGGAGAGTATAAATTTAATTTATCATTTTATAAAATTTTAATTTTATGGGTCTTGAAAAGGATGGGGCTGGATCTGGTTTCATTAGACAATATTTTTTACATGTATTTTGACTAGTACTACTTTGACCCTATTTTATAGTCTTGGTTTTTAGTTATGTTTTCCTCTACTGAATTTTCATTGATATGTGGATTTTTTTTGTGTCAAGTATGATGGGATTTTTTCTATCCAATGGAGCTTCTGATACAACATATTTCAATTGAATAATTTCACTTTCTTCTAGATTTGGTTGTCACATGATTGTATGGGCTTAATCAATCACTGTCTGAGCCTACATGAATGAGGTTCTACCATTTCTGATGCATTTCTAAACTCTCAAGACAATGTTTCTTCAGATTGGGTGAAGACTCAACATCTTTCATATGGATTTTTAAATCAAAAAAATTGATGGTAATCATCATTTATGTTGATATATATTCTTGAGGCCTATGGATTCACACTTAAGAGTTTTAATTCCCTATTTTGAATAGGTATGATGTGCAATTTTATTTTATTTTCTCACTTGTATGTGTAACTAACTCAGTTTTCTATGTTGTAAGTGTATTTATTTTACTTTTTTGTATACCTTCCTCAATTTCATATGAGGTCTTTTCCCATTTGTTTTCTCATCTATTTGTGCATATAATGAAGCTGGCATGGATTGGATGGAGTTGGAGTTGACATTTCCTAGAGTTGGAATGGATGGGGTTTGAGCTAGATGAGCTGGCATAGACTAGAGCTGGCAAGAATGGTTCTAGATCTGGCATAGATGGGCTAGAACTGGCATGGATAGGCGGAGCTTCTAGAGCTAGAGCTGTTGGTGCTATATTCACTAGTGATGATAGGATGGAGCTACTGGGGTGGTTGATCCAGCATGGTGGGGTGGGGTGGGGGGAGAGGTTTTCCAACAACATAATTTGGGGGTGGGAGTGGGGTCATGGTTGTTTAGCGATAGAATTTTGTAACTTTCCTGGGTGGGGATCCAAATGGTTCTATTTTTAATTAATTTCATTATTAATATAATTAACTCTTGTTTCATTTTGAACATGTGTAAAAATAGTCTTCAGTTTAATAATTTAAACATATATATTATATATGATAAATTAATAAATATAATATGAAATTTTACTAGAAATAAAAATTTATAATTTTTATTTAAATGTAATTTATAAACAAATTTTATATATCGGTAATATCATTAGAAACAGATAAATTTGTCACCAACACCTATTTCTAAAAACTTTTACCAATATATATATTATTTATTAGTATTATTATAATTACAATAGAGCTAGACATTTAGCGACAGATTTTCTTACTTAAAATTTAGTGACAAGGAAATATATGTTGGTAAAACATTTTACCAACAATAAATACACTTTTACAAACAAATTTTCCCCTATTGGAAAATGTAAAATATTTTGTAGTGGATATTGGAGACACTTTCCATTAACCAACCATGAAACCACATCTCCCTAAAAATTCATGTCAGGGCACGCCCTGGGATTAACCATCCCATGAAACCCAGACCATTTCCAAAATAACCCTCATTATGGGGAACTACCTTTCTTCTACCCAAATATACATGGTCCTACACCTGCATGAATCTCATTAATTATCATCAACCCTTGGAAGTCACATGACCATTTCAAATTCTAACAGCTGATTCAAAATCTTGTGAGTCACACATCACCAAGGCATTTGAAATTTCTCTAGGAAATATCAATCTCTATATTCTAGGATATCCCTTAGAACACATCATCAAAAAAATTAGACACTCCATAAGTTCCAGGATTTTCCCATGACCATAGCCTCATGATATCATCCCCAAACCATAAAATCTCATACCTGGTCCAAAGAGTTCCAACCACATCATATATCTTAGATATCACCTAATTCCATTCCAACAATGAGTATCCACACATTTTCTGGTTGCGTTACTGGAGAATCCAAATTCACATGGCTAGATATCATCCCAGTCCTGCAATTGAAACTTTAATTTGATACATAAAGAACCACCACCCAAGGATCTCATCACTAAAACTTGAGGAACCTTCTATTAATATTTCATAAACCCTGAATCATTATCCTTTTTCATATCACTAAAGAAAACACAAAGCTCTGGCTAACACCTATCATGGTATCCCCCAATTAACATAAATCATTGGCCCGCTAAGGATAATTACCATAACTAAGACCCTCTAATTCTCCCATTAAGCCTTACTAGGTCTGGTATCACATCAGTTTCACTAGGTTTGATCACCTAACCCAAATTTTATCCTCTCTACAAGGTCACAGTTCACAAGGCATTATACATTCTCCTGTATCAAAGGTCTAATGACATCCATATAAAAATTTACCACTCATGGTGTCTCGCACATGGTGACATCACACTTTGGCCACCTCCCATAACTTGGGCACCCATTCTCACTTGAATCCCCCAACGATAGAACTTATTCAAGTATGATATCTCATTTTTTAATCTTACACACACATATATATAATTATCCCATCTAATATTTACGAAGGAAAACACACACACATGGTTCAGTTAAGTAGAATTTCAATATAAGTAATGTCAAAAATCAACATATAGGTTTTTAATAGTATTTTAAATAAATAAACATAAACACTAATAACCCAAAAGGGATAAAACTCTTAGGAAACATAAGATATACCTACCCACTAGGGTCACTAAACCTCCTATTCAATATTACTGAGTCATCATCCTCACTATAAAACATCGCACCATATATCCACCTAACATTCCATCATAAGAAAATAATTATACATGTAGGACCACCAAAGTATAATGGAATGATGTAATGTGTGAGAAATGTCCATATTAGTAGTTTTTGAAACTTTTAACAAATGATCCTCAGTTTTCAATGAATTCTCACACTATAAGTCATATGACATGTGTATCCTATATTCTTGATATAATGTATGATTTTCCTCTTGAATTTATAAGAAAAGAATAAAAATCAAACAACTAACCTCTTTCTAATGGGATATGATCCAGAAATTGAGGACAAATACTAAACCTCAACATCCATTTTAGTTACCCAAGATGAAAATAATATCCAACTGTAATAATTACATCTATAAAAACAATCCTATTCCTTGGTAACCTAGACTTCTTAACATAATATGAATTGTATAAATACTAACTTGATACTCATCATAGGATTTAAAACATTTCTATATATCTTGTCTAAAATATCTTAAAACTATAAGTCAAAAATAAAATCATGATTTGAAACCACTTTGTAGCATCTTTACTTAGCTCATTTTATGAACAATATCAATTCTGGCCACCAGATGACCTTAAGAACACCCCTTCATATTCTAGAGGCTTCCAACTAGTATTAGGGGTCTAAGATAGTACTAGGGAGAGACTATACCCTATATATCAGTGTGTTCAACAAAAAATTATGTAAACAAACATTATAAATCACATGATAAACTAAAATTAGAAGATATAAATACAGAAAAACTGAATAAAATTTGAAATGTAGTAAAGTCCTAAACAACCATTTCATACATACAGATGATCACCCACTAGGCTTATGAAATATACATACCAGTACAAAAGGAAAGGTAAAAAATGATGATAGATCCACGAAATATACAAGACAATACTCATCCCAAACTCCCGATACAGATTTGATCCATCTTGCTCGATCAAGCCTGGGCCTAATCCCAATCAGTGTCAGCAAAAAATTTAATGTCTTCTCAAGTACCAAAGTACTGTGGTAGCCTGAAGAGGGTGTGATTACATAACTAAGTTGGGTACCACCAATGTATTCCAGTACTAACCATCATATCTAGTGATATTTTAATGTGACATGATCAACTATAATAAATAAATAACTACCAAAAATAAATAAAATAACTTTTTTTGATCCTTAGGTCCATGACCTCGATCGACCATACATGATTTTACCAGTGTTGAGGTTTCCCTAAGAATGCTGTGATGACCATTCTAATCAAGTGACATGTGGGATCCAAATCCAATGTAGACTCATCCAATCCTCATAACATTAGGGACTCATCCCATGGAATCCATGCCATCTGGGCTTATAACCTAAGGAATCCCTTATCATATCCTCATGACTCTATGGATGATTCCCATGAAATCTCTATCACAAGATCCAAATCCAAGGAAGCTCTTATCACTTGGGTTCTAAATCCATGGAAGCCCCAATCATATACTGATCCCCAAATCCATGGATTCTCTAACATCAGCCTACAACACCATGTATTTTTACAGAATATACTGAGATCCCCATATAATTTATCTCCTTCCATATCAGCTCCAATATTTTGTAACCCTAAATTATAACTAGATCAATTAACATGGTAGCCCAACCACATTCCATGGGTCCCAAGGTCACATTCCACAAACTATCAAAAAAATCCATGGGGATGGAGAACTCCCATGCCTGTTATCATTTTCCACATCCCCTTACCTCATCAAGATGGTACTTTTCCCAAAAAAAACCCATTATAACCTCACATACACATGTTCCAGGTTGTTCTATCAATAGTGCAACCATAGGGTTCCATCAATATCATCATGGAAGAGTTACACTCACTGGTATCCTCATTATCATTCATGGTCTTAGGCCATCACCTGACACCAAGACTAAAATGAATCCTATAACATCATCAATAGGGTAGCATGACCTCACATGATACATGGATCCTCTCCACACTAAAATAAGTCCATGTGATGGCCCATGACCCATTTTATTTCACTCTGTTACTTTGGGTCTATCCGCTCACCCAACACGATCCTATTTTGACTAAGGTCTACCCACCAAGGCCTTGTCATATCATATAGATGAGGATCACCCATCTTATCCACATCTTGATGACCCCAAATGGCTTGAATTCTATATAGGGGTCCTCTATGGCCCTGACGACAAAATATTTCTAGGTCCTTCCTCAACGTTGGATATGATGAGTTTCAAACCCCAAATCACGATCTAAATGATCTTATCTAATTTGGTTTCACCTCACTATAGGTCTATAGGTCATTCAACATATCAAGGACCCAGCTTCAACCATCAGTGGACGGGGCATCAAGTTAGCACATAGGGGATTTTAGTGACCCCTAGAATTCATCTTCTTTAATTAAAGAATTTATTTTAAATAAAAATATTTTATTTTATTTTATTAACCTAGTGTAACACCCTTAGTATTGATCCTAATCACCCACATGTAACATAAACAAGCATGAATTCCGTAGGGAGGGTATACGAGTCCAAAATAGATTATTAATATGTTTCCCAATTTGTCTCCAAGGGCCAACAATAGTTTCCATGTTCCATCCAAGCTTATCCATCCTTGTTCTCGATCAAATATGGGTATATTTGTTTATCGATAAACTAAAAACTAGTAAAAATTCATTTATAATTAATTAACACATTTATAATTAATTAATTAATTCAATTCCCAATCATCATAATTCTATATAACTCATCAGGTTGTGACACTACACTAGAACCATATCAAATGGTACTGCAAGGGTTTGTATCACACCCTCGTCTCTATGCTGATGACCCCCCCCCCCTCAAATAGACACAAAATCAATAGGGATTTAAATTTAGTTTTAAGAAAAAATGTCAAATAAATTCGTGGTGAAATATATATTTGTAAAATAGGTGAGCCACTGCATAATGACTGTATCCTGGGTCACCCTCTTCCTAGGTAGAGAAAAAACACATAATCCTCATCTGATTGCACCACGATCTAATGGAATCGAAAAAAATAACCTAAATTTAAAAACAAAAAAATTAAAGGATTTGAGGAGAAGGTCTATAGTGGTTATTGGGAGGGGGTACATACCTCAAATTTCATCGAAATTACCAAATAAGGCACCCCAACCAAGGGGAAAGGAAGGAAAATATGGGATGTACCCCTGGTTACGTGATCCAAAACCAAGGGAATAAAGGGGGATTCCCCCTAAAAACATGTGTGGGGGAAAGGGTTAGTTTTACCCTTTAATTACCCCACCGACGAGCCAGTAGAGACTACTAGGGATCCGATGGTAAAAATATCCCACAAGGATGATGTTATCTCCAACAAGCTTGTTAGTGGCATGTTGTATTTCACACCACAATGTACACCCAAACCACTCCCAAGGACCACCTGAGACCCCAATAAAACTCCCAATACCCTATTAATGTCCCAAAAACCGATTTTGAGGTGTTCCTTGACTCAAAAATAAATTCTTAATTTCGGTTCTCAATTTAACTTGGCCACTGGTTTGAACATTCAAACATCCTCAGAGTTTCAAAAATCCATACAGACAGAGGGTTTTATAGTTTATCTTTATTTATACCCACAAACTTAGTATCTAAATTATAATGGTAATATAACTTTCTATGGTTTTTTTTGGTTTGGTGTTTTTTGTAAAAAAATTGTTGAACATGTTAGTTTTTAAAGTTAAATGTAATTTAAAATCTCAGGCTGTAACATTCTTCCCCCATAAATAAATTATGTCTCTGTAATTTTAATTATTACATACTAATGGAAATATCTATGTGTATCTAAAATATGGCAATGACTCAAGATAAATTTATATAGAGATATCAACCGTGTAAATTTAGGAACAAATCTTTTTCTTTAGAATACACTTATTCCTAATATTGTGTTTTTCTCCAACCATTTTTGCAAACTGTCTATCATTTTTTCTTTATCAAAACCAATATTATAAAATTTTATCCTAATGGGTGTTCATAATCACCCTTTCATTGGTATAATATCATAGGTTTATATGAAATGTGATTTATTTAATCCAAAAATTAATTTTTCCTCTAAGTAGATAGAAAAAATTCCTTAAATCCAATTATATGTATCTAAAATATTTATAAAAAGACTTGAATGAATCATAACCACAAAATACCTGATTAATATTAATATAATTCTGATATAATAATTCTATAACTAGATGTTTTAATTTCAATAAAAATTTGTTGGTGAAAACATGCACTATATAAGACATCAAAAAATCCATAGTGATGAATAATTGTACCTAGGAACACTGAATTATTATTATCCACTTTAATTGTATTTGTTAAATAAGTTTTTCCTTGATTTAATTGTCTATGAGATTATTGGTGTTGATTTTCATATTAATTCATTGGATTAGTGCATTGGTTTTCATAGTATCTAATTTGATTATATCTAAAACATCAAATTTCAAGAGGGTCTTTAGGAAGAACACTATTTTTCTCCATCGTGTAAATTAAAATATTTTTTTCCTTTTGTAACTTGTTTCTTGATTCCCTCTTAAGCCAAAATGGAAAAATATTCATGTCCCTTTCATATATTCCCTTAGTTTTTGCTTCCCACGTTTTTTGACCTAAAGAAAATTGAAAATTCTTTCCTTCATCATATTTTTCACCTAAAATCCATTATAATTCATCCTTCTCTTTATTGGTGTGTTAGAATGATCATCAAGACTCATTTTGTTAATAATTACTGAAGATAGTTTTTTGATCATAACTATAATATTTTTAACACCAACTTCAATAACATTCTATTTCACATTAGGAAAATTATTTCATTTCCAATCACATTCATTATTAACTTATTTCCTCTAA
The DNA here is from genome assembly GCA_963277665.1 of Viscum album. Classification (NCBI taxonomy): domain Eukaryota; kingdom Viridiplantae; phylum Streptophyta; class Magnoliopsida; order Santalales; family Viscaceae; genus Viscum; species Viscum album. The sequence continues at coordinate 1,819,767,697 of OY728132.1, forward strand.
AACTAGCCATTTTTTAAACCAAACGTGTTAATTATGAGTGATCAATATTATGTTATATGAAAATTATCATAAATAATATTAGGAAAACTCATCCTCAAAATTTATTACTCTTCAAAACCGTCACATTACTATTTAGTTTAACCTAAATAATTATTGGCTCAATCTAGAATTATTTAGGATGGGTTCCTGCCTACTTAATAACCTAATTCATTAATATAAAAAATCATTCATAATGGAACATAAATGTAATGTTATTAACCAATAAATATACCCTTGGATTTTCTATCTAGGTGTGTATTCTTAGTCCCACTCATCATATACCATATAGAAGATTAATTCTATTCTCAACCAACCTTTTTCAGGGTGATTACCCCAATATGGATTTTTTCTACAACCAAATCCACCTACTGATATCCAAATAGAATTGTAATTTCTAGGGGAACCACACAATATCTAATTTACCAAAACATCAGGATTTAAACCTATACTTAGAATAATTCCTTATATTTATACATAGTGTTTTCAATAATGTTCTCTAATCCTAATCCCCAAAAATAACCAAATAATACTAAAAAAATAATTAAACATGCCTTTGATACTGACTATGACAAACAAAAGAAAACATATCTTTATTTTCCATCATTCCCATAATTTAAAAATTACATATCATAATAATATCACACATCTTGTAAAACCATTTTGTTTAGTTTATTTGAGTACTAGTTACATAGGCAACATATTTTGAAAAACATATAAACATTTCTCCATAATCGAACACTTTCAAACCCCCTTTTATACTTCTCATAACTTATAATTATCTTCATAACATGGGAAATGGAAACATGAGAATTGGGTGAGCTATAATGCTTATTAATGGAAAACTTATCTAAATTTAATCATGTTTTATATCATAATCATATGAGAAAAATATATCATTGATAAATTTATTATTAAAAAAACATGGAAAAATAAATTTTTTCCATAAGTCATGAAGGACAAGTAATATCAAAATATCAGACATATACCATGAAATAAAAGTGTAAAATAATCATGGTAACATGGAATAAGTAAATTATATCATAATATCTTAGAATCATAAATATGTGTAGACAATATAAAGCACGACATCATAAGCATAATTTAAGGCTCGCTGTTAAGACTATCATAGTATATAGTGTCCCAATGTGGATTAGATTTACTCTCTATTCCCAAAAACATATCAAAAAATTTTCTATGGTGTATTGGGTTCACTCCCCATTCCTATAAAAATAGTGGACTAAGAAACATGGCATATTTGGTTTACTCATAATTCCCATAAAAATTGTGTACAACCTCACATGGTGAATTAGATTCACTCCCTATTATTTTAAACACAGTGGACAAAGTTCCATAGTGGATTTGGTTTATTCCCTAATATCATACAAAAAATATCATGATATATAATTATTTACCCAATGCATTGTATAGTTATATAATTATAGGCACATAAATCACATGATGAAAATCATACATATGTGTGCCACATGAAGAAAATAAACATAATAAATAACAATCATGATCAAACCCCTAAGAAGGAATTGGATTTCATAATTATAATTCAAGGAGTAATCGAAGGCTAAATCATGAGGATTACAAATAGAATAAGGAATTCAATTATTTTAGACTTTCATAACTGAAAAGGAGATATAGGTCTTGAATATTGATTTCCATTGTAGAAAATTCAAGATAAAGATCCTGAGAATAAAGAATAAAAATGAACCAATTGGGTGATTATTTATGAATTAATTAAATAACCATTTTAAAGAAGAAAAGTCATTATTATTTTCTATAAGGTCATAATTTAACTAGGATGGTTTCCCAAAAAATATAAGGGTTTTTAAAATCTATTCAATATGAAAAACATTTTAATGATGTGACACGTGTCATTAAATATGTAATTGGAAGGTTCCTAATTTTTTTATTTAAAAGCATATATATTGAAATCCCAAAATGTAAAAAGTAAAATAAAAGTTTCTTTAGAAATGAGGGTAAAGTAAATATGAAGGTCAAAGAGGATAAAACATAATTTCCATTACAATTAAAAGGAGAACATTGACAGGAAAAGAAAATAAAAATAAGGAGGGGAAACTATTATTTAAGATGATAGGAATTATTATTAACATATTTATATTTTAATGAAATAATAGAACTCATCAATAAGGAATATTTTAATAAAAATTTATCTCACAAAATTTATATATGTTATACCATATGAAATGAAAGATGAAACTCAAGGAGAGACATTTTAACTCAAGAAAACATATTGAGATATGACCAACCCCTTATATTATAGGGAAGAAATCAATAATAACACACAATGAGGAATATAATAAATTAAAGTTAATTTCATATGATCAACCATAATTTAATATATTATAAATATAGTGGGAAGTAGTTACACTATACAAATGAATATTGGTGTATAATATCAAAGCATGCCTCAATGAATGGTAATTGATATGGAAACTCTAACCATATTTCAGATTCATTCTGGGCATGCACCTAACTTCTGGAATAATTAAATTAATTTTATTTGATACCTTTTTAGGAACCATGTTTTTATATATTTAATTTAATATGAACTATTAATTATCATATGTTATTTATTTATTATATATTTTTCCTTTATACGTCTGTTAGTTGTGGTTATTTGCTCAATTGTTCTGTAAATACTTATATATGTTGACCATGGTAGGAAGAGTCATAAAATAGTTTCATAGTATATATAATATTAATATTTTTATAGACATAATTTTTATATATTAAATATATTTTTTAAATCCATCCATGATGTGTGATAATTATAAATGAAACTCATTGCTCATGGAGGTGGTAGTCTGCACATACACATGGTTAATGTTTCCATTTCTAAATGAATGAGGGTGAAATAATGGATATGATAATTTCAAATTTTGCAATCATTTATATATTTTAGATATAATTTTATTCATAAAAAACATTCTTTTGACCATACATGAATTATGTTGATAAAATATTGAAGAGTTCACATTGTGGAAGTGATTTTCCATTAATACGCACTAATGAAACTTTTATTTTTCTTATCATATGAAGAGGAATAAATGATGGTTATTTCAATAGTATAATAAAATTTTATTATAATAATGGTACTAATGAAATTATATGGTTATTTATATAAGATATTTATAAGAGTAATATTATGAAAAAAATATTTCAAAAATGTTAATACTTACATCGGGGACTTGATCTTCTATTAGAGATATCCTTGAAAATAAAGGCCTTAATCTAAATTATTTTGACAAGGAGATTATTTTTGAGAAATGGAATTTTAGGGTAGGTAGTTTTGGAAGAGTTTAAATGGTAATTTAAATGGGAAGTGTAACCATGGATTGGTGGAAGTGAACCCATTTTATAAGTAAAGAAAATGGAACTTTTGTGAATACCCTATACCCTTACTTGATATAATTATATTATTCCTAGATTAATGACTCAAAAAGTTAGTAATAATGGAGTGTGGGGTAATATTGGGTTGATAAAGGCTCACCCATTAATATCCAAACATGTTTCATGAAATGACCCAAAATTTTATCAATGTAAATTCACTTATTATAACTATAAATCACAAAAATATCGCAATACAAACTTTATAAATTAATAATTAATGAAATAATAAATATTTCTAGAATTTAAGGAACCTATACTGATGAAATAATAACTTAACCTTTTGGAATAGTAATATAAACCTTATTAATAGTTAACCAGATAATTGAATAGTAACCTCACCTATGAAGGTATAAATAAAATTTATACATCTGAATGAAAATATGATATAATTATATCATAGTATAAGTAAATAAATGTTTTATAAATTTTTAATTAAGTGATAAAACATTAGTATTTATTTTTAATTTTATAATTAATATATTGTCTAAAAAACAATATCTAGTTCCATAAAATGTATTCATAAATTAATATTTTATTATCTTATGGTTATAAAATAATTTTATGAGACCTTAATTAATTTTTCATAGTATTAAAAAAATCAGTTATAATTTTAAAATTAGTATCTTCCAAGTAAATGATGATTTTAATTAAAAATTAAATTTACCATATTTTTAGAAAATTATATTTATAAAATGTATTTCATTTTTGAATTATAGACATCAGAAAATGGTTAGGGTGAATTTTTGGTATTTTTCTAAAATACTTGATTTTTTTTTTGAATAGTGAAATACAATAATTTTCTAAAAAAGTTAAATACATTAATTATTGATTTTTAGATAATTTATGTATAATTTAAGTCCAAAATATCAAACTATACTTAATTATTTTAATATATTTGGTGATAATTCTCAAAATATTCATATTATTGAGGAAAAATAATAAACTAATGAATAAAATAATGAGAAAACATCCCTCCCCACCCTTATAAATATCACCCATCACAACTTATTCTCCTCAAACCTCTAAAGCTTTGAGAATTTTCCAAATTCTAACAAAATTTCTTATCAAACCACTCCCCCACGTCATTAATCCTTTAGTCTCAACAAAACACCAAATCTAATCACCCTAAGGAGGTTCTCAAGAAGAATGATTCCAGAAGTAAAATCCTCTTTCTTTTATTTTAATTTATTTTCAATTTCTTGTCTTTTCTTATTCTCTCCTAAAATACACTCTTAAAAATGGTATAATAACCCTAGTACCTTAAATATGATATAATTTTATTTTTCCAATGAAATAATTCATCATAATTTCTCTTCCCCTCTCCTTTTGTGCTAAAAATGAAAACATCTTATGTGATGTGTTAATTTGTCACATTCAAAGACGACAAGTTTCCAATTTCCATTACTACATTCAAGGCGGTTCATAAATCCATTTTTATGGTTAAAAAGGATTATAATATATGTATTAAATCCTATTTAACGTTCTAGAACCATTATATATATATGATATTAATTAATAAAATAAAACTAGTTTGTGATTGTTGAAAAAAAACTTCAAAATAATCTAAACGATTATCACTAACATATTATTTAATGATTCATCCTCACCCAAAATTACAAAATGACTTATATAACCATTTAATATTATGTATGTTAATTAATAAAAAATTTCTTAAATTATAGTTAACCATTTTAATTTTACATGATTTTTCATACATGTATACAAGTAACTGATCATGAAAACCAAGGAAATGAACGCTCCCAAATAATGAAATTGTATCTTATAACTCATCAAAAGGGAAATAAATGAACTTAACAAAATTATAATAAATAAAATACATATAAAAAATATTCTAAATTAATTAATTAATGGATTTAATCTAGTTATCTACTACATTAAGATCATGTTCATAACTGTTTCAGACATAAGATAAGGGATTCTTTCTGATCCACCATTTTACCTTCGGTTTACACTTTTTCAATTATTAACCCAATTTAATTATTCTTTATTTTTATGTACCTATTATAAATTATGTGTATTTGTTAAAACTCATGTATCTAAATCATATCATTCTTCTTTGATGGTCAAATAAATGTTTTAAAAAGGTTCCCTTCTCAAATCATCCTGATAAGGATGTTCAATTAAAGGGAATTTCCTGATTTCATACCCCTTATCACAAGCTATCCATAAAATGTTTTTATCCACCATTATTTTTATAAAATTAAAAATTTTATTATGAAAAAATATAATGGTTCATTTTTTGTTTTTTGAAAACAATTATTCTTTTTTCATTTAAAAGACTCGTTAATATTTTCCCTTAAAACTGCAGTAAAGTGGCCAATTTCTAAAGTTTATTAAAAAATATTTTAAAATGTTTTCACTTAATTTTGGAACCATTTATCATTATATGTGCCTATTTTCCTATATTAATTTCCATGTATGTTCTGAATCTATTCTTTCATGGACAATTTTATAATACGCCCATTTTTAATGCCTTGTGACATGATTATGACACCCATTTCTTTCCATGGGAAACCCTTATATCATGTTTGATTATTTATGTGGAACACATATTTATGAACATTTTATGATAGGTGTGCTTATATATTTCTCCAATTAAATGGGTAATTCCTAGTCTAATGAGACTTCATGTTGGGATAGGGAGTGAAAATGATTCATTTATGGGACTTTTTCCACTTTGTCTTTGCAGTTAGACTTGACAGATGTTTATGTCATGTTATATGTTTTTTTTTCAAATTCCTATGATATCATTTCTATATTTTCTCATGTTATACATGTTATTTTTCCTTATATCTATTCATGTCACATGCCTTTATGTCATTATTTTATGTCTTCTAACCCATGCCCTATGTTTTATTCCTTTGTCTATTCCCTTACTGGGATTTTTAGCTCATCTCTTTTGTTAATGCATTCCTCAGGTTATCCTATGAATATATAAGGGATCCAATGTATTTAAGATATCATTATTAGGTTTAAATAAAATATGTTTTTATTATGGTTTCATGATGTTTAATTATGAACTTAATCTTACAAGACACTAGAATTTATTATCTTTTTCTTGTAATTTGATGCTTAATTATGGTTAAAATCATGTAATAATATGTGTAAAAGTTTAGGGTCATTATAGTTGGAACTAGAGTAATGTCTAGATATTTTTTGAGATTAGGACTAGAGCAGTTTAGGAAGAACCCTACGAATAATTATATCACCCTGGTTAATCTAGATTTTATCCTAGGTAATCACAAGTTGGGATATACTTTTACTTTATAATTTTATCCTTTTACTTTCAATGTTTTATTTTTATATACTTATTATCTAAGTATTAAAAACTCTTAATTGTACATTATTTTTCTTAGTTAATGAATAGAAATATAATAACTCATGCCAACATCAATGTAATAGGCAATGTGGTTATTTCCCTGATGATATGTCAAATATGATGAGAATGGGTGCTCAATACATTATGATAGTACTTTCTCATCTATCCTAAGTTATGAATAATAAATTGAATCATGTGGAATACCCTCTTTCTTATAAGAAAGGGAAAGTTTTCATCGAATCCTTCATGCGGTAAAGGCCTGACATGTTTTTTGGATCTTTTAAACCTCTCATCTTAGAAAAATGGATTAACTTCATTGAGAAGATATTTTCTATCCTCCAGTGCTCAAAATAATATAAAGTTCAATTGGTGGTCTATCATTTTGATGGGGAAGCCAATCAGTGTTTGAAATAATCATGAACACGAAGTCCAATGAGAAAATTGATTCCACATATTAGGAGGAATTAAAAACATATTTTTCAATAAATATTTTCCCTAAACCCACCATTTTAATATGGAAAATTAATTCCCCATACTTAAATAGAAATAAGATGCTTCTATTGTGGAATATGAGGAAAACTTCACAAGGATTTTAAGATACACCTCTGTCTTTTTCATGAACTCCAAAATCAAGGTTGATTGCTTCTTTAGCAGACTAAAGCTGAGTCTATAAAAAGAATTAGTGATTTCAGACTTCAAAAGTTATAAAGAGATTGTTTGTTGCACCCTTACGGTTGAAATGGATATTGGATACCCTCAGTTGTTTTATGGGCCTGATGAAAAATAATAGAAAATGGAGTTTAATATGGGAGGATCAATAGATAAATCCCATGATGGAAAGAATACCCAATATCCTACCTGTTAGAAGTGTGGGAAGAGGCATCCCAGAAACTACATAAAGGGAAACAAGAAATGCTTCAAAGGTGGAAGAGAAAGGAATATTTCTAACAAATACCAAATGTATAGGAATAATCCCACTAATTTGGAAGAATAAAAGAATGTTCAGATCGACACCCATCTTGTAGTTCAGCATTTCAACTTCAAAGAACATGGGTATTATGAAAGGAATTTCCATAATCCAAGGGTTGTTGGAGGCAGTAAACAAAAATAAACTCCATTTAAACAAGGAAGGTCATATGTTATCACTACATCTGATTCATGCTCAAATTTACCCAAAAAGAAAAGGTAGGATGGTCCTTGTAGTCTAGCTTGGGTTGTCGAATCCTCGGAGACCTAAGAAGTACCTAAAGACATGTACATTATATGGATTGTTTTTTGCTATGAAGTGGAAAACTTGGGTTGATTTAACATGGTTTTAAAGGATCACTAACAAATTTATGTTAATTCAAATTAAGGTAATGAGTTTAACCTAGGTTATCGCTCACGGTGGATAGGATGAATTCCCTTTTTAATGATTTTGATTTCTTATATTTGAGATGGGAACATTTAAGAAGATCAAAAAAAATCATCATCTACTGGTTTAATGCCTACACACCCTAATACTAATCAACTATACACTTTAAGGATAAAAGTTTTGAGCACTCCAAGGTAAAGGTTCGTATTAGCACTTGAAATGTGTGACCATAAATTCAATAAGGATGAAGAGGTTTTAAAATCATCAAATAAAAATATCATTTAAAAGAAGTGATTATCCATTAATGAAGTGATAAATAACATCCAATCCAGCTCCTTTATACTCCCTTGGATCAACCCATAAACGATTTAGCCCTCCATTTATGACATGTCTTCAACAGAAGCGGGAAGTAGACTTATGAAGGTGGAATTGAAGAAGTAAAAACAACAACAATAATCGATCACTCCACCGTTGTGTGATAAATATCACAAATTATGGTGTGAATAAATTCACACCTTGAACCAACGGTATCAATTTTATATGTAGAATAACAGAATAAGAGTAAAGTAAAAACTTTTATTAAGAAACTAAGTTGAATTAAACAACTTACATGAGAAAGAAATGCGATTACAAACACAAAGTGGCAACTTAACACTACAATGAAACCAAGAAGCAAAGATGAAAAAATACTCCATCACCACTACCTTAAATAATTTTTTTGGGATCCTTGGGTTGATCCTCAAATATTACAAAGCATCCCACTTGATTATGGTAGGCCTAGGGTGGTGGAAAGCTTGTGGAACTTGGACTTTTCCACTCTTGACCCAAGCTGGCATCTAGCTTGAAACCCCCAAACAGACGCACTTGTAAGACCTTCTAGATGTTCTAATTAGAGTGGGTCATAGAAGAATACAATGGAGCCCCGGATGTCTCATAACATCCTGTAAAATTTGGGATCATTTGGAGTTGTGGATTCTGAGATATGATTATATTGGTAGGATGTTTTCTGGGCTGTAGAATCTGGCCCAGAATTTTATCGTCAAATTGGGATGCCTTAATAACCACCATGGAGGCCGAATTAGCACCGGATCCTGAAAAATGATTTGTTACTCTACATATCTTATAGTAGTCCATGAAATTTGGGCCTCAATGGGCCTATATGTATGGCCCCACATTCTCATCAGTGGGCTGGTGTCCAATCTGACTTCTCCAGAATTGTTTGGTTGAAATCTCATTTTGGTGTTCTTCCAATATGGATCTTCCAACACTCCACAAATATGAAATGTTCCAAATATAATTAGAAACCTGAAAATTAAATATGAAAATAAAATCAAGATCAATGGGTACTTTAAATGATATTAAAAATTGAACTACATAATAGTGCATTTTAAGAAGGAATTACAATCATAATGTGAAATGATGTTCAATGTGTAAAATGAACTAAAATGGTGTTTATGAATAATAAATAACATAAATATTATTTAAATTAACAATTAATATTATCCTCATTTAGTGGCTAATCACACAGCCCAACTTGAGTTTTTCTAGTCCTAATCAAAATATATCTCAACAATATGAAATTTGAATTCCCTTTTCCAAAAACATTTTAATACACAACGATCACCAAAAACCCTTATACCAAACAATCATGAAACCCATCAAAATATTTTAATACATGATATTTTCATAAGAATATCCCAATCCCATGCCCATTCTTTTGTTCAAATTCATCGCAATATTTCAACCAATATCAATTAAGAGTGATGATGTGTTATACATCTCATTAGACATGGGGGTTAATCTTTATTAAAGAGGGAAATGATGGAAGTTCTAGGTGGAATCACATTTCAATATTTAGATGAGTATTTAAATTTTTGTTTATTATTGTATTTTTTTTCAATTTTTCCATGGTAATTAAAATTTCACTAAAAATATTCAACCCCTGTAGCGAGACTTTGCCGATGACTCTCAAGCTCAAAGACCTTAGAGAACCAAGTGAAGCCCACATAATCAGGCATCATCTCGAGTTAACTCAGTTAGAACAAATTAAAATTACCAAAATAGAGATAAAATTACTAACTCTGGGCCAGACAACTATGGAGTCACGATCCCCAAGTGCCAAAATCCATGCATTAGGTCATTTCATTGATCTACGTGAAAATTTATTGTTTTTTTAAATTTTTATATTGAATAATCATATTAAAAATAAAATTATTACCAAACCTATTCTATTTATTTGGGGGACCCCATGAACTCAAACTAATACCCCACTATCTAAAGGACGCGCATTGTGATCTTTTTTATTTGGATGAAAATATAAACGATAAAATATCACATTGGACAACCACACTTTCCAAAATATATGTTCTGGAAATTATACAAGGATTAAAATGAGAATCAAGGCATGATAAATTATTTTATATTCAGTTTCAAATTGTGCAATTTATATTACCATGTCCAAGGTTAAATAAAATTTTCCTTCAATTAAGGCACACTTTTTTTTTCAAATCATTCATTTTTTTGACACTAAAGCATTTTTTATTTTATCTCCCCCCCCCCCAAATTAAAATAACATTACCCCCAATGTTTAAAGAAAAGAAAATTTAGAATGGGGTAGAGGTAGAGAATGAGATTTAAAAAATGAATTTGAAAATGAGGATCATGGAATGGTGGTTGAAGTTGAAATTCTTGCTGCTCCCTTTTAATCCATTGATCTCGATGTCACTTTGAGAATTCCATAATGGAGAAAAAAATAAACAAACAAAAAAAACTATATATATATATATTTATATAATAAAGAAAGTAAAATATATGTATATATAATAAAATTATAGAATAAGGAAGAAAAAAAGTCGTAGGTCAGTGGTAAGTGCACGGCCCTGTCTCCCTTCGGTCCCAGGTTCGAGTCCCTGTGGCTTCACCGGTTGTGATAGGGTTTTCCCCACGACCTACGATGTGGCCTTTTTATTATTATTATTATTATTATTTTATTATATTTTTTTTATTTTTATTTTAACCTACAAACACATAAAAATAAAATAAAATAAACTGATGATACATTGTCTTCTTTTTAAATTTCTGGGTAAAGTATTACTTAAGGATCACACCATGTAACACGGATGAATATGGAACTCCCCTTTCGTACCCATCCATAATCATAATAAAATAACAAGTCAACAGTCTATTTTTTATTTTTAAATATCAAAATGATTCATTAATCCTATTTAAAATATAATGTTTATTAAAAAACCAAAATGATTGGAAACTTGAAAACCATGGATTGACTCCCATATAGTGCTTTGTTTAACGTCATTAGCTAGACTAGGATCCCTAATTGATTAATTATTTTAGTCATCTAAGGTAGGTTCACACAATTCTTTATCAACTTCATGTTTTTGTAATGGTTCTATGAATGGTTTGACTGTATGACCATTAACTTTAAAGGTTTGAACATTGGTTTGAGGATGGTACGCAGTGGAAACTTTATGAGAAATACCATACTTAGACATGAGTGAAGAGAATGGATGGTTGCAGAAATGGGTTCCTCAATCACTGATTATATCCCTAGGAATTCTAAATCGCAAAAATATGTGCTCTTTCAGAAATCGGATCACAACATGATGGTCATTAGACTTGGTGGGGATGGCTTCAACCCATTTTGAGACATAATCAACAGCTAAGAGGATGTAGAGGTATCCTCTAGAGTTTGGGAAGGGACCCATGAAATCAATTCCCCAGCAGTCAAAGATTTCAATCATTAAGATGGGAGTGAGTGGAATTTGATTCCTTTTTGTGATTAACCCTACTTGTTGACACTTAGGACAGCCTTGAAAAAATGTGTCGGAGTCCCTTGAGAGGGTGGGCCAGAAGATACCACACTGAAGAATATTAGAAGTTGTTTTAATTAGAGGAAAAGTGACCTCCACATGCCTCACTATGACAGAATTTAAGGATAGACTCTTGTTCAGATTCTGGGGCACACCACCTAATGACTTGGTCAGGGCAGAACTTATATAGGTATGGATCATCAAACACATAGTGTCTTACATTATAAAGGAATTTACTTCGAGCTTGAGTCCCTAAGAATTTTGGAATGACTCGTGTAACTAAGAAATTGGCTATGTCGGCATACCAAGGGCAGTCACTCACAGAGTATAGGTGTTCATCAGAAAATGAATCAAACACAGAAAGGTGATTTGATTTGTCTTTGAATTCTATCCTAGAGAGGTGATCATCTACAACATTTTCAACACCATTTTTATCCTTGATTGTGAGGTCATATTCTTGTAAGAGAAGGACCCACCTAATCAGTCTAGCCTTAGCATCTTGTTTTTGGAAGAGGTATTTTAGTGAAGAATGGTTAGTGAACACAGTGATGGGGGATCCTAAGAGGTAGAACCTAAACTTCTCTTAGGAAAATACAATAGAAAGTAACTCCTTTTTAGTAGTGTTGTAGTTGATTTGGGAATCATTTAAGGATTTTCTTGCACCAGCAATGACATAAGGTTTTTTATCACAATGTTTTCCTAACACAGCTCCTACAAAAAAGTCACTGGTATCACACATAATTTCCAAATGAAGGTTCCAATTTGGAGATTTCATAATGGGAGGAGAGGTGAGAGAGGATTTTAGGGTTGAGAATGAACCCTCGCAGCTTTCTTCCCAAACAAATGGAGCATCCTTTACTAGGAGAGCACAAAGGGTATGAGAGATTGAACTAAAGTCCTTGATGAATCTTCTATAGAAACCAGCATGTCCTAAGAAAGACCTCACTTCCTTGACAGTTTTGGGTGATTGAAGGTGATGAATGATGTCATCCTTGGCTTTATCAACTTCAATACCCCTACCTAATACTAGATGGCCTAAAACTAGTCCCTCTTTAACCATGAAATGGAATTTTTCCCAGTTTAGGACCAGATTATTTTCTTCACATCTTGACAAGACTCTCTCCACATTCCTCAGACATCCCTCAAATGTATCCCCAATCACAGAGAAGTCATTCATGAGGACCTCAAGAAAATCCCCTACCATGTCTGAGAATATTCCCATCATGCACCGCTAGAAGGTTCTAGGGGCATTGCATAACCCCAAGGGAATGTGCTTGAAAGAAAAGGTGTTAAATGGACATGTAAATGTAGTCTTCGCTTGATCCTCTAGGGATACCTCAATTTGATTATACCCCGAGTACCCATCTAAGAGATAGTAGAAGGCATGACCTACCACTCTCTCTAGGACTTGTTCAATGAATGGTAAGGGGAAATGGTCCTTCTTGGTGAATGATTTTATCTTTCTATAGTCAATGAAGACCCTCCATCCACTACTCACACTGGTTGGAATAATATCTCTATCCTTATTGATTATCACTGTGATTCCTACCTTCTTGGGAAACACTTGTATTAGGCTAACCCACTCACTCTCAGCTATGAGATATATGATACCAGCTTTTAATAGTTTTGGAAGTTATTTTCTCACTAATTCCATGATATTAGGATTGAGTTGCCATTGAGGTTGACAACATGGATTTGAATCAGATTCCAGAACAATCCTATGAGTCCCGATAAGTGGGCTAATCCCAGGAATATCAGATAGGGTCCAAACAATGGCTTTCTTAAGTTTTCTAAGGACATCTAGAATCATCTTCTCATTATTGGCTTCAAGAGAAGAATAAATGACAATAGGATGTGTTTTATTTTCCCCTAGGAAGGAACACTTGAGTGCAGCAGGAATTTCCTTCAATTCATTATCAAGTTGGTTCAAAATTTCAACATCGGATTGATACATTGGATCAAGATCAATTTTATTTCCTAGAGTTTTAGATAGAATTGATTCCCCACATGTAGAAGTTTCAGCAACTATATTTTCTTGATCATATTTAGAGAAGGAAGTTGGAGTGGTCTCCATAGAAGTGGTTTCCTAAAAGGTTTCACTGATTTTTGAACCTAAGAATTCATCATAAGAGAAATTTGAAAATGATCCAAGCCAAGGAGATAAACTTCCTTCATGTGAACAAAGGAAATCAATCTCATTCTAACTTAAACATCCATAAAATATTCATTGATGTTCTATGGATTCATTATCAACGTTTACTATCATGTTTACTTCATTAATGTCGTCATCATCCCCTATTTGTGAGATTTCATTATAGATATTCAAGTCTAGACTCATGTTCCCAAAGTTGATGGTCATGTTCCCATTTCAGACTCGGATAATAGAGTTGATTATTGCAAGTAAGGGACGACTAGGGATAATTGGGGTTTTTTTCTTATTTCCTATGTTTGGATGGTTGTCAAGGACAATGAAGTCAGCAGGGTAGATGAAGTTTTCAACCTTTACTAGAATGTCCTTTAAAATTACCTTTGGAACCCTAATGCTATGATCAACAAGTTGAAGTGTGACAGATGTGGGTTGGGGCTCTTCTAGGCCTAACTGGCAGTACACAACATAGGGGATGAGATTGACACTAGCACCTAGGTCACACAAGGCCTTGGAAACTTTGATCTCTCCTAGTTCAACATTGATGTAAGGTCAACCCAGGTATTTCAACTTAGGAGGAATAGTCCCTTGAATGGTGGTACTCAAATTAGCAGCCAAAAGGACTTAGTTTTTATGTGAAAATTTTATTTTAAAACTTCATAAGTCCTTAAGGTACTTTGAGTAGGCAGGCATGGTTTGGATTTCATCGATAATGGGAATGTTCAACTTGACTTGTGAGAATATTTCCCTCAATGTTTCACTCAATTCAGGCTTGGTTTTTCCCCTCATGCATTGAGGAAATGGTGCAGGTTGTGGGGTTGTTTGTTGAAGAGTTTTTTCTTTCACATTGTTATCAGTTTCCACAGTTTGATCTTGTGGTTCATTTTTACTTTCATTAGATTTTAAAGCTTCACATAGTTTCTGACTTATTTGTTTAGGGTTCTCAATTGATTTCCCACTTCTTAAAACAGTCACAACCTTTAGTTATTCATGAGTTTTTTTAGTACAACTTGACTCTCCCCTTCAATTTGAGGATGGAACTACCTGAGTAGGCATGGGTGCCTTTCAAGTTTTGATGTTTTTAAGTTCTTGTTTAAGGGAAGAGACTTCCGAGTTCATTCTTTCCATTTGTTTGAATAGTTGTTCAAGTAGGCTTCGTGGAACAGTTTGGGTTGGTGTTTGAGAAGATCGGTTTATCCCAGGGGGATATTTTGGAGGTGGGATGGTTTGTTGAAAATGGACCGGTGGCTGTTGGTATTGGATAGGTTGGGTTTGGAACTGGTTATGGGTTTGGTAGTTATGATGGGGGTAAGGATTTTGTCCCTGTGGTTGGCTAGGTTGTTGGTTATATTTCTAGTAGAAGCCTGGGTGGTCATTATACCTTGGGTTGAAGTTGTTTTGGTATTGAGGCTTTTGAAAGTTCAAAGCATTTACTTTTGCTGGGGGTCCTACTAAAAGAACATCCTTGATTGATGGAATGGTTGGGCAGTTGTCTGTCTTATGGTCATGTTTTTCACAAATTGTGCAAACAGGGTCAACAGTTTGGATTTCATGGACTTTCCTAAGATCTATCCCTTCAACCTTCCTAGAGAGTGTTGCAATTTTAGCCCTAAGGCTTTCCTATTCTCTAAGTGTATTAATTCCAATAGTTCTTTGTCGATTTTCAGAATAAGGTGAAGTTCCCCATGTTTGGTTTTGTTCAGCAAGGCTTTCTAGATACTCGTAAGCATCATTTGGGGCTTTGTTTTTAAAGGTTCCATTACACATAATGTCAATGAATTGTTTGTTCCTCAGACCCAACCCTTCATAGAAAATTATCACTTGTTCAGGAATAGAAAAACCATGGTGTGGAAGCATATTTAGGGTGTCTTTGAACCTCTCCCATGTTTCATAGAATGAGTATCCCTCTTTTTCAAAAGAGTTTGGTATTCTCTTTTTAAGTGTAATTGTTTTGTGGTGGGGAAAGTATTTTTTGTAGAATTCTCTTTACAGTTAGTCGCAAGAGTTGATGGATGATGGTCTCAAATTGTTTAGCCAATTTTTAGCTCGATCTTTTAAATAAAAAGGAAATAGCCTCATCTTATTTTATTCTAATTGATGTGGGGGACACATGGTTTCTAAAATATCATTGAATTCCTTAATGTGAAGGTAGGGCATCTCGGACTCCATTCCATGGAATGTGGGAAGGTGGTTTAAGACATCGGGTTTAAAGATGTAGTTGGCATATCCTATGTAATTTTTTATAATGCATGAAGGGGAATTAGTCCAGGAAGGTGTGAGGTAGTCATTCATTGTTTGATCAATTGCATTCCTCATGTTTGGGGATGCCTCATTTGGGTTTCCATTTTGGTTCCCATCCGGGTTTCTGAGTTGGTTTCTTTGAAGACCTTCCATTGAAATAAGTTCAATTTTTGACTCTGGAGTATTAGGAAGATTAGGATCTAATGGAAATAGTTCCCTTGGTGTACTTGACTCCCCACCCCAGAACTTTCCACCCTAACTAGACGGTTTGATTGATCACGGGTGTTGGCAGACATGCGCCAAAAGAAAAAAACAAGAAAGGGAAAAGATAAGATAAATTGTATGAGAAAAAAGAAATAGAAGAGAATATAATGGGTGTTTATAATAATTACTTGGGTCCTCGTAAACAGTACTAAAATTTTATTCAGGCACAAATTTACCCAAAATAAGAAGGTAGGACGGTCCTTGTAGTCTAGCATAGGTTGTCGAATCCTCAGAGAACTAAGAAGTACCTACAGCCACGTACATTATATGGATTGTATTTGGATATGAAGTAGCCAACTTGGGTTGATTTAAGATGGTTTTAAAAGATCACTAACATATTTAATTTAATTCAAATTAATGTAATGAGTTGATCATAGGTTATCGCTCTGGGTGGATAGGATGAATTCCTTTTTTAATGATTTCAATTTCTCATATTTGAGATGGGTTCATTTAAGAAGATAAAAAAAATCATCACTTAACAGTTTAATGCCAAAAACCCATAATACTAATCACCAATACACTTTAAGGATCAATGTTTTGAGCCCTCCAAGGTAAAGGTTTGTATTAAAACTTGAAATGTGTGACCTTAAATTCAATAAGGACGAAGAGGTTTTAAAATCATCAAAAACAAATCTCATTCAAAAGAAGTGATTAGCCATTAATGGATTGAGAAATAACATCCAATCCAACCCCTTTCTACTCCCTTGGATCAACCCATAAATGAGTTATCCCTACATTGATGGCATGTCTTCAATGGAAGCGGGAAGTAGACTTACGAAGGTGGAATTGAAGAAGTAAAAACAACGACAAAAATCGATCACTCCACCGTTGTGTGATAAATATCACAAAGTATGGTGTGAATAAATTCACACCTTGAACCAAAGGTATTTACAAGATATGTAGAAGAACAGAATAATATTAAAGGAATAAATTTTATTAATAAACTAAGATGAATTAAGAAACTTACATGAGAAAGAAATGCGATTACAAACACAAAGCGGCAGTGTAACACTACAATGAAACCAAGAACCAAAGATGAAAAACTCATCCATAACCACTGCCTTAAAGAGGCATTTTGGGAGCTTTGGTTCGAGCCTCCAACAGTACAAATCATCCCACTTGATTATGGTAGGCCTAGGGTGGTGGAATGCTTGTGGAACATGGACTTTTCTACTCTTGACCTGAGGTGGCATCCAGCTTGTAACCACCGAACAGACGTGCTTGGAATACCTTCTAGATATCCGAATTAGAGTAGGACATAGAATAAGAAAATGGATCCCCAGATGTCTCCTGACCATATGTAATATTTAGGCCCATTTGAAGTTTTGGATTCTGAGATATGATTATATTGGTAGGATGTTTTCTGGGCTGTAGAATCTGGCCCAGAATTTTATCTCCAAATTGGGACGCCTTAATAACCACCATGGATGCCAAATTAGCACTGGATCCTGAGTAACGATTTGTTCCTCTACATTTCTTCTATAATCCCACTATATTTGGGCCTCATTGGGCCTGTATGTTGGGCCCCACATTCTCATCAGTGGGATGGTGTCCAATCTGACTTCTCCAGAATTGTTTGCATGAAATCCTATTTTGGTGGTCTTCCAATATGGATATTCCAACACACCACAAATATGAAATTTTCCTAATATAATTAGAAACCTAATAATTAAATATGAAAATAAAATCAAGATCATTTGGTACTTTAAATGATGTTAAAAAATGTACCACATAATAGTGCATTTTAAGAAGGAATTACAATCCTAATGTGAAATGATGTTCAAAGTGTAAAATGCACTAAAATGGTGTTTATGAATAATAAAGCACATGAATATTATATAAATTAACAATGAATATTATCCTCATTTAGTGTATAATCAACATCTGAGGTGGAGCCCAAAAATTATGTGGTGACAGGAATGTTAGTTATTCATTCAAGAATAGTGGATTTACTATTTGATTTTGGTTCTACGTATTCATTAATATCTTGAAATTATAGCAAAACTATTCAATCAACATCTCCAAATTTGGTTGTTGAGTTATCTATGAGAACTAAAAAAAGCGAAATTATTGAATTCAACATTTATAAATCATCCCTGGTTAATATTTGTGGACTTAAACTCTTATAAAGTCTTATAATACCCCCTTTGGTAAAATTTGAAGATATATTTGGGATTGATTGTGTATCTTTATATAAATGCAACATAAACTTTCATGAAATGGAGATCACTCTAAAAATATCAAAGCATCCTCCAATTATTTATATGTGTAGGGAGGAAGATGAATCTTCTTCATAATCGTTATATCAATTTTGGATATTTTTTCCTCATGATCAAGCATATCTAGCACAAATTCTTGAGACAAATGGTAGAATCATTCTCGAATACATTCCTATTGTGAGGGATTACATTGATGTGTTCCATGAATAATTAAATTGTATTCCTCTATATAGAGAGGTTTAGTTATCAATTTAAATTATTCCTTGACCTCTTCCTATATCAAAGACACCTTATATAATGGCTATCATTGAGCTGGAATAACTAAAGAAACAGTTACAAGAGAATTTGTACAAGGGTTTTATACACCCAAGTGATTAACCCTGGGATATGCAAGTTCTCTTCATTAAGAAGAAGAATGGATCAATGCGCCTCTGCATTAATTATTATGAGATAAAAAAAATCAAGATAAAGAATAAGTATCCCTTTCCATGGATAGATGACTTTTTTGATTAGCTACATGAGGCCAATTATTTCTCTAAGGTGGAACTTCGGTCAGGATATCACCAATTAATAGTGAAGAAGTAATTTATTCCTAAGACAACCTTTTAAATGAGTTATAGACACTATGAGTTCATAGTGATTCCCTTCAGACTCACTAATACTCCATAAATTTTCATTGACTTAATTAATATAGTCTTTATAGATTACCTTGACCAATTTTTGGTAGTATTTACTGATGATATTATAATATACTCCAAGAGCATGGAGGAACATTAGGAGAATTTTAATATTGTGATAAAAACATTTCCAAGTGAGAAAAATTATATAAAGTACAAAAAATGTGAGTTATGGATGGAGGAAGTATCATTATTGGGTCATGTAATTACCATAAAAGGGATATTTGTGGACCTTTACAAGACAAATGCAATTGAAGAGTGGCTTATGCCAGCATCTGTAATGATGATTTGTAGTTTCCTTGGTATATATGGATATTATTTGAGATTTGTGAAGAAAGTTTCACAATTGTTGAACCCACTAACCAAGATGACTCAAAAGGGAGAAAAGTTTGTCTGGACCAGGGAATGTGAAGACTTCTTTAAAGAGTTTAAAAAGGGGATTATTACTGAACTAGTTCTCACACCACCAAAAAGTGGGGGAACTCTTTGTGGGGTAAAGTGATTCATAAAAAATTATTAGGTTGTGTACTGACTCAAAATGATAAAGTGATAACCTACGCATAAAGGAAGTTAAAAATTCATGATAAAAATTATCTCATGCATACTCTGGAGTTAGGAGCTGTGATCTTTACAATGAAAATATGGAAGAATTATCTCTATGGGAAGAAGTGTGAGATATATAATGATCATAATATCCTCAAATATATATTCACATAGAACGAGCTTAATATTCACCAATTAATATGTTTATAGCTTTTCAAATATTATGACTGCTCAATCCACTATCATTATGGTAAATCAAATAATGTGGAGGATGCTCTAAGTAGAAGGGATATTGTATCTTTATCAATGATGATAATTGAAAAGGATCCAATAATATTATAAATTAAAAGTATTTTCATTGGAATCATTGATTAAGGAACATCATAAATCATTTCTCAAATGATTGATCAACCATTTCTTATAGAGAAAATAAAGGATCCTCAAAGGAATGATGTTGAAATTTTGAAAAGGGTGGAAGCTATCAGAAATGGGAAATCCTCCAATTTCAAGATTTATGTGGATGGAGTCTTAATATTTGGGTCAAATCTATGTGTACCATATAATTCAGAGATAAAGAAAGATCTTATGAATGACGCACATAGCTCAACCTTCTCTATTCACCAAGGGAGCACCAAAATTTATCAAGATCTCTTGAGAGATATTGGTGGGAGAATATGATGAAGGAGATCATTGAATATATATAATAGTTATTGGTGTGTAAACAAGTAAAGGATTAATGAAAAAAAAGTCTAAGGGGATGATGAAACTATTGACCATACCAACATGGAAGTGGGAAAACATCACCATAGAATTTATCACTGGACTTCTAAAGACATCTAGAAGAAACAATGTTATATGTGTTGTTACGGATCATCTCACAAAGGCAGATCAATTTATCACAATTCGATGGGACTTATCACTAGATCAACTGGCATAGATATACATTAAGTAAGTGGTAAAGATGGATGGAGTACCACTATCGATTGTATCCAATCGAGATATGAGATTCACCTCTAAGTTATGTAAAAGTCTTCAATATGATCTAAACACTGAGTTGAACTTAAGTACGACCTATCATCTTTAAATTGAGGGCCAATATGAGCGTACTATGCATAAATTTGAAGATATGTTGATGGAATGTTCTATGGATTTTAAATGATGATGTGACCAACATCTTCCATTGGTCGAATTATCCTACAACAATAGTTTCCACTTGAGCATACAAATGGATCCTTATGAAGCCCATTATGAGAAAAGTGTTATAACACCAGCTTACTTGGTTGAGTTTGGTGAATGTAAGCTGTTAGGACCTGAAATGGTCTAAGAAATGGTAGTAAAGGTGAAAACCATTCAGCAACATATCAAGGCATCCCATAGTAGATAGAAGAGCTATGCAGACAATCGTCGATGAAAACTGAAGTATATGGCTGGATACATGGTATTCCTTTGCATATCTCCATGGAAAAGGATCATGAGATTTGGGAGGAATGGAAAGCTAAGTCCTAGGTACATTAACCCCTTTGATATTATTGATCATGCCTAAGATGTGGCTTATTGACTATAACTTCCACCTTCCAAGTCTCAAGTACACAATATATTCCACGTATACCTCTTGAGAAGAATATACTACATCTTTCACATGTATTGAATTTAGAGGATGTATAGTTGGAAAATAATCTCTAATAAAAGGAGTAGAAAGTGAAGATCTTGGATTGTAGAGATTAAGTTCTGCACAACCAGAATACTCCCCTAAAAAAGTACTATGGAAGAACCCTAAGTATGAAGAGGCTACATGGGAACCTAAGGAAGTGCTGAAGGAGAAGTACCCACACCAATTTTCAACTTAGAATATAAAGTGAAATTTTATGGGAGAAATTTCATAAGGAGGTAAGAATGTAATGACCCAAAATATTATCAATAGAAATTCCCTTCTTATAATTTTAAATCAAACAAATAACACAATACAAACATTATAAATGAAGAATGAATGAAATAAGAGGTATTTCTAGAAGTTAAAAAACCTATACCAATAAAATAGTAACATGACCTTGGGAATAGTAATTTGACCCTTATGAATAGTAAAATAGACAATAGAATAGTAACCTCACCAATGAAGGTATAAATAAAATATATCTATCTTATAAATGAAAATATGTTATAATTAGATAATAGTATAAATGAATAAATGTTTTATAAATTATTAATTAAGTGTTGATATTTTTATTAAACATAAGCTTTTATTTTCATTTTTATAATTAATATAATGTTTTAGAATAAAATTTATTTCCATAAAATGTATTAATAAAATAATATTTTGTTATATTATTATTATAAGATAATTTTATGAGTCCTTAATTAATTTTTCAAAGTATTGCAAAATCAGTTATAATTTTAAAATTGGTATTTTCCATGTAAATGATGATTTTAATAAAAAAAATTATCATATTTAGAAAATAATATTCATAAAATGGAGTTCATTTTTTAATTATACACTTTGAAAAATGGTTTGGGTGAATTTGTGGGGTTTTTCTAAAATACTAGAATTTTTTGTGAATAGTAAAATACGATGATTTACTATAAAAGCTAAATAAATGAATTATGGAGTCATATATGATTTATGGATAAAGTAAGACCAAAATCTAAAACTATACTTAATGATTTTAATATTTTTTAGGATAATTCTAAAACTATTCATAGTCTTAAGGAAAAATAATAAACTAATAAATAAAATTATGAGAAAACTCTCATCTCCTCCCCTATAAAAACTACCCCTCACAACCTCTTCTCCTCACACCTCTAAAGATTTTATACTTCTAAAATTATACTAAAATATATTTCTAATACCCTCCCCCATGTATATTATATGTTTTTCTTAATAAAAGACCAAAACCAATCCCCCTATGGTGGTTCTCAAGGATATGGATTCAAGAGGTAAAATCCTCTTTCTTTTCTTTTAATTTCTTTTCATGTTTTTTTTCTTTTCTTATTCTCTCCTCACCTCCCATCGTCAAAATGGTATAATAGCTACAATACCTTACATATACTGAAATTTCATTAATTTAATGTACTAATTCATCATCATTTCCTTTTTCCTGTCCTTTTGTACTAAAAATGAAAACATCGTTTGTGATGTGTTAATTTATCACATTCAGGGATGACGAACTTTCAATTTCCATTAATTCCTTCAAGTATCTTTATAAAATAATTTTTATGGTTAAAAAATATTATAAAATATGTATTAAATCCTATTTAATTTTCTGTAACATTATATATACATAATATTAATTAATAAAAAAAACCAGTTCATGATGATCGAAAAAAATTCTAAAATAATCTGAACGATTATCAATAACATCTTATCTAATTATTCATTCTCACCCCAAATTACCAAATGAATTATATAACCATATAATATTATGGATTTTAATTTATAAAATGTAACTTCAATTTTGAAAATCAATTCTCATTTTTCATGATTTTCCATACATGTATACAAGTAACCAACCATGAAAACTAAGGAAATGAACACTCCCAAACGATAAAATTGTATCTTACTACTCATAAAAAGGTCCAAAAATGAAATTAATACATTTATAATAAATAAATTACATGTAAAATGGTTATGAATTAATTAATTAATTAATGATTTTAATCTGATTATCCAGGACATTAAGATCAAGTGTAGAAGCATTTCGGACATAAGATAAGGGATTCTTCTTGAACCTCCATTTTACCTTCAGGTTATACATAATATTAAATATATAGAGAAACGTGTATTCCCCAGGTTATCCTATGTATTTATAAGAGATAAACTGGAGTTAGGATATCATTATGATGATTAAATAAAAGATGTTTTTATTTTGGTTTCATGATGTTTAATTACGTACCTAATATTCCAAGACACTAGACTTTACAATCCTTGGCTTATAATTTGATGTTTAATTATGCTTAAAATCATGTAATAATCTTTGAAAAATGATAGGGTTGTTATATTTTAATCATGTTTCAAATATTTAACCATGGGTTTTTAAATTTTAAAATTTTTATTTTTACATTAGTAATTAGTTTCTAACTATGTATTTTTTATTTTATTTAAAAATATAAGCTAACCCATATTATAAAATTTTTATTTTTTGAAACTAAATTGAATATTCATTCATTATAATTCAATTTATAAATAATATAAAAATAACTTTTAAATTATAACATTTTATATAATGATAAATATTTTTTTGTATAAAAATGGTGTTCTAAATATTCTATGTTCTTAATGTTTTTTAAAATTTGTTACCAATTAAATGTGTGTTCCAATAATTATATAAATTTTTAAAAATAATATTATATTAATCGTTTAAAATATATTAATTTTACTAGATAAAAATCAAAAAAATTAATAGAATAATTCTTTGAAAATAACAATTTTACCATTATCACGGTCATTAAGTTTATGATTTGTAATCGAAATTTTATTACAAAAATTTAAATTGAAATTATTAAATAATATGATCATAATGGCCTAAATATGAAATCCGTTTTGATTTATTTAATTTGTATAAGTGATAAGAAGTAACTTTTTAAATATTAGTGAATAAGAAAAGTTCTTAGAATAAAATATTGGTTACATTTCATAAAGGATATTCCTGGGTTTTATAAAAAAAGTGTGATTTTAAATTATTTATTTTACTTAGAAGTTTATATATTTTATATAAATTTTTTTAAACATTGTAGTAATTTTTTGTATTATGATAATGTTATAAAAGTGATTTTTTTCAGAAAAATTAGTATTTTTTCACTATTTACCTAAAACCCAATCATTTAAAAAAAGTAGTAAAATTAATATTGATATAATATTGTTATAATAAATCAAAAACAGAATTAAATTTAATCAAATTAAAATTATAAAATTTATCATTTAAATTTTTTTAAAAAAAATATATATATTAAAAATAATTTTTATAGGAAAATAACTTTTCAAAGTATTAACCATTATTATTATTATTTTCTATCAACTAATAATAAAATTAGTTTTAATATATTATTTATATAATAATATATATTTTATATATATATAATATTCCTTTTCAGTTTCTAAAAATAAAGTTCATAAAAAGATAATTATAGAAAAAAATACATTTTCAATGATAAGGTGATCTTATAAGTTATCTAACAACAAAAAAAATAATTATATTTATTTTTACATATATTTCATAAAGTATTTATCTCTATTTATACCTTCTAAATTAACTACTACATTATAATAGTTATATAATGTTCTGTGGTTTTGTTGGTTTGATTTTTCATGTAAAGCAAGCTATTAAACACATTTGTTTTTAAAGGGAAATGTAATTTAAAATCTTTGGGTGTTACAATTTCTATGTTAAAGAGTTTCAAAGAGAGAAATAATCAATTATCATTCCTCTTACACTATTTACATAATTTTTTAGTTTTTTAGTTTTTTTCTATTTCAAGTAATTAAACCTTACTAAATAACAACAAAAAAGAAAACTAAGTAGATAACATACCATCTAATAATTGTTTTGAGGCAATATCAAGAATATCAAAAAAAACTCATGCAATTACAAAATCCCAACCATTTTTTAATCCCTATATCATGAAATATTATTAATCTACAACAAGCGATAATTATCTTATTTCAAATCTCTAATATCTAAAATCATTAAATAATTCTTATTATGGAATAATAAAATAGGTAATACTACAATATGAAATATTCCCTTCATTCTTCCAATTTCACAAACTCTAAATTTAAACCAATTATTCTTCATTTGATTTTTCTTTTTCTCTTTGATAATTCCCATAAAAATAATAAAATCTCATTCATCTAAATGAACATGGGATTTTATCTTGTTTCTCCTTTATAAGTTTCAATATTATTAAATAATTTTTATTCTTATGATTACCATATTATTTTTTTCTTAAATTTAATCCCATAAATTGATCCAAAGAAAAAAATTAATGATTAAATACCAATTTTCATAAATTAAAATAGAATAATCGAATCTCATACATGGAAAGAAGTCTATGTCATGATGCACCAAGAATAGTAGAGAGAGGGGGTTAACTGTAGGATATAAAATCACAAGAATAACTCAAATGATTGAAGAAGCATCAGAAAGACTGCAAGATTGAAGGTTGGATTGTTTGGAATCAATAGAATGAACGAAAAATGAAAGGGGTAAAGAACTCGTCATTTTAAAACAACAAATATGATTCTCTTAGTTATTTCTAAAAATACAGTCAAACTTTCCTTTTAATTCACTTTTAATTTTGATTAAAATTAATTCATGTTTCATGACTCATTTAAAACTCTTTAAATTAAATATATCAAATATATAATCCATATTAATCATATCTAGGTTTAAAACCCATGATTTTACGTTTTATTTAACTTCATTTCCTTACTTTTCAATAAAAATGGGTTTTAATCCTTTTTTGGAAAAATATGAAATTTTCTGCACAAATTTATTAATGGGCCTTGAAGTCTGACCATTAATAGAAACCACATGGATCGACTACATAAAGTTGAAAATCAATTAAATGGTATAAACACATGAACAAAAAAATTTCCACAATGATCGACCACACAAAGTAGGAAATCAATTATATGAACAAACTACAGAACACATGGATTGACAATACAACTTGGATTGACTACATAAAAAAACTATCAACTATTTTAATTGACTGTATGGGTCAAACTCATGAACAACCTAGAGACCATATCGATGGACATATAGATTGATCACATGAAAAATTGATCGACTATACCAATCGACCGTATGAATCAAAAACATGAACAACTCAGTATCCACATGAATACATAAGTGACCACATGAACACAAGATCTACTATATGACTAAAGGATTGACACATGAAAAAAAAATATATACTACGCGAATAAAAGAAGTTTCCATATGAAGAAACTTATAATTTAAGAAGGAAAAAATCTGACCAACCCACTAACACCAACAAGCCTTGAGAAAACACAAACTCTTTTATAAATCTAGCACCATGCAAAGAAAATTCTAAATTTCATTCTTTGGTATATTCTTCTATTTTTTATTATTTTAATGATGGAGTTAGGATATCATTATGATGATTAAATAAAAGATGTTTTTATTTTGGTTTCATGATGTTTAATTACGTACCTAATATTCCAAGACACTAGACTTTACAATCCTTGGATTATAATTTGATGTTTAATTATGCTTAAAATCATGTAGTAATATTTGAAAAATGATAGGGTTGTTATATTTTAATCATGTTTCAAATATTTAACCATGGGTTTTTAAATTTTTAAATTTTTATTTTTACATTAGTAATTAGTTTCTAACTATGTATTTTTTATTTTATTTAAAAATATAAGCTAACCCATATTATAAATTTTTTTTTTGAAACTAAATTGAATATTCATTCATTATAATTCAATTTATAAATAATATAAAAATAACTTTTAAATTATAACATTTTATATAATGATAAATAATTTTTTGTATAAAAATGGTGTTCTAAATATTCTATGTTCTTAATGTTTTTTAAAATTTGTTACCAATTAAATGTGTGTTCCAATAATTATATAAATTTTTAAAAATAATATTATATTAATCGTTTAAAATCTATTAATTTTATTAGATAAAAATCAAAAAAATTAATAGAATAATTCTTTGAAAATAACAATTTTACCATTATCACGGTCATTAAGTTTATTCTTTGTAATCGAAATTTTATTCCAAAAATTTAAATTGAAATTATTAAATAATATGATCATAATGGCCTAAATATGAAATCCGTTTTGATTTATTTAATTTGTATAAGTGATAAGAAGTAACTTTTTAAATATTAGTGAATAAGAAAAGTTCTTAGAATAAAATATTAGTTACATTTCATAAAGGATATTCCTGGGTTTTATAAAAAAAGTGTGATTTTAAATTATTTATTTTACTTAGAAGTTTATATATTTTATATAAATTTTTTTAAACATTGAAGTAATTTTTTGTATTATGATAATGTTATAAAAGTGAATTTTTTCAGAAAAATCAGTATTTTTTCACTATTTACCTAAAACCCAATCATTTAAAAAAAGTAGTAAAATTAATATTGATATAATATTGTTATAATAAATCAAAAACAGAATTAAATTTAATCAAATTAAAATTATAAAATTTATCATTTAAATTTTAAATAAAAAATAAATATATATTAAAAATAATTTTTATAGGAAAATATCTTTTCAAAGTATTAACCATTATTATTATTATTTTCTATCAACTAATAATAAAATTAGTTTTAATATATTATTTATATAATAATATATATTTTTTATATATATAATATTCCTTTTCAGTTTCTAAAAATAAAGTTCATAAAAAGATAATTATAGAAAAAAATACATTTTCAATGATAAGGTGATCTTATAAGTTATCTAACAACAAAAAAAATAATTCTCTTTATTTTTACATATATTTCATAAAGTATTTATCTCTATTTATACCTTCTAAATTAACTACTACATTATAATAGTTATATAATGTTCTGTGGTTTTGTTGGTTTGATTTTTCATGTAAAGCAAGCTATTAAACACATTTGTTTTTAAAGGGAAATGTAATTTAAAATCTTTGGGTGTTACAATTTCTATGTTAAAGAGTTTCAAGGAGAGAAATAATCAATTATCATTCCTCTTACACTATTTACATAATTTTTTAGTTTTTTAGTTTTTTTCTATTTCAAGTAATTAAACCTTACTAAATAACAACAAAAAAGAAAACTAAGTAGATAACACACCATCTAATAATTGTTTTGAGGCAATATCAAGAATATCAAAAAAAACTCATGCGATTAAAAAATCCCAACCATTTTTTTAATCCCTATATCATGAAATATTAGTAATCTACAACAAGCGATAATTATCTTATTTCAAATCTCTAATATCTAAAATCATTAAATAATTCTTATTATGGAATAATAAAATAGGTAATACTACAATATGAAATATTCCCTTCATTCTTTCAATTTCACAAACTCTAAATTTAAACCAATTATTCTTCATTTGATTTTTCTTTTTCTCTTTGATAATTCCCATAAAAATAATAAAATCTCATTCATCTAAATGAACATGGGATTTTATCTTGTTTCTCCTTTATAAGTTTCAATATTATTAAATAATTTTTATTCTTATGATTACCATATTATTTTTTTCTTAAATTTAATCCCATAAATTGATCCAAAGAAAAAAAATTAATGATTAAATACCAATTTTCATAAATTAAAATAGAATAATCGAATCTCATACATGGAAAGAAGTAAATGTCATGATGCACCAAGAATAGTAGAGAGAGGGGGTTAACTATAGGATATAAAATCATAAGAATAACTCAAATGATTGAAGAAGCATCAGAAAGACTGCAAGATTGAAGGTTGGATTGTTTGGAATCAATAGAATGAACAAAAAATGAAAGGGGTAAAGAACTCATCATTTTAAAACAACAAATATGAATCTCTTAGTTATTTCCAAAAATACAGTCAAACTTTCCTTTTAATTCACTTTTAATTTTGATTAAAATTAATTCATGTTTCATGACTCATTTAAAACTCTTTAAATTAAATATATCAAATATATAATCCATATTAATCATATCTAGGTTTAAAACCCATGATTTTACCTTTTATTTAACTTCATTTCCTTACTTTTCAATAAAAATGGGTTTTAATCCTTTTTTGGAAAAATATGAAATTTTCTGCACAAATTTATTAATGGGCCTTGAAGTCTGACCATTAATAGAAACCACATGGATCGACTACATAAAGATGAAAATCAATTAAATGGTATAAACACATGAACAAAAAAATTTCCACAATGATCGACCACACAAAGTAGGTAATCAATTATATGAACAAACTACAGACCACATGGATTGACAATACAACTTGGATTGACTACATAAAAAAACTATCAACTATTTTAATTGACTGTATGGGTCAAACTCATGAACAACCTAGAGACCATATCGATGGACATATAGATTGATCACATGAAAAATCGATCGACTATACCAATCGACCGTATGAATCAAAAACATGAACAACTCAGTATCCACATGAATACATAAGTGACCACATGAACAAAAGATCTACTATATGACTAAAGGATTGACACATGAAAAAAATATATACTAATCGAATAAAAGAAGTTTCCATATGAAGAAACTTATAATTTAAGAAGGAAAAAAATCTGACCAACCCACTAACACCAACAAGCCTTGAGAAAACACAAACTCTTTTATAAATCTAGCACCATGCAAAGAAAATTCTAAATTTAATTCTTTGGTATATTCTTCTATTTTTTATTATTTTAATGATGGAGTTAGGATATCATTGTGATGATTAAATAAAAGATGTTTTTATTTTGGTTTCATGATGTTTAATTACGTACCTAATATTCCAAGTCACTAGACTTTACAATCCTTGTCTTATAATTTGATGTTTAATTATGCTTAAAATCATTTAATAATCTTTGAAAAATGATAGGGTTGTTATATTTTAATCATGTTTCAAATATTTAACCATGGGTTTTTAAATTTTTAAATTTTTATTTTTACATTAGTAATTAGTTTCTAACTATGTATTTTTTATTTTATTTAAAAATATAAGCTAACCCATATTATAATTTTTTTTTGAAACTAAATTGAATATTCATTCATTATAATTCAATTTATAAATAATATAAAAATTACTTTTAAATTATAACATTTTATATAATGATAAATAGTTTTTTGTATGAAAATGGTGTTCTAAATATTCTATGTTCTTAATCTTTTTTAAAATTTGTTACCAATTAAATGTGAGTTCCAATAATTATATAAATTTTTAAAAATAATATTATATTAATCGTTTAAAATATATTAATTTTATTAGATAAAAATCAAAAAAATTAATAGAATAATTCTTTGAAAATAACAATTTTACCATTATCACGGTCATTAAGTTTATTTTTTGTAATCGAAATTTTATTTCAAAAATTTAAATTGAAATTATTAAATAATATGATCATAATGGCCTAAATATGAAATCCGTTTTGATTTTTTTAATTTGTATAAGTGATAAGAAGTAACTTTTAAAATATTAGTGAATAAGAAAAGTTCTTAGAATAAAATATTAGTTACATTTCATAAAGGATATTCCTAGGTTTTATAAAAAAAGTGTGATTTTAAAATATTTATTTTACTTAGAAGTTTATATATTTTATATAAATTTTTTTAAACATTGAAGTAATTTTTTGTATTATGATAATGTTATAAAAGTGATTTTTTTCAGAAAAATCAGTATTTTTTCACTATTTACCTAAAACCCAATCATTTAAAAAAATTAGTAAAATTAATATTGATATAATATTGTTATAATAAATCAAAAACAGAATTAAATTTAATCAAATTAAAATTATAAAATTTATCATTTAAATTTTAAATAAAAAATAAATATATATTAAAAGTAATTTTTATAGGAAAATAACTTTTCATAGTATTAACCATTATTATTATTATTTTCTATCAACTAATAATAAAATTAGTTTTAATATATTATTTATATAATAATATATATTTTTTATATATATAATATTCCTTTTCATTTTCTAAAAATAAAGTTCATAAAAAGATAATTATAGAAAAAAATACATTTTCAATGATAAGGTGATCTTATAAGTTATCTAACAACAAAAAAAATAATTCTCTTTATTTTTACATATATTTCATAAAGTATTTATCTCTATTTATACCTTCTAAATTAACTACTACATTATAATAGTTATATAATGTTCTGTGGTTTTGTTGGTTTGATTTTTCATGTAAAGAAAGCTATTGAACACATTTGTTTTTAAAGGGAAATGTAATTTAAAATCTTTGGGTGTTACAATTTCTATGTTAAAGAGTTTCAAGGAGAGAAATAATCAATTATCATTCCTCTTACACTATTTACATAATTTTTTAGTTATTTAGTTTTTTTCTATTTCAAGTAATTAAACCTTACTAAATAACAACAAAAAAGAAAACTAAGTAGATAACACACCATCTAATAATTGTTTTGAGGCAATATCAAGAATATCAAAAAAAACTCATGCGATTACAAAATCCCAACCATTTTTTAATCCCTATATCATGAAATATTATTAATCTACAACAAGCGATAATTATCTTATTTCAAATCTCTAATATCTAAAATCATTAAATAATTCTTATTATGGAATAATAAAATAGGTAATACTACAATATGAAATATTCCCTTCATTCTTCCAATTTCACAAACTCTAAATTTAAACCAATTATTCTTCATTTGATTTTTCTTTTTCTCTTTGATAATTCCCATAAAAATAATAAAATCTCATTCATCTAAATGAACATGGGATTTTATCTTGTTTCTCCTTTATAAGTTTCAATATTATTAAATAATTTTTATTCTTATGATTACCATATTATTTTTTTCTTAAATTTAATCCCATAAATTGATCCAAAGAAAAAAATTAATGATTAAATACCAATTTTCATAAATTAAAATAGAATAATCGAATCTCATACATGGAAAGAAGTCTATGTCATGATGCACCAAGAATAGTAGAGAGAGGGGGTTAACTGTAGGATATAAAATCACAAGAATAACTCAAATGATTGAAGAAGCATCAGAAAGACTGCAAGATTGAAGGTTGGATTGTTTGGAATCAATAGAATGAACGAAAAATGAAAGGGGTAAAGAACTCATCATTTTAAAACAACAAATATGATTCTCTTAGTTATTTCCAAAAATACAGTCAAACTTTCCTTTTAATTCACTTTTAATTTTGATTAAAATTAATTCATGTTTGATGACTCATTTAAAACTCTTTAAATTAAATATATCAAATATATAATCCATATTAATCATATCTAGGTTTAAAACCCATGATTTTACCTTTTATTTAACTTCATTTCCTTACTTTTCAATAAAAATGGGTTTTAATCCTTTTTTGGAAAAATATGAAATTTTCTGCACAAATTTATTAATGGGTCTTGAAGTCTGACCATTAATAGAAACCACATAGATCGACTACATAAAGTTGAAAATCAATTAAATGGTATAAACACATGAACAAAAAAATTTCCACAATGATCGACCACACAAAGTAGGCAATCAATTATATGAACAAAATACAGACCACATGGATTGACAATACAACATGGATTGACTACATAAAAAAACTATCAACTATTTTAATTGACTATATGGGTCAAACTCATGAACAACCTAGAGACCATATCGATGGACATATAGATTGATCACATGAAAAATCGATCGACTATACCAATCGACCGTATGAATCAAAAACACGAACAACTTAGTATCCACATGAATACATAAGTGACCACATGAACAAAAGATCTACTATATGACTAAAGGATTGACACATGAAAAAAAAATATATACTACGCGAATAAAAGAAGTTTCCATATGAAGAAACTTATAATTTAAGAAGGAAAAAAATCTGACCAACCCACTAACACCAACAAGCCTTGAGAAAACACAAACTCTTTTATAAATCTAGCACCATGCAAAGAAAATTATAAATTTCATTCTTTGGTATATTCTTATATTTTTTATTATTTTAATGATGGTATGATTTCACTATAATATGTTTTTATTCATTTGTCACTACTGTAAGCATGAATTATTGTATTGTTTTCCACTCCACCCTAAAAGTGGATTTAATATAATCCAAAAAATTAGGTTGTAAATAATAATAATTGTTTTTACTACCTTAATGAATTTTTACTTGTGTGTACTGAATAATGGTAAAAGATATAGAAATATTACAAGGTTAGGGTGAGGAGTGAGAACTAGGAACCATTTTAGGGTGTCTCAAACATTTTATAGGGAGTCCTAACTGGTAGTTTTCCCACCCAGTTTCATGATTTGGATTCATATTGATCATGTGAGCCAATAAAAGAAATATTTTTAAAAAAAATATTTAAATATTAATTAATATTTTATATGCATAATATCTAAATATAGTGTGGGGAATCACCGATTTAGTAATCTATATATTTTTAATGTTATAATATGTTTTATTTTTTCAAAATAGTGTGTTTTTTATATTATAGATATCATTCATATTTATTTCATTAATTAATTATATATTCTATATGATCAGTTTAGGAATGAGTTGACACATTTTTTAGAGGATTGAAATATACTTATAGATATAAGATCTTATAGTGATCTACAGTTCATGATAAACATGGGTATTAATATATTACATGAGAATCTAAAAATATATTGTTTTATAAGTGGAGTAAGAAAGTGTAATGTCACAACCCATCCCAGTGGGGCCTGTGCTGTGACTCCCCATGCCTGCCTCTAATAGGCTAGGGGCTGGCGACTAGCACCGAGTATGAAAATCACTAACATGGGAGGCATTAAATATGAACCTGTATACACGCACACATCTCCAAGCCCAAAAATGATGAAATGAAAAAAAACCACTAAGGAACAAAATGCAATCATAAAACTAAACCCATCCAATATAGTACAACAGAATGTAATGTGTGGAAAATAAACTGGTCCAGAATACAAGCCCACCAAAAGAAAGAGTCTGCAAACTACAAAGTCCAACCTGTAAGCAATAAGTAGTTATTGGGAATGCTTCTCATAGAAAAAGGAACACCTCGTCCAGTAAGGAAGTTCACAAAGCTCAGTCCGATCCTAGTCTTCCATGGACTCCATTAAAAGGATGCTCATCTGTACAAGACACGACACGTGTGGGCATAGCCCGTGCATGGGTGAGTATAAAAATACTCAGTAGAGGACCCCAAAAACCAAAAATAAATACAAAAAGTAAAGGTACAGTAATATCTACACAGTATATGTCTACAGAACATATAATAGGAGAAAAATTCAGATATACTCAAAACACAAACCCATAGTCTAAAGTTAAGTCACAACGACATGTATACCCATTCTAGCGATTCAGTTTGAAGATTACATGAAGCAAACATCTGGGAGAACTCACTCTACAAGTTTGGTAGCTCTAATGATGTTCCTATGAGAAGTATGTTTGATCGTGAAGAGTCACAAGAGAGATATAGATACACTGACAAGTCTAAAGGGAGAACATATGTACTCATTTTGGGAGAAATCACTCCTAAGTTGAGAAAGATTATGATACACGGATGAGGATCACTGGTAAGGCATTGGTGTATACCATGACTAATCTGAATTCACCTGTTAAGTAAAGGATCAACATCCTATAATATTGGTCACATCGATACCTGACTCTACCTAGGGACAATAATGTGTATAGGATCTTACTCTCGGCCTCTGGGAGGGATTTTGACCGTATCCAAAAAGTCCTGTAGAAGGGATCATAATTTTGTGTATGGAAACGATAGTTGACCTTCTGAGGAATAAGGAAAGGGGGCACTAACCCAAACAAAACTAGTCCAAGGATTGGTGTACAATGAGATCAAGACATGTAGAAGAGATTACACTGCGTGAAGCGTGGTCACACATTATGTCCATTGACATCAGGTATTGTCTGTGTGCAATGTCCTGAGTCAGAAGACATGCCATGTAAAAATCACATAAACGATGTGTAGTGATGGTCACATGCCATGTTCGATTATCTAGGGTCTTCTCCATGTATGTTGTCCATGTTCTTATACACATATTTGACCAGTGCATTCTAATCTGTGTACCGGTACATAGGGTAACCCTCGTAACCATCCCGGTATGGTCATGTGGTGGAGTACATTCCATGTACTCCACCCCATGTCTATGTATCATCCAAGATGCACATCGATTCCTGCATAAAAACCCATACGTCATGTGATATTTTTTACACTCAATGTCATCTCTTCCTATATCATGAAACCCTATCCACCATAGGGACAACCCCACATGCTATGTTCTATGGAGAACACGTCGTGTTATTCACGAATTTCCAGATTCCAGTTCTTCATTGGTGCACCTTGCATGATCTTAAATCTATAAATTAGGCCATTTAATCCCCTCAAAAATTAATATTTGAAGTCTTCCCTCTATGATGACACCGAAACATTAGGTTTTGTTCTTTCGATCGGATCCAATAATGCACTTCAATCATCCGTGTGAAGAACGGATGAAGAACGATTTCTTCCAATCTGGATTGATTCGTCGTTCACCATCAACCTCGCATCTCCGCCGAGTTGTCTCAGTATCAGATCTCAAATTTGGGATTGTTGCATTTCGATATGGACACACAATGATCTGTAGTTCATATCTCCATGAAGAAAATGAATAATGTTTAGGTCGAAGGGGAGAAGAAATCAAACTAGTGAATTGAGGAACAAACTTCCACCATCGTTTTTCATGGTATTGATCTAATCCCATTAGAAGTATCAAAATGATCAAATCAAAATATGAATCAAATGAAACATGGATCAATTCCCCAAAATAAACTCGATAAAAGACCCTCCCACTAGAACAAACAATCTGCAGGTCAACCTCTTTGTGGGTTGATCCACGTTCATCATTTAGTCAAAGAATAGGGAAAAACTAAATCAAAACAACATTACCCTACATCGATCATCGACGAAGATAGAGGGAAGTCATCATTTGGGAATCAATATCACTATGCAACGATCCGTGAGTCGTCACTCATCATCGTTCATCAAGATTCCTCCAAGGATGGCTCCTCTCCAAAACTCCCGAGCATCCAAGGAAAGTTTCCAAGGTTATGAACCTAACCCTCTTTCACAACATTAATATTCTTTTGTAGGTTCTCATCATTAGGATGATTGATTTTAATCCTTTCTAATAAATATGGTTTAGAAATCTAATGAAAAGGTAGTGATGTTTCACCTTCTTTGATAACTCTCATAGCCATATTTATTAGATCCATAAACATGGGATCCCTTTCAATCCTCATTTTGTTTAGAACTCCATGATCATTCCTACTCAATGCATTAGCTATCTTATTTTCCCTTCCTGGGTGGTAGTGTATAGAACAATCATAATCCTTGAGTATTTAAAGCCATCACCTTTGCTTCATGTTGAGTTCTTTCGGTGAGAAGATATATTTCAATCTCTTATGATCCATATATATCTCACATATTTCACCATAAAGATAATGACTCCATATCTTCAGAGCAAATATTATATCTTCTAACTTAAGATCATAACTAGGATAGTTTTTTTCATGAATTTTTAAATGCATTTATGCATAGGCAATAACTCTATCATTCTATATAAGAACACAACCAAGTCATTTATTTGATGTATCACTATAGATCACAACTCCACCATTCATCGATGCTAGATTTAAAATCAAACCATTCAATAATATCCTCTATAATTCCTCAAAACATTCCTTACATTATTTTGTCTATATGAACATAACCATTTATGTGTAAGCTTGGTCATTCGGTTGGCTAAACGGGCGAAGTTCTGAATGAAGTGCTGATAATAACCTAATAAACTAATAAAACTATGTACCTCAGTTATGTTTGTTGGAGTAGGCCATTCTTGAACAGCCTTTGTCTTCATAGGATCAATAGATATTCCATCCTTAGAGACAATGTGGAAAATAAAGGAAAATAATTGAAACCAAAATTCACACTTTTTAAACTTCCCATATAATTCAATTCTTCTAAGTTTCTTCAGAATAGTGCACAATTGATTTTCATGATCTTCATAGCCTTTGAAGTATACCAAGATATCATCAATAAATACCACCAAAAATCCATCAAGATATTCTTTGAAAACTCTATTCATTAGATCCATGAAAAAATATGGTGTATTGGTTAGTCCAAAAGGCATTATTGTAAACTCATAATTCCCATACCTAGTTCAAAATGTAGTTTTTTGGAATTTATTCCTTCCTCACAAGAAATTGATGATACCCAGATCGAATGTAAATCTTAAAAAAATATTTATCTCCATGAAGTTGATCAAAAAAATCATCAATACATGGTAGGGGATACTTTTTTTATTGTTATAGAATTGATATCCCTGTAGTCAATGTACAACCTCATAGATACATATTTCTTTGTAACAAAAGAATATGGGATACCCATAGAGAAACACTAGGGAGAATAAATCATTTTTCACACAATTCATCTAGTTCTTACTTCAGTTCTACTAATTCCACAGTGGCCATTCTATAACGGGTCTTTGATATGGGCCTTGAATTGGGAATTAAGTCAATGGGAAACATAATTTCCCACTCTAGAAGATGTCCTAATAAATCCTCTGGAAACACATCAACATATTCTTACACAATAGGTAAGTAATCTATTTTAACATTCCTTTCCTCACCCATAGTTATTGCATTACCTTCCTCCCCAATAATTGAATTCACTAGATCTACTGGGGGTGGATCTAGATGATAATCAGATTGTGATATTTCTTCTCTAAAGATATGGAATTCCACATCATCCTCAAAAATTGTGACCTCCTTTTTTCTTGTAATAAATTTTCACATCATGGTTCAAAATCCAATCTTTGTCGAGGATTATACCAAATTAAATCATGGGTATGATAATAAAATCAATAGATAAATCATGTTTATATGCCATAATGGGGACTTCCTGACACAACTTTGTTGTAATGGTACTTCCCTTAGGAGTTTTGACTAAAAAACACTTTATTAAATCAAATTAGAAATATCTATTTTTTTTTGGAAAAATGGGAAGATATGAAATAATTTGATGATCCAGAATAAAATAATGCATTGGATAAATTTGAGGAAATGATTAAATTACCTACCACCATATCATTAAGAAATTCAATATTAGCAGTTGTTATCGTATAAGCTTGTCCCTGCTCCCTTGGCCTTTTATGAGGTACATTTCCATGCTGCTTTGGAAAATCATTAGCATAGTGCCCCATATCCCTATAATTATAGAATTTAACATCAATAGATTATTTATTCCCCATGAAAACACTGACATAATGGAATTTCTATCCACACTTATAGCACACCCCTTTTCCTTTCAAGAAGGAACCAGGGTGTTTCCTTCCACAATTATCACAGGGTGGAAAGTCAACAATTTCTTCATTACCCATTTCCTTATTTACTTTCCAAGATCTTTCAGCAACCCTCTTATTATATTTCTTTCCTTTAAATTTATAAAACTTAGAGAACTCCTTTTTTCATCTTGATAGCGCATGAGACTATATCTTCGAAGATGAGAAAGTTCGATAGACCAGTAGCTACCGGAGGAATGGATTTAGGCCATCAAATAATTGATCAATCTTGATCCTTGGATTATTTATATAGTTCACAACATTCCTTGTTAATGTTGTGAAGTTATATTTATGCTTTGCAACATTCTAATCTTCCTTTTTCCTCAAATTCATAAAAAAAACTTCCCATATATGCTTTTTGTTCACGAGGAAAGTATTTATATAAACAATGTTCTTTAAATTCACTCCATTCCATGTTTTCTATATCTTCCTCCTCATTTTTGTTTTGAATTAGTGACAACCACTGATCAACATCCCCAAACTGACAATAAACTACCATGAAAACCTTACCCCTTTCATTACTTCCCAAGGTTAGAAATATCTTCTCTATGGAACTTATCCACTTCTCCGCTATGAATGGGTTTGTAGTCCCATTAAATGATGGAGGTTTTTTTCACAAAAAGTGATCTAACATAGATCCTACACATTGTGGATCCGGATTCTCCATACGGATAAGGTTATTATTCATAACCTGAGTAAGTTTTTTTGGTATAGTTATAAGCTGCTCCGGACCAGTCGTAGCTACAGATCCAACATCATTATCTTTCACAGGAGGGAAATCCCTACAGGGGATACACACATTCATGCAGTTTCCATTCCTTCCCCTAGGTGTCATTTATAAATAATTTTATACACTATATTAGGTTATGAATCATAATGTACTATATCATCTTAGAAAAAATACTTAACATAAATTGAAATCTTATGCATGGATAATCCCATAATCACAAACGTGGTTTCTTTGAGGAAAAATTTACATTTAAATCCTTCATAATGAATTATAAAGAAAATATGAATTATCCTTTGTATATCCTATGGGAGTTTTAAACCAGGTGCTCAGAAGGCCTACTTTTGTGTACCAGGATACCCTGGGTCAAGCTTCAAACTCTTTGTCAGAGTTTCCACTCCTTGGTATATTTGTGCCAGAACCATGTCCACTTTTAGTATCTAGACATGGGTGTATTTTATAGAAAGATATTCATAATCTATTCCTTACAAAAATTCTGGGATTTTCTTATATATTTACCCTCAAATCCTATATTAGGGTTTTGTTCCCTTATCTACATTTTCTAAATCTAGTTTCTAATTTTTCTACTAAACTTCCTCTTATACCAACTATAAAGACCCAACCCAGTTTCCAGGAGTCAGTGTCTTATTACATTAGAATAGAATTATTACTAGAAATTAATATCCCAAAGGAATGAATAATTTAGTAAATTTGGAAGCAAGATACATACATAAGTTCAACATTTAAACTTGAAATGAAATACAATATATAAGTTTTATTGGGAACATCCATAGCTATAAGTTTATCCCTATAGGTCATTCAAAATAAACTTCTTCGTTTCCTAAGAAAGTGAAACATAAGAAAGGGGTTAGCTCAAACACTCAGTAAGAGTAATAAATACAGAGGAATATAACATAAACATTAGGAATGGTGAATAATTGAAAACTTATGCCTTTAAAAGAAAAATGTAAACATAATATGGAAGGAATATGAGCTGAGTAAATATTGAGATAATAAACCATAATCATGGGTATTCTACAAGTCGAATAACCTCATGAAATTTGACTTTATAGCTTCATAATGTGGGAAATTCAAATGATGTACATTCTGAAACATACTTTCAAGGCCTTAACCAATACATCTAAAAATTATAAGGCCTCGGCCAAAACCATATCTAAAAATGGGCAAGGCATCAGCCAAGTCCATATCTATTTGTCTCATGAGACCTATCGATGCATCGAGGGGCTATAGAATGCCCCACCCATAACATAATAAGTCCAATTAATTCCTCATATGAACTAGGATAAACATAAATAACATATAAATTTATATTGAAACTAATATATGAAATGGAAATAACTTTCCACAAACATTAAGCTTAAACACTAACCATTCAGAGTAAATTGGGGAATGGTTATAAGGTAGCACATCCATAATAAAAATAATCATAAAACATTCAATTAAATATGGTAGATGATATAACAAAATATTAATCCCAATAATACATAATAATCAACAAGAGTGTTGAAATAGATGAAGATACTCTTATAAAATCATCGAGTAATTCTTGACATAAATACCCTTTTATTTTGAAAAGAAGAGTTCTTTTGAAAAAGTATTTATATAAGAGCATAAGTACAGTAAAATATTATTTTGATAATATAATGAGTTATTTTATAAAGATAATGGTTGATAAAAATATATTATATAGTTCCCTTGAAAATAGGTAATAATTTGAGAAATTTCCTTGAATCGGCCTTGTATTACGATAAGAATTTTTGAAAGATCATATTAAAAAATATAACTTCCCATAAAATTAAAAAGGTTTATTTTTGGTAAATATATATAAAATTATCACAGAATTTATGAGGAGTACGTATAAATAAATAATAATTTAATTTATGTAAGTAGAGAATAATAGTAACCCAAATGAAAATGGAGGTTCAGGTAGAAAACATTTACCTTAAGTCTAAAGGTGTTCTTCACTAGATCTTAACGACCTGAATAATCAAATTTAGGTTCACAAATTAATGATTCTAGAACCTCATATATATTTAATTGATTTATTATAACCTTATTTGGTTCATTCATGGAAGTATGATGGGTTAAGAGATTTAATTTCATTGCTTGGGAGTGTTTTGTTCCTTGGTTTTCATGATCGGTTTAATTATATTCGTGTACGTATAATCATGTAGAATGAGAATGGTTTTCCAGAATAGAGGTAGTATGTTGTTAGTTAGAACTAGACGATTAAATGGTCATAACATTCATTTATTTATTTGGAGTGAAGATGAATAATTATATAAAACTTTAATGACAATTGTTTGGGTAATTGGTGGTTTTTGTTCACAACGAACTCATTTTGATTTATAAATTATTATCATGTGTAAAAAAGGATTAAAGAATCATAAATAATTTATAATACATATATTATATTCTTTTTCAACCATAAAAATGGTTTCATGACCAGAATTGAAGATGGCAATAGAAATTGAAAACCTGTCGTCCTTGAATGTGGTAAATTAACACATCACAGATGGTGTTTTCATTTCAAGTATAAAATAAGAGGAAAGGTGAGATGATGAAGAATTATTAATTTATCATAAAAAAATTCCAGTACATGTAAGGTACTAGAGTCATTCCAACAATTGTATAAAAGGAGGTGAGTAAAGAAAAAAAAGAAAGGAACTTGAAATAAAAGAAATGAAAAAAAGAATGTACCTTTTGAAGTAATCTTCCTTGAGAGCCCTTTTAGGGGAGAGGATTTGTTCTTTTTATGAGAAAAAAAGCTAATGGATGTTGGGGAGGAAATTTGGAGAATATTTTAGTACAATTTATACGATGAAAAATTCTTGAGAGGAGTGAAGATAAGAGGGAGTGAGGGGGGTTTTATAGTGGAGGGGAAAAGGGTTTTCCCATTATTTTAATCTTTATTTTATTATTTTTTTCCAATGAAAACAAATAGTATAGATTCTTGTCACCAAGAATTGCAATATGTTCATGTGAGTTTTAACCAAGTGTGATTACATCATACACTATTCTTGAAATAGTGAATTTAACTGAAAATGTATATATACGGTAAATTACTATATTTTACTATTCATAAAAAATTTGAGTATTTCAGAAAAATACAAAAAATTTACCCTAACCATTTTTTGATGTGTAGAATTTGAAAATTAAGTCTTTTTTTGAAAATAATTTCTAAATATTATTAATTTAATTTTTAAATAAAATCATAATTTATTCGAAAAATAAAAATTTTAAAACTATAATTATTTTTATATCACCTTGAAAAATTAATCAAGATCTCATTATCTTACAAACATAAGACAATAAAATAATAATATGATTTACTATTTATAAGGTTCATATTACTATTCATAAGAATATTTTACTATTCACTAAAAATTACGTTTGTCTCATTCAGATGTAAATATCCTACTGAATGCAACCATGTATGTTAGTTTTTTTAAATTCATATCACAGAGGTGGTAAAATTATCTTTAATGGATATGTTATAAAAAAGTTGTGTTTTGTAGAGACTCAGTGTTTCATGCATTAAATATTAAATTTATTTGAAAAATATTGGGGTGTTACATTATCCCCTCCTTACAAAAATTTCATCCTCGAAATTACCATAATATTACCTCACAAAAAGATTCGAGTAGTTCTTCATCATAAGATCCTCAGGCTCCCATGTTTCCCCTTCGATTTTTTGATTTGTTCAAAGTATCTTTACCAATCAAGTCATTGTATTCCTCAACACTTTTTCTCTAATGTACAGAATCCAAATAGGCTCTTTATAGTAAGATAGGTCTAGTTCTAATTCTTTACCTTAATAAGTGATGACATACGTTGGTTCTGGCATGTACTTTCTCAGCAATGAGATAGGGAACACATTGTGTACTTTAGACAGTCTAGGTGGTATAGCCAAACGATATGAAATAGCTCCAACTCTATCTAGAATTTCAAAAAGGGAATATATACCTAGGGCTCGGTTTCCCTTTCTTCCCAACTCTTATAACACCCTTCCATGGAGATACTTTTAAGAAAACATGATCTCCCACGTGAAACTCCAAATCCTTCCATCGATTATCAGTATAGCCTTTTTGTCTTCTTTGAGTTGCTTTGATATGCCCTTGAATAGTATTTGTGTTCTCTATTGTTTCCTCCCCAAGCTCTAGGCCCACAAGATTCTTTTCTCCAACTTCATACCAACAAGTTGGTATAGGAAATCTCTTACCATACAATGCTTTAAATAGTGCCATTTCAATACTTGAATGGAAACTATTATTGTTAGAAAACTCCACTAAAGGTAAATATTGATCCAATATACCTTGAAAGTCAAGTGAACATGATCTTAACATGTCCTTTAAGGTTTGGATCATCCTTTCGGATTTCCCATTAGTTTGTGGGTGGTAAGCAGTACTCAAATGAATCTCGGTATGCAAAGATTTCTAAATACTTTTTCAGAATTTTGATATAAATCATGGATCATGATCAGACACAATTGATAGAGGTGCTCCATGAATTCTCACAACTTCATTTATATAGAGTCTTGTTAGGTGTTTCAGTGTCAAATCATCCCTTATAGCGAGGAAATGTGAAGATTTCATAGGTCGATCAATAATTAT
Organism: Viscum album; assembly: GCA_963277665.1. Classification (NCBI taxonomy): domain Eukaryota; kingdom Viridiplantae; phylum Streptophyta; class Magnoliopsida; order Santalales; family Viscaceae; genus Viscum; species Viscum album. Next base: position 1,819,812,178 of record OY728132.1, read on the forward strand.
CCATATCGCATCATTCTTCCTTGGAGTTTTGTGTAATCCAGTAACAATAATCCATAGTGATGTCATCCCATTTCAATTTATAAATAGGTAGAGGTTGAATGAAACCTGTTTAATGATGTCTTTAGGCCCTCACTTGTTGACAGACTAAACATCTCGATATATAATCAGCAATTTCCCACTTCATGTTGTCCCACCAGAAATGTTCCTTAAAATCCTTATACATTTTAGTACTACCATGGTGTATAGAAAAATTTGATTTATAGGAATCATCCAATAACTCCCTTTTTATCTTGGTTATATAGGGAACAGATAGCCTCTTCCCAAATTTCATAATTCCATCTTCACATATGAAGTCATCCAACTTCCCCTCTTTTACAGCATTAATTTTCTTTTGTAGGTTCTCATCATCAAGCTAGGAAATTTTAATCCTTTATAATAAAGATGTTTGGGAAACCAAATGAAAAATTAGTGATGGTTCACCTTCTTTGATAATTCCCATATCCATATTTTCTAGATCCATAAACACGAGATCCCTTTTAATCCTCATTTTGTTTAGAACTCGATGATCCTTTCTACTCAATGCATCAACTACCTTATTTTTCTTTCCTAGGTGGTAGTGTATGGAAAAATAATAATCCTTATATAGTTTAATCCATCTCATTTTCCTCATGTTGGGTTCTTTCTATGAGCAGATATATTTCAACCTCTTTTGATTCATATATATCTCACATAATTTTCTATAAATATAATGCATCCATATCTTCAGAGTAAATATTATAGCTTCTAACTCAATATCATGAGTAGTATTGTTTTTCATGAATTTTTAACTACCTAAATGTATAAGAAATAACTCTATCATTCTGCATAAGGACACAACCAATTACTTTCTTTGATGTATCACTATAGATCACAAATCCACCATTCCCTAATGGTAGAGTCAGGATCAGAGCATTCACTAATCTCCTCTTTAATTCCTCAAAACATTCCCCACATTATTTTTTCCATACGAACTTAACCCCTTTACGTGTAATCTTGGTCATTGGGTTTGCTAAATGGGAAAAGTTCTAAAAGAAACACCGATAATAACCTGCTAAACCAATAAAGTTATGTATCTTGGTTATGTTTGTTAGAGTAGGCCATTCTTGTACAACCTTTTTCGTCATAGGATCAATAGATATTCCATCCATAGAGACAATGTAACCATGAAATGAAACCAATTGAAGCTAAAATTCACACTTTCTAAACTTCCCATATAATTCATTTCTTCTCAGAGTCTTCAGAATAGTGCGAAATTAATTTTCATGATCTTCGTATCTTTTTGAGTATACCAAGATATAATTTATAAATACCACCACAATTTCATCAAAATATTCCTTGAAAACTCTATTCATTATATCCATGAAAATAGATGGTGCATTAATCAGTCCAAAAGGCATTATAGTAAACTCATAATTCCCATACCAAGTTCAAAATGCTATTTTTTAGAATGTCTTCCTTCCTCACAAGAAATTGATGATATCTAGATCGAAGGTAAATCTTTGAAAAAGATTTATCTCCATGAAGTTGATAAAATAAATCATCAATGCAAGGTAGGTGATACATGTTCTTTATTTTTTTAGCATTGATCTCTTAGTAGTCATTGCACAACCCCATAGATCTATCTTTCTTATTAACAAAAAGAACAGGGGATCCCCATGGAGAACACAATAGGGAATAAATCATTTATCACTAAATTCCTCTAGTTTTTCTTTAGTTCCACTAATTCTATAGTGGAAATTCTATAATGGGTCTTTGATATTGGCCCTGAATCAGGAATTAAGTCAATTAGAAACTCATTTTCCTGCTCCAGAGGATGTCTACGTAAATCCTCTAGAAAAACATCAACATATTCTTGGAGAATAGGTACATCCTCTATTTGAACATTAATTTCCTCACCCATAGTTATTTCATTTCCTTCATCCCCAATAATTGAATTTAGTAAAGATACTGGGGTGGATCTACATGATAATTAGATGGTGATGTTTCTTCTCTAAAGATAAGGGATTCCACATCATCCTCAAAAATTATAACCACCATATTCTTACAATAAATTTTCACATCATGGTTCTAAAGACAATCCATACCAAGGATTATATCAAACTCAATCATGGGTATGATAATAAAATCTGTAGATAAATCATTTTTATATGCCATAATGGGGACGTTTTTACTCAAATTTGTTGCAATGATACTTTCCTTAGGAGTTTTGACTGACAACTCCCATATTAAATCAAATTGGAAGTGTCTTTTTTTTGGAAAATTGGGATGATATGAAAGAATGCAATGATCTATAATCAAATAATTCATTGGCTAAGTCTGAGTAAATGATTAAAGTACCTACCACCATGTCATTAGGAACTCCAATATTAGTAGTTGTGATCGAATAAGCTTATCCCTTCACCCTTAGCCTTTCCTGAGGAACGATTCCTTGATGTTATGGAAAATCATTAGAATAGTGTCATGTGTCCCTAAAATTATAGCATTGAACATTAATATCTTCTTTCTTCCCCTTGAAAACAATGGCATAATAGACTTTCTATCCACACATGTAGCACACCCCTTTTCCTTTTAAGTAGGAACCAGGGTTTTCCTTCCATAATTATCACAAGGTGGAAAATCAACTCTTCCCTTATTCCCCATTTCCTTACTTATTTTTCTAGATTTTTCAGCAACAATATTCTTCTCTTACTTTCCTTTAAAGTCATAAGACTTATAGAACACTGTTCCCATCTTGATAGCACTTGAGACTATATCTTCGTATGATGAGAAAGTTTGGCAGACCAGCGCCCAATGGAGGAATTCCTTTAGGACATCAAAAAATCGATCAATATTGCTCTTTGGATTACGCATGTAGTATAAAACATGCCTTTATAACCTTGTGAAGTTAGATTTATACTTTTCAACAATCTTATTTTCTTCTTTCCTCAAATTCAGAAAATTCCTTTAAATATTTGCTCACTATTCATGAGGAATGTATTTCTCTAAGAAAAGTTATTTAAATTCAATCCATTCCATGTTTTCTATCTCTTCCTAATCCTTTGTGCTTTGAACTAGTGACCACCATTGATCAGAATCTCCCGATAGACGATAAACTACCATGACAACCTTCTCCCATCTATTACTTCCCAAGGCGAGAAATATCTTCTCTAAGGAACATATCCACCGCTCCTTTACGAATGGGATTGTAGTCCGATTAATTGATGGAGGTTATTGTCACATAAAGTGATCTAACATAACTCCTCCACATTGTGGATCTAAATTCTCTATATGGATAAGGTTATTTTTCATAACTTGATTAAGTTTTCCCAGTATAGTTATAAGTTGCTTCGCACTAGTCGTAGCTCCAGACCCAACATCATTATCTTGCATAAGAGGGAAATATCTACATAGGATAGACACATTCATGTAGTTTCCATTCATTCAACTAGGTGTAATTTCTAAATATTTTCATACACTGGATTAGGTTATGAATCATAATGTATTATCTCAACTTAGAAAAAATACTTAACATAAATTGAAATCCTATTCATGGCTAATCCCATACTCACAAATATGGTTTCTTTGAGAAAAAATTACATTTAAATCCTTTATAATGAATTATAAAGAAAATGAGAATTATCCTTAGAATATCCCCCAGGAGTGTCAAACCATGTGCATAGTGAGGCTCGTTATCGTCTACCAGGATACCCTGGGTCAAGCCCGAAACTCCTTGTTAGGGTTTTCACTCTTAAGTACATCTGTGCCAGAACCACTTCCACTTGTAGTATCTATAAAGGGATATATTTTCTAGAAATATATAAATAATATATTCCTTACAAATATTATAGGATGTTCTTGTATTTTTATCCTCAAATAAAATCTTAGGGTATTTTTCCATAATCTATGTTTTCTAAATCTAGTTTATAAGTTTTCTAATAAACTTCCTCTAATACCAACTATAAAGACCAAACCCCAGTTTCCTGAAATCGGTGTCATATTACATTAGATTAAAATGATTACAAGAAAGTCACATCCAAAAGGAATTAATAGTTTAGTACATTTGGAAACAAGATACATACATAAGTTCAACATTACAACTTGAAATAAAATACAACATATAAGTTTTATTTGGAACATTCATAGCTATAAGTTTATCCCTACTGGTCATTCATAATAAAATTCTTCATGTCCTGAGAAAATGAAACATAATAAAGGGGTGATCTCAAATTCTCAGTAATAGAAAGAAATATAGAAGAAGATAACATAAACATTAGTAATGGTGAATAATTGAAAACACAAGCCTTTAAAAGAAAAACGTGAACATAATATGGTATGAATATGAGTTTAGTAAATATTGACACAATAAAAAATAATCATGGATATTCTACTAGTCAAATCACTTCATGAACATTGAATTTCAAGCTTCATAATGAGTTAAATGCATATTCTGGACATTATCAAGCAAACTGTCAAGGCCTTAGCCAAGACATCTAAAAATGATTAAGGCCTTGGCTGAAACCAAATCTAAAAATGGGAAAGGCCTTGGCCAAGTCCATATCTATATTTCTCATAAGACCTACTGATGCATTGAGGGGCTATATTGGGCCCCACACATCACATAATAAGTTCAATTCATTTCTCATTTGAATTGGGATAAACATAAATAACATATACATTCATATTGAAACTAACAGATGAAACGAAAATAACTTTCTTTGAACATTAAGCATATACACTAATCATTTGGAGAAAATTGGTGACTGGTTCTATGGTAGCACATTAATTTTCAAACTAATCATAAACCATTAAATTAAATATGATAGATGATATCATAAAATATTAATCCCAATAATACATAAGAATCAATAAGAGTTTTGAAATAGATGAAGATACTCTTATAAAATCATCGAGTAATTCTTGAGATAAATACTCTTTTATTTTGAAAAGAAGAGTTGTTTTGAAAAAGTATTTGTATAAAACAAGAAGTGAAGTAACATATATTTTTAATAATAGAATTATTTTTTTATAAATATAATGTTTGATAAAAATAGATTATATATTTCCCTTGAAAATAGGTAAGAATTTGAAAAATTCCCTTGAATCAGGCTTGTATTATGGGAAGAATTTTTGAAAGATCCTTTTAAAACATAAAACTCCCCAAAAAAGAAATAAGGGTTATAGTTGGTACAAATATATAGAAAATTATCACATAATGTATTAGGATTACAAATAAATAAATAATAATTTAATTGAGGTATGTAGATAATAAGATTAACCCGAATGAAAATGGAGGTTCGGGTAGAAAACCTTTACCTTAAGTCCGAAGGTGTTCCTCAATTGATCTTAAAAACATGAATAATCAAATATAGGTTCATTAATTAATGATTATAGAACATCCTCTATATTTAATTGATTTATTATAACCATATTAGGTTCATTCAGGGCCTTTTTATGGGTTAAGTGATTCAGTTTCATTGCTTGGGAGTGTTTTGTTCCATGGTTTTCATGATCGGTTTACTTATATTCATGTATAGATAAACATGTAGAATGAGAATGGTTTTTCAGGATAGAATTTTTATGTTATGTGTGAAAAACCATAATATTACATGGTCATAAAATTCATTTGGTTATTTAGAGTGAAGATGAATCATTATATAAAACCTTAATGAAACTTGTTTGGGTTAATTGGTGGTTTTTGTTCACAATGAACTCATTTTGATTTATAATTTATTATCATCTGTACAAAAGGATTACAGAATCATATATAAGTTATAAAACATATATAATAGTCTGTTTGAACCATAAAAATGGTTTCATTACTGGAATTGCAGATGGCAATAGAAATTAAAAACTCATCGTCCTTGAATGTGATAAATTAACATATCTCAAATGGTGTTTTCATTTCCAGTATAAAAGAAGGGTAAAGGAGAGATGATGAAGAAAAATTCATTCATAATAAAAACATTACAGTAAATTTAAGGTACTTGAGTCATAAAAACGTTTGGATTAAAGTAGGTGAGTAAATAAAAAGAAAATAAAGGAACTTGAAATAAAAGAAATTAAAAGAGAAATTTACCTCTTAAAGTAATCTTCCTTGAGAGCCTCTTTAAGGGAGAGGTTTTGGTCTTTTTATGAGACCAAGGGATGATGGATGTGGGGAAGGATATTGGGAGGATATTTGAGAGAATTTATTCAAGGAACATGGCTTGATAGGAGTGAAGAGAAGAGGGAGTGTGGGGGATTTATAGTGGAGGAGAGGACGGTTTTCCCATTATTTTACTCTTTATTTTATTATTTTTTCAAAGACAACCAATAGTATTGATTCTTGTGACCAAGGATATTAATATGTTAATGTGATTTATAACCATGTGTTCTTACATCATCCATGATTCTATGAATATTTAATTTAAATGATAATGTATATATATGGTAAATTACGGTATTTTACTATTCATCAAAAATTTGAGTATTTCAGAAAAATCCCAAAAATTCACACAAACCATTTTTCTATGTATAGAATTCAAAAATGAACTCCATTTTTTGAAGATAAATTTTAAAAAATTATAAATTTAATTTTTAAATAAAATCCTAATTTATTCGAAAAATAACAATTTTAAAACTATAATTTGTTTTATATCACCTTGAAAAATTAATCAAGATCTCATTATATTATAACATTAAGGAAATAAAACAATAATATGATTTAATATTCATAAGTTTCATATTAATATTCATATTACTATTCATAAGGGTATGTTACTATTCACCAAAAATTATGTTTGTCTTATTAGCCTCTAAATATCTTACTGAATGCAACTATGTATGTCAATTTTTTGAAAATTAAATCACAGAGGTGGTAAAGTTATGTTTACATGATAGGTTATAACAAAGTGTTGTTTTGTAGAGACTCAGTGTTTCATGCAATAAATATTAAGTTTATTTTCAAAATCATGGGGTGTTACACTAACTGCCATTGGCTGTCTCTACTCATCTAAGAAGATCTCAACCACAAAATCTCACACGAGCACTCCTACATAAGTCGAAATGCATAGAAGCACAACACTAGCTTAGATCTCCCATTTTAGACCTCGCTCGATGTTCCTAGTTCTAAAGTTCTGATCCATGATCATATCAATCAAGTACCTAGTGAGGTTGGAGAACCTCGATGAATAGTCATCCACCATTAGACTACCCTTATAGAGCTGAAGAAGCTCTTGGATACGCACTGCTCTCAGCGTAACCATAAAGAACTCCTCCTTAAAGATTCGATCGATCTTCATCCATTAAAGAGTCTCATCATCATGATTCTATATGGTAAAACTCCACCATCATCCTGCCAAACCCTGGAGAAGGATCTCTCCTTGGATCACCATCTGATCTACTGGTTTCCTCACTAGATAGAAAACTCTAGTCACCACCTCAAGAGAGTCCTCAGCCGCCTGAGGTTAGGGCTCGCCTTGGAACTTGATGGGTCTCTTTCTTTGAAACTCATAGAGCACGCTCAGCCTGTACTCCTCGTCTTCTAGTACTACAGGTACCATTTACTACTCTACTAGTGGTGGTATAGTAGGTGCCCCACCTAGTGGTAATGCATGGGGAACTGGTCCCTGAATTGAAGCCTCTTCACTAAGGGGGCCATCCTCATGATCAAGCTACTGAATCCTAGCTAGTATGCGATGTTGGGGCATCCTATAGGGAAACAATATGTACCATGGTCAAAGAGAATATCTGGATAGTTGACATATAGAAAAAAAACCCATTATTATATGATTCATGTACCATTTTTTTGTTTACCTTCCACTAGTGTTATCATGCACCAAGTCGAAAATCAGGATATCAGAGTCCTACTATATTGTTACACCAGCCGCCCATACCAACACTGAAGTCCCTAAACTGAAATCTGAGTTCTAAACACTTAACACTATTTCCCCAAACCAATCTCATAGTCCTTTGGTCCTAAGGTAGAACTGACCACCTCTAATACCACCCTATCACAACTCTTCCCAGTAGGGCTCGTGTCGCGACTCCCCAAGCGCACCTCTAATAGGCCAAGGACTGGCGACTAACACCGAGTAGTAATATCACTAACATAGGAAGCATTTCCTAAGTAGCTGTATACATGCACACATCTCCTAGCCCAAAAATTCTGAAAAGAAAAAAACCCACTAAGGAACAAAATGCATGCAAACAACTAAACCCAACCAACAGAGTACAATGGAAAGTAAAGTGCAGAAAGTAAACTAGGCCAGAATACAATCCCACCAAAAGAAAGAGTCTGCAAACTAAAAAATCCAAACTTTAAGCAAGAAATAGGTACTGGGACCGATTCTCATATCCTTAGGAACACATCAGCCTATAAGGAATCTCACAAAGCTCGGTATGGTCTTGGTCCGCCCTAGAATTTGTCAAGAGGCCGCTCATCTGCAAAAGACACGACACATGCGAGTAAATCCCGTGCATGGGCGAGTATAACAATACTCAGTAAAGGACCCCCAAAACCAAAAATAAGTAAACAAAGTAAAGGTACATTAATCTCTAAACAGTATATTTCTATAGAACATATAAAAATAAAAACATCCAAGTATACTCAAAAACCAGACCCGTAGTCTAGAGGTAAGTCACAATGACCCGCATACCCAGCTAGGGATTCAGTATGAAGATTCCAAAAAGCACTCATCTTGGAGAACTATATCCATGAGTCTTTTAGCTGTGATGACATTCTTCTTAGAATTATCATTCTTCGGGAAGTTTCATGAGAGAGAGATAGATATGATGACGGATCTAAAGGGAGAACATATGCACTCATTCCAGGATAACCCACTCCTGAGTGGGGAAAGATCACGATACACAGATGAGGATCACTACTAGGGCCTTGTCGTATACCATGACTCATCCAGATTCACCTGCTAAGTAGAGGATCATTGTCCTTTAGGATTGTTCATGTCGATACCCGACTCTAACTATGGCCAAGAATGGGTAGAGGATTTCACCCTGGGCCTATTGGAGGCATTCTGACTCTATCCAGAAAGTCTTGTTGAAGGGATCATACTCTTGTGGATGGAAATGATACCTGGATTTCATGGGAATGAGAAAAGGGGGAACTAACTCAAACAAAACATGTCCAAGAAATAGTGGACTAGGAGATCAATCCATGTAGAAGAGCCTGAGTCGGAAGACATGTCATGTAAAAAAGCACATACACAACATGTAGTGACGGCCACATGTCGTGTTTGATTATCTAGGGTCCGCTCCATGTATGCTAGCCATGTGACCCTATATGGATTCAACCCGTGTATGCCAACCCATGTACCGGTACATGGGGTAACCAGCATAACTGGAATGGTCTGGCCGTGTGGTGGAGTACATGTTGTGTACTCCACCCCATGTCAGCATATCGTATGAGATACACGTCAAGTAATGCGTAAGGACCCACATGTTGGGTGACAGTTTTCACATGTCGTGTCAACTCTTCCTACATCGTGAAACCCTAGCCTCCGTAGGGGCATCCCCACATGCCATGTTCTTTTTGAATTTACAGAACTCCAATTCTTTGTCAGTGCACCTCAGGTGATCTTTGATACATCTATTTGGAAATTTAATCACCTAAAAAATAAATATATGAAGTCATCACACCATGAAAACACTGAAACAATAGGTTTTGGGCCTTCTATCAGCTTCAAAAGCGCATTTCGATCATCTGTGCGAAGAACGTTCGAGGAATGATTTATTCAGATCCCGGTTGATTCATCATCTATAATCATCTCCACACCTCCACTGGGTATTCTTGATGTCGGATCTCTAATTTCGAATCATTATGTTGCGAGATGGATGCAAAATGATCCATTGTTCATATCCTCCTAAATAACATGAAGAACGTAAGAGTCGAAGGTGAGAAGAAATCCCAATTGGGAATTGGGGAATGAACCTCCACCTTCGTTCGCCATGGTGTTGATCTGATCCTATTATAAGGATCAAATAGATCAAATCAAAATATGACTAAAATAAAAATGGATCAATTTCCCAAAATAAACTCAATAAAAGACCCTCCTACAAGAATGAACGTTCAATGGATCAACCTATTCGTGGGTTCATCCGCATTGTTCATTTAGTCAATGAATAGGGAAAAACAAAATCAAAACAACAATCCCTTACCTCAATTGTTGAAAAATAGGGAGAGTGGTCATCGGTCAGGATTTGATCTTATTGTGAAATGATCCATGAGTCATCGCTTGTAGTCATTCGTCGAGATTCCTCTAAGGATGGATCCTCTCCAAAACTCCAAAGTATCCAAATAAGGTTTTCTAGGGCTGTGAGCCTAACCCTAGGCTCATGGTTATTTAAAACCAACAAAAAGGCTTTTTTTAATTAATTAAAATGTTTAAAATAAAATAAATTATTAGTTTATTTTATTTCATTTAAAGTGTCTAGAAATTTTACTTTTATAGTTGACATGCGCCATTCAGTGTTAGGACCTACCAAAGGTAAAGTCTCTACTCTGAACACAACAGTGCACTCAAATTTCTGATCAAGGCACCAATTTAAAAGTTATTCCAAATTTTTAGTTAACCCAATCATGCAAGATATTTAAAAGTTTAATTTTTTTCAAACATTTATTCTGGCCACCCTGGGCCTCATAATTGCATTCCATCACAAATCCTGGTCTTAAAATAATTCCATATAATATTTTAAAATAATAAAAAAAAATATGATACATTAGATGTATATTGATTTTCATGGATACACACACATTTTAATGTATATTCCATAATGTAGTCAATGCATTTTTGAGATGGATTATCAGATTTTGAAACTATATATTTTTTTTTAGGAGAGACAATTTCATATATTTACTTAATGAATTTAATCAACATAATTCCAAATCAACAGTAGTGAAAAGAAAGAGAGATTATAAATCTCTAAAATTAATCTAACACTTGAATCATAACATTGTTGAAGAATATGATCTAAGTCTCAAACTTCATTCCCATATGAAGAATTAATATCAATTATATATTCCATAATTCCTATGTTAATGATACTTGTGATTCTATCCATGAATCTTGAGAAAGGGGACTATAGATGGTTGGAAGAACCAAGGAAATAGTACCTCATTTCCAGTGGATTGAAATCACTAAGGGTTAAAATTAAAGATTATTAAAAAAAGAACCCTGAGGAATCTAGGAAACAACCAATATCATGAAAATTTTATTAAGGGAAATGGAAACCAATTATAAGGATAAAAACCATCCACATTTATCAAAAAAATGAAAAGTAAAAAAACCACTATGTAACACCTTTTTTTATGATGTAATTTGAATTAGTAAAATTTGGATCTAAAAATCATTTAACAAATATCCCTATCACTTTAAAAATATTTTAGGCCACTCCCTTTGAAGAACAATGACATAATAACATATTAAATTTAATGTACATCATCACTTCATAATATCTATGATCTAAGGATCAATCCAAAATTAACAAAAAAAATTATGTTTTTTTTTTAAACTCTATATCCATTTTCCATTTTTAACATATATACACATGAAATTAATTAGGATGGAATAAAAATAAATTAACATGATTCAAAAATTCATTGAAATTCATGGCCTGAAACCATACCAAATATCCTTCCCTTCAAATTCCACTTATGACATTAAAATCTCCTTCACACCTCAGTATAACATAATTTAAACTATAATTCCATAATCATAAACACTATTTTAAAATTCCTATGTTATAAAATAACACAGTCACACCTATCCTCAACTCTAAAACATAAGATAAATTGTTGAAAAATGTAATAAATCATGATGTAATATAACCCATTATGGAATTATTTTTATGTTAGATATAAATTTATCACAAAACTAGATCCACTTCATTACCCTTATTCTACAACTCCCTAAAATAACCAAGAGAAGTCACACATTTAAGATGAAAGCCTTCACATTTAATACCTCCCAAACAATTCTTTCCATGATAATCCATGAAAAACCTAAAACAAATAAATAATTTCCCCAATAACATAATTATAATGTGAAATAGGTTTTAAAAGGACCTTCTCCAATATTAAGACTAGAAAATAAAATACCAACCAAAAATATAATATTTTAATATATGATTATATCCAAACTAACTAAAAAGAATCAAGGTTCAAAATAACATGAGGTATAAAACTCACAACTAAAACTATATTTCTTATATATATTCCAAAAAACCATTTTGACTCTAGAAAATCTATACTAAAAAATGAAACATCATCACAATACCTTTTATTGATGATCTTATAATTCAATAGGTCATTACACAATTTTTTCATTTTCCCTAATATATAAATCAATATAATAAATGAAAATAGAGTCATCCTAAATATATATTTCAAGTTGAAACATGATTAAAACATGGTAAAAATTATCCTAATGTGGTGAATGTTCCAACTTATATGCAACTTCACTAATATTCTTTAACTCCTCAAATGGTCTAAAAACGAAGATAAAGATGAATATATATTTGGAACCTATGATTACCATGAAGATGATATGACTATAAGAATATATAATCCTCAACATAAAACTGTTAAGGACTCCCCAAATTGATATTTGATTTTAGATGATATTGAAAATTTTTCATAAACTCTTTAATAACCTAATATTTCACCATCATACTCAACACTGAGTCCTATCCAATGATTTCCATTTCAACAACCTTGATACAATATAAATTTGATATATAAATAAATTCATATAATGCCTCAAAAAGTTATATGAGAATGGATAGTAAATAACTATTCTTATGGAAAAAAATAAACCAATGATAAATGATTTACTTAAGATCCTCCAAAATCAATGACACCTTCCCTCGACATATTCTCTATGTTCTTTATTATATGATATATCTTCTTATATATCTAAGTATGAAATGATATGATAACATATAACTATGTTCCAAAATGATGTTAAAACCCCCTCAATACTCATGATATAAATTGATGATCTCAATAATATTTCATTATCCTTGGATTGTTATTTAGTCTCACCGCCTCTTCCACTTATATCCTTGATAATGAATCCACCATATTTAAGACCCTTAGTTACCATAAACTGATCTAACATCTCAAATTGATAAAAAATCCCATATGTAATCATGTACTTCCAATGGTATAGGTAGAAACATTAATAAAACAAATGATATATCTTCCTACTTCCACTATGGAATATCCAAAGGGTACAATAAATTATTCAGGACATGTTTTTAAGCTTTAACCATTGAATGAACAATGAATTGGTATATTAAATCTACCACCAAACCCTTAATATTAGACCAACAACAACTCCTTCAAAGAATGATACATTTTAGAAATAGTCAAAGACACTTTTTTGCTTTTTTTATAAAAATAATTCTGAAAAACATCTCACATAGACCACACAAAAAATCCCCTTAGAGTAACACTTAATGTGAACAATATTTTCCCATCCATTAAGATCCTCTACTTGGATAATGAAATATCTATAAACATTCATCTCAGGAATTCTATCTAAGATTCCAATATCATTTGAAACAAGGGATTGTACACCATTATTTTGTATATGGAAAATCTACTATTAACCTTATAAATATCAAGATAAAATAATGAAATATATTCAATAATAATCTATTAATTACCAACATTACAAGAATAATATCTATATATACTCCTACTTATCCAATCAGTCACCACACTAACATTACCAAGAGTATATAATATCTAAAAAACATAATTCTATGATGAATTTTTCTATATCTACTAAAAAAATATGTCTCACTAGGAAAATATATATTTAAATCTCTTGTACTCTATAAAGTCAAAAAATGATCTATGATGTTGTAATTCCACCACATGTTCAGAGAAAATATCATCATTGCAAGCTCAAAATCATGGGTGGAATAGTTATACTCATGGGGATGTAACTATCTAGACCCATAGGTGATCACTAACGACTCTTTAATTAATATAAATCTAAGAAAAATATTGGAATAATCATTATAAATTTCATATATGATGTGATTCAAAGGAAACATAAGGATAATTGTATTGAAAAAAATCTAATTTTGACACTTGAATTCAACCAATCATTGATTTTTCCTCATAAAATCTTGATTATTCTTGGTTATAGTAGAAAAAGGTTCCACGATCTGAGATTAATTAGATACAACCTCCCTATTTAAACCTACTAGACAAAGAAATAGATATACTTATATAATGTTCTTGGGTGCTGCATAAGAAACAACTACTTTAATATTCAATGGATTAATCATTATACCCAATTGAGACAAGAAATTCACAAGTAAATGTACTTTACATATCTAGGAATTGTACTTTGATGAATTTTTTATGAAACTAGTGATTCTTGAGGATATCCAATATAGTCCTCACATACTCAACATAATAATCTTCTATATTCAAATAAACTATGATATTATCAATGAATTATACCATAATTTAGTCCAATCACTCAAAAAACAATAATTTCATTAGTCCCATGAATAATGTTAGTAGATTCATAACTCAAAATGGAATCATAAAAAACTAAAAATGATGATAAAGACACTTAAAAATAGTGTTCCAGATGTTATCCTCCTTCAACCACATCTGATAATACCCTGAATTAATATATATCTTTGATAACTAGCTATCTCCCTTTAACTGATCAATCAAGTTTTCAACTTTTAGGAGTGAGTAGAAGTTCCTCTCAACTTGTTGGTTCAACCACTGATACCCACACTACAAATCAGTATATTACTTCTTTACAAATAACACTATATCTTTATAAGGATACACACAAGGTTAGATGTTATCCTTTTGAAATATATAACTAATATTTATTTTAATCTTTAAAAGATCTAAAAATTCTATCATATATGGGGATATATAAATAAGGGAAACATTGGGCAATAAATTTATTCCAAACTTGAACTTTCATCAAGGGGAAATGTTATAACCTCTTTATGAAATACATCCAAAGTAACCTATAAACTCAAAAAATTACTCTCTCTAGGCCCCTAAAAAATGTAACACTAATGCTTACAAATTTAATATAATAGGCTATAAAATTCTTTTATAAATATGACTCGTCAAAAACATCATGCACTATATTTCCATATCAAATAAAACTACTCATATTGGTTATAAATAAAATAAGGCTTACACATAGTACAAGAAAAATATGTAGAGGATTAAATTGTATGGTTGTATGTGTAACATGAAAAACTATCCATTCAATCGATATCACCCAATAGTTAGATCAGACTCCCAATATAACTCTATAAATATAGAGTAACCCCTAAATAGTGTAGATTTCACAAAGGGTCTAAAGATTATATACACCTTATATCTGAATGATCTAACTAAGGTAGATTAAATAAAGGAGCATAAAAATATTATATCAATAAATGTATATTCCAATGTGGAATATAAGCATATGGTACCTCAAATGATGTATGTTTCTCTTAGTGGTGGAAACTCCATCTCATGAAAATATCCATGTGCTACACCTCTATATTGTTTACCATGATGTCATTAAACACTTTTTACATACACAACTTTAGGCCTTATAGGTGGAGGAACATCCATCATCTATCTTTTCCAAGATTTATCTCACATCGATGGTCTAAAATATTAATGTTCTATAAACTATAAATATTGATGTGGAGGATTCTTCTATTTGGGTGGAGTTTGAAATAGTCAAGGCCTTTTTACCATTATAATTATGACTCTAATGAATTACATGGAACATTAAATTCATACATTATTGATATTCCCATCCACCATATAAAAAACAAATTCCACTAGATTTATTAGTAAAATTTCATGAAATTACAACTATAGAGAAATGAGAAAAGGGGGGATAAGGTAGAACCCCTGTTGTTTATAACCTCAACTACCCCTAAAAATGAGAAATTATATTTTTAGATCCACTCCTTGGAAAGTTATAATGAATCTCATTTTAAAAGAAAAATTTTCTATACTAATGTCTTATAAATCACCTTATCTTTAATAATTACCTAAATAGAAGTTTAAAATGTGAAAGGATTGGAAGGGTACTGAATTTCTAGAGGAAAATATTCATATAAATGTTACCCCATCACATCCTCATATGATAGGTTATTAAGAGAATAATTTATATGTTTTATGAATTTTACTTTAAAATCCAATAATCTTAAATACCTATGTCGAATAGAGATTAGTTACTTTTCCACATCACTTTAAATTTTTAACATAAGAACATAGGCTAAAATCAACTCCTAAAATTATACTATAAGACCTCTAAATAATCCCAATCACCAAGATCTAGAAAAGACTAATATTGATCCACTACTCATCATAAGGTAGCTACTAGGGAAATCCAATTCTATGATATTTTCTGAATCATCTCTAAAAAATCCCACTTCTTCCATCCATCACTCTAACTACTTTTTAGAAACAAATCCCCCAGTCTATTGTAGATTCATTCATTGGAACCCATATATAGTTATATTTTATGCATCATCCTCTTCCTGATAAAACATTCTAACTACAACCTAAGAATACTACTATACTTATCCAAAATGAACTATACATGGTCATCATCAACCATCCATGTCTATAAGAATAAAAAAACATAATCATAGGATATGGAGGAAAATTAAATACTTTTAATTAAATTCATGTTATTTTTTCAAAAAAAAATTCAAACACATGTGTTATAGAGTATGATACATGTTTTATACCTATGTTTCTAGACCACAATATTAACACTCTTTCTTAAGTATATTTAGTAGAATATCTTGGTTCATAAGTTGAATAATAGGGGGAATTTTACATTTTAGTTGGTCTCCCTATCCTACATCATATCGTGAGCCCAAATGATATTATTTCTCTACCAAACCAACAAAATCTTTACCATGTTCCTACTCTAAACTCTATCTTAAAATAAATTTCTAAATCTATTTCCAATATATTAATACCTAACCCCACTAATAACCTTCATGAGTTGGAGGTGAAGTTAAGTGTGTTCCAAAAACCTCTCCTCCAAAAAATCATGAGTTAGCAACTAGCACCAAGGGTGTAGTAAATTAAATTTAGGATGCCTTACCCATTTAAAACCTAGGTAAAGAGAATAATACATTAATAATACACAAATATAATAATTAAATAAACCCAAATATCAAAATAATACAATATAAATATGCATGAAAATTCATACAACCAATAATGTATAATAACTCAAAAAACAATAACTAAAAACCATATGAATCCTAAGGAAACTAATGACTCCTCCAATATATACCAACCACCATTTCTATGAATTAATAAGGTTTATCTCACTCTCCAATAAAATCATAAAAATATTTAAAAATAATATATATAATTAGGGTTGAGGATATAAATACACTCACCATGTTCCATCCCAGGAACTCTCATGCCAATGTGGAATAATCTTACTAATGATTCAGTGAATAGATAGTGAAATAGAAATGTTATCTGATCCTAGGTCATCTACACAACCATATCACCACAAAAATAATCTCTAAAACCACACATGGTATAGGTATAAATTAAATAATAAAATTATAGTAATAGAGATACCCCACACCCACTTCTCTATCATTCTGGTCACCCTTATATCCTAATAACCTACACATTGGCACTCGAATCCCTTACCAAAATCCTCATACCACATAACAACATTAGTGAAACATAAAAATAACATAAAAAATATAAATCTTCCTCATATGATAACCATAACTACAACCAAATACATGGCTAGAAATAAGAGATAGAGAGGAGGATTATTCTAATATACCAATACACAAAATCCTCAATATTTGGAGTTCCCATGGCATCCAAATCCATAAGAAAATTAGAAATGTTATCCAATTTAGGTGGTGTATATAAACATGGTGTATTACACATAATATGTGATTAAAATAAAAATAATACCATTCTATATATAAATATTATAAGTTCCAACCTAGGTTTCACATGCTATTAAAGTTATTAATAACTATCATATCTCATGTGTCACTTTAGCTACCTAATTGCCACCTCATATTTTAACCACATGAAATAATTTATTACATTAACTAAACAATTCTATTAAATTATTTGAAAAATTATTATTTTCTCTTCTTAATAAATTTTTATTTACCATATATTTTAATTAACACCTAAAAACTTGTTTCCAAAACATCATTTATTCATTTAATTTTATAAAACATATCTCATACCACTAATCCTATTTAACTCATTCATTAGCTCATTCCATAACCATATTTAGGTTACATTTATCCTTACCAATATGAAAAAATTTACCAAATCAAAAATATACCTTATCTTTATATTACTATATATTCAACACTAATACATAGCTATCATAATTTCAAATAAAACTAAAATAAATGAAATAATAAGTATCACATAAAAACTTATATTTCTCTCTTACCCCTATGTTAAATTTATTTAATATAATTAATAAAATATTATCTACTTAGTTAAGTAAACCAAAAAAAATAATTTTATATATAAAATTTAAAAGTAAAGAGATATCATGAATAACTTGCCTCAAACTTCCACTTGAAAATTCCTATCATAGAAAAATAAAATACAAGGATTAAATTCCAAATTCTTAAAGAAAATGTATAAAGTACCTTGATTCATTTGGATCTGACCTTATAAAGGAAAAAATAAAATGATATTAAATAAGTACTCTGATGCTTCAAGGAAACACCCAATATTATGAATCATTACATAAGAGATAGAGAAACTGAATAAAAGGGGAGAAAATCATTAAATTTATAAGTAAATGATGCGACTAAAAAAACTATGATGTAATGAATTATGTAATAGTGAAATTTTTATTAGTCAAATGAATTAACAAAAATCATAGTGCAATGATCCCCATCACTTTGAATGTATCACTAAACACTCCCTTTCATTGTTTATTATATCTAAACACAATGTGATTTAATCTAAACTATCGTGATATAACATCCTGGGTTAAAGTATTGATCTAAACTTCTTGGTTTATAATTTTTTTATCCAAAAAATTATATATACTTTCCCTTTTAAATTCACATCCACTCAATATTTATCATGAAATAATTAAAATAATATGTTTTTATTTATAGATTTCTTGAAAATTATAGATTGAAATAATTTCTTAACCTACTTCCTCACAACCTATAGTTACGACCCCAAAATCACCTTCACTTATCACTAAGGCATAATTTAAACCATTACTCCATAAACATAAACACCACAAAGTAATGTATTTGTAATAATGGCTAGTAGTGAAATCATTAAGGAATAAAAACACTTAAAAAATCATCTAAAACTAGAAAAATTCATAGTGTAATGGAACCCAATATGGTTTGATTTTATGAAAGATAATAATTCACCCTAAAATAAAATCCTCCTATCACTCATTATTATCTAACTTCTATAAACACACAAGGTAAGGAAGCCATTGAAAATTCATTCCTAAAAAACTAGGCACAGAAGACTCAATTTTCATTAAACTATAAAAAAGTTATACTGAATAATTTATTGAATGAGTAGTTTTAAATTAAAAAATATTTCACGAATTAAAATCATGCATAAAATAACATAAAAATGAAAAAAAAATGATATCAATTTTTCATAAAATTATTTTAAAAATCTTATCAATTAATTTATGACCTATAAGAATTAATTTTACTTAAATTTAAAATTCATTATTGTTAAAATGGTCTAACTAACATCTTATTATAAAAAAAATGTTATTTTTAAATTTAAGTAAACTATGTGTAGTTGAATTAAACAAATGGATTTTTAATTTTAATTTTAAATTAATTTTTTATTATAAAAACATCAATTTTAGATTTAATATTATTTTAGAGTACATGATGACCACTGTTATGAATATACACATATTTACAAGTTGTAAATTTTATAATGAATGATAATTTTTGTTCCCAAAAAAGGAAAAGTTTTCAGAATTAGGTCTTAAATCAAAATTCTATGTTTTAGAATATATTAAGGATTTGTTTTTGTATGTGTGTGGAGGCTTGGGAAGTGTATCAGGTGTTTGAGTGAGAGTTAGAGTGGGTTAGTGGAGAAACCTCCCTTTTTTTTATTTTTTATATAGGCAAATATTCGCTCTATAACCCATAGGTCACACCGTGACAGCCTTTCCATAAGAGGTATCATTGTTTTAATGTTATACCATGAAATGGTGAACAAATCATAGGATATGAGGAGAAAAAGGTCACTTCATGAGGGATAGGGGCCTGAAGTGTTGTTCTGCTATAGGACGCATCACTCTGTGAACAATAGGGGCCACTCCATGATGGTTTTTATCAAGGGGATAATCCCTATTCTTGTGTGTGGTCACACTATGAGCTAGAAGGGATGTGCTATGACTGAGGTTATCCAAGTGACATCCCCTCATCCTTAGGTGGTTACACCATAACCCAAGAGGGACATGCCTCGACAGGGCTGAGCAAGTAGGCATTTTACCATGACTGATGGTTGGGTTGGTTTTTTTAGAAGGGGAAGATAATTAATTTACTACTTGTCCCCTTTGATTCCTTAGTCGAACAAGTCACGCGAGGGAGTTCATTTTGGTATGTCCTCCCCCCTCATCTTCAAACTTTGACCCCACTATGATGTGGGTGTTCTTGGTGGAAATTTAATAGTGATTCAAGGTATAATATTTCTATTCCTTCATTACATTTTTTTCATCCTCTCTAATTTGATGTGGTTTTTGGTTAGTGATTGGAGATGATTCCATGAAATCATGGTGGAATTCTATTGATTGATTCTAATTTTTCTTGTGATGGTGTTAGGGGAACAATATAGACCTTTTGGGAGAATTTGGTCATGGTTGTGGTGAGACAAGATGGATTCTGGTGTTTTTGGTGATCATGCTTATTTTAATTAAATTATATAATTAATTATAATTTTTTGTAATTGATTATTTTGATGTTGTAGCCTAAGACAGGGGATTGGGAGATGATGTGAGGTTGGGGTGAGTTTTTAAAGTTTTCAAGATTAATTAAAGGAAATAAGTCTATATTATGAAGGTTGTAACACCCCTATATATTAGAATTTTTTAATTTTAAACAAATACTATGTTTGATAGCATGTACTACACATAATACTGACCTTAAACTAACTGTGAAATACTGTGACCTAGTTATTGGTTTAGTACATATAAATATTTTTTACAAATTAGGAAATATATGTTGAATTTTTTTTCTTAATTTAAATTTACTTATTAGTTCTTAGGAAATAAGTAATTAATTTATAATGACAATAATTAAATACAATTATGTTATGAATAATTAACGTTTAAAAGGTTCATTTTTCTATAAAAGTTAGTCTTCCTTGTATTTTTTATTTTTTATTTATAAGTTAAATGTTTGTATTTTATAATATTAATTTTATTAAATTAACTTCATTTTTGGATTCATCATATCAAAATTATCTTAGTATGAATTTTTATAATTTTTTAGAAATTGTATATTTTTTGGTGAATAGTGAAAAATACAAATTTTACAAATAATATCACTTTTGTGATATTATCAGGATATAATAATGACTTGAATGTTTATATAATATTTTTTATATAGCAAATATTTTTTAATAATTAATATAGTGAATTTAAAAATATAACATTGAACTTATAAATCTATGTTTGACATTTTTGGAAATCTAAGTAATGTTTTTTCTCAAATGAAAACTATTTTTAGTACTTATATTTTAGTCACGTTTTAAAAAGGTTTATTTTAGTTTTGATTTGAATTTAAAGTAAAATAAGAATCATTTGATTAAAAATAAACGAATTTATTTCATGGTAAACAACATTATACTGATTTTGATATAAAAATCATTTTTATGCATAAAACAACCATTTCTCTAAAAATGGTTCTTCATTGCAATTTTTGAACATATTTTAAAATTAATTTCTTAAAATTATGGATATAAAATCATAAAAAATGGATTCCATTTTTTATATCAGAATGTTATAATTTTCAAATGAGTTCCATATCATTTTTAGTATATTAAATAGTTATGAAGATAAAATATTATCACCTCAGTAAAGAGTAAAATGTGTTAATCGAGGTTAAACTATGGTATAAGGTCTTAAAATATCTCAAAAACTTTAGTTTATTTCATTTTTTTAATTTTTTTCAATTAAAGTCATCATACATTAAAAAATATGGAAATTTGGTTTCATTTTCCTTTAATAATGAACTTTTTATTATTTTTACGTAAAAAATAATAACAAAATTTAAATCTTACTTATATTTTATATAATATGTTTTCATGAGAATAAAAAAATTATAAAAAATTTTAAATTTTATTTTTATGATGAATAATTTATTTTTATAATAGTAATTTATATTTACTTTTTTTAATGGTATAATTTACCAAAACTCTTATGCATCGCTGATGTTGTGCTTGTGCAAGTGGATGAAAAATCAATGTAAATAGTTTTAAAATAATAAAAGTGATGTTTTTTTATAATTTAAAGTATTAAATGATTTTTAGGGATCAAAATTAATGTTATTTAATTTTTAAAATATTCAAATTCTAACTCAATAGAAATATTGATATTTTTAAACTCAAATTATAAGGCCACGACCTTAAACCTTACTTAATATTGAATTAAATGAATAATTCACATTGAGGATCTTTTCAGGTTTAGAGTTTTAGAGAATTAGGACATAACTATTACATCTCAAAAGATTACAAAGTAGAAACTTTTAATAAGTTTCCATAAAATAAAAACTCTTAAAAAGAAACATGTCCAGTTCCATGTTTTAGGTTGCATGACTTTCCCTTGATCCCATCCTTGACCTTATTCCACATTAAGTCCTGTGAAAAACATTTCAAAAACTTGGGATGAGCATAAAAAGCTCAGTAAGAGATACACAAAGAATGAAAACTGTTAGTTTTTCAAAACAACAAGTAAACCATGTATACTTTATCAAAGTAATACTTTTCACCTTTTCAAAGTAGTAAAAACTATTCACTGAATAAAAGTTCATTACTTACCCTTCTGTAACCAAAAGATTACCATAAAACCCATATAAAGAACACATAACATATAAAGGTAACTTGGGACATAAACATACTTAAGTGTAATAACCATAAGGTCGACTTCCACACATATCACTTAATGGAATAGACATTTGGCCAACTTCCATACATACTTAATGGAATAGTCATACAACCGACTTCCATACCCAATGCATTGGAGGTTATAATGTAACCACCCGTCCTGGTATTCACTACATCACCCATCATATGGTTTATCACGTAACCACCCGTAAAATGTCCAAGTACCATCATTACATATAAAATATTGAAAATATAAACATTTCAATAACAACATTTCATTTTCAATCAAAATAAGTAATTCCAAGATATTGAATTAATCAATCCATTTTCAAAAAATCATTTAAAAGAGATTTTTGAATCAAAGTGTCCCATACCACTTTGAAGCATTTATTGGAATTATAATTTTAAAACATTAATGTCAATATAAATAAATACTGAAAACCATTTTGAAAACATGGACATTAAAGATAAAGATTCAGAATAATAAATCTTTACAACTTTTAAAACGATATATTTGTTAAAGAGTTTTTGACAAAATGAGAGACTCTTGAATACAAATAATTGCGGAATAACATTTAATACGAACTTTATAATATCATGAGAATAAAGGGATTAATGATATAATATGTCAAAGGATAGTATACACACCACATAAGAGTGAATTGGTGCATAACAACAATGAAGTCTCAAAAGAAATGTAAAATGAGATGAAATCCATTATAAAGAAGGTATCCTTAAATTAAGGATAAATCAATCTCATAATTATGTGTGACAAATAAAAATACACCCAATATAAGTGGATATTAAGTGTAAAAAAATCAAAGGTAATTCACACATATTCAATGGATGACATATTCAATAACTACATGTTGAACCCAAAGAAATCGAAATTGGGTTAAGAAGTTCCCTTGGTAAAATTCGACAGCCTAACGACGTCACATAAAATTTTACAAAAAGGGTCGATGAGAGAGATAAAGGAGATCTCGTCACTTGGACATAAAATTTACATAAATAAGGATATAGAAGAACATATCCCAACATAATAGTATGTGAATTAAAAGACATAACAAAATAAGTCTTTTAAAAAGAGGAGGGTGAAAGGATCCCTTACCGACATGGGTATCTTTCGAAACATACACCCTGTGAAAGAAGGACAATACAAAATTGATGTAAATACTCATAAATGAAAGTATATTACAGAATGAGTAAAATAATGGGCAGTACATACCCCACTCAAAGAAAATTGCGGCAAATGTATCATAAATCTCACGGGGAAAAAAGTGAGATGAAAAATCCCTTACGAAAACTCGGCAGCCTAACGGCGCCACATAAAACTTACAAAAATGGATTGATGAGATCAAATAGGGTATCTCATAATATTAACATAATGTTTATAGAAATATTAGTATAACATAACATCCCCCAACATAACAAAGATGAGCTTAAAATAAGTGACATAAAGGAGAGTACTTAAAAAGAAAGAGAGAGGTTAGATCTCTTGCGAAAATTCGGCAGCCTAACAGCGCCACTCAAAACTTCCAAAATGGATTGATGAGAGAGAATAGGGTCTCTCATCATATGAACATAAAAATTACAGTAATATTAATATAAAATAACATCCCAATAACAATAAAGATGATCTTTAAAAGGAATGACATAAATGAGCGTACTTAAAAAGAAAGAGAGGAGTAGGATCCCTTACCTCGGGTCCGACTTGACTCGATCGTTCTTTAACGTCCTGAATAATAAACTTGAGTTAATTTCTACTTGATTAAGAACCTTTTTCAAGTTCATTATTCCTTTTATATCAATTATTTAAATGTTATAAACATTATGTAATCATTTAAGTTAATAATGTTTGTTTTGTCGATATTTGGTTCTTAAGTCAAAAGTGGACTTCTTACAACTACATGTTGTTCATGTGTTCAAAGGTTCTTTATATCCAGAATAAAATTCCTTATTTGGATATCATATATATCATAAATATCCAGAATATACATGTATTTATAATATTACATAATCATTTAGAGGTAAGAAGTGAAATGCACCGTTCATGGAGACGGTAAGCCGTACGTACGCATGAACGCTACTTTCATTTCTTTGTCATATTAATGGAATTAAAACTAAATGAGAGATGTGTATATTTTTAATTACAGAATTATATTCATCATTTTGATGTATCATACATCATATATATCAATTATATGTACTTATAATAGTACATTACATTTGAGGATTAGAAATGAAATGCACAATTCATGGAGACGGTAAGCCGTACGTACGCATGAACGCTACTTTCATTTCTATCTCATAATTTAAGAAAAAAATAATTATATAAAGATATATTATAATTCCAGTATAATATCATATATAATAACTTTAAATCCATCCTTTATACGTACCACATATGGTATTAATGAATCAAATCACTTTGAGGGGGTGGTAGTCCGCACTTCCTAAAATGAAGATATCGCGTATACCCATAATGGAATCCATAAAGGTATGCCACAAATGAAAAATACAGAAGCCTAAGTAAAACATAAAAATATTATATATCATATATAAACATAGTGACATCTTAATGGGCACCTTTGAAGGTGTTATATGAGTGTTTAACAATCATCGTTTCGTGATGCAGAAATTCGCTATCCATAGAAACACTATGTTTTTTAACCATTAGATGAAGGTGTGTGTAAGTGTAGCTCAAATACTTATTATAAAAACATCCTAGTATATTTAATATACTGGATTTGTTATAAAATAAATGAATAAAAAGAGTTTAGGGGGTTGGAGAAGCAAAATAAAACAAAAGAGCACAAGTGAAGACATTACCTTAAAATTGGGTAACTCCCTTTGCTTTGAACCAAAAGGGTTTCTTGAAGAGTTTCCTGCCTAATTTAAGGATTCTAGGATGAGTATAGGGTTTTGGAGAGACAAAATTATCAGATCTTGGCCGAACCAAAGGCTTGAGATGTGTGGGTAAGGTGGTAGAGGTGAGGGCCTTTTATAAGAGGAGAGGTGGGGCACTCTTGGTAAAGTATAAAATGATACTTTATTTTCAAATGGTTTTCGGATTTTAATGGTCCCACATTGATGTGTTTCTAGGATAAGGTGATAAGGGTTCGAAATCCACCCATCCAATAGGTTTTTTACATGTGTAGGTTCTATATGATTCATTATCTTTCCATTTTATTTAAATCGTCAAATAATGAGGTCATCGCTGCATCATCATGATGTCATAAAGAATTTAATTTATTTAATGTCTAAAAATTATAAAAAAAATACTATGAAGTAGGAAATCTTTTTATCTTTCCAATTACTATTTATTGTCAAAATTATTACTTTTATAACCACATTTAAAAATTGTTTTTGTAAAACAAATCATGTTTGTGACATTTTTATTTTAACTTTAAATAAAAGGCATAAATGTCATTATCAAACCCAAGTGGCTCCATGGGGTACCAAAAATCGACCCATGGGTTGTCGTGGTCGGCCATAACTCATCCAATAGGGTTAGGACAAGTGTCAAGATATTTTCATTTTATTATAATATCATTTTTACCTTAAATCACACTAATTACCTTTAATCGCGATTAATAAAACTTAAAAGTTACTTTTCATCATAAATTATTTTCATCCCATTGAACCACATTTTACTTGAAAATTAATATCATTTAAATTGGATTTTTGAAATTCAAATCAAAGAAGTGGTAAAGTCCCATTTAAACGAAAAATCAAATTTTGTAACGACCACTTTGTTGTTTCACTATTCATCAAAAATTGATGTTTTTCAGAAAAATACCAAAAATTCACCCTAAGATATATTTGATATTCAAAATTCAAAAATTATGTCTATTTTACCAAATTCATAACATATAATTTTCATTAATTAATTTTATAATTAAACCCCGTTGTTAAAACAAGTAGCGTGTTTTTAAGAAACAATATCTTTCAAAAGATTGACACTCGTTTATGTCCAAACTTAAAGCGATATTAATTACAATGACCACCATTGGATTAAATGGTAAAAATATATTCTATTTAAACTTTAAAACCAATTAAAAATATAATCTAATCATATAAATAAATTAGATTAAAAAGTGGTTTTGAATTAAAATACAACATTTTTCACTATTCATTAAAAATTGAACTTTTTCGGAAAAATACCAAAAATTTACACAAAGTAAATTTTGATGTCCCGATTATAAAGAAGAATTTTATTTTGTCAAATATAACACATAAAATTGTCAAAAAGTGGATTTAAAATAGTTTCTCCTTCAAAAGGCGGTTAATCGACCCTTTAAAGAATATTAGACTATCTACGCTTAAAATTGGATTCATTCGCATTTTTAATCTTCTAACATTTATTGTAAAGAGTAAAAATATTTGACAAACATATATAATAATTTTTGTAGTTAGTTCTATTCATTCCCACCATTACAACAGCTAGGCATTAACTACCATTTAAAATAATATTATTTTATTATTAGAGTGCAACGTAAGATTCCCAAGAAACTCATTGTTGTGTGTTGGGTACGCCATCGAGCATAGCGTCCCCTTAAAAGTCATATTAATATTTTATTCACAAATATGGATAAATATAAAAATGTCATATTCTTTATTTACCTGGGGTGTTACATCCTTCCCCTCTTTTGGGAATTACGTCCTTGCAATTTTAAAATTGGGATTGGATACTTCATTGAAAGCCCCACATCGGAAAAGGAGTAAATTAAACTATCACTTTAAAAGAAAGAAAGAAAAGCACAAAGGTCTCCCAAGTTAACCAATACTAGGATTCCAAATATGAAAATATGGACATGGAGGAAAAAACAAAGGGTCATGTTCTGATGGAGAGTGATAGTAAACATGTCTAGGAGAAAGTTAACCATAAGAAAATCACAAACTTGTGATGGGTTAAATTGTATTCAATTCCCCAGTAGGAAAAGTTAACAGACAACATTTTTGTTTTAAGTTACTTTTCATGGAGGAATTTATTTTTTGAGCTTAACTAAATCATAATGAAACATACTTACTTGTCATGTAGACTTTCAACTTTTAATAGATTCCTTAATCAAACTCATATTTTCTCCAAAAGATGGGTATTTTGGAAGACTTGTTCGCATTAAGAGTACTATAATCAATTTCTAGAGAATCACCTAATCCAAAAAAAGAGAACTATACACTTCCCATGTCTTTAGACTCTAACCAAAACCAAAACCAAAAAGGTTAGTACAAGATTAGATAATCCAGAAAAGGATAACCCTTTATAAAAAGAAAATCTATTCTTAATCTCCAAAATTTGTCCAACAAAACCCAAAGTTCAACGCGGACCATTCGATAAACAATTTGTCCATAAAATTCCTCAAAGTAAACCAAACTAAGATTGAAACCCAAATATTTGAAGGATTTAGTCACATAGTCTTCCAAGTTAAATCGTAACATTTATCTCCAAACAACATCAGTTGCTCCTAAAGTCTCGTATTGAAAAGTAATTAACATAATCAAATATCCTCCATGATAGGTTAATAAATTTCCATAGATATCCCAAAATCAACATACTCTTAATTCATAAAATCATTTAACTAAAAAGAATTAGTCAAACTAACCAGGTACTTCACGTAGTCCAGTGGTCGGCGATAAATACCCATTGCACTTTGGTTGTGGGTTCGATTCCTGAAGCTTTGTCCGACGCGACGGGTTGTCACACGGTCTGTGTGTTGTCCTTTTTCCAAAACTACATAATTCTTAAATCATTCCCCAATAACGAGATAAAATCTTCAAAAATAACCATAATGTAATTTAAACTCAATTTTATCTCATGACTTTCACTTTCCATTATTACATATAGTAACCCATAATTACCTCAAAAGTAAGGATCATATAAACTTTAATGGTTACCTTTATAATTATTACCTGAACTTCCACATCGATTGGTCATATTGTACATGATGCATTACAGATCATACCAAGGTTCAAGTGGTTGATCATGACTCCTTGATAATTGGTTTAGAATAACCACAAGTTTCCTCATTGAATCCCCCATTTCATCCAGTCTCTTAATCAGAGAACCACAACAGTTTCCTTCAAACCTATTGTCACTTTGGTGCCTGCTAGATCCATCCATTCACTAAAAACATAATTTCAATGTGAGTATATCAACAAAACCATTATGTACTAATGAGGAAGATAAATAGTAAGATATACTTACTCATTCACTTTATCTAAAACTAGGACTCTTTCTGAAATCCTAACCATTATGGTAATGTCACTTATGCATATAGAATACTCTAACCTCTAAAGTTATCTAAACCGACCTCTGATACCAACTATAAGGCCCCGGCCTTAAACCTTACTTAATATTGAATTAAATGAATAATTCACATTGAGGATCTTTTCAGGTATATAGTTTTAGAGAATTAGGACATAACTATTACATCTCAAAAGATTACAAAGTAGAAACTTGTACTAAGTTTCCATAAAATAAAAACTCTTAAAAAGAAACAAGTCTAGTTCCATGTTTTAGGTTGCATGACTTTCCCTTGATCCCATCCTTGACCCTATTCCACGTTAATTCCTGTGAAAAACATTTCAAAAACTTGGGATGAGCATAAAAAGTTCAGTAAGAGATACACCGAATGAAAACTGTTAGTTTTTCAAAACAACAAGTAAACCGTGTATACTTTATAAAATTAATACTTTTCACCTTTTAGAAGTAGTAAAAACTCTTCACTGAATAAAAGTTCATTACTTACCCTTCTGTAACCAAAATATTACCATAAACCCCATATAAAGAACGCATAACATATAAAGGTAACTTGGGACATAAACATACTTAAGTGGAATAACCATAAGGTCGAATTCCACACATATCACTTAATGGAATAGCCATTTGGCCAACTTCCATACATACTTAATGGAATAGCCATACGGCCGACTTCCATACCCAATGCATTGGAGGTTATAACGTAACCACCCGTCCTGGTATTCACGGCACCACCCGTCATATGGTTTATCACGTAACCACCCGTAACATGTCCAAGTACCATCATTACACATAAAATATTGAAAATATAAACATTTCAATAACAAAATTTCATTTTCAATCAAAATAAGTAATTCCAAGATATTGAATTAATCAATCCATTTTCAAAAAATCATTTAAAATAGATTTTTGAATCATAGTGTCCCATACCACTTTGAAGCATTTATTGGAATTATAATTTTAAAACATTAATGTCCATATAAATAAATACTGAAAACCATTTTGAAAACATGGACATTAAAGATAAATATTCAAAATAATAAATCTTTACAACTTTTAAAATGATATATTTGTTAAAGAGTTTTTAACAAAATGAGAGACTCTTGAATACAAATAATTGCGGAATAAAATTTAATACGAACTTTATAATATCATGAGAATAAAGGGATTCATGATATAATATGTCAAAGGATAGTATACACACCACATAAGAGTGAATTGGTGCATAACAACAATGAAGTCTCAAAAGAAATGTAAAATGAGATGAAATCCATTATAAAGAAGGTATCCTTAAATTAAGGATAAATCAATCTCATAATTATGTGTGAAAAATAAAAATACACCCAATATAAGTGGATATTAAGTGTAAAACAATCAGAGGTCATTCACACATATTAAATGGATGAAATATTCAATAACTACATGTTGAACCCAAAGAAATCAAAATTGGGTTAAGAAGTTCCCTTGGTAAAATTCGACAGCCTAACGGCGTCACATAAAATTTTACAAAAAGGGTCGATGAGAGAGATAAAGGGGATATCATCACTTGGAAATAAAATTTACATAAATAAGGATATATAAGAACATATCCCAACATAATAGTATGTGAATTAAAAGACATAACAAAAGAAGTCTTTTAAAAAGAGGAGGGTGAAAGGTTCCCTTACCGACATGGGTATCATTCGAAACATACACCCCGTGAAAGAAGGACAATACAACATTGATGTAAATACTCATAAATGAAATTATATTACAAAATGATTAAAATAATGGGCAGTAAATACACCACTCAAAGGAAATTATGGCAAATGTAGCATAAATCTCACGGGAATAAAAGTGAGATGAAAAATCCATTACGAAAACTCGGCAGCCTAACGGCGCCACATAAAACTTACAAAAATGGATTGATGAAATAAAATAGGGTATCTCATCATATTAAAATAAATTTTATATAAATATGAGTATAAGAGAACATCCCCCAACATAACAAATAGGAGCTTAAAAGAAGTGACATAAAGGAGGGTACTTAAAAAGAAAGAGAGAGGTTAGATCTCTTGCAAAAATTCGGCAGCCTAACGGCGCCACTCAAAACATCCAAAATGGATTGATGAGAGAGAATAGGGTATCTCATCATATTAACATAAAAATTATAGTAAGAGTAATATAAAATAACATCCCAATAACAAGAAAGATGATCTTTAAAAGGAATGACATAAAAGAGCGTACTTAAAAAGAAAGAGAGGAGTAGGATCTCTTACCTCGGGTCTGACTTGACTCGATCGTTCTTTAACATCCTGAATAATAAACTTGAGTTAATTTATACTTTCTTAAGAACCTTATTCAAGTTCATTATTCCTTTTATATAAATTATTGACATGTTATAAACATTATGTAATCATTTAAGTTAATAATGTTTGTTTTGTCGATATTTGGTTCTTAAGTCAAAAGTGGACTTCTTACAATTACATGTTGTTCGTGTGGTCAAAGGTTCTTTATATCCATAATTACATTCCTGATTTGGATATCATATATATCATATATATCCAGCATATACATGTATTTATAATATTACATAATCATTTAGAGGTAAGAAATGAAATGCACCGTTCATGGAGATGGTAAGCCATACGTACGCATGAACTCTACTTTCATTTCTTTGTCATATCAATGGAATTAAAACTAAATGAGAGATGTGTATATTTTTAATTCCAAAATTATATTCATCCTTTATATGTATCATAAATCATATATATCCATTATATGTACGTATAATAGTACATTACATTTGAGGATAAGAAATGAAATGCACCGTTCATGGAGACGGTAAGTCGTACGTACGCATGAATGCTACTTTCATTTCTATCTCATACTTTAAGAAAAAAAATAATTATATAAAGATATATTATAATTACAGTATAAAATCATATATAATAACTTTAAATCCATCCTTTATACATCCCACATATGGTATTAACGAATCAAATCACTTTGAGGGGGCGGTAGTCCGCACTTCCTAAAATGAAGATATCGCATATACCCATAATGGAATCCATAACGGTATGCCACAAATGAAAAATACATAAGCTTAAGTAAAACATAAAAATATTATATATCATATATAAACTTAGTGACATCTTAATGGCCACCTTTTAAGGTGTTATATGAGTGTTGAACAATCATCGTTTCGTGAGGCAAAAATTCACCATCCACAGAAACAGTATGTTCTTTAACCATTAGATGAAGGTGTGTGTAAGTGTAGATCGAATAATTATTATAACAAAATCCTAGTATATTTAAGATACTGGAGTTGTTATAAAAGAAATGAATAAAAAGAGTTTAGGGGGTTGGAGAAGCAAAATAAAACAAAAGAGCACAAGTTAAGACATTACCTTAAAATTGGGTAACTCTCTTTGGTTTGAACCAAAAGGGTTTCTTGAAGAGCTTACTGCCTCAGTTAAGGCTTCTAGGATGAGTAGAGGGATGTGGAGAGACAAAATGATCAGATCTTGGCCGAACCAAAGGCTTGAGAGGTGTGGGTAAGGTGGTAGAGGTGGGGGCCTTTTATAAGAGGAGAGGAGGGGCACTCTTGGGAAAGTATAAAATGTTACTTTATTTTCAAATGGTTTTCAGATTTTAATGGTCCCACATTGATGTGTTTCTAGGATAAGATGATAAGGGTTCTAAATCCACCCATACAATAGGTTTTTGATATGTTTAGGTCCTAGATGTTGCATTATCTTTCTATTTTATTTAAATCGTCAAATAATGAGGTCATCGCTGCATCATCATGATGTCATAAAGAATTTAATTTATTTAATGTCTAAAAATTATAAAAAAAATACTATGATGTAGGAAATCTTTTTATCTTTCCAATTACTATTTATTTTCAAAATTCTTACTTTTATAACCACATGTAAAATTTTTTTTAGTAAAACAAATCATGTTTGTGACATTTTTATTTTAACTTTAAATAAAAGGCATAAATGTCATTATCAAACCCAAGTGGCTCCATGGGGTACCAAAAATCGACCCATGGGTTGTAGTGGTCGGCCATAACTCATACAATAGGGTTAGGACAAGTGTCAAGATATTTTCATTTTATTATAATATCATTTTTACCTTAAATCACACTAATTACCTTTAATCGCGATTAATAAAACTTAAAAGTTACTTTTCATCAAAAATTATTTTCATCCCATTGAACCACATTTTACTTGACAATTAATATCATTTAAATTGGATTTTTGAAATTCAAATCACAGAAGTTCTAAAGTCCCATTTAAACGAAATATCAAATTTTGTAACGACCACTTTGTGGTTTCACTATTCATCAAAAATTGATGTTTTTCAGAAAAATACCAAAAATTCACCCTAAGCTATGTTTGATATTACAAATTCAAAAATGATGTCTATTTTACCAAATTCATAACATATAATTTGCATTAATTAATTTTATAATTAAACCCCGCTGTTAAAACAAGTAGCGTGTTTTTAAGAAATAATATCTTTCAAAAGATTGACACTCGTTTATGTCCAACCTTAAAGAGATATTAATTACAATGACCACCATTGGATTAAATGGTAAAAATATATTCTATTTACACTTTAAAACCAATTAAAAAGATAATCTAATCATACAAATAAATTAGATTAAAAAGACGTTTTGAATTAAAATACAACATTTTTCACTATTCATTAAAAATTGAACTTTTTCGGAAAAATACCAAAAATTTACACAAAGTAAATTTTGATGTCCCGATTATAAAGAAGAATTTTATTTTGTCAAATATAACACATAAAATTGTCAAAAAGTGGATTTAGAAGAGGTTCGCCTTCAAAAGGCCGTTAATCGACCCTTTAAACAATATTAGACTATCTACGATTAAAATTGGATTCATTCGCATTTTTAATCCTCTAAAATTTATTGTAAAGAGTAAAAATATTTGACAAACATATATAATAATTTTGTAGTTAGTTCTGTTCATTCCCACCACTACAACGGCTAGTCATTAACTACTATTTAAAATAATATTATTTTATTATTAGAGTGCAACGTAAGATTCCCAAGAAACTCGTTGTTGCGTGTTGGGTACGCCGTCGAGCATAGCGTCCCCTTTAAAGTTATATTAATATTTTATTCACAAATATGGATAAATATAAAAATGTCATATTCTTTATTTACCTGGGGTGTTACACAAATTATGTGAATAGTCTAGAAAATGAATTTAAGAATATTTTATATTAAACAATATTTAATTAATTATTTTTTAAATAATAAAAATATATATTTTTCAAGTGAATTTGAAATTATATATAATATCTACAATTTTTTATTTATGATACACTTTCCCTTTTAGTGACATTATTGACCCTTAATGACTAAGTATCTTGTTATAGTAGTAACCGATTAAAAGGGTTAAAAGATGGGTTAACCTAAGCGATAAGGTTTAACGTAACAAAAAAACTTTTTCTGAATCCTATTAGTTGAATTTATTTCTACCATATATTATATAAACTTGTAAATTGATCTAATTTAGATCCATTTTTCAATGAAAGTGGTCTTATGTTATTTTAAATTTTAGAATAGTTACAAGTGTTCTGCGCCCCTCACTTACAAAAGAGAACTTCTTGTCATATCTTATTCATAAATTATTTAGCCACTTATCTAAACCAAAAACTTCCCAAATCACTTATGAAATTCCTTATACAAATTATAGTGGTTTTTTATTCTTAAAATACAAAACAATGGGTCCTTAAAAAGCGATCCAAATGAGGTTTCTCAAAGAATATGTATTCATCTTCACCATATCCTTTTATGTTTATTTATTATTCTACCTCCTACAAATATTATTCAACCATGTTACCTTAGTGACATTAGTAAAATTATATTACTGATATGTTATTTTTCTAATAAAATAATTATTATATATTTATAATCCATCCCAATGGAAAATGAAAATATTGTCGTGTTTACATACCGACATCCCTCTCCACGGTCGATTTATTTTATTTTTCATCACTACCACTCTTTGATGATTATAAAGATATATTTAATTATTATATATGACTTTAGTTACATTATTATGATTATTTAAAGATAAAATATTATCAATATTCAGACCCACCCATTCATTGTATGATGATAACGTAACTCATGTATAGGTGTGGACTACCACCTCCACAAAGTGATGCGATTCTTTTCCCATATCCTCTTTATATATATAGTCATAACAATAGATTTAATGATTATATATTATATAATTATGATAATAGAAAATTTATTTTATATTTTCCATTCATTTTTTCATCTATCAGAATGCGATAACATCACTTGTGCGCATTTTCAGACTACTACATCCACGAAGTGATGTAATTCATTTTTCATCACCACCATATATGAATGGTTATAAAGGTGTATATATTTTATAAATATGATACTTATCAGATGATTAATATTTTTTATATTATGAATCCATGAACAAGGTTCATGGACAAGAACTTCCAAACTAAATCATGTATAAAAAACAAAACATTGAGTACACATAATGATGATTTTATGGTGGGATTATTAAAAAGAGTAATTAGATATTATAAGTGAATAATATATTGTAGTATAATAATGACTATAGTTCTATTATAAATTTATAATAAATCTCAATTTATTATATATTATTTTAAGTGCGCATATGAAGAATGTCAAGTCCCATGGCAAGGGTTTCTCATCTCACTTTTATTTTTGTCATACATATGTCATATTCACCCCTTGTTTCTTTTTGTGATGTATATAATGGCCATGAAAATATTTTATAATTATTTTAATTAATATTATATATATTTTAAAAAATTATGGTTATCTATTTTATTAGGTATTGATTCAGTGATTACTAAATCTATATGGTTTCTTTGTCTCAATATTGTTTCGTTGAGTCATAATTCACGTTATGCACCTATTTGTGATTATATGGTGTATATAATTCTATTTTAAATGTTATATAATGAATATATTTATATTAATTGTATTTTAAATTTAATTTTTAAGTTATTTATTTCAATTTTTTATGATTCAAAATTTACCAATGTGGTAAGGGTTTATGTTACAGTCTCATTTTTTTAGGGTTCTCTATGTTAAATTTCTATTGAGTGAAATTATATAATAATTATCCTTTAACCCCCTTCCTATATAATTTATTATAATCTAGTTTACCTTTAATTTTAAATTATTATTAACATTTTCCTCTCTTTGGAACTTAAAATGATCAAGAAAATGCTTTTAATAAAATTCAACCTTATTTCCTCTTTCATCCATAAAATTTTTCTTCGACGTCCTATTAATTAAAATGTTTTCAAGAATACTATTTTCTTTGATCCAATTATTATTTAAAATAATTTTAAACCATATTTGAATTTATTTTCAAAGTATTAAAAATTAATTTTTATAATTTTTTCTGAAAAACTTATTTATGAATTTTCACAAAAATTTTGAAAGAAATGTTTGTTTTAATGTTTACCTCATGAATGTATTTTCTCAACATATTGAATATTGTTTTATTTGAAGATTCTTTTACTTGTATCCATGGTTTTATTAAAAGAAAAAAATTTCTTTGTATTATGTAATTTTTATTTAAAATTTTGTCTAATGAAAATATAATTTTTATTATGTTTTCAAATAAATGTTTGAATGTTCTATAAAATTTATTTTCCATACATAAAAACATCCTTTGATGTTTATTATTCTAAATTGGTGATATGATATTTTTGTACCATCTAATTATATGAATTAATTATGATGATGATGTTGTTAGGATTATTTTATGAAACCCACTTCTTTCCCATAGGTTAATTAAGCTATAATGAGATATTGAATGTTGTTATGATACCATCAACTTCCTTTATCTAGATGGATTATTATTATGTGATGATGTGATATTTATGAAACACATTTATTTTACAAGGGTTAAACTATGATGATATTATGAGTGTTATTATGATATTTTAACACACACACATACAAACACAGACACAAATATATATATATATATATGTGTGTGTGTGTGTGTGTGTGTTTTTTTTCTTAATTATGTGATGGGTGGGCCCAGAATTATGTATCCCTTTAATTAATTATGTGATGGGTGGGCCTGGGATCCTCTGTCACTGACCTTTCCAATGCAACCTCCCTTAAGCCTGAGGGGGTTAACCTTATCCGAGGGGATTCCCTCGATCTCCATTACTTCAGACCCCCCTAATTAGGGGTCCTCTGTTGTTCCTTTCCTCCTATTTTTGTACTCTTTTCCCTTCATTAAATATTTAATGATTTGTGTGTGGTGTAAGGGACATAGTCCACTTTTATAGTCTTGAAACTGAGCTAAGACGAATGAAATAATAGAATAGTGAGTTAAATTGATCCACTATAGGACTTTATCAACTAAGATATTCTTGGAAATGAATCTTTATTAAGGAAATGATTTTATATACTTATGTGTATTCCAAAAACTTATTCATTATACCTATGATATGTTCTCATGGATCATGATTGACTATTAATGACTCCACACTCTTATGACTTATATCTATTCTTATAAAAAAATCCTTATGATATGAATTATGATTAATGATATTTGACAGATTGGGTATGAAATTGTTAAGTTATATTCATGTTATGATACCTTTATTATTATCTTATTATCACTTATAATAATTGATTGTTATCTCCCACTTTTACCCTTATTGAACGTTAAATCTCAACCTTTATTACATTTCCATTTCCCCACATTATGAAGAATGATATTTTGTAATATTTTTCTATAATTTTATCATGTATAGATAAATTTTTGGGACATGTTGAAGTCTTATTATGGAACATCAAAATATGGTTATAATGGGAAAATCCCATTTGAGGAGAAAGACTTGTGTTTTTTATGGGTTGTTACTAATTCTATAAAAATCTAAACCTAAAAGGTCTTGAGTATGTAAGTAAATAAATTTTTATCATTATTATTTTAATTATGTATGGATAAAATTGGGTTATTTCAATTGTTATCAAATATCATATTTAAAGAACATGTTCTTAACACCAGATCTGGGTGTATTGGTCTCCAATAATCTTATAGGCGGTCCATGAACATCCCCTTGTGGTATGTTATTTTTTTTATATAGAAAGTGATATGTGGTCTCACCACCATATAATATTTAAATTAAATAAAATATGGTATTTTTATTAGATTTTGATGAAATGGTTATGGTGTTAAGGGCCACAGTGGACCCTTACTCACTAACTTGGTGCCTTGGCTGCCAATGGTCATGAAATTGATTATAAATATTTTTCCTTGATACACATGGTCCTAAATGTGTATAAATTTAATAAAATGAACTAAAATAATTTAATATAAGATAAAGATTCTTAAGAACCAGTTTTAGAGTAGGTGTTTTAGTGATGTTGGTGGAAAAAAATTATCTGGTGACTTGGTCACTAAGGGGAAATGATGATGGTTAAATTTATGAGAAGACAATGATTGACCCTTAGAGATTGAGATGAGTTGGTATGAAATTATTCTTCCATATGTTGATGAGTTAGGAAGTCATATATTTCATGTAAGATAGAATACACCTCATAAAGGTGGGATTATACTTTTGGGGTATTCCATGAATGAGATAAATTATATGGGACTAAATACGGTGTGATGGAAGGTTTTCCCTCAAATTGATGTATTAAGATATATCCTAAGGGATATGTTAAGTATTCCTAGTGATTATTGTAGATATATTTAATGGACTTGGAATAATAATTTCTAATTACTTTGTGTGAGATACTCAATAATGAGTAATGATGTGGGATTTTGATGATGTTTTCAATGATCACTTGATGTTTGAGCTAGATATATTATATAGAGTGAGTGAAAACCATGCGTTTTGGATATGTATTGAAGATACTTATTATATAATAGGATGTATCTAAAGGATCTCAGTGGATTCCAATGTGGGAAAAGAAGATAATTCATATAGGTTTGGTGTGATCTGTAGTCTTGAGGGAAATAACCCACTAGACTAGTTGGAGGATGAGAAATAATATGAGGTGTAGTCTGGTCCTCGAGTGATGAGTTTAGGATACATGCTTGAGAGGGAAGCCTCAAAGTTTTGGGATGGGTTAAGTGAGTTGCCAACCCATATGAGGATGATTATTATATGAGATATTATGAGTTGGATGTTAGAACTCTATTTATTATACGAGATATCATATGTTGGATATTGTACCTCTAGTTATTATATGAGACAACACAAGGTGGACTCTAGCCCTTGATTATTACTGATATGTTATGGGGTGGATATTGGACCCCAGTCATTATATTATATATTATAGGATGGAAGTTGTACCTCTTATGATACATATTTTTTGGGGGGGATTAGGCATACACCTATGTTTTCATATTATTTTAGATATGTTTCTAGGTAGGGTGTGATTTCACCCATGATTATCCTGATAACATGATATTTGTTTCCAGGTTGGGTGAATGAATTCCCCTCGGCTTCCTAATGATATGGAATATGTTTCCAAGAAGGTTGTAGATATTCTCCTGAGTTTTCAGATGATGTGTTATGGATTATAGGGTGGATATATTCTTACCCTAGGTTCCTAATGATGGTATTATGATTAGAGACATTAGAAACTATTCGAAGTATAGTCAATCATGGGTTTCCTTAGAACCTGATGATCGACAATGATTATTTTTATTGGGGTTCAACGTTTTTTATTAATTCTAGTAAAATCACATGTGAAGAAATTGTTTTACTAGTTATATTAGGAACATCATTGATCATGGAATATTGAGTTTTATTTACACCCTTCTCAAATGGCCATGACACTTAGATAGCTGAGAAAACCTCATGATCACTGGTATATCAAGGGAAGAGCTCTGCTATTTAATGATCGAACTATAAAAATTGGATGGAGATTGGGATGAGGTGACTATTGTGGATAGTTGTAAATACCATTCTATATTATATTATATATTATATTTTTGTATATGTTTTTGGCCTAGTGGGTGATCACATGGAATGTATTCTTATACGAAATTATTTAAAACTTGTTAAAATATTATTCTAGTTTATTTTTTATTTATAATATGAATATTTATTATGAATATTTTATGATATTTTTATTACTTTTCTTCACTAATATAAAGTTATAACCTCTCTATGGTATAAACTTAAACCCTTGCTTCTAGTTAGCAGCCTCTGGCATATAGGAAGGCGTGCCAGAGGTCATCTGATGCCCTCAACCTAGAAACCATTGAGTGGTCACAAACTTGAGGGGAATTAAAAATTGTAATTAGAGTATCTTTTTCTCTATAT
The DNA here is from genome assembly GCA_963277665.1 of Viscum album. Lineage (NCBI taxonomy): Eukaryota > Viridiplantae > Streptophyta > Magnoliopsida > Santalales > Viscaceae > Viscum > Viscum album. The sequence continues at coordinate 1,819,852,929 of OY728132.1, forward strand.
TACTATTTAAGGAACTATAAATAAGGAATATGGATTTTTTAGAGCTTTTTATGGACCTTGGGCTAGTGCATTGTGAACATGTTTTTTGATTGAAATTCTATGTTACCAAGGATATAATATTTATGTTCTTAGTTTTTTATATTACCATTGAAATATTTATTCAAGTATTATATGTAAATTTGAGGTGTTTTATGGTTTTGGATCTTGGTCCATTAGAAATAAGATGGTGCAGATGCATCATTTTTGGAATGTATAACTCACATGACATTCATGTGGTTGCATGTGATTGATATCATTGAAAATAGAGGGTTATATTGTTTAAAGTTTCAATGATAACTTATATGGAATTTTTTACATAACTTATTAGTAGAATTCATCTTAGCTGAACCATAGTTTTTTCTTATGATGTTAGGTCCCATGAATCCCATTATAGCATGTTATTTGATAAATAATATATGGTCCCTATATTCTAGAGATGTATACATACCCTTAGTGGTTCAATACAAAACTTGTATGTAAATACCCAAAATTATTATATATATATATATATATTACATATTAATAGATTAATATTAAATATATAACATAATTATCCAAGATTGAATAATTTATTTCTAGTGCATTTGGAAACTTGGAAACATAACAATGGATCCATAGGTGAACTATATCTTCACCCAAAAATTTCTTTATATATAGCTCTGTTACTATAATTTTCATAAATAAAACCGTTCATCATAAACTATGGAAGAAAAAATAATTAAAGGTGATCTCATATGCTCAGTAAGGGTAAACAAGGGATATATTAATGATCACAAAATAATAACATGATCATATGGGGTATGATAATGTGACACTAACATTTTTAACCATGGCATGCATACCATAGATCATAAAATTGTATCATGGCATAAATATTGTATGTTCATTAGAAATGAATCATAAGTTAATCAAATCACATAATACATGATATCATAACATTGACATAATACATAGAGTTATGGAATACACATAAGCACAAAAAAACATTATGCCAAGGATACCCACCAATAAATTAATAAGATTTCAGGCTTGGGATAAACACCCATGAACAAAATTTAGGCTTTGGATAACCTCTCGTGTACCCTCTTTAGGGATTGGTATATTCTCTCATGTACTCTATTTCAGGCTTGGGATAACCTCTCATGTACACTTTGAGCTCATATAGCATTAATCATTACACAATGTATTGAAGAGAGATATAGGTCCCACTCATCACATAAACCAAAATTTTTATTCCACAATATCATAATACATTAATCATATCATAACACATTAAAATAAATGTGTTTCAAAAACATTTAATTATAGATTAACCAAGGTAAAAGAAAAAAGTTACATAAAAATTTCATTATTTCATCAATGCATAACCCGTCGAAAAGGAACAGGTTTCATAAATATATTTTCATCATAGAAATAATACATCCAGAGAAATAATAAGTTTGGTATAATTGGATCATATCCCCAGTAATTATAAATAAACATAAAAGGATGTCATATTATATGGAATTTTTTTAAATAAAATCACTTGGAATTTTTTGAGGAAAATTAAATTTCTTTCAAAATATATATCTTAAAACTAGAAATTAAAAAAAATATTATGGAAATAATTTTATTTTAAAATAGAATTTGAAAAATATAAATTAAGCTTAAAATAAAATAATGTTCATGATGGCATAAAAATACCATTCATTCCATACACCTTAAATCAAATATTTCTTTCACATTTTTTGTAAAGCATTAATAAGTACCTCTTCCAGAAAATGAAATGAAGATTCCTTTTAAATCATTTTGTAAAATTATTAAAAAAGGTAAAAATTTATTTAAAAATTCATCTTATAATACTAAAAACTATATTTAAAACATATTTAGAAAACCTGTAAATGGATGAAAAATGGATTTCAACCGAAGAGAGAAATAAAGTCAATTTTCTGTAAAAAAAATACAATTTGGGTCTCTTGAGTTCTTTAATAGTTAAAATGAAATTAAAACATGTATTATCGATAAATAAACATATTAGAGGAAAATATTTGAGTTTATAGAGCTATAGATCATAAAATTTCATCATTAAAAGTATAATTATAAACAATCCCAATGAACACTGAGATTGTAATATAAAATATTTACCACTTTTGTAACATTTGAATAGTAATACCCATGAAAGAGATAATATTATATTTCTATGTAAATATGAATAAATATATTAATCATCATCATGAAATAAATTCATGGGCAGTATATACATCACTCAAAATAAACAAGTGGCGTGTGAGGCATATGTCTCCCCGAAATAAAAGAGAGACTATAAATCCCTTCCCTTAAGTCTCAAATTAATTTGTACGTGTTCAAACATCATGTATAATAAATATAGGTTTTTTATAAATATATTAAATAATAATAATTATATATATATATTAACATATATGATATACTTATGACTTTTTATCACCCATTTATTAACAATTCCTTGTTAAAATCATGTTTTGGGTAATAACTACTTGATTTTTCCTGTATGTTTTGGTTTGGTATCTTTTGTACTTTTATTTTTATCATAGTTACATCATATATATAATGTTAAAAATTATATAAATATAATATATTTTTATTATATAATTATTTATAGTAATAAATTAAATTTATTGATAGAAAATGAATTATGCTATTCAGGGAGATGGTAGGTTGTGCCTATGCAAGAACATTATTTCCATTTTCTCAACGGTTGAAATTAAAGAAAGGTAAATAATATATTAAATTCCTAGAATAATTTTTATGTAATATATATATATATATCAATTATAATAAATGGATCAAATCACTTTGTGAGAGGGTAATATGTCGTACACAAGAGTGATGTTATCAAATTCCCACATAATGAAAATTAAGAAGGTAAATGTGATATTATAATTAAATAAGTATAATAATATTATAAATATCATTTATAAAAATTAATTCCATCATTATATCTAGTCATTATAGTTGGTGATGTAAATAAATAACATTGGTTCGGGAGGTGGTAGTCTCCGGTAAACATGATCGACAATTTAATTTCCCATTTAATAGAAGAGTAGATATATGTAGGTCAAGAAATTAACATAATAACATCTCAAAATATGGTAGATACTAGTGTTACTATATTGTAATAGTTTTATATTATTTTAAGGAGTTGGAAGAAGAAATAAAACAAAAACACAAGTATAATAATTATACCACTTCTTCAGAATATCACTTTAGGATTATACCTAATGCATTACTAGGAAGGTTTACTAATGAAAATACGATATCTAGGATTTTTTAAGGAAATTAAATAATATATTTTTTTAAGTATTGGTTGAAACAAAGAGTTTTGGAAGTGTCAAGAGGATAGGAGAGGGTGTGGCCATTTATAAGTAAGGGAGTGCACACACATTAATGTTTTGTAAAGAATAAAGTGCACACAAATTATTCACATAAAAAAGAATGAAAAATGATCCATTTTGGAACATTATATGTGATAAGGTAGAAATATTTCTATAAAAAAAATTGAACAATTTTATAGGTTATTTTACCCCTTATCATTTTAGTTTACCCCCTAAAAATCTATTTTAACATTAGTCGTTATAATTAATTATTTACTTTTTTCACTATTCATTTTGTCTAAAAAATAATTTTACTTCATTATATAATATTAATTATTCTTATTAAAAATATGAAATCTATTTTTCAAAATCCTGTTCATAGAAGTGAAAATTTGTAATTTAAAATTAAGCCCACACACAAGACGAAAAAGTGATCTTCCAAAAAGATATTTTAAAAAGTTAAAAAAGTTTTTATATAAAAGTTCAAAATTAAATTGATTCTAATTAAATATATAAGATTAATTATAATATAATTGATCTAATTTTATTTTTTCAATTATTTAAAAAATTTAACCATATAAATTCTTTAAAAGAAAAGACAATTTTAAATAAAAATCAGTATTTACCACTATTCATCAAAGAAAACAATCTTTTTAGAAAAATCCCAAAAACTGAACCTAATATAATTGCGACATGTTGATTAAAAAATGGATTTAATTTTTTAAAATTAATTTTATAAAATCTTAAAAATTTAATTTTATTATTTGATCAAAAAAACACTACAAATCATTTTTAAAGAAAAAATTATTTTTTAAAATCATATAAACACTTTACTAAAAATTAAGTAATTATTTCTTAATATGATATCTTTATATAAAAAAATTATAATTAATTTTAAATTTTGATTATTCCTATTCATTATTCCATATTTAATGTCTAGGTAATAATGTAAATATTTATATAATAATATTAATAGTTTTTCATGGTTTGTTAAAACTTAGTGTTGTGGGTAACACACCCTATCGAAGAAATTAAATTATTAAAAAACATTTTATAAAAATTCAGGGTGTTACATTCTACCTCTATTAAAATGAATTTCTACCTCCAAATTCATCACTTAAATATAAATAAATGAGGATACTTATTCCTCATTACATCTTAGGTACCCATGTAGCATCCTCAAGTTGGGAGTTTTCCACAAAACTTTGACTAGGTGAGTGGTTTAGTTTCATAAAAATTTATCTCTATAATCGAGAATTGCCACTAGTTTTTTCTCATAATAAATATTATATTCCATTAGTATGACCTTTTATTTCAGTACATGTATGAAGGGTCAGGTATGTACTTCCTCAAGATATACACATGGAACACATTGTGGACTTGACAGAAGTTCGGTGAAATCACCAATCGATAGTCTAAAATCCAAATACAATCATAAATTTCAAAGGGACCAATTTAACTTCGTCATATTTTCTCCTTATGTCCAAATATCATTACCTTATCCCATGAATAAATTATTAAAAACACTTTAACACCAACATCATATTACTGATCATGTTGGTGGTTGTCTACCTAATTTTTACCAAGTTATTATTACCCTCATCTGTTGTTGAATAGCTCTAACCTTATCTGGAATTTATTCAACTATCTTAGGTTATAATAGATTTATTTCCCTATATTCATCTCAATTGTTTTTATTTATATACTTATTTCCATAGTGGTATTTGTAAGGTGCCATATGAATGCCTTAAGTGATAGGTATTGTTATACAAAAACTCAACTAGAGGAAGGTATTGATTCCAACTATATTTGAAATACATAGAACAAGATATTGGCATGTTATCTGTGGTTAGAATTATTATCTTAGACTGACCATATATTTGAGGATCATAAGTAGTGTGGAAGCTCAACAATGTACCAAGATCATGCTAAAGAAATCACTAAAAATTAAGGAAAACCCCATATCCTGATAAGATATAATGGAATATTGTACTCCATATAACCTTACTAATTTTTTAATGTATATCATAGAAATATAATATAGAGAGACATATTATTAAATAAAAATTAAGTGTGCCAGTTTTTTAAGGTGATCGATTATAGCCAATATAGAATTGTGACCTTATGATTTTTTCAAGAGTCTGCTGATAAAATCTATAATGAAATTTTCCCATTTTTGTTCTTGTATTGGTATTGGTTTTATAAACCCCTTAGAATTTGGTCTCTCAGTCTTAAATTTATGATTTACCAAGATCTAAGAAACCTACTCATAAATATCCATCTTTATGTTTTTTCATCATAAATACTCTTTCACGTAGTTTAGAGGTAGGTGTTATACCCTTATTGTCATTCAATTTGGGGTTCAATCCCCATGTTCTTACTGGATTTGATAGGTTGTCACCTGACATGTAGGTTATTTTTCCCAAAAATAATATTACTATAATTCCTAAAACATTCCCAAAGTGAAATAACCCATAATTACCTCAACATCAAAGATATTATAAACTCTAAATGTTACCATTACATTTAATTTTATGTCCAAAAAAATATAAATGAATTCCTCCTCAAATTACATTTTTACTAAAACATAAACAAAACTAGGGGATTGTATTTCCATAAGTGTCTCTCAAAATATCTTTAAAATTAATAAACTCCTATCACATAATACCTCAAAGGGGGTTTCTCTGAATTCAAACTTATGATAAATCTTAAACTCATAAACCCATGATAGTATCCATAACTCTTAATTTAAACATACGTGGAGATGTAGATGCTCTGAAAAGATAATTTTCCTTTTATTCCTTAAATAATCCCTTATATTACATAAAAACATTTCTATTGGAATTTTGGGTTCATCCTTTCATATTTTATTGTGTCTTATCATCCTTATTATCCCTTGTATTGGGGAATTGATTCACATAATTCCCAAACACTTTTCACTTCAAGCACTAGACTATGGGTAGTGCATTATTTTGGAAATGACCTATATTTTCATCATTACTTAGCTTCTTCTCATCACTAGGATTTAATTCACTTTATGAATTTCCTTTCTACACTTAAAAAATTTATTATTCCTCTTAATATAATTTCATCCATGTTTTCTTCATCGATTTGAGTGTGAAGGAAATATCATCTCCTTCTCTCCATGGTTTTTATAGCTTCCTTTTAATTTCATCTTTCTTTTCTTATCAATTCCATGATATAAGTGGGTAACTATAATCTCTATTTCCACCTTGATATAAAATCGAATTATTTATTTATAGATACTAAATCTCTTTATGCTTAACTCCATTCAAAGAATTGATTTTAAGCCACTTAAGAATTGATCAAACTTACTTTCATGCTAAATGATAACACCAAAATGTACCTCATAAGTTTTCTAAAAATTTTCTCATAGGTTTTAATAGATTCATCATCTTTCTGTTTGAGAAAAATAAATTCCTTTTATATTTTCATTAAAATAATATGTGGAATTTAATTGTTGAAAAATAATCTCTTAAACTCATCCCACACCATGTAGTTAATTTTAACTTATTACCTTGTATTCTTGATAAGATTCCCCCATTAATCAACTTCTGCTTCCAAATGATAGATGAAAAAAATGAATTTTTCATGATCAAAAACTAAATAATAGAAAATATATTTCCAATTATATAGATGCATTTTTTAGCAACTAGTGGATCATTAGAACCACTAAAATAAGTTGGATTTTTCTCAATGAAGGACACAAAAGAACTGTGTTCCCTATTTTCATCATCTGGATGTTCAACATGAATAATAGCTTGGGAGAGTTGTGTGAGAATAACCATGATATATTTCATTCAATCTCCCATAAATTTTTTAATTTGGATGAAAATAATTTAATTGTCCATTTCAATTAGAATTAACATTGTTCCTTTAGGTTCTTACCATTGACTAAATTGAAAAAACATAGTTTAAGGCACAATAATCATAGTGGGGAACCTTATATTCTTGAAAAATCACTTATACGATTTCTAAATCATGACACCTTATTTTAAATATATAAATACTTAAGATTTACCTAGGTCATTATTAAAATCCATCATGATGGTTTTTAAAGATTTTTTGAATTCTCATAGAATATCTCTTGGGAGTTCCAAACTAGGTGCACAGTAAGGCCCTTTTTCATGTACTAAGCAATGCCCAAGTCAATCCTGACATGAATTTTTAATAATTATTATCCCTAGGTACATCTGTTCCCAAACCAGATTCACTTGTAGTATCTAAAGAGGGATTTGATTTCTTGGAAACCAATATATATCCTTCACCAGTATTCCAAGATATTTTCATATACATAGAATTATCCTTAAAATTATCTATAGAAATATCTATAGGGATATCACTAATTTTTTATCGTATTAGTTTCCAAAAGTTAACTAAAACTTTCTCTAATACCAACAGTAAAGACCAAAACTTATCTTACCTAGATATTATATCTTAATAAATGAATATTCATTATATGACATAATGATCCACACCAAAATCATTTAGGTCTATTGCTTTGTAAATTTGGAAACTTAAAAACTGGTCCATAGGTGAACTAAATCTTCTCCCATTGATTTATTCATATACCCCACCCTTCTTAGAATAATCATATATAAAACCTTTCTTTATAACATGGGAAATAAAAAAATAAAGGGTGAGATCAGATGCACATTAAGGGTAATTAAAGGGAGATATCAATGATAAAATAATAATAACATGAGCATAAGGGGTATGATAACATGAGATTAACATTTGAAAATTTTACCCTCATATCATAGATCATAAACTTGAATCATGGGATAAATCTTAGAATTTTATAATAAATTAATCATAAATGAATCAAAGTATATAAGTCAGGAGAGAATACATTGGAATAAGACCTAGAGTTGTGGAATACACATAAGCATGGAAAACCATATGTTAAGGACACCTAAAAAGACATCCATAACATGTTAGGATTTCACTAACCACCATTTTAATTGCTTCAGGATTTTGATAACCCCTTGTGTACCCTCTTTAGATGTTGAGATAGCCTCATTTGTACCCTCTTTCGGGCTTGGGATAACTTCTTGTGTACCCTTTGAGCTCAAATAACATTAAGCATTACCCAATGCTTTAGAACATGATAAAGGTCACACCCATAACATAAACCATATAGTTTTTTCAAAAAGATACTAAAATTGTCATCTTATCATTACCCATAAAAATAAATGGGTTTTATAAACATTTCATCATAGCATAACTTGTGGAAAAGAAACGAGTTTCTTAAAAATTTCATCATAGCATAACCCAATAAAAAAATGGGTTTCCTAAAAATATTGTCATCATAATCATAAACCATATAGAGAAATAATAATGATGGTATAATTGGATTATATCCCTAGTAATGATTAATTAACATCAAATAATTCAATCTTAGATGGAAAATGATTTTTGAAATAAAATCCCTTGTAACATTTCTTAAAGAAAATATCCTATATTTAAAAATATTTTTTTAAAACAATAAATTCCTTAAATATTGTGTAAACCCTTTTATTTTAAAATTAAATTGAAAACTTATAAATTAATCTTCAAATAAAATATTTTTCATGATGATGTAAAAAATATCATTCATGTCATATACATTAAAGCAATGATTCATTTCACATTTTTGATAAAAAGTCAATAACTACCACATCAGGAAACTTAAAAGATGATTCTTATTGATCAATTTTTTAAATATTAAAATAATTTAAAAATTAATTTAAACAATAATTGTATAATTGAAAAAAAATCTTTAAAAAGTTTTTAGAAAACATAGACATGGAAGAAAAAAGGTTTTTCAACAAAGTTATAAATAATGTCGGTTGTTTTTAAGAAAAAAAATCAATTAGTCACTTGGGTTAATAAAGGATAAAAGAAAATTTAAAACATATATTATCCATAAATAACAATAGTATATGAAAATAAATGAGGTTCTTGAGAGATTTATCATAATACTTCGTCCTTGAAATCATAACCATAAACAATCCTGATGAATGATGAGATTATAACATAAAATATTTTCCACTTTGGTAACATTTGAATCATATTTTACATGAAAGAAATAATATAATATGGATATTTAAATACCTGTAAAATTAATAATAAGTATCATAAAATTAATTCATGGTAATTATAAACACAATTCAAAAGAAACAAGTGGTGTATAAGGCATATGTCTCACATAAATAAAAGAGAGACTAGAAGCCCATTACCTCAAGTCATGACATCCCTTGTAAACATTTAAAACTTATGTATAATAAATATAGGTTTATTATAAATATATTATATCATTATAATTATTTATACCTTACAATATATGATTTATTTAGGACAATTTATTACTCATTTATTCACAATTGCTTGTTAAAATCATTCTTCGTGTAATAAATGCTTTATTTTCATATATTTTTTGATTTTATATTTTTTGTATTTAGATTTTGGTCATGATTACATAATATATATAATTTTAACCATGATATAAATATCACATATGGTTGACAGCCCATAGGGCATCGTTAATTCCTACGGGGCTACACAAATTTAATATGTTATTAAACTAAGACAACCTAACTAAAAATTTAGTATCAAGAAGTTTTGAGTGATGAAACCATAGGGATAGATCATATGTTATAAATTAATTAAAGAAATAAACAATTCAATTGTTTGATTGGTTGGAGAAAAGAGAAATAATTCAATAGTAAATATTGGGTTTGAAATCAAGATAGAGGCATGCTAGGTTTAGTGATTTTCAGGTTCGTGTACTAGTAATTCAATTGATATGGTTTTATTCAAGTTTAGTGTCAGAATTGGGTCTATATAGATCCTTTTTTGAGGTATCCTACACTAATCCTATGATTTCACCTTTGGAATGGTCATCTAATCGGTATAAACACAAAACTAGGTGACCCAAAACCCTATTTAAACATAATAAACCAAGATTGCATAATTATAATACACAAAAGACCAATTAATTGATGTAATAAAATGATAATCTTCCAAAAACATAAATGGTCATGCATTTTGAAAATAAGATTAATTGTAAATGATAAATGGTGTTCGCAACAATCCAAAATAATAATAATAGATAAAAATAATCCCTATGCAGTATATCACCCTAAAATCACATCACTCAGCATAAATAAAACTACTCTCTGATGATAGGCATGATGATAATGAGAAATATGGATACTCAATGAAGAATGTAGGTTAGTAACTATGGTGAAGCATGGCTCTGGATCATCACTCCATGTGTGTGTCTTACTCCGATGGCATTGCTCTACCTTCTCTATCCCCGATTCCTCCCAAAGAAGTCGTTGAGGGGTGAATATATATAAAAATCCCATCAAACCTCAATTTTGTTTTCATTTATTTTTCTACTCTATGAAACTTACATGATGTGTACAATAATTTAACATCATGTAATCTTGTGAATTTTTCTATGATAAGGCGTCACGATTCTCAACATACTCTTCAGCAAACTCATCTAAAAAAATCACATAATGTAATTAGAATACATGAAATGTAATTTTCATGCTCTATAATTTTTAGCTTCATACTGCCTCAAAAATCTTGATGTCACACTGGCTTATAAAATCACCTATTTTCATTCTTTTTCTAAATATTCATTGTTTCTTACCAAAAAACACAAAACAGTAAAAAATTACAAATATTAGAAAGATAGATAATTTAAATACAAAAATATAAAATATAAAATAAAATAAAATTTATTCATTAAGTAAATCTATAAATATTCATTATATAATTTTTTATAGTAATCCATTAAATCTATAGATGAAAAACAAATTACATCGTTGACAGAGATGGTAGACCGTACATATGAATAAACTCAATTTCTATTTTCAAAATGGATGAAACGAAATAAAGGTAAATAATATATTACTTTTAAATAATTATTTTTTATTTCATATATATCACATGTATTCATTAAATTTTCTCTTATTACATTCCATGTAAAGTGTAAGTGAAAAACAAATCGCATCTCTTTGTGAGGCAATAGTCTTTCGTACAAACAGGTGACGTTATTGTACTCCCAAACAATAGAAAGTACGAAGTTATAAGTGATATTATAATTAAATAAGTTTAAAAATATCATAAATATAATATATAAATATTAAATACACTATTATATCCTTCCTTGATAGACAGTGATGGAAAACCAATAATAACAGTTCGTAAGGCGGTAGTCTGTCAAACTAACAATCGATGGTTTCATTTCACATTTGATGTAAGAGGATATATATGGAGTTAATTACCTTAAAATAATATAATTTAATTATATTTTAGATAATGGTGGTATTATATTATCATAGTTGAATAATATATCAAGGAGGTGGAAGAAGAAATAAAATAAAAGGTCAAGTTTAATTATTTTACCTCTTATTAAAAGAACCTCTTTAGGTTTATACCAAAAACATTATAAAGATTGATTCCTAATAAAATTGTAGACTTTAATTTGTTAGGAGGAAATTAAAAAAGATATATGAATATGTATTTTCTGAACCAAATTTTTTTGGATGTTTGAATATGAGACGATATAGGGTGGCCTTTTATAGGTGGTGGAGATGACACACTTCAGATTTTTGAAAATAATAAAGTTTTCCCATGCTTTTAAGATTCCAAATGGCCTCAAAAGGATTAATTATAGAACCTTATAAGTCATATGGTTAAAATATTTCAATAAAATTTGTTTTTTACAAGTTTTTTACTTCATTTTACCACTTATCATTTTAGCTTAACCCCTAGTAAACTTGTTTTAACATTATCTATGATAATTAATTTTTACTATTTTTACAATGAATTTTGACAAAAAATTAAATTTAACTTATCATATATTATTAATTATTCGTATTCCAAATATTTTATCCATTTTTAAAAATTCCATTCAAATAATTGGTAAATTTTAATTTAAAATTAACCATACTAATACGATGAAAAAATAGTTTTTCAATGAGAAAATACTAAAAAGATAAAAAGTTTTTATTTCAAAACTCAATATGAAATTGATTCAAATGACTTATATTGAAATAATTATAATATAATAGAGATAATTTTTCTTTTAAAACTATTTTAAAACAAAATTTAACCTTATCTATTTTTTAAATGGAAAATAAGTTTTCAATAAAAACTAGTATTTTCACCATTCATTGAAAAAATAATCTTTTAGAAAAATCCCAAAAAAATTACCCTAAGGTGATTTTGAAATGTTGATTCAAAAAATGGGATTATTTTTTCAAATAAAATTTCTAAACATTTTAAAAATTAATTTTATTATTTTTTCACCAAAAGCAATACAAACCATTTTTTGAGTGAAAAACATATTTGTTGAAGCATATAAAGAATTTACTATAAATTAAGTACATTTTTATCTATATGATTTCATTATATAAATCCATTATACTTAATTTTTAAAATTTGGATATTCCTATTCTTTCTACAAAGTTTAATGACTATGTAATAACATTTTTTAAATAATAATATTAATAGTTTTTCACGGTCGTTAATACTCAGTGTTATATGTAACACAAGATATTGAAGAAATTTAATTGTTAGAAATAAAAATATATCAAAAAAACTCAGGGTGATACATTGGATTCTTTAGTAATATACCCTTTTTATTTTATTAGTGATTTTTATTTGGTTACTTAAAGTGTCAACGATAACCTATATAGTACTTTCCTTTATAGCTTCTTGGTGAAATTATACTTAACCAAACCATTTGATTATGGTTTTACTCAATAAAAATATTCTTAGGATGATATAATTATATACACATGGATGTTTATTAGTCATTGAGTGGTGTATTCTAGTGTTCATATTCCCAATTAGGATTAGTGCCTAAGTAGGGGAGGTGACTCGGCATGTGATGTCTGATAACTATATGTGAGAACCCTAGAGTGGGTGTATTTTCATGTGAGTTTCCTTGAGATATTTGAGACATATAAGAGTAGATGTGTTTCCCCATGATCCATGAACTATATTTGATATAGTATATGGGATATATTGTAATTACTAATGAATTTGAAATGCAACTCAAAATATTTGTTAGTTGTGCGGTATGGTTGAGTAGTAGAAAATTTTCTTGATATTGTTGAGATGTGATATATGGGGGCAATATGAGAGAGGTTTTAACCCATACTTGTGAGTTCCATTAGGGATAAGATTCAGGGGTAGATGTCTTGTATTTGATATTATATAATAGTAAGTTCTGATAGATATGTGATATAGGATTGGATATTTCTTATGTATCATGGATGGTGGTCCTAGATAGTAAGATCTAGGATGGATAGAGTCTGGGTAGATGCTTTGGGGATTTGGAATCACATTTGGGAAGTAGTTGATCATGTAGTATGCCTTAATATGAGTGATATTCTAGGATTATTATAAGTAAAGTTTTGAGATACTTTTTAATAGATGATATAGATAGACAGTCAGAAAAGAATTGTTGTTTTGGTATGTGAGCCTAGGTTTGATGAGACATAACTAATGGGAGTTTGTGTCTAGTTTTGTGGTTGGGATGTGTGGGATCATATACCCATTTTTATATATGATATTGGTATACATATTATTTAATGACTTGGGAGAGGGTACATTGTAAATATACTCTACCTTGGAGAGGGGAGTGAGTATCGAAGTTTATTTTTGGGAAGATCCCCGATGCTTGAGGGCGATTATGTACTGGGTATGTTTGGTTCCCATTCAGTTATGGATTGGTGATTCTCAATGTTCATATTTGGGACCAATCGTTTTGAAGAGATGCATGTGGTTTTGGAATCTCAAGGTGTTGGATGAGAATAGGATGTGTTGATCTTGTAATAGAATGTTTCATTATAGATGGATGGTATCGAGGTTTAATAGGATGGGTGTGTGTGGCTCGGGTGGAGTGTTACATGTGTGATCATGGGACCCATTTTCATTAGTTCTTGAGGAGTCTTATTATGTAATCCATAATATGGGGAGTGATCCATTGTACATTAAGGGTTTTACCCTCATTATGGTTTGATATTTGGTAGATGTTGATTATAAAATTCTAGGTGAGCTAGTAAGGAGTAGTGATTGGTGTTTCGAGTAAGTGCTTATGCATAAAAACAAAGGTCTCATACAGTCATTACATATGTTAATTGATGGATTTTGGTCTATGGAGATATGAATTTCTTTTAACAGGTTAATAGTTACAATACTTCTATGGTGTGGAGCATTGAATCTATCACAAATGAATCGCCCTCAAGTGAGTAGGGTCTTATGCGTAATGAGACTAGTCATTAGAATGTTGAAATGGATTCAGGATACTGATGTGTAGATAGATATGATTTTATCAGTTCCCTGGCTAATAATATATATATTATTTACAGGTGGAATTAGGTGAATTCTGGGTGTTGGCATTAGTCTTAGGATAGAGATTATGCGATCCAAGAGTGAGTTGGATTGGAAGTGTGTCAGTGCTTATAATCAAAGCATGATCACTAGTTTAATTCATTGGTGATCCTACCATTTATTTACACCTATTATGGGGTTTAGACTTTAGTTTGGATGAAATCCTAATGCCTTCAAGGATTTAGGCATCTTGATTAGTAGTTGAGGTAGTGTTTTAGTGGGTATGGCTAATATTTTTTGGTAAAGGAAGTCCGAAGGAGGACTAATCAATATTTTCTCATAAAATTTTGTGTGGTGGCATAGTAACAGCATATTTCATGTCAATGGACCATATTAAGTTCTACTCAGTAGGTGATTCAAATGGTAGTTAGAATAATTACTCAAAATTTGTCAATAAAAGATGAATCTTATGGCAGGGAGTGATGCGAACTTGAGGATTAATTGGTTGATTACATTTGGGTGACTTGGGATAGATGGTATAGTTGAGAACCATTTCAGTGTTGGAAATGTTAATGAGTGGGTGGATCAATTTTTGGTTAATAGTGTCCTTTAATATTTGGATTTTTGTTGTGGTAGATTATTCATTGTTTTAGGATAGGACTCGGTGAGTTGATATTGAATTGGATATTGGGGAAGGTCAATATTAATGGTTGAAAGACCACCATGAATTCTCAAAGAATATAAGTTCTTTGGTAGTGAGGTTATAATGAGATTCATCTTTACTAGTTTTGAAACTCAAAAAAAGTTTTTTGGTCCAAGATTTAGGGAAGTTTGAAAAATTGGGGATCAAATAAAAATTCTGAGGGTTTGAACATCTCAAGGAGATATTTTTTCATGTGGATTGAGGCTTAATAAGTTTATTAGGTGATCATGTGAGAAGTTGAGTGGGTTCAGGGTGAACCCCACGCTGCTAGAAAATTGGGCTATACCAATGGTTCAAAACCATTGGTATATGTTGGAGAACAGTTGGTATAGCCTATACCAATAGTTATCTAAATCATTGGATAAAGTATCAAAGGTATAATTCTTCTTAAATTTCATGTCTCCAATGGTTCCATTTAAACTTTTGGTATAATTAATTACCAACTGTTTTGAAAAACTATTTCTAAATCTATAAAACAATATCTTTAAAACTGTTATAATAGAGTAACCTAGGTTAAAGGTATAACAACAGTTTTATTAAAACATTGGAATAGATGTTCCATACCTTCCCTGAGAGCATCACCTCTCCCTTTCTCAAATAACTAACAAAAATCACTAAATAGGTAGCACCAAACAGGTAGAATCTCCCTAACCTTTACCAATTACATACAAAAATCACTAAATAGTTCCAACAAACATCGCCAACCAATATACAAAAAATGATAAACAAAAAACAAATTAATACATTCAACAAGTGATAATACACACTTAAAACATCATATATATTCATTTACAACTAATCTTAAAAAATAAAATATCATAAATATCAATCAAAAAATGTAAATTATCAATCTCTCACTCATCACCATAACTACCACTATCTTCATCATCATGGTCATCCTCACCACCATCCTCACCATCATCCTTATAATTATCTTCACCATCGCCATCATCATCACCATTTCCATGGACATCAACATTTCCATCATCATCACAATCGCAAGGAATTTCATCATCCCAACCACCAATGGGGCCATCACCTATTTCACTATAATACATATTCATCATTAACATATATCCATTACAAGTCATAGAGGTATTGGGTGGACGTGATAGAAATAAAACATCCATAAATTTCATAACTTCATTATTTGCCTTTTGATTCCATTCACTCACCCTTATACCAATTTTTTGGCCTATTTTTTCCTAGTGTTGAGCGTGTGCTTCCAGTGTGTGATCTATTTTAAAATTGATGCTACTATAACTAGCACTTAAAGTGGGAAAATATCTAGTTGGTATAATAAACTTCTTGGGCCAACAGCGTACTCTACATTTGTTCTCATCTCCTAATACCTGGGGCAAATGATCTTTTGGCCCAAATTTGGTGGATTTTTATTGATCAAGGGCCTCTAATTCCCACTATTAAAAATATAAGTGGGCTATTAATTTAAAAAATATATATTAAAATTTGAAATCAACAAACTAAAACATACAATATTCTGATGTGTTTTTTTTGTTTACCGTGCTTCCATATTTCTTCTTCCCACATGATAAAAACAATTATTCTCAAGGAAAACATCTTTGAATATTCAAAACCTCCCATTTTAATGACATTGAATTCTGAAAACCACAATTAAAAATAGTTTAGTAATAAATAATTTAATAACTAAAATCAAATGGATATACATGATGATGCAATAGGATTTGTTATAATTATTGATTATGTTGGGCTAGTCCGATATGAGTTAATTTGCAAAAGAAATTTTATATAATAAATTGGAATAATTGAAAATATGATTATATAATGATTTTATAAATTAACATAAACTAGAATTTAAGGATTATTGTTTGTATATATTATATCCAAGAATATAAGAGAAATGTAATTATATAATGATGGGAATGGAAAATATTTTTTGAAAAAACAAATCAAGATTAAATGCATGTATAAAAAGTTAAAATGATGTATTCTATATGCGTTCCAATTTGGTTATTTCTATGTTTCTATGATTTAATTTGAATTTGGTTAAAATAGGTAAAATCAATGTAAATTTTTCATTGATGGATATTGATGAAAGTGTAAAGTCAATATTGGTGTTTTTTTTGTCAAAAAGAAACATGAGAGAATTGGAATTATTGTTTATTTTGTTAAATAATTTTAATTTTTAGTTATCAGGAGAGTATGTAAAATCCAAATTTTATGTTCTAGGAATATTAAAAATCTATTTGTTTTATTGAAATGGTGTTTATATTTTTTTCCTTATGCTTTAGGTAAAAGTAATGTAGGTTTAGTTTATTTTATCTTTTAATTATAGTGGTTGTTTTAGTTCTTAGTGTAATCTTGATATTTTAAAATTAGAGTGGCAATTAAGTTTCTAATCCTTATGAGGAATGGTAACATACCTTGAGGTAAGTGGTTGTGAAATTCATTGATCTTATAATTCACTACTCTATTGTATTATGGTTAATATAAATATTAAAGTTAGTTGTTTTCTTATTATTTGATATTAAATTGTCTAATAATTCAAAGATTCATGGGATAACATGATTTTTTATATATTAATAATGATAACACATGTGAAATTGTTTTGTGTTTATATTATGATATTATAGGGAATTAATTATGATAAAGAATAAAATAAATTGTTTGTTTTAATTAAGGCCATAAGTGGAATAAAATGTGTTATGAATTTTTATTTCATTGAATTTATACAATGAAAATTTTATTATCTTGTATTTAATAGTAGTTATATTTAATTAAAAGTGGTAAATTGATTTAATTATGTTTAAAGGTGATAAAGTTTTCTATTGTTGAATTAATTGCAGTAAATCATATTTTCTTTATGGAATATTTTTAATAGTTTTTTTGTGTGGTGAGAGATCATTAATGATCTATAATTTTTTTTAAATCATTATGTGGC
Source organism: Viscum album (assembly GCA_963277665.1). Taxonomy (NCBI): domain Eukaryota; kingdom Viridiplantae; phylum Streptophyta; class Magnoliopsida; order Santalales; family Viscaceae; genus Viscum; species Viscum album. Next base: position 1,819,871,284 of record OY728132.1, read on the forward strand.
ATATTGAAATTTAAAAGGTGTTTTACATTATGTACTTTCTTTTTTGGGTTGAGTAACTTTTTTTCATTACTTGAATTTAATTAAAATTTGAAATTAAGAGTGGTATAGGTGACTAAATCATGTGTGAGTTTTAAGGGAGTGAGTGAACTCTTAAATGAGCATAATCAGTGGTTTAAATAAGGGTTTAATATGAAAATATATGAAATTGTCAATTATGGAAATTAAAGAATTACATCCCATAATCTTCTACAAATTCTTTAGGTCCACCTTTGAGTTGAAAAGACATTTTATTAACTCTTGTGGGAGTTTATAAACATAATTTAAAGGGCTGAAGATAATAAAGTATTATATGATTTCTTTTATAGTATTATATTATTATTATGAAATCTACCAATGTATATCAAAAATACTTTATTTAATAAAATTTTATCCAAGGATGTTTATATGATATAACCTAAAGGTTTTGATTATCTAAATAGTTATGTAAAGGAATTTAATTCATGAAAGTTCATTTATGGATTCACAAAATCATCTCAAAGTAGGTATATACATTTTTATAATGAATTAAAAGGGAATAGTTTCATAATAAATGAGTTAAATCTTGGATATATATGTGTATTATAGTAAGTACAATAAGAGAATATTAATAGGATGAATATCAAACTCTACTCATAAAAATGATACCCTTTCAATGATGTTTATAATGGATTAGTTGGGAAAATGCTTCTCGATTAAAGTCATGGGTGAAACATCTTAGATACTAGGTAGAGGGATTTATATATATTTATTTAATAAGTTTCTTAGTTTGACTTGGAATATATATATATATTGATATGATTTCAAATAGGTTTACCATATATAACTATAGTAGACAGTTTTTACTACTGTTACATGGCGTATGTTTTTATAAAATGAATATATATTAAGTAAGATAGAAATGATACATATAAATGAGATTAATTTTTCTTTGATTGTAAGATTAATCATGTATACCTTGTTTCATACTAATCTATATGTTTTATATTATTTTGTTATATCTATTTGATACTAATAAGATTTTTGTAAATGTATCATGATCACTGTAAAAATATCTTTAAAATCTTAATAATAATTAAATATATATCCTTAGTCATTAGATTTAATTAAGAAATAAATTTAAATGGTCACATTAATACTATAATCTAAATTAATAAGGTTAATTTAGGATTTAAATCTATATTCTTTCATTAATAGTGGAGCAGTTAACTAAAATTTCTATAAGTATCCAATATTGACTGATCCTATAATATAAATTGAGCAAACTATTGAATAAAATAGTCTAAAGGAATATATTTATATCATTTTATATGATATGTATTTCTTGGAGTGATGTATTCAATATAGGGATATTTCATGTAATGAATTTGTGAGATGTTAAAAACATTTAGAGGAAAATTCATTAATGAATGAGGATTATAGTAGGGATTTCCTTAATTCATTTAAATACATACACAAAAAAAGTTTGTTATAATAAATGAACCACTATGAATCTTAATACTTCTCATATTTTATATGTGGTACTATAATACTATTGGAGAGAAATAAAATTCTTTTAATGTTATTTAAATATTTCAAAGTGGGTGGATCGCCTTATGAAGAAAGAACACATTGGTTAATTTTAACAGGTCATCCTCAATCATCTATGTTAATGATTAATGGATAGAATGTGTGTTATATTTATGATCATCATGTTTATTTAACATTATACTAAAAATTTATCTTTATAATTGGTTTATGATTAAAAAAATTTAGACATGTTTGATATCATTTACATCTATTATTATTATCCCCCACCAATCACCTTCCAATTACCTCATAAGAGGAAATCCACTCTCTTTTTCCATAGTATCCTAACTAACACATATAACATTAACACATAATTTCTAAATACCACTAACCTTTTTTCAAATATACCTAATTTCCTTGTTAGGTTTTTAATTCAATGATTTACAAAATATAGAGTGAATTTATTTTCTATAATATTATCTTGAAAATGATTTTAATTTATTAATTAAGTTCAAGGTTTTTAGTATATAAATAACTCTCTTTGTCTAGGGTAAAATAATTTCTCCCCTGCTTGAAATATTAAGAGGTTATATGGGATTCCACAAAAAAATATTCTATGTTAAACCCCATTTTACACTTCTCTATAATAAAGATATCTTTAACGCATCCCAAACAATCTAATTATTCAATATTGTTTTTATGTAAAAATTTTTACGAGTCTATATAATTTATAATTGAATAAATTTCATTTAAATAATTTATTTAAATTGAAAAATTATAAAATAGTATTTTACCTACTTCCTCTAATGTTTTGGAATTGTAGTCCACCAAAAGTGTGGAGGTATTTTGTAGCATCCTTGTTTCTTTTCTTTCAGGCACTTTCTAAAAAGAAATTTCAATAATAAAAAACAAATTATTAATGAAAATCATGGTAATATTCATTAAAAAAACATCAAATTTTATTAATACCTTAAACTCATTACACTTATAATAATAAATCATTTCCTAATAATGTGCTAATGGATACTCTTTCATGATATGTGCAGCTACTAAATTCATACCAACTCTAGCACACCAGCCACTAAAAAACTCATCCTTATATTCTCTCTAAAGATCCCCTAATTCAATGATTAATGTTGTCCTCATAACCTCTCCATCAGGAAAATTATAATAAATATATCACCAAAATATTAATTCATATAAATATAATTATAATATAACATTAAATCAAATGAATTTTCTTACCCATATTTGCGACCGTACATTATCATTTACTTAATTGTGATGGTGTCTTTAGGAGAGTGGGTTGATGGGAATGATATCAGGGTATTTGGAAATAATATCTATAAAACTCCTATATTCCTTCCATATTTTATAACAATTTGAGTATCCTCATTTTACTCAACCATCAATTGTGTGTGTCGGTTCCACACCCCACGCATGCATGTACACCCATGTCGCCAAGTGTAATTTCTATATGTGAAAGAAAAAACAAATATTTTATCAATACATATTATAATGAAAATAAAATATTGTAAAAACAATTACTAGGGTTCTATAAATATACCTGAGATGGTCTGATCAGTCGGCATTGTCGGATCCCTAGGATCTAAAGGTTCATCAACCTGTATAGTAGGAGTGGGATCCAATGTCTACTCTAGAGGCTTAGAATGTGTTAGGGTATAAGTTTAAGGAGCATAAACATAGAAGCACGGGGAGAAGGATTTAGAAGAAAAATAATTTGTAATAGAAATCTATGGAAATGTATAATATGATTGGGGAGTAGGATACATCATCAGATAATGTAAAAAAGATGAGGAGGATCAAATATAAATAGTGGAGAAAATATAGGGGGCCTAAATATCTAGGGTTCATCTAATAAAACCATGGGATAATAAAGAGTGCTATACTTTATATAATTTGAAGGGACATGGTGTGATTGGGTTCACTGAGTGGTGTGTGAATCTCTAGTACCCCCCCCCCCTTGGATTGTCTGGATGAGCACTATTACCACTAGGTTCATTAGAGAAAAATTGTCTCTTGGGTAGAGGATGATAATTCAGGAAAAAAACTTCTTCCCATTGTTTCCAATATATATGTCTCGTTAGAAGAAAGAGTGAAAGTCATTTTAATAAATTTAAATCCACAATCATTAATAAATGTTTCATGACTCATCATTGGATCAAATAAATTTCATTTCATCATAGTGACTCAACCATGAGAGTAATAATCAAATATTAGTATTTTCTCAATGACTTCATAATAAGAAAATTTTTAAAATTGATGTCTAATATCCAATGTACAAGAATAAAATTTTGTAATGTTAGTTACCATAACACTATCATGTTGTGTTCTCAAGTTCAATGTTCATTCAGTGATAATAAATTTGTACCCATTCATCATAATTTATTTGAATTCACGAACCAAAGAATTATGAAAAAAATATGAAGCTCTTATTTTCTCAGAGATAGATCAATAGATATACTCAATTCCTAAAATATAAATGAATATTAAAATTAATTAAATAATGATTTATTAATTTATTACCCTAATACATCTACCTTTCATTTCAACCAAGAGGAAAACTATTTTTGACGAAAAGTATCTCTTCTTCTCAAAGATAACGAATGATGATTTCTATTTATAATTTTTTATGGTCCCCATAGTGAATAATAGAAATAGTTTAATAGATATGTAAAATTACATGATATAAGATAACATATACATGTTTAATTTACATACTGGATGTATTCATCAAAAAAATCACAGCTAACCAAAATTGTTTGATGTTCCATATCTCACCCTTCAAGGATTAATGTACTCAATTTATATGACCCTATAATTTCCCTTGTTTGGGGAAGTGATGGAAAACTAGGTTCAATTACCTCATACTAATCTTCTTCATTTCTCATTGTTCTTTTTGGTCCCATAGTCAGGTCATACAAATACATTCCATAGAAATATATACATTTTTGATCCATGTAACCTTTCCTGATAGGATCTTCGGGATGATTCCAAATATAGACATAATACTTCAATGTGTACATATTTATTTTAGTTGGATATATACATGAAAAAGAAACAGGTCCTCCAAGAATTATTTTGGTTTGAAGATGGAAAGTTAGATGTAGCATGCATTTGAAAGATCATGGAGAAATTTTTTTCTCTAACTCATGAAAAATTATTTATTCCTCTTCCAAAAAACTAGCAAGAAATACATGGAAGATTTCTTAGCACAAGTATATTTATTAAAATGGAACAACTAAATAACTACCACCCTTACATTATTTGACTATGGATGATGAATTATTATTGGAATCAACTCATGTAGAAGGATGTGATAATCACGATTCTTCAAATATTTAAGCTTAAACTCCCTTATATTAACTTGTTTTGATATGTTTCTTTAATAGCCATAAGTAAATTTAATAGTCTCTAATATTTCCAAAAAATAATTTTTTCAACAAGTTTTATCAAATAAGAAACACATGGAACTTTCCATTTATTTTTATTGATACACAAAGGATGAAATGATGGTTTAATACATCAATCCACCAAGTCACATCAATATTGTAAATCATATTTTTCTTTCCCTAAAAAATTATAATAATTGAAAGAAACATTTCCCATATATTTTTTTAATGTGCATTACATCATAGAAATGAAGTAACAAATTGGTTGACTAATAAGGAAACTAAAAGGATATAATTTTATTCTTCCAATTGTAATTGGTATCACCAAAAACATTATTCCTCTTTATATATTTCATATAACCCTTCCCAAATGAAATACTGACATCTTATAATTCATTAAAAACATCAGTTCTATATATATGATAAGGTGTATTTTTGGTCTCCATGGTATTTTTAAACCTTTGAATATTATTCTAATATAGATAATTCATTGTAAATAATCATCAATATCTTATAAAATTGAAACTAAATTGATATTTAAGTCTTATGGATTGTTTATTCTTCATGAATATATATGATTATACTCATGAAATGGAAATGATTATTCATAAAAATCCAAGGAGGAAGGTTATAAATGTGTATGAAAATCAGCCATGTGTTGTAAAAATTAAGAATCTACCCAAATAGATTAAAAACTTCACATAATAGACCTAACCTCACATTATGAATGTCAACTACAGAATGAGGATATAGAGCATAAAATATCTTCCATAAAAATCCATATACAGGATGAAAAAAAATCATCATTGTCCTTGTCATGCCACGTCCCCCAGTGCATGTGTCGCAACTACCCGAAGCCCTCCACCCAAAGGCTAAGGGCTGGTGACTAGCGCTGAAGGAATTATCTTGCAAGTGGGAGGAATTTTATGTGTACCTATAAACACGCACACTCAAAACCCCATCCAACAATGCTGAAAAAGAAAACATGAATACCACTAAGACAACCATTGAGATTAGAGGTACAAGATGTAAGTAAAATAGGCTATAATACAAACCCAAAAAAGGAAAGATGTAAAAAAGGGAGTACAAGGTCTCTGATAATCCATCCGTAGAAAACCCTAACTGAATGATAGGTGAATAGTTTCTGTTGGAAGTCATAGGAGTACTCCTCACCTATCCAGTCTCACTAGGCACCGCCTGGTCCTGGATCACCAAGGTATCTATCAAAATTTCATTCATCTTCACAATACACGATAAGTGTGCACGAAGCCCATGTAGGGGTGAGTAACCCAATACTATGTAGGGACCCCAAACCACAAAGAACAGTACACATGAAGTAATAGAATGCTCACAAAGTTATAACCTAAATTATGAAAAGCAATATTATCAGTCCTAAAGATGAAAATCTTGTAATGACAAAAGAATCATCCCTAATGATTTATTGAGGTCTTCCGAGACACTAAGGTATGCTCGTCCACTAGGCCTCTGAGGTCTATTCATCACTAAGGTCTGCTGGGCCACTGAGGTCCGCTCGTCTATCAAGACACTAAGGTTCACTCTTCTATCAGAACATTGAGGTCTGCTCGTCTACCAGACCACTAAGATCTGCTCATCTTTTGGGCTACTGAGGATCACTCCACTCGTCTTTCGGGCCACTGAGGTCCACTCGTCTATCGGGCCACTGAGGTCTGCTCATCTGTCAGGCCACTAAGGTCCACTCATCTGTTGGGCCACTGAGGTATGCTCATCACTTCCTTCTTGTCACAACCAGTCAAATAAGTTATACTCCTAGTGTGATTTATTCCAATATAATCTAATCCTCAGGCATTCGGTCATAAATCAACATCCACGGAAACTCACTTGGAGTATACCCAAAGGATTTTCTAATTTCAGGGGTCCCGACGCCATAAAAGGCTCATCAATCAGATGCACAGTTTGTAAAATCATACCCATTGTACTAAAAGGGGATGGTTAGGTCTGATTTTGGGCCAAATCGATCAGACCGACCGGACCCAACCCGATTCGTCAGACCTGGCCCGACCCGATTTGGTCTGGGAAGACGTGATTCAGCCTAGCCCACTGGCTAGGACCATTGGACAAGCTAGACCCAGACTGTTAGGTTGTGGTTCTAGCATGTTGGGCTACATGTTTATCCTATCAGGCCACTTGGAATCCTAGTCCTCCTCGGACCAGGCCTTCATTGGCAGGCCGGTTTCTACACAGCGGCCCGGATTCTCCCGGTGCTGGCTTGCACTGGCGGCCCAGTTTGGTCTGGCCAGGACGTGGCAGAAAACGCGTCTACCCTGAATCGTGCTACAGGCTCGGCCAGATGCCTCCCCTATTGACCGTAAGCCGACACTGACCTATGGACTGGCCATGGGTCTCTTGACCTGATGTGGTGCCCTGCAGGCATCACAGTTCCACACAGCCATAGCCTCCTCCGCCTAATACAACACCCCACTAGCACTGCATTTCCACACCATCGCGGCCCACTGGCTATGACCTCCTCTCCTGATGTGGTGCCCCATTGGCTCCACTATTCCACACTACCACAGACCTCTGGCTGTGGGCTCCTTCGATGCAGCACACCGCTGGCACCTGCCGCCTCCCGCACGCAGTGGCTTCCACCTTCCACCGCTGCTGGACACCTTTCGGTGGCCCTGGTCTAGCTCCCTTGTTGGCTGCCATGGGTTCCACCACTGCTGGCCTTCGAGCTGGTGGCCCTCCTACCTGCGGCTTTCTGTCACCACTAATTTCATCCTTCTTGGATCATAGTTGTCATTATATCACAAAGAACGGAAGAAAATGGTGGATAAGAAGAATGCACAAGGAACACATGAAGGACGGATCACAACCTTTATTTGTGTCAGTGTGATTTATCCTTTTTAGTAGTTTAATGAAGGATAAAAAAACATGAATCCAACTTCCTATATCTCCTTTCTTGCAAAAATCCCAAATCCCGCAAGACAAAATGACCCACATATCAACCTGTTAGTGGGTTGATCCGCGTTCGTTGTTTAGAAAGATAGAACGGGGAATCCAATTCATAAATAACAAAACCCCTACCTCGATGTTAGATCACTTTTTCAAGAAGATCTCACCATTTTCGTTCATAATTTCTCAATCTGTCATTAGCGGCGGTTCATCAATTGTCGCACGCCAATGCCAAAACACAAAGGGTTTAGAGAAATCCTCGATCGTGTTAATGATCAGTCTTAGGGTAACCCTTTAAATGGAGAAAACACATTTCAATGTTTCTATTATGCTGTGTTGCAGCATAGTTACATTATTTTTTTATGAAATAGTGTTTATGTTATGTTTTAACAAAATTCAAAATTCAAATAAAATAAATTAAAAGTGTATTTTTTTCATTAAAGAAATTATTTTATTAAATTTTCTTAAAAATAATGAAAATTAGCTTTTTCCCTCAACCCGTGCCGGTTGAGGTTTGGTCCTTCCTTAAGTAAATTCATCGTTCCAAATGCAAAAGTGCCCTCAGATTTTTAATCTGGGCACCTATTTAGAATTTTCCAAAAACTAATCACATTCGCTACTTTAAATAAACGTTAAAAAAAGTGCAAACACTTATTCCAGGACCATAGGACCTCTAAATCAAGTTTATTCTAAGCAACTAGTCTCAAAATAATCTCATATTATTTTAAAAAATTACATGGAATTTCAAATACATTAAATTACCCCCACATTTAGGTCTTTACACCCTCGTAAGCCAAAACAAGGGATAAACAAACAAATGGGTGTTCTAATCTTGGATCTGAGCCTCCCGCTCCCAAGTGCTCTCCTATATATTATTGTTCTACCACTGAACACGCACTAGAGGAATCGACTATCCACGAATGACCTGCTCTTATTAATCCTCCATCTCTATTGGGAACTCTGCAAATGTTGCCTCATCATTAATATCCAACTCACCCTAGTCGATGACGTGTGATGGATCATGCACGTACCTACTTAGATATGATACGTGTAAGACGTTATGCACTCAGTGCATCTATTGGGAGGATAGCTTGGTGGTACGCCACCTCACCAACTCTGCTCAGAATATGAAAAGGTTTTATGAATCTCGGATATAGCTTGTCGCCCCGGCCAAATCTCCACAATCCTCATCGAGGTTAGGCCCAAATGAACACATGGTCTTCCTCCTTAAACTCCAAGGGCCTCTACCTCCTGTCATCACAAGATTTATTCCTACTCTATGCAGTCATCATCCACCCCTGGATAACCTGCACCTTCTCAGTGGTAGCCCGTACCATCTCTGGACCCATGAGTGCTTACTCCCCTGGGTCTATCCAGCATAACAGTGACCTGAATAGTCACCCATACAGCACCTCGAACGGTGTCATATCAATGGTGGAGTGGTAGATTTTGTTGTACATTAACTCCACCAGTGGTAGGTGATCCTCTAAACTACACCTGAAGTCCAAGATACAAGCATAGAGCATGACCACTAAAACATGGATAGTCCTCTCCATCTGACCATCTATTTGAGGGTGGAAAGTTGTGATCAAGCGTATCTGATTCCCAAATTCCTCCTAAAATCCCTTCTATAATCAAGATTTAAATAATTTTTCTCGATCTAAGACTATCATCGATGGGACTTTTTGGAGTCGAACTATCTTTTTTACGTAGAGGCATCACAAGATATCTACTGAACCCTACTCCTGGATGGGTAGAAAGTTGCCCGACTTGGTGAGTCAGTCAAAAACCACCCATATGGTATCATAACCCCTGGATGTGTGTCATAAACCCTTTAAAATCTCCATTGAGATACCATCCCACTTCTACTCTGGCACCTCAAGCGGCTGAGTCAGGCCTACTGGAACTTGATGCTCTGTCTTCACTTGCTGACAAGTGATGCACTGGGGAACAAACTCTGCTACTACCTTCTTCATCCTCATTCACCAGTACTGGAATCGGAAGTCCTGGTATATCTTTTCCAATATTGGATGTACCAACAAAGGGGAGGTGTGGAACTCCCTCATAACCTCCTCACATGATGCCACTTGCACAAATGGTGCACCCTCTAAAAAGGATGACGTGCTCCCCACCTATCGAATATTCTTCATGAGCCTGTCCTGAGGATAACTAAGCATGATGGGCCTCGCAGTCAACATCTACAAGCTGTGTCCCCTTAACTCACTATAAGAGTGGGGAAGTGATAGCCATCTTCTGAAGATGAGCTTCTCCATCACCATTTATTAAGGATATTTGCATCATGGAGAACTGCTCGGACGCATCACTCAGCAACTGCAAACCAAATGTCCTTTTGAGAGTGTCAACTACCACGTTCCCATTCATAGGAGTATAGACTATCTTGAAGTCATAGTCCTATATTAACTTTATCCAATTCCATTTCCTAAAGTTCATATCCTTTCGAGAGAATATATACCTGATACTTTTTTGGTCAGAGTAGACGGTAAACTACTCACCCATCAAGTAGTCTCGCCACATCTTCAAATAAAATACTACTACTGCTAGCTCCAGGTCATGGGTTGCATAATTATTTTCACGCTAACTCAACTGCCATGAACCATAGGTGATCAATATATACCCCTGTATTAGGACACAACCCAGTCTGGTCCATGTTACGTCGCAGAATACTACATACCCAATGTCATCCTCTGGTAGTCTCAAGATGGGGGCACTCGTCAGTCTTTGTCTCTGCTCCTGAAAACAATATTGGAACTTCTCTATCCACATAATGGGTTATCCCTTCTATGTCAAACCTAATAAGGGTTTTCTAACCTGTAGAAGTTAGGAACGAACCTTCGGTAGTATCCATCCAAACCCATGAAACTCCTCACATTAGTAATGGTTCTATGTGGCTCCCAAGCAAGCATAGCTGCTATCTTTGTTGGATCTACTGCAACTCCAGCCTCCGTAATTATGTGTCCTAGAAAGTGGACCTCCCGAATCTAGAACTGACATTTTTAGAGATTCCCATAAATTCGCTTCTCTCAGAGTGTATCAAGTACTATCTGCATGTGTGTAGCATACTCCTCCTCAGACGCTGATTACACTAGGATGTCATCAATGAAGACCATGATGAACTAGTAAAGGTAAGGTCATAAGATCATGTTGATGAGTCTCATGAACACTACTAGGGAATTGGTCATGCCAAAAGGAATCACCAAGAACTCATAGTGGCCATACCAACATCTGAAGGTTCTCTTCGGTACATCCTCATCACATACACAAAGCTGATGATAGCCTGATCTAAGGTCTATCTTTGAGAACCATCTTGCTCCATTCATATGATCAAAGAGGTCATCAATCATTCATAGTGGATACTTTTTCTTCACAGTCACCTAATTCAGGCACCGGAAGGCCACGTACAACCTCAAACTCTCGTATTCCTTCTAGGAAAACAATACTGGGGCTGCCCATGGTGAAACACTAGGTTCAAAAATCCCTTCTTCTATAAATAATCTAGTTGTACTGTCAATATATGAAGCCCTGTAGGAGATATCTGATATGTTGGTGTAGATATCAGTGTCATATCGGGGTATATATCAATGAATAAGTCAACCAACCTACAAGGGGTAATCATAGAACATCCTCAAGAAACATGTCTTCGTACTCGTCCACCGCTATAGAAAAGTGAGGAATCTTCTCATCCACTACATTGAGGGTGAGTCTACCCAACTGGTGAGTGATCGGCTACACCCTCCTCTGATAAAGTATGTCTTGCAATGCAAGAGATCCCTTTTCATTGGTGAAGGAAAAACTGGTCCCATATTTATAGACACACCACACTCCGCACTTAAAATAGTTGATATGATCATGAACTACTAGTAACCAGTCCATACCCAAGATGATGTCATAAGGCCTCAACACCACTACTAGGAGAACTCATCTGAAACTCTCACCTAAAAGAGTAAGCTCACACTTCCAACACTAGTGTGTAATCATCGAATACCCGCCTGTAGGAGTCTCTAATCGTAAGGATCAAGCCAACGGCTCCACCAAAATCTCCATGATCCAAACAAGGTCTGCGGTAAGGAAAGAGTGGAAAGAACCAATGTCTATAATAACTATAGATAAGGTTTATAAGACACAGATCATACGTATAATCATATTTGGAGTGTCTTGGTCATATGCCTCCATCACTTGAAGTTGGCCTCGCCCCTGTCCACAGGCTCCCGAAGCCCGTGGTGGACCACCTGGGGGTGGTTATGGTAGCACCTCAAACCTTCGACACCACCTACTGCTCTGCCAGATCCCCTTGTACTCCGCCCTATAGTCCACAATGGTCAAACCTATGCCTCTACCATGGTGGTCCCTTGACCATCTATTGGTCATCTACACAGCGAGTTAGGAAATCACGAGTCATCTGTCCATACCTACCGCATGAGTAGCACACCCTGATCCTCTGATGAATCCCGCAACTCTGGAGGTCTTGTAAGGACAATCCTACATCCTAGTGTCATCCCCTTAAATTCCTATCCGACATGGCCCCCATGTCTGCTACCTGCTACCCATGGATGAAGACTTCACCACTTGGTGTCTACTGGTAGCTCCTACTACTGGCACATGCTCTGCTAAAAATCTCTCCACAAGTAGGGCTCGCTCTAGCACCCAAGACGGAGTAGGGATGTTAAGTGATACCATAGATTCCCTAATCTCCTAACATAGTCCCTATTCAAAGGCTCAAGTCTAAAATAACAGGCCTCACACCATGCCCGTGGATTAGCAAGAAATATTGGTGAATCTCGCTGAGTACTCCACCAATGTCATGTTACCCTGCTCTAGGTGCAATAGCTCCTGTATGCGCATTGAGCACAACATCATTGGAAGAAATACTCTCTAAAGAAGTTCTCAAATTCTATCTAGGTGAGGGTCACCTCGTCATGTATCTTGGTCATCAAGCTCTACCATCTCCCCACCGAGCCCTGAAGAAGGCTTGAAGCTAAGATCATCATCTCGTCAATAGGTTTCCTCACTAAACGGAAGACTCATGTAACCGCCTCGAGATAATTCTCATCCACTTAGAGGTTAATCTCACCCTTGAACTTGGTAGGTCTCTACCTCTAGAACTCATGTAAGGCACTAATCCTATATGCTTCTTCTACTGGTAGCACTAGTAGCAACTACTAATCAGCGAGTGGTGGCAATGCTGGTGCACCTCCCAGTGGGGCCATCTCTAGTATCATTCCTTGTATTTATGCCTCATCACTGGGCATACAATCCTCAAGTTCATGCACTGGAATCCTCACTGGCTGTCTACATGGTGTCATCCTAAAATAGATCAAGATAAACCACAGTTAATAGGTTATACCTGGTGAGCTGACTCTAACTCAATAAGAACATGAGGAAACACTCAATTCCTATATGATGCATTCAAAGAGTGTTTTTATGTATCAAGTCGAAAATAAAAATTTAGGGTCCTGGTGTATGGATACGTTGACCACCACACCAACACTAGACTCCCCAATCCTGAAATTTATACTCGAAACATTCAACACTATTTCCCAAAAACAAAGCCATAGACTCTCAGTCCTTAAGGTAGAACAGACCTCCTTTGATACCAATTTATCATGAACTGTCCCTCAGGGCCCATGCTGAAACTACCACAAGCCCTCCTCCCAAAGGTAAAGGGCTAGAGATTAGCATCAAAGGCATTATCCTGAAAGTGGGAGGCATTTTTCGAGTACCAGTACACATGAACACTCACAATCCCATCCCATAATGCTGAAAAGGAAAACATGCATATCACTAAGACACCCACTTAGAGTAGAGGTAAAATATGTAAGTAAAATGGGATAGAATATAAACCCACAAAAGACAAGATATAAACAAATTATTACAAGGTCTCTGATAATACGTTCACAGAAAACCCTACCTAAAGGGTAGGTGAAGAATAGTTGCTGGAAGCTAAAGGAGTACACCTTGCCTACTCGATCTCACTGGGCACCACCTGGTCCTGGAAAACCAAGGTCTCTATCAAAATTTTTGTTTTCTACATAAGAAATGACATGTGCGGGTGAATCACGTGTAAAGATGAGTAACACAATACTCAGTAAATACCCCAAACTACAAAGAAAAGTACACACGGAGTAATGGATAGATCACACAGGTATAACCTAAAGTATAAAAAGAAATATTATAAATCGTAAAGTAGAACGTCTTGTACTACTAAGGTAATCATCCTCGATGAGTCACTAAGTTCTACCGGGCCACTAAGGTCCACTTGTCCATTGGGCCATTGAGGTTCGTTCATCACTATGGTCTGTTATACCACTATGGCCTTCTCATCTGTCAGGCCACTGAGATCCATTCTTCTGTTGAGCCACTAAGGTCTGCTCATCTCCTAGGCTACTGAGGTCTGCTTTTCTGCTAGGCCACTGAGGTTTTCTCTGCTCATTTGTTCGGCCACTAAGGTCCACTCCTCTATTGGTCCACTAAGGTCTGCTCATCTGTCGGGCCACAGAGGTCTGCTTGTCACTTCATTCTCGTCAAAACCAGTCATAGGATTTCTACTCATAGCATACATGATTCTAGGAGAATCTAATACTCAATCCATTGATCATATCTAAACCTCCAGGGAAACTCACTTGGAGTGTGTATACAGGTACTTAGGAAAAGTCCTCCCCATGTTAGTTATGCCTTTGATGATGATTTCCAACCCTTAACCTATGGAGGTGGGCTTGGGGTAGTTGTGAATCGATACTTATCTTGGGTCGGGTCAAGATAGATTGGTATTAGAGTTGGTTCAATCCTTGGGAAGTTTTTAAGACTAGTCCTCTTAAGTGGATTTGGTTGGGTTTAGGGAAATAGTGTCAAATTTTCTCAATTATGGCTCTTAGTCCAGGGAGTCCAATGATCTTGTGGGTGGTTGACATATCCATTTACCAGAACCTTGACTATCTTTATGACTTGGCATGATGATAAATTTTTTACAGGGATAAATGGTACATGCATCATATAGTATTTATCCTTTTAATTACCTTCTTAATTATTCTCCCCATTATTATTTATATATAAATATGCTCATCTGACTATGGTTAATAGGGATAAGTCATAGGATCCTCCTCAGTGAAATCTAGCTAGTATACTAGTTTAGGTTCGTGACGACGATTTGATGAGCAAAGAGGCATTATTTTGGGGTCTATCCCATGACCCCCTTCCTCTAGGTGGGAAGGTATTAGAACCTTCCCCTATTGAGCATAATATCATTCCAGCAAATTAGGCTAAGGATGCATGTAGTTTTAGCTTGCTCCATGAGTTCCAATGTGAGAGACCACAGATCTTCCACAAGGATCATGATCCTCAGGCAGCAGAGGATTGTCTAGAGTTGATAGTTTATATCTTCAGGCTTATCTGAACCTCAAATTATTAGGTGGTTGCACTGGTAGTTTTCCTTTTCCATGGAGAATTTGGGCACTAGTGGAGCCTTGTTACGCAGATGCATGATGAGTCGACACTCTCATGGACCTACTTCCAATGGTTGTTCTATGAGGAGTACTTCCCCTCCTACTTGTGATCAGTCTAGATCCAGGAGATACAGGAGCTTCAACAGATAAGGATGATGGTGGTTGAGTATGTGGTGAGCTTCAAAAACCTTACATGGTACTCTCTTGACATGATCCGGGGAAACTACATTTGAGCATGTAAGTTTAAGTATGGACTCCACATAGAGATATGATCCGGTGTTCTTCCCTTGTGCATCCCCAACTATTCTATTGTGCTAGAGTGGGCACAAGTGGCAGAGATATATTTTTCAGAGGGATGTTAGATATCTAGAGTTGGCAGTGGGTTCCATAGAGATGATTCATCTACAGTAGCAAGAATATGTCAGGAACCAGGATCCCGATGTAGGATACCTCCATGTGATTAGACTCAGGCACATGGTCAGTGGAATCGTAGAGCTCTATGGAATCACAGAGCGGGGTGCTACTTTACTTATGATGGGTGAGTTCACATGGCATGAGATTTTCTGACCATATGTGTTGAGAAACATAGGCAGATAGCTGATAAACCACCATGATAGAGGCAACATCGTGATCAAGGATCTCCCACATAAGGATAGGGTGGTCCCTAGGGAGGAAGAGCTAGAAGAGTAGCAAGCGGATCCATGATTGGTGGACGACATTATGAGATCCATCCACCACCACCACCAGGTCTCCCACATCAGGCTCAGGGAGCTGGATGTACAGGTCACAGACAACTTTAGGCTTTGGATGTCTATGATCCCAGGGTGCATGAGATTATTATTTGTATTATTTATATGTTTTCTACTCTTTATTAGATATTAGTAGACATAGGTGACATCCATTATTTTATCTCTATACTCATGGTGAAAAATATAGATCTCTTGGTTGATGTGCTAGCCCAATAGCTTAATCTTGATATTCTTACAGGGAATGCTTCTTTTGTATCTTTTATCTACTGATAGTGCGATCTATCTCTTGGTGGAGATAGGTTCATGTGGGACCTTTTGGTCATTACAATGGAACCCTATGATTTTATCTTGTGTGTGGATTGGTTTTCAATGGTCTAATCCAGATTTATTTTCATTGTAGACAAGTCAAATACCAACGCACTGATGAGATGAGATTATCATTTTTTGGAGAAAGGGATCTCATGGTAGGGAAAATGGGTTATTTGAGTAGGAGGTTGTAACTCATCTCCCATAATTTAGTGAGTATATACCTTGGTGCATCAAGCTCTTCATAAATCAAGATTCCTTTAGTTGTAGAGGATTACATGAACGTTTTCTCCATGAACATTATAAGACTACCTATAAAGAGGGATATGGATTTTTACATTGACTTTTATCCCAGAACTAATCTAATATCTTATATGGCATATCAGATAGACCCTAGTGAGCTCTGGGAGATCCAGTTTTATTTGGAGGACCTTCAAGAGAAGGGTTTCATTAGATCCAATGTGTCCCCCTGGGCATCTCCAGTTTTGTTCATAAAAAAGGCAGATGGTAGTTTCCAGCTTTGTGTGGATTATCATAACCTAAACCAGGCCATGGTAAATAACTAGTTCCCCTTACTGAGAATTGATGACCTCTTTGACTAGTTGTGAGGTGTGATATGGTTCTCGAATATCGATCTCAGGTCTAGATACCACCAGTTGAGGGTTCATTAGGATGATATTCCAAATTTTTCATTACAATGTCTCTACAAACATTATGAGTTTTTAGTGATGCCCTTTTGTGTGATGAGTTCCCATGTTGTGTTTATATATTTGATGAACCAGGTCTTCTAGCTATATGTGTACCAGTTTATTGTTGTTTTCATTGATGAAATACTCATCTACTCTACATATGAGGAGGATCATGCAAACCACTTGAGGATGGTCCTTGATCTACTTCAAGATCACCATCATTATAGAAAACCCTCAATGTTCCAATCCAGGATTAATGAGATTCACTTTTTAGGGAATGTCATTTATGGTCTTGGTTTAGTTATGGACCCAGAAAATATTCATGTAGCACTTTCTTGGGAACCACACAAGAGCATGTCAGAGGTGTGAAGATTTCTTGGTTTGGCAGGGTACTACAGGAGGTTTGTGGTATACTTCTCCAGAATCACAGACACTTTGACCACCCTAATATGGAAAGTGTATCCATTTACCTGGTCTGAGCTATTCTAGAGGGTATTTATAGAGTTAAGGCTTAGGCTGACTAGTGATACTATATTGAGACTACTAGATTAGGGCACGGAGTTTGTAGTGTATTGTGACACCTCATGAGATTGACTTGGTTGAATATTGATGAATCAGTAGTAAGTTATTGTATATAGGTCTAGGTAGTTGAGAATACACGAGTAGAACTCCATGACTCATGACCTATATATACCAATGGTAATCTTTTCCTTGAAGATATGAAGGCACTACATTCTTGGGGGTCACTTTCTGGTTAACTCAGACCACCAGAGTATCGGGTATGTCTTCACGCATAGAGACTTTAAACTGAGACAATGGCGCTAGTTGTATTTCCTACAAGACTATGACTTTGATATAGTATATAATCTTGGTAAGGGAAATTTTTTATCATATTACCTTAGTAGAAATTTCTAGACTCACTTAGTGTAAGAAGATTTAGAGCAGTTGGCCTCCTTGCAGCTGACCCTGGTGGTGCGGGAGCCTATAGATTTCCTGCAGTCGATGGTGTTTAATCCTCCACTTATTGAGCATGTGAGAGAGTTTTAGCAAGGATATATCAACTTTGAGATCTTTTATGACCATATATCTACATGAGTCTCACCAGATGGATATTCTAAATGATGTAATGACATCATATATTTTCAGAGACGGACGGTGGTTCTAGTCATGATACGGGAGGAGGTGATGTGAGAGTTCCACACTTCTCCCCTAGAGGTACATCCCGGTGTGGGGAAGATGTACATATACCTTTAGTGGAATTTTTGGTGGTCTGGCATGATATGGAGCATAGCTTAGTTCATCTCTCAGTGACTCACTTTTTAGTAGATGAAAGATGAGCACCAAGTTCTAGAAGTTTTGTTGTTGCCCCTTGAGATCCGAGAGTGGAAGTGGAATGACATATCTATAGTCTTTTTAAAAGGGATTCTGCACATAGTGAAGGTCCATCAATCCATATAGGTGATAGTTGACTAACTCATAAATTTTTCACACTTCCTTTTTATCAGGGAGAATATTTTAGTTGAGAGTTTGGGGTAGTCGTATGTATGGGAGATTGTTCACCTTCATGGGGTTCCCTCGATGATTTTATCTAATCATGATGTGTTTTTTACATCATGATTGTGGAGATTCTTGAAGGTGGAACTCAGGACCCAAATGAGGATGAGTACAACCTTTTACCCCCAGATAAATGGGTAGACTAAGTGCACTATCCAGGTGTTAGAGGATATGATGAGGGTGTGCGTGTTAGACTTTGGCTGGTGGTGAGAGGATCACCTGCACTTGGTAAATTTTGTGTACAACAATATCTATTACTATACCACCAGCATGAAACCTTTTTAGGTTCTATAAAGGAGACCCTACAGGCCACCCTTGTGCTAGATAGAGTTCTGTGAGACATCTCTTATGGGTCGATAAATGGTGTAGGAGACCCTGTAAGTCACCCTTGGTCCGTGTGTTGTGGTAGCACATGAATATGCAGGAGAGTTCCTGGGAGTGGGAGATCCAAGTGTAGGCTCAGTATCCTAAGTTTTTTGTTTAGTTTTTTCTTTTCAGGGATGAAAATTGTGAAGGAGGTAATGATGTAGAGACTTGGTTTTTTCCTTGTAACACATTGAAATATATATATATATATATATATATATTTCCAAATCTAGGCACTAAGACAACATGTGATTCCAAGGCCGGTGTCCCAAAAATTAATTTTATAAAAATATTAAATATATTTAGTATTGTGAACATTCATATTCTTAAAGAAAATAGAATAAATATTAAACGAAATATCAGATCGAAAATCCTTGACCACGTTTGAGCCTGTAATGCAGTTTTTACCCTAGGCATGACATAAAATGAGTTAATGGGGGGAGTTCATACTCCTCACTCATTGAAAGACTGTTCAGTGAAATAATTAATTATTTCATTAATTCATTAATTCATTTAAACCCTAAATTAATTATATAAATGTTTCATCATGGAAAAAATTTCCAGGGTTAGCCTCATAATCCTAGAATTTCCGACGATACTCTCTTACTTATTTCATTTGGTGGATATCATCATACAAAGATGAAATGCCACATCAAATAAAATAAGGATGTATTGAATGCAATGAATTCTCTCGATCATTAGAGGTTGTGTTATTCATTGGTGATTGATCCAAAAACTAGGTAGGACTCAATAATTGTTTATTTACACCCTTTGATTAAATTGATAGAGCATATACATCCTTGTTCTTGGATCTGTGTCAATTGTGGCCTATGCATGTGCCTATGTATCATATTTTAAGTTCATTCTTAAATGTTTTCTAACCTAGTATCACTATTCTTTTTTGTTAGCCAATAATAATTTTCCAAAGGTAATATAAACCTTTTTTATGGTGCTTTTCCCCCTTATTGCTTCGTGTTTGTCACTGGTAGGACCCCTTAGTCCTAGTTTGACATTTTCGGGCAGTACTGAGCCCAATCAGACCCCTAGAACTATGAAAATATCATGTGTGAGGAATAGATCAATAAAGTATAGATATATCTAGTATCATTTCAATTCATGAATTTTTTTTTTGTTGTGTTTAGATCAAGAAATTGAAGGTGGAAGTCACGGTGGCATGTGGTTCGTGAGATGAACCCCCAACGACGAATGGAGGTCGATCCCTAGAGAACAATGGTTGAGATCCATGATTATCAGTAAGATCCACCATTTTCAATAGGATATATGGCCAAAATAGAATCCAAACTAATAGATTCAATTGCAGAAATCAGATCTGGGATTTCTATGAAAAACTCGACAACACATTGTGTATAAGGATGAACACACTAAGTGTATCCCCCTTAGTGATGGTGACTAGGGTTTGGGGAAACTTAAGGATATCTAAACATGTAATATCCCCTAACACACCATTCACCCCTTTCTCGATTGTAAAAAACATGTAATAGATCACGTGGCCAGTAACCTATGTGGAAGTACACAGTCATGTAATCTGGTACACAGATGTGGTGTCCGGTACATAAACATGGGGAGGAAAACATGGACCAATCCCAGTTATCCTAGACATGTTATGTAGTCCACCTACACGTCTTTTACTACTACATGGGATGGTGTTGTGTGCCTTCTAGGGGCATGGACAGACTATGAAATGAGACCACATGTCTTGTGGGTCCCCTCATAAGTTGTATACCCCTAGTTCCCTTTTGAGGAAACATAAATTTTCTATATCTCATTCCTTTGAACTCGGATTTTGGATCAAAAGTAGCATATCTTGAGTGTTATTCCATGTAGAACATGATGGTTCCCTTAGTTGTATTTTTGGTGCTTTGATGTGAAATGTTTCAAGCATGGTGCTTGTTGAGGCGATGCTCAATGGTGTCAGTGATTGGGTGGAATCACCAGAGACTACCGAGTTGAACCCTCTAATAGAGTTGGGTAGTATATTCCTCAACCTTTAGAATGGACCCCCCCCCCCATCAACAAGGGTGTGGGTCCCTTATATATACCTTCCTAGTGTAACCCCCTATAGGGTAGGTCACGGATCCTTGATGACTCTAGTGAAACCCCCATATCGCACTAGGGTGTGGATCCTCAACCACTAGAGTGAAACCATCGATCAGTAAAGGCGTGGGTCTTCTGCATTGACTTTTGCATGAAACCCCCTTATCAGATAGAGTGTGGGTCCTTGATGAATATAGTGAAACCCCCTATTATACCATGATATGGGTCCTCGACCTATAGAGGTTAACCCCCCATCTTCATGGGCGCAGGTCCTCTACCTTACCAACTGAAGCCCCACCACTACCCCCCCACCCATCAACATAGTGTGTGGGTCCTCATGCAACTAGAGTGAACCCACCCCCCCCCCCCCCCCATTGACATGGAAAAGGGTACTCTATGGATATTTCAGAGTGGAACACCCCTGATGTACTAGGGCTCAATTACTCTACTTCTATTTGGTTCCCCCTTGACTATGTGTCATAGTGACGAGGCATGGTTTTACATGGAAAGTTACTTCTTGGAAGATGAGTGAGATATTGGGCATCATTGATGGACTTTTGGAAATATTGGGTAATCTTCTTCTTGGGTAGAGTTGTGATATGTAGATCCCCTTACTCTCATTATTAGAATTCTTTGACTAAGTATATAGGTATATATATATATCCTTATATTACCAGACCTTGGATTTGGTTACTCTCCTTCTAGGAGAGGTGAAGAAACATGGGGTATGCTACATACTTTTCATGTCTGGATTCTCATGGTTGGATGAGTCTACTTTCTTTTTATATGTGTTGAATTCTATACAGGTAGTTTGTATACTCATCATTTTTCTTCCCTTATGTTTGGATGAGCTTACTTTCACTCTTGGTTTGTGTTGAGTTGTTATCTTTGATTGTATCTTGCATATACTTCATATCCTTTACTATTGTATCTCTTACTTCTCCCCCTTAATATTTTATGGTGTCCTATTGGGTTTGTATATACTCACCCTTTCATAGGTTTTTCCATGTGTGTTGTGTCTTATCCAGATGATAGATAGGTCTGTAGTGACTTCATAGGAGCTTAGGGATACTAGGTGCTTTGGACTGCGTACGATGGTCGTAGATTGGGATTTAGGAGATGGTATCTCTTTCCTCTATTTACTTTTATAGTTTTTTCAGGTTGGGATATATTTTTTTCTAGGAATGTATTTTTATCCTTTAATTTTCAATTACACTACCGTAGTTTTGTACTGTCTTGAGGTTTATGCATGCTTGGTTTACTTTATAGCAGTGTTTCATCTTTTACTCTTTCCCTCTGCACTTTTGTATCGAGATAGAAGTGTATGTGTGTACAAGTACGTACACAAAGGCCACCCTATTTTAGTTATGCCATCAATACTGGTCTCCAACCCATGGCCTATGGAGGCGAGTTTGGGGCAGTTGACACTCAATTCTCATCTTAGTTTAGGTTGTGACATGAGGATTCACTATTCTCAAAAGGGATAGAAAGAAAGGGAATAGAAAACCTAACTCAAGAGATAAAACACATATTATATATGGATAAATATCTTTAATATAAACCTTAATTCATAGGAGATGAGGTATGAGGATCCAATGAATCCTCTACAGAACCTCCAAAATCCAAGGAAAATGATTAGGGTTGAATGGGGATGATTTGAGGTTAAACCAAGGGGTTAGGGATTTTAATTAAAATTATTGGGGGATTAAAAACATGAATGTATAATTTCCTAGTTAAACCAATAAATTAGTATTAATTATTCTCCCTAACCTTTCACCCTTACTAGAATTCTATAAATGATGCGTAGTTCGATCATACAGTAAATCTAACTATGCATCAACCATGAAAATCCCTTTTTCCAAGGGTTCACAGTTTGGAGGGGTTATTCACAAAGTTTGTACTAAATTTCCCCCCCTTCTAATGCACCATCATATATTGTATGGTTTGAAGGGTGCGGCTTCATTTTTTTCTCTAACCATGCACCAATTATGCATAGTCCCTAAAACATCCAATATTTGTCAAAAGACACCAAAAAAACTCCCTGAAACATGTTCCATTCAAAGTAAAATAAAAAATGGTGTAAAGTTAATAAAATAATATAATGATATGTTTTATTTTTTATTAAAATAATTAGGTTTTTTAAACTGTATTAATATTGAAAACATTTTATATAAGTGACACTTTTCAAGAGATAAGAAATCAAAAAATACGCTTATATCGAGTGTACTAAACAGTGGGAATCTTAAAGGGAACCAAAAACATGTATTAACCCCATCTAGGAAAGGTATAGTAAACTAGGTATATGTGTAAGTAATATATATAAAAAATATGATAGAAATACATAATAATAATATAGATAAAAGAGATAAAATGAAAGAGAATGTGTAACCCAGATGTAATGAGGGTGTTTTCAAAAGACCACTTTTTATGTTTTAAAACACAATAAAGTTAATAAAACATCATAAAAAGGATAATAAAACTTTATTTTTAAAATATTATAATGTAAATATGAATGTAACATGAGATAACACATAATTATCCTTCCAATTAAAATAATAAAAATAAAGGGTGGGAAAATTATGGACAAGGAGTGGAAATTGTCCTTTTAGAGGATGGGAATTTTCTTAATATAGTTTCATTTTATAGAAGGAATAAAAGTAATAAGTAAGGATTATTTGAATAAAAATTTAATCTTAAAATATATAAATATGTTATTCCATGTTAAATTAAATACAAAACTCCTAGAGAGATATTAGAACTCATGAAATGGGATTAAGTTATAAAAGGACCTACTATTTTAGTGAATACATCAATCATATCCCAAAGAAAGGAAGAAAATGGATGGAATTGAATTTTCAATGTTAAAAAATATTTAATTATATTATAATTAATTATGGAATTAGTTACACCATACAAATAAATATTTGTTTATTATGTAAAATCGTGAATCAATGAAGGGTGGTTAAGATGGAAACCCTTACCTTATTCCTGATTTATTATGTGCATTCAACTGAATTTTTAAATAATAAAATTAAGTTTATTATATAACTTATTAGTAACCTTATTAATATATATTTTACCTAATATATACCACTTATTATCATATTCTATTTATTTATTAAATATTTTTTTCTTATGATTAAGTAAAAATTGAATCGATGTTGGCTTATTTTAGTAGTTTTAGCGATCGAAGATGATATTTTAATAATAAGTTAAAATCATAATATAACTATTAAAAAACAAAAACCAAAAATTAATTTCATATAAAATTATAATAATATTAGTATTTTAATTCCCATAGTCATCCATGATATATTCATTTAGCATTATTCAACTAGGTGGTTAAACCAACCCAAACATAAACATGCTATATCTCGATGGGTCGATATGGTTAAGGAAATGTATAATATCACTATAACATAAGGATAATGATATTATTTTTATGTTTTAATATTTTTTAATCATATTTTAAGTTTTAATTATAAGGAATGAAAATCATGATGAAATATGAAAACATTACTTCATGGAGGTGGTAATTCGTACAACGTGTGGTTAACATTTATATTTCTCAAATAATAAGAGGGAAGTAAGGTATATTATAATTTCTAATTTCATAATAATATTTATATTATATAGATAATATTTATTCATTAATCCCATTATTAAAACCAACCATGAGCTACGGTCTGAAAAATTGAAGGCGTCACTTCGTGGAGGTGGTAGTCTATGCACACGCACAAACGACACTTTTTTTCCTTAGTGGATAGAGAGGAATGAATAATGGTTTCCATTCATATAATAACATATCATTATAATAATTAAACTAATTTAATTATATTCATATGTAAATAATATATTTTTAATTTTTATATAAAGAAAAAATATTTAAAAAGTATGTAATACCTATGTTGGAGACTCGATCTTCTCTTAGAGATCTCTTTAGAAATGATGGGTTTAGGATAACTTCAAGATAATGGGGGATTTATAAAAATAAAATTATATCTTGGAGAGTTATTATGGGTGGAATTTAAATGGAAATTATAAATTGAAGAGTAGCATTGGGAGGGTAGAAGTATTCCCCATTTATAAGTGAAGAAAATGCGGTTTTGGTAACACCCATTACCCTTCAAAGACATCATTATGTTATACCTTGGTCAGTGACAATAAAAGTTTGTAAAAATTGGTCTTGGGGTGATATTGGGTCTATAAATCCTCAAAAAATACATTATAGACATGTTTTAAACATGTTACATGTCTTTTACCATAGGTTTTTACATTTTAACATTTTGATTTTTAACTTGGTAACAAAATTTTAACTATGTTATTTATATATTTTTTTAAAATATAAGGTAAACCATCTTAAAAATATTAGTGTTATAAATATATGTATTTAATCACAATTTAACAAAATTTAATTTAAAAATAATATAAAATTAAATTTTAAATTAAAATATTTAATATATAAAAAATGGTTTTTATAAAATAGACATTTTCACGATTAAGTGTCACGAATAATATTTTATGTTGATTAATAAATGAATAAATGTTAATATATCTATATATAGGTTTAAAATTTATATTATAATCATTATTTTTGTGTTATTAATTTATTTTATTAGATAAAAAATCTACAAAGTTAATAAAACAATTCTTGAAAATAATAGTTTTACCATTATCATGGTTATTATCTACAACCTTATTAATCATGAATTTAAAAACAAAAATTAAATCTACATTATTAAATAAAATTATCATGATGATCTAAAATATTAGATCTATTTTTTATATTAAATTTATACAAGTTATGAAAATAAGTTTTTTACATAAGAAAATAAAGTCGTTTTTAGAGTGAAATATTATTTATGTTTCCAAAACAGAAAACATGAGTTTTATAAATACAACATACTATTTTTTAAATGATTTATTTATATAAATAAATATATATTTTTTTATTAAAATAAATTAAAAACATTTAATCCATTCTAATAATAAAATAATTTTATAAAATTGATTATTTTAGAAAAATCGGTATTTTTCACTATTCACCAAAAAATCAAGTATTTCCAAAAAAATCCCAAAAATTAATATTAAGATAATATTGATATGATAAATCCAAAAATGAAGTTAATTTTTAAAAATTAATGTTCTAAGATTTGATAATTTAATATTTAAATAAAATTATAAAAATGAAAAATTATTTTTAAAGGAAAAAAACTTTTCAAAGTATTGACCACTATTATTCTTATTTTCTATAAATTACTAATTAAATTAGTTTCAATACATTATTGAATTAAAAATATATATTATTCATAAAAATAATATACCTTTTCTATAATATATTTAACTTCTTAAAATAAAGTGCATTAAAATATAATTTTAGAAAAAATAAATAAATCTTAACTATAAGGTGATATTATTAGTTATCTGACTACAAAAAAAATAAACCTCCTCACAAAAAATGGATAGAGGGGTGACCTTACTTGTTGTGTCAGACTAGCATGAGGTAATGTCTTTTGTCATGGGGTAATTCATTTTTGAGACTGATTTCATGTGGTGATGACTACTAGCAGGGGAGGGAGGCATCTCATTTGATAAGTGATTTTACATGTTATTCAGTTATCTCTATGGGAATTTGTGATTTGTTTTTGGTTTCCAAGCCATAGGGCCTTTGTACCATGTCTCATTCATTATTTGGGCCTCTAGGCCTCCAATTCATTTAACGGTTACCTATCAACCCTATTTGAAATATGATTCTTTTTCTAATAAAATGGGTCTAGACGCCAACCTATTATGAAAAACAACACTAAAAAAAATTACCTTTATTTGTATATATATTGTATCAAGTGTTGCCTCTATTTTGACCTTCCAACCTAATAAATAAATTATAATGGTTATATAATTTTCTGCTCCTTTTTTGGTTTGGTGATACATATAAAACAAACATTAACATAATATTTATTTAATGAAAATACTTTATTAAATTTCAAGTCAATGAATTTGAGGTGTTTTAGAGGTTAGAGAAGAGTGTTTTACTTTTCTAGTGTCACCATGATGTAGTGGTAGGTGTGTCTCTAGCCTTATTGAAGCTGTCTTGGAGGTTTGATCATGGGGTGGGCCTTTTTGGCCATGGTATTTTTTATCCTAGTTGTGGTGATGTTTGTTTGGTGATGGAGTGAGTCATTGCTTGTGAAACGGATTGTCTGACCATTGTGAAGGGTTTTTTTTTAATGTTTCTCCTATGAGACATGAGGATTATAAACATATATTGTGAAGTTGTTTTTATGAAGGAGGTTTGTGTGGCACTCGGCGAGTCCAACTATCAGATATGGACAACATGAGGATCAACATGTTGTAGTGATAGTCCTGGCTTGGGTAACACAACTTAGATTTCGACACCATGCTATAGCGGTGGTCAAAATGGCTCAATAAAGGTTTTAAATTTGTGTGATCCATAGGGTACAAAACCTTGAAAATAGGATATGTCTTTGACTAGAGACACCAAGGGCGTGTTGGGAGTTCACCACACCATGGTGAAGGATTACATGATTCCTTTGTAATGGGAAGGCATGAATGGTCTTGGTTTATATTTTCTATCCCACCCTAAATCCCTATAAAAATATTACACACCACATCAATATAAATACCAAAACCTTAAACACACTTTATTTCATAATTCATAGTATACTTTTTTGTCAAATACAAGTCGAGGATCCAGAGGTCAAGTGTATTTGAATGATTAGACAAATAAATACATCATCATAAACAAAAAAAACAACATCTCTATTCAAAATTCCACACATTTATATTAACTCCCATATATATTCTGAAACATCATATGATGTTCTAGGGATAATACATAAGGATAATTGTGATTGAGAAAGCTCCGTAAGTGAATAAATATGAAAATAAATCATAATATGAGAGTCATGAGGCATAACATGATATAATAAATAGTATGATCATAATAATGGATACATGGAATAAGTAAATAATATCATAAGATCATAAACATGTATAAATAACATATAAGATAATATCATAAACAAAATACAAGGGTCATTCCCAAGACCATCATCATAAAGTGGACAAATTCCTAAAGTGGATTAGGTTCACTCCCTAAACCCTTACATAATATCTCATGAGATATAAAGTTTTACCTAATATATTAGATACATATATAACCTTAGTAACAACCTTCACATAAATTATAATCATACATATGCATGCCATGTGAGGTAAATAAATAATAAGCATGATCAAAGAAATGAAAAGGAAGTGGGTCTCATAATTATGATTCAAGGAATAACCGAAGGCTAAATCTGAAGGATTCCCAACAGAAGAAGGAATTAAATAATTTTGATTTTAATATTTAAAAATTAAACATAGTTCTTGATCATTGAGTTTGGATATAAATATTTCATGGGAAGGATCTAGGAGAATAAAGAATAAAAACATACAACTTGAGTGAAGCTTTGTGAAATAAGTAAAGGATATTTATAAAGAATTAAAGACCTTTTTGTTTTCCATAAAATTAAAATTTAACTAATAGGGTTATACATAATATAATTAGGGTTTTTGGAAGCTATTAATGGTTTAAAAACATTTTATGAGGATGGTGTTCGACGTGAGATAAGAAATAGGAAAGTTCCCTTAAATCGAGTTTACTTAAACTGGGAATTTTAAAGGGAACTAAAACTTTGTATAACCCCAGAAATGAAGATTATATTTAACTAGTTATATATTTAAGAGAAAAATATATAAATATAATAGATATATGAGAAGTATATTTCATAAAATGTAGAAAAAGAGAGTTAATATGTAAGTGACAAGTCACGAAGAAGGTACATAAGATCCCTTTTCATGTTTTAAAACACATTTTTTGAAATCCCGCATCATAATAATTACTATATATTTATTTTGAAGATAGGATAAGGTAAATAAGATATTAAAATGAGATAAGAATTAATTATTTTTCCACTTAAATTGGAGAAAATTACTAGGGAGGGAAATTATGGACAAGGAGTGGAAACCATCATTTAAGATGATGGGAATAATTTTTAACATAGTTTCACTTTTATAGATGCTGAAATCTACTGAGGGCCTCGAACTGACATTTTGGGAAAACCGATGGTAGATTTAGACTAAACGAATGGGTCTAGGACAAGCCGAAAAGCTACGCAGAAAAACAGAGGAGTGCGTGTAAATTTTCTCCCACAGTGCATAAATTTATGCGCACAAGGGATTTTTTGCGTGCCGCGTGGAAAGTTCTGTCTGGCCAACAAAGGGGTTGGGTTTTAAATGTAGACCAAATTATGCACACCCTTGCAGCCTCTGATCACCTATAAATTTAATGGCACCCCATTACCTCTGGAGGCTAAAGAATTCAAACCATCTCCATGGCACTAAAAACACTCTTCTGTGCACAATAGATGGATTTCAAGTACCAAATTTTTAGTGACAGGTCTCCCAGGGCTCTGCCTTTGCACAAAACCTATTGGGCTTGACCCTCTCCTGGGACATTGTTTTTGGATAGTTGCACACAAGTCTTTTTACTTACATGAAAACCTTAGCCGCTCGCATGAAAAACCTCCCCTAATTGCGTGCATACCTCTTTTCTCCATGCAACCCAACTTTTTGCACGCCCCAGTTCCCATTTACATATTTATTGCACACAAACCCCCTCTTTTGTGTGCAGTCATCACTCATGCACTCCATGTGTTGTCCTCCCCTAATGTCTCCATGTTTGAGCCCCTCTTTTACACGACACCTCTATCATACACACCTTTATCTCGTACCACCCTTAGGTTTGTACGAAGTGATTTCAAGGTCCCTTGGGTGGTAATTTATGTTGTGTTTCTTAGCCTTATTGTTCTTCACATATGAACTCTAATGAATATTTATTCTTCTCATATCCATGTGAAAGTGGGCCCCATAATGGATCACTCTATGACACCCCAACACTATGGCATTGTTGATGCCTTCCCTTCCCCAAGGGTGGGCGGGTATCAGTTATGTAAGTCCTAGGGGTACGGAGTGAACCCGCCTCATCTGAGTTATAGGTCATTAAACTACCAAGCACCATCGTCCTTAGAAAACAACATTAAACTGTGGCCTCACCCAATGCATTATATGTGGGTTTCCCCATTTCATACAGTCTTTACACCCGCTCGTCTCCACAGGAGTGAGATCTTCCTCACATTGAATGAGATCCTCTCTGTTGGAGCGGTTCATATCCATGGGGAAGGGAAACCATATTGATTTAATCCCTTATCCTTTCTTGAGGGAGTTATCACCCCTTCTCTTCCTCTCTTCTTCAGTTCCAAATACCAAAGGAGAGATGGGAATAGGGACCTTGTTTATCTCATCCCTCTGCCTCTAGGCTTTGTCGCCACCAGGCCTCTATCCTGGAGTAAGTCCCAATCTCGATATCCCTGGTTCACTGACCATGTGTAAGCCCCAGTTTCCTCTTTGGGCCTCTAACCACGTGTAACCCCATTCCGCTTCCTATGGATTCACCTTTAATGATGTGATCGTCAGGTCTTTGATGCCTCTTTTTTCTCACATCGAGCAAGACTCACGTGGGCTTAGAGTAATAATTGACCATGGAATACTCCCTGGGATTCCTTAGCGTGTAATCCCCAAACCAACCCAAACTACATGGACTTCGATCCTTGTATCCTAAGAAAGGTACGTAGGAAGCCTCCCTGAGCTTCAATCCCAACACCCATCAGTCCCGACTGCTTTATGTTGGTTTACCTTCATCCTGCATGACGTTAAAAAATATCCACCCTCCTGAACTATGTATGCTTTGATCCTTGTCTCCTAGGCAAGGTATGTAGGAAGCCTCCCTAAGGTTCAATCCCAACACCCATCATTATCGACCGCTTCACATCGGTTCACCTTCGTCCTGCATGACGTTAAACCGTACGCCCCTTTTCATCCCACACAACGTTAAACTAAACTCATTCAAACTATGTGGGATTTGATCCTTGTCTCCTAGACAGGGTGCGTAGGATGCCTCCCTAATGTCCAATCCCAATCAAAGGTAAGCCATGGAAGTTCCCAATCTATGGTAAGATGTTGAAGTTCCCAATTGACAGTAAGCAGTTGAAGTTCCCAAACGATGGTAAGTCGTTGAAGTTCCTAATTGACAGTAAGCCATTGAAGTTCGCAATCGAGGGTAAGCCGTTGAAGTCCCCAATCAACAGTAAGATGTTGAAGTTCCCAATTAACGGTAAGTCGTTTTACCCCATCCATTAGTAAGCCGTTGTACCTCAACCGGTGGTATGCCTTTGGAACCTTGACCAACAGTAAGTCATTGTCATCCCTACATGATGGTAAGTCGTTGCAAGATGAACTACGTGGGTTTGATCCCTGTATCCTATACATGGTATGTAGGAATCCTCCCTAGGGTTCATCCCCAAACACTAGTAAATTTTTGGGTTCCCCCTATTGGGACCCACATCTCTGGTCCGCCCCTCGAGCGTCAGACCAACCTGGGCTGCTAACCACGCATAAGCCCCAGTATGTCATGGGTCTCTGTTCTCTACGCACATCCCATTTTCATACCCCCATCCTGAACTACATGGGCATTTATTCTCGACCACGAGGATACGTAGGAAGCCACCCTTAGGTTCAATCCCATCACTTATGTCCCATTCGGGCCTCTCTCCATCAATCCTATGTGTTTTGGGAAGGTCATTCCCCAACCCACAGGCTCCACTTCCTTAAGGTACTATCCATGTGTCCATCCTCACTGGTCACCTCCTCAGGTGTCCCATATCCCCACTGAACTATGTAAACTGTGATTCCCTACCACGAGGATACGTAGGACGTCTCTTAGAGGCTCAATCCCAACATCATTGTTGTCCTCATGATGGTTGCAACTCATTCTCCATCCACTCTCAACCATCCATATCAATCCTTATTCTTACCTGGGCCACCACATCCTAGTGAGATCATGTCACCCACTTTCTCACTACTCCTAGCAGTAATCGGGTAACTAACCATGCGTTAACCCCAGCATCAGTGATCCGTACTGAGGTTGCACCCATATGATCCACTCCTGTTAGTGTTCTGATCAGTCTGATCCATCTCTGCCAGACATTAAACTAGTGGAATACCCTATGTTAAACATGGGAAACTGAGGAAAACCTCAGAGACATGCCCGTGGAATATAATTCCCCTCACTCAAAGTGGGATTCCTTGGGCTTCTTACCCCTCGAGAATCCCTATCATGAAGGGAAGAAACCTAGATGCACCAGTGTTTTAGTGTCCATGCATGCCAGTGATTTCCATCATGACTACTCCCTCGACCGAAGGTTGTTACCCTGAATAGACACTACTAGATATTTTAGTTTCGGCGCCTGTCATAGCGGGTGACTGCCATTGGCGGTCGCTACTGATAGTTTTAGCGACCGCCAAAAGCGGTCGCTAAAACTGAAATGAAAATCGCGGGATTTTTCCCGCCCCCCGCACTGTCTTCTTCGATGAAACTTGCTGCAACATCGTCCGCACCTCCTGCCGCCGCACCGCCACCACAGGTCACCCCCGTCGCCGCCACCCCGTCGCCTCCCGTCACCCCCGTCGCCGCCACCCCTCCACCCCGTCGCCTCCCTTCCTCCGGCCACCGTGGATCTTCCATGGCCGTCGACCGAAGCTCGGGGTCCATCCGAACATCCCACGTGCGCTCCAGTATACAATGGGCACAAAATTTTTGTCGGTTTTCGAAGACAGTATTAGTGACCGCCATTGGCGGTCGCTATTGATTAATAGCGACGGAGCAACTGCGCCCGCCAAAAGCGGTCGCAGGGCGGTCGCTAAAGGGCATTAGCGACCGCTTTTGGCGGTCTCTAATACCCACATTACTAGTAGTGAGACCTGTTGTAATGTCCTAACAGAAGCAGCATAATTAACCAACATCCATCAAGACATGGCACTGGGAAGTGTTTCACAAAAAACATCTTAAGTCTATGAGGGAGACCTGGACTAGGCAATGAGTTCTAAGGAGAAATCCACAGAAGGAGGAACCAATATCCCATCATCATATTTTGATCAAGTAGGAAACATCCCTGAATAAGCAGCAGATGCTGCCCAACTTTGGAAAG
Source organism: Viscum album (assembly GCA_963277665.1). NCBI lineage: Eukaryota > Viridiplantae > Streptophyta > Magnoliopsida > Santalales > Viscaceae > Viscum > Viscum album. The sequence continues at coordinate 1,819,904,459 of OY728132.1, forward strand.
TGGGAATGTAGAGAAATAGTTGTGTGTCCTCCTCAGTAGACGGATACATGCCCCAGCGAAAGCATCAGAAATAGAAATAGTGAACCTGATGTGAAGTTATTCTTCTCAATGTGGAGATTAGTAGCGTTCAAGACATCAATGGATTAGCATTCCACTAGATCCATTTATCTAGTTCTAGGTCCCACCAAGAAAATAGTGGGCTTGGCATGAAACTCACCAGAAATTGGGGCAATTGAATGTTTGACATATCGGTCTGCGATGTTGTCAGTGTGGATCCTTCTTACTAACCATGGAAGATGGAATGCTGTTGGGGCACTTGACATCTCTTTCCTTCCTTCATTGATAATGGTTAAATCTCCCTACTTTTTAGGACCCAAGTTGTTATGATAGGAAACCAATCACCACCCACCCACTGATGCAGCGGTAGGGGCAACGTTAATGTGGAGATCTCGTGCAACCTCATCTCACCCATGGCAGCCTCCATGTCCACAGCTGCTAGGCGCCCATGCCCTATCTCCCCATCGGAATTCATCTAGAGAAGTGTAATTAATGATATGGTTCAATGATATGAAGAGGAGGGGATTATCCCAACCCGGGATATGTCCCAACAAGACAAAGAGGCTTCTATGCCTCGTTATCACCGCTGCCCCCAAGGGTTGTATAGGGATCCACTACTCCCCACTCCGACATATAATCATTTCAATATCCACTCCCTGGAATTCTTCGATGACTCTCTCCCCTACGCCGTTATGGTGAGGGGTGTCCAGGCCATCCCAGCGGGAATCCCACTCTTGGGGCTCCCAATGAGGGCCCCCACCAGGCCACGTTAGCACCGCCACCCACCTCCATGAGCTGAGGAGCAAGTAAGCTATGGGCCTGCACCGCTGACCCCAGTCTGGTTGACTCGACGCCAGCGTCGGGCGCAGGTGGAGTAGGACACCCCACCATGGGGAGTCAACATCAATGGATATCGTGGCCCGTGCCACTACTGGTGTATACCATTAGTTTCCTGTCTATATTGAGTAGGGGCACGCAGATGCTGAGCTCGGATCACGGCCCTAACCACCCCACGGGCAAGCTGGGTCAACTCTCTTGGTCACTAACATAGGTGGTGTCTGTTGTGGGATGACCTGCGGTGATGACACCAAGTATGGAGGTCCTCTTCGTACCATCACCAATAGAGCGCCAGTCCATCCCGCTCCCAATATCGGCATGGAGGTTCTCCCCATGCCTCCATCAATCCAAGAAAAGGTCCTCCCCACTACATTGACGCCTAGTACGAAAGCCTCTTCTGCACCCATGACCTCAAGTTTGGAGTCGTTACTCCTATCACAGGTCGCTAATGTGAAGATGCTACTCGTCTGATCAACTATTAGCGTGGGGGTCTTCCCCATGTCCTTACAACAACCGACAAAGGTCCTCGTCATACCAAAAATCATAGAAGAAGAGGTTTTCCTTGCTTCATGGGCACCCAACATGGAGGTCCTACCCGTATTTTAGCTCAACCAGTACGATGACCCTCCTCGCACCAACGCTGCCAAAGGAAATAAGCATGGAGTCCCTACCCATTCTCCCACCAGCTCTAGTGGAGGTCCTACCCACTCCAACATTTCTCGTGGAGATTCCTTCTGTGCTTCAGCTAATTCGAATAGAGGTCCTCCTTGTGTTACCTTTGACATCTTCCCAGGTGCTCCTCGCACCCCATCTCACCTAGGTGTAAGTCCTCTCTTCCCCAGCATAAACTTGTCCAAAGGTCCACCTCAAGCCAAAAATCTACCATGTTTCGAAGAGCCATCCTGGGGCAGGAGGGCCGGTTTCCGACACCATAAGAAGAATGTCGGGAAGATTAAAACTAGAATTAAGCCCATCTACTTCTCGAATTCTGAGATAGAATGCAACTCAGCAATAGAACCCTCACACCGATCCTCTATGTCAAGGAAAAGGGAAGGAATGAGGCATATAATCTCAATCATTCCAAAATGTGAGGTCCATTGGATTCCTGCCTCCCTCTATGGATACATCCAGTAGAAGGAATATTTGTCCCCTTCCTAGGTTCTGACCATGAAATCCTCTCTATCGTGAACAGGGTCATTCTCTACATCAACTGGAGACCACAAAGATCTATTATGGGGACAGATAAAGAATTAACAATAGCCTTACCCACCATCAGTAACTGTAGCCCCCATGTAATAAACTTCGGTCTCTAGCCCATTTTACTGAGATGTGGCAGCCTAGTTGTTACATTCATCGTAGGACAGCCCAATATGCAGTAGCTTGTCAGCTCGTCTACTATATTCTCCACCAGCTAGTGTACCGTCTCAAAAGTGAGCTTTAGTATCGTAGTCAGTTCTACAGCCACCCCCAGTTGATGAGTGGGGAAACCAAGGACCAGATCCTGAGTCTGATCTAAGGAGATTTTGGGACATCCTCACAGCAGATCATTTCCCAAAAATGTTTTGGCCAATTACGACTGCAAACTTTAGTGTACCAGAATTGCTTACTCATGAGGAAGTCGCGTGATTTTTCCAGACCCTATGGGTGACACACTTTTGTCTCTGTTATCAGTGAGAAAATTATCCCATGATTCAAGCACACATTGAATATATTTACAAAAAATTTCATATGGTCGACTTGACCGTGCTCCCTGTGGACTACCGCCCTGAGTCACCTGATCACCACCATACCATCCAGCAGTGATGTGATCAAAGATTTAAAGTGCTCCTTAGAATTATCAAAGAGGCTTTCCTCCATGTTCAGGTCTGTGTTTGGGGGCAGTACACTGCCCTCCACTTCAGTTCTATTCGGTTCCAACTCATATTACCTAGCGATATTGAGGATATGCCTCCAGGTAGAGTCATGGTTAAAATGGACGGCCTACCAGAGGGAGAGAACGAGCTAGAGCTCCTCAAAGAGGACATACCCCCTGATGGAGTATCACACCTATTGGATCCATTAGGAAGGATCGCTCTCCAGTAGATAAATTTACTGGGACTTCCTGTACATATCGAGTCATTATCCCTCAGCCAGAATCCCAATAAGGGTAAAGAGCACCTTGGAGCCATCAAAACCTCTGACCCTTCTAGCTTAGTGCAGAAGATGGAGGATGATCCCAAAAATGTCGCGTTGTGTCAACATCTTGTGGAGATTAATATGATGGTTGATGGCCTTCTTGCTGAATGCGCTATGGAGTGGAGACCGAACTACAATGATCCTCGGCTGGGGCAATAGGGGTAGGTACAACAGTTCCCTGGTGAATTTCCTCCAGGTGACTTTGACCATCCTGCCCATGTAGAAAAGATAGAGGCTATAAATTATAGAAAGAGGGTGTGGTATGTGTTTCCAAGTCCATATGAGTGGTGTGATAATCCCCGAGACCCATCTCAGGTTCCCCAGCTGCTTTGTAGGTCATTCCACCAGCCGCTCCAAGAGCTGCGCGGACATACTTATCATGTTGAAGAACCTGCCAACACACTAGTGGTCAGGGATCCTCTTCAAGATAGGAATCCCCACCAAGAAGATCCAATGGCGGTGGTCTTTTCTCACCTCGAGGTGTTGGAAACTCGATAGTTGGCAATTCCACCTGATGGAAAGTCATATCCATCATGGGTCAATGATATGTCGGCACCCCCGAGTTTCATAAATCCCACCTTCTCTCATTTTAATGGGATAGGTGATCCACTACAGCATCTAGCCCACTTTATCTCAAGGTGTGGACCCATGCTAGGAACTTCAACGTAGTAAGAGGCCGCTAAACTCTAATTTTTGTACATACATTGGAAGAGACTATATTTGTATGGTACAACTACCTACCCATTGGGTCAGTCTCCGGCTGGGAAAATTTCCATAGACAATTTACTTACTAGTTCATCTCTACCACCCAAAAGGCGAGTATTACAGACAACTTGAAGTGCAAGCAGAGGCCTGATTAATGCGTCACATACTTTGTTTCCTAGTGGAAATGCCTTACCTACTCCTTGAATGTGCCGCTAACTTAGGAACAGCTATTGAAAATGTGTGTGTAGAATGTTAAGACAGAATTGGTCCCCTCTCTCATTACTCATAATTACCTTGGGGGATTCTGGGATTTCTCTAATAAGGCCCAACTTCTAGAGGAAGCCTTGCAGCAGGCCAAGTAGGCACGTCTATTGCCTCCTGCAATTCCCGAAAGAAGGGATGCTAAGGATGAGCCCGCTGCGGTGGCCTAAATAGAGGCCCTCAGGAAACTAGAATTGTTACCAGTAGATCCACATCCATAGCCTCGTTGAGGCCCACCACCTCAGGCGTATCCTCTGATCTAGAAGCGACCACCCCAAAATCAGCAGGCACCCCCGTGAAACGTGCCGCCACTACCCAGGAAAGATAACCAGGATCCACCTCCTTGACAGGATCCACTAGACCCTCATTAGGGTCAGTCTCCTAGATCCCCCTTTCCAGATAAGAGAAACCAGAAATACTCATTCAATAAGTCTCAGGTTCATGGTTACTTCTGAAGTTCCATGGAATAGGGAATTATAAGGTTTCCCGAATTCAGGAGGCCCGAAGAGGTGGATCTCACTGATCTCCCCAATTACTGCCCCTATCACCAGATCCTAGGAAACACCCTCAAATAGTGCAATGTGTTTAATACTGGCTTCAAGACCCAGTTGATATTAACATAGTTAGGTTAGGCCCAACTCCAGCATAAGTGGCATGGGTATTTGTGAAGCCCTGCCGGTATAAGACTCAATGAACCCAAACTCAATAGATTGTACCTTGGTATTTTCTTCATCACTCTAGCACAAGTTGATCTTCCATATTCATTCATGTTGTTAGAAGGTTGTACCAACAGTGAGGAAGAGTATCAGGCCCTCATTCCTGGCCTCGAGTTGGCCCTTGAGATTTAATTTCCCCACTTTCATGTGAAAGGGGAATCCAAACTAGTCATCAAGAAAATTAATGGTGACTATGTTGTCATAAATCCAGAGCTCGTACCATTTTTGGAATGTACCCTCCATTTGATGGCCCGGTTCCCATATTGGCCAAAAGATACCCATGTCCCTTGATCCCAAAATGTTTGAGCTGATGCCTTGGTCAGCCTAGCTGCATCTCTTGCAGATCCTGATTAGGATGATTTGATTATCCACATGGCACACTAGAGGGTTATCCCCCCCATCACTACGAACGATGATGATATCCTATAGGTAAGCCACCTTACTGCTGCCACCTCCACTTCAGATCCCCCAAGTCCCCATGATGTAGTGCTAGAAGTAACTTCTAATTAGAGGACCCCCTTTATCGAGTACCTACATCACGGGAATCTCCCAGTAGATAGATCTGAGCACGAGCGATTCTGATGTCACGTGCTTCAGTTTAATCTCTAGAGTGGTCCTGGTGTTGAGCAGATCCTCTAAAAGTGTGGGTTTGATGGGGTTATCCTCTATTGGATTCAAGGATTTGGGATTTTTCAAGTCATGCAGGAGGTTCATGCTAGTTCCTATGGGGCTCATCAGACCAGGCTGAAACTATCTCACCAGATTAGGAGACTGGGGTATTTTTGTCCCTCCATGATCTGTGACTGTATTGAGTTTTCCAAGAGGTGCCATGCATTCCAAATACATTCTAACTTTGTGCATCGGCCACTGGAGCCTCTCTACACTACCAAGTACTCTTGGACCTTTGTGGTATGGGGACTCGACATTGTGTGACCATATCCACTGGTGACAGATTGTTAGTGTATGTTCATCCTGACCTCTATAGATTTCTTCTCTAAGTGGGCAGAGGAAATTCTACTTAAAAAATTCAAGGCTCATTCTATTTTTGAATTTGTGATCTCCAACATCATATACTAATTAGGAGTTCCTGACGTTGTCCTCACCGAAAATGGAACCAACTTTCGAGTGGCCGAGTTGAAGAAATTGTACACCAAGTAAAACATCTATTATAACCATACCTCCTATTATCACACACAATAAAATGGGTAGAATGAGGCATTAAACAAAACCCTCTCTAACATTATACAAAAGATGGTTGTTCAGAGCAAGAAAAGTTTGCCAGACAACCTCCCCAATGCCCTCTGGCCTTATCGGATGATGAATCGCAATTCCACACGGGTGACCCTGTACTCCCTAGTGTGTGGAATGGAGGTCGTCCTACCCATCGAGATTCAGTTGCCTTCATTACAGAAAGATGTCTACGGTCAAAAAGTGCCAGATAAAGTAGCTAAAATCCATCTGACTGAATTGGAATCACTCGACAAGAATAGGATTCATGCCCTGCACAATCTGTAAAGGAATCATAACAAGATATCCAGAGCTTTCAACAAGAAAGTTCATCTTCACACTTTCTTGCAAGGTGATAGGGTGTTGGCCCTGAGAACACCAATGATGCCTGGTAGAAAACAACTCAAGATGGATCCCAAATGGGAAGGACCATACATCATTCATAAGGTTTACCCCCAATGGCATGTATTCCATGGTTACCATTGATGGTGAGTGTATAACTCCTCCACCAATGCCAAATTCTTCAAGCAATATTTTTCCTGAGCAAGATAAGGTTCTATATGACCATAAATTGTTATGTCCTGCATGATATTAAATTATTTTTCTGTCCCACATGACAAAAAACTAAAAAAAGGTACAAGCTCTATGACCATAAACTATGATCTATATGGTCCCTTGTGAACTTAAAATATTCCATCAATGCCACATGTTGTTAAAATGCGTGATTCGTTCAAACTAAAGGATCTAAAACTACTCATCATTCATCCTGCATGATGTTAAACTATGAGCCGCAAATATACCATTATGGTCTGAGATCTACAACCTTAAATTAAGATCTCCCCACCACCATCATCATACAAGACATTAAAAAACATCTCAATGACTATGTATGGCTTGATTCTCATCCTCATGGGATACGTAGGAACACTCAGATGCCTCATATTGAGTCCATCCCAAAGATCTTCTCTTTGACTACCCCCTGTGGATGTAGTTCTCTTAGAGGATCCTGCATGGTGTAGTGTAAGCTTCTTTGGCCCCCACTCATGTTGGGATTACAATGATCGTACCATGTGCCCTTCCTTGTCCCTTTATCCTTCCATATCCTCACTACATGACATCAAACTACATGGCCCTTCCTGAACTACATATGGCTTGATTCCCATCCTCATGGGATTTGTAGGAATGCCCGGACATTTTTTCCGTAGGCTCAGCCTGAAATTCAAGATCACCCCTTGGGTTGAAACACATGGTGTGGTCCAGGATTTTTCCCTCATTCATGCCAAGTTCATCGAGATTGCACCATGTATCCTTCACCCTAGATACCTCCACCTCATCCATCATCCTTGCTGCAAGATGTTAAACTGCAGATAGGTTGGTACTTCCTCTCTCAGGTCTATCGACCTTTTTGGCCCCCTAGCCCAAATTCTCATTTAGGATTGTGTGGGGTGGTATGGACTCCATGTCTTCATTCACATCAGACTATTTTTTCCATGCCACACATATTCCCTTGAAACATCCCTCCTTCATTCCTAGTCCTTGCCATAAGACGTTAAACTGCATGGGTCCCACCATGTTTGGCATGTCTCATCATTTGGGTTTCTATCATCCTTCACATCCAAAAGGACCCATGAACAACAAGGATTCTAGGCCCTAGGTCTCTCCTACCATTTTGGGACAATGTCTCTGAGGATCTTGAGCGACAAATTAATACAAGTCTCAGGTTGCAGATATGGTCAATGGTCAACACCTAATTGTTTGAACCTAATCCTAGGTCACACAATATGGATATTATGTTGCGAACATGGTTAGTATTTATCCTTGACCATTTTTTCCATTCTATGGTCTCCCACATAGTATTCATGGTGATTCACCCTTTTCGCCCATCTGTCCCATGCACATGACATTAAACCGGGCATCTACAGTCCGAGCTCTATGACCATAAACTAAGTTCTATAACATCCTTACTACATTATGATAAATTGCTTGACACCTTGAGAACTATTTATGGCTTGATTCCCATCCTCATGGGATATAAAGGAAAACCCAGACGTCTTGTCTCTGAGTCCAGCCCGGGTTTATCTCCCCTTTCTCTCAGCCACCTGGTCCGAATTCCCTCAAGGAGTTATGAATGGTATGGAATATGTGGGATCAGGTCCTCATTCACGTCAGGTTACCCACCATGTCCATACACATTCCTCTTCGATATACCTTGCCCCTACCTATGTCCTTACTTCATGATGTAAAACTACACAACATCCTTCAGAATTACGTGTGGCTTAATTCCCATCCCCATGGGATATGTAGGAACGGCCGAACATTTTGTCTTCAAATCCAACCCTATTTATTAGAAACCTCCTTATCATCCTATCCCCTGGCCTGAGTTCTTCGAGGAGAGGGGTATACGGTGTGGTATGTACTTATTTCCTCATTTGCATCATGTTTGTAACAACCATTCCATGTACCTCTTTCTTCTGAGATCTCTTCCTTCCCCTTATTCCACAATCATCTTTTCGATTCGGCTACTCTAAAGTTGGGACCCTCGACCCTCTTTGTCAATTCACCAATGTGACTAAGAGCACTCTGGTTTAGTACCTAGATTATTGGATTCTACTTAGACATGTTATCACCCATTTTCATGCTTCATGTTTCCCTCCATTTTGGCCTCCATCATCTTCCACATCGAAAAGGACCCCCAAACGGTACAGTTACTCTGACTAAGGGATCTCCTATCATTTCGGGAAAACTTTCACAAGTATCTCGAACAAAAATTTGATATAAGTCCTTCATTGCAAATATGGTCAGTGGTCGACACTCATTTGTTGTTCCTGTTTTAGGTCACGTGATATAGATGTTGTGTTTAAAACATGGTCTATAGTTGTCCACCATCATCACACCAATCCCATCAAGCCCTAAATGTCGGTTGCATGATTCACATCATTTTCCACTCCATCATGTCCAAGTGGAATTTTGGAACTCTTGGTACTATACCTCAGTGCACATTTTCACTTTAGGAGGACAAATCCATGGTAAGGCATCATTCAGGGCTCCGTATAGATTTCCCCTTTGTGTGTATTCCATGTGTTTCAAAGACCTTATCTGCCCTTGTTTCCCTCATCGAGTTTATCTCACGTGGGATTAGGTATTTGGTCGAGGTTTGTGCCCATTTGGAAGAGTATTGCTTCTCTATGGTTTGAGATCTAAGACCTTAAACTAAGATCTCTATACATCCTTTCCACAATGCGTAATAACCACACATTCAAGAAATATGTATGGATTGATTCCCACCCTGATGGGATATGTAGGAATGACCGGGAATCTCATCTTTGGGTCTAGATCAGGTTCCACTAATTACCTCTTCTATTCATCCATTTGGCATTGACTTTCACAGGATTTAATGGTGTGACATGGTGTGGTCTTATTTCCTCATTCACATCAGGTTTTCAATAGCCACACCATGTACTCCCTTCTAGGATCTAGTCTCTCCTACCTCCTGTCCCACATGACGTTAAACTTACACCCCTCAGAACTACATATGGCTTGATTAACATCCTCATGGGATACCTAGGAACACCCATACATCACATCTTCGGGTTCAACCCCATCTTCTCTGACTTTTTCTAGCCCCTAGCTTGATATTTCTCCCATGGAATTGCGTGTGGTGTTGAGTGGACCTCATCCTCATTTACATCGGGTATGCTCGGTTATGCCATGTGTATTCCCCTCTAAAACCTCATGTCTAAGCCATATGACTTTAAAATATGCTTCCTAGTCCCACATGACTTTAAACTATTGTGTCTTTACTATAATATGTTAAAATTTAGAGGTTGGTCCTATCATACGACCCTAAACTATGACATTATCATCCTGGTCGCACGATGAAAAAACAACACCACATTGTGATGTCATCACTCAAGGGGACATCATGTTGGGTATCGTTCATCCACCATACCATTTCCAAGTCCTACCTATGGCTTGATTCTTGCAGCGATGCCAGGATTCTCCGTCCTCGGTTTATCGCTTCACAAAAAAACATATTCATTCTAAAGAACAAACAAGATCTACCAAATGCCGGTTCTTTTGGTGTGTAGGACAGACCCGCATGACAGTATTGTCCCACACATTGGTACCCTACCATGATGCCTCTAGAACAACGTATGTCTTGATCCCATCATAAAGGGGTATGTAAGAATGCTTGGTCACTTTGCCTCAGGCCCAGCCTAACTTTCATTCTCAGTCACTTGACCTAAAACCACCTCAGGGAACACATGTTGTGATAGGTACTCCTACCATTCTTATTCACTTCGTGTTTTTCAATTACTGCACCACGTGTCTCCCTACATCCTTTATATATATGGTCTAATCTCTAAGACCTTTAAACTAAGATCTGGTCGCCCTTGTTGTAGGACACCAAACTGCATGACACCTTAAAGAACTGCATGTGTCTTGATTCCCATCATCATGGGATATGTAGGAACTCCCAAACATTCTTTCTGCAGGTCCAGCCCTAGGAATCATAAATCCTACCCCCTTTTTCAGCCCCTTGGAATGATCTCCTTTGGAAGCATATGGTCTGGTGATCACCTCTTGGGTTCCCATTCACATTTGGTTTTTCAACAACCCCACCATGTTTCTTCCTTGTCTCTTCTCTGCTTGGTCTGAGTTCTACGACCCTAAACTAAGATCTCCCTATGGGAACTACACATCGAGTTTGACTAATTCATCACCCCGCGAGCATTTCATTAAATCAGGCCCCCCCTTAATGGTCCACCCTACAACCTTAAGTTAGGACTATGCGACCCCAGGACCCTCATCCTTGGAAAGGGATTTGACTCCCTCTATTTGATGTGTCTTATTATTGTACTAAAATGTGTTGTGACAAAGAGCCCAAAGTGTGGAATTTTCACATGGACATTCCCTCGTTTCATATCCAAGCTTCATGATCCCTTTATTTGGATCTCTATATTATTCCATGTCTGAAGGGACCCCTTTTTTTATGGCCTGGTCTCATACCACATTGTCTCACCTACCGTCTTCGGCCAATTACCCAGAAGACCTCAAACAACATTTGTGACAAGTACTTTGTTTTGAACATGGTCAGCGGTTAGCCCTCATTTTTCTATCCCCATTCTAGGATAACGTGAAGGGGTACTATGTTTCAAACATGGTAAGAAGTCATCCTCTATCATCACTCCGCTATCATTGTGATCCAGATCTCAGTAATCATGATTCACTTCTTTCCACCCCCTTATGTTCAAGTGGAATCCCAACCCACTCGGTTATATTCCCCCCACGCATGTAGGAGCGTTAAAAAGGTGGGTCAGTAATAGTGGAACGTCACTCACCTAGTGGCCCATCACTCCTAATGTGTGCCTCCCTGCATCAGGGAAATCCCATCACTACTCCTTGTTTCCCACATCGAGCATGACTCACGTGAGCATAGTAGTTTTGGTGGCGTGTGTACTGGTGCAGTTATGCCACGCAGGCCTTTCTTCCTACATGACATTGAACTGTGATTCTAGAACTATATGCGGATTGATTCCCATCCTAATAGGGTATGTAGGAACACCCAGGCACTTTTCCCCAGGCCCCTCATATCTTTCACTTTCAGTCCCTTGACATAAAAAAATTCGTCTGGGGATACGTGGTGTGTTGCAGACTCCTTATGTCCTCATTCATGTTGGGTTTATAGCTACTAGATCATATACTACCATTTCAGGATCTCCCCCTTCACTCCTCATTTTATCATATAATGTTAAACTGCACGGGTCCATACATCCTCAACACATGACACTAAACTTCAGTTTTACCCTGAACAAGTTCAAGATGCCCCATGTTAATCATGGGATGCATCAGCTTCTTTTCCAAATAGGATTCTCCCTACCAACGTTGGTATCTAACCACGCTATGATTTAAGAACTATGTTTGTCTTGATTCTCATCCGTATGGGATATGTAGAAATGTCTGGGCCTTTCGCCTCGGGACCAGCCCTAGGGTCATTAACCCTTTTGGCCCCTTGGCCCCGATCTTGGTCTAGGCAGTATGACCTTAAAACTATTTGCATCTTCCTCACCATGCGACGTTTAAACTACATGTTTATTGTCCTTATAGGTATGACGTAAAACTACAAGGCACTCCATGTCCTTATTAGAAAGGTCCAGTTCAGAAGTATGTTTGGTCCCTGATCAGACCGGTGCACCCACCTAATTTGTTTTCACCATGGTGGCATAATCTCAAGACTGGTGGACTCTATTAGAAAAACCCATCACTCCACCCTCCACACTTTCATTTCATTTATTTAGACCATCTTCTTATTTCATGTCTAAAGGATCCCCCTAATAGTACAGATGCTCGGCCTATGTCTCACCTACTGTTCTGGGCTAACGTTCCAGAAGACTAGAATATGACATTTTGAATCAGGCCCCGTGTTTCGAATGTGGTCAACGGTTGGACCTCATTTTTCATCCCCATTCCAGGCTAACACAATAGGGATACTATGTTTATAACATGGTCATTAGTTGTCCTAATTGTCATGCCACCCCCATAGTGTTCCAAATTTTGGGTATTGTGATTCACACTTTCCATTCCTCTGTGTTTGGATTGATTCTAATTCCCCTGGCATTACTACATTTGTGCACCAGAGAACATTAGAAAAAGAGAAACTCTACTGTTCTAAGAACTTCATTATCTAGTCAGGCCTCCCTCTTTCTTCTTGGAATTCCAAAATGGTTATTTATACCCTAGATTCCCAAAGACTGTTTGGAACTCTCAAGTTTAGACAACGTAATAGTTCGACCATCCCTTGTTTCTCACATTGGGCACGTACCACATGAGCTTATAAATTTATTCCTAGTTACTCTACATTTATGGTTTAGATACGAAAATAAAAATAAAAAAGAAAGATTATAAGTCTATGCACGTAGTTCGGGATAAGCAAACAAAGTATGAAATTTTTATTGGTTTGGCTAAAACACGGCCCTTATGGATCATCCCTTTTGATGGATTGCTCCAGTGTTATCACCCTCTGGCTTTTAGCCCCCAAGACCACTTCCCACTCCTTGAGATCCCTCTCTTAGTTAGTATCTATAGAGCAGAGATCATTGGCTCTGATATGTAATTGCTCCCACTCATCTTGAAACCCATCCATTTGACAGTTTATTTGTGTTGCTTGCTCCTGGGCTTCGGCCAACTGGGCCTTTAACCGCTCGATAATCTTGGATTGGTATTCAATGAATATGTCTCGATCATTTGCACATTCTTCAAGGCACTAAACTTCTCGCTCATCCTCAAGGAACTTCAGTATGCTCACAAATATCTTATAGAATTATTCAATAAGAAGATGTTGGATAATCTCCCCCACCATTTTAGCTATGTAAAATCCTGGATCATTGCGGAAAGGTGACGAGCATCCACCCCTCTGGTGTGGAGAAGGCACAACTGGGTGCGCAATGATCCTATTGGGGGCACCCATTCATCTAAAGGATGTTTCAAGAAGTTCCCAATGCACTTCCACCCCTTGAACTACACCATACGACTTTCCTCAGCTACTTCAAGATCAGAACCATCCATCTCCTCAGGGTTTGTATGTCGATATTCAAGGAAAGAAGCCAGAAGATCAGCAACAGTGTCTCCCTCTGGAATTTCTCCCAAGGGGTTAGGCTCTTCAATATGTGGTTGACCTTCCTCACTCATCTCCGTTTCAGAAATTTCTCCCCTGCAAACTTCAGACCCTACCCTGGTAGTGATATCACTGGTGTCCACAACACTTTTCTCACTTGGTGTCGGGGCTGGCATGGTTTGAGAAGCGGGTTCTGATTGGGTTGGTCCGATCACCATCAGATTCTCTGTGGATGGTCTAGATTCAATGGTTTGTCGAGCCTCCAATATCATGATTACTACACAAAAAACCAATGCCCTGATCAGCTGAGCTCTCTGATGACAGATACGAGAGTCTGAGTAATGAAACTTACAAGAGCTTAGCGCATTAGCCTCTGGTGTTTCAGTCACTGTAGAAGTTGTCACTATAGGAGATCTTTCAGCACTTGTTAGTTTAATAATGGTTTTCTACTCCACACCTTGTTCTATTGGTGCTTCCTAACCCCCTTCAGATGGAGCTTCTTGAATGGCACCAATATGCATCTGAATAGGATAAAAAAATACGATTGATGATTACAAACAATGAAAAGAGGAAAAGCTAGGATAAGGATTGAGGAGTACCTTGAGTAGTGCATCTATTTTCATGTAAGAGCTAGAAATCTCACCACTCTCCTGATGACTCCCTTGGTGGGATATCCCTTGAGACCCTCCACCTCCAAGATCCTATTCTGATTCCCCTATTTCTTCTTCCTCTTCTTCTCCCACTTCTTCTTCTAACTCACTGCCCTCTGACTCCTCATCGCTATTGTCATCTTCAGATGAAATTATTTCTGGATCATGCTCCTAGCTGAAAATTACCTTCACTAGGAGAGTTGGTTCTTCACATAGACCAAGCTGGAAAGCATATGTGTCCATGGCCATCAAATATGTGTGCCAATGATGGAATTTCACCCTGTCATCAATCTGAATGAGTCTAAATTATGGCAGCTAGATTCCATCTCGTACCATATTTTTCTAAAGGGATTCAGTGCTCATTGACTGTCGAAGAGTGAACTAGGCTGACCACAATGCAGGGAAGATTTCATCCTCAGAAGGTTGCAGTAGATACCTTATTTTCATCCCAGGAAGCTCCATGGATGCTCTGTGAGTTTGTTCACAAGACCCTCTCCCTTCGGATGATGGGGGTATGGCCTTACCATGTGACATCCCAGCTACTGAAGCTCTGGCCTATACTGATTTGGTTACCCGAATTATTCCCAGTCTCTCCTCCCCAGCAGTGCCTTGTCTACTCTATCACCACCTAGGTTCCACACTATCTACCTTGAGCTGTTGGACTCTCTTTCGCAAGATCCCTTCAGGATATGCCACCACCCAATGTTCGACATATTTTATTAAGAGGTTGGCATCAAATTCAGTGGTGGGAAAGGTAATTACCTCACCAGAATCATAAGTTGTGAACATCAGTCATATTTCACAAAGAACACAAGGATGGTTCTCCTCTCGGACATATGTATACACCTTCTTCGGCATCTTCTGGAGGCATCAAAACTATTTGGAAAATATTGATGGAACATAGGGCTCGCAAAGAATATTTCCATCGACCTGGGCCATAAGCACCCCACCTCTAATGCTCTACAAGTATTCTATTTTCTCTAGTGAGCCTTGCTCGTCATCTATCATTTGGATGGATGGGGTGGGGAATGGATAAAAAGTAAAATTGGTGTGATTGTTGATCCAGATCCTTATCCCCTCTTCGTTGAGCGTCAACAGCATGACCCCAGCAATGTTCAACAAAGAAGGTCGCAGGACATTACCTAGGGGACGAATGGTGTTTGGGAAGGTGTACCTACCATAGTGATCCGTGAAACAACCATGAAGGATTTGGAAAGGGGAACATATCCTTCTCAGTGATCCCCCTCTAAAAATACACCCTAGAATGGCGTATAGTCAGGCCAACAAAGGGAGACCCAAGTTAAACCTCTGATTGGCTTCCATAATGCTGGCTATCACCAATGTTGCTAGGTGGACTCACATCCTTATTTCCCTTACTGGCAGAAGCATCCCACTCAGGAAAGTTGCAAGAAATCTAGCATATCGGACATTCGAGTCTTGGATTTCATCCACACTAAAGCCCCAGGATTGATATTCCCCCACCTCCAGGATCCTATAGTATGATTTTCTCTTGCTCCTCTATGCCATGGTTATCACGACCCATCCCGGTGGGGCCCAAGTCGCAACTCCCCAAGCCCGCCATCAATAGGCCAGGGGCTGGTGACTAGCACCGAGTAGGCATGCTACTAACATGGGAGGCATTGCCTATAAACCTGTACACATGAACACACATCTCTAAGCCCACAAAGCTGAAAAGTAAAAACTACTAAATATGGAAAAGCATGAATACACTAAAAACTCAACCAATAGAGTATGATAGGGAAGTAAAGTACAGTAAAGTAAAACCCTGGGCCAAAAGTACAAGCCCACCAAAAGAAAGTCTGCAACAATGTCCAACCTGTAGAGAAAGGTACTGGGACTGCAACCCGTCGCCGAAGGAACGCACCTCGGCCTGTCTGATCTCACTGAGCACTGTCCGGTCCTGGTCCACCTAGAATCCTGTCAAAGGATTGCTCATCTGCACAAGACACGACATGTGCGGGCAAAGCCCGTGCATGGGTGAGTATAACAATACCCAGTAGGACACCCCAAAAACCATAAAGGAAAATACCACGAAGAAAGGTACAGTCAGCTCTACACAGTATATTTCTATGGAACATATAACAAAAATATCTAGATATACTCATACACAGGCAACCATCGCGAAACAACCACTAAGATCCAGCTTGAAGATTTCACTAAGCATACTATCGGGAGAACACACTCCTAGGTCTGAAGAGAGAGACATGAAGTACTCGTTCTGGGAGAACACACTCCACAAGTACCTTGGGAACAAGATTCTCAGATGAGGATCACATCCAAGTCATGGGGTGATTCCGACAACTCGGTCTGAGCTAATCCGCTAAGAAGAGGATCGGCGCCTGGGTAAAGTTGGTCACGTCGATACCAAGAACTCTACCTAGGGTTCCAGGAATGAATAGAGGACCAGGCTCTAAGTCTCATAGAGGGGATTCCAACAACTCTATTTAGGGAGTTCTGTTGAAGGGATCATACTCCTGTATAAAGGAATTGATACCATAACCTTCAGGGGATTACCAAGGGTATGAACCCTAATAACTAGTCCAAGTCACAGAAGGAAAGTGGCTCAATCCATGATGAAAAAGTTACACGGCGTGTAGTATAGTTACACGCCGTGTTCCTTGACCCAGGTTACTACCCATGTAAACGGCCTGTGTCCTTTGTTCAAGCCGTGCAAAACCAAACTACACGGTGTGTAGAAAAGTACACGCCATCTTCCTTGACCCCCGGGTGCTGCCCGTGTAACAGGACCGTGTCATTCGGATTGTCGGATAGAAAACAACTACACGGTGTGTATAAGAAATCACACACCGTGTTCGAGTGCTTGGGCTCGCTCCGTGTACGCTGGCCATGTGCCCGTACACGGTCTCTGCCCGTGTCTGTGTCGCCTGCCCGTGTACCAGTACACAGGGTATCCCATGTATCTGGTCGGGGCTGGCCAGGGGGGGTATACATGGCGTGTCCATGGCAGTGTACCCTGCCCGTGTTTTTGTACTCCCGGAGTACACGCCAGGTCGTTCACCGATGAACACATGTCGTGTAGCCCATACTACACGGTGTGTAGTCAGGAATTTTCCAGAACCATCGTCTTCCTCTGTGCGCCTCGGCTAACCCTTCGGATTTTGATCCAACTGTTCGATCATCACGAAACCTTTGATTTGGGGTCATCCCTCCCCTAAGAAACTGATTCCGCCGGTCTTGGGCTTCTGATCGGTCTTGAAAACGCATCTCGATCTGTCCGCACGAAAACGCCCGAAAAACAAGAACTTCCGAACCGCACCGATTCATCTGTCGCCGCCGCCGTCGCACCTCTGCTAGGTCGCCTTGACGTTGGATCTTTGATTTCGAATCGTTGTGTCAACAAACGAATGTGAAATGATCGATTTCCTCCAAGAAGGCATAGAACGCAATGAAGAATGCGAGGGGGAAAAACAAGAATCAACAAGAGGGGCGAACCACAATCGTTGTTTATGAAGATCCGGGTTTGCTGTCGTTAGATTGAAAACCAAAACAATCTCTAGAATCAAAGCCTCAAATCCCTCCATGAACCCGTCGCGCAAGAACGATCGACCCGCGGGCTAATCTGTTCATGGATTAGTCCGCGTTCATCATGGAAATCAAAAATGAGGGAAAGAGAAATAAAAAACAATCATCCTACCAGGATTTTGCGGCATTTGTTGGCAAAGATCTGGTTGCCGAGTTGTCGTTGTCGGCGAAGTTCATCAAGAACACCGTCGCCGCGTTGGGAGGATTCTTCTAGGACCTCCAGAGCAGCCAAGGGTTTTCAGGGTTATGCGGTTTGTAACCCTAGACCCTGGAGAAAGCCTCTATTTAAAGAGGATAAAAGATATTTGGTGCAGCAGATTTTAAAAATATCTCACTGCAAAAACAAGATTTAAATAAAATATTTTTATTAAATATTTTATTACTGTTGTGTCCAAAAACCATATTTTACCACCGACCTACGCCAAACGATGTTAGGCATCACCTTGGGTAAAATCGTTGTTCTGAACGCAACGGTGCCCTTGGATTTCTGATCTGAGCACCTGTTCGAGAGTTATTACACTTTTCAGGAAAACCGCATGCGCGCGTAATTTAATTATTAAATTAAATTCAAACATTTTTTCCGGGCTCACCGAGCCCCGGTAATGCACACCATCTCAGAGCCTAGTCTCGAAATAATTACCATATAATATTAAAATAATACATGGAAAGATCCAGGACATTACATCACACCCACCTTAGGGCTTTTACGTCCCCGAAAATCAAAAACAAGGGCTACTAAAAAAGGTGTGGGTACTGCACGCGAATCTGAGCCTCCTGCTCCCACATGCTCTCCTAGAGATTCCTGTGTTGCCACCGGACACGCACCAAAGGAATAGATCATCCATGAAGTATCTTCTCCTTCTGATCCTCGATCTCCACTAGGTACTCAGCAAAGGTCGCTCCATCGTCGATGTCCAGCTCGCCCTAGTCGATGACGTGCGATGGATCATGCACATACCTCCGTAGCTGCGACACATGTAAGACGTTGTGTTCCCGGTCCATCTGAGGAGGTACAGCTAAGTGATACGCCACCTCGTCAACTCTACTTAGAATATGAAAAGGGCCAACGAACCTCGGAGATAGCTTGCCGCCTCGGCCAAATCTCTGCAATCCCCATCGATATGAGACCTGAAGGAACACATGGTATCCTCCCTCGACATCCAAGGTCCTCCATCTCCGGTTGGCATCAAACTTATTCCAACTTTGTGCAGTCTTCATCCTCTCATAGATGACCTGCACCTTCTCTGTAGTAGCTCTCACCATCTCTGGGCCCATGAGTGCTGACTCTCCCAGGTTAGTCCAAAAAAGTGGCGACCTGTAAGGTCACCCGTATAGAGCCTCGAATAGTTCCATACCAATAGTGGAATGATAACTGTTATTATAAGAAAATTCCACCATTGGTAGGCGATCCTCCCAGCTACGACCGAAGTCAATTATGCAAGCTCGTAGTATATCCTCCAGGACCTGGATGGTCCGCTCTGTCTGACCATCAGTCTGGGGATGAAACGTTGTGCTCAAGCGTAACTGAGTCCCAAAATATTCCTGCAATCCCTTCCACAATCGGGATGTGAAATGAGCATCACGATATGAGACGATTGTGGATGGTACTCCATGAAGTCGAACTATCTCCTGCACGTAGAGGCATCCCAATCTCTCTACTGAACTCTGCTCCCGTATGGCTAGGAAGTGGGTCGACTTGGTGAGTCGATCAACGATCACCCAGATGGCATCGTGTCCCCTAGACGTATGTGGTAAACCCGTCATGAAGTCCATGTATATTCCATCTCACTTCCACTATGGAACCTCAAGGGGCTGAGCCAAACCTACTGGAACCTGGTGCTCAGCCTTCACTTGCTGACAAGTAAGGCACCGAGAAACAAACTCTGCCATACTCATCTTGATTCTTGGCCACCAGAACTGACGTCGGAGGTCCTGATACTTCTTTTCCACGCCTGGATGTACTGCCAAAGGGGATGTATGAAACTTCCTCAAAACATCCTCTCGTAACGTCACTGGTACTACCATGTGCCCTCTGAAAAGGACAATGTGTTCCCCACCTTCTGAAAATCCATCAGCAGCATCACCTGTGGATATTTGAGCATGTAGAGTCTCACAGCTAGCATCCTCACGCTGTGATTCCTTGACTCGTTTTAAGAGTGGAGGTGTAACAACCATAGACTGAAGGTAAGATCCCTCATCTCCATCTATGAAGGACAGCTATAAAGAGGCCAACTTCCTTGTCGCCTCATCCAGAAACTGCGAACTGGATTTCCTACTGAGAGCATCTGCCACTACATTCCCCTTCCTAGGAGTATAAACGATCTCAAAGTCATAATCCTGGAGGAACTCAAGCCATCGCCTCTATCTCAAATTCAGATCCTTCTGATAAAAGATATATCTGAGACTCTTGTGATCAGAGTAGATGGTAAACCTATCGCCCATCAGGTAGTGCCTCCACATCTTCAATGCGAAGACTACCGCTGCCAAATCAAGATCATGGGTCGCGTAGTTCTGCTCGTGTGGTCTCAACTGACGCGAGCCATAGGCAATCACTACTTGCCTCTGCATCAGGACACAACCAAGCCCAGTTCCTGATGCGTCGTAGAAAACTACGTACTCGACACCCTCCTCCGGTAATCTCAAGATCGGGGAGATCGTCAGACTCTATCTCAACTGTTGGAAAGCCTGTTAGCATCTCTCGATACACACGAAAGGCTGTCCCTTTCAGGTCAAAGCTGTCATGGGTGCTACAATCCTAGAGAAATCATGTATGAATCTCCGATAGTAGCCTTCCAACCCAAGGAAACTTCGCACCTCCATCACGCTCCGAGGTGGCTCCCATGCTAGCACTGCCTCCACCTTTGCTGGGTCCACTGCTACACCATCCACTGAGATAACGTGCCCTAGAAAGTGGACCTCCTGTAACCAGAACTAACACTTAGAGAGTTTCCCATACAACTGGTGCTATCGGAGTGTGTCCAGAAACATCCTTAGGTGTCTCGCGTGCTCCTCCTCGGATACAGAGTACACAAGGATATCATTAATGAAGACCACTACAAACCGGTCTAGATAGGGCTGAAATATCCGGTTCATGAGTCCTATGAACACTGCCAGGGTGTTCGTCACGCCGAAGGGCATCACCAAGTACTCATAATGACCGTAGCGACATCTGAAATCCGTCTTTGGTATATCCTCCTCCCGTACTCACAACTGGTGATAGCCTGATCGTAAATCAACCTTCGAGAACCATCGTACCCCTCTCAACTGGTCGAAGAGGTCATCGATCCTTGGTAGTGCATACCGATTCTTCACGGTCACCTGATTTAAGCACTGGTAATCCACACAGAGCCTCAAGCTATTGTCCACCTTCTTGGAAAACAGCACTGGGGCTGCCCAGGGTGAAACACTGGGTCTCGCAAAGCCCTTCTTCTGCAAGTCGTCCAGCTACATCCTCAGCTCACGAAGCTCTACAGAAGCCATCCTATAAGATATTGCTGATATCGGGGTCGTCCCAGGTTTCAAATCAATGCAGAAATCTATCTCCCGATGGGGAGGTAGCCCGGGGACATCCTCCAGAAAGATGTCCTCGTACTCATCCACCACTGCTGGAAACTGGAAACTCGTAACATCTGTCGCGCCAAGGGCTAGGATATCCAACTGATGTGAAATCGGTTGTGCCCTCCTGTGCACGAGTCCATCCTGTGCTGCCCAAGTCTCTCTTTCACGGACAAAAGAGAACCTTGTCCCATCACTGTTGACACACCGCACCCTTCGCCTAAAACAATCAATCTGGGCATGAACTGTGGATAGCCAATCCATACCAAGAATGACACCGTAAGGCCTCGACACTACACCCAAGAGGTTCCAACCAAAACTCTTGCCTCCAAGGGTCAGGTCACACTTCCTACAAAGGTGTGTGATTTCTGAATCTTCTCTAGTCGGTGTTTCTAAGTGTAAGGGTTGAGTCAACGGCTCAACTGGAATCTCAAGGTCTCGAACAAGATAAGCAGCCAGAAAGGAATGACTAGCACCTGTGTCTATCTATACTGCAGACAAAGTATAAAAGACATAAATAGTACCTCTAATCATCCCAGAAGTACCTGGGTCATAAGCCTCTGCCGCCTGCAGTTGTCCCTGCCTCTGTCCACCAGCTCCCTGAGCCTGGGGTGGACCTCCTGGGGGTGGTGGTGGTAAAGGGTCGAAACGCCGACCACCTCCAGCTACTCTCCCAGCTCTTCTGCCACATCCACCGCCTCGCGGATCTGCCTGCTCCACACATTTCCTTTGCCTCGGTGGTCCATCCACTGCTCCCGTGTCAGTAGTACGGCGGGTCGGACAATCTCGAGCGAGATGTCCCCTGCCATCACATGAGTAACATCACCTCTCTCGAGGCTGGATGTATGCACCCTGTGAACCCTGTATAGCCGATCCCCTATCCTGGGATCTCCTCTGGAATTGTCTCCCACGCCTGGGTCCCTGACATCGACTCCCTTCCGCAGAGGTCTCTGCTCCAGCTCACCCACTACTGACAACTGCCGGTTGTCCCTGCTCTGCTAGGAATCTCTCAACCACCAAATCCCACTCGAGAACCCTAGCATAAGTTGGAATGATCATAGGGATGATACTAGCTCGGATATCTCTACGCAAGCCCCGCTCAAAAGTTAGAGCTCTGAAGTACTGATCTCTGACCATATCCATCAAGTACCGTGAGAGGTCGGTAAAACTCGATGAATAGTCGGCCACCATCGTGGTTCCCTGCTGGAGCTTAAGAAGCTCATGTGTACGTACTGATCTCAGGGTAACTAGTGAAAACTCCTCTCTGAAGAGATACTCAAACTCCGACCATGCAAGAGTCGCCTCGTCGTGAGTCTGGATGACCAAACTCCTCCATCGCCCTGCCGAGCCCTGCAGAAGGCTCGCTGCCAGGATCACCATCCGGTCTACTGGTGTCCTGACCAAACAGAAGACTATGATCACTGCCTCAAGTCAATCCTCTGCTGCCTGAGGGTCAGGCTCACCTCGAATCCTGAGGGGTCTCTTCCTCGGAAACTCATGGAGGGAGCTCAGCATGCACTCCTCCTCAACCGGTACAGCAGGCACTAAACACTACCCCACAGGTGGTAGAATAGTTGGCACACCACCTGGTGGTAGAACTGGGGGATCTGGTCCTTGTACAGAAGCTTCATCACTGAGGGGGTCACCCTCGTGATCGAGCTACTATATCCTAGCAGGTGCGCGTCGCAGAGGCATCATGTTTAAGAAACAAGATGTATCAGAGTCAGTGAGTATATATGGAGAGATGACTTAAGAAGGACATGGAAACCACAACCCATTCCTATATGATTCATGTACCATTATTTTCCCGCATGCAACTAGTGTTTTCATGTTCCGAGTGGAAAAGAAAGTTATCAGAGCCCTCGTGTATGGATATGTCGGTCGCCGCACCAACACTGGGGTCCCTGGCCTGAGATCCGAACTCGAAACACTTAAAACTATTTCCCCAAACCAACTCACAGAATCTCGGTCCTAAGGTAGAACTAACCACCTTTGATACCACTCTGTCATGACCCGTCCTGGTGGGGCCCGAGCTGTAACTCCCCAAGCCTGCCTCCAATAGGCCAGGGGCTGGTGACTAGCACCGAGTAGGCATGCTACTAACATTGGAGGCATTTCCTATAAACCTGTGCACACGCACACACATCTCCAAGCCCACAAAGGTGAAAAGTAAAAACTACTAAAGATGGAAAAAGCATGCATATACTAAAAACTCAACCAACAGAGTATGACAGAGAAGTAAAGTACAGTAAAGTAAAACCCTGGGCCAAAAGTAGAAGCGCACCAAAATAAAGTCTGCAACAAAGTCCATCCTGTAGAGAAAGGTACTGGGACTGCAACCCGTCGCCAAAAGAACACACCTCGGCCTGTCTGATCTCACTGAGCACTGTCCGGTCCTGGTCCGCCTAGAATCCTGTCAAAGGCTCGCTCGTCTGCACAAGAAACGACACGTGCGGGCAAAGCCTGGGTAGGGGTGAGTATAACAATACCCAGTAGGACACCCCGAAAACCACAAAGTAAAATACAACAAAGGAAAATACCACGAAGAAAGGTACAGTCATCTCTACATAGTATAATTCTATAGAACATATAACAAGAATATCCAGATATACTCATACACAGGAGACCATCGCAAAACCACCACTAAGATTCAGCTCGAAGATTCCACTAAGCATACCATCAGGAGAACACACTCATAGGTCTGAAGATAGAGACACTAAGTAATCGTTCCGGGAGAACAAACTCTACAAGTACATTGGGAACAAGATGCTCAGATGAGGATCACAGCCAAGTCATGGGGTGATTCTGACAACTCAGTCTGAGCTAATCCGCTAAGCAGAGGATCGGCGCCCGGGTGAAGTTGGTCACGTCGATACCAAGAACTCTACCTAGGGTTCCAGGAATGAATAGAGGATCTGGATCTAACTCTCACAGAGGGGATTCCAAAAACTCTATTCAGAGATTTCTACTGAAGGGATCATACTCCTATATAAAGGAATTAATACTAGAACCTTCAGGGGATTACCAAGGGTATGAACCCTAAGAACTAGTCCAAGTCACAGAAGGCGAGTGGCTCAAGCCATGAAGAAAAAGTTACACGGTGTGTAGTATGGTTACACGCCGTGTTCCTTGACCACGGGTACTACCCGTGTAAATGGTCGGTGTCCTTCGTTCAAGCCGTGCAAAACCAAACTACACGGCATGTAGAAAAATACACGCTATGTTCCTTGAACCCCGGGTGCTGCCTGTGTAACCGGCCCGTGTCACTCGGCTTATCGGATAGAAAAAAACTACACAACGTGTAGAAGAAATCACACTTCATGTTCGAGTGCCTGGGCTCACTCTGTGTACGCTGGCCATGTGCCCGTACACGGTCTTTTCCCGTGTCTGTGTCGCATGCTCGTGTACCAATACACGGGGTATCCCGTGTATCTGGTTGGGGCTGGCCAGGGAGGGGTATACACGTCATGTCCATGGCCATGTACCATGCCCGTGTCTGTGTACTCCTGGAGTACATGCCAGGTTGTTCGCCGATGAACACACGCCGTGTAGCCCATACTACACGGCATGTAGTCGGGAATTTTTCAGAACCGTCGTCTTCCTCCGTGCGCCTCGGCTAACCCTCTGGATTTTGATCCAACCATCCGATCATCACGAATCATCTTATTTGGGGTCATCCCACCCCTACGAAACCAATTCCGCCAGTCTCGGGCTTCGGATCGGTCTTGAAAATGCATCTCGATCCGTCCACACGAAAACGCCCGAAAAACGGGAACTTCCAAACCGCACCGATTCATCCGTCGCCATCACCATCTCACCTCTTCTAGGTCTCCTTGATGTTGGATCTTTGATTTCGGATCGTTGCGTCAACAAATGAATTCACAATGATCGATTTCCTCCAAGAATGCGTAGAATGCAATGAAGAATGCGAGGGGGAAAAAAGAATCAATAAGAGGGGCGAACCTCGATCGTTGTTCGTGATGATCCAGGTTTGCCACTATTAGATTGAAAACCAAAACAATCTCTAGAATCAAAGCCTCAAATCCCTGCATGAACCCGTCCCACAAGAACGATCAACCCGCGGGCTAATCTGTTCGTGGATTATTCTGCGTTCATCGTGGAAATCAAAAAAAGGGAAATAGATATCAAAAACAATCTTCCTACCTAGATTTCACGGTGTTCGTTGGAGAAGATCCGGTTGCCGAGTTGTCGTCACCGGCGAAGCTCATCAAGAACATCGTTTCCGCATTGGGAGGCTTCCTCCAGGACCTCCAGAGCCGCCAAGGGTTTTCAGGGTTATGCGGTTTGTAACCCTGGACCCTGGCGCAAGCCTCTATTTAAAGAGGATAAAAGATATTTGGTGCAGTAGATTTTAAAAATATCTCACTGCAGAAACAAGATTTAAATAAAATATTTTTATTAAATATTTTATTACTATTGCATCCAAAAACCAGATTTTACCACCGACCTGCGTCGGCCGATGTTAGGCCTCACCTTAGGTAAAATCGCTATTTTGAACGCAACAGCGCCCTCAGATTTATGATCTGAGCATTCGTTCAGGAGTTATTCCATTTTTTCAGGAAAACTGCATGCGCGCGTAATTTAATTATTAAATTAAATTCAAACATTTGTTCCGAGCTCACCGGGCCCCGGAACTGCATGCCGTTTTAGATCCTGGTCTCGAAATAATTCCCATATAATATTAAAATAATACATGGAAAATTCGGAACATTACAATGGTCAGACACAGTTTTCCTCACATCGGTATCTTGATATTTGGGTCTTTCTTCAGAAATAGGGTGAACCACTTTGAATAGTCAATGTCCTTCAGAATTTCCTTGACCCCCATCCTCTCCTTGGCCAGCTCCAATAGATGCCATGTTAGGATCGGATTCTGTGACCTATCCCCCCAGATGTTCTCTGTAAGAAGAAACTCATTATACAGGTGCCCATCCAAAGGGATACCCCTGATGCAATGAACATTCCAAAGACTGATACCAACCTCCCCATGATGGAGATGGAAGTTTTTGGTCTCAGGGGACCACCGGCTAAATAGCTCTGGTCCAAGTTTTTACTGGTGGTAGAAATGGAACTATGACATCCACGCCGCCTCAAACAGCCCAATGTGATGTAGTTCTGCCCAAAACATATCGCATGATTAGCATACCCAATACGCCCAGGACCACTCACTTGTGAAATTGCCTCTAGACCTCAGGTTTGATTCCTACAGCCATCCCTTGGTCTCATCTCTGATACTCTTTCAAAAGGTACTTGCGTAATGGGCCAGATAATCCTTGGAGAACGACTTGCTTCTTAAGATGGTTCTGGTCCTTGGATTCAGGACATAGACATCCATGTGCCTAGTATCTCTAGAAATATGGCCATTGTTTGTGGTGTTGTATTAGGGAATATCATCCTCACGGTTCACCCATGACTGTGGTGTATCAACTTCAAATCCCAGCATCGGTACCTCCTCTAAAATAATGAAGTCCCATATTGGTATATTTTCAGATAGCACATACTCCTTTTGGGCTTGGGTTAGCATGTTGAAGAGAGATTGGTTGTCAGATACAACTTTATTGGCACTATAGACCTCAGGGTTCATGACCATATCGGTCCTCCGAGCAGCATACACAGCTTCTCTCCCAACATTACCCTGATCAGCTGCCATCTTCTTTTGGTAAAGTCTGAAAAAAACTAGGAGCCCATGCAAAAAGACTGTTGTGTCATGCTAAAACTTATAAGGCAGCGTGAAAAACCAAGAAAGTGGCACGAAAAATGGATGGTGCGCACAAAAGTGTGACCTAAGTCAGGTAATTCCATGCAATAATATTCTGTGCAAAGGTAGGTGAGATTTTACGCATGTGAGAGCACTAGATAATATCGTACGAGAAATCAGTACGGACCATGGGACCCCCCGAGGGTTTTTATATGCGGGAATTGGAATTTCTGTGTGCGCAAAAAAAGATTGCACTCCATAGGCACTATTTTTTCATGTTCCACCCCCATTGGGGTTGGGAATCTTGGTGTTTCCCACAAAATCTGACCTCCTCACCCCCTTTTAGATCTGATTCTGAGGGGGGCATTTGTAGAAACCAAAATCCACTGAGGGCCTCAGACTGACATTTTGGGATAATAGAAGGCATATTTTGACCGCAAAAATGGGTCTGAGATAGGCCAAAAGGTTGTGTAGAAAATCAAAGGAGTGCACGTCAAGCCACCCCCACAACGCATAAATTTCCACGCATAAGGTATTTTTTGTGCGCCGCGTAGAAAGTTCCACACAGTCGACAGAGGGGTCTTGTTTTCCGCATAGACCTAATTACACGCGACTTGTGGCCCTTGATCACCTATAAATTGAAGGGCACCCCCTCCCCTCTAGAGGCTGAAGAATTTGTACTGTATCCCCAGCACACAAAACACTCTTCTACGTGCAATAAATGGAATTCAGGTACTGAATTTTCCACAACATGTCTCATGGGGTCCAACAAAACCCTTAGCACTTGACCCTCACATGGGTCCTTTATTGTTTGTCCAGTTGCGCGCAAGTTCGTTTACATGCACACAAGCCTTAGTCACTTTTATGAAAAAACTTCTCTAATTGCGTGCACACATCCTTTATCTGCACAACCCAACTTTTTGCGCGCACCAGTTCCCATTTGTGCGCTTATTGCACAGAAACACCCTCTTTTGCGCACAATCCTCGCTCGTGCACTCCATGTGTCATCCTCCCCCTAAGGAGCCATGTCTGAGCCCCTCTTTTATGTGACACCTCTGTTGTACACACCCTTATCCCATATAACCCTCTAGTTTTGTATGAAGTGATTTCAAGGTCCCTTGGGTGGTGTTTTATGTTGTGTTGATTAGCATTATGCTTCTTCGCATAGGCACACTAACAGATATTTCTTCTTCACATAGCCATGATAACATGGGCCCCTCAATGGATCACTCCATGACACCCCCAACAACATGGTATTGTTGATGTCTTCCCTTCCCCAAGGGAAGGTGGGTATCAGTTATGTAAGTCCTAGGGGTGCGGAGTTAACCCACCTCGTCCGAGATGTATAAAGTTAAACTACCGAGCACCATCTTCCTCAGCACACGATGTTAAACTATGGCCTCGTCCCGTTCATTATACTCGGGGTGCCCCATCTCGGACATTATCTATGCCCGCTCATCTCCATAGGAGTGAGATCTTCCTAAAATAGAATGAGATCATCTTTTTTGGAGCGGTGCCTGTCCGCGGGGAGGGAAACCATATCGGTGTAATCCCCTAGCCTTTCTTGCAGGAGGTAGAACACCTGCTTCTACTCTCTTATTCTATGCCAAAGAACATAGGAGAGATGGGCACAAGGACCTTTGTTATCCTGTCCCTCTCCCTCTGGGCTTTGTTTCCACCAGGCCTCCATCCTGGAGTAAGTCCCAATCACCATCTACTTGGGATGATAACCATGCATAAGCCCGTGTTTCCTCTTTGGGATTATAACCACGTGTAGGCCCCATTCCACTTCCTATGGATGCACCATTCGTGATGTGATCCTCAGGTCTTTGCTGCCTCTTGTTTCTCACACCAAGAATCACACATGTGGGCTTAGAGTAAGCATTGACCATGGCATCCTTACAGGGCCACCTTAGCGTGTAATCCCCAAACCATATCGAACTACGTGTACTTTGATCCTTGTCTCGTAGGCAAGGTACATAGGAATCTTCCCTGAGGTTCAATCCCAAAACCCATCAGTCCCGACCATTTCACTTCGGTTCACCTTCGTCCCACATGACGTTAAAATGTACCAACCCTCCTAAACTACATAGACTTTGATCCTTGTCTCCTAGGAAAGGTACATAGGAAGCCTCCATGAGGTTCAAGCCCAACACCCATCGGTCCTGACCACTTCACGTTGGTTCACCTTCATTCCGCATGACATTAAACTGTACACCCCTTTTCGTTCTGCATGATGTTAAATTATACCCATTTGAACTACATGGACTTTGATCCTTGTCTACTAGACAGGGTACGTAGGAAGCCTCCCTGAGGTCCAATCCCAATTGACAATAAGTTGTTGAAGTTCGAAATCGATGGTAAGCTCTTGAAGTTATCAATCGATGGTAAGCCATTGAGGTTCCCAATCGATGGTAATCCATTGAAGTCCTCAATCAAGGGTAATCCGTTGAAGTTCCCAATTGACAGTAAGTCATTGTACCCCATCCAGCAGTAATCCATTGTACCCTGACCAGCGGTAAGCCATTGGAACCTCAAACATAAATAATCAGTTGTCTTCCCCACATGACTGTAATCAGTTGTAAGATGCACTACGTAGGTTTGATCCCTAACACTTAGACATGGTACGTAGGATTCCTCCCTGAGGTTCAGCCCCAAACACTGGTAAACTTTGGTGTTCCCCCTATTGGGACCCACATCTCTAGTCCGCCCCACAAGCATTAGACCAACTCGAAATTCTAACCATGTGTAAGCCCTAGTATATCTTTGGGTTTCTTTTCTATGCGCACACCCTGATTCCATACCCCCATCCTGAACTACGTGGACTTTTATTCCCTACCATGGGGATACGTAAGAAGCCTCACTGAGGTTCATTCCCATCACTCATGTCCAATTGTGGCCTCTCTCCCTTGAGCCTATGTGTTTTGGGATGTTCATGCCCTAACCTAGAGGTTCCACTTTCTTTAGGTACCATCCATGTGTCCTCCCTCATGGGTCTCCTCCTCAGGTGTCCCATCACCCCACCGAACTACGTGAATTTTGATTCCCTACCACAGACATATATAGGAGGTATGTTCAAGGATCAAGACCAATATCATTGTCATCCTCATGATGGTTCCATATCATTCTCCATACACTCTCAACCATTCATATCCGTCCAGATTCTTACCCGGGCCACTGCATCCCAGTGAGATAATGTCACCCACTTTCTTGCTGCTCTTCTCAGTAATCAGGTAACTAACCACATGTTAGCCCCATCATCAGTGATCCCTCTTGAGGTTGATCCCATATGATCCAATACCGCCAGTGTTTTTATCTGTTTGATCCATATCCGCTAGACATTAAACTAGTGACATACACTATGTTAAACATGGGAAGCTGAGGGAAACCTCAAAGACTTGTCCATGGAAAATAATTCCCCACACTCGACATGGGATTCCTCGGGCTTCTGTGCCCTAGGGAAGCCCTATCATAAGGGGAAGAAACCCAGACGCACCACTGTTTTAGTGTCCAGACATGCCAGCGATGTCCAGCATGACTACTCCCCCGGTCGAAGGTTTTTTCCCTGACTGGACCCCTTGTAATGTCCTGACAGAAGCGGAATTATTAAACGGAATACAAGAATACATGGTACTATGAAGAGTTTCACGAACAACGTCTTATGTCTATGAGGGAGACCTAGACTAGGAAATGAGTTCCGAGGAGAAATCCACAAAAGGAGTAATCAACATCCCATCATCCCATTTCGATCAAGGAGTAAAAGTCCCTGAATAAGCGATGGATGCCGCCTAACTTTGGAAAGTGAGAATGAGGAGAAACAGTCGCACGTCCTCCTTGGTAGATGGATTTTTTCCATGAATAAAGCATTGAAAACAAATTTAAATAAAGATTATAACTTATAAATAAATAATATTTGAAAAAATTTGATCTCCGAATATATAAATAATTTTTAAAATAAGAAATTAAAGTCAAAATTCATGAAGTAACATTATATCTCAAAAATAAAAATTGAGTTAAGAATGACCCTTTTATTCTAGAAAAGACATCGATCATATCCCACAACATGGAATATCATGAATTGAGGGTAAATTATCTATTTAAAAAATAATTTATAATATCAAAAATAAAGGGGGAAATAATTACACTATAAAAATGAATATTGGTGCATAAAATCAACGCATGCCTCAATGAATGGTGATTGAGATGGAAACCCTTACCATATTGATGGGGGCTCTATACACTTGAAATTAACATCTTGAATCATTAAATTAAGTTTATTAAAAACATTACTAAAAAACTTATCCATATATATTTCATTTTATAAGGTATATTTGTAATTATTTGTCACTAATTTATTACATCATTTATACTAATGTATATTACTTGAAGTTATCTGATCAATTTCTAGAAAATATCCATGGTATGTTGACCATGGAAAAAGTTGTGTAAAATAGTTTCATAATTTAAATAATTTTATGTTATTATTTAATTTATTATTCCATTATTACCAAATTTATAAAGGTAAATAGGTTTCCAATGAATGGACTCAAATTAGAAAGGGTACTTTAATATGCCTTTTTTAACAGTTAAATTTACTATAATAGTTTATAATTAATATTACTTATGGAATGTCTAATATTTATATTATATAATGTTAATGGTTCAGTAAATAACCTTTTATACATTAAATAAATGTTTTATTCCACTAATGTTAGTCGGTATGAAAAAAAACATCAGGTGGAAGAAGTATTCTGCACGTACATACAGATGACGCTCCCATTTTTTCAAAATAGAAGGAAGGTATAAAAAATATATCATATAATTTTAGAAACATTAAAAGTTTATAAATATCATATTATCTTACAAAATAACAATTTTCAACCAGGTTTGAAATGCATTGATCGTAAATTGAACATGTCATTCATGGAGGTGGTAGTTCGCACATACGTATAATGACATTTCATTTTTCTAAATTATTTCAAAAGAAAGTATAAAATAGTTGTTACATTTTTATTGAATTATAACATAATATTAATTATAAACATGTTTATACACCCTCTTTGATAGGATAGTTTTGGTTTTAGATAATTAGAAAACAATTAAGGATAGGTGTAAAATACTACCTCTCACTTTGGATGTTCTCTTTTGGTTACCACATCAATGAGAATAATATTTATCTTTTGGAAGGATAAAATCTTCAAGAAAATCAGTAGAGAGTTTGGGATAGAATAATATAGAGTTTTTTACCTAAAGGGGATTTGGAAGTGTGGATGGGTGGTGGGGTGGTGGGTCATTTTATAATTGAAAAGAAGGGTATTTTTGTCACATATAACACTTTAATATGAAGAGATCACATGATTCACATGGTACAAGAAGCAAAATTGAATAATAATAGACTTTGGAAAGGGTTAAGTTCAATAAATCATCAACCACACTTTTCTAAACTTGTTTTAAGCATGTTATTAAGTCATTTACGCTTAGATTTTTTCTTTCACTACTATTGGTTTTTACTAAGGTAACTAGTTTTAACCTTAGTAATGTTTTTATTTCAAAAAAAATAAAATGATCCATATTAGATAATTTTAACATACTTATTCTAAATATTAAAACCAATTTATCCAAAAAAAATATGTGTATGAAAATTTAATTTTAACATTCGCACACATAAGGCACAAAAAACCATTTTTAGAAAAAGTGTATTTTTAAGTATAAGTTTTTTGTTTAAGATAAAATTATTAAT
This sequence comes from Viscum album, assembly GCA_963277665.1. Classification (NCBI taxonomy): domain Eukaryota; kingdom Viridiplantae; phylum Streptophyta; class Magnoliopsida; order Santalales; family Viscaceae; genus Viscum; species Viscum album. Next base: position 1,819,937,280 of record OY728132.1, read on the forward strand.
GTTATTAATTATATCGAAATTATTATTATTTTCATTATTGAAATAATATTTAACTAACATTAAAATAATTCAATAACCTGATTCAACTATGTGAAAACTTTATTAAAATAAATAGAATAAAAATAGTTTTAGTTAACATGGTACCTAAATTTTCTAAAATATTGTTAATGGGTTTTATATATAATCTTAGTATTTTATAATATATAATTTAACTTTATAAAATATATTTTTTACTTTAAAAATGATTTAAAAAACATTCATGGTATTCTTGTGTAATAATGTAACAAAAGTGAGCATATTAGTAAAATCGGTATTTTACAATATTCACCTAAATATCAATTAACATAAAAAAATATAAAAATAATTATTCTATGATAATTTTGGAATGATAAATTTAAAAATGGTGTTAATTTTACAAAATAAAAACTATAAGATATACAAATTTAGTTTTGAATGAAAATTAAATATATAAAGAAAAACTACTTTTTTCAAAAAAAATGATGTTCTTAAACATTAAGTGTTATTAATATTATTTCATATCAACTTATAATTTATAATATTTTAATATATTATTTAATATATAATAATATTTTAAAAGTGTTCAATTTAATCCATTATGATAAAATGTGTAATACTTAACAAACTTGTTCTTTGAAAGAAATCAATATTACTTTTATACTAAATAAGATTTAACAAATACAATTAAAATTTAATTATTTATATTATTAAATTCAATGTTACTACTTAATTGATATTAAAATCATTATTTTATTTTTATATATAAATTGTGTCATATTTTAATATTAATACTAATATTTATACGTAATGTATAAATATATTTATTTATAATATTTTTATATCATATTTTTATTTCATTATGAGATATATTATTTTAAATATACCACTTAACAATGCATGACATCAGTATACATATCATATATGTGACCAATATACATATTTGCAACAACCATGATTTCAATTATAATATTTATAATAACTAGATTTTGTTTATATATATATAGACTTACAAAATCATTTTTCCATTCCACACTCACTTCACAATTCATAGATCTAATTTCATGTTATAGATATTGCTTAATATTTTCTATTTTCATGGTTATCTTCCTCATTATACGTTTTTTTGGATATTATTTATCCTCAAGGTTGAAGATGATCTGCGAGATTTTCTAATCGTAATCATTTTTTTATTTTTGATATGTTATCTGTTATTGAATTATACAATTTTAATGGATGTACTTCATCCATATTGATTAATAATCTGTGGTGTGAAGTAATTAGTTTTGTGTTATTTTATTGTAATGTACCACTTATGAAGGAAAGAGTATTTAATTCAGTTCATATCATGTAGGGCATATTTTATAATCATGTTTCAATCATTTAGAAAGAATATAGAAACGTTATTTAAAATTATAAACATAAATAATAATAATAATAATAATAATAATAACTGATCATAAAACCTAGGGCATTACATTTCCCCCTTAAATAAATTACATCCTCATAATTTAAATTATTACTCACTAATAAAGTTAGTTAAGTGAATCTATTAGGTAACATGATATTTAATTTTATAAAGAGGTAAAAATCACATCTATTAATCTATAATAAGTATAATAACAATATTGTGAGTCTCCCTAAACATTTGAGTTAAGTACCTCTTATATTTTTGGGTAATAACCTATTTTATTTTTCCTTGAGTTCATAGTAAGGCTTGCTGTGAAATAATATCATAAATTTGTTTAAGGTATCAAATTTCATTTCATATTTTTATAATAGAAACACAATAGACAAATTTCAATATTCCCTCATGGTTTTTTAATTTGGTGGAGTTAGTGTAAAATTGAGGTTGAATGATGAAGTTGATAAAGAATGATTCTCTTCCTCATAAGGCTCATTGAGATTCACGTTTAGACCCCTCTCGACCCTTTCTGGAGAAATTGCCACCACCACACTGGCCTACAATCTCTCCAATTTATCCTACACCAACATCACATGACTTAAAAAATAATAACCCATCTTCTTTCTTTCTTATTACACCAGTCCCTACATTTCCTACTCCATGAAACCCTACCATATAAAAGTTGTAAGGGGATGGATGCCCCACCATATCTATTCTGGATGTCTCTTTATATAACCCATTAGGGCCTTCCAAGACATGTACTATTTCTTTCACTTGCTACATGGCTACACCTTGTTCCCATGGTTGTGGTGGGCTTTCATACATATCATTATTATTATCCTTGGTTTAGGACACCAACTTGACTAACCTGTTTGTTTTATATACTTAGGGAATTATACCATTAGTGGTTCTTTTAAATCCATGCTTTCCCCTCCAATCATGCTAACCAGAATATTCGTATTCCTATGGTATTATGATGATTGGTGACTACCACTTATACAAGTAAATAATTTTCCAATTACCATGGCTTCACTTCCCAAATTTTTAAAATATATTTTGTTTAATATCTATTCATTCATCATCTTCATTACCTGAATTTTACTGAGCCTTTATCCTTCTATTATTTGTTTCAATAAATATTTATACTATGGTAACATTTTTAATCACATTTTGGGATAATTGGTTTTGAATAATCATCATATTTATCATTCCATCTCTCATTCTAATGGGTTAATCATTTGGGTAATAATTTCATTATCCATCACACCCAAGGATAACTCAGTTCCTCATAGTTCTATCCATCACTAAAACCAAAAGTGTTATCATAAGTGATGAAAATTTAACATCATAGGGGGATTATCATAATAAACAATATAAAAGGATTCAACCTTAAACACTTTTACTCTTTTATATCATGATATTATCCCTTAATTCTTTAATTTAAAACAATATCAATATTAGTTTAATATGTTTTAATTTAAGTTTGGTTATCTTATACTTATCAACTTATTATACTAAAGAAACTAGAAAATAAATCCTTCATAGTGGTTCATAAATAGTATATTAATAACCAAAGCATATCCCCAAGGAGTATCTAGTTAGGTTTCTAGTTAGGCCACATTTTTGTGTTCTAGGTTACAATTTATTTAATAATAAAAATGCCCTATTCTATGTTATTACCCCTAGGTACAAATGTTCCAGAGCCAATATCCACATTATTGTATCCATATAGGCATGTAATTATAAGGAAAACCACACAGTCTCTACTTTACCAGAATTTTAGGATATTCTCCTGTATATAGGCTTATCACTTAGACTTATACTTATGGTTTTAACTAAGATTTTATCATCATGATCACCAAAAATAACTATACCTTTCTTTGATATCAATTATTGTGACCAAAACCATAAATAAACTTTATTTTATAATTATTAACATAATTTTTCAACAAATACAAGTTGATGATATTGAGTTTTAGTGTCTTTGGAAGATTATACATACAAATACATTATCTTAAATATAAAAATTTCATATTTATTTAAAACTCCACATAGTTCTCCTAACTACCACAGATCATATAAGGCCACAGCCTTAAATATTACATAATATTGAGTTAAGTTAAGAATTCACATTAAGGATCTTTTCATTTTTAGAGTTTTAGATAATTAGGACATAACTATTACATTACATCTCAAATATTACAAAGTAGACACTTATACTCTATCCAAATTGTTTTCACAATAATAAAACTCCTTAAATAAAACTAGAATTATTTTATTGATATAAATATTCTTGAATACTTCCTTTCTATTACCCTTCCTTATACCTTGTGAAAAATATTTAAAAAACTTTGGATGAGCATAAAAATCTCAGTAAGGGTTACAAAATAATGGAAGAAAACATTAGTCCATCAATATATACAAATCAATAAAATGATAATTATCAATAATAAAACATAAGCTCTTTAACATACCTTGTAAAATCATAAGATTTATGAATAACACATAGAAATCATAAATCACAAACGTAACATGTGGCATCCATAACATAGTTACATTATAGCTTTCACAGCTACATAGGGAGTTATGTTTGGAATACCCATCACAGTATATTCCCTAAATATATTAGGAGAAACATTAATGTTTACCTATGTCACATTACCCAATGAACTGGAGAGCTATCTTAGGCTCACCCGCCCTCGGTTTAACATAGAACCACCCGTATATGTATATAATGGCCAAGAACCATAACATATTCATAACACATAAAAAAAGCATAAAGGAAGGATAACATTTCCACATTGCAGTCACAATATATAATTTTCAAGATATTGACATAATCAATGCTTTCCCAAAACCATTTTCAACGCCAAAATACTTAAAAAGGGTATATGGTATTTATTTTCCTTTTAAAAACATTATGGATTGTTAAGGAAGATAAATATCAAATAATACTTGTGGCGACGGAAAGGTCGTTGTCAACGCATACGTTAAAAAGAAACATTCATTTGTTCATTTAGTAAAACAATTCGTAGAAAAATATTCCTTTTAAAAACCATTGAATGAAGTTAAAAGAAAAAGGGTATAATATACACTGTATAAAATAAGGTCATGTATAAACTAAAATATCCCTCAATGAAAGGAGATTGAGATGAAGTCCCTTACAAATATTATTTTGTTAATAAACTAGATTGATTTTGTGTATTAACTATAAATACAAATAAAGTAAATATAAATACTAGATAAGGTATCAAAAATCATTTCTCATATAGTCATAGAACGATATAATCAACAAGTCGAAGATCAACCCAAAGAATGGAAATTGGGTTAAGAAGTTCCCTTACCTTGAGTCTGAATTGTCATATATGTTCCTTGTTCTTCCTGAATAATAAACTTAAGTTAATTTATACTTTATTAAGAACCTTTTTAAAGTTTATTTTTCTTTTTATTTCACTTATTACCATGTTATAAACACTACATAATTATTTAAGTTAATATCGGTCATTTTTTCGATATTTGGCACTTGAGTAAAAAACGAACTTGTTATAATAACAAATTGTCTATGTGGTCAAAATTCCATTATCTCCATAATTATATTCATGATTTAGATATCATATATATCATATATATCCATTATATATATTTATTTATAATAGTATATAACATTTGGTGGTAAAAAATGAAATGCAACCACTACTACAAAAAAGGGCAAGGGAAGCACTACCATTTTATCATTGCTAAATAAAAGCACCGATAAAGGCCCCATTTATCGGCGCTGATAAAGCCCCCCCTTTATCTGCACTTTTTTTAGCACTGATAAAGGGGACCCCTTTATCAGCACTTTTTTTAGTAGCATAGATAAAGGGGGGATTTATCAGCACTTTTTCCTACCGGTGATAAATTTTATGTTTCAAAAAAATCATGAAAAATAAATTATTGTTATATAAGTATATTTATATTGATATAAATATAATATATATTTTTTAAATATGTTTTAGATACATATAAATAGACTATTACATTTAATATATAATAAATTTAGTGAAAATGGATTTAAAATATTTAAAAAAATATTATTAATTAATAATCTGCTAATTATTATTGATTAAAACTTATTTAATAACAATTTAAAGACACAAAAAAATCAAAACAATTAATAAAATATCTAAAATAAGTTGAAAATGTAACTCAAACTTCAAACGGCCATAACTTTTGATCCGGGTTTCTGTTTGAGCTCTACAGCATATCCAATCGAAGCCTGCGATGAGATCCATGCTCTAGTGACCCAAGCAAAGCTTCTGTCACATTTTTTTAGGCCAAAAAAGGCTCAAAAGGCCTCCAAAACCAAGTATTTAGTCGGTATACTCCGATTTATTAACATTAAAACAAGTATAACTTCTGATCCAGATGTCCTTTAGGCCTATACCACATATTATATCGAAGATTGTTTCATTTTCTTCGATTTGACTAGTTGTGGAGTTGAAACGGGCTTCTGGATTATAAGTTATGATCATTTTAACATTCTATGGATTTTAAAATACACATATATATGTATTTATTCATAAATATATATGTGTGTGTGTGTGTGTTGTATATATGTATGTATGTATTTATTTATTTAATTATAAACACACATAAAACACATATTTCATAAATGTATTTAAAACTAATCATATAAGTATATATTAATATACAAATAAATATACGGATAAAATTTTATAACTAAAAAATATATATATATATATAAATATAAATATAAATATATATTAATATACGAATGAGTATATATATACATATATATGAAAAAATATATTTATATTAATATGAATCTATATGAATATACGAATAAATATAACTATATATATATAAATAAATAGATATATCATTAAATAGAGACAAAATGAAATGGATTAGTGGTAAAGGTGAAGTAGCAAAAGAGGGGAGGTCGCGGGTTTGAGTTCGGGTGGAAGCAAAGGGGTGCGCGCGTGTGGGGATGCACGAAAAGGGAAGCACGCGGGAGACCGCCTAGTGCTGATAAAGGGGGGGGGGGTCAAGCACTGTTAAAATCTCTCCCCGCATTTTTTTACTTTTATCAGCACTTTTTAAAAGCACTGATAAAGGTCCCTTTTATCAGCGCTAAAAACAAGCGCTGATAAAGGGGTCTTTTATCAGCGCTTTTTTTAGCGCTGATAAAAGGGACCTTTATCTTTGCTTTTAGAAGTGATTATAAAAGGGAACCCCCCCCCCCCCCATATCAGTGCTGAGCTTTAAAACACTTTTTTAGCGCTGTTAAAGCCTGTTTTGAGCGCTGATATAGGCCGTTTTTTGTAGTAGTAAACATTCATAGACACGGTAAGTCATACGTATGCATGAATGTTACTGTCATTTTTTTCATATTTAAAGGAATGAAAACTAAATGATACATAGGTATATTACTATTACATTATAATATAATATTTTTTATATGATATATAATTTCATTAATGTCATCCTTTATGCGTTCCATGAATGGCATGAACGAGTCATGTCACTTTGAGGGGGCGGTAGTCCACACTTCCTCAAATGAAATTATCGTGTTTACATATCATGAAAAGCAAAAATGTTTGTTGTAAATAAAAATTATATAAGAATAGAGACAATATAAACATAATATATATCATAAATAAATATATTTCTGTCATAATATCCCCCTTGAGAGGTGGTAGGGGAAAATCGAACAATCATCGTTTCGTGAGGCAGTAGATCATCGTACATAGAAATAGTGTGTTCGTATCCATTAAATTGAGGTGTGTGTAAGTGTAGATAGAATCATTATAATAAAAAAATACTAGTATATTGAGGATAATTTTGTTTTTATGTAATAAAATAATCATAATATAATAGAGAGTGAAGAAGTAAAATAATGGAAAAGGACTTTAGAGAAGACGCTACCTCTTAAAATGTGTAACTCCCTTTGATTTGAGCCAAAAGCTTTATTCAATTTCCTTATGCCTAAGGTAAGGATTTTAGGTGTAATATAGGGATGTTAATAGATTTTTTTGGCATATTTTTTCGATCCAAAGGGCTTCATAGGTGTGATTAAATTGGTAGGGGTGATGTCCTTTTATAAGAGGGAGGAGGGGATCTTTAGAAAAGTTTGAAAGTATTATTTTATTATAAAACAATTTTAGGTTTAAAAAGGTCCCAAAGTGATTTATTTCAAAGATAATATGTTTTTGGGTCGAAAACCTTTCAACCAATAGGTTTTAGATAAGTTTATTTCTCAAATTTAAGCATATCTTTTAGATTTAACCCTTAGTTAATTAATTTATCTCTTACCATGTCTTCTTGTATATTCATACTATATGGTTAATATAGTTACTATAAAATTACAATAGAACCTCAAGTGGTTAATTAATGACATTTTAAACATTATCTAAGTCATTGGTCAGAATCTTATATTTTTAGGACTATTATATCATTTTAAAAAATAGTATTCTTTTAAAAAACTCATTTATGTCATTTTTTATACTATTCATATCATGAATTTTTTAAAACTCCATAAAGACATTATTGTTTATAAAAAAAATTAATTAATTAAAATATAACAAGTCATAATCATACCTAAAATTCTTTTATGGCATAAAAATTTTTGAAAATAAATTTATTTTAATATTTATAATCTCATTTATTTAAATCATTCATTAATAAGGTAATCACTACATCATCATTGTGTCATAAATATATTTATTTATTTGATGTCCAAACATTACAAATAAAATAAAATGATGTAGGAAATATTTAAGATTTATAATTACTATTTATAGTCGAATCTATCACTTATATGACCCCATATAAAAATTGTTTTAGTAAAAAAGACATGTTTAGGTTACATTTTTATTTACTTTAAATTAATTCTCATAAAATGTCATTTTCACATCCAAGTGGCTTGATGGGGTCCCAAAATCGACCAAAGTATGACCATGGTCGTACATGTATCATCCAATATTATTTTGACACGTTTTATGGTATTTTAATATTATTATAATATAATTTTTTACCCTTATTTACCAAATTTACCCTTTAACCATGGTAAATAAAATAATTACTGCATAAACTGTTCATAATGTCTAAAAATAAAAGGTATCTATTTACATAATTCAGACATCTTGATTCTAAATATAGAATCTATTTCTCCAAATTCAAAGCACAGAAGTTTCATTAATTAATTTAAAATTAATTCTCTTCGTTAAAACCAAAAAGGGTGTTTTTAAGAAGTAAAAACTACCAAAAGATTGACATTTGTTTATGTCCAATTTCAAAGTAAAAATTACTTACAATGACCAAAATTGGATTAAATAATAAAAATATAATCTAATTACAGTTTAAAATCAATTAAAAGGACAATATAACTATATAAATAAATTAGATGAAAAGACAGTTTTGACTTAAAATGCAGTTTTTTCACTATTCATTATAAAATGAACTTTATCAGAAAAATACCAAAATTTCATCCAAAGTAAATTTTAGTGTCCCAATTTTATATAATAATTTTATTTTTTCAAATAGAATATATAAAAGTAACAAAAACTTGATTTAAAAAGGGTTCTCCATCGAAAGGTGGTAAAACTACCTTTTGAAAATATTAGAGTATTTATGCTTAAAATTGGATTCATTCTCATTTTAAGCCTCTAAATTTATTGGATAAATATAAATACATGTAAAAAACACATTTTAGTTAGTTTTTTTTCATTCCTGTTGATAGAATGGCTAGGAGATAACTACCATTTAAAATAATAATATCACTATATTATTTTTTGGTGTAACTCAAAGTGGTGTGCAACATAAGATTTCAAAGAAACTCGTTGTTGCGTGTTGAGTACGGTATCAGAAAATGAATCCCATTTAATGTAAATATCTTATTCGTAAATATTAATATAAATTAAAAATTATTATTTTATAAATACATGGGTTGTTACTAATCATATAAAATTTCAAAGGATATCCTGGGGATAATACATAAGGAAAATGGTAGGCTAGAAATCCTAGTAAAAGAATTATAATAGCAATAAATCATAACATGAGAGTCAAAAGGCATAACATGATATCATAAATAAGATGATCATAAGAATAGAAACACGAAATAAATAAATAATTTCATAAGATCATAAACATGTGAAAATAACATAAAAAATAAAATCATAAACATAATTTTAGGGTCACTCCCAAGACCATAATCATAATGTGGAAAAAGTCCCATGGGGGATTAGTTTCACTCTCTAATCCATTATAAATAATATAGGGAGATATAAATATTTACCTAATACATTATAGGGGTATATAATTCTTAGATCACCCATTACATAAATGAAAATAATGCATATGAGTGACACATGATTAAAATAAACCCTACATAAATCATAAGCATGACCAAACCCACAAAAAAAAAGTGAGTTTTATAATACTAATTAAAGGAATAACTAAAGGCTGAATCATAAGGATTTTAAATTGAAGTATTAAATCATTTTTATATTCATATTTGAAAATAAAATATGGGTCTTTATCATTTAGTTACAATATAGAAATTTCATGAGAAGGATCTTAGAGAAGAATGAATAAAAACATTCCACTAGGGTGACACTTTATGAAATAAGTATATGATAATTAAAAAAGACTTTATTATTTTCCATAAAATCATCATTGACAAAGAGGTAAATTTATAAAATAATTATGTTTTTTAGAAGATATTATTGGTCTAAAAACATTTAATGTGGGTGATGCTTGATGTGAGATAAGAAATAAGAAAGTTTATTTAAATTGGGTTTACTTAAAATTGGGATTTTTGAAGGGAAATAAAAACTTTAATAACCCTAGTAATAAAAAGTATATTTAACTAAGTATATATATACGGGGAATATATACAAAATAAAAGAGGTTTATAAGAAGAATATTTTATAAAAAGAAGAAAAATAAAGATAATGTGTAACTAGAAAGTCATCAAGGAGGTATGAAAGATACCTTTTATGTATTAAAATACCTTTTTTGAAATCATACATAGTAAAAAATAATGAATTTTTTTTTGAAAATATTATATGTAAAATATATTATAGCATCCCATGGTTAGTACTCCCGAATTCAGTTCAAAAATTGTAAACTTTACATTTCCATCATTGATAATGATAATTGTGACCCAATTTTTTCCAATAAAAAAATTACAACATCAAAAGTAATAATTGGATCACTTACATCCTAGAATAAATTTTAGGTTTAGAGTTTCATAGAAATAGGAAAGACCCTACGTAAACAATTTACATGACTTTAAATGAGAATTTCTCCCACTAAACCCATATTTTCTTTTTCACATTAAGACATCAACTTCATCCATATGAAATACCTATTAGAAATAACTTATTCAAATTCATTCTTTATAACCATGGGAAAATAAAACATAATAATAGTGAGATAAAATTAACAGTAATGGAAAACATAAGCATTAAAAAATAAAAGTCTTTAACAAGCATTAGAAGATCATAAGGGTATGATAACATCATCAAATTGCATGCGTGAATCCTAAAATAACTCATACCCATAAATACTTGGATCATAAATTATTAAAACATGGAAAAGAAATGAATTAATAAAATCAATAATCATGATCCATGTGATATCAATCTCGGTCATGAGAAATATTATAAACCCATAATAAGAAACTAAAACCATTTTTGGTAACATAGAGTATCTTTTTCATAAAATCATTTAAAAAACCTTTTAATTGACTTAAAATTAGATTTTTATTTTAAAACCCTTTTAATTGGAATAACTATATGGCCTAATTCCAATATAATCATTACCCAGTGCATTAAAGTGCTATCTCGGCGCACCCATTTTGAATGTATAATGGTCTTACCCTATGGAATCTGGACCACCCCATGTTAAGATGTAATGGGATTACCTAGAATTATCTATTCCACCTGGTATTTAAGCTTTAACAGTCTTACCCAGCACTATCTGAGTCACCCCATGTTAATTTGTAATGGGATTACACGGCACTAACTAGGCCACCCCATTTTTCATGTATAATTTACTAGGACCACAATATTAATAAAGTAACTAGAGATTTAAATTTTTCATAAAACTTATAGAAACAATCATTATTCTTTCATAACCAGATTAACCCATGTAAAAGTAGTGGGTTTTCTATCAATCTCTTCAAAACATGATTAACCCATAGAAAATAAAAGAGTTCCATAATAATATATTTAAAAAATGATTGACCCATTTAAAATAAATGGGTACTATAAAAGTATCTTCGAAACATGATTAAACAATGTAAAAGAAAGGGTTTCAATAACAATATCTTTGAAACATGATTAACCCATGTAAAAGAAATGGGTTCTTTAATAATCTATTTGAAACATGATTAACCCATGGAAAAGAAATGGATTCCAAAACAATCTCTTTGAAATAATCATTATATATCCAAATAAATAATACAGATAAAAAATATCCCCATTAATGGATAATTAACAATAATGGTTTTAACATTGATGGATGGAAATACCATTAAAATATCATTTGATTAAAATATCCTTTTCATTTTGAAAATCACTTTTCAAAACATAAAACATTTAGAAAATATTTTTATTTGAAAAAAAAAACAATGGAAACATATAAATGAATTTTAAAAAAAACATTTAATAATATAAATATCCTTTTGAATTTGAAAAAATCATTTTTAAACATATTTTAAAACATTTTTATAAAACATTGTTTTTGGATGAAAAAATATTTCTGACCAAATAGAGAAACAAAGTTGGATTTTCTAAAATGAATTTTACCAATTATAAAAAGAAAAAAATATTGAGAAAATTTTATTATTACATGAAAATATAATTAATAAAAAAAATTATACTATAATTCATAATAATAATAATATTTCAACATTAGAGACTTAATCATGCATAATCTCGATAAACGATGAGATTGTAACAAATGACTCTTACCACTTTTGTAACTTTGAATCTTAATACCCATGAAATAATAACTTTAAATGAAATTTATATTATCATAAAAATAATTATATTCATGATATAACATGTAAAAGTTTAATTATATACACATCATAAAAGAATATAGGTGTATAACATCACAAACGTTTCCAAGAAAGAAAATTGTAACAAAAATATCTTACTTCTTTAGTAACTTTGAAACTATAAACCCTGTGAAAGAGAGATCATAAATAGATATATAAATACAATTAAATTTGTATTAATAATAATAAAATACATTCATGTGAATTATATACACCACACAATAAAAATAAGTGGTGAATATGGAATATATCTCACAAAAATAAAAGTGACATGTGAAAAAAACCTTGCCTCGAGTTTGATTTGTATTGTTTGTTATTTATATTACTTAATAGTAAAAATATGATAATTATTTACTTTATTGAGAATATTTTTCAATTTTATTATTAATTTTATTTAACTTATTAATGTTTTATAAAAAACTACTCAATTTATTAAGTTTACATTGGATGTTTTGACCATATTCGGCTTATGTGTCAAAAACAACTTAGGTGGGTTAGCTACTGTCAAAGTGGTAATTATTTAAACATATACAGTATAATAATAAATAAATAATTATAATATTTATACATATATCATACTTTTAAATCATTCATGAAAAAATGGTTAGGAAAAATGAACCAATGTTATGATCATGAAGACGATAGGTCGTACTTACGTATAAGAAACATTTCTATTTTTCAATTATCATTATAGAAAGAATGTATGAAATATTTTATATTGAAATAATTATAATTATATAATAAATACCATATAATTTAATTATATTTACTTATATATAACATTCTTGTTATGTAAAATGAATCACATCACTTCGAGGAGGTCGTAGTCCACACATCCATGAACGAAATTATCACTTTTTTAGTGTGTGAAAAGGTAATAAATAAAATGATATATTATATTTATAGAAATAAAATTATTTTATTAATATAATAATTATGTCGTGTATATTATTTATATTCATTATATGTACCCTTATTACATTTCATTTAAAATGTTAGTGAAAAATGCTTCACATCACTTTGCGAGGTAGTAATCCGCCGTACACATGAGCGACGTTATCATATCCCATACATTATGAAATTTAAAAAGGTTTTATATGATATGATAGATAAAGAGGTATAAATTTGTTATAAATATCATAAATATCATTTATAAATATTTCTTCCATCATTATACCCAACCACGAGGGGTGGTAATAGAAAAACGAATGACATTGGTAGTCCACTCTCCACACGAATGATGATTTCTTAACCCATTTTATAGAAGTGTTGGTAGGTGTAGTTAATACCCATATACGAATATAAAATCATTATATTAAGGATAATTATTTTATTATATATGCATGGTATAATAATAATTGAAGGTGGTGGAGAAAAAAATTAAAAAAACGCATGATGATGAACGTTAACTCTTCTTTGAGTAACTCCTTTTAGTTTGCACCAAAGGACATCCTATTTTAAATTTATACCAAAATTAAGGCTTCTATGATTATGGGAGGTAATTATAAAAGTTATTTCTGAAGTTATTGGCAGAGAAAATTTAGTTATAGGCATGAAGAGAGGATGAGAGGTGGAAACCTTTTACAAGTGGGGGAGAGGACACACTATGTATTTTTCAAAATAAAGTTTCGTAAACCCGCATTTTCACCCAACAAAAGACTCCCATAATGCACCAAACTTAGGAATATAATGTATTAGGTTTAAATATGGAAATAAAATGGGCTTTTAAAAATTGTATAAGTCATTTGGAACCTTAAGTTTAAAGTTTAACCACTAAGTAAACTTATTTTTACCTTAATCACTATAATTAATTTTAATTTATTTCACCAATCTATTCATTCAAAAACTATGTTTAAATTATAATAAATTATAAATTATTATAATTCAATATATTTAATATATTTTTCAAAATTCAAATTACAAAATTGGAAAAAATTAATTTAAAATTAATCCTATGGACGGGATGAGAAAACGGGTTTTTAAACTAAAAACATTCAAACTTTTACTAAGTTTTTATATCCAGTTTAAATATTAAATTTATTAAAATGACCCAAATTTGATTAATATATGTATAATTGAACTAATTATACTTAAAAATATAATTAAAATATAATTTATTTTTATAAATAATTTAAATGAAAATGCAATTTTCAATTATAATTCAGTATTTTTCATTATTCATAAAAAGGTGAAACTTATTAGAAAAAAAAATCACCCTAAGATAATTTTTACATTCATATTTCAGAAATAATATTTATTTTTTCAAATAAAATTTATAAAAGTGTTAATTTTTTTTTAAATAAGTGTTTTATTATGAGGCAAAACTGCCTTTATAAAAATAAAACTTTTTATGAAAAAATTAGATTTGTTCTTATCTTATATCTGTAAAATATATTAGATGAATGTAAGATTATTTTGTTGAATATATAATATATATATCATTAATATCATTCACTAACATTAATTAATTTAATTTATTATGATTAAATTCCTTTGGGTGCATAAAAATAGTTGTTTATAAAAAACATTTCCTTTATATTCAATTGGTTTTTATTTTAATTTCTAATTAATTTGTAACTAATGAATTCATTTCATATTTTTTTAAACCATATATTTTTATAATATATTTAATCTTATTTATACTCTTTAATTTAACATCTAGGATATAACTATCATCTTAAATAATAGTATTTATAGTATATTGTTGTTTGGTAAAACTCAGTATTGCATGTAACGCAAGCTATTGAAGAAACTCATTATTTCATGTATCGTAAGATAAACTCAATGTTTCATACCCTTTACACTAATTAATATAGTTATTTTATTTTAAAAATATTAAGTTGTTACATATATATTTAAATTTAGAGAAATATTAATTTTGATTCCAATTAAAAGGGTGAACATTACCGAGAAGGGAAATTATAGACATGGAGGGGGGAAATTATTTTAAGAGGATGGGAATTATTATTTAAAAAATTAATTTTTAAGAAGGATTATAAATCATAAATAAATAATATTTGAATAAAATTTTATCTTTAAATATAGAAATAGGTCATACCATATCAAATTAAATAAAAAACTTAAGGAGTAACATTATAACCCAATAATGATAATTGAGTTATGAAAGACCCTTATATTCTAGATAATTCATCAATCATGGAAAAAAATAAGGAATAGAATGAATCAAAGTCAATTTTATTATTTCAATAATAATTTATTATATTATAAATCAATTGGGTTATAGTTCCTCCAGACAAATGATGATTGGTGAATAAAGTCAAAACATGCCTCAATGAAAGGTGATTGAGATGGAAAGCCATAACTCATGTTTGAAAGCACTATTCACTTGAACTTAACTACATGAGACATAAAATTAAATTTATTAAAAACTTTACTAATAACCTTATCCTTATATTTTTTTTATATATAATATTTATCATTATATGTCCCCAATTTATTACATTGTTTCCACTTATATCAGTTACTTGAAGTTTTTTGGTCAATTTCACAAAAACGTTCATGGTATATTGACCAAGGTAAAAGTTTTGAAAATTAGTTTCATAATATATATAATTTTAGTTTATTATCTCAATTATTATTCCATTAGTACCTAAATTATATAGTTAAATAGGTTTTCCATGAATTTAATAAAATTAGAATTGGTACTTGGATATTCCCTCTTTAGTGGTTAAATTTACTATAACCATTTATTGTTAATATTAATTATAGAATGTATAGTATTACCATTATAGAATTTTAATTTTTTTATTAATTATCCTTTTATTCATTAAATACTTCTTTTATTCCACCCATGTTAGTCGTTATGGAAAACAAAAGAGAAACATCATCACGTGGTGGTGGTAGTCTGCACGTACACATGGACGACACTCTTATTTTTAAAGAATAGGAAGAAGGTAGAAAATATAATATATTATCATTTAAAAATAATTAAAATGTTATAAATATTATATTATCTTATCAAATTACCTTTTTAACCATCCATGAAACTCAATGATAGAAAATTGAACTTGTCATTCATGGAGGCGGTAGTCCGTACACACGCGTGACAATATTTTCATTTTTCTCAATAATTATAAATTAATGAATAAAATAGAGGTTACATTAATATAATAATATAAAATAATATTAATAATACTTGTTTTATCATACTCTCATGTATATAAGAGAATTTAGGTGGTATATGTTGAAAATAATTAAGTTGGTGTGGTGGAAATATTACCTCTCATTTTGGATTTCTCTTTTGGTAGCCACCTTAAGGCACCATAGCTTGGTATTATTTCAAGATAATAGCTTATAAGATGAGGGTAGAGGTTTTAAAATAAAATATTAAATATTTTTTTTTCGTTATTAAGTGGAATTCAAAGTTCAGAGAGGTGTATGGGTGGTGATTCCTTTTATAATTGAAGAGAATAGCATTGTTGGCACATATAACTCTTTAATTTAAAGAGATCACATGTTTCACATGTCCTAAAAATAAAAAAATGGATAATAATAGATATTGGTATGGATTAATGTTTATAAACCCTCAAAAAAACTTTTACACGCATGTGTTTTCACATGTTTTAAGTCATTTACTATTAGATTTAAACTTTTATCATTTTTCATCTTTATCGAGGTAACTAATTTTTACCTAAGTAATTTATTTTTAATGACTAAAAATAAAATGAGCCTTATTAGATAGTTTTATCTACATATTATAAATATTAAACCCAATTTTTAAAATAAAATTTCTATTTTTATAAAAAAAATATCTTTAACATTAGCGCATGTAACACACAAAAAAACTCATTTTTAGAAAGAGTCTATTTTTAAGAAAAAAAATCACTTAGATTAAAATTATAAATTTTATTGATTATATTGAAACTAAAATGTCTATAATTATTCAAGTGAGATATAATTAAAACTATAATAATTTTAAAACTTAAATCCACCACATTAAAATTTTATTAAGAGAAACAGATGAACAAATATTTTCATTAAAACATTACCTAAATTTTCTAAGATGCCAAGAATTGGTTTTATATATAAAAAAAGTATTTTAAAATAATTAATATAACATTTAAAAATATATTTTTTATTTTAAAAAGGATTTCAAAAAAATTCATGTAATTCTTATTTAGTAATGTCATAAAATTTATTTTATTAATAAAATTGGTATTTTCCAATATTCTACTAAAAATAAATTACTGTATAAAAACCTAAAAAAATATCTTATTATAATTTTGAAATTATTAGTTAAAAAATTGTGTTCATTTTATAAAATCAAAACTCTCTGATTTATAAAATTATATTTTAAAATAAAATTCAATATATAAAGATTTTTTTTTGAAAAAATGACATTTTAAAACATTATGTATTCTTAATATTATTTTATATCAATTTATAAGTTAATTGATGTTAATATAATAGTTCATATAAAATATTATTTTAAAATTTCTCAATTTAATCTATTAGAATAAAATATACAATACTTAACAAAATAGTTATTTGAAAAAAAAGAAATATTACT
Organism: Viscum album; assembly: GCA_963277665.1. Classification (NCBI taxonomy): domain Eukaryota; kingdom Viridiplantae; phylum Streptophyta; class Magnoliopsida; order Santalales; family Viscaceae; genus Viscum; species Viscum album. The sequence goes on from OY728132.1 coordinate 1,819,955,301, forward strand.
TTTATATTAAATATGATTTAAAAACACTATTAAAATTTAATTATTTATATTCGGAAATTTAATTTTACTACTCTATTTGGGTTGGTTAATTGGTACTTGGGGCCATCTCCTTATGTTTTAATATCCAATGGTCCTACTAAGGCCATTTAATGGGATCTCACTACCCAAAAGAACAAGAGGTGTGTCATTGTTTCAATAAAAAGTAGAGGATTCCCCCTACCTTTTAAAAAAATACATGAATTTATTATAACTATTAGATATATAACCAATGACCATATTTTCAATGGACATATTGGAAACAATCATAATTACAATGATCATATTTTCAATGATTATATTTGAAAAAAAACAGATTACATTTATATATATATATATTTACTAAATCATTTGTTCATTTTTATCTCACTTCATAAGGCATTGTTCTTATTTAATATTATAAATTTTTCATAAATATTTTTCCTTTTAGGGTGATCTACCTCAGTATAGGTTTTGTTTGGCTATTGGTGATCCTCAAGTACGAATATGATCCCTGATATTTTCTAGTTGTTAAGAATTTATAATTTTCTATATATTATCCCCTATTGATTTATGCGCTTTTAATAGATGTACTTCATCTATGGTGAGTGATAATCCATTGTTTAAAGTACTTAGATTTATATGCTTTTGTTTTAATGTACCACTTATAAATTAATAATGTGTATTTATTTTGTTTAATATTTTATAGGGCACATTTTTTTATCATCATTCAATCCTTTTGAAAGAATATAATAATTTTTTTAAAATAATAAATGTAAATAAAAATAAAAATAAAAATAATTATTATTATTATGGTTTTTAAAACATTGTATGTTACAGCTTCTATCCAACCAAATATCCTTTATAATCTAATCCCTTAGCTCATCTATATCAATGTTTCAATGATCAAGGTACTCTATTTTCTCTTATCCTATTTATTTCCCATGTCCTTCCTTCGAGAATTCATTTTTTGTGGGTTTCCCCTTTGTTTTGGCCTAGAAATTGAGTTTTTCTTGATAGTTGTTGTCATGTTTTGGTTCAAGTTTCCTTCCTTCAGTTTTTTATATTTTTCTTTTAGTAACGATTATTTCTCAACTATCCATTCTTGATTAGAGAAAATTTAGCTTAAAATAGTGGTATGCTTTGCCTTTTCATTATTTAAAAGTTTTAATTTATCTTTATTTATCCCCTGTCTAATTATGTTTGATTGGAATTAGCAAGATAATAATCCAAAAAAGAAATATCATATTGAATTATTAATCAATAATCATGAAAATTTTTAATTTATAATAAGAACAAATTTATTCTTTGTTTAATTTACTCTTTGGAAAAAATAGAATGCGAGGGAAAAATTTTGTTGTCACTAATCTAAGAATTGAGATATAAATTGAAATACATTTTATACTGTAAATTTTTAAGATTAATTAAATATTAAACTGATGTTATCATATGTTGTAGTGTTATTTTCCTTTGGAATTCTATTTTTATTGATTAAAATCCTCTTATTTATTGAATTGTAAAGATAATTATCAAATGTTTAAAATATTTATTATTTATTTTGTATAATTAAATGAATGGATGGGTTTTTAGATCACTTACTGTATGTGTTTTTATAATTCCTCTTAGTGTTTGGTAATGTAGTGTGATATATTTTTTCAAGTTCTTTATTTATTATTTTTTTAGCATGGTTATTTTATTTAGATAATAAAAATATAAAGCTAAATGATATTAATTAATGGTAGATCCATGATCAGTTTTTCTACTGCTCATGTTGGATTTTATTGCATGAATTATTTCTTGAAACCATGTCTTTTGGTTAATAATAGTTAGCTAATTACCATGGGTTCCTTATGTAGAAAACTCAATCTTAATAAACTAATTAATTCAACATGGAATTAAAATATCTTCTTTCTAATGGTAAATTATTTGGGGCTATGTGAGCCTATTCTTATTATGGAAGGAATATATGCCTTGGTTTTATGGTCTTAGTGCATTTTTTGGGTTCAGAAATTTCCTTTGAAAAGTATGTGTGATCAAGGTATTTTTATATCCTTAATGTGGTTCTTTCATAACCATGAGAATTTTCTTTTATTTGATGATAAATGGGATCGGATATCAGGGTTGTTTGAATGAATGTTTCTTTGATATGGTTGGGAACCTCAGATGGGCCATGGAGTAGGATCTTGGGATGTGGTGATGGTTTATGTTGATGATGGTGGGACAATTTATGTTGTGCACAATATTTACAAACATCAAGTCATTCAAGACAAGTTCCAAGTGGATCTTTCATAGCGATATTTTATTTTTCATGATTCTTGTTATGTGGTTGGGTAAGAGGATGCTACTTTTTTTTGGGTTCCCACTACAAAAAGTTTTCAAACCTTGTGCATTACACAAGGATTATTATTTTAGTAGCTTAGGATGAGTCCTAGAGTACCCAAATAATTTATGAATGATAAATAAATAAATAATAAATCCATGGTATGGGGTGTTTTTTATGACACTAATGCTAAATTTTTATTATCACATTAATGGTAACCATGGGATGGTTGAATATGACGCTACCAGGAGAATGGTTTTTAAATATAGAATATGTGATGTGGTTTAATAAATATTGTTAGCTGTAATGAAATTTTTAACCATATTTAAGGATGATTACAAAATTAATAATGTAATCAAAATAATTAATAGCATTGTTAATTCATGTCTTAAGAATATAAAAATTTTAATGTAGGAATAATATTACTTAATCAATAATGACCTTAATAATTGAGTGCCTCTTTGATATCTAGTCCATAGTAGTGGTAGTCGGGGGGTCCTGTATAATGATACTAGTATATGAGACTAAATATAGATTTTACCCTTAGTATGGTTTGTGTGTGATCTTATTTATATTTTATGTTTCATACATTATCCCCCCTCCCTCCCTATGTCGTAGGGAAATCAACACCCAAATATTTTGAGGGGTGTATTCTTCAACATCTAAAAAGGTAAGGGAATACATGGAAAAATTCTACCCCTCCCCCACTATACCATTGTATATAGATATTATTGGTCATATATAGGTCATTAATGGCTTATATTTTAGGGTGTGTTCCTACCTAGAGATATAATGGCTCATCGTAAACTATACATTTATGTATGGTATGTAATGGATTGATGTATAGATCATAATGGTATCTAGTAATGTTGGATCAATATTACCATGGGTTTACATGAATGGGAATTTATGGGATGAGGTATAATGCATCTATACAGGTTGTATTGGCTTCCCGACATACATTTAGTCATAGATGGGTTGGTGATGACAATAATATGGATATATGGATTGATGTCAACATGAGATTTTGGGACCTATGTAGGACTAAGGTAGGTAAGGTTGAGTCTTGAATCATATTTCAGATTACATTCTTATGTAATGTATGAGTGAAAGATGTGACACCCTGATATGTTAGATTATACTTTTTCTTTAAATAAATTCCAAGTGTTTGATAGCTTGCTTTACACACAACCACATGTCTAAATAAAATGTGATATTATATCCTTTTTTAAAATAGAAATTAAATTTGAAGGTACGAATAATAATAACCAAATTATGAAAAATATTTACAATGGTTATAAATAATATAACTTTATTTATCAATGCGTCATAAATATTTACTCAATTTTCATTAAAGTCATTTTATTCTTCAAAAATATGTTTTCATCAAAAATAATTTTTATTGAATTTTTTTCATGAACATTATAATTAAGTTATAAAATTTTTATGAAATTTTATTTTGAATAAATTAATATGATTTTTTAAATCAAAATTTCAATATTATCTTATGGAAATTTTTAGTATTTTTCTAAAAAGATTTATTTTCAATGAATAGTAACAATACCGATAATTGTAAAAACTATCATTTAATTTCAATTAAAAGTCCCACTGTGTTTTGAATTTTATCTTAAAGTATCATAATTATCCTTTAATTATAAATAATTTAATTAATTACATAGTAACCTTAATTATTCTTTCCTTTTTTATAAGTTTATTTTTGGGATTAAAAACAAATTTTTCAAAAAAAACTATTTTGATGTGTGTTGTGTGTTTTAATATTAATAAATTTAATTAATATCTATTTATAAATGTTTTTAATTAAATTTATATATCATATAATAAATAATTTATTTTACATTTTTTGTGTTTTTTACAATAAATTGAAAGGAAGTAAATTATGTTTTAGGCTTAAAATTTATTTTTCGAAAATGGGTTTTCGTTGCGGTTTGTATGCTTATTTAAAATTGACTTCTACTAAACATAAAAATTGAATATGGTAAAATGGATTATATATTTATAATAATAATATTTAATATAATTTAGTTGTTTCAACTTAATTTTTGGTAATAATTAATAGTAAAAATAGTAACATTGTGTTGTCACTATTAAAGTTAAAATGGCTTTACTGGAAGTTAAACCAAGAGATAAGGATGGGATTTCCATGTTAACCTATCTAATTTTTATTGGTGGAAGATATATCAACATTATAATAAATTAAATTCCAATACTAGACTAATTTTACATGAAATTGACCTTATATCATTGTAATATTTTAAGAAATTATATGTGCATCCCTCCCCTCATTTATAAAAGGAAACATCTCCTCCTTCATTATTGACACTAATTGAGCCTTATATATCATCAAATAGTTATTAAAAACCTTACTAGATGAATTCCATTCATCTTAGATATTTTATTATTCAATTGAGTCCAATACATCAAGGACTAAGGTGTATGAAAAAGGAGGTCACTCAAAGAAGAGGAGGTTGGAGCACTTATGAATCAAGTCAGATATAAGGTAAGGGTTACATCTCAACTTCTCTTCATTGAGATATGTTTTAATTTTATGCTCCTATTTAATATTTATATGGTGTATATACTTAACAAGAATGTACTTTTTTATAACCAATTATTTAATTCATGGTCTTTACAAAACAATGTTATTATCTAGCTTCTAATGACTTTCAATTCAAAAATTACTAAAATCATAAAGGTTCTTCATGTCAATTTTGTTTTGTTGAGAAATTTTGGATGGTATACATATATTTATTTTTATTATGGGTATAATTTGATCCTTTCACATGTTATACCATGTATCCTTCATATTTTTTTGTAATAAAGTTATAATTCAAATTATTTCATTTAAGCGGTTTGATTCAAAAGTTAACAAAGTGGTAAGAGTTTATCATCTCAAATTATATTCTTTGAGACATATATTATGTTGTACACATATATCCATTTATGAGGTGTATCTAATTACCATATTATGTGTTTTATTATTAATATCCTTATTTTTATGTTGTTTAATGTTTCATTTTAAGTTATTTAATTCATGAAATTTGTGAATCAAAAGTTACCAAGTCAGTATGGGTTTTATGTTACATTATCATTTTTACTGAGATTTTTTATGCTTAAATTTTCTGATAATGAATTTATATGATCTATTTATACTAAATATTATGTATTTTCTTATCCTTTTTTTATTTTTGGATATTACATTTCATTCATTTCATTTTCCTCTCTTTAAGTACTCAAGGGACCAAGAGAGTATTATTAATGAAAATCGATGTTGTTTTTCACTTCGATCGGGATTCATTTCTTCCATGTCCACATTTTCTTCAAAAAATTTAATTTTTTTTAATATTATAAAAATATTATTTCAAATATTTTTAAATATATTTGGATTTATTTAACAAGGATTAAAAGGGATCTTCTTATCATTTTCCAGATATGGTACTTTTGAACTTTTTATGAAAAATGTGAAAGGAATTTTTATTTTAACATAAACTGAATGAACAAATTTAACCACCATCATGAATTCTATTTTAATTTAAGATTAATTTAAAATTTTCCATGGTTATTAAAAAATAAAAATGTTTTCTATAGTATTTTTTAAATTTCTAGTTTCTAAAAAAGTGATTTCATAATGAAAATAGTGTTTTCCTCAAGAAATTGTTTAGTGATCTTTTAAAAGTATTTTCATCTATAGAAGTTTACATTGATTATTATTATGATTTATTAAGGATATGATCAAATTATACCATATTTATTCATTATCTGGATGTTTTTTTATTATGATGATGAAATTTTTATAAAAGCTATATCTTTTACATGGGTTTTGGTATGATATTATGGTGAATGCTTAATGATCTTGTAGAACACATATGTATGGTTTTTTTTATATGATGGGTGAGCCTAGAATTATATACTCTTATGTTTATATTATTTTTGATGCTCCTTTCCGTCATAGAGTCCAAAGGAATGAAAAGGGAAATACCTTGAACCCAAAGTGATTCATCTTTTGAAGAAACATCAAAAATTGACAAAGTCATGAACCAAGATTCAAATGCACCGGGGTCACGCAAGTTCCACCAAGGTCGTGAAAGTATAATTGCATGCCACCCAATGGTCGTGCAGGTGACTTGCGTACCCTCTTTGAATTTCGTCCAGGGTCTTCACCAGCCTATAAATACCCCCGGTGGGCCCCCCATTTGAGAGAAATTTTTTTCCAAAAATTCAGATTTGAGCTCCCGGTTCCCTAGCCTCTTCTCAAAGCTTCCGAACACTTCTAAGTTAATTTCTTACCAAGAACGGAAGATCTAAGGAGAGGGAGTAAGGCCTAAGTGTTGAAACTCATCAACACTTGAGTACCTGAGTGGCCAGCCCTTAAGGGAAATTCCCACACTTGCGTTCCCCCTTACCCCTTCAACAGAACTTGCGCGCCCCTCTTCTGGAAGCCTTCAGGGATAGTAATAAAGGCTTGAGCCAAGCCTCACACAAGTTCTACCTTAAGGGTTGGGCAACACATAAGTACACATGTGTCGCGCAGGTACACTTGCGCGACCAAGGCTTGCACACCCACACAAGACTTGCGTGCCCATGCAGGACTTGTGCGCCCCTCACTTTTTGGGTGCTCTTTCTGCCCATTTCAACCCTCCTATACCTATCCACCTCTCCTATTCAAGATTAAGCCTTCAGAATACTCTCCAAATCCATTCATGGCATGATTTCCTTGTTGGCTTCCTTATCTGAAAGGAATTATGTGGAACATCTCTCAAAACCTAGTTATTTACACATGTTTACATCACTAAGGTTAGAGAGTTCATTCATTCAACCTCATCCTTTAAGATGAGAGAACCCCTTATCTGGGCATCCTCTTCAAGAGTAAGCTCCAATCTCAAATTTCCCAAAATCTGGGCATCCTCCTTAGGAGTAAGCCTCAAGTCCTCATTAATTTGGGAATCCTCCTTAGGAGTAAGCCCCGAGTCCCCTAATCTGGGCATCCTCCTCAGTAGTAAGCCCCAACCTCAAAGTTCCCAAAATCTGGGCATCCTCCTTAGGAGTAAGCCCCAAGTCCTCATAAATCTGGGCATCCTCCTTAGGAGTAATCCCCAAGTCCTCATTAATTTTGGCATCCTACTTAGGATTAATCCCCATGTCCTCATTAATTTGGGCATACTCCTTATAAGTAAGCCCCAAGTCCTCATTAATTTGGGCATCCTCCTTAGGATTAAGCCATGAACCCCCTAATCTAGGCATCCTCCTCAGGAGTAAGCCCCAGTCTTAAAGTTCCCAAAATTTGGGCATCCTTCTTAGGAGTAATCCCCAAGTCCTCATTAATTTGGGTATCCTCCTTAGGAGTAATCCCCGAGTCCCTTAATTCTAAAATTCTCTTAACCTGGGCCTCCTCTTCAGGAGTAAGCCCTAATCTTCAAATCCCTTTAACCTGGGCCTCCTCCTTAGTAGTAAGCCCCAGTCTTAATTTGTCTTAACCAGTCTTAATTTACTTTGGATTTGGGCTTCCTTCTCAAGAGTAAAACCCAATCACAAGTCCCCTCCTAATTTGGGAATCTTCCTCAGGAGTAAGCCCCAAGTTAGAGTATCCAAATCTCTATAAAGAACATATACCTTTATGGACCTTGTTCCTAGGTTTCTTCTCTAAAGTAAAACCCAATATTTATCTATTTTTGGGCAATAATACATACATAAGCCCCACATCATTGTATCTTTAATGGAACAATTGTCTCTTGTTTCTCACACCGATCATGACTCATGTGAGCTTAGAGTGTAAAATTAATCATGAAATCTTTCGTTGAGCCATCAATCATGCATAAACATCATACTTCTTTACTCTAAATACATGGGTTCTGATTCCTTTTCTAAATAAGGATATGTAGGTAGCCCATCTGCGGGTACGATCCCAACTCAGAAATAATCCATGTTCTTCCGAATGACAATAAACTTCAAGTGCCCCACTGAGTGGCTTTAAAACTAGTATGGTTATCATAATGACCAAGAGATCTCTATATAATATGTCGAAGGATACCATTTACTAAGAATCTCTAAACAAATACAGATGATTCTCTATCAATGAAGAACCTCGAATACATATAAAAGATTCTCTGAATTTCCTACATATCAATCATTGATTTTCATATCTAAATAAAATCTCATTTTATACTTGGTAATTTAATAAGGATTCACAAACATAACTTAAATCTATAAAGAGAGTCCCGGAGTAGACAATAATTCCCCACAAAAAGGTGTGATGAGTCTAACCTCTCATCCTCTCGACCAATGAAAATTCCTAAGCCTCATCAGTGCATAAATAATGATCACCTACCTTTGAAAAGTAGGTCCAAATGGATATGGAATCATTGGATGTTTCTGGTTCTACGAACAAACCCATTAGAAACCTCTTGGAATGTTTGGACCTTAAACCAACGAGGTCATTCCCAATTCCAGAGGAAACAAAAAAATTGTGAACCCAACGTGAATCCTTAAACAAGTTAAAATGTTGTTTTTCTTATTTGTTAGGCCCCTATTTAAACTCAATGAGAGGGCCAAAAAGACAATCAATAATATGTGTACTTATCCAAAAGATGTAGTGGCCAGAATTATCTTTATTACGTCTTTTATATCAAACATGCATTCTTTTTCAAGATCTTCTGTGTTATAGAAACAGATTCAATTAAATTCACCCCTGTGAATGCCTCTACTATGAATACCTATTCTGCTACTCCTACCAGATCATCGTCCGCTCTGAGGACGACATCACCTACTCAGAATCTTCAATGCTAGGTGTCAAATGCGCTGGTTAAGGAGTAGCGTCAAAATGGTACTATTCCGACTCTGGAGGCTGCTCGACAAGGCCTCCAAGTCAATAATTCACCCTGGTCATCTGAACAGCGATGACCAGTGATCAAGAAGAAGGTGGTGCCAACCACCGTCTCCAACCGTTTTGGGTCGTTATCCCCGTAACGCAATCACCATTCACTCCCATATTCCGGGGAGGTGAATGAGTAGGTCCCTCAGGGCCTTAATTCAAGGAGACATGAGTCCTTCCCGAGGGCTCCCATCAACAATTGCCGCTAGACTCGTGCGGAAGTGCACCCTCAACATGATGAGGGTATCATCTCCAGGCATTCGGCTCAGGTTCCTCGAACCCGAGCAGGCAAGATGAACCTCCAGGGATGAAATCCGGTCAACAGTGAGTAGGTTCTCATATCTGCCATCTCCGGAAAAGTCCACCAACTTAACTTAGTGGCAAGCAACGAGTGGGCACACACACCCGTCCATTTTAATTATGTTGTCCAACAGACTTGTCTGGAAGCAACATGCCAATCCTGCCAGGCAATTCTGGTTGAGTACTATAGACAGTAACGTACACCTATTTATAAATCATCAGCTAGTCAGTAGGCTCTTCTGACTAGTAAATAGGCACATACACCTACTTATATTCATCAATCCGGCCTATAGCCTCGTCTGTCAGTATTTAAGGAAGCTCGTCAACCACGTTTGGTGGAGTACAATTGGAAGGCACATACACCTGCTAGTATTGATCAAGACTACCAACAGTCTCATTTGGTAGCATTCTGAGAAATCAGTCGGAAAGCTCCGGCGACAAACAGAAGGCAGACTAAACTCTCTGCCCCCACACTTGAGTACTGTCAAGATTCACTAACAGGAAAAGGAGGACTGAAGCAGGAACACACACCTACTCCAAGCACGGAATGGACTTATATCCCTGTTCTGGCAGATGAAGTCACCATGTATATTCTATCAATGGTTAAAGAGTAGAAGCAAATCCCTACTCATATTCTGGATGCCTGCCAAGATATTATAACAACTTCAGCAGCATCTCAGGGAAAGACACATAAATATATCCCTACCAGTGGAGTGAAAAATCAATAGTTCACTTCGGAACAGACACACACCTCTGTTCCAGTCCAAGAGGGTTTTGGGGCGTACTCCCCCATATCATACGAACAACCAAGTCAGGCACATACACTTGATTTGAGCGGAGATAATCAGTCTAACTGATTAGACACTAAATGAGGATAATATTCATTGTTAATTTTTTTAATATTCATGTGATTTATTATTTATAAACATCATTTTAGTGCATTTTACACTTTGAAAATCATTTCACATTAGGATTGAAATTCTTTCTTAAAATGCACTATTATGTGGTACATTTTTTAACATCATTTAAAGTACCCAAAGATTCATCTTATTTTAAGGAATATAAGTATACATATTTTAATTTTATATTTTAATAAATTGATCTACACTTCAATATGATCATGTTTCATTTAGGGATCAATGGAGAATTCATGGAAGAAGATGGGGATATTTTGTGATGAAAGGAAACAATTCTGGAGAAGTCAGATTGGACACCATCCCACTGATGAGAATGTGGGGCCCAACATAAAAACCCTACAAAGCCCAAATTTCGTGGGATGATAGAATAAATATAGAGGAACAAATAATTATTTGGTATTTAGTGATAATTCGGCCTCCATTGTGGTCATTTAGGCGGACCAATTTAGAGATAAAATTTTGGGTCAGATTCTGCGGCCCAGAAAAATAGCCATCTAATCTAATAATATCTCCGAATATACAACTCCAAATGGGCCCAAATTTTACAATAGGTTATAAGACATTAGGGAATACATTTTCTTCCTCTATGTACCACTCTGATTCAGCCATCTAGAAGGACTTCCAAGCACGTCTGTTTTATGGATGAAATCTGGCTGCCACCTCGGGTCAAGGGTGGAAAAATCAACTCTTCCTCAACTTTCCACCCACCTATAGCCTACCATAATCAAGTGGGAAGTTTTGTACTGTTAAATTCTAGACCCAAGGCTCCAAAAATTCCTATTTAAGGCATTGGTTTTGGAGGATTTTATGATCTTTGAGCTTTGTTTTTATCTTAATGTTATGCTGCTAATTTCTCTTTGTAACGTTCTTCCTTCACATGTAAGTTGTTTTAATTTGTCCTAGTTTCTTTATAAAAGTTCTTATTATACTCTTATTCTATTGTTCTACATATCACTTTAATACTGTTGGTTCACGGTGTGAATTTATTCACACCATACTTGTGATATTTATCCCACAACGGTGGAGTGACTGATTTTTGTTATTGTTTTTTTTACTTCTTCAATTCCACCCTCGTAAGTCTACTTCCTGCTTCCGTTGAAGACATGTCATCAATGGAGGGCTAACTATTTTATGGTTTGACCCAAGGGAGTAGAAAGGGGCTGGATTGGATGTTATTTCTCACTCCATTAATGGCTAATCACTTCTTTTAAATGAGATTTTTATTTGATTATTTTAAAACATCTTTATCCTTATTGAATTTAAGGTCACACATTTCAAGTGATAATACGAACCTTTACCTTGGAGTGCTTAATGCTTTGATCCTTCAAGTGTATGGGTGATTAGTATTAGGGTGTGTAGGCATTAAAACAGTAAGTTATGATTATTTTTGATCTTCTTAAATGAACTCATATCAATTATAAGAAATTGAAATCATTAAAAAAGGAATTCGTCCAATCCACCCCGAGCGATAACCTAGGATCAACTCATTACCTTAATTTGAATTAACTTAAAACTATTATTGATACCTTAAACCCATCTAAAATCAACCCAAGTTGGCCACTTTATAGCCAAAAACAATCCATAGAATGTACATCTCTGTAGGTACTTCTTAGGTCTCTGAGGATTCGATAACCCAAGATAAACTACAAGGATCGTTCTACCTTCATATCTTGGGTAAATTTGAGTGATAATCACTAACCTGATCATTTCTCCTGAGATGGAACATACACTTGCCCATAATAACCACTTTAATCAAAAAGTGGTTCCCAAATTGAGTAAGAAGGCATCTAAAAAGAAGACCCACACAGCACATTCAAGAAATCAAGAGCCAATCTGTAACAAAGCCTTTCTCAGTGCTGGAGTTCTTGAAGCCCTCAGACAATTATCTGTTGGAATTCAAGATTCTACTCCCTCATTTCCCAATAGTAGTAACATTAATTCCAAAGGTCTGCATCAGACACTTCATCATGAAGGATTTCTTCATGGAAATTCGGTCGATCTTGAAGTTTCATCTTCAGATGAGGTCCACAAGAACCCTCTGTGTGGTCAGAAGACCAAGGAGAAAAATGTTTCATCTTTTGTTGTAGCCCACCATGGTGGTCCTCCCCATGATGGTGATTTTAGCTATGAAATTACTCTCTGCAGTAGTAATTCACATTTCCTGTAAAATGCTCCAATGGACAATGTAGTAACGAGAAAGACCTCTTTTCTTAAGGCACTTGAAAATGTGAAGCCAGTCATGTCTGATTCTTTACCAATATAAGGTGAAATAATTTCTCATCCAGGCGATAGCCTACGGTGTAGCTCATTCTCCGAACCACCCCTGAATCATGCATCTTCTAATTTGATCAATGAATTCTCTACTAATACTGTTGAATCTGATGAAGCAACAAAGAAGCACCAACTCTGGTCCAATCAGGTAGAAGAATCTCCATTGAATGATAAAGAGGAAGTACTGAATATGAGAAAACAACTGTTGAAAGGTGAAGTTCCAATCATGTTATGGCCTTCGATTGACTCTCAGTATGACATTCCAGAGATGTTGATGGAAGATGGAATTCATTATATTCATCTCAACATATGGAAAAATTTTTGTTAGTTGAAAAAGAAAATATTATCTTATGATGAATATAAAAATCAAGTTAAGATAATAGAAGGGTTATAGTGCCAAATTGACCTGGCATCTCTCTCATTTTCTCGATATCTGAAGGCTGAAAAGCAGTAGAGATCCCTTCAGCAGTCATGCCTTGGCGCACTAAGAAGATTGTGCCAGTTAATTTATAATGCCCCATCTGGTATTCATATTAGGGTATGGGGTGTTCATGGAGCACTACATTTCACTGTGCTCTCCATTCATCAAAGCCTGCTGAAAATGGTCTCGTGCAATGTTATTGCCCATGGACAGCCACAGTCAATTGGCTTTGTTTGTAATCAAAGGCTTTCCCAAGAACAAGCCTCAACTAGTTCTTCTCAAAATCAAGCATATAGATAACAAGTTGTTGAATTACTCATGTATCAAGCAAATGATAATATTGAAAAGGCCTCTTCTTTGGAGCAAGAACATGATCAAGTGACAGAAGTGTCAGAAATCATCCAACAGTCTTTTGAGCTGGGTGATAAAAGTGGATGAAGGTTGATGTATCCATCCAATTTCCAGACTAAAGTCCACAAGATCAGGAGATCTTACAAGAAGGTCTCAGATATAGCATGTAAAAAATCACCCCAGATTGCCAGACTGGGGACTCTATTAACCCAACCCTCAGAATCAACAAATAGTATTCGAGGAGTTGAGCAGGAACAGCCCCAGTCCACCGGTCTGGGGACTTTTTCATATCCTCAATCTCTTCCTTAGAGAAAGTCAGTCTTCTCTCGATTAGGGAAGAAGCCTCAAGAGGAACGAAGATCCAAATTACCAGGAGATTACCTCTAAATTACGGTTCATCAAGAAGTTCTCGAGGGATCAAATAAAAAAAAGGCAATTTCTCATCAGAGACATGGAAAAAGACAATATTGCAGAAATGCCGATAGAAGGGATGCAATGCATTATGCATCAAGTAATGTCATTAATGTCATTGTTACTGATCCACCGGATGAGGTTCACTCAGAGGGATCAGATGAAGAGGTTTATGCTCAAGAAGTTGTACACACAGACACAAATGAAGAAGGTGTGCGTACACGAAATCAAAGGATTACCTAGAATCTGGGTGTTCCTTCAAGTAACCCACTTCTCCCTCTCTGAAAGGGAGCCAACAAGGGTAAAGGAAAGAATCAGGTTACATACCCTTCCTCTGGAGAAGTCCAATCGCTCTCACTAGAGCAAATATTTGCACAATATGAGGAGGAAATGAAGGAATTAAGGAGGTTGAATGCAGAACTACTTCAGAGTAGTCTTCCTCCTAAGCATGCTGGAGTCAGTCAGCCAAGGGAATTTGTTGTGACTACTGATATGGATCAAGAATATCCTCCTCTACCAGTACACCCTCATAGGTCTAATCTTATGTGTCAAGTACAACAACAATTGGTGGTGCTACCATCAGTTGTAGCACCATCCACCACATCTGTCCTAGCTCCAGTTATTGCACCGGTTCAAGTCCAAGCTCAACCAGATGTTTCTCAAAATTTAATAACTACAATTGAGTCATTAAAAGATTTTTTGGAAGCTATGAAGGGAAAACGAGCTCAAATTCAACCAGAAAAGAGAGCTTATCCTGAATGGGTTGATGAAATTCCTCCCCCATAAAATTTTGCAAGTACCACATTCCCAATATTTAATGGTTCAGGAGACCCAGAGAAACACTTAACACATTTTGTTTCTCGTTGTGATCCTATGATGGGAACCCTTCAGCAACAAGAAGTAGTTAAGCTCAGATGTTTTGTACGGTCATTACAAGGGCCTGCCTTTGTTTGGTACACAAGCTTGCAATACCAGTCAATTACCGAATGGGAGGATCTCCGCCAAATATTCCTTCTGCAATTCAGTTCAACATTTCCAAATACAACAATTTTTGATCTTACAAATTGTAAGCAAAGGTAAAATGAAAGGGTTTCATATTTCATTACTCGTTGAAAAGGATTAACATATTCCCTGATCTTAGCACTCCCTCAAGAAGAATTGTTGCCAATCTGTGTGGAAAATTTGCATGATGAATTACGCACGTCGTTGATCCTTGTGAAATACACAATAGGGTTTTGAGACCTTACTTCAATCGCTCAACAGATTGAAGATTATCTTATGAAGACTAAGGATAAAACTCGTGTAATTCCATCAGTTCCAGGAAGGAGAATGGGTAAAGTAGATACTGCTACAGTTATGCTTAAACAAGCACTTGTAGCTGCTTCTAATTCAAAACCTCCATCTTCTCAAAGGTGTCCACCTCCTGAGTGTCAACAACAGAGGTCGTTTCATCAATATGATCAAAGATATCAAAGACGGAAACAATTTGAGGATTTGAAAAGAAAAGTTTACTCTTTCCAAAATTAACAAGTTCCTGGTTACTTCATTTCGGATCTGGAAAATAATTTGGTCTAATTTCCAAGGCCCAAAAATCCAAACAAGGAAGGAGATAAAGACTTTCCCAATTATTTCCCATTTAATCAAATGTTGGGGCATCCCATTCAGGAGTGTTTTGTCTTCAAGGACCTCCTACAAAAAATGGTCGACTCAGGAAAAGTCAAATTAAAAGGTTCTTCAGCTCAGGTAGCATGTGTTACTGCTACAAATCCATAGGAAGAGGGCGAGTGGAAAAATCAAGAACAAAAATGCACAAAAATATGATGATTGGATGGTCAGAAAAATGATCAACCGAACTCATGCTATTTTGTGAACACAATTGAAGAAACCAATTGTGTCTTCTGCCATGAATTTCGTAGCAAAACCCTCTTCATCAGAGGGAAAATCCTCAGAGAAATGACATGATTCAAAGAAAGAAGAAGAATCAGAAGAAGATGAGTATCTGTCAAAGCCCATGTTGTCTTTGACTCTGGCAGATTTTATGCCATCTACTTCGAAGCAATGGGAACCATCCCACCAAATGGCATAGCCTAAATTGGCTAGTCAGGAAGAGTATTCATTAGATGAAGAATTAATCTTTGGTTCTGTTAATATGATTCACTTAACATATCCTTAT
Source organism: Viscum album (assembly GCA_963277665.1). Lineage (NCBI taxonomy): Eukaryota > Viridiplantae > Streptophyta > Magnoliopsida > Santalales > Viscaceae > Viscum > Viscum album. The sequence goes on from OY728132.1 coordinate 1,819,971,366, forward strand.
GCTAGTCACAGTTTCGATCTTAATGAACTTGGGTTCCCTGTATCAAACAGAGGAATCAGAGGGAGTTCTAGAGGCTCAGGGTCTAGGGGAAGATGTGGGTCTTTCAGAGGACACTATTCCAATTCTACCCCTGCTATAACTGTGTATGTGGCAGAAACTCATGGCAGAGCCCTTCAGCGATCTCAACAAGAACAAGAAAGTTCTTCCACACAGGGCAGATTCAGTCCTAGCACAGTTATTCTGGAAGATCGGTTGGAGGTTCCACCTTCTTCCTCTCTGCAATTAAATAGACCTAATCGGTCTAATCTTCCAAATCCATGAGTATTACCAACTCCTATCCTGGTACAAGATGCATCAACTTCTAAAGCATCAACTTCCAAGGAACCTGTTAAACCACATGTTCCTGTTTGGAAATGAAGACCTTTGGATCAAAATTATGATTTATTAAAACACTTGGCCCAAGTACCAGCCAAGTTATCAATTTTAGATGCCTTGAATATATCAAAGGATCTTCAGGAGGCACTCATTGAGGCTTTGTCAAGTCCTCAAGTGTTTGAAACTGAAATTGATGTGGCTGAAGCCTACCATGTAGAGAATAATCCTACAGAATTCCATGCAGTGATATCTTTCACAGATTAAGATTAATATGATGTCATTCATGGACATATTAGACCATTATACTTATCTGTAAAGGCCAATGGTGTAGACATCTGAAGAGATTTCATTGATAATGGTTCAGGAGTCAACCTCATCCTCATTCGTGCACTTCGTCGATTAGGCCTCACGGAATCTGATTTATCTCCTTCTACTATGATGTTACAAGGATATGATAAAAATTAACAAGAACCACTGGGTGAGATTACACTCAGAACTCAGTTTGGAGATCTTGTATCAAATTCATATTTCATGGTTGCTGATCAAGACTCAGCCTTCAACATCTTTCTTGGAAGACCATGGCTACATCAACCTGTGGCAATCCCTTCATCATATCATCAATGTCTCAAATATTGTTTCGATGGTCAAGTTGGGACATTTTATAGTGATAAGGCCCCATTCAATACATGTGAGTCTCAATACATTGAGGATTAATTCTATCACATGAATGGAAAGGAGAAATCCACAACAAGGGAGATTACCAAGGTTAATGCTCCATATGGTTTGGAAAAGATTCCAGTAAACCCATTTGAACATGTTAGTACAAATTATGTGTTTCCTATCAATCAAACTGACATGATAGACTCAAATCCAAATACTCTTATGGAAACTTCCATAATGTCAATTATGTAAATCAACCTAGATAGCATGGGAGAAATTGGTGATTCACTAAGAAATAATGAAGGCTCAAATGGGGATGTCTTCATTTCATCTGCTGAAATCCAGCAATTCTATACTTCTCCAACCAGGCTAGAGGAAGTTATAGCAATGCCAGAGGTGAACGATGATGTTGATTCTCAATCCATAATCTCATCTTTAAAACCCAAGAAAGACCCTTCATCATCAATCGGGTCAGAAATGGAAGCCTCTTCTTCGAAATGTTCAAATTTTGACATCTCTCCTGATCATAAAAATTCTGCTTCATCATCTGCTATGAAAGTATAAACAGAAGAAATAACACATGTTTAAGAAGAAGAGGAAGATCTCAGGGATGCTCCTCTAGAAATTGAAGATGGTATCTCTACTACTGTGGATGAACTCAGAGAAATAAATCTGGGTACAAAAGAAGATCCACTCCCCACTTTAATTAGTACGACCATGAATCTTGAAGAGAAAAAGATGTATATTTCATTTTTAAATAAAAATCAAGATATATTTGCTTGGAACTATATAGAGATTCTAGGGCTTAATCCTGATGTTTCCACTCATCGTTTGGGTTTTCCAGAAGAACATCAGGGATTCAAGCAAGCTGCCAGAAGAACACACCAACTTATGCTTCCAAAATTGAAGCTGAAGTGGATAAGCTTATCAAATCTAACTTCATCGGAGAAGTTCAATATCCAAAATGGTTGGATAATATTGTCCCTGTGAAAAAGAAGAATGGACTAATTACAGTTTGCATTGATTTCAGACACCTTAATCGGCATTGTCTTAAGGATGATTTTCCAGTTCCGATTATAGAACTTTTAATTGATGCAACAGCTGGCTATAAAGCACTTTCCTTCATGGATGGATATTCTGGGTATAATCAAATCTGAATTTCTCTAGAAGATGACGAATCTACAGCCTTCAGAGCCCCTCATGTTGTGTTTTGCTATCGAGTAATGCCCTTTGTCCTGAAGAATGCAGGCGCAACATATCAGTGTTCCATGCATCTTATCTTCAAACCCTTTTTAGGGAAGTTTGTTGAATGTTATGTGGATGATTTAGTGGTTAAATATGGGCAACGTTCTAATCACTTGGCTGATTTGGAAGTCATATTCCACAAACTTCGGCAACATAATTTGAAGATAAACCCCTTAAAATGTGCTTTTGGGGTAACCTCAGGAAAACTTTCTCGGCTTTGTTGTACGCCATCGTGGTATCGAAGTCGATCCTGAGAAGACAAAGCCAATCATTGGTATGTCACCTCCTCAAAATTTGAAATAATTGAGAGGACTTCAAGGACACTTATCCTATATTCTTCGTTTCATCGCCAATTTGGCAGGAAAAAGTTTACCCTTCACTAAACTAATGAAGAAGGGAGTCACCTACCAGTGGAATGAAGAATGTCAAGAAGCATTCAAAGTTCTCAAGAAATATCTCTTGATTCCACCGGTATTAATTCCACCTATTAGAGGAAGGCCACTTATCCTTTATGTGACAGCTTTAGAGTGATCATTGGGTGCCTTTCTTGCTCAAAAGAATGATGCTGGGAATGAAAACAGTCTCTACTATCTCAGTCGGACTATGCTTGAAGCAGAAACCCGATATTCAAGTATTGAGAAGTGCTGCCTAGTATTAATCTTTGTAGTTCAGAATTTGAGACACTACCTGAAATATCACGAGGTCCAATTGGTATCTCGCAATAACCCACTCAAATTCATCCTTATCCGTCCAATGCTTAGAGGACGTCTGGAAATGTGGGTAGTTATTTTGCAACAATTTGATATTCAATATGTGTCTCAAAAGGCAATAAAGGGCCAAGCTCTGGCTAATTTCCTTGTTGAACGCCCTTAAATGGAAGATACATCTCTAGATATTGAACTTCCTGATGAAGAGGTCTTCTTTATTCAAGATAGTCTTCAAACATGGGAAATGTACTTTGATGGTGCTTCCAGAATTCCAATAGGAAGGAAATGGAAAATACTAAATTCAACAAAGTTGGGTTAGGAGTTGTGCTCATTTCTCCAGAAAGGGCAGTGTTACCCTATTCCTTCTCATTGTTAGGAGGCGGTACAAATAATGAAGCGGAATACTAATCTCTCATCACAGGATTGGAGTTGACACTTCAAGCACAAGTGAATCACTTAAAGGTGAAAGGTGATTCAGACATGGTAATCAAACAAGTCAATGGGGATTATGCCATCAGAAAAGAAGAGCTAATCCCTTTGTATGATTGCATCAGAGAATTAATGGCAGAATTCCCTTCGGAACCGACATTTTCTTATGTCCTGCGGTCACAAAATTCCCAAGATGATGCACTGGCTAATATAGCCACAGCTCTGGTAGATCCAAATCGGGACAAGACAATCATTAGTATTGCCCACCATCATACAATTTCACCTTATATTCAAATTAGAACAGAGGAAATCAATGAAATTAGTCCCATTCCTGAATCATATGGTCATACTACAGGATGGATGACACCTATCAAATAATACCTTCAAAATGTAACACTTCCACCAGATAGAGCTAGGAAAGAACAAATCTGGCGATGTGTGGTCAATTTTACTCTTTATGATAGCCCAGATCACTTAGAGAAAATTCTCTACAAGCATGGTTTTGATGGAGTTCTCTTAAGATGCATTGATGGTGAAGAGACAATAGTTGTCATAAAATAAGTGCATGCAGAATTCTGTGGTGCCCACCAGTCTGGACACAGACTATCTGATCAAATTCGAAGGCTTGGATACTTTTGGCCTTCAATGATACAAGATTGTGTTGATTTCACAAAGAAGTTTCATTCATACCAAGTACGTGCCAACTTCATTCATCTACCCCCATAGTTTCTTCATACATCTAAATACTCGTGGCCATTTGCCACATGGGGAATGGATGTGGTGGGACCTTATCCTTCAGCTACAGCCAAGCAGTTTAAGTATATTCTTACTATTACTGACTTCTTTTCCAAATGGGCAGAGGTAATACCTATTAAATAAGTTAGTTATAAATGCATTGTTATCTTCATCAATTCTAACATCATTACCAGATTTGGTGTCCCTCATACCATATTGACGGACAATGGCACCAACTTCTGTTCATCTGAGGTGAGAAAGTTGTATCAAGAATACAACATAAAATCCAACCATTCATCTCGGTATCATGCAGTGGCCAATGGACAGATAAAAGATTTCAACAATACTCTGTCAAATATACTACAAAAGATGGTTGATAAAGATAAGAAGTCATGGCCTGATAAACTCTTTCATGCTTTATGGGCTTATCGGACCACCACCCGCATTGCAACGTGGTCAACTCCATATTCACTGGTATATGGAACGGAAGCAGTCTTTCCCATTGAAGTTCAATTACCTTCACTCAGGGTAGCCATTTGTGATCAGTCATCTACATATGAACAATCTCAAAAGAAATTGGATGAATTGGAATGGTTAGATGAGAAAAGATTGTGCACCCTGCACCACTTGGAAGTCTACCAGAATCGAATAGCACGAGCTTTCAACAAAAAAGTTAGTCTTCGTTCATTTATTGAGGGATATTTGGTATTAGTTCTCAGAACCCAAATGAAAATGGGAAGGAACTTATTCAATACATAAGGTCTACTCCAATGGAGCTTATTCTTTAATCTCAATGGATTGAGAACTCATCACTACACCAACCAATGCTAGATTTCTGAAGAAGTATTTTGTGTGACAAGAATACTTTATCGTCCAGAAAGACATTAAATTGCACCATCCACAGTCCAAGCATACGACCTTAAACTATTTGAACCCTTTTCGTCCTACAAGACGTTAAACTGTGACGTCCTAGCTACATGACGCTAAACTGTACAGAAGTCCCTTACGTCCAACAAGACGTTAAACTGCATCATCAACAATGGTCCATGCATATGACCTTAAACTATTCTTACTTTCATCCAACATGATGATAAATTGTTTCCTCTTCATTGTCCTTTCTATATGATGCTAAAATATATAGAAATGGTCCATGCATATGACCTTAAACTATTCGCACCATCGTCCAACATGACGCTAAACTGTATCATCCCTTTTCATCCAACATGACGTTAAACTGTGAAAAAGTCCCCAATACCTCCAACATGACGTTAAACTGTGTCCTCTTTTGTCCTTCATGACATTAAACTGAATAGTCCCCCTTTCGTCCAAAATGATGTTAAATTGTATTGTCCCCATCATCCTAACTACATGATGCTAAACTGTACAGAAATCCCTCAATACATCCTACATGATATTAAACTGTATTTTGTCCCTGTTATATGACACTAAACTATGAAGCACCAATATTCCTCACTGCAAGAATTTAAATTGCATAGTCCCTTCATATGTTCTACATGACATTAAACTGTGCATCATTATGGTTGTTGCTACCTCTTATTTCTCACATCGAGTATGACTCACGTGAGCTTAGAGAAAACTTCAACCATAATACCCTCTTTGGGCCGCTAACCACGCATAATTCCCAACACCATTTTTTAGAACGTTGTCCCCAAGAACAACTTGATCACTAATTCATTATTTAATTGAACTACACGGACTTTGATCCTTGCCTTCCAGGCTGGGTACGTAGGCAACCTCCCGAGGTTCAATCCCAAAATCAATCTCTTCACATTGGTTCACCTTCGTCCTTTCTATACGACGTTAAATTGTACAGCACTTTTGTCATGTACGATAATAAACTACAAAATTCTTTGATACCCTCATCTGAGAGGGAATCATTATATACATTGATCTCCAATCATGTTGTATTCCAAAGACTATGTGCATACATGGAAATGCCTGAACCTTTTATCTTGGGCCAAACCATCATTGCACTAAAGTCCCCTTTCACCCTTCACATGTACGAACCAAATCTGTACAGAGGGTATTTATAGAACTATGTGGTCTTGATTCTCATCCTTATGGGATACGTAAGAACGTTCGAGTGTCCCTCGAATCCAGCCCCAAGTCTTTTGGGCCTAACCCCAAATTCCACTTTCGGTCCCCTGGCTGAAAAGTCCCTGTGAAAACACACACTGTGTATTAATTATTTTGGTCCAAGCTCTATGACCCTAAACTAAGATCTCCCATACTTTCATCCCAAATGACGTTAAACTGTATTTCAAGAACTACGTATGGATTGATTCCCATTCTTATGGGATACATAGTGAAGTCCAATATTTCAATTCAGGACCCAGCCACAACATGATTTTAGTTAGCATTGGTCTGTGTATCTCTACATGCATTGAACAAATTCCCATTTTTATGTGTCATAATCCTAACCTGAAATATTTCCATATATCCATACCCTTTTTCTCGACTTATGGTCACAAAATTTCCAATTTCTGAGCGTTCTTTTTCTTGACTATGTAGCACGTGCCCTTAGGTGGCCTTGCATAAACAGTCTACATAACAAACTTGTCAGCCAATAGATACTATTATTTGACTATGTAGCCAATGTCCTTAGGTGGCCCTGCATAATTCAACCCCTAACGGGTTTGTTAAATAATGGTAACTTCATTCTTGGGAAGAAAAACTCTTTTTTCTTTAGTTGTCTTAACGACAATATATAGGGATCCACAAAAAATATCCATCCTTAACATATTTTTCCCATGTTCTTTTTCATGATCTGAAAGTATTCAAATCTTAGGTTTATATTTCTCTTCCCTACGCTTGGGTCAGACCTTCGTAGGAGTGACATTCATCCAGTTATTAGACAATCTTGTTTTGAAATATCCTCTCCATATTCAAGTACCTCTTTCCATAGAGAAAACTCTATGCTTTGGAAAATTTGAATATCCATAAACTTCCATTGGATTTTTAGCAGTAGAAAAGTAAATTTCTGAGAGTTCTTTTGCCTGACTATGCAGCACGTTCCCTTAGGCTGCCTTGCATAAGTAGTCTACATAATAGATGTGTCAGCCAAATGATGTTATTATTTGACTATACAGCCAATGACCTTAAGAGGCCCTGCATAATTCAACCCCCTAACGGGTTTGTTAAGTAGTGGTAACTTTATTCTTGGGAACTACTTTTTCTAATGCCTTTTAGACCTTTTTTGTGTCATTTATCAGATTCAAAATTTCTGAAGTCATTGTTTACATATTTTCCCTCATAATTGAGTGTGGTGATATGTTTTTAGATAAATTATCAAGTAATTGAGTCAATTTTAATACATTCGGTCAAAGATATTTTGACCATACAACATTAGCCTTCTTATGTCCGACATGCATGACTTTAAACTGCCCACAAAAGACAAGGAAACTCTGAATAAAAGTCAGGTTCCAGCTCACTAAACATACATTTTGTATGATTTTAGGTAATATTGAGCAATAAAAAGTTTCAAAAGTTTGTAGTGTTATTTATAATAATCCTAGAAAAAATAAAACTATGCTTACTAGGATCATTGGCTTTGGTAAAATTTAAAGCAGGTAGAAAAAGAAAATGTGTGCACAAATGATTAAAGGTGAAAAAGTTCTTCATTTGATGCACAAGAATTAGAAGGAAGTCTACATATTGGAGTCTCTTCTCTTTTCCAAGAAATTACAAGAAGCTGTCAACATAAGTTTTCACTTGATGTACAACATCCCGAGCTTCATCAGCAACCACTTGAATCTCATGCACTCGACCAACTTAAATCATTTTATCTTGATGGAGTGTTGTCTTGGAATCCGCGATGGCTTTCATACCACTCATTTGAACTCCCTCTAGTGAATTGTTCAGTTGGTCAAGTTCCCCAGTAATAGCATCTAACTGTTGTTGAAGGTGCATTTGCTGGACGACTTTATCTTTGATCTTATGTTTCAGCTCCTTCATCTTGGCAGCATAATCGGCCTCATCTCGGGATACCGTAGCCTCAAATTTGCTAATATTGGCTGACATCTTCACCCTGGTCAAATCTTGACGGCACTTTTGCTCCTGCTCCCTCCTTAAGATGACTTGTTTTACCGAGGCATGGATCTTTTGATATCAGACACCACCAAGTCCCAGCATGAAAAACAGGGATGACAGTCATGGGATATTTGATTACATCTCTTTAAGAGGCACTTCAGATATGATTTTCCATATATTTTTTCATTCCTTGCATTTTGAAAATTGGAGTGCCTTTTGTACTTCTGGATCTGACTCAGCATCACTGTCACAGGAGGGAATGTAATACGGGATCAGTGCACTTAGGGAAGTGCCATGTTCTGCTCCTTCCCCCTGACATGTGCTTCTTCACTTTCAATTCCCATTTGGGCAGAGGCTGGGGATTTACCTCCAGATCTAGCCACTGAAATTGATGGCCCTGCATAATCAATTGAAATATTTGGTTAGTTTCAAAGAATAACAAAATTTGATTGATTGTCTTGAAAATTAAGTACAGTCACAAATATTGTTATCCCTTACCCAACGGTAGATTAGTAACATGAGAAAGATCCTCCCAGTATTTCCTAGCTTCAACAGGAATTTCAAGGTGAATTTGAGGAAGCTCTACGGGGTTCAGCTCCACCTGGGCTAATGTCTCTGCAATAGTAGGGTTTTTTGTACCCCCTTTAGGCATTGATATTTCAACTGCTTTCTCAGATAGAACTGCATATTTGAACCGATCATGATTAGACATGTAACAAGAAGTTATTTTTAATAGGATAAAGGATAACACTAACGTCCATAATCTTATAAATTACATGGTAATTTAACATGATCTAAAAAATATTCCAAATATGCGCCAAGTCCCATCATTTCATCCAATGTAATCTCAGAATCCTAGTTAATCTCACCAGTGGGAGAATTTGGTATGTCTTCTTGACGACCTTCATCCTGCTTTCCTTGACCCTAGACAACATCTTCAGATAAATTGGCGGCATCAGTTGCAATGGCTGCCAAAAGCTCTAATGCAGGGGTTGAACATAAAGTATCATAGAGTAGAAGTCCGTTGATGTTTCATTCAATATTTTATGAAGAATTATTAACTTACCAGAAGCAGGTTCTTCTCTTCTTGCAACAGCAGCAGGAGGGATACTCGGAACAGATGCTTGCTCTTCTCCAGGAGCGGCCAAGTCAGCCTGAACTTGTGATTGTTCACCAGTACCCTATGTGGTCCTCAAAGGAGGGTCAATCCTCTCCCTCAGAGGATAAATTGAAGAATACCCTTCAATCCCAAGGGAAATGAGCAATCTTTTCATGGTTTAAGACTCGTGATTACCCAAAGGACTTACCACTAATAATGAAGCGTTTAGTTGTGGACTTCCTCCTTCATTGCTTTTGCTTCCTTAGATTTTTGGGAGTGTCAGAAGTCTCCATTATAGGTACCTGAATTGGATAATGGAAAGCCATGTCCAACTCATCATCCATGGCCTGCTGGCCTGGAGATATCTTGCCCGACTCGCGAGGAGATTTAGCAGCAGCCCCGACAGTAGTACCACCAGGGCTATATTGTGGTGAAGGAACCTCAGTAGTTCCTTTCTTTGAAAGCTGCAGGATGAATAAAATAATTTCCTTGAGTAACAAATCTTTTACTGAAATCAAGTTGCATATCAAATAAGGAAAGAAAACTTACATCTTCAAGAGCCATGTAATTGTGCCACTCCTCATCTCCGGAAGAATCATTCCCCTCAACGGCACCACGATCTATCATTTCATTCACCCGCTTGGTGATAGGAATGGAATCATCAGTGGAATATATGAGCATTTCCATCTCTCTGATGTAAGCCCGTGCTTCATCGGGGTTATTTTCAAAATAGATATTTGTAGAAGCCAGAAGATTTCCTATTCCAGGGAGGTGTAGCCCCTCAAACAAACCCAGCCAGGTAGTTTCAGTACTACAATATAAACTCTGCAATGTCTGGACAGCCTCTGGTCGTAGATATTCAGTACATATACCAGAAGGCTGTGAGGAAAGTCCTACAATCTTGGACTTTAGTTTCTTCCTAGCTTCTGCAACTACCGATATAGAATAAGAAAATAAGACTTGTTGCTCTATAAAGTAATGGTGATTAAATTTCCACAATGAAGTAACTTACCAGGAGTTGATAGAGTGGGTCTTTTGATTCTGACTGGAGGATTATATCGGGCATGAGGACGCTTTTCCGTTTGTTGTGCCTCATCATCCCCTTCTTGGGAATCTGATGAATTAGTACTAGATGAAGAATCCGGCAAATCAGCTCCAGGTGGGGAAGAATCATCTTCATGAGGAAGGGTTTCTTTCTCTACAGTCCTCTTCCTTTTCCCCACCTGATAAACCGGGTGATTCAGCAGCCCTCTAGGGTATGATGTTATCCAGTGATCATCATACCATGTAGTCAAGTTATTTTCCGCTTTATCAACTGGTAGCTTAAACACTTCCCCGGTCTTCTCCCTAGATGTCAGCAACCATAGTTGTCGGGCAACCATCAGATGTTTCTCTGACCTGACATGCACGGGGGGAGATACAGCAGTCTGCTGCAAACACTTGAATTGAAGTGCAAATATATATGGAGCATAGGCCTCGCATATAATTTCTCCGTCAATCCTGGCGACCAGAACACCATCTCTGCAGGCCAGCATGTATTCCCTCAATTCCAGGCTAGTTGTTCCATCATCAAAAAACCTCCTGGTTGGAGTATTTCCATAAGGAAAGAAATTAAATTCTTTATACATGCTTAGCCTCACCTTTATGTCATAAGAGTAGAGATCTAGTGGAGCAATTCCAGAGAATGCCTGCATTGATGGCCTGAAAGAACTTCCAGGAATCTATACTCCATTTTGTACATTATACGTCCTGAAGTGAGTGGCGATCCATCCCCACGAAACATAGAATGGTCTCACTATTCTCAAAGGATACTTACCCATGAATACATGGAGTAAAATCCTGTGAATCTTTGCTAAAATGGGAGTAGCCAACCCAACCATTTTCCCCTCATCCAATTTAGCTGCGATAACAAAGGTCTCTGGCCTGATGCCTCCTTTTGAATCCCTGACTGGAAGAAGATAAACACTGAGCCACAAGGACAAAAATCCCACCAGATGAGTCTTCTTTGGGATTCTTTGATTCACGTCATATCCCCACTTCTCAAATTCTCCTGCTTCCAGAGTCGACCAAAATGTGCCAGGAGCACCCCTCTTCTCTATTTTGGGGCAGGTAGTGGGATGAGTGGGCCTCTTTTTCTTGGATCCCTTCTCCTTCGATCCCTTCTCCTTCGGCTCCTTATCCTTCCTTTCGATAAGAAACATATTCATCCACTCCTTTAGACGAATATCCTTTCTAGAATGAGTTAAGGATGTCTCTGAACTCTTGAGCCTGTGGAAGGTTTTCAATAATTCCTGAGCTAAAGCCGGAGTCTTATCTAAATAATTCTATGTCACCTTGGGAGGGATCAATTCATCATACATATCACCCAAAATTGGATCCACTGAGATCTTGTGGACATCCCACATACTGATGCCTACTTCTCCATCTATCAGATGGAAATAATTGGTTTCTGGGATCCAATGGCTGAGTATCTCCAGAACTAAGTTATCATGCCTGTAAACATATGTTTTCCCAGCCCAAACGGCTTCATATATCGCAACTCCTTTCAAATCCTCTACAAACTCTGCACAGGTTTGTCGCACCCAGTATGCCCACATCCAAGTTGGCTTCACACCTCCTCCAGGACGGAAGTCCCAAATTCTCTTCCAGCCTTTGAATTGATCCATCTGAGAGTTTTGGAAAATTGAGGGATAACAATGTGGTTGCAGCTCGAGCTTATGTGGTTTCAGATCTGGTGTACAAGGGCTATGATGCATCATATGGGCCTTCTCCACTGTTCTAGAATTTATAAATACTCCTCCACATGAGATATTTGTGGAAGAAAAATTGGTGTAGTTTTGAAACCAAGAAATTGGGCGATAGTTCTTTACCTCTGGAATGGTAACTTCTCACAGATGACCATAGCCATAAAAAGGCAGATAAATGCTCTAGGGGAAGTCAAGATGATACTTCTTTAGATACATAGCCAAATCTGGGAGAGTTCTATCACAGACAGTATAATAATCATGGCCAATGATGCACATCATATCATCAATTCTCTTTCTATCTAGTTCATCAGCCATTCTGATTCTCTTGGGAGCCATTGAATCTGCACAAGAGTTGAATAAATTAACTCTTAAATGGATTTATTTTCATAAAATTTGTGAATAAATTTCAAAAAAATGGCAAAGTCATTAAGGCGCGCAAGTCTAATTTTGGAGCACAAGTATGGATTCATCGTGCAAGTATGGATGTGTCGCGCAAGTTTTTGGTGCGCAAGTATCACCGCACAAGTCCAAATACCTTGACAGCAGCGTGACATCAAGAAATAGTAGAAAACAGGGTAACTTGCACGACAGAAGCAACTTGCATAGAGAGAGCTCGAAAGTTTGAAATTCAGTACTTTGTGTAAGGAATGACCGCATATAAATAGGCCAGGACGAACCCTTGTGCACCGACGCCTGTGCGGCTCAACACTTGCGTGCCGCCCTTTGGATTCTCAACACTTACACGCCGCATGTTCTTTGGTTTTCTTCTTTTCCTCAGATTCACATCCTTATTTCTTTTCAGATCCAACTCTGAGGGGGGGGACTTTTGTTGATGCTCCTTTCCATCACAGAGTCTAAATGAATGAATAGGGAAATACCTTGAACCCAAAGTGATTCATCCTTTGAAGAAACATCAAAAATTGATAATGGCATGAACCAAGATTCAAATGAACTTGGGTCGTGCAAGTTCCACCAAGGTCACGCAAGTATACTTGTGCGCCTCCCAATGGTCGTGCATGTGACTTGCACACCCTCTTTGAATTTCGCCCAGGGTCTTCACCAGCCTATAAATACCCCTGGTGGGCCCCCCATTTGAGAGAAATCTTTTTCCAGAAATTCATATTTGAGCTCTCGGCGCCCTAGTATCTTCTCAAAGCTTCCGAACACTTCTAAGGTAATTTCTTACCTAGAATGAAAGATCTAAAGAGAGGGATTAAGGCCTAAGTGTTGAAACTCATCAACACTTGCGCACTTGAGTGGCCAGCCCTTAAAGGAAATGGACACACTTGCGCACCGCTTTACCCCTTCAACAGAACTTGTGTTCCCCTCTTTTGGAAGACTTCAGGGATAGTACTAAAGGCTTGAGCCAAGCCTCGCCTAGGTTCTACCTTAAGGGTTGAGCGACGCACAAGTACACATGTGTTGCGCAGGTACACCTGCTCGACCAAGACTTGCACACCCACGCAAGACTTGCGCGCCCACACAGGACTTGCATGCCCCTCACTTTTTGGGTGCCCTTCCTTCCCATTTCACCCCTCCTATACCTATCCACCTCTCCTCTTCAAGATTAAGCCTTCAGAATTCTCTCCAAATCCATTCATGGAATGATTTCCTTGTTGGATTCCTTATCTGAAAGGAATTATGTGGAACATCTCTCAAAACCTAGTGATTTACACATCTTTACATCACTAAGGTTAGAGAGTTCATTCTTTCAACCTCATCCTTTCAAATGATAGAACCCCTAATCTGGGCATCCTCCTCAAGAATAAGCCCCAGTCTCAAAGTTCTCAAAATCTGGGCATCCTCCTTAGGATTAAGCCCGAAGTCCTCATTAATTTGGGCATCCTCCTTAGAAGTAAGCCCCAAGTCACCATTTATTTGGGCATCCTCCTTAAGATTAAGCCCCGAGTCCCCTAATCTTGGCATCCTCCTCAGGAGTAATCCCTAGTCTCAAATTTCCCAAAATCTGGGCATCCTCCTTAGGAGTAAGCCCCAAGTCCTCATAAATCTGGGCATCCTCCTTAGAAGTAAGCCCCAAGTCCTCATTAATTTGGGCATCCTTCTTAGGAGTAATCCTTAAGTCCTCATTAATTTGGGCATCCTCCTTAAGAGTAAGCCCCAATTCATTATTAATTTGGGCATCCTCCTTAGGAGTATGCCCCGAGTACCATAATCTGGGCATCCTCCTTAGGAGTAATCCCCAGTCTCAAAGTTCCCAAAATATGGGCATTCTCCTTAGGAGTAATCCCTAAGTACTCATTAATTTGGCAATCCTCCATAGGAGTAAGCCCTGAGTCCCTTAATTCTAAAATTCCCTTAAACCTGGGCCTCCTCTTCAGGAGTAAGCCCCAGTCTTCAAATCCCTTTAACCTGGGCCTCCTCCTTAGGAGTAAGCCCCAGTCTTAATTTCTATTAACCAGTCTTAATTTAATTTTGATTTGAGCTTCGTTCTTAGGAGTAAAACCCAATCACAAGTCCCCTCCTAATTTGGGCATCTTCCTCAGGAGTAATCCCCAAGTTAGAGTATCCAAATCTCTATAAAGCACATATACCTTTATGGACCTTGTTCCTGGGTTTCTTCTCTGAAGCAAAACCCAATATTCATCTATTTTTGGGAAATCATACATACATAAGCCCCAAATCATTGCATCTTTCAAGGTACAATTGTCTGGTTTCACCAATACCTCTTGTTTCTCACACCGAGCATGACTCACATGAGCTTAGATTGTAAAAGTAATCATGACATATTTATTTGAGCCATAAATCATGCATAAACATCATACTTCTTTATTCGAACTACGTGGGTTCTAATTCCTTTTATAAATAAGGATACGTAGGTATCCCATCCGCAGGTATGATCCCAACTCTGAAATAATCCTTGCCCTTCTGAATGACAATAAACTTCAAGTGCCCCACTGAGTGGATTTAAAACCAGTATGGTTATCATAATGACCAAGATATCTCTATATAATGTGTCAAAGGATACCATTGACTAAGAATCTCTAAACAAATACAGATGATTATCTATCGATGAAGAACCACGAATACATATAAAAGATTCTCTGAATTTTCTACATATCAATCATTGATTGTTAGATCTAAAGGAAAGATCATTTTATACTTGGTAATTTAATAAGGATTCACGAACATAACTTAAATCTATAAAGAGAGTCCCAGAGTAGACAATAATTCCCCTAAAAAGGTGTGATGAGTCCAACCTATCATCCTCTCGACCAATGCAAATTCCTAAGCCTCATCAGTGCATAACTAATGAGCGCCTACATTTGGAAAGTATGTCCAAATGGATATGGAATCATTGGATGTTTCCGGTTCTATGAACAAACCTGTTAGAACCCGCTTGGAATTTTTGAACCTTAAACCAACGAGGTCATTCCCAATTCCATAGGAAACAATTATGATCACTTATTATCATTGATTGATATCTCTTATGTTTACCCTTACTCAGTATCTAATTCCTCTCTTTCATATGTTTACTTACCCTAGGTTATGAAGAAAGGTTTTATGTATGATATATCTAAGAAGGGTTTTATTGTGAATAACTTAATGGGAAATGATGAAAATATCTTATATACCTATTTTTTATGAATAAAAGCTTCCAAACACTAAACCTTTATGATTATAGCATGGATCATATTGATACATAATGAATATTTCACTAATAAGATGTAGTATTTATGTATGAAAAGTATGGGTCATTATACAGGATATGTGGAATTAAGGAATGAGAGAGATAAAACAATGGACAAGTGGAAGTGTTTGTTGGGTCGGAAGAACACCCCAAGGAGGGAATGATGGCAAGAGGGGGGGTGAATTGCCTTTTAAAAAATTGATTAACAAATTAAAAATCAAAGTATAAATGCAGCGGAAATAAAGAAGGCAAGACACACGAAATTGATAACGGAGTTCGGCCAAAACCCGGCCTACGTCTCCGCTCCCAACTCAACCGTTGAGAGATTCCTACCGCTTGCTTTTCAATGGTTTTAGCAAGAAACCCACTAGGCTTTGAGGTAGCACTAGGACCTATTACAGCTTGCTTTTAGTGGTTTAGCAAGAACCCAATGCTTTTAATGGTTAAGCAATAACCCACTAGTCTTTTTACGGGTGAAGACTAGCTCACCGAGACACAAGCCTTTTAAAGGAAAAGCTTGAGAAAACCTCTTCACACCTTAGTGGTGGTGTGAAACCCAAATGAAAGAGGGGATGAGAAAAAGAGTGGTTTGTAGAAACAAACCCAAATTAAGCTCAAAAAATGATAAACATGAAAAACCGTAATGGAGAAGCCTTGGGCGCCTTTGAATGATTGGAGATGTTGAAGGCCGCTTCCAAGCTTCTTTGGAGGAGCTCCTTGGATGTGGAATTGGATGGAGCTAGGTGGGTTCCTTTGAGGAAGTCCGCCGGAGGTACGCCAAATGATCCAAAATATGTCCGTTGGCTTCGTATATGATCCGGTAGATGTCCGGGGCTTCCTCAGCCTTTATTTATAGGCTAGGAACCCTTGGGGAGGCTTCGGAGCCGTTGGAGAGGTCTTCGGAGCCGTTGGAGGCCAAAAGATGGTTGACTGGTCAAACCCAACGGCTAGTTTGACTGGGCCACCGGCTGGCCGGTACAGGGCCACCGGCTGGCCGGTGCCTTGGAAGTTGAGGAGAATTCTGGTCCAGGGGCCACCGGCTGACCGGTGCCAGAGCCACCGGTCGACCGGTGGTGAGGCAGTAGCAAACCCTGTTCAGTCTGGGTGCCACCGGCTGGCCGGTGCTGAGGCCACCGGTCGGCCGGTGGTAAGGCAGTGGCTCCCTCTTGAGTGCAGGTGCCACCGGCTGGCCGGTGGTGTGCCACCGGCTGGCCGGTGGACTGATTTGCAGTCCACTTCTTGATTCTTTCTTGGGCCATTTTCTTGGCAACCTTGTGCCTATCATTCACAAACACTTAAAACAATATTAGACAAAGATGAGAGTGATTGTGATCATGAAAATTAAACCTTGAGGCGTTCGAGAGGTACAACAATCTCCCCCTATTTTGATGATCACAATCACCGAAACAATCAAAGTAAAATGCTAAAATTGAAAGGAAATGCTAAGCATGATAAAAAGGATTCTCCCCCAATCAATCAAGAAATTTCTCCCCCTTTGTGATTATCAAAATAGAGTGGGGCATAAAACTTGATTGAGGGAAATATTTGAAAAACAAGATTTTAAATCAATTGAAAATGATATCAATTGTTGAAAACTTTGAAAATTTTGAAATGAAAATTGAATAACAGTTTGAATTGAAAGTTTTGAAACAAAAACAAATTCGATACCAACTGTTGGAAACCAATTGAAAATTGAAAATTCTAAATTGAATAAGAATTGAAAATTGAAATTTGAAACCAAATGTAATTTTTGAATTTTGAGATTTTGAATCAAAAATGAGAAAGTTCTCCCCCTAAATAAAAATAATGAATCACCGGGGAGTGGGATTTTGAAAAGAAACAATTTTAGGCCCGGAGAGACTCGCTAAGAGGGATTTTTCAATCCACACTTGTCTCATGGCGGGTCTTCTCCTATAGAATTCGTCCGAAAAGAAAATAGACTTTGGTTGGCCGTACCGGGCATTTTTGCAATTGCATTCATAAATTAGGTGCCCGGATTTTTTGCAATAATTACAAAATTTAAAGCTAGAGCTCCCCCTTACAAAAACAGTGGGTGCATGGGAGGAGGAGGCTTGGTTGGTATAGCCAAGTCCATTGGTGGTTCGGGAAACCCTTTGGGAACCAAGTATATTGTTCAAATTTTGTTCACCTTGGGTGAACTTGGCTAGGGTCTCTCTAAGGTCTTTGATGGTTGATTCCATGGAATCAACATTTGGAAAATTTTGGATTTTAAGGGACATCTCCTCCTTCTCTTTGAGAAGTTGTTCTCTTTCGGAGGAGAGTTTTTTGAAAGACTTTTTTAAAGCAACAAATTTTGAAGAGAGTTCGTGAAAACCATTTTCAAGTTGATCTCTAGCAAATTGGAGATCCTCATAAGACAAATGATTCAAAGAATTTGAATTTGAAGAGCAAGAAGAGGAGGAGTCGGAAGATGTTACCTCATTACATGCCATTAGGCATTTTGTACCGTTGTCGCTCGAGGAAGAGGAGGAGGATGATGAAGAGGAGGTGTCACTCCATGTGGCCTTGAGGACTTTTTTCTTTCCTTTTTCCTTTGGCGTGGCCCGTTTCTTGTTGAGTGGGCAATCGGGCTTGTAATGCCCTTTTTGGCCACACCCGTAGCATTTCACCTTGGGCTCCGATCTTTCGGTGGGTTCTTGCTTTTGGTGCTTGCGGGATTTCTTCTTCTTCTTGTGCTTCTTCATGAATTTTTGCATTTGGCGGGCGAGATACTCCATTTCCGAGTCGCCGCTTGATGATGAAGTAGATGAGGAAGTTGAGGATGAGGAGGAGCTTACTTCTTTTTGTACCTTGAGGGCAATGTTCTTTGGTGTCTTGATTGGTGTGCCCTCCTTTTGAGCTTGCCTCCTCATCGTGATCTCGTACGTCATTAGGGATCCGATGAGCTCTTCGACCGGCATATTTTTGACGTCCTTAGCTTCTTGGATCGCCGTCACCTTTGGTGCCCATGTGCTCGGTAGGACCCATAGAATCTTTTTGACCATTGTTTCAGCTGAAACATCATCACCAAGGGACTTTCTCCCATTGCACACGTCAGTAAATCTTGTAAACATTTCAGAAATAGATTCATTTGGATGCATAGAAAAAGACTCAAAATCCTGACGGTACATGTCCAATCGAGTATCCTTTACTTTGTTGGTCCCCTCATGGGTAACCTCCAAAAGTTTCCAGATTTCATGTGCGGAGGTGCATGTGGAAACTCGATTGAATTCATTTCGGTCTAGGCCGCAATGGAGAGCGTTCATGGCTTTTCCATCAAGCTCAAAATTTTTAATGTCGGCGGGAGTCCATTTGGATTCATCGGGGGTAGACAAAGTATAACCATGCATGACAATTTTATATATGGGATATCCTATGCTTCTAAGAAAGGTAGTCATGCGGGTTTTCCAATAATTATAGTCGGACCCATCAAAAAATGGAGCCCGACCCAATGAGAGGCCCTCGGGGGCGAAAGAGGTTGATGCCATCTTAATGGATCTTAAATTTGAAACCGGGTTAGGGTATTACTCAAATTTCCCTTTGATACCAATTGTTGGGTCGGAAGAACACCCCAAGGAGGGAATGATGGCAAGAGGGGGGGTGAATTGCCTTTTAAAAAATTGATTAACAAATTAAAAATCAAAGTATAAATGCAGCGGAAATAAAGAAGGCAAGACACACGAAATTGATAACGGAGTTCGGCCAAAACCCGGCCTACGTCTCCGCTCCCAACTCAACCGTTGAGAGATTCCTACCGCTTGCTTTTCAATGGTTTTAGCAAGAAACCCACTAGGCTTTGAGGTAGCACTAGGACCTATTACAGCTTGGTTTTAGTGGTTTAGCAAGAACCCAATGCTTTTAATGGTTAAGCAATAACCCACTAGTCTTTTTACGGGTGAAGACTAGCTCACCGAGACACAAGCCTTTTAAAGGAAAAGCTTGAGAAAACCTCTTCACACCTTAGTGGTGGTGTGAAACCCAAATGAAAGAGGGGATGAGAAAAAGAGTGGTTTGTAGAAACAAACCCAAATTAAGCTCAAAAAATGATAAACATGAAAAACCGTAATGGAGAAGCCTTGGGCGCCTTTGAATGATTGGAGATGTTGAAGGCCGCTTCCAAGCTTCTTTGGAGGAGCTCCTTGGATGTGGAATTGGATGGAGCTAGGTGGGTTCCTTTGAGGAAGTCCGCCGGAGGTACGCCAAATGATCCAAAATATGTCCGTTGGCTTCGTATATGATCCGGTAGATGTCCGGGGCTTCCTCAGCCTTTATTTATAGGCTAGGAACCCTTGGGGAGGCTTCGGAGCCGTTGGAGAGGTCTTCGGAGCCGTTGGAGGCCAAAAGATGGTTGACTGGTCAAACCCAACGGCTAGTTTGACTGGGCCACCGGCTGGCCGGTACAGGGCCACCGGCTGGCCGGTGCCTTGGAAGTTGAGGAGAATTCTGGTCCAGGGGCCACCGGCTGACCGGTGCCAGAGCCACCGGTCGACCGGTGGTGAGGCAGTAGCAAACCCTGTTCAGTCTGGGTGCCACCGGCTGGCCGGTGCTGAGGCCACCGGTCGGCCGGTGGTAAGGCAGTGGCTCCCTCTTGAGTGCAGGTGCCACCGGCTGGCCGGTGGTGTGCCACCGGCTGGCCGGTGGACTGATTTGCAGTCCACTTCTTGATTCTTTCTTGGGCCATTTTCTTGGCAACCTTGTGCCTATCATTCACAAACACTTAAAACAATATTAGACAAAGATGAGAGTGATTGTGATCATGAAAATTAAACCTTGAGGGGTTCGAGAGGTACAACAGTGTTTTAATTTCATTTATATATATTAAGTGGTTTTCATGTCAACGGGAATAGGTTAGTGATTAGTTTTTACATTACTTTCTTCGAGGAGTTGTTGAGAATATCTTGGGAGTTGTCGAATTTTGTGGTCACTACCTAGTTTTACTTTTGGTACATGCAATTTTACATTTAGTTAATATATGAAATTATATGTATCTAGAAAAATTTTGGTTTATTAATAGTGTCAGTTAGCGGTTTATTATTTTTATCTCTTACTCATTAAACTATATATAGGGTAATGAACCCCATTTGTGTGATTAATATACCATCAGTGCTAGTCACCAACATGTGATCCATTGGAGGTGGGATTCAAGTGTCATTATATCTCTCCCTTCATTCCTCACCCAGGTGGGGTACCTATGAATTTAGGGATACATGACATGTGTAGACAAAGGGTATCCCTCCCATATGTCATGTGATGGGATAAAATCATATGAAACACCACAATTGTTGTTCATCCCAAAATAAAGTAAACAAATATATTTTAAAATTTTTGAAACCAATAATCCCCAAACCTCAACATATTTAAGAAAAATATCAAGATATTTAATTCCACCCTATAATATACCTTCATCATTCTAAGAATTGAATATATTTTTACCTTAATTTTTATAGAATAATTATCCATACAATGAAGTGCCTCATAAGCATAGATTTTAGTATCTATGATTACACATTACAGTAAAACATCTATTTTATTCTCTACAATAATTTTTTGAAAAATAATTCTCAATATATTTTATATAATCAAAAAATATATATTTCATAAATAACATTTCATTATATTATCGGTCTAAAATATATAACTGATCATGGATTACATGTAAGGACCCAACTGTAAACATTACATATTCCTATTCTTTTAAACTATAATTCCCATTATTATAATCCTATGGATATTTTAGGTTTAGAGTTTTATATAATTAATACTAACAAAAATATGGTAAACCCATACATTATAGGTGGACACATATACAAATTATTCATTTTCTTCTGTAAAATAAATGTCGTTAAAATAAAACATATTCTCCCTTTATGAAAAATATTCACAATTTTCCCCTTGATATTATCCTTGTCTATATTCTCTTTAATCTTGTAAAAAATAATTTTAAAACTTGGGAAGATCATAAAAGAATAGTAAGGGACACAAAATAAAGGAAACTTTTATTCTAGTTAAAACCCATAAAAAGATCTTCTTAAAAACATATTGTTTTACCCTGAAAAATGAATCATCATTTTAAAGAATATCATTATCTTACCTTTTGAGAGTCAAAAGATTTTCATGAAAACTAATAATCAAGAATATATGAGTAAATTAGGTAACTTTGGAAATTATTTTCCATATTTGTCTTACAAATTGAGTAAACAATATGTCCAACCTTTAACTCTGAAGTACCTAATGCATTAGAGATTATAACCTAACCGCCCATCCTTAGTTTATCACAAAATCACCCATGATTAGTTAATAACATAACCACCCATACTTATATTATCATGGAACCACCCATCATTAGTTTATAAAATAACCAATCTTCATTATAAAAAATTCCCAACTCATTTTGAAAAATTCTACACATACAATGGAAAATATTTCCATTGACATAACCATGTAAACTTGTAAAGTAAGATTCAAAATATTAAAATGACATGAAATTGGTAAATTACTTCATTCCATATATATAAAAAAATTCCTTTTGATTTTTGTAAAAAGAAACATAAAAATAAGTTTTTTAAGGAAAGTCCCTTAGAAGTATCATATTATTGAAGCGAACATTAATAAAATGAATTGATTATGTGTATATTTTGTAAAATAAACATATAAAATTGTAAATGAAATATAATATAATAAAAATTAATTTCAAACATAATCTTATCATGAAATAATAAATGAGTTATAAGGTTAACCCAAATAATTGAAATTGGGTTAAGGATTTTCTTACCTCGTGTTTGACTTCATTAAAATGTGTTCAACCCTCATGTATAATGGTTAAATATTGTTATTAATTTATTACATATATTATTCATATTTATAATACCTTATATAATATTTTTATAACATATTTCCACCCATTTAACAATAATATTTTGTTATTTTCATTATTTCAGGTGCTTTCTTTTCACGGTCTGTTCATTTGTGTATAATTATGGATTTTCTTGTCAAATGGAAATAATACTTAAAAACTAGAATGAAATAGTATTAATTTGATTAAAAAATTATAAATTGTCCCATATATAATTTTTTTCTAACAAGATGATGATTCATTTGATAAAATGTTAATGATAAATGTTTAGTTTATTTTGGAGGTTTTTACGACCATCTCGAACTCATTTTTTTATTTAATATTATGTCTATATATTAGTTCCAGAATATGAAATAAGTTATAATATAATTATTTAAATATTATTTAACCATAATAATAGTTTTATAACCATACTTGATGGAGATAATGATATATGAAAACAAATTATCCATGGATATGGTTGATTTCCATAATTTGGACAATGGTTTGTTTTCTTTGAATAAGAGGAGATGAGAAAAGAAATGGATATGATATATTACATTAAAAAATAAAATTACATTATATACATTATAATAGAGTTATTATTAATTTATGGATTAAGTAGTTTAAGATAAAATATAATAAGATAAGAAATTAAGAGAGGTGGTTTGAGAAAATTATCTATTGAATATCACCTCCTTGAACGACCCCTTAAGGACCATGGAATTGGTCTTTTGGTGACAAAAATACCTCTATAATGTGACTAGGGAATTTTTGAAGATATGTTTTCATATAATGGTCGAGATAGGATGCTCAAGGTGGTGAAAGGAAGTGAATTAAGGGGTGCCCTTTTATAATTGAGATGATGGGAATTTTAGGAATTTCTCAAAATATTAAAATATAATAAGACTATTATAGGGACAAATAATTCTAAATAGCACTTAAATAAATAAGGTATAAAATTTTATGCCATATATTATTCTATATTTCCTTATTTTTTATTTTTATGATTTTTTAATAGTTTAATAAAATAATATATTCATGAAATATCATTATTTTCAAATTTAATACTATTTATTACTATAACTTCAAAAACATTAAAAAAAAGAGTAAAATTTAAGAAAAACTGTTTTATTATATCTTATTAATGTTATATTTATCTATATAATGCGTTTATATCCTTGAATAACTCAAATTATATTTATTTTAATAGTTTTAATATCATTTATTTGATTTTTCTTTTAATTTAATAATTACCGCATCATCGTTGTACAAGAATTTAAGGTAATTATTTATTATATAAAAACTAAAAATAAATTTCCATGAAAAATATAAATATTTTACATTTCAAAATAATATTACGGTCTAACATAGCTTCTTTATGACCACATATTAAAATGTTATACTTATTAAAAACCAAAGTGTGATAAGTTTGACTTTCTTTTAAATAAAATACTATAAGAGACCCAATGTCCACTAATAGGATCTAAAAGGTCATAAATTTTATGCAAGTGTAATTATGGTAGAAAAATTCTCATAAAATTAAATTTTTCAAATTTTTAGGTTATTTAATTGTTCTTATAATTTTAATTAATATCATTTTATTGATTTTTCTTCTCCTTTCACAAGCACTGCGCCAGTGTTGCATAAGCATTAAAGAAAATTATTTCATATATAAAAATTAAAAGTAAATTAATATAAAAAATAATAATTAATTTCAATATAATATTTTATATTACTTAATTAAGTATATTTACTCATATCTGTATCAAGACAACTTATTTAATTTGTTAATTTGACTTTTTTCCTTGTGCAAGCATTGCACAGTCATTTGGATAATATTCTTGCTATATAACTCTAAAATTAGAAACTATTAGTCAAAATCATGATTAATACATGATATTTAATTAAAAAATCATGAAAATACTTTTATCTCTCAATTATTATCTATAAGGTACCAAATTTGGCTTTTCTAATGTTGCGTAGGGACTACATCAACACTAAAAATGATTTTCATATTTATATTGAATAATTTAAAATTTTCATGCAATGAATTATTTTTGTAAAATATTTATATTATAATATCATAATTTATTAATTACATGAGTTTAAAAAAATATCATAATTATGTCTAGATGATATCACAAAAGGTACCGTATTTTATAAAAAATGCATTTTTACTATTCACCAAAAATTTAACATTTTTAGAAAATTATCAAAAATTTCTCCTAATATAATTTTTCTATGATGAATTCAAAGATTTATTTTAGTTTTTCAAATACCTTTTCTAAAAAATCAATAAATTTATTACAATATTCATTCCAGAAATGCAATAAAACCCAGTTTTGAAGAAAATGTATTTCTGATCATTTACCAATACATTAATATTGAGTTGGAACTTTATATTTATTTCATAAATAAGTTATTTAAATTAATACCCACTAATTTCATTACTAAATTATAATGGTCACATTTAAATAATAATATTTATTTGTCTGTTTAAGCTCGATGGGGTGTATCTGGTATGTTATCGAACATAGTGTTTCCTTTTAGAAACTCAGTATTTTACATTAGAGACCATTGGAATCGATGTAATGTTATACTAATTAAATGGTTCAATGTAAATTATTCACTTCCATAAATCATTTATATGTTTTATAACACTATTTCCCGTAATTTATTCAATTTTTTAAAGGAAAATAACATGAATATTATATTGTATTGGCTCCTTCCAACGATACACTATCATAAGTTCATCATCCACATCAAAGATATTAATATAACCCACCGAAAAATAACTCAAATAATATAAAAATAATAATAGAACATTCATTAATATCTATTATAATGAACTTATGTTCAGATGTATACAACCACTAATAAAAATGTATAATTAACTTCTTAACACCATTAGTAATATCATCCCCCATTCTGTTATCATATTTTAATCATGAAATGTAATTTATTCTTTATCTATAAGTTTATTATTAAGGAAAGAGAGAGATATTATGATGTCTATCTTGAATATAATCAGTCTGAGACCTTATATTCCTATAGAGTTTTTTATTCAAAAAATATAAAATCATGCTAACTTTTATGGTACCCAATATATATAAACACTATCATTCTTTAAAAAATCTATAAAAATAAAAAAACACAGTCTCAATGTCCTTAATAAAAATATTAAAATTTATCTACTATGAATTTACCCTTCCATGTATCTTTTGTGTAATCACCTGAATTTTATCATGAATATTTATCCCAAAATTATTCCCAAACTTTATAATAATATTCTCAAAAATATTTATATTTAAATAAATAATATTCAAATTTTAAATCAATTATGATGAAAATAAAACCATGAATTTGATCTAAGACAAGTAGAGTAGGAATATTATCTGATGATAGTGGAGATAAATGTTTGTCTTTTAAGAAAGGAAACAAAATTTTCTAATTGGATGATATAAAAAACTGGTCAAGATATTAATACATCCATTAGTTTGAAAAAATTCCCCAACATTAGGCAAAAGTGTATTTATCGTATCTTATATCAGATAGCCCAGTTCCCATAATTGTATCACAAAGGCCTTGCATAAAATTTTCCTACTTTAATAAAGCACCTTTTTTATCATTATTTTCAATAATATCATTAAATAATTCTCAAACAATAATGTAATGTCCTAGAAATTCCATATAATTATATGAAATTATTTCGAGACTGTGAAATTTGACGGCGCACGATTTTGAGGCCCAAAGTGCCCGGAATGATCTGTCAAAGTTTGGTTGAGTTTTAATTAGCGCGCTTAAGCATTTTTCCTGAAAAAGTGAAATAAATCTTAAACGGTAACTCGGATTAGAAATCTGAGGGCACCATTCCGTTCAGAATGGTGGGTTTACCCTAGGCGTGACTTAAGTTTAGTCAGTGCGGGCCTCACGTGAGAAAACCCAAAAATGGCATAACAGTAAATAAAATAATAAAATAAATTATTTTATTTTTCAAATGCTTATAACTCACAAACGGTAGATCGGATTGAAAATCTGAGACCACTGCTGAACTCATGAGGGAATGATTTATTTAAGAAGATATTAACTTTGGATGGCACGGACCACCAGTGAAAGTTAGTTTTTTCCATAAATAAAATAATTAAGTGACAATTAATATATTGTAAAATCCATAACTTTTAAAAGGTAACTTGGATTATAAATACAAGAGTAACATTGGGGTTTTTGGGGAATTTTTCACTTTGGAAGAGCTTAACCTTGACCGGTGTGGGTCAAGGGTGACTATTAATAATTTTTCAAACTTTTTTTCGGATGCGTTCAGTAAATTTGTGAGCTATGTTTTGTAACTTTTGAACCGGTACTCTGAATTAAAATATGAGGACATCGTTGAACTCGAAATGCTGAAATTCTCTTAAGAAGACCTTCACCTTAACTACAGTGGGTCGAGAGTGGAAGTTGGTTTTTTAGATTTTCGTGGAAGAATAAAAAAAAAAAAATAAATAACTTTTTATTTATTTTATTTGAGACCACCATTTTGAATGCTTGGTGGTGGGGACCACCCAAACTCCCAATTAATGTGGGGAAACCCTTCGTATTACCCTAGTTAATATTCCAACCTCAATTTACTTAATGATCCAACTTAACATGTTAAATTAATAAACTTAATTTAATAAGTTGGCTCTTCTTTTTATTGAGTTTGGGGAAAGTGTTGGAAAAGGGAGAATTGGGGAGAGCTTTTGGAGGATCATCCTCTCCAATGAAGAACACTCTCCAATGAATATCATCCTCCAGAATCGGAGAATGAATATGACTCTTGAGCCCGAATTGGAAACATATTGTGGGGGAAACGAACATTGACCTCACCATCTCATTGACTTCATCCTCTTACTCACGCCACCTCCAATGGACAATCAAGGTAGGGGTTTTATATATATGTTTGAATTTGTTTTAATGATTCTTCATATCCTAAATTCACGATGACGATGGCCAAATGAACATGGACATCTTCCCGCATATAAACCATGCTCCTCTTTCTTTTTATTCTTCGCGCATTCTTCGTGCATTCTTCAACTCCTAATATTTATTGGAACTAGAAACATAGAGTTTTGCTGATTACGATATATGGACATGAATTCCTTGATGAAAGGATCACAAATATGTGATCGTTTAATTTTTTGGGCTTGGAACAAAGTCGCAATGGCTCGCGGAAGGAGTCGACCAAATATTTATTGGGGCTGAAAACACAATATTCTATTGAGCGCAACATATGGATGCGGAGACCTCGATCCGAGGATCGGGAATATACGATCATTTTATTTTTCGGGTTTAGAATGAAGATGCAGTGGGCTGTAGGAGGGGAAATGTGGAGGTTCAATTCCAACATGTCTTTAGGGCGTAGCTCCAGATGATATAGGCAGTGCAACGGAAGTTCTAGACGTGTGGAGGAATCCTACGGTTAGAGTTACAGGAGAAGTCATGGGCTTGATTGCTTGCTAGAATAGTGCGTGAGAATTGTGGGGAAAGAATAGTTAATTGGAGAGAAGAATAGTTGAAAATAAATGAATTAAAAATCTAAAGAAATTAAAAAGTAAATCATTGGAATAAGGGGGAGGCACTACCCTTGTGCATGAATCTCAATTGAGATGTGTTATAAGGAAAAAAAGAATAAAAGAATAATAATATAAATAATGTTATTATTATTTTTGGTTATAAAACCATAATTAGTCTATAACTTATCTGTGCGACCTCAGTTTCACAAACCGTCAGCGGCAGTATGACCCTAACTTCGAGATGGAAATTATGAGTCCAAAATTGGATGTCTTTTTCTTGTTTTTGGATCAGGTACCCAAAACGCTCAAATAATAATATATTATTATTATTATTAAATCTTCAACCCTCCATAACTCATGCGTGTGACGTACGATTGACTTACCGTCTATGGCGATATTATCCTGTCATTAAGACGATTGATTTAAGTCTAATGTTGAATATTAAATTCCGGTTCATGGATCGGGTTCACAAAACACCCAATATTATTATTATTATTATTGTGGGATCTTGTATTCGACATATCACCCTCATACGGTGTCGAAATGAAAAACCGTATGCAGCACCAGAAACCTTGGATCGAGACAATACTTTTGGTATACCCCAATTGGGTTTTAGATAAAGTTGGGGTATGTCCGGGTTGGATCGAACACGAATCCAATTGTTCCCTTAGGACTAAAAGGCTATTAACATACAGACCGGGCGTATGATTGACGCACCGTCTATTGCATTGAGACCCCTTTTACATGGAAGTCCTTTGGGATAATTCTTCATGTGAGTTTATGGAACTTATATTATTCAACCTATGGATTGAGGAGAAGACCCTCACGGAACCAAGAAAGATTAGTATAGAAACCCAGTAGCAGGCTGTAACATGAGAAAGGGATTCTATGTGGGTATGTGCTTTAGGATCCTTTGTGGGACTGTGTTTGAGAGTCTCACTTGGATCCGCTCTAGGAATACACATGGTACTAATCTAGGATCCTATGTGGTTCTGTTGTACTAAGATCCGATGTGGGTCTGATGATGTACTAAGATCCTATGTGGAACTGATGTACTAGGATTTTGTGTGGGTCTAACGATGTACTAGGATCTTGTGTGGGTATGACGATGTACTAGGATCCTGTGTGGGTTTGATGATGTACTAGGATCCTATCTGGGTCTGACGATGTACTAGGATCCTTTGTGGGTCTGATGATGTACTAGGATTCTATGTGTGTCTGATGATTTAGGATCCTACATGGGTCTGCCTCTTAACAGAGTAAGATGATTTTGTAGTTACATATAATCATCTCTACTACTATACCTAAGTTATACCCAGTGTGATCTTAGTCTTTTCCTTCGTGGTGATACCTTGGTGGTATTATTCTGTGTGGCGTACATGTGTGGTACTTACCTTCGTGGTGATACCTTTTTAGTATTCTTCTATGTGGCATACCTATGTGGTACTTTCCTTCGTGGTGATATCTTGGTGGTATTCTTCTGTGTAGCCTACCTGTGTAGTACTTACCTTCATGGTGATAACTTTGTGGTATTATTCTATGTGGAGTACCTGTGTGGTACTTTCCTTCATGGTGAAACCTTTATAGTATTCTTCTGTGTGGTGTTACCTTTGTGGTACTCACATTTGTGGTGTTACCTTCATGGTATTCCTTCCTTTGTAGAATAGTTGAGCTTTGGGATTTTGTGTTGGACCTTGTGTTTCCTCATGAATGATATGGGTATACTTGATAACTTGGGTATATGTATGGGCATATACCTAAGTAGGGTTGTCATATGTTTACATTCTTTGTGGTTTATCCTTTTTGAATTTCATGAGACCTTAGAGGGTCTCAAGGTCCCTACTGAGTATCGTTATACTCACCCCTACACGGGCTACGCCCGCACCTTGTTGTGTTTGGTGTAGATGACGGACAACACTGACTGAGGACGAGAGTATCAGGACTGTAGGTAGCTTAGAGGTGGACATTAGACGAGGCGTACCGTAGAGATGGTCATTCGAGAGCTATACCTACCCTTCAGGTAGGATCCTTGGTAGGTGTTCACATGAGCTATTTCAGTTTTCTTGTACTTTTTATTTTTCTTATACTTTCGGATTGGGATTGTATCCTGGCCCCTTTTTCTTACTGTACACACTATTTTTACTATGTAGTTTACTTGTGTTCATATCTCATTGTGTTCTTGGTTGTGTGTGTTTATAGGTTATAAAGGCAATGCCTTCCCAGTTTTATGGAATATGTCTTTCGGTGCTAGTCGCCAGCCCCTGGCCTATGGAAGGCGGGCTTGGGGTAGTCACAGCACGAGCCCCGGGGGATAGGTTGTGACAAATAAAAGGGCCTACAAACTCTTAATAAATACATAGAATCAATTTCAAACTATACTAAATCACTCTAACATCTAGTCGATAATAAATTCTAAAAACACCCATTATTTATCATCATTCTCTATAACATCTTCTAGAATTTTATATTTAAAATATTGATTAATGACAAGATTAATCTCATCATTACTAAAAATTTTCAGTCCACAAGAATTACCAAGACTATCACCTAACAAAAAATCTAAAAACCCATATAATAATTTAATGTTTATATGTCCTGTAAAATTATCATGGTCTAATAAAAAAGACTATATTGAGTCAATATTTAAGTATAAAACTATTAAAAAAATTACATGATGCTTTAAAAGTATTTGATAGTACTGTGAGAGGATTTCTTTTCTATAATACTTCAAGAAACCAATTCACTTGATGATAATTTTTCAAAAAAAACACCATTAAAGAGAATATTTTATATGGACCAATATTGATGAACTATATGAAAATGACTAATAAAACTATAATAATTAAACCAGTGCAAGTAGATTATAAAGATTATAAACAATTGATAATTAATTCAATAATCATTAAAATATAACCAAACATGAGGAATTTTACCTATCATGATAAGTGATAATATTTCTAAAACATTGAAAATATTCACATAAATGTGAACTAATTAATTAGGATCATTAGTATAAGTAAGAAAATACCATAGAATGGCTTATTAGAAAAAGATCAACACTAACCAAATATGAACAAACCACTAATAAAATCAATATTTGAATGACCCAGTTAATTAGAACAAATTTATTAAGATCATAAAAACATATTAGTAGTAACCACTGAACTACTAACCAAAACCAGATAAGAATAATCAGATGATTATGAACTACCAATAAAGACCGGTAATAAACTATAGACAATGAAAATCACTAAAAAACTATACACATGATTATATTGAAAAATAATAAGATTAATTAGTATCGCCTAAAAATTTCTCCCCAATCCCATACTAGATAAATCTGGATGAACAAGAATAAAATTTAAAAAAAAATAAATATAATCAAAAACACCATAAATAGATAAAACAAATTAGTAAAATAAATTAATTATAAATACAAAATAACCTAATGGTGGATAGGTCATAGAGAACCTAGGATAAAAAAATTCTTAAATTCAAGATATTGATGATGATGATAATGATGATAGGATAGGTTATTGAGTTCATCAATGAATATTTTGGAACATTACTGTTAATAATTAATTCTATAAATTATTTGATTAAATTATTTAACAACAACAACAAAAATTATATGATCATGTTAAACTTCAATGGTGATTTTATTTATAGTGGTTTTATCTAAGAATTTATTTTAAATTCCATGTGTATATATGCATCATGTTTGTGAATATTATATATATGATGTTTCAAATAAAGAAAATAGGGCTTAGTGGCTAGGAGATAGTGTCAGGTGGAATCTTAGAGGTGGTTCTTTATTCTCTTGGCATCATGTGTAACTGTTGTTTCCTTATATATTTATTAATTTTTGTACTCAAATTTCCATGATTTATACTTGGGATTTATTTATAATTTTTCTAGATGTCTTTTACACATAAGTATTTATGGGATATTTTCATTTACAATTTTAAGGATCATGTTATTTATTTCTACCACATCTATATATTATATAATTCATATAAATTTGTATTTTTACTAAACCATTAGAGGTTAAATCATTAAATAATTAAAACATGTAAACCATCAATGCCACTCACCAAAATCTTGTGTTCCAGGAACACACATAAGTCCTTGTGATGTTTTTATATGGGTTTATAAACATCCTAGTGTTGGAATTTTATGGTTTAGTAATAATTACCCTAGATAAAATATATTTACTCACATTTATCACATTATCTCAATATAATTGGGGATCATTTAGCAAAAAATATTATCTAGAAAACTCACCACTCCCCATGTACATGGTAGTATTTCCACTATGTATGGGTAGGCCATTTCTTATATCATATAAAAGTGTAAATGGTGTCTCATAGATAGATATATTATCTCATGGAAAATAGTATCATAAAGTTCAAGATGACAATATGAATAAATTTGAGTTAAGTCATTTTCCATTTATATTTTGTTTCTAATTTATGTATAAAGTAGTTAGTATTTTTAAATAATTTATTTACATTCATATATGATGATTGTTCATTCTTTATTGTGTATAAACTCATGTAGATTTTTTATTTTTTATTTTTTTAGTGTTATGAAATGAGTGTATAATTTGATTAAATAATTGATATATACCATGCCACTAGTTCAAAAATGTTAGCATATGGAGAGGGATACTTGAGAAAATGTGGAATTTTGACTTATGTATCTAGTATAGGACATTAATAAAACTCTAAGAACTTTGTTTTTTATTGTAGGTATGGCTAGTTCTACTAACTTTTAGGTATAATGAATAATTATATATTATAATTATAGAAAATGAAAAATCTTATTGTTATAAACCAAGTGGCTGAAGGTCATTCTTGATCCCCACAGGCTGGAAACTAGTGTCGATCATCAAAATAATCCAATAGGAACAATTTAGTCCAAAGGAAACTAGGATCAAGTAAACTAAATAGAGCTCAAAAAAATAAACCAATAATAACTGAATATCAACAAATACATGACTAATATGGATACAACAACTGAACAATCAAAAAACTGAATAAAAAACTAAGACCAAACCACACAACACAATCTCAATGTGACCTCTTGGTCCCCACCAACCACAAGACCAACCTTCTCCAAAGGCAAAACTAAACCAGAAACATGAACCTACAAAATATATAGGGTATACCGACTCTGATTGGCACAAGTAGGGTGTAATCTTAAATAGATCAATAGGTAATCACCATATATTCCATGCATTTTCTTTCCCAAAATAGTACACAAATGCCAGATTGAAACAAATTTAGAAAATAGGGTTTTAAATAAATTCTAGAAAGTAAACAAGGCTTCTACAAATTTCTTTTTTAAAACAACACACACAGCTTTCCTTTTCAAAAACAGTTTCACTTTACACAACCCATTTTAAAACCAAAACCCAAAAATAAATCCACATTAGATAACCAAAAAGGGGTTTTACAAAAATTAAAGGAAACCAAACAAACAGGCACAACTAGTAAATCCAGTATCTATTATGCAGTAGAAATAAATAGAACATATAGATTATAATCATGGGTAATTCTTAATCATCTCTAGAGGTATTCCCTAGATATACTCAGTTTGGACTCACTTATTGGTGTATGGTGCAACTCCACAGTCAATAACAAATTATTCTATCTAAACTAGAAAATCTAGTTGCATATCCCACCCGGACTCTCAGTAAATCTAGGGGGTATAACCATCTAATCAGGGTTGACAAGCAACTGTCACTCAACCCTATAGATGAAACCTAGGAATCCCATGATAATAATAATTCCTTTAAAAACATGGTATAGAAACCATAACCCACGACATTCTCATGCTCGAGCTACTATAGGGGAACACATCCCAAGGTCTAGTGAACTCAATACCAACAATGTTCCCATGCATGACCCACTAGAGGGGATCCCATCCCAAGGTCAATTAGATTCCAAACATAACCTAAGTCATTAAAAACATATATAAAAATTCATTTCTTTCACAAAAATTCTCATCCAATAATTAAATCTTATAAGGAAACCACTTTTTTTCATATTCAAAACCACTTTCCAAATCATTTTAAAATACCAAAAATGCCTTCACACTACCCAAGTTTTTAATCCATTTTCCAAAACATGTCAAGATGCATGATGGTCCTATACATCACATGAATTCCAAAAACAATTTCCATTGTAATACAAGCTTCCAATTGGGCCTTCACATCACTTCACATCAAATCCAACTTTTTAGGACAACATAAAGTGCCAACCATTCCTTTACATTTATAATCCAAAAATCTTCCCAAACCAATGTGAAAACAAGAAAAAACACACGAATTTAAGATGGGCCTTAATGCTGATTAGTTAAACACCTTATGAAATCTAAACACTCCCATGGGTGAAGCCCCTTTCCAAATTCACACACACTTAATCCATTTTAAAAAATGATTCATGTCACATTTAAAATTTACAAATACATTTGGCGTGCACACCAAGGAAGTTCATATTCTATAAAATCATTTCTTTTGTAAAACAAACTTTTAATGCATTCTCACTTTCAAATCCCTTTGAAAACACATTTTTCACTTTTCACACAAGGCATAAAACACATCTATAAATCAATAAAAAGAGGTATACTTGGATCATAATCAATTTCTTTTTGAAAAACATCTTCTAACACATGTGTAATTCAAATCACTTTCAAAACCCATTTTTAATGAAACATCAATAAGACATGTGTAAGAATTACACCATATAAGTCACCAATTTCCACATATAACACCCAACTCACAACCTAAAAAAATTTCTAAAATATAACCAAGGGAAAACACCACCCAAAAGCACTTGATTTCACTTTTAAATATCAATTTATGTTTTATCAAACACCTTGTGTGCACATAAAAGAAAATATAGTTAAAAAATCCCTTTTCAAAAATATTTCTCACCAATTTTCCATCATCAAAACACCAAATCAATTCATACTAACACATCACAAGTAAGGGGAAACACATTTTAAATCATTAAAGAAAGATCAAGCATCAAATGGAATGTTTTGAAAAGTAAATGTATGGAAACACCTACCTCAATGATAAGAGAACACAACCAAAATTCAGGATAAGGAAGAACCAAGCCTGAGATACAATCTTGAAAGTTGCTTTCATGAGAAATTTCAAGTGATGTTTGGTATTTGGGTAGTTAGGTGCAGCAGAGTGGCTGACCAAGTTCATCTCTTAAATATGCAGTAATTAAAAAAACTTCTAAAAGTTATTATGAAAATAAATATAAAATAAATACACACACTAATTAAAAGGATAAGGGTGATTAATTTTTTTAAATCCTGGATATTTATTATAGAAAAGATTTTATTTTGTTTTGAAATAAATTTGATTAATAAGACACAACAAGAATATGTTTTTTTAGAAAAAAAATTTAGAATATGTAATCGATCTAAATATACCTCTTCACTTTCTTATTGATAATTATTATTTAAATTAATATCCACATAATTATGATAATCTAATTTGTTAACCCCTAACCCTATGAGAATTAAATTTACCACAAATATGATAAGAATTAAACCCTATGCTAGTTTCAGAACATAAAATCGTAGCACCCAGATTTGATTGATATTATAAGGATAGATTATGGTCAGTGGTAAATTAGGGAACATATTAATTATAGAAATTAGGATGAATTTAGTTTTAGGGTTGTTTTTTAACTCTACAAATTGATCCCAGGTCTTTTTTTAACCTATTAAGACATGCTCTCACAAGTCACACATTACTCAACCTCGCATGTTTCTATGTGAATTGTTAAATTTATTGAGTATTTTATTTTAACATAAAAATAAATTAAAAATAATAATATTTGAATTGAAAAATATTTTTTATTTAAAATAATATAGTGAATAAGGTTAGAGGTAGATTGATTACTAAGAAGAATTACTCTTCCATGGGTGGTGTATTCATCATAGAAATGAATTGCATGTGAAAAGGTTTATAAAGGTTATAACCCAATAATGTTTCTACTATTTAGTTACAACCCAAATAATTAAATAAAATAATAATTAAATTGAATAAAATAGAAGAAATATAATAGGGAATAAGAAGTTTATTTCAAGATCAAAAACATTACAACAAAGAAGAGGAATATAAGAGCATTTTAGATGAGATTCTAGCTTGATAGCTTCACTACACTAATTTTGAATTTAAATGGAAAGAAACCACTTATTATATTCTAAAAATACTCTAAGACACGTCCAAATACTCAAAATGAGAAAAAAACCAATTTATAGAGTGGAGGGGAGGCTAGGTTTTAAGAGGTTTCAAGTGTGAATGGGAAAATCCAGCCAAATAATTTAGGCAAAATTGTAAAGCCTGTTTGACCACAAAAATCATGAAATTAATATAATTATATAAATATTATTTTTTATAAACTAGTTCCTAGAGATTATCTCTAAATTTGGGTCCCATCCAATCGCATATGAAGAAGTTATGGCCAAAATACTGAAGTGGTGTCTAATTGGGCGAGTCCATTCCATATTTGACTTAATAGCCCATTTACTCAAATCAAATGCACGATTGAGATTATATTTCCTGAATTAAAGTTGTATCCCATTAATTCATGAACACATTTAAAATAATTTAATTTTAAATAATACACAAAAAAAAATATTTATGGCCTCAATAATACAGTGCACTTTAAAGGGAAAAACTGTAATTTTCATCAAATTTTCAAATGAATGATCGAGCCCTAAATATTTTATAAATAAATATATTTAACCCAATGTGAGTAAATTATTTCATTTATTATCAATAAAATATTAAATAAAATTATATTTTATTAACTCCCTCACACTTACACTTTTTCACTCCTGGAAAAAACCTCTTATCATGTATTCCTAAAAAAGTTGTGACAAGACATATTTGTTCATATTTCTCAATCCATAGTTGCAATATAAGAAAAAATAAGAATCCCATCAAGAGTCAATGTCAATAAATTTCAAAGTAATTGTCTCATAAATTGTATCAAAGTAAAATACATTGAGATTAATGACATTAATCCTAGCAGAACAAGTCATGGGACTATTATGCCATTAATGCCCCACACACGTGTGTGTGTGTGTGCCAACCATTTAAAGTTCATATTTCCACCCTTTATTTAGTATATTAAGGTCAATTAAAATAATTCTACTTACCTAGTTTAATTCACAAAACTTTTTCTACATTCCTTTGTAATCAAATTTCAAGACCCACTCACTTAATCATTCCCAAAATTCAAACCTTAATATTCCAACCTAGATATCCCCATGTGTTGTACATTTCATTAATCCCCTATTTATTAAGATAATCTAAATTATATTATTATTATTTTGATCTTTTTTTTATTTTTTTTATTTTTTTAGGGCATGAAACTTTTAGATATCAGGTATACATTCATAGGTCAATTAGGTATAGTAATGAAACCAATCATAAGAGAAATGACCATATGGATCAACCATTGATATAAGATGAATTTTTTATACGTAAAATGTTTATAACTTAAATTGAGTGGGAAAAATTTCACAAGTCATGGTTTTATGAAAATTTGTGTAGAGAAATAAATTAGATAATATACTAAGAGAAACTATCACAAATAATGGTGTCATAATCTAAAAGGTTTTATAATGACACAACCAATCATATCATCTATGATTTCCATTTTTATCAAAAGTAACCCTTAATAATGAAATATTACTCGTTATTATCATGACGCCAATGAATTTTGAAAACATTAATTTTATATATGTTCCACATGTAAATGATAACATGATTTTTTTTTAAAAAATTAACAGAAAACCTAAAAAAAACACCCACAAAACACAAAAATGAAAATCCTAAATATATACCCCAAAATGTTGTCCCCTCCCCCACACTTAAAATATTTCATTTTCCTCAATGTGAACCTATGAGATGATATGCGCATATGAAATGTAGAATTTGAAATAGTAAAAGTAATATTAAAAAAGAAGGGTTAGGAATTTTCTAATATTCTATAGTGGTGATGGGGTCATGCAGTGTGGTGAAATCAACTACATCGGTAAGAATTCCCTCGATGTATTGCTTCAAAAATTCCCTATTGACTGTAAATCTATTTCCTATGTCCTATTTTATGGTCTCCACTTCACCATAAAAAAAATATTAGATACAACATAAGGACCTAACCATATGGGACGAAACTTTCCAGGCATCAACTTCAATCATGAACTATAAAGTAGGACTTTATCTATAATAACAAACTCCATTTATTGGATCATTCTATCATGATATTATTTTGATATTTCCTTATAGAGCCTTGAGTTATCATTTGATGACAATCGAGTCTCCTCAAGATCTTGAATTTGCAGCTTCCTTTCAATTCCAGTTTGGGCCAAATCCTTGTTTTGTTTTTTTATATCTCAATATGCCCAAGCTCTACCTCCATGAGGAGATGATAGAATTTCCCAAAAATAATCTAAAATGGGGAAATACCAATGAGAGTTTTGTATGTCATCCTATAAGCCCAAATTGAATCAACTAAACTCATTCTACAATCCGTCCTATTCGGCTATATAGTTTTCTCTAAAATTTGCTTCAACTCCTGATTTGAATCCTCAGTCTAGAAATTTGTTTGGGGGTGGTATGGTGTTGTTGTTTTTGGTATCACTCCATACTTCCAAAATAGGGAATCCAAATTGTAATTGAAAAATTGTCTCTCTTGGTCACTCATGATGTCCTTTATTATTAAAAACCTAAAAAAATATGCGCCTTGACAAAATTGACTACAAAACGAGAGTCTTTGGTACTGGTGGTCTTGGAATCCACCCATTTAATAACATAATCAACAACAAAAAAATTATACAAAAAACCAAATGAACTAGAAAAAGGACCCATAAAATCATTGCCCTATATATCAAAAATCTAGAAAAATAATATGGGTTATTAGGGCATCTTGTGTCTCTTCAAAATGTTTCTAGTGTGTTGGAAATGTGATCAAGACTTACAAAACAAATGAGCATCATAGAATAAGATAAGAAAATATAATATAGAGTATAAGACTTTCCTAGCTATCTTTTGGGGTCCAAAGTGTCCTCCACATGAAAGTGTATGGCAAAAATGTAGAACAAACTCAAACTAATGATTAGGAGAACACCTCCTAGTAACTTGGTTACTACACATGCGCTAGAGGTATGGATCATCCCAAACATAAAATATATACTCACTCTTTAATTTTTGGAATTGATGTTTCTTTAAATTTGTAGGAAATTTATAGGAAACAAGGTAGTTAACTAAATCATCATACCAAGGATGCATACTTGAGATAGAATAAAGATAATCATCAGGGAAAGTGTCATGAATTTATACCTTGTCTAAGGTGTTAGTCTCTAGTGTCTATGTAATCATACTCATGTGATCCGCCAACAATTTTTCTGACCCCTTCTTGTCCTTTATCTCAATATCAAATTTTTAAGATGTAGAATCCATTATATAAGTCTGGGATTTGCATCTGTCTTCTTGAAGAGGTACCTCATATATTCATGGTTAGAAAAATTAACTACTTTATAACCCAATAAATATAAACGGAATTTATATAAAGAAAATATGATGGGAAAAAACTCTTTTTTGTGGTTATATAGTTTTATTAGGCTGAATGCAATGTACTAAAATCATAGGCAATCACACTTGATCATCACTCCACCCTCTTGTGATAAGATATCTCCAACCAAGAAGTTGGATGCATCACACATAAGCTCAAATGGAAGGTCCCACTATGGGGGTTATATGATCGATGGAGTGGTCAGATGCTTCTTAATTTCATCAAATGATACCCTACATGAATAATAAAAAATGAAGTAAATACCTTTTTGAAGCAATAGAGATAAGGGTAGAGTGATCTTACTAAAATATATGATGAAGCATCGATAAAATCCTAAATTTCCTAAGAATGATTTAACATTATGCACACATGAAGTATATGGAAAGGATGAAATAATATCTAACTTAGATCTATCAACCTCTATTCCATGTTTTGACACTACATGACCTAAGAAAATGCCATGTGCTACCATGAAATGACACTTTTAAAAGTTCAAAACCATATTCTTATCAATAAAATTATTCAAAACCTTTCCCAAAATAAAGATAAATTCATCAAATGAATATCCATACACTATAAAATAATCCACAAATACATCCATGCATGTCTCAATGAAATCTGAAAAAAAAAATACTCACTATGCATCTCTGGAAGGTACTCGGGGCATTGCAAAGTCCAAATGGCATCCTTCGATAGGCAAATGTACTGAATGGAAATGTTAATTTTTTCTTCTCATGATCCTTTGAAGCTATAGGAACATGAAAATATCCATAAAATACATCTAAGAAACAATAGTGTGTCTTCCCAGCTAGTCTCTTAAACTTTTGATAAATAAATAAGAGGGATAAATGGTCCTTGTGAGTGGATTGATTTAGTTTCCTATAATAAATACGCACATGAAAACTATTTTTCACCCCATTAGAATTAATTACTCTCTCTCATATTTAAAAATAGTAACACTAGTTTCCTTAAGAACACCTTTAATAGGACTCACCCACTGGGAATCTTAAATGGGATAAATTATACCAACCTAGAGTAATTTTTCAACTTCTTTTTTGAAAACTTCTAGAAGATTTGGATTTGGTCTTATTTGTGGCTACTTAAAATGTTTATCCCCATCCTCTAAAATAATCCTATTCAAGCAAATAGAGGGGATAATACCAGATTTGTTAGCTAAGGTCCACACTATTTTTCTAATGTTCTCCCTCAAAAGATTCAAAAGTTTTTCTTCATGTTCAAAAGGGATATTGTAAGAAATTATACCAGGTAACATTTCACCACTCAACAAGTATTATTATATTATATTTGGTGGAAATAGATTGATTTCTAGGGAAGGGGGTACAGTATGGATGGAGACATTAAAGGAACTGAAATATGTGCACAATGAGCATCAGTATCAGAATATAAATCATCAAAAACAGATCATAATAAATCAAATCCATCAGTATACTCAACATCCATGTCATAATCATAGTGAACATGATCAAAATAAAAATATAAATCCACATAAAAATAAAATATAATAGAGTTTTTATCATTACAAACATATGTCTAAGTGATCTTAGACATCAAACTGGAACAGATTCTAATAATCTCCCTAATAATATGATAATCAAAATCCATGGGGTTTTTACTTGGTGGTTCAAATGAGAGATAAAAAAAGTAGAATGGTCCTCTGAGGGGTACTTCATGGATTCCATAACATTAAATATAACAACTTCATCTTCAAACTCCAAGAAAAGTGTATCATTCTGGACATTTATGATTGTTTTTTCGTTTTTGGGTAAGGTCCTACCTACGATAATAGGATAATGTGAATTTAACTGATCATACTCCATGTTAAGAATGTAAAAATACGGTGGAAAGATCATGTCTCTTACCCAAAAAAGTACATCCTCAAAGACTCCCATTGGATTTATTGTAGATCTATTATCAAATTACACCACTACTCTCATTGGATTCAACTCTCCAACATGTAAAGAAGAGAATACAGAGTGATGCATCACATTTATGGAATCTCCCAAATCATATAAAGCATCATAAAAGTTTAACTTCCATATGGTTCATGGGATAGTGAATATCCCTAGATCCTTTCACTTTTTTATAATTGCTTGAGTTGATGTAATGAGTGTTGAAACATTTCTTACAAGATTGTTCCTCTCATTTCCCTTAATACCTCTTCAATTGGTAAAGAGTCCTTTTGAGAATTTGGCATACCTTGGGATTTGATTAATGTCTTCAAGTAAAGGGATGTTGATCTCAACACTCTTGAATATATCCAAAACCTATTTTTTCATTGCCTCTTTATCCATTATACAACTCTATTTTGAAATTGAAGGGGTTTGGGATGAATATAATCAATTGTTTTTTTTTACCTTTGTCTTTCTACTTAGGCTTCTCATGAGTTGTTCTTAAATGGGGTTTCTCCAGGGTTGAGGTGAATCCCAATGGATTGGTAGGTACAAAAGTATAAGTTGTTTGCTTCCTACTTCTCAATGTGATGGCACTAAAATTCCCCTTGGGAATTATAGTAGATTGGGAATGAAGATTATAGAGTTATTACTTACCAGTTCATGGAGGGTGGTGGAAATATGGCTCATTTATATCTTCAATTCCCTAAATTTCGAACCTTGAATATTCAGATAATTCTATTGATTAAGAACAATTTGTTTCAAAAGATCACCATTTTTATACTTTACCTTTAGTTGAGAATTCCCTTATTATTATCTTGTTTATGCTTGGGATTCAAATCTCCTTTGGGGTGGTTGGAAAGCCTATTGGTAAGGTGGAGGATGTTGGAAATTTTGTAGAAAAGGGGTCCATTTGTTGTTGTACAGATACATAACTCATGTCCATTTGATCCTTCCAACCTTGGTTGTATGTTGGAGAAAAGAAATCATACTTCTTCTAGGGATGTGGCTGTTGTTTCTGTTGATATGGTCTCCCAGGGAATACTGATGTCCAATCCTCTATTTCTTGTATTTGGGAGTAACAATAAGTTGGGTGGTTTTCTTTAGTGAAAATACCACAAGTCCTTATAGTAGTGGGTTGTGGTGTCTTTTGAGCCATAGAAATCTGCCTCAACATAGTGGTAAATTCTTCTAACTTGTTATCAATTAAATGATTTTCAAGAGATGATAGACTTACCTAATATACTTATAGTGACACATCCATTTCTTACACTAATATTAAATCATTTAGAATATAAAAAACATAATAGTATT
Organism: Viscum album; assembly: GCA_963277665.1. Classification (NCBI taxonomy): domain Eukaryota; kingdom Viridiplantae; phylum Streptophyta; class Magnoliopsida; order Santalales; family Viscaceae; genus Viscum; species Viscum album. Next base: position 1,820,014,279 of record OY728132.1, read on the forward strand.
ACATAGTGAGGATCCAAAGTTTTAGTGTCTTGGTAAAACATAACATTTACAACATCAAACATAAATATTTATTTAATTCATTCTTCTCCAGCTTCTTATTATCCCTTAAAAACTCTTTAGTACACATAATCACCTAATCATATACATCAAAAATTTATGATCAAAAATCCCAATAAGAGGATAGATAAAAATAATATAGCATGTGGTGAGAATAATCATAACATGATCATCAAAATTGTGAGAGGAATCATTAGATAAAGGCATGGAAGGTGGCAATGCATAAAAAATGAAAACATCATGTCTTAGTGGTTAACTACCACACATAGTTCTGAAAAAATATAGCATCATGTTCACATATAATTTCTATTTAACTCATGAGATTCATCACTTTACCAAATGAATTGATATAATTTTGGGTGCACCCATCACATTCAAACATTCATATGGTGCTATGTAATTTTGGGTGCACTTATCTCATCATAACATTTACATTATCATGCATGCCACATTGAAAATATTTCAGACTTGAACATAAAATAAACAATGTAAAGAAATGGGTTTCACATCATACATTCATAAACATTTGTTTCCCAAAAGAAATATGGAATATCATTCTTTACATAGATCCATTAACCTTGAGTGAAGAGTGAAATAATCTTCAAGAAGTAAAAATGGTGTGTTTATTTGAAAGAAGAGTTATTTTGGAAAACATTGGGTTTTTCATAAAATCAATTAAAGAAAATATATATCCCAAAAAATTTAATATAATGATGAATAAATTATTTTTAAGTCATATCCATACTAAAAATGGGTTGAAGAGGGAAAACCCAAAGAAAGCGAGTTGGGTTCGATAATTTCCCCTTACCTTGTATCCAAATACTTTCTTCAGTTTAATGCCCTGTATAATGACATTATATTCATTAATTAGTAATTAAAAAACCTTTTATACATTAATATGTTTTATTATGGTTTCATTAAGTTATTTATGTACCTTTGGATGAGTTATAGAGTTTAAATTCATTATTCAGGAGTGTTCTTTTTCTTAGTTTTCATGAATGGTATGAATGGGAGTTCATGTAGAACATGGATAAAAATATAGAACTGATATTACATTTTATTAATGATGATAAAGAACTTTAAATGATCTTATAAATAATTTTTTTATATACAATGAGAATAAATCATTATATAATAATTTAATGACGATTATTTTGGTTAATTCGGGCGGTTTTTCGACCACAACAAACTTGTTTTGTTTGATCTTTAGTAACATGTAAATAAGTTAGTTACAGAACATTAAATAGGATATAATACATCTAAAATAATTTGTTTCAACCCTACAAATGGTTTAATTACTAGATTTGAAGGCGGTAAATGAAAATGAAAACATGTCATTCTTGAAGGTGATAAATTAACACCTTACAAACAATGTTTTCTTTTCTAAAATAAAAAGAAGAGGAGAAGGGGGTTGGATGATATAATAACCCATTAGTATCATAAAATTACGTTATATGTATGATACTGGAGTAACCATACCATGTGGATGAGGATATGTGGGGATATATTAAGAAAATAACTTGAAATTGAAAGGAAATTAAAGGAAAAGAGAGAGAGAAATTACCTCTTGAATCATCCTCTTGAGATCGTTCTTAAGGAACATAGACTTTGTCTTTTGATGATAACAGAAGCTCTTGGACATGGGGGTCTAGGGAAGATGTTTGGGAAGATTTTATATGAGGCTTGAAGATTGAGAGTTGTGAATAAATGAGGGTGTGAAGGGTGGTATTTATAGTGGAGGGTAGAGGAAGTTTCTCAATATTATATTCATTAATTTATTATTTCTCCAAAAGACAAGTAATAGTGATGATTCCATGACCAATAATAGTAATAAGTTCACGTGATTTCGAACTAATTAGGCTTACAGTAGCATAAAATCATACATGACTCTATGATCAATGAATTTAACTTATTTTGTCAATTATCGTATTTCACTATTCATAAAAAAATTCAAGTATTTTAGAAAATTACCAAAAAAATGACCCTTCCCATTTTTTGATGTGTAGAATCCAAAAATGAACTCCATTTTTTTAAAAAAAATCTAAATATGATTAATTTAATTTTTAATTTAAATCATAATTGACTTAAAAATACAAATTTTAAAATTAAAACTGATTTTATAATGCTTTCAAAAATTACATAAGTTCTTATAAAATTATCTTAAAAATAGAAGAAATATAATTTTTAATTTAAAAAACATTTTAAGATAATAAATTTTCTTTTAAATTAATTAATTAACTATAATTATTTATTTATGACCTACAAAAATACCAATACTTTTAATATGTTCATATTATCACGTATAAGATGCCTAAATTTTTATTTAATCATTCATGGGTGAGGTCACTATTATTTTGTATTATTTACTATTTGTAAGGGTCATATTACTATTCATAAAGGTAGGTTACCATTCATAACAGTAGGTTACTATTCACCAAAAAATTATTTTTGTTCCATTAGACTCCAAAAATCACCCTCAACACAACCATGTATGGCATTTTTTAGAAATTCAAAACATATAAGTGGAAAAATTATGTTTAATGATCACATAGTATTTAGAATCATGATACGTAATTGTTCTTCCTAATGTAATTATACTATAAGGTATAATTATAAGAAGGGAATTCAATTGATAAAACATTGGGTTGTTACATTCTTCCCCCTTTATGAAATTTTACCCTCAAAATTTTGTTTTACACAAATAGGTGAGGGTACTTCTCCTTCATCGCCTCTTCCGGTTCCCAAGTAGCTTCTTTAAACTTATGGTTCCTCCACAACACTTTAACAAGATGGGTTTTCTTATTTCATAGGACCTTATCTCTCCTATCACTAGTACAATCATGACCTTTAGCGGCTGCAAAAGTCGTCGCTAAAGGTCTATAGCGGCCGCCAATCGGCAGCCGCATTTGGCCCGTCGTTGTTGCTATCAACGACCACCATTTGGAGGATGTTGTAGCCAATCTAGAATGGGCTACAGCGGCCGCCAAACGGAAGCTGTTGTAGCCCAGAGCTACAGCGGCCGCCAAATGGCGGCCGCTTTAGGTTTTTAAATTTTATTTTTAAAAAATATCAATTACACAATAAAATATACCCACATAAATCTCATCAGTCATATTCCAAGCTCCACATCCATCATCAAATATAACTGCATAACAAAATTTAATAACAAAATTAGTACCGAATAAAACCTATAAACAATTAATTGAAACAAATTAACATATTTCAATCCAAAATTACTGTAACAGATCGAATCTATTTGATTTTCAAAATATATTCATAATTTTGATTATCGTTTTAAAATTTTAAAATCATTAATTCTATGGTTATAATTAGATTGTTTCCCTGTGGTTTCAGGTCAATCAAATGTCGTTCGCTATGAATTTGATCGTTAAATGCCCGTTTTGGCCGTTTATGACACCAGAACTGCGTTCTCGGTCACCACGGGTACACAGAACCTCCGATTGACATGTCATCTACTCGGCCACTTCAAAATTCACTCATCCTTTGTTTTATTCTTATTTCATACCATTCCGACTTCGTTCGGCCCATTTGGAGCCTCCCCCCCCCCACGCGCGTTATGAAGCGCGCTCAACACTTAAAAAACGCATATTAAGCCGTACCGTGCAAACCGCACGTCTGGTTGACTTGATGTCTCCTTGTACACGTCATGAATAATAATTTTATTTTTTCCCTATGATTTCAGGTCAATCTAATGTCGTCCGCTATGAATTTGACCGTTAAACACCCGTTTTGGCTGTTTATGACACCATAACAATGTTCTTGGTCACCACGGGCACATGTCACCTCCGATTGATGTGTCTTATACTCGACCACTTTAGAATTCACTCACCCGTTGTTTTTGTTTGATTTCAGGCCATTCCAAATTCGTTCTGCCCGTTTGGACCCCCCACGCGCGTTTACGAAGCACGCCCAACACTTAAAAAACTCATATTGAGTCGTACCGTGCAAACCGCATGTACGATTGACATGTCGTCTCATCGTACACATCATGAATAATAATTGGATTGTTTCCTTGTTATTCCAGGTCAATCAGATGTCGTTCACTATGAATTTGACCGTTAAATGCTCGTTTTGATTGTTTATGACACCAGAACTGCGTTCTCGGTCACCTCGGGCACACGGCAACTTTGATTGACGTACCGTCTACTCAAACACTTTAAAATTAACTCACCTGTTGTTGTTGTCTGATTTCAGGCCATTTTGAATTCGTTCTACCCGTTTGGACCCCCCCCCCCCCCCACATGCATTTCTGAAGCGCACCCAACACTTAAAAAATGCATATTGAGACGTACCGCGCAAACCGCACATCTGATTGACGTTTCGTCTCCTCGTACACATCACTAATAATAATTTGATTGTTTTCCAGGGATTTCAGGTCAATCCAATGTCATCTTCTATGAATTTGACCATTAAATGCCCATTTTGGCCGTTTATGACACCCGAACTGCGTTCTCGGTCACCGCGGGCACACATCACCTCTGATTGTCGTGTTGTCTGCTCAACCACTTCACAATTCACTCCCCATTTTTTTCGTCTGATTTCAGGCCATTCCAACATTTTTTCCCATTTGGACCCCCCCCCCCCCCCCCATGCACGTTTATGAAGTGCGCCCAACACTTAAAAATGCATATTGAGTCGTACCGCACAAACCGCACATCCGATTGACGTTTCGTCACCTCATACATGTCAAGAATAATAATTGGATTGTTTCCCTCTGATTTCAGGTCAATCCAATGTCGTCTGCTATGAATTTGACCATTAAACGCCCGTTTTGGCCATTTATGACACCAGAACATCGTTCTCGGTCACCGCATGCACACGTCACCTCTGATTGACATGTTGTCTATGCGACCAATTCAAAATTTACTCACCCATTGTTTTCGTCTGATTTCAGGCCATTCTGACTTCGTTCTGCCTATTTGGACCCCCCCCCCCCAAGCGCGTTTATGAAGTGCACCCAACACTTAAAAACACAAAATTGAGCCGTAACGCGCAAACTGAACATTCGATTGACATTCTGTCTACGTGTACATCTCACAAATAATAATTAGATTGTTTCCCTACGATTTCAGGTCAATATGATGTCATCTGCTATGAATTTGACTATGAAACGCCCGTTTTGGCCGTTTATGACACCAGAACTGCCTTCTCGGTCACCGCGGGCACACAGAACCTCTGATTGATGTGAAGTCTATGTGACCACTTCAAAATTCACTCACCCATTCTCTTCGTATGATTTCAGGACATTCCGACTTCGTTCAGCCAGTTTGGACCCCCCCCCCCCCCACGCGCGTTTATGAAGTGCGTCCAACACTTAAAAAACGCATATTGAGCCGTACCGCGCAAACCGCATGTCCGATTGGCATGACATCTATAATTACACATCTAGAATAATAATTATATTGTTTTCCTATTGTTTTAGGTCAATCAAATGTTGTCCGCTATGAATTTGACTGTTAAACGCTCGTTTTGGCCGTTTTTGACACCAGAACTGCGTTCTCAGTTACCACGGGCACACGGCACCTCCGATTGACGTTCTGTCTACTCCACAACTTCAAAATTCACTCTCTTGTTGTTTTAGTCTGATTTCAGGCCATTCCGACTTCATTTGGCCCATTTGGACCCCCCACGCGCGTTTATGAAGCACGTCCAACACTTAAAAAACGCATATTGAGCCATACCGTGCAAACCGCACGTCTGATTGACGTGTTGTCTATGCTTACACGTCACGAATAATAGTTAGATTATTGACCTATTATTTCAGGTCAATCCGATGTCATCTTCTATGAATTTGACTGTTAAACGCCCGTTTTGGCCGTTTATGACACCAGAACTGCGTTCTCGGTCACCGTGGGAAAATGGCACCTCCGATTGACGTGTCATCTATGCGACCAATTCAAAATTCACTCAACCATTGTTGTCGTATGATTTCAGGCCATTTCGACTTTGTTCTGACCGTTTGGACCCCCTCACGTGCGTTTATGATGCGCACCCAACACTTAAAAAAACGCATATTGAGCCGTACCACACACACCGCATGTCTGATTGACATGTCATCTATGCATACATGTCACGAATAATAATTCAATTGTTTCCCTATGATTTCAGGTCAATCAGATGTTATCCTCTATGAATTTTACCATTAAATGCCGGTTTTGGCTGTTTATGACACCAGAATTGCCTTCTCGGTCACCGTGGGCACACGGCACCTCCGATTGACGTTCCGTCTCTACTCAACCACTTCAAAATTCACTCACCCATTCTTTTCATCTGATTTCAGGCCATTTTTATTTCGTTATGCCCGTTTGGACCCCCCCCCCCCCACGCACGTTTATGAAGCACACCCAACACTTAAAAACGCATATCGAGTCATACCGCACAAACTGCATGTCCGATTGATGTGACGTTTGTGCGTACACGTCACGAATAATAATTAAATTGTTTCCATGTGATTTTAGGTCAATACGATGTCGTCTGTAATGCATTTGGCTGTTAAACGCCTATTTTGGCCATTTATGACACCAGAACTGCGTTCTCGGTTACCACGGGCACACGGCACCTCCGATTGACGTGTCGTCTACTCTACCACATCAAAATTCACTCAACCGTTGTTTTCGTCTGATTTTAGTCCCATTCCGACTTCATTCTTTCCATTTGGACCCCCCCCCCACGCGCGTTTATGAAGTGTGCCCAACACTTAAAAACGCATATTGAGCCGTACCGCACAAACCGCACATCCGATTGACATGATGTCTATGTTTACACATCAAGAATAACAATTCTATTGTTTTCCTATGATTTCATGTAAATATGATGTCGTCCGCTATGAATTTGACCGTTAAACGCCCGTTTTGGCCGTTTATGACACCAGAACTGCTTTCTCGGTCACCGCGGGCACACAACACATCCGATTGACGTGTCGTCTGCTCGACCACTTTAAAATTCACTCACCCGTTGTTATCGTCTGATTTCAAGTCATTACAACTTCATTCTTCCCATTTGGACCCCCCCCCCCCCACGCGCATTTTTGTAGTGTGCCCAACACTTAAAAAACGCATATTGAGACGTACAGCGCAAACCGCACATCTGATTGACGTTCCATCTATGCGTACACATCACGAATGATAATTAGAGTGTTTCCCTACGATTTCAGGTCAATCCGATGTCATTTGTTATAAATTTGATCATTAAACGTCCGTTTTGGCCGTTTATGACACCAGAACTGCATTCTCAGTCACTACGGGCATAGGGCACCTCCGATTGATGTACAGTCTACACGACCAATTCACAATTCACTCACCCATTGTTGTCGTCTTATTTCAGGCCATTCCAACTTTGTTCTGCCCATTTGGACCCCCCCACGCACGTTTATGTTGCGCCCCCAACACTTGAAAAATGCATATTGAGTTGTACCACGAAAACCTCACGTCCGATTGACATGAATTCTACGCATACATGTCACGAATAATAATTAGATTGTTTCCCTATGGTTTCAAGACAATCTGATTCCACCCGCTATGAATTTGACTATTAAACACCCATTTTGGCCGTTTATGACACCAGAACTGCGTTCTCGGTCACCGCGGGCACACGGAACCTCCGATTGACATGTCGTTTACTTTACCACTTCAAAACTCACTCACCCATTGTTTTCGTCAGATTTCATGCCATTACAACTTCGTTCGGCCCGTTTGGACCCCCCCCACGCGCGTTTATGAAGCGCGTCCAACACTTAAAAAATGCATATTGAGCTATACCATGCAAACCGCACGTCCAATTGACATTTCGTCTTCGCGTACACATCACGAATAATAATTAGATTTTTTCCCTGTGATGTCAGGTCAATACGATGCCATCTTCTATGAATGTTACCATTAAACGCCCGTTTTGGCTGTTTATGACACCAGAACCGCGTTCTCGGTCACCGCGGGAAAACGACACCTCCGATTGATCTGTCGTCTATGCGACCAATTCATAATTTACTCACTCATTGTTTTTGTATGATTTCAGGCCATTCCAACTTCGTTCTTCCCATTTGGACCCCCCCACACACGTTTCTGATTCGCGCCCCACACTTAAAAAAATGCATATTGAGTCGTACCACGCAAACCACACGTCTGATTGATATACCGTCTGCGCGTACACATCACGAATAATAATTGTATTTTTTTTCCCTATGATTTCAGGTCAATACGATGTCATCCTCTATAAATTTGACCGTTAAATGCCTGTTTTGGCCGTTTATGACACCAGAATTGCGTTCTCGGTCACCACTGGCACACTTCACCTCCGATTGATGTATCCTCTACTCAAACACTTCACAATTCACTCACCTATTTTTTTCACCTGATTTCAGGCCATTCCGATTTTGTTCGGACCATTTGGATCCCCCCACGTGCGTTTATGAAGCACACCCAACACTTAAAAAAAACGCATATTGAGTCGTACCGTGCAAACCGCACGTCCAATTGACGTGATATCTGCGTGACCACTTAAAAATTCACTCAGCCATTGTTTTATTCTAATTTTAGGCCATTCTGGCATCGTTTTGTCCGTTTAGACCCCCCCCCCCCCCACGTGCTTTTATGAAGCGCGCCCAACACTTAAAAAATGCATAGTGAGTCGTACCATGCAACCCGCACGTCCAATTGACGTTTGGTCTCTTCGTACATTTCACGAATAAAAATTATATTGTTGCCCTATGATTTCAGGTCAATAAAATGTCTTCCTCTATGAATTTGACCATTAAATGCCCGTTTTGATCGTTTATAACACCAGAACTACGTTCTCGGTCACCGTGGGCACAGGACACCTCCGATTGATGTGTCGTCAGCGTGAAAAATTTAAAATTCACACACCCACTGTTGTCGTCTAATTTCAGGTCATTCCAAATTCTTTATTCCCATTTTTACACCCCCACGCGCATTTATGAAGCGTGCCCAACACTTAAAATAACGCATATTGAGCCATACCACGGAAACCTCACGTCCGATTAATATGTCGTCTGCGCGACCACTTCACAATTCACTCACCCTAGAAATCTACAGATGTCGAAAGAGTTCTTGGGCTTCTCCCAAGAAATAACTGCCTGAGGTTTCTCTCCATCCACTGACACACCTTCCTCTGAGATTATTTAACCCAATAACTATACCTAATCAATACAAAAATGACATATATATAGCTTAGCGTATAGTCGATGCTTTATAAGTATAATCTGGATGATTTCAAGATATTGGGTATGATCATCATAAGTCTTGGAGTGCACAAAGATGTCATCCACAAATACTAAAACAAACTAATCTTGGTAAAAATGGAAGATTCTATTCATCAAGGATATAAAAACTTCTGGAGAATTCATCAACACAATTGAAATTACCTCATTCATGGGGTTCATTCTCATCTGGATCACTAATATCACTGTGATGTCCACCAGCTGTATTCAGATCCTACAATATATATCAATATTATGTATCTTAAACATATCAATAAAAGTCAATCTGAGTATGGTTTGTTTTATTTTTTACCTGTGGCGCCACTTTTTGTGTCGTCATTTCATCGATACGTGACGAAATATGTGACAACCTCTACTCATACTCTGTACATAACTGCTGGAACTGTGCATCAAAATTGCACTACATATCCTGTATGGAAGCATCTATCTCAGTCTGTGTGCACATCCCTGACTCTCTGCATGCACCCATCGCAACTGCTCTAACAACTGCACGGTGTGGGACACCACCGCCATAAGTCAAAGAATAACCATGACCATCACGCCCCATGACACAGTGAAATATTTCATCTCTACACACAGTACTATAACGTTGCTCCTCTGGAAACTCTGCTAAACGAGCGTCAAACTGATCCTGTATCATATAATGAATCAATGACCAAATATGAATAATTTATATAAAATAAAAATACATTTATTAGTAAATAATTTTCTTACTATAACACCAGCAACATCAGGATCACCAGCCCTACGAGTCCTCACCCATATGGACATCCGATCTATTGGCTCGTTGCATTGGTGTAACTATAATAAAGGGTTTCACCATGTTATACTACAATATTTTTAAAAAATGAATGAATATTGAATTATAAACTTACATCATGTCTGAGCTATGACACATGTCAAGTGCCAAGTCTGGAAGGCGTGCCCTGCATCGCCCGATTATGTGAATGAAGAGAAGACTTGGTCTACATTCAACATATTTACTTAATAGACATTTGAAAAATTAGTCATTTATAGATTAAAATTAATAAATCTTACCATCACTGCCTCACTCGACCAAAACACAACCAAATCCTACCATTGTACAAGAAGAATGCCTGGAGGGACTCGCTGTAGAATGTATGGCACACCCGCAAATGGTGTCCAGTGATCTCTCTTTACCCTTGACTTGTAATCCTTCCATAATTTTTGGCATTTGGACATACATACAGCCCAAAACTCATCTGGACAGGATGTCAAATTATCTTGTTAAAAAAATTGTCAGTATATGGGACAATAATAATAACAATATCATAAAAAATTAAACATTGAATTTACCTGAAACTCCCTCCATAATTTGTCCATCTTATCTTGGGGGAAATAACTCCATTCATGAGTCTTCATAGGGAATATGTGTGAGTCTCGTATCATATGCCCAAACTGATGACTCAATATAGTAGCACCTTCTCCAACTGGATGAAATGTGTCATCAAATAACACATCCAATCGGGCTCCAGATTTCCAGGATCGAACCCCTCTACCAGGACCCCTGCGTCTGCTGGAAGATGTACTAGATCTGGATAAACATAAATTCATAATTCAATTACAATATAAATTAATGACTAGAAATAGTTATGGAAATATACACAGAAAATTACAATCAATTAATTTAGAAAAATGAAAACATACATACCGACAACATCAGGTGAACCACTGTGACCACCCTGTGACATAAGTATATTAAAATAAATTATAGTTAAATCAAGAAATTTTTATACATATATAACTCATAAATATTTTTACAAACAATAACTGGGGATATAATTACATTTTTCACTAATCATGCATGTCTATTGTATCTCCTTCAACTGTCACTTTGTCCCATTGTATATCTTCATCTCATACAGCTACTGCTATTTAGTCAATTGTTTGATCAGGAAATTCAATAACTTCAGGTTCCTCTTGGTCAATCAGAAAAACCCCTCTTCTAGACATTTTCACCACAACTTTCCAATCAGAATCAATGCCGATAAAGTAAACTTGTTCTTCCTGTGATGTCAGTATGAAGGTCTCATTGCTTACTTGGTCATCTCTATATATCATATTGTTAAATTTTACTAATGTAAATAGGAAGTTATCAACTTTCGTTCCATGAATTGGATCGACCCAATCACACCTTAACAATATGTGTTTTAAGCCAAGACCATAAATAACCTCAATAATATCTCTCAACAATCCATAATAATAACCCACACCAACAAAAGAACAACCAACACCACTATTTTTTGTGGCTCGGTTCATGTCAACATCGCTAATACAAAATCGGAATCCCTTAGCATCCAAAGACTTGTAGCGATGAGGTGTAATAAATGGACCATCAGCTAGTTGGTTGAGTTCTTCGCTCACATGCTGGGTTAAATCATGTAACTTTTGAATCTACAAATTTCACATATATAGTTTAATGGATAAAGGATTGTGAAAATACAACTAAGTTGCACTATAAAAATATTAAATCAATTATATGTACATGAGTCTTGAATCACTCATGAAATGTATTGAAATGGTGTTTTTGGATTTGATAGTCAGTTGCACGGGGCCTTTCACATTTCAACTCAGCAATATGCATCCTAAATCACAACACAATATAAGTTAATCAATAAAATAAATATAGAAACAAAATACACATCAACTATGAAACTTAATGTATCAATGGAATAACTGATGGAGTGTTGAACAACACATATCGATGAGCTTGAACCCACTTGTTGTTCCGCATATCAAATGTTATTACTTCTCCAATTGGACCCTCGTCATTATGGGATAGTTTATCTATCTTTATTTCAACCTCATAAATATATAAAGAAAAAAAATTAGTACACTCATCCATTAAATATCCCTTGGCAGAGCTTTTTTGCGCACAAACCGTTTCAATGTATTTAAGTATCGCTCTATTGGATACATCCACCTGAATTGCACGAGACCGCCAACAATGACTTCACCAGTTAAATGCACAGTCAAGTAAACCATAACATCAAAAAAAGATGGTGGAAATAGTTTTTCTAAGTGACATAGTCCACGTACAATCTTATCCTGTAGATTTTTCAAATCACTCATTTGATGATTCCTAGAACAGAGCTGTCTGAAAAAATTAGAAACTCCAATCAATAGCTCAATAACCTAGGCAGGTAAGCAATCACAAATTGCTATAGGAATTAACTGTTGAAGAAGAATATGATTATTGTGACTTTTCAAACCCTGTAATGTAATGCTCATCATATTCACATGCTTCGAAATATTAGAGAAATAACCATCTGGCACCTTATCGGTCTTCAAAATTGATAGAAATGTTTGTTTCTCTTTTTTACTCATTGTGTACTATGCAGCAGGAATTTATGCTCAATTACCTTCACCCAGCTGTAAATGTAAAGGTTTTCTCAATCCCATTTCTTTCAAATCATGTCAAGCATTAGTACTGTCCTTTGATTTCCCCTTGACGCCTAAAATGGTGCATATTATATTATCACATACATTTTTTTGAATGTGCATCACATCCAAATTATGTCTTAAAATATTATATTTCCAATAAGGAAATTAAAAAAATACATTGTTTCTTCCAATTATGACTTTTCTATCTATTTGCAGCAGGAATAGAAGGTAATGTAGGAACTAATAAATCTTGAAAATCATACATTGTACGGATGTTTTCTTGATCAAGTTGTGCACAAATTTCAACCTCAGATAGTATTTGTGGTGATGGGTCATACTCTCTATTCACATCAAACGATACACGGTCTTTTCTGATCCTGTGCAATGGAGGAATAAAGCGTTTGTAACCAAGATATTCCCACTTTCTACAGTGCTTAAGCCATATATATTTCTTACTCTTATTACAACAAGGGAAAGAAAATTCTCTTTTTGTACTCCAACCTGATAAGTTAGCATATGCTGGGAAATCATTAATTGTCCATAACAAAGAGGCCCGAAGTCTAAACATTTCATTAGCTGCCAAGTCAAAAGTCATTACACCATCGACCCAAAAAAATTTCATCTCATCAATCAAAGGTTGCATATAAACATTGATTTTATCGCCAGGTCCTCTCGGTCCATCAATTAGAATTGACAGTAACAAAAAAGGTTGATTTATACATACCCATGGGGGAATGTTGTATGGAACCAACACCACTGGCCATGTACTATGTGTCACACCAAACATGGACCTAAATGGGTTAAAACCATCTACTGCCAAACCCAGTCTAATATTACGATCATCTCGGGAAAATTCTGGGTGTCTTTGATCAAACTCTTTCCATGCCAAAGAATCTGTCAGGTGAGTTAATTTATCAACCTCTTTCTTTCTATCTGAATTCCAAGTCATCAATTTATCAATTTGAGTGGATAAGAAGAATCTATTTAGTCTTGGTTTCAGTGGGAAATAACGCATCTATTTAGTGGCAACTTGTTTCCCTTGATTCAAGACTCTCCCCGGAATAATTTTACTACCTTGATTAATCTCATTGGTCATCCACCTGGATGTATAGCAAACAGTACAAATATTTAACTGCGCATTCTCTTTTCTGAAAAACATACAATTATTGCAACACACATCAATTGTATCATATGTAAAACCAATATCATCAGTAAACTTGCGAGCTTGATAGAATTACTCTAGAATCTTCGCTCCAACAGGGAGTACCTTATTCAATAATACAAACAACATGTCGAATGAGGTGTCTGACCACTGGTTCAAGGCCTTCAGGTGTAACAATTCAACGATGAACGATAGTTTACTAAATTTAGTGCATCCAGGATATAATTGAGTACGTGCATCATCAAGAATTTCAAAGAATTTCAATGCTTCTCCATCTGTATAAGAACAGGGATTACTCAATCCAACGTCGTCATTTACGACATTACTGTCTTCAGGTTGAAACTGACGCATCATATCATTGATCATTATGTTCATCAGGTCAAATGTTCTCGAATAAACATTCATATGAATACTTTCTGAGAAATGACATGAAACAGAATCTTCTCCATGATGTGTCCATGTCTTATAGTTTTTCAAAAACACATTCAAAAACAAATGTTCTCTAACACTATCCCGTTTGAAGAGATATCTATTTGTACATTTTCTGCATGGAAAACTAATCATATCGCTTGGAAATCTGTTGCTGAAATCCATAAATCGCTTAATCCCCTCATAATATTCCGCTGAAAACCTATCTTGCATATCAATCCAGCTCCTATTAATTTCTGTATTTAATAGAAATCAAAAGTGAATTATCTTATTTAAATTCTAAAAAAACACATATCATTTTAAAATTTAAAAACCAAATTTGAAGGATAAAAAACATTACCTACAGAGGACTCGACCGTGGGTAATGGTGTGTGACTCGATTTTGGATCCATGATAGCGCAGCGACTTGACGAATGGGGTTCGACGGCCGGACTCGAAAGGGGCAGAACCGTTGGATGAAGCATGGGAGGGTTCTATACAGTGGGGCACAACGGACTGGGAGGGTCTAATAGAGGTAGTAAGACTTTCCGGAGGGATGCAGCGGGGCTGGGAGGGGACGACGGTGGCGGGACTGTCCAAAGGTGCAGTGCGGAGGCAAGGGGTGGGGGTTGTTGGGTCTCAGGGGGTGTCGGGGTTGCGAGGGGTGCAGCGTGGAGGCAAGGTGGTGGGGGTCGCAAGGGTTGCAGGTGGCGCAGCACGAAGGCAAGGGGGTGGGGTTTGCCGGGGTTCGGGGTCGGTGGGGGTTTCCGGGGTCACCGAGAATTGCCTGGGGTCGGTGGTCACCGGGTGTCGGGGTCGCCGGAGGTCGGGGGTCGGGGTCACCGAGGATCGGGGAGGTGTCGTTGGGGGTCGGGGAGGGGTCGTCGGGGGTCGGGGTCACCAGGGGTCGGGGACGCCGGGTCGCGGGGTCGAGGTCGCCAGGGGTCGAGGTCGTGGGGTCGGAGAGGGGTGGGTCATAGGGTCAGGGAGGGGAAATGGGGTTGTGGGGTCATGGAGGGGAAAATTATGTTTTTTCCGTGTTAAAATGCAGTGGACGCTATTTGGCAGCCACTGTTGATAGTATTAGCAGACGCCAAATAGCGGCCGCTATAAGTCTCCCACCTCGAAAGCTAAAAATTCTCATAGTGTATCCATAATCTTTAATGAATGCTCCTCATAAGAGAGATCATCTTACTGTACCACCATTGAGTATAGTACATGTGAGGGATCTGGTATGTACTTCCTTAGGAGTGATACGTGAAACACATCATGAACTTGATCTGTATTCAGTGGAAGAAAAAGTTGATAGTCCATGACTTCTATGTGTTTAAGGATATCAAAAGGGTCAATGTACCTTGGGCTTAGCTTCCCTTTCTTGCTAAAGTCCATGAATCTCTTCCATAGTGATATTCAAAGGAATAATCTATCTTCAACATCGAACTCCAAGTCCCTTTGATTATTGTCAGCATAGATATTTTGCTAAATCTGAGTAGCTTTGATATGTTTATGGATTAATTGAACCTTATTTGTCATCTCTTTCACTGGATTCGGTCCAAGTATCTTTCTTTCTCCAACTCCATCCCAACAGGTTGGAGTTTTACATCGCTTTCCATACAAAGCTTTATGTAGAGCTATCTGAACACTCGATTAGAAGCTATTGTTGTATGAGAACTCAACCAATGGGAGATGTCGATCCCATACACCTTTTAATTCTAGAGAGCATGCTCTTAGCATATCTTCAAGCATCTGAACTGTTCATTCAGATTGGCCATCATTTTGGGGGTGATAGGTCATGCTGAAATTTAATTCAGTACTCAAATAATGTTAAAGACTTATCCAGAATTTATATGTGAACCTTGGATCACAGTCAGAGACAATCGATAGTGGAACACCATGTAGTCTCACTACTTCCTTCACATATATCTTTGAATGTTTTTCAAGTGATAGATCTTCCCTAATAGTGATAAAATTGGCATTCTTTTTGAGTCATTCAACCACAACCCATGTTGTATTATTTTCATAATATGTCTTTGGGAGACCCATGACAAAGTCCATAGTGACATTATCCCATTTCCACATGGGTATAGGAAATGGTTTCATCATCCCTTTGGACTTTTGTCACTCTGCTTTAACTTGCTAACATACCAAGAACCTTGAGATATATTCTGCACTTTCCTTCTTCATGTTATCCTACCAGAAGTATTCTGGGAGATCTTGGTGTGTCTTGGTGCTACCAAAATGGATAGATAATGTTGAGCTATGTACATTTTCCAATATATCCTTATTTATCCCAGGTGACTAAGGCATACAAAGTCATGTTTCAAACCGAATCACATCATCATCATCGATATGGAACTCTTGTAGCTTACCATCCTTTACTGCATTCACCTTGTTTTGTAACTCCAGATCATCCATTTGTACCTACTTAATCTTATCTTGGATAGATGGTTGTGAAATAATTTGGGAAAGGTAGGATGTATCCCCCACCCTTTTGATTTCCAAATCCATCCTTTTAATATCCAACAAGATAGGGTCTTTCTCAATATATAACATGGATAGAGTAGTAGGTTCTTTTCTCCTTAGAGAATCAACTACATTGTTTTCCTTTCCAGGATGGTAGTGGATAGAGAAATTGTAGTCCTTGATTAGCTCTAACCATTTCTTTTGATGCAAGTTGAAATTATTTTTCTAGAATATATACTTTAGGCTCTTCTGGTTGGTGTATATGTCACGCTTCTCACCATAAAGGTAGTGTTGTCAGATTTTCAAGACAAAAATCACAGATGCCAACTCTAGAACATGGGTTGGGTAGTTTTTCTCATGAATCTTCAACTTCCATGAGGCTTAGGCTATGACATTATCATTTTTCATGAGTACACAACCCAAGTCTTTCTTTTAAGCATCACTATATATCACAAAACATTATCTGCTTTTCAGTAAAGTGAGTACAGGTGCAGTGATCAGCCATCTCTTTATCTCCTTGAAGCTTCCCTCACATTATTTAATCCATACATATTTTACCCCTTTCCTTGTTAACTTAATTTTTGGGCTTGACAATCATGAGAAAAATATCACAAAACATCAGTAGTACCCAGCTAATCTAAGAAAACTACATATTTTTGTGACACTAGAGGGTATGGTACATTCCTCAATCACCTTTGTTTTTGAAGTTTCCATATAAATTTCCTCACTTGTGATCACATATCCCAATAATGTGACTTGCTTCATCCAAAATTCACACTTTCTAAACTTGGCATGCAACTTATCCTTTCTCAATGTTGTCAACACAAGTCTTATATGTTCTTCATATTCCTCATTTCTCTTGGAGTAGATGAGAATGGCATCGATAAAAATTACCACAATTTTTTTGAGGTAATTCCTAAAGACTCTATTCATCAAATCCATTAAGATTGCAGGGGAATTAGTGAGTTTGAAGGGCATCACCAGAAACTCACAGTGCCCATACATTGTACAGAAGGAAGTCTTAAAAATATCTTCCTTATTCACCTTCAGCGGATGATATCTAGAATGAATATTTTCCTTTGAGAAGTATTGATCTCCTTTTAGCTGAATGAACAAGTCATCTATCAATGGAAGAGAACACTTGTTCTTTATGGTGATCATGTTGAGTTCCCGATAATCAATAAACAGTCGCATTGATCCATCCTTCTTCTTCACAAAGAGCACTAGAGCACCCTAATAGGGTGTATGAACCCTTTGTCCAAATTCTCTTACAGATTCTTCTTTAACTCATCCAGTTCGATAGGATCCATCCTATAGGGACACTTTGAGATAGGAGTAGCTCCAGGTATGAGTTATATTGAGAACTCTACCTCACGATCTGGGGGAAGTCCAGGTAACTCTTCAGGAAATACATCATTGTATTCCCTCATGATGTTAATTTCCACAAGGTTGGCACTTTCCTTTGACTTAACCATTTGGGTGAGGTATGCTTCTTCATAGGGTATCAACACCCACACCATTGAATGATTTTTCAAATGTGATTCATGATCTTCCTGGAATTTGTATAGGAGAATGGGATGGTTCATAATATGAAAAGATATTTCCTTTTCATGACAGTTGATATGTGCTCTATATAACAAGAGCCAATTAATTCTCATTGTAGCCTCGAATTCCACAAAGGGAAGTATTACAATATTCACTGGAAGAATCTTCCCACATATGCCAATAGGATAAGAGTCAAACACTTGAGTTTCAATGATTGCACAACTTGGTATTTTTATAGATATCTCTACTTCAAGGATTTGGGGATTCAATTCTCTAGTTCTATCAAACTTGCATGATATAAAGGAATGCATAGAACCAGAATCAAATAAAGCGTTTTCCATTCTTGAGTGAACGTGAAGTGTACCTTGTATGACTTCATTATATTTCTCCTCTTCCACAGTAGTGATGGAATAAGACTTCCCTTGTTTCTTTGGATTTGGTGGCTACTGACGCTGATTACCCTTGAGGACTCGAGTTTTAGTGCACTAGCATTCATAGTTCCCTTTCTCCCTAGAGTTGTAGAATTGAAACATGGGTGGGGATCCCCTTTATTCTACTACATTATCCTTCCTTCTCATGTTTTTTTGACACTACTGGGTATAGTGGCCTTATTTACCACACATTAAGAATTTTACCATCCCTTTGATGCAGGTCCCATGCTGCAACTTCCCACGTTTTTTGCATGTGGGTCATTTAGTTTTCTTCCCACATTTATCATTAGATCCTCTAGCTTGAAACTCCATCTCTTGTTTCTTATCACCATAGACACGAGACCATTCTCCAAACTCCATCTCCACTTTAAGGTAAGACCAAAAAACTTATTTATAACACCCAAAGTGTCTAATTTCAAGAGCCTTTAAAAGGTGTGGTTTTAATCCACTAAAGAATCTATCAATTTTTCTATCACTGTTGATAAAAAACCCCGAGTGTACCTTAAAAGCCTTTTGAAATTCGCTTCGTAAGTCATGAAATATTTTCTTCCTTTTTCTTGAGCTCAATGAATTCTATATCTATATTTTTATGAAGATTTTGTGGGAAATACTTGTTAAGAAACATGATCTTGAAGTTTTCCCATTCCATCTCTTCAATTTCATCACTTGGCTTGGTGTTCTTAATCAAATACCACCATTGATCGGACTCTCCATATAGACGATAAAAAGCTAGTGTCATCTTCTCCTTCTCAGAATAGTGAATCACAAAAAAGATCATCTCCATGGATTTGACCCAATTTTCCGCAACTAGTAGATTAGAATACCCACTAAATGTCTGTGGTTGTTGCCTCATAAAACGCTCAACAGTTAGTTTCTCCCTCTTAGGTAAAGGAGGATGTTCCCCATTATTCATGTTATTGTTCATAAAATGATATAGTTGGGTAAGGATCACCATAAAGTTTTGAAATCCACCTCCCAAATAATTTTGGATATCTTTTGGTCAATCATTGCATTGGCCCTCACACAATTTGTTGGCCTGGTTTCTCCTGGTTCCCGCCATTTTCTAAAATAGAAAAGGTTAGAACAAAACATAAGTCCAAAATTCATGAATAAATAACTATTTCATTTGTACAATTTTCACTAAAAGTGTAACATATGGTATCCCTATTTAAATCTTATTGTGTGCATATTTTTACTTAGCCTCGTACTAGAGGTTTTCTCTAGGGTTCACTAATCCTAATTTTCAAATTAACTAAACCTTGCCTCTGATACCAACTATAGCGACCCAGACATTTATTACACTAATATTACATCATTTAGAATATAAACAACATAATAGTATTACACAATGAATATCCAAAAGTTTAGTGTCTTGGGAAAACTAGGACCATACATAACATTTACAAAATCAAACATAAACACTCATTTAATTCATTCATCTCTAGCTTCTTATTGTCCCTTGAAAACTCATTAGTTCACATAATCACCTAAGGATATACATAAAAAGGGGTGAGATAAAATCCCAGTAATAGGATAGATAAAAATAATATATCATGGGGTGATAATAACCATAACATCATCATCAAAATCATGAGAGGAACCATTAGACAAAGGCATGGAATGTGGAAATGCATAAAAAATGAAAACAATATGTCTTAGTGGTTAACTACCACACATAGTTGTGAACAAAGATAGAATCATTTTCACACATAATTTATATTTAAATCATGAGATTAATCACTTTACCCAATGAATTGGAGCACTATATAATTCCAATCACACCCATCACATTCAAACATTCATATTCCGCAATGTAATTATGGGTGCACCTGTCTCATCCTAACATTTACATTATCATGCATTCCATATTGAAAATATTTAAAAATTGAACATAAAATAACCCATGGAAATAAATGGGTTTCACATCATACATTCATAAACATTTTTTTACTAAAATAAATATGGAATATCATTCTTGACAAAGAACCATTAACTATGATTGAAGAGTGAAACAATCTTTAAGAAGTAAAAGGGGTGTGTTTATTTGAAAGGAGAGTTCTTTTGGAAAACATTGGGTTTTTCATAAAATAAATTAGAGAAAATTTATATACATTAAAAGTTAATATAATTATTAATAATTTATTTTTAAGGCATATTTATACTGAAAATGGTTTGAAGAGGGAAAACCCAAAGAAAGAGAGTTGGGTTCTAGAATTTTCCCTTACCTTGTATTCGAATGCTTTATTCACTTTAATGTCCTGTATAATAGAATTATATTTATTAATTAAAAATTAAATAACATTTTATACATTAATATGGTTCATTAAGGTTTAATTAATTTCTTTTATGGGCCTTTGGATGAGTTATAGTGTTTAAATTCATTGTTCGGGAGTGTTCTTTTTCTTAGATTTCATGAACAGAATTAATGGAAGTTCATGTAGAACATAGATAAACATAAAAAAATGATATTACATGTTATTAATGATGTTAAATAAATTTAAATGATCTTATAAATAATTTTTTTATATTCCATTATAATGAATCATTAGATAATAATTCAATGATGATCATTTGGGTTAATTTGGGCGGTTTTTCGACCACAACGAACTTGTTTTGTTTAATAATTTAGTAACATGTACATAAGTTAGTTACCAAAAATTAAATAGGATATAATAAATATAACATAATATGGTTCAAAAATAAAAATGGTTTCATGACCAGATCTTAAGGTGGTAAATGAAAATGAAAACATGTCGTTCTTGAAGGTGATAAATTAACACCTTGCGAATAACGTTTTCCTTTATAAAATAAAAAGAAGAGTAGAATGGGGTTGGATGATATAATATCCCATTAGAATCATAAAATTACATTATATTTATGATAATAGAGTTAACATACCATGTGGGTGAGGATATTTGGGGATATATTAATAAAAGAACTTGAAATTGAAAGGAAATTAAAGGAAAAGAGAGAGAGAAATAATCTCTTGAATCATCCTCTTGAGATCCTCCTTAATGAACCTAGGCTTAGTCTTTTTATGAGACCATAATCTCTTGGACATGGGGTATGGCCTATGAAATATGTTTGGGCATATTTTAGACAAGTCTTGAAGCTTCATAGGTTTCAATAAATTAGGGTGTGAATGGTGATATTTATAGTGGAGGGGAGAGGGGTTTTCTCAATATTATATTCATTAATTTATTATTTCTTCAGAAGACAAGTAATAGTGATTATTCCATGATCAAGAATAGTAATAAGTTCATGTGAGTTTGAACCAATCGGGATTACATTATCAGAACATCATACATGACTCTATAATTAATGAATTTAACTTATTTTGTCAATTATCGTATTTCACTATTCATAAAAAATTCAAGTATTTCAGAAAAATACCAAAAATTCACCCTAACCATTTTTTGAAGTGTAGAATCCAAAAATTATCTCCATTTTTCCAAAATAATTTTCTAAATATGATTAAATTATTTTTTAATTAAAACCATAATTTACTTGAAAAATACAAATTTTAAAATTAAAACCGATTTTATAATGCTTTCATAAATTACATAAGTTCTTATAAAATTATCATAAAACCATAAGACATAGAATTGTTAATTTATGAAAAAAAATTAGGAAAATAAATTTTATTTTAAATTAATTAATTAATTATAATTAATTATTTGTGACTTACAAAAATACTAATACTTTTACTATGGTCATATTATCACTTATAATATGGATATTTTTTTTTTAATAATTCATGGGTGTGGTTATTATTATTTTGGATGATTTACTATTCATAAGGGTTATATTACTATTCATAAGGGTAGGTTACAATTTTCCAAAAAATTATGTTTGTTCCATTAGAATCCAAAAATCACCCTGAACACAACTGTGTATGTCAGATTTTCGAAATTAAAAACATAGAAGTGGAAAAATTATGTTTAATGATCACATAGTATTTAGTAACATGATACTTAATTGTTATTACTAACTTGATTATACTATAAGGAATAATTATAAGAAGTGAATTCTATTGATAAAACTTTGGGTTCTTATAATACTCCTCTAACATATGGTGTACCTTGATCACTAAATCGTTTAGATTTTTTTTCATCTTGTCGATCAATGCATGTGAATTTACTAGTGTTTTTTTAACCAATGCCCCTATAGACGTAACATTCACCATACTCCTCTCCATTGGTGTGATCCCTTTATAGAAGTATTGGATGAGTAGTTTCTAACTAATTTGGCTGTGTGGGAAACTTTCAAAAAACATCATGAATCGCTCTCAATACTCAAACATTAACTCCCCTTAGGCTTGATTGATTCCTAATATATTATTTTGAATGTTAGTGGTCCTTGATGCTAGAAAAAATCTCTGAAATAATATACATTTCAAATTATTCCAACAAGTTACATCTTCATGTGATAAATAATGCATCCAATATTTCGTAGGTGAGAATGATAATTCTATTAGTTTTCTTCGATATTCATAAGAATTTATTGGTTTTATGGTTGATAAAACCACATTAAATTCTTTTAAATGTATGTCTGGATCCACACCAGAGAGTCCAGGAAATTTTGGAAGCATTTTTATCAATCTAGATTTTAATTCAAAGTTTGATTCAAGGTTTGGATATGCAATACAATTTGGTTGATAGTTAATGTCAGGTGTAGGCAATTATAGAATTGTTATATTAAGTTAATTATTATTATTATTTATATCCATTTGTTCTGATTTTATGTTTGAATTATAATTTATTTCAATTTCAATGTTCCCAAAATGGAGGAATTTTCCAACTAGGATAATATTGGAACTTCTCATTGACTAAGACTGCCTGATTTGATACATAAGGATGTGTTCAATATCAGGATCTAGATATAATAGATCCTTGTCATCAGTTCATGTCATAAATCAAATAAAAATTAAATAAAGAAAATTAAACCATAATAAAAAAGATGAGATGTTTGAGTTGACGGTCCAAAAAAGAAGAAAACAAAATAAGAAGAAAAATTAAAATTGGGTAAATAAAGAATAAATAATAGAATAAAATGAAAAATAAAACAAATACATCTCATTGGTTGAAATAATCACATTTATCCCTATAAATGGTGCCAATTTGAAAGGCATTGTCATGGTAACTTTCCAATGATGTTTTGTTTTTCGGTACTTAGGTGAAGCAAAGTGGCTGACCAAGGTCATCTCTCAAAGAGGCAGTAATTAAAAAAATTATTAAAGGTATTATGAAAATAAAGATAAAATAAATACACACACTTCATAAAAGGATGGGATGATTAATGTTTATTAATCTTGAATATTCATGCTGGAATAAGATTGTATTTTTTCTGTTTGTGTTTTTGAAATGAAATTTTATTAATAAGACACAACAAGAAGATTTTTTTTAGAAATTATTTTTAAAATATGTAATCGATATAAATCTACATATTCAATTTATTATTATTAATTATTATTTAAATTAATATCCATATATTTATGATCCTCTAATTTTTTAAAACCTAAACCCTATAAGGATTAACTTTCCCACAAAGATGATAAGAATTAAACACTAGGATAGTTTCAAAACATGAAATCATAGAACCTTGATTTGATTGATGTTATAAGGATATATTATGTTTATTGGTAAATTAGGGAACATATTAATTCTTTAAATGATGATGAATTGTGTTTTGGGATTTTTTTTACTCTATAAATTGATCCTAGGTCTTTTTTTTACGGATTAAGATCACGCTCTAAAAATTCACACATTACTCAAAATCGTGTGTTTTTGCATGAATTTTTAAATTGATTGCTTAGTTTATTTTAATTTAAAACTAAATTCATAAATAATAATATGTAAATAATTTAAAATAATTAAGTGAAGAAGGTTAAAGGTAGATCACTTACTAAAATTAATTACTCTTCCATGGGAGGTGTAGTCATCGAAGAAATGAATTACATGTGAAAAGGTTTAGAAAGGGTATAACTCAATCACATTTCTAATATTTAGTTTTAGACCAAAGAAGTAAATAAAATAATAAATAAATTGAATAAAACACAATAAATATAATAGGGGATAATAATTTTATTGCATGAACAAACCCATCACAAAAAATAAGAGTAATAGAAGATCATTTTGGAGGAGATCCTAGATTAATAGATTCATGTCTCCAATGGTGAATTCAAATGGTAAGTAACCACTTATTATTTACTCCAAATCCTCTAAGAAACGTAGACACCCCTTCAAATGATAAAAATATGAATTTATAGAGTGCAGGGGAGGCTAGGTTTTAAGAGGTTTCAAATGTGAATGGGGAAATTCGACCAAATAATTTAATCCAAATTACATTTCCTTTTTTACTATAAAAGCGCATGAAATAAATGTATTTACAGAATAAATATTTCTTCTAAATTGTTCAATCAATCTTATCTCCAAATTTGGGTCCAATCTAAGCACAGATGAACAATTTATGGCCCAAATACTAAAGTGGTGTCCAAACTGGTGAGTCCAGTCCAACCTTGACTTCTTGGCCCATTTACTCCAATCAAAATACATGATTTAGCTCATATGTCCTCAATTGAAGTTGTATCCCATTAATTCAGTAACACAATTAAAAAATTTAAAGTTTAAATAACACAAAGAAAAATATTTATGGTTGTAATACTACAGTACACTTTAAAGGGAAAAACCTGAATTTTCATCAAATTTTCAAATGAATGAAATAATCCCAAATATTTTATAAATAAACAAATTTAACACAATTTGAGGAAATTATGTCTTTTATTATCAATAAAATATTCAATAAAATTCTATTTTATCAAATATACACACCCTAACATCAAATAAACCAAACCACACTTCACCTCTAACCCTTAGGGTTCGACCAAGAGAGAAAACCCACCAAAGAAAACCAAGAAATCAAGAGTGGAAAGAGAAAAGAGGAATAAATTGACCAAAAACCATGAATAAATCACCTTATAACCTTCAAAATGCATCTATGGGAAAATGAGGTCCAAAGGAGAGAAGCATGGGAGCTCCCATGGTACGCCTAGGTCGAGTAAGGGAGGTGAAACCTAAAATAGGGTTAAAACATCGGAGGGTAAAATAGGTAATTTCCAAGTTTTAATGACTTGGGTAACTCAAATGGTTTGGTTGCACAGTTTTACAAACAATATGCCAATCATGTGCCCCTCACTATCCAATAGGGACATGTCGCATAGTTATCACACATGGTTTTCCAAACTGAGTGTCAACCGTGCGGTCTCCACTAGCCAAAAATGAAATTGGTCACATGGTTTTATGGGAAAGGGCACATGGTTCCCCTAAACCATGCACCAACTATGCACCACCTACTGTTAAGGCCAAAATATCTATTTTTATTCAAAAACTAAAAAAATCAATCTGGGAACTCAACTTGAACCTCATCCAAAATATCCAAAGCCAAGATAAGAATAAAATAATAGAATTCCAAGGTCGGGTGTGACAATTCTATCCACCATAAACAATTTCTTCCCCCAAAAAGTCACATAGCCATATGATAAAAAACTCAATATAAAAATTGAATAAAGATGAACAAAACCACAAAACTTAGGGTGACCTTTCGCTTTACAATTCAAACCTGACCATTTCTAGAGGAAACCACAACATGAAGAACAATGGGATAAAATGAGAGGGTTCACTCCACCATAAGAAACTGAATAATACCATGGAAAAACTTCAGATTTTCCCAACATGGAAACCCCCAACAACACCACCTCAGGGAGTCTAGTGTGGGATTTCCCAACATGAGATAACCCAAACTTCTATGTATAAGATAAACAACACCGCTACTAGAACTGGAAATTATCCACAAAAACCAAACCCCCAACTCATGGGGAAACCCTAAAAAATAACCCAAACCAAGAAGTGATCAGAACTATAATTAATCATCTCTATAAGATACAATAATCTCCCAAACGAACACAGCCATAAATCATAACCCATCCAAAAAAGGATAAGAACACACAAAAGAGAATATCTAATCAAATACTCTCACTTAAATAGGCACCACCACTAGGATTCCAAAAAGGAATAATCCATCAAAATTCTTACAATAAATGGAAACTCACAATAGTAACAAAAATTACTAAAAAGGAACTTCAACTGTATCCACTCCGACATAGGAGACAAAAAATATTCCAAGGTTCCCCACACCCTCAGAAATTTCTTGAATATGTGTAAGATTTACTCTATGGCCTATTGTTGGAGCCTTGACATCTGAATCACCCACTACCTCACAGCCATAAGTTGGCATAATCCGATCAAGAATTATTCCTTGGGCAATTATTCTTACAAAACTTCTCTATATAACTCAAATTACCACAATGGTGACATGTCTTCAGAGGATAAAGACAGGACGGATTTGAATGTCCAAATTGGCCACACTGAAAACACATGAGTGAATGGTCCAACGAGTGAGAAGATAGAACCAATGAAAGAGGATTTTAAGGAACATTTTCCTATGGCACACACCTCTCACTATATGGGAAACCTTCATGAGTTTCAAGAGACCCTAGATTTCCAATATCTTGATCTTGGGAAACCAAATTAGCTAATAATGCTTCATTCACCAATATCTTGAAACAAAGATCCTTAGAGGATAGGGCTCGCTCCTTGATCTTTGGATGAAGACCTAAAATGAAAAGAGGAGTTTTGGTAGATCCTAAGATTACACCTCTGAATAGAAGGAAACCAAATCCTTAAAGTGGTAAACATAGGTCTTCATTGTTTATTGGCCTTACTTAATACACATAATCACTTTCACTTGCTTTATCTTTACCAACTAAGGTAAAAACCATGGAATGAAAGTGGTCTTGAGCACCTCCTATGTCATCCAAACTTGCATTGATGACAGAGAAATCACCTTCCACTCATCCAAAGATGGACCCTCAAAAAATCCTAGAACATCATGCACTCTCACAGCTTCAATAGTTCCCAATGATCTGAAGGCACTCTCAAATTTCTCAATCCATTCCACTACCTATAACGGTACTCAATCACTAGGAAATTTGAGCAACAACAGGGAAGAACCAAAAACTAGACAAGACACACTAGAAACATTAGGGACCTTTCTGTGCAGCATATTTTGAACAACACAAGGAATAAAAAACCAAAATCAACATCATCTCGAAACACAATAAAAAAGAACATCTAATTCCAAAAAAATAGGCTCATGAGCTAAAAACTACAAAAACAACCAAAAAACCTCTTTTAAAAAATCTCATTTTGTCCCAATTCCAAAACCTCCTTCTTCCAAGGAAATTATACAAATACCAAAATACATTTTTCACAAAACAAGAACCCACTTTTTAAAGAAATACCAAGCTAAAATCATTTTTCTTTTTAAAAACTTTTTTAAAAAACCAATCTAGACCTTTGATTTCAAATACTCACCCATGGCATCCTATAAATCATCGCATATGTGTTCATCCCACTTCCTCTTATATCATTCTTCCACACATGCCAACATGCACTTTCCATGAACACCCACACATATGTTAACTTCCATAAGGAATAAAAAGGGTCAAACATGCCACTTTATTACAAAACCTAATAATTTACCAAATTTTCAATTCACATTTTCTCCACATTCCCCTAAACCTTTCAAAATTATGAATCATTTTCTCTTTTAAAAACCCATTTCATTTTTCAATCCAAAACAACTAGAAAGAAATCATTTCAATTTCAAAAACCTTTTCATTTTAAAAACACACTCACACTAATTCAATCCAATAACAAAATACAACTCACACCAAAATATCTAAATGTGGAACTAGTGTCCATGCATAACCCAGCAACATGGTTAGTGTTCCATTCCCCAAGTAAGAATTAACAAGTAAGAGGACCTTAAACCATGTACTCAGAATCCAAATGGATCATTAGTCCATGTGAGATCACAGCATAACACTATCTCACCTCCATTATCATTCCTCATCTACACAAACCAAAAAAAAGACTCAAATCCTAGAGTACCCCTAGAAACTCGAGGATCAGAATGAGAAAGGGTTCATGAAGTTATTTTTGTACCTACCTCTCATGTCATAAAGTCCTAATATCCAATCAACCTGATATACCAAATAAGAAGGATCTACTTCGATACCATTTTTTCATGAACCAAGTTAGGATGTCATCCAACCCGACATCTGACCCAGTCTGAGACATGGCCTGAAGGGCATTCCTGATCCCCACAGGCTGAAAACTAGTGTCGAACATAAAAACAATACAAAAAGAATGATTTATCCTAAAGAAAACTGGGATTAAATAAAATAAATAGATCTCGCAAAAATAAACCAATAATAACTGAATATAAACAAATACACAAATGATCCGAATTCAATGGATGAAAAAACAAAAAACTGAATAAAAAACTAAGATTGAACTATGCAACACAATCTCCACAGGACCTCTTGGTCACCACCAACCACAATACCAACCTTCTATAAAGGCACAATCAAACCATAAACCTGAACCTACAAAATAGTTTGGGTTTACTGATAACAAGTGGCATAAGTAGGGAGTGATCTTAAAAAGCTCAATAGGTAATCACTACAGAGTCCATGCATTTTCTTTCCCAAAATTTTCCACAAACACTAGTTTGAAATACATTTATAAAATAGGATTTTAAATCAATTCCAGTAAGTAAACATGGAATCCAAAAATTTCCTTTTTAAAACAACACATGCAGATTTCCTTTTCAACAATAATTTCACTTTCTACAAACCATTTCAAAACCAAAACCCAAACACAAATCCAAACCAGATAACCAAAGTGGGTATTATGAAAAGTAAATGAAACTAAACAAGTAGGAACAAATAGTAAATCTAATATCCAGTATGCAATAGAAATAAAAATAATATATAGATAGTGTTTGTGGGTAAATATTAAAAAAAATCTAGAGGAAATCCATGAACGTATTCAGTTCGGGCTCACCTGCTGGCATATGGTGAAACTCCATAGTCAATAACCAACTATCCACTTTAAACTAGTCAGTCCATTGGAACATCCCACCTAGCATCTTAGTAAATCCATGGGTTATAACCCATCTAATAAGGGTCAATAAGAAATCATCACTCAACTCTCTAGATAACACTCATTAATTCCATGATTATAATAAAACATAGCAAAACATGGTATAGCAACCATAACCCATAGTGTTCTCATGCATGATCCACTAGAGGGGAACGCATCCCAAGGTCTGGTGGACTCAATACCAACAATGTTACTAAGCATGAGCCACTGTATTTGATCTCATCCCATTGTTTATTGGTTTCCAAACATAAGGAAAGTCATCATGAACATACATGAAAATCCATTTCTTTTACAAGCATTCTCATCCAATAATTAAATTTTTCATGGAAACCTCTATTTTCTATAATCAGAACCACTTCCCAAATCATTTTAAAATACCAACCGGGCCTTCATGCTATCCAAGTTTTCAATACATTTTCCAAAACATGTCAAGATTCCCATTGGGCCCATACATCACATATGTTCCAAAACCAATTTACATTACATTACAAGGTTCCAATTGGTACTTCACATCACTTCACATCAAAACCAACTTTTCAGGATAACACAAAGTGCCAATCGGGCCTTTACATTTCAAATCCAAAAATCTTCCCAAACCAAAGTGAAAACATGCAACAATATGAGAATTCCAAATGGGCCTTAATATTGATTAAGTAAACACCTTATTAAATCCAACCACTCCCATGGGAAAACCCCTTTCCAAATTCACACACACCAAATCCGTTTTAAAACACACTTTGCATCACATTTACAATTTACAAACACATTTGGGCTGAACACCAAGGAAGTTCATGTGACACAAAACCCATTTATTTTGGAAAACCAACTTTCAACATGTTATCACTTTCAAATCCCATTGAAAACACATTTTTCACTTTTCACACAAGGCATAAAACACATCTACAAAGCACAATAAATTGTAATACATGGATCACTATCAATTTCTTTTTGAAAATCATCTTCCAACACATGTGTATTTTAAATCAATTTGAAAATCCCTTTTTAAGGAAACATTACTTGATTTTTATCTAATACAACAAGCCATGCATAAGCGTCACACTATAACACTCACCAATTTCCAGATATAACACCCAAATCACAACCCAATAGAATTTACAAAACATAAATAAGGCAAAACACCACCCCAAATCACTAAATTTCACTTTAAAATATCAATTGATATTTTATCAAACACCTTGTATGCAAATAAAAGCAAATATTTTTAAATAAGACCTTTTAAAAACTATTTAAAACCAATATTACATCATCAAAACACCAAATAAATTCATACTAGCACATCACAAGAAAGGGAAACAAATTTATAAATCATATATGAAAGCTCAAGCATTAAATAGAATGTTACAAAAAGTAAATGGATAGAAACACCTACCTTAACAACATGTGAACACAACTAAACTTTGGGATAAGGAAGAACCAAGCCCAAGAGACAGTCTACACATCTTAACATCAAATAAATCAAACCATGCATCAACCCTAACCCTAAGGGTTCGGCCAAGAGACAAACCCCACCAAGTAAAACCCAGAAATAAATAGTGAAAATAGAAAAGAGGTGGAAATCAACCAAAAACCATGAAGAAATCACCTTAGAACCTTCAAAATGCATCTATGAGAAAAGAAAGGCCAAATTATGGAATCTTGGGAGCTCCCATGGTGCACCTAGGTCGAGAAAGGGAGGAAAACCCCAAAATAGGGTTAAAACATCAGAGGTAAAAATAGGAAATTTCTAACTTTTAATGACTTTGGTAACTCGCACGGTTTACCACACAATTTTCAAAATCGTGCACCAATTGTGCACCCCTCACTGTCCAAGAGGGACATTTTTCATGGTTATCCCACATATTTTGACAAAACCATGCAAAAACAGTGTGGTCACCATTGTACAAAAAGAAAATTGGTCATACAGTTTCCTGGGAAAGGGTGCACGGTTCCCCCTAACTGGGTTCCAACCATACACCACATGCTGTCAAGCCAAAAACCTCCATTTTTCTCTAAAAACTCAAAAATTCAAACTGGGAACTCAACCCAAACCTCAAATAGAATATATTAATCCATGAGAAGAAGAAAAATAGTAGAATTCCAAGGTTGGGTTGTGACACTTTTGAAATGAAAAAACCATACAATAGTGTAAGGGAAATAGAAATAATCAAAATAATCAAACTTGTAAATATTAACAAAATTTACAAACTCCAATAATGGTCATATTGAAAATTAATCTATAATAAAATAATAGAAACCATTTTTTCTCATATGTAATAATGTACATTTTATTTCATATTATATACACCCTTCAAATTTCAGCTTTATCCTTTTATTTATAAGTCATTGATGATCATGTTCACATCAAACTACTATTTTTTCACAAATATATTTTTTAACCATTCATATATTCTATCTTATGATCTTCATAATTACTATTTCAAAAAATTTCAAATACTCATTATTTTCTATAATAATATATTACATTCAATGATGAATATGAACATAGAACACAATATTCATTTTACCCATTGTAATAGTTATAAATATAAAAATGTTATATTATTCATTAAACCCTTTTAACTATAATGTCAATAAAAATATCCATGAGCACTTTTGTGGTTTTTTCACATGTTATAATAACTACTTATCACACTATGTGATTTTACCACATATAGTAATAATCAATATCATAAAAATTTATGATTTTATTAGAATTTATAGCACAAAATGATTGATATATATTGTATTATATATTAATTTCATAAATGGTGATATAAATATTTCATAAAACACTTGTAACTATTTATATTATATTGAATAACACATTAAAATACATCTTGACCCTAAACAACATGAGTTTTTAGAAGAAGAAGAAATAATTTAGATGATATAAAATAATCCAAAGTATAATTTTGAGCCATTTGATGATGAATTTAATCATAAGAGAAATTATACTATTAAAATATGAAAATAATAGAGTAATATAAATCATCACTGACATATAAAAGTATATATGAATCATAAAAAATGAATGACATGTTTGATATCACATGAAATAGTATAACTTATTTTTAGACAATGACATATCAAATAATAAAGAATTAATGTATATGGACCATTGCAATAACTTATATCATAAATAAATTCTTGTACCTTATATAGTTATTAATTAAATCACAAAATAATAATTTATTTTTGAAACACTTTTTAAAAAAATATGGAGTTATAACTACTTCTGTTACCTTTCTTATATAAAGAATGATTTTTTATGGATTTTTTGTATAAAAACTATTTTAAAAGAAAACTCCATAAAATTGTTTAAACAAAATTAAAATAATTAAAATAATGAAACTAGAGAGTATAAAAATATTTTTCCATATACAATTGTGATTTTAATAACAATTATTTCATCTAGGTAAAATGAAAAACGTTTCATCAAATGAGAAAAGAATTAGCGGTATTGTCATATTAGTTTCTCCCTATACAATCCATCTTGATTAATATATTTATATAAAATTCATCAGAAATAATTTTCATACCAAAATTATAAAGATTTTAAAATTAGTTTAACACCTGTCTATATTTCCCCTCCTGTGATTGTAAATATTTTAGTTTCTAAATATGAAAAATAAACTTTTGTTTCCAAAATAAAATATTATTATCAGTGATATTTTATTCCTAGATCGTAATAATTTTTTACGACACGTCCTACTAAATTACATCAATATATCATATAATGTGATATCTCATTTTACATAAAATATAATAAAAAATATCCCTTACCACTTTTTTTTATTCAATTTAATATCGTTGTTTCTTCTTATCACACTCAATTATTCTATTTCATATATAGGCCATATAATAGAAAAAAAATTCAAATTTAATCATGATTTCTTAAAACAACATATAAATATCATATTATATATTATTATCATAAAAAATGATATAATTGTATCAAAAAATTCTTGAAATTATTCATCATCCTATAAAAAAGAAAAGTTTAGTACTTCAAAAATCTATATAACATGATTAATTGAAAAATAAATATATGATAATATTAAGGGATAAAAATAAGTATAATATTGAAATTTTTAAATATTAATTGAATCACAAAAACATCTAGGATAATAAATATGTAACTCAAGGGCAAATATAGTTTGTTTTAGACACCTAGAGATATAAACAAATCATATGTAATAATAAACATTACATATATAACATGAAATGATAAAAATAATTTGGAAACAATAACATATCAGAGTAAAGAATTATGGTATATCACTAATTAGGTAGTATATATCATTAAGAAAAATGTGTGTCTTCTATAGTGATTCATTATATTATAAGTCAATAATATATTTTAGTAACAAAATTTAATTTCAATGTATTAGATGATGAAATATCTTAACCATTATGTTATTTATAACATTTTCATATATAGCATAATTAATTGCATCATAAAATCAAAAATATATATATACCATGTAAATTGATCCATCCTTTATATATTGAAATATATAGTGTTACTTTTTTGGTGTAGTGTGAAATTATTTTTAATATAAATTTACATAGTTTCATATTAATTATAGTAAAATATATTATATCATTTATAATTATATAGATAGAGCATAAAAAATATTTTCATAACCATGTTATTTTCTTGATATATAATATATGTATCTAAATATATGTATCATAAATAACACCTCCAAAATATATCACAACAACATTATAATGAATATTATTCGATCAAAAATAGAAAAATAAGATTCAATGTTTCACACCTACTAGCAGTAACAATATAACAACTCTAAAACATAATCAAACATCAACAAAATAGACACATGAAACAACCTATGGAAAATATAATCTCATTATCAATAAAATAAAAAGATATAATTTACCCGAACCACCATTATATTAGTGTAAAAACAAAAAAATATTAATAACTTTATAAAATAATATCAATATCTTTCATCTAACATAAATATTGAAAACATATATAAAAAACCTAGAAAACATTAATATATTTCTCCAAAAAAACATTGATATAAAAAATATATATTTTTATCCAAAATCAAAACAAATATTTTCATATTTATAACTATTTATATATTTTGGAAATTGTTTTAACCAAATACAAATACATTGTTAGGTTTAATTTAAATCTAAAAAATGGACACTGGGTTAGTCTTAAAATGAATCTACTTTAACTCATAACTCAAAAATATTTTTTCTATGTCCTTCACTTATTTTAACATAATCAAGAGAGAAACCAAATTAGACCACTAATTTTAATGAAGATAAATTTTATACTAGATTGAAATTACACAATAATATTAGTAACTTCATATGAAAAAACAAATTTCCAATAAAAATAGGTATTTCTTCCATAACAAAACATGAATTTTCTGAAAAATTATATAAAATGAATCACTTAATAAATAAATGATAACATTTTGTGACATAGCCCCAATATCATTCCCACAACCATTCCAAAGTTAATCATTAATATTTTGTTTAATAAATCCCTCTACTGGAAAAACTAAATCTAGCATGTGATACCCCAGACCCCCCTCCTGAATCCCATGGTCATAAACACATAATTTACTTACTGTATTCGATACCAATTATATATTCCTAGATATAACTGTCCCATAATTACATGAAAAAAATAAAATATTTTATTACATACATTCAAAATACTATTTAGGTTTAGAGATTTAGATAATTAAGAAAAAACATAAACTAACAAAATCCATGTCTTTTTTTCAACTAAAGTCCATTTTCCATCCACAATATAAGAAACTACTTAATCCATAATATGTCTTCAAAATCTCCCACAAATTATCCAAATAAGATATCATGTTATACATATAATGTGTAATAAATTTCTTCATAACCTATATAAATAGAAACATAAGGAGGGGTGAGCTCAAACACTCAGTAAGGGATGGAAATCATGGAATAAACATGGAATAAATATTATAGTAGGAATAAATATTCTTAATATAACACAATCAACTGAAATTAAGAGAGTTTTATATCTATGAAAATAATTTAAAACATAGATAATAATAATTACTGATCAAATAATGATGGAATGTGTAATTTCAGACATCAAAAACATGATTTTAAGGCCTTATACCAAGATATTACACAAATATGGGAGAGGTATACACCAAAACCCAACCTTTTTTTCTCATTATGCATGTTTATTAATTGAGGGAAAATATATTCTAGGCCAAACCCTTCACAAGATTATGTATAATGCATTCACCATTTGTTGGTAATAAATAATAATATGTATTCAACCTTTCCAATAATCATTAGTATTGAAATAATAATATGAATAATAACAATACTTTTCACCATGTAAATAAAAAAGGATAACATGGTTATAACTAATCTAGAGGAATAAGGAGGATGGATGTTTAAACAATAAATAGTCAACATTCCTTATTAATGAATAATCATCCATATCAAAATGAAAAATATATATATTTTTAAAATTTCCCCAATCAATAAATATATTTGATTTATATGTATACATCCCTAAAATTAACAAAATATAGAGTAAAGGGTATATAGTTAAGTCCAAAATTTCCCTAATCAATCAATTTGTGGAATCATGGTGAAAACCCTTCAATAAAATAAATGAAAAATAGGTTAGTCACATAGTAAATGCAATGGAAGAAAAGTTTTTCATATTCATGGTTGATGGTTAGGAATGAAAAAGGTAGTGATGGATCATTAATCTGATAGAAATGAACATTTCATAAGCCACCTATAAAAAAAGGTTGATTGTTTCAAAAAAACATATCCCCAATGTAACAATGGAAACTTCTAAGGACTTTGACATAGATGAAAAATATCCATGCAAAATAATGCTTTAAATGATATTGGACAAGAAGGGGTCAAGAATTTAATTGTTAGATACCATGATTCAATCCCAAAAATTATATATAAATATATATATATATATATATATTAGATTATAAATCATGTAACATAAATCACATGAGTATAAATCCTTTGTAATATTAAACAGAAAATTGAGGTGACAACTTAAAAGAGATTTTATAAAACATTTTTAACATTATGAATAATATAAACTTATAGGTCACCTTCAAAAGTAACTTTGGGAAAGGTGAAGTGAAATTTTTTGAAAAAAAATTCTCTTTAGAATAATCTATAATATTTAATCCCTAAAAATTAAAACAAAATTAGTAAATATGGAGAAAAAATATAAAACATTTAATTATGAAAGGAACATTTTTAATACTTTGAAATTACATTTATTGAAAACCCACATTGTAAAAAGAGTAATAAATCATTATTTTTACTAAAAGTTAATTTTCCCAAAAGGTTTTTAAAATAATATATATTAAAATATTATTATGGGATAACCCGTGAAAGGATTAATAATGTTCTTTATAAAACTTTATAACTCAAATAAAATAGAATTTTGTTTTCAATCTCCCTTACAAATAACATACTCCAGGAAGTATGGAATATTTGAAGAGGTGTTCATATGGTAAAAATTTGAAAAATGTGATAATGCCACATAATACAAAAAAAAACTATCAAATTTTCACACAATATATGAATAATTATAAGAGAAATTAACATAACTTAATGGATAGAAATTGAATTACCCAAAATCATTACAGTTGGGGTAACAACTAAGAAAAAAACCATTTAATGAAATGGAACAAATTTATATTAGTATTTACCATAAATAAAAAAATATATAATAATGATACATCCATGTGTAGTGAATTCACCCTTAAAAATAAAAAAATCATGCATAAAATAAACATTTTTTAAGGAATTAATCTTTTAGACAAAGAACCTGTACGACTTGACTAACATTTTAATCAAAACATATTGAAGGGAGGGACTGAAATTGAATATAAAATAACATGATTAAATTATAATTCATGATATTTTATCTCAAATAGGTTTTTTATACACCACATTAATTAAATTTGGGTCAAAAATCCAAGATTTTCTCAAAGAGAGGAATTTGAGATTAAAACCCTTACATCAACCTTGGTTCATTCTAAACTTGCACAAAAATCCATAAATAATTAAATTAAGTTAATTAAATACATACCCAATAAACTTATTAATAATTATAACCAATTATACTTTTCATTAATAATAATTATATATATATATATATCAGTTAGTTTTACATATCTTCAACACCGAGTGTAAGTATTCTTTATCGCTTTGAGCTAGTTTCTTAAATAAAGTGATGATATCTATTATTTTCCCAATTTAATTCATTAATATATAGAATAAGGTACTATAATTGATGTTATTATCTATTTTTTAATTCAATAATCTCATTTCATGGATGTTTTGGTTATGATCTATGTGGTTGAAATCGGTGGAGAGCATGTTTTGGTGATTCTTAATAAACGATGAGTGATTTATTAAATAATGGGTTAAATATTTATATAACCATACCATAACCAAAATAAAATCATTATATAAATATTTATTTCATTTTATACTAGTAATTAAATTCCCATATTCATACATTATATAAATTCATAACACTGTATAAGTAGGAGTTTAAAAACACCAAAACAATAACATGGAATAATTAATGGATTATTATAAAGTAATTTATTTGTAATTTCATTATATCAGAAGAATAATGACCTTATTTAGTATTTATTAGTGTTAATAACTTATAAAATGTTACTTTACTATTTTAATAAATCATTTTTTCTCTTAGTACTCTCTTTTGGACTATTGAATTTACCATGTTTTTTTATTTCTTATATTGCTATTAGGTTGCAAAATTTGACTTTTAAAAACATTAATAATTTCATAAATATAATATTTATACATTAAACCCATTATCATGACCTTACATGTACCATGTAATTATATTATGAAAATAAATATGGAAAACAATCGTTTAATAGAGGTGGTAGTCCACACATACACATGAATGGTGGTTTCCTTTTCTATAGAATGGGGAAAATGAAAAATATGGTTTATCATTCAAGAATAAAAAATAAAAAATAAATATATTAATTATATATTAAACTCTGTATTATTACTATACTTTTAGGGAGGTTAAGTAAAATTAAACATATTGCGTCGTGGAGGCAGTGGTCCATCCAACGCATGAATAATGGTTTTTTCGTAATAAAAAAGGAAATGGTGGTTATTGCTTGAACCATAATTATAATATTATACCAGCATACTAATTATACATATGTTATCATTTTAAGATGGTTTAATTTATTTTTATTAAGAATAAGTGCATGTGAAAATGATAAAGTCATGGTTAGAAATATATACCTCACTTCTTGGATTATCTCCTTCATGAAGGGGTTATGCCTTTGAGAGAGGGCCTTTTGAAAAGAACAGAAGCTATTGAAAGTGGATATGAATGTTTAGGATAGTTTGGGTTAATATTGGATATAATTAAGTGGTATTTGGTGTGAGGGGAATTGGGGAGAGGAGTGCCCCTATTATAAGTTAAAAGGGGTGAAATTTTTGTAAATGCCAAAAAATCAATAATGGGGAGACTATTTCAGGGAATGTGACACCAAAATTGATAAATAATGGAGAGGGGGAGGGATAAGATCTATAAGTTTCTCAAACACACTCTATAAAACATTTTTTAACAAGTTTCATCCTTTTACACTAGGTTAACCCTTTTTAACCCTAATTTACTCTTAATATTATAACTAGTTTTTACCTAAGTAATTTATACTTTGTGCATAAAAAAATGGTACTCATTACATAATTTGTACCTACTAATTAAAAATTTTAAATAAATTTTATTTTATTATATTTTTCAATATGATAAAAATTAATTTTATAATAATATATTTTTAAAGTATTAAAAACAATCTATTTAAAAAATATTACCTAAGCTCTAAAATATCGTAAATAGATTTGTAAATAAGAATCAATATTTTTGATTTATAATGTCACTTATTAAATAAATATTTTTTATATCAAAAATTCTTCACAAATATCTCTAACATACTTACATATTAATAATTCCATTAAATCAAGGTATTTTTAAAAAAGGTATATTGAACTATTCACATTTAAATAAATCAATTCCAAAAATTCCAAAAAATAATCTTATGAAAATATTAGTATGATGAATCCAAAAAAATTATTTTTTCAAATTCAGATTCTAAAATTTAGAAATTTAACTTTTAAATAAAATTGTAAAATATATTGAAGAACAATTTTCATACATAAAATTACTCTTCAGAACACAATCTATTATTATTCATATTTCA
Organism: Viscum album; assembly: GCA_963277665.1. NCBI lineage: Eukaryota > Viridiplantae > Streptophyta > Magnoliopsida > Santalales > Viscaceae > Viscum > Viscum album. The sequence goes on from OY728132.1 coordinate 1,820,054,358, forward strand.
TATCATTTATTTATTACTATTAAAAAAATTCATATCAACATATATTACCATAAATTAGTCATATGCTTCTTATGATAAAAGATAATAACAAATAAAATACAATTTTTTAGAAAAATATATTTCTAAAATTAAAATGATCTTATTAGTAATTTAAGATATACCAATTGAATTTAATTCATATTAAAAGTAGCCTTTATTTTCTTTTTATAAATATTTTATAAATAGGTTTCAAATATTTATTTACACTAATTAAATGGCTCAGTTTTAATGGTCATACTTAAATATTTAGATTTTATCTAAATATATAGCAGTTTCATTTAAGTTTGGAGTTGCATGTAGAGCAAGATATCAAACACATTGACTTATTTAAGGTTTATAAAATATTAAAATCTTGTGGTGTTACATTCATTAACCTAAAATAGATTTCTTCCTTACAGTTTTGATTATTAAACATCGATGAAAGTAGGAGAAGGTAATCTTAACATATCCATCATTTGGGATATAAATTCTAATATAACATAGACCTTACTCTCTTAGGATATACCAAGTAACTTATATTTTATAAAACAACATTAATTAACCATAAAATCATACACCCTAGTGTGTATATACACAAATAATATATTATATATTGCATACATTTCACAAAACCATTTTAATCTCCAAGACATTAAACCATAGAGAAGTTATATATTCCTTAAAAAATTAAATCTTATCTTCACTCACTAGTTCGTAAATTCATACACAAGTATATATATATCATGATCCTAAAAATGAGATTAAATTCACTAATAATATCATAGATTAATTTTTTTATCAAATCAATTATCAAATCCAAAACTATAAAATTATCTAACTAACATTTCTCAAAATTGATAAATCCTTTATTACCTCAGCATCAAGCATATATTAAACTAAAGAGTTACCCATACCTCAATCATGTATTCTCCAATAGTTATCCACAAAAATATAAACTTACCCTAAAATCACTTTTCAAGGTTATTAATTCTATTTAATATATGTTTTCATAACTTTAATGAAAAACTAAAGAGGAACAATCCTTAGATGTTTCACATAATCTTCATAATTTTTCTAATATACCAAAATATCATTGATATGTATCAATCAATAATGAAAATAAAAATGAGTATCAACATTTAATTTATATTGATATATCAACCTCAATTACTTAGGTAATAAAAGTAAAATAACAATTTTCTATCATATATTAATATACTAAAATTATAAACCATTTAAGTATTCACACTTATTTAGTTATAATACATATTGATTTATGGATACAAACCTTCCTCATCTTTATTTTTGTAATCCTTTTTCAACAATACACTAAAATTGAAATTATTTTTCTAATATCCAACAAAATCAATGTAAATGGTCATTTGAATATGAAATCTAAATCCCAAGATTTTTTCTCTAATAACATATTCATTTCAATATATGATACTTTCATTTTTATTATGTCACACTTGGTTCAACCTATAACTCTATTGGTTCTACCTAGGTTACTTTAAGTTTTGTTCCCTCATACTTCTTAACCTAATAATTAAATTAATTAGGAAATAAATCCTTAACAATATTATATAAAGTTAATGTGATTGGACAAAGAATACCCCCAGGAGTGTCTATCTAAGTGTGTTGTGTTTAGCCTACTCATTATGCACTATAGTATAGATCGATTCAATACTCAACTAAACTTTTTTAGGACTATTACCCCAAGTTGCATCTATTACATATCCACATACACTTTCCTATATCTATATAGGGATTCAGTTTTTATGAGAACCACACAATCTCTACTTTAACAAAACATTAGGTTGTCATACTATATATATACGTATCCCTAGAGTTCCTCTTATCCTAATTCCCAAAATATTAAATATTAACTCACTAAACCAAAATGGTTATATATATCATTAAAATTATGATCATCCATAACTTATAAAACTGTGATAAATTCTCTAAATCCTAAATTATCTTCAAATGATAACATTCTAATTTCCAAATTTATCGAAACCCTTCTCTGATGAAAACTATGATGTCCCGGACCCAAGCTCCAGGATATGATGCTCATAAACACATACTTTATATATTAGCTTCAAATCCAACTTTACATTCCCAAACATAATTATCCCATAATTACATGACATGAAGAAAATACTATATTACATATATTCCTATTACCATTTGGGTATAGAGTATTAAAGAATTATGAAAAACATAAACCAAAAAAACCAATGTTTTCTTCAACTAAAGGATAGTTTCCTTGAACTATATATAAAACTAATTAATCCATAATAAGTCTTAAACATCACCCAAAAATTCTCCATAGAAGTTGTCCTATTAAATATATCATGTGTTATATGTTTCTTCAAAACCATGGGAAAATTAAACATAAAGATAAGTGAGCTCAAATGCTCAGTAAGGGAAAATATATGTCTTAAGAAAGTATTTCATAAAAAATCATAAATATTATGGAAAAAATAAGTAATATAAATAATTATATAAATATATAAAACTGATAGCATGTTATTTCCATGAAAATAAGTGAAAACATGGATAAAAATAATTATTTATCACATACTGATGGAATCCATAATATTAGACATAAAAAACATACTATCAAGTCCTTGTGCCCATAAATTATAATGATATGGGGATCGGTATACACCAAAACCTAACCTGATTTATCTCATTATATATGTTGATCTATTGAGTGGATATATAATTATAGGCCCCACCCATTCATTAATTATTTCAAATGAATTATCAATGTGTGAGGAATGAATAATAATACATATTTAACTTTTCCAATAATCATTATTATTGGAATAAAAATATATAAAACACCAATACTTTTCCCTGTGTTAATAAATGGAATAACATGGTTATAAATCATCTAGAGAAAAAAGGTGGATGGTTAAACAATACATAGTAAACTTTCCTAAGTAATCAACATACATAGGTATCAAAATAAAAAATATATGGATATTTAATAGTTCCCTAATAAATAAATGGAATAGATTTCTATGTATGCATATCTTAAACAAACACCATATAAAGAAAGTTGTATACACTTAAGTCAATAATTTACCCAATCAATCAATTTATAGAATCTCAATTAAAATCCTTCAATCAATGGAATATAAAATAGTGTATTCACAAGGTAAATGTATTGGAAGAAAAGTTATTCCTATTCATAGTGGATTGTTAGGTAAGAAAAAGGTAGTAATGGATCATTCCTCTGATATAAATGAACATTTAATAATACATCTAGAGAAATAATCTAGATGGTTTTAAAAGAAGATATCCATAGTGGAAAAAATTAATCTTATAAGGATATTAACATAGATGGAAAAAATTCTTCCAAAAACATCATTCGAATGGTATTAGATAAGAACGGATTAAGAATTTAATTTTTTGATACCACATGTTCAATCACCCAAATTATCAATACATATATTTATTATAAGAAAATATTTTAATAAAAAATACATGAGTGTATATACTTTTGAATATAAAAAGGGAAATAGAAGTGAAAACTTAAAGGATATTTTAGACAAAAAATTAACATTGACCAAAAAATATAAACATACATGTCACTTTCAAACGTAAATTTTGAAAAGGTAAAGTGAAATATTTTGGAAACTTTTACTTTTAAAAATAATCACTAATAATAGAGCCTTGAAAACTAGATAATGTTTTCCATAGGAAATCTGGATCCAAAAGATAAAACACTTGATTATGATAGGAACATTTTTAATATATTGAAATTACCTTTTTTCAAAACCCATGTTGTAAAAAGAGTAATAAAACCTTCTTTGTATTATTTTTTTCAAAATAGGATTATAAAATATAATATAATATAATATTATTGTGAGAAAATCTGATCATGAAAGAAAAATATTCATGATAAATTTTTATAACTCAAAGAAAGGATATTTGAGTTATCAATATCCCTTATGGAAAATAAAATCAAATAATAAATGAGATATTTGAAAAGGGGAATATGTGGTAAAAATATAAACAATGAGAGAATACCACATAATATAACCAAAGGGTATAATTTATCCAAATTATATGAAATAATTAAAATAGAAATGATCATAACATAATGAATGAAAATTGAGTTTCCAAAAATCCTTAAAATTAGGTTAAAAAAGAGTAAAAATACATTTGATAAAAAGGAACAGGTTTGGTTTAGTATTTACCATGAATAAAAAATATATATAATAAGGATGAATCCATTGGTAATGAATAAACTATTAAAATTAAAACATGGTGCATAGCATAAACATGTCTCAAAGTAATAAAATTTGAGAAAATAACCCTTACAGTTTGAGTAGCATTTTAGTCAAATCCCCTTGAAATAGAGGATCCACTACTACAAGTATGGCCTTTAACAGCACCGAAATATAGCAGTATTAGAAAAATGCACTAAGAATTTCCATCTTTATTAGCACTAAAATAAGCGTTGATAAAGGATGACCTTCATCAGTGCTAAATGAAAGTGATGATAAAGGATACCCTTTATCAATGATTTTTATTCAGTATTGATAAAAGGTCTACTGTATCAATACTTTATTTTAGCATTGATAAAGGTTATCATTTATCAGTTATTTTTTTTGTGCTGATAAAGATGTTTTTCATTAAATATTTTAGAGTGCTAAAAAAATATTGAGATATATCAGTGATTTTTTAGATCTGATAAACATCACTTTTATTAGTACTTATCAATTTAACATTGATAAAATTGGTATTTATCAGTGATTTTCTAAAAGTACTGTTAAAAATGTTTCCAATATATTTTAAAAAATCATAACCCACAATCAGTCATCATGATTCTGAAGCTCTTGCAGAACTCCTCTGCTGCCAGCACAACCCCACTATGATCCATCCGACAAATCAAGAACAGAATCCCAAGGTATGTTATTTTCTAATTTTCCTATATCATTGTTTTATCTTTTTGGGTTCCACATTTTGTCTTTGGAATTTTTACGAACACTACATCTCATCTCATCTCTGCTTTCAGTGCGACTCCTCAAGAAGACCAACCAAATTACTTTATTAAGATATAATCATTAACAATAATGTATTTTGAGATGAATTTCCATACGTAGTCGTTAATATTGTGTATAAAAAAATATGATAGAGTCTCATGTTTGTTCTCCATGGCCATGACTGACTAAAATAATATTTTTTATTGGTTACTTAATGGCCTTGAAGAAGGCCCATTTTGTTTACCTCATCTAATTTCTTTGCAGAGGTCTATCTATAAAATTTTTATTGTAGACGCTATTCTTAAACTCGTTTATCCTCCACAGACACTACTCATTTACATAAGGAATTAAATTCTATATGGTATATTGGATTCTTAAAGAATGTATTTCCATATATTATGTAAACCACCTCTTTATAATATTTGATCAAAGATGACCCCTTCGTAAATGATCCTTTGTGTGGTATAAAAAAATATCACTCTAGTCTCTTATAAATAGAGTTATACAAAGATTTATAAATTATATATGAATACTTTATCTTCTAGGGTATCCCACCTTAGATGATCTTAATCCCTATGCATTGATGGATCAAAAGACCTTTCAAACACTTTATTTACTTGGTTAAAACCCCTATAATCATATTTTATTAAGGCCTCCTCTGAAGAAACTTTACTTGGATGGTTATTAATTAGTTCTTAAGAACCATCTATCATTTTATTTTTGATCACATGAATATTAATAAATATTTTATAAAATTATGAGTGTTATTCTTTGTAACATTAATGTTATAATGTCTTTAGAATATTTTTCACATAGAAACATTATATGAGTTACCCAATATAATGTGATCCATGAAATGTAATGGAAATATTCATAAAAATATATCTAGTTATCTAGATTTCATTTTTATGATTGTACAAAAATGATGTTTGACTATTAAGTGTTATATTATTATAGGTACAGTATGATTATTCTCATGAATTTTAAACCTTATAATCCTCAAGAAGGGGGTTATGGGGACTGACCATGAAATAAGAATCCCCCTTACTATATGTTTCATTGGTTATTTCTAACTATATATGTGTGTATTTAAATAAATATAGGATTTTATTAATGATGTATATTATAATAAACATAAATTGAAATTTTCAGGTAAATAGTGGAAACATATTTTCATGGCATGTTAAGATATATTGGGTTTTTCATAAGTTATATGACATTAACTGACTAATTTGAGAAATATTTTTTTTCCTTTAATGTTATATAAGATGACATTTCTAACCTTTTGTTTAAAATTGAAGAGTCTGATTAAATCCATAAACCATGTAGTTCATTGATGAGTTCATATCACAAATTCAAATAAAGATAAATCAATAATATAGGTTAATAATAAAAGTTTGAAACATTTATTATGAGATATAATTATAAAGCAATTTTAATGAATAATAATATTTCATATGAGATGGTTATCATTGTGACATTTTCTTATTTCTCTATGGATGTCTTAATGTATTTCTAGATTTCAATCATATACTTTAGGCAATTTATACTAATCAAACTGAGAAATTTTCCTATAAGGTCACATAATAACTCTATCCCCAATATTAGAAAAATTTATTTTAAATTTAATATTAAGAATAAATATTATTGATTTTGATAAAAAAAACCATAAACTATAATTAAGAACAAATAACATAGATAGAATGAAATAAAACCATATATCTAGAGTTTAAAAAATAATTATTAGGATGTTCATAGAGCTTGATGACTTAGAGAAATTTGTTTTTTGGTCTAGCAGCCTCATATGTGCTCCTCATCCTTGGTTTAAATTTATTTTTTGGATTGTGAGCCAGTTTTTTTGGCCCGAGATATTACTTTCGGTTGTTTTTTAGATTTATTTTGAACCTGATTTTATGATTTTTTTTGTTATTCATAATATGCCACCCAGAAAGGTCTCTGAAGTTTCTAGTGGTTCTTTCCCTTTTTCTAGTTCTCCTAGGTAGTTTCCCATATTTTGTGGAAATCGAGGTGTGTTAGAGGCAATGAAGTGGATTGAGGAAGTTGAGAATGTCTTCAGAGTGTTTGGAACTCCCAAATCTGTTAGAGTTCATGTTGTTCTGGGTCTTCTTGGGGATCCAGATTTAGAAGAATAGAAGTTTTTTCCCTAACAAAGATGCAAGTTGTGTTGATGTGGGAAGATTTTAAGTCCCTCTTTTTCTGATGGTTTATACTTGAGGAGGTGAAGAAGAAGAAAAGGGAAGAGATCATGAGTATCCAGCAATGTTAGCGGGCAGTGAAGGATTATGTTGAACACTTCAAAGACCTGGTTTCCTTTTGTTTGGAGATGGTGTCACAGGATCTATTGAAATAATCTATTTTCATTAGGGGTCTTAATCCAGAGATCAAGTAGAAAGTCCTCTTCTCTAAGGATCTCAATTTTGATAAGTTTGTGGAGGAATCATTTTTTTTGAGTTTTTGTGAAAGAAGCATAAACACATTGTCTCAATTGTTATCTCCCATTTTGGGTTACTCTTCCCTATAATTAGGATTGTTTTTTAATGTATGTAAAAAAAATTATGTAATTGTATAAACTAATGTTTGAAATGTTTATAATATAGTGTTTTTTTGGTATTTTTGTTGTAAATTTTATTTCATTTTAATTCTATATTGTGACTTCTTCTTTTTTTGATATTTGGTGTGTTTTTTGTGTGTTTTTGTGTGTTTTGGTGTTTTTTGTGTGTTTTTGGTGCTATGCTATAGTGTGCTATAATAGTACACTACATCAGTGCTTTTAAATCACTGATAAAGGATGCCTTCAGCGACACTAAAAAAGCACTGATAAATGGGACCTTTATCAGCACTTCTAAAACCATGGATAAAGGTCCTATTTATCAATTATTTTGTTATATCTAATAAATGTACCATTTATCAGCACTATTTTAGTGATGATAAAAGTATTAGGCTTTTTACATCGCTCGAGTATTCAGCACTTTTCTAGAGCTGATAAAGGCCATTTCTAACGCTGTTAATGGACAGTTTTGTAGTAGTGGGACTTATAATTGAACATCAATACCATGATTAAAATATAATTCATGATATTTTATATAAAATATATAGTATATAAACTACATAAATGATATTAAGATCATGATATCAATCATTTCTAAAAGAGATTAATTAGAGAAAAAACCCTTAGCTCAGTCTGGATTCATGATACACTTACACTAAATGTCCTAAATAATTAAATTAGGTTCATTAAATGCATACCTAATAACCTTATTCATATCTTTAACCATTTGTATTCCTCATTTATTATAACACCCTGACCTGAATCATTGGATCTGAACCATAACATTGTATGACCTCAAGCACACCTCTGTGTAAGCAAGAGGTTGTCGACTAGTTGCAAGGGTCTAAATCCGACAATGAAGATATTATACCCTCAGTATCATGTCATAGAAAAATAATAATAATAATAATAATAATAAATATTAAAATAATTAGAGTAACATGTGTAAACTAAATATTAAATACATGATATATAATAAATAGATAAATGAGATCTCAAGGTGAAAATCCAATACAGAGTATATGTAGCATGTAAATAAATATTGTGAAGTCATCTGGAGTTAATCCTAGTCTACCACCATCTCTATGATCCTCTACTCAACCATTATCCATGAGCCCCTTTCCCTTACTCAGAACCGTATACATGAAATCTATATGCTCATCAGGATGCTCATGTAGGGTATGAGTAATAAAACTTAGTAGGACACTACCAATGTGTCTTTAACAAATGTGAACATGTATAAAAAGTGTGTTCCATGATAATAATAAATTAATAAATAAGAATATCAAACATAAAATCATGTAATGAGTAGTCGTGCACTAACCAAGCCACCATACACCTCAGGTCAAACCTACTTCAGCTCCATGCCAGAAATAAAATAAGGATATGGAAGAACTAACCAAAACTATACATGGGGATAGTGAATCTGTTTCTTGAAAACTTCATGGACTCATGTATACATGTGACTCATCTTCCTAAGGCCTCAAGTATGTCATGTTTCTCACAGATAACTAGGCATCAAGTTCACTACTCACAAATCATTACATTGAGAAACCTGATACTTATCCATCTAGGCATCGAGTGTATCCTCAACATGGAGTTCCATGGAATCATTTTATCTCCACTCTATTATTAGGTCCATTATCACTATCATCTCAAATAATGTATACTCTTCCTATAAAGTATAGTCATATCACAATGTTCCAATTATTCTGAGAACCAAGAACGATACCTCTAAATCTAAGATATATATTTCACTAGGTAGATCATACAAGGAAAACATATCACTAGGATAATAGTAGAAACATATATACATATTATCTTCATCAAATATAGAAAAATAATATATAACAATGTTCATGGCCACAAGCATCATAAATAGGTCTCATGGGTTACACACACACACACATATAATCATAATCAAGAAAGGTCATCAGAGTATGATAATCACAAGAATTATACTAAATAATACTTGAGTATATGAGAACCCCAAATGGTAAGGAACTTCCTACCTCAATATTTTCGATGTTATCCACAAGTTTCATCAAGAAATTATCACTTGAACAATTTTTTCATGTTCTTCAACTCAAACTACTCACCAAGGATTCCTAGAACTGATTCCATTATTCTATTTCCAAAAGAAATAAAACACCACATACAATTATTATTTCTATCTCTTGGATAATTAAAAATTATCATTTAAATCCAAATAATGTTTTAACCATTCCTTCCTTATAAAAAATTATATTCCCACACATGATAATAATTTTCTCTGTATATATTTATCATATATAAACAATAATAATTCTTATTATTATTTTCTATAATTATGGGTTATTATCATTTAAAAAGTATTTATCATTTTTTCAGAAATATTGCGATTTAAATCCAACCAACTCTCTAGAAATCTTATTTCGTGAATTTCACGTGAAATAAGGATAAGAGAGAATATAAATTCCTGCCTAGAATTTATCTCTTCCAAGCGCTGCTCCATGGAGGAGGATAGAGAAGGTTTTGATGTTCCAAAAAACTGAATGAAGAAATTGGTTTGGTTTAATAAGACTTCAAAGATCTATCATAAAGGTATTTCAGGATTTTTCAAGATCTAATGAGTATCAATAACAAAGGAAGGATAAGGTTAGGGTATTTTTTTAAGAAATAAAACTATATGTAGGTTCACATCATTAAATCTCAAAAATTAAACTAACCATTTAATTTTTTTTTTGCCCAAATCTTGAATTTGTAACATTTTAATTCCATTATAAATGGATTAAAACCTTCGAAAAAGTGTACCGAATTAATTCACATGATTTTTATTCTTTAATACCATGAAAATGCATTAAAAGTTTGAGTTGGGAAGAAAAAAATATAAAAAATAGGGTTTTAAAATTATTTCTCCCCAAAAGATAATTTATAAGGGTAATATGGTTTACCCTTATCAAGATCATATGTGTCCTTAATGGTAGATGGGTTCAATTATTCAACCTTTAAAAATGATAGGTTGCCCTTATGTAGCTCACCCTACCTTTATGCAACACTTTAGGTACCCTTACACAGACTTTGTAAACATGAACTTAACCTTACACAGGGCTTATGGTACACTTACATATCATTTAAAAATATAAGTTTACCATTATGCAGTTCATGATTTACCCTTATGTAGTGCATGAACCAACTCAATTACCCTTACACGATGCATATACATAGGTAATTACCCAGATTCATGCCATAGAAAAACCCTTTACCCTTATGTAGCGTATAGAATCCTCATCATAACCTTACGCAGCGCATGTTTACCCATATGTAACCAATGGAATAAGTATTTAACCTTAATAAACTCCAAAAAAACCACCCTATATCAAGGTAGTAGGTACTTACCCTTAAATAGACCCTATACTATGCATAAGGGAAGAAATTAAGTTAAAAATTTCTTAATTCACATTCAAAGGACTTATAATGTAACATCCCAGTTCTGAGTGCCAACCAGAGGTGCCCCGTTCCCGGTTGGTCACCTGGCCTCAAGCGCATTTCCCTAAATTCCATAGGCTGCTGACTAGCAGTGAGGTCCTTGGGTGTGATATTGGGGAAACTATTCTCTCATTGGAAGAGTAACATAGTTGAAATAAATAGATATACAATAGTGGAAGCAGTAATAACATGTAGTAAGTAAACAGTGGAAGACTGAAATAAATAAACAACTAGAGCATATATATAAATGATGCATGATACATAAGTCTATGAGAACATCCAAACAAGTCACAATTCTAGAATACATTACTAAACCAAAGAAAAAAGGAAACAAATAAAGTCCAACAGCATCGCAAGCCTCAGCTTAGTCTCATGCTCTCCAGCTCCACAGCAGTCAAGCACCTGACGTAGAAGGGCACTTTCCCTTATCTATACTTGCAGTAATATAATCTGTTTGGGCCCAAAAGTATGACCTAAATAGGGTGCGAGATGAATCCCAGTAGGCCACCACCCAAAGATCTGTACCTAACAATCAGTGAATATATATGGCAGGCAATAAGCAAAATGAATCAGTAAACAAAGAAGTACTCAAATTAAACATTCCTACAGTTTCAATTGCATTCATTTTCATATATTAAGTAATAATCTAATCAAAAATAGTAACCCTCTAGTAAGTACTCATAGCATATCCTATCTGGTTTAACCAATCAAATACAAGCAACCCTCTGGGAATTACTCACAGTCTAAACCCTCTGGTTTATCTTTAGCAAAGACTCTCTAAGGAAGCAATCACCGTCAATTCCCCCTATGGTCTCATATCAGTAACTATAGACACTCCAGGGAAGCACTCAATGTCCAATTCCCCTTTTAGTCTCATAACAAAGAAATTATAGACACTCTGAGGGAGCACAAATTCCACCCCCTATGGTCTCGCAACGTAAAAGTAAACAAACACTCTCGAGAATCCCTCAGTGTACATTCTCCCTATGGTCTACTACACCAGGTTACCACAGCCCTGTATAAGTCAAACAAGAACAATTCTATTCAACAGCCAAAGTAAACCTTAAGAACTACTTGGATAACAGATTTCTAGAAATACTTGGATAAACATCTATAAACATATAACAGTATCAGATAAAATCACTACATCCTAACAACCCTAGGCATGGAAAACAAAGTATCTTAACATTCAAAACAAGACCAAGCGGTCAATATCAAACAACATGGGAAAAAACCTCCATGTCATGGTAAATAACCCTATTCACAATTAAACAACCTCTACTCAGGCACACAAGGCATAGTAGGCATTAACAGGGCTAAAATCCCTAACACGCAATACCCCATTCTTAGTTATTGGGCACTCTTTCACATAATACTCAATGAATAGCTATGAAAAATAAAAAACCACCTACCTCGATGTTGTACGATCGATATACACCAGCATAGACCCTTGAATTAACCTAGAACATGGTAGATCTACAAAAATGCCCAAAATGTTCAACCAATGATATCTCATGAGAGAAGAGAAATCAAGATATGAGGTTCAAGAAGAAGGAAGAACTCACTGTGGTGATTACAATGCAATCAATGATAGTCAATTCAGGTAACATATGGTGAGTTGGGGGATCGAAGAAGAATCAGTGGTCTCGTTCTCTCCTGTATGGGACATCGTTAGAATAAGACGAATCTGGGGATGAGACACAACACCGGTATATTTAATGAAATAAAAGAAAAATTACATGGCATGTATTTTAAAAGTACACGGCATGTATATGCCTTTATCGGGCCCTGCTTTATGTGGTCTCCAGGTCACCCTACACGGCCATGTACTCGGCCGTTACATAGTCAATACATGGTCACCCACGACAACTTAGTACATGGTGTGTACTCCTTAAATTTTCAAAAAACTCCACTTTTCCTTAAAAACACCAAAAACCAAGATTCGTACCTGAAAAGAAGATCTAGGTTCTTACAAAATTCCCCAATCTGTCCCCAAATTTCCCTAACAAGGCAGTGCAGAAGAAGAATCCTTGAACAGCTCCGGCCGCTGTGATCATACATCGGACTCCCTCTCCCAAGTCTCATCTTGTACTCACATGTTCTACCATAGCACTCGTACTAGAGAAAAAGACTTTCCATGGATAACCTTTTCACTATGATAAAAAATCCAGATAGGATGCCCCTTGAACAATATGTCCACCTCCAACTCAACCTCATCAGGTTGAAAAACTTGAGACAGGTCTAAAATGTAACGTTGTAGCTGAGAAGTGTGGAAGACGTTGTGCATATCCCAGTACCTTTGAGGTAACTGTAACCGATAGGTAACTGGCCCAACCCTTTCCAAAACTTCAAATGGTTGGACATATCTCGGCGAAAGATTACCCTGTCTCCTAATCCTCCTGTGTCCCAACCTTAGTGTGACATGCAGGAAAACCTGATCTCTGACCTCAAACTCTAGAGGTCATCTCCTTCGATTAGCATAAGACTTCTGTCGTGACTGTACATTATTCATCCTCTTCTGAATCAACTCTATATGATTTGTAGTCTCCTAGAAAAGTTGAGGTCCCAACATAGCTGCCTCTCCTTCCTCCAGCTAACATAAGGGTGATCTGCATGGCCTACCGTACAAAGCCTCATCAGGTGCCATCTGAATAGTTTCTTGAAAACTATTATTATAGGAAAACTCTACAAGAGGTATATGCTTCTCCCAATAACCTCCAAATCTAGGATGCATTCTTGTAGCATGTCCTCTATCACTTGTATCATATGCTCAGACTGACCATCAGTCTAGGGATGGTAAGATATACTCAGAAGTACCTATATTCCAAAATCCCTCTATAGTCCCTACCAAACCCAAGAAGTGAAACATGCATCCCTATTTGAAATTATGGCGTAAGGAATTCCATGTAAACGCACAATATCTTGGATGTACAGTCTTCCCAGCTCATTAACACTGAAGGTATCCTTGATAGGCAATAAGTGAGAAACCTTTTTGAGTCTGTTAATGAAAATCCATACTGTATCATTCCCTCGAGGTGACCTCGGTAAGCTAGTCACGAAGTCCATCGTGACATCATTTCACTTCCACTCAGGAATGGGTGACTGCTACAAAAACATGGTTAGTCACTGATGCCCCACCTTCACCTGTTGATAGGTGGAACACCTCATGAAAAACCCAGAAATATCTCTCTTCATATCTTCTCACCAGTATTGATGGTGTAGATCTCGATTCACTTGGTGATGCTATGATGAACTTCCCAAACTACGAAATGAAAGTCTTTCATTATCTCCTCGTGTATGTATGTTGACACCCATACGCGCCCATGAAAATGCAAGATCTCATCCTTGCCTACTATCAATCTAGGAATAGGGTCCTCTCCTGACACACTCTCTTGTAGGACTAGGCCTTCAGTATTTGACAGCTTCCTCATTCACACTCGATCAAGCATAGTAGAGGTAACATCAATAGAAAAAAGAAATACCTTCCCCTATTTTCATGCACCTCAAAATGCATCTTAGAGAATAGATCCATAAGCTTTCACCTTCACTATCTCAGATTCAGATCGCATTCAGTGAAGATATAATTGAGACTCTTATGGTCAGTGAAAACCACAAAATTCTCTCCCAATAGGTAATGTCTCCAACAACATAAATCATGAACAACTGCAGCCAACTCGAGATCATGTATTGGGTAATTCCTCTCATGTGGCCTCAACTTCCAAGACTCATACACAATAACCCCTTCCCCCAACATAACCACTGCTCCCTTCCCGATATCTTATGCATCACAGTTAATAGTACAGCTCTCTTTCTTGGCTCTAGAAAAACTAGTATTAGTGTTGAATTCAACCTCTCTTTATTGGAGTTGGTGTCCTAGAACCAACTACTTTGTACTTTATTCATTAAATAAACAACTTATCACATCTTGATTGTTCTTATGTGTGAAAATTCATGTTATAATGTGCCAAGGATAGTTGTTGCATTAAAGGGTCATAGCGGATCCCTACTATGATGAGAACCCGTAAGTTCCATAACATTGTTCTTGAATATATATTCTATGTACGGATGATGTTATTTGAGGGAAACAAATAATACAGGCCATTATGGGTAAGGACTCATAAAACTTTGAGGCACCTTCTCATGGTGTGTGCCCTTGGTAATATCCAGGAGGATATTATGAGAACAAGACCCTACAATAAAAAATCCACATTTCATAGTGTCATTGGATGTTTCTATCTGTGGATGTTTGTATTAGTCCTTCGAATTTAAAATTTTCATTAATGGGTATTACAACTCATGCACTTAGATGTATTGATAAAAATTGTGACGACACACTTTTTGCAACGAGGTAGGATATGTTGGGTGTGCCACGAGTAATATTGCATTAATAGATAATTCTAGAAAGGATTTGTCTCTTCTGTTTCATAACAGAAGTAGATATCTCAGGCCCTTTGATGGAATTGATATAGCCTAAATAAATCCATGGCCATGGTAAGGAATGTGCGAGTTGAATTTCGGAAATTCAAAGAAAGAATAATCGAGCACATGGGTTGATGGCACTTGCATTAAACCCACTTCATTCGAGATATCGTGACAAAGGGGTTATATTACATGGAAAGAATTCTTATGAGGTGACACGTCATTGCGGCATTAACTTCTTTCTCTATGGGTGCCTTGGCATGTTGCTAGATGATAACCTTGGACTTTAGGTAGGCTCCTCCTAATGCCATTGAGAAAGAGGGATAGAGGGTCACACACTAAGTGTGTCCATGTATCTTAGTTAAATATTAATTTAACGGGTTAAATAAAGATTATTTCCGACCATGGTTTAATAATTATTTAAGGATGCCTGATCACATTTATTTCAACACTAGTTATTCGAGAGAATATATTGTGGGCGAAATAATATATATTTATTAGTGAGTAATGCAGTTACATTTATTTAAGAAATAAATAGTCATTACTAAAGGTCTAATAAATGTGGTGGAGGAAATAAAGAAAAATGAAAATATGATAAACACCATGTGTACATTGAATGTAAACGCCATGTAGTTTTCATGGAAAATGAGTACACACTATGTATTAATGATTACATGCCGTGTAGTTTTTCCAGTCAGGATTTTGAGGAAATAATATCATTTTATTAAATGATATTTATTATAATCATTGTGGGTACATGTCAAAGAATTAATCATTCGACATGGGGGTTTTCAATAAGAGTTAATGAAATAAATAAAATGCGTAACATGTTTATTTATTTTCATAACTCTATAACCTCAAACCCGATTATAAATATCCTCACAACCCCAACACTTTTCTAGTGAGAATCATTGTGCACAAAAATTCTGGAGAGTTCTCTCAAGGCTGAAAGAACTCATTCCTCCAAGAACACTCTCAATACTGAGAGAGATCTTCCTCCATCGGATCAAGGCGATCGAAGGCGGACATCGCAAGCAAAGGCTCTTCCGTGCTAGCACCCAGAAATACATTCAGCAACGTGTAGAGATAGGTGGAGCATGTGTAGATCACTGCTAGAGAAATAGTACACCTGGATTCTACGATGCAACTAAGGATCACATTGGATCATGACCGGAGACATCAACGAAGAAATAATTTCATCAAGGTAACTCTTTTCAATATAATTAAATTAATTATAACCAACATATGATGATCTTGTCTTTATGGTTCTAGGACTCCCTCTTTTTTTTGTTATTTGTTCTATTCCGAAGATCTGATATTTTATTATCATGACGGATCTCGGATTGATCATTGTTAATGCTAAAATTAAAATTGGTTTAACCCACCAACGCACTTCCGCTGCGCCCGGAACCTACAAGTGGTATCAGAGGGGTCATATCGTTGATTATAATTATTTAGTTTTTTTCATTGGTGATTTACGCATTTAATAATTTAGTTGTTTCAATTCAAGTTAATCGTTCTTTAAAATATAAATCTCAAGATCTTTTCCTCCCCTCTCATTTCTCTTTTACCTTACAGAAACGAATTTTTCTTTTTTTTAAATAAAATAGAGGATTTCATCTGGAGGTTCCAAACGCTCCTGGACATACAACACCAGAATACATGGCGTGTATTCGGCAGTACATGTCATGTAGTCTAGGTTCAATTCATTGTACTGGTCCACCAAATAAGGCCATGTATTGGATCCTATCTAAGTCATTTATGACACCGTGTGTTGACCAGGAACAAGTGGCACACGGTTTCCGGATTACACGCTGTGTGGTTCACTGAACACGGCATTTAGTCCCTTCGGGTTAGGGTTGGACTGTGTACCCTTTACATGGCTTGCTCGACTGGAAACTGTGTAATGAGGATACTACGTGGTATTTTTCCAAAAGAACATGCCGTGTACTCCAAAAATTTCTGAAGTACATCTATACTCCATGTCCCAAGGCGTGTACTTCGGATGGACGGTGAACAAAAGTACACACTGTTTAGTCGGAACTACACGTCATGTACTCATCCAAATTATGTGGATTTATTAAAATTTATTATTATATTATACAAACCCTTAAGACGTGTACCATAGTGCAGGCGTAAAGCTGAGGCACAACACGTGATAGGTGTTTTATATATATGTGTTTAATTTAATATCTGCATAATGAATGGGAATTCACTGGGTTTCCTCCAAGATACAAGTTACATACAAAACTAATTTTAAATGAATTTATTTGTTTAAAATTATTATGGATGAGAATCTCAAGGAAATTCATAAAAAGGGTTTAAGATAAAAGGATTGATTAATTAAAGATAATTAATTGATTCGAGCGTGATTTATCTTAAACAATAACGATTAAATAATTGAATGATAGTTTTATTAATTCGTAATATCATTGCATGTATGGATGATCATGAGATAGACCAAGACCTTTTTATGTGAATGGTTTCTTTTAATTTATTTATTTAAATTAAAATTGGTGGCCTGCGAGCCTTCTCCTCATTAATATGTAGGGCATGCGTGCCCAAGGTTTCTTTTATGTAAAACCCCTTTTACCCCTCACCTACATGTGAGATAAATGCATATATAATGAATGAAGCTCCCAATCTAGTGGAGGAGGCTCAAGTTGGAATCCAAGGAGAAACCAATCCAGGAGATACAAAGGTGGACAGTTGTAAATCTGTAAACACGAACCAAAAATGTTCAAGGTGTTTTACCCCTAGGTCATGGGTTAGTTTATCAGCTGCTAGATAAACTAACCAAAATAAAAGCTCGTGATCATACCATTTATTTTATTTCTGTCAGTTGCATGGTTTAAATTTATTGTGGGTGTGTTTTCATGATCACATAATTAATGAATTAAACAAGCATGCAAGATGGAACTAAAATAAGATCTGATTATGCACAAATATTATCTTAGACATGGTTAATCACTTAAGTATATCCAACTTAATATTAACAAGAATGTAATCAAAGATAATAAATTGTAAATTTACATATAAGGATAAAATCCCTCAAAGAAATATTAAGTCGGTATAGTCTTCCATAATCTTGGTTAGAATAGAACCATAGTTCAAAGTGCTTGAACAACCCTATTTTTGAGTGCTTTCAATTATCATGGAATTCTAATTCAAGGTTTTGGGTTGAATTGACTTGTTTCACATCAAGGGTTGACTTCCACAGTAGTACTTGGTGTGGCCAAGAGGTAAAGGCTGAGTAAATCCAAAATAAAAGGATTTCAGGATTGGGGAGTCCACTCAACAGATCAAGGAGATGTGAGTTAATGCAGTTGGAATTTGGAATGCCTACGTAAAACCCTTCAAGTTGCTTGACCAACCCTAGTTGGGGTAATGAGAAGGGCAATATGGATCCTTTCCATTAGAATATTTGGGCAATAGAATATTCTGAAGTCAATGATGAGGGCTATTGGATTTTAATAAAATAGTGGGAGACTAATAATTATTAATTTATTTATTTTTCTAAGTTTTTATAATAAAGTACTAAAACATTTTCTCATCTTAATTTGTAGAAATGGAAAGAAAAATGACTTCAAACATATCATTTTGAACCATACTCGATAAGGAAAACCTTCTCACCGGCACCAATTTCCAAGAGTGGCAGACGCGTTTACGCGTCATCCTTCACCACAAGAGGAAGTTGTATGTGCTGGAAGAGCCTATTCCAGTTGTGCCTGGAAAAGAGGCCAGTGATGAGGAACTATCTCTCTATATGAAACACATGGATGATGCCACAGATGTCCAGTGATTCATTCTATCTGCCATGTCTAGTGAGCTCTTGAAGAAACATGAAAACATGGACGCGTATAGCATGATGTCTCACCTTAAGGATATCTACCAAGAGAAGGCAATACAAGAGAGATATGAGATCTCCAATGATTTGTTTATAACTAATCTTGGAGAGTCTGTGCCATCTATGCCTCGTGTAGTCAAGATTATTGGCTACATTGAAAGCCTGGACATCTTAGGGATTAAATTCCCGGATGAGTTGAATACAGATCTCATCCTATCATCACTGCCCAAGACCTTCTCTAGTTTCATTATCAATTATAACATGACAAACAATGAGAAGAGTCTATCAGAACTTCTGAACTTAATTATCTAGGTATATAAGGACATGGGGTGTGACAAACCTGCAGTCCTCATGGTGAATAAGAAAAGGACAAGCAAAAGGGACCAAAGACTTATAAATGGTTTGAATCCCCTAAGCATCATCCCTCTAAGAAGGTGAAGATCCAGAGCTAGGTCAAGGAATGGGAGGCAGTATGTTTTTCATGTGGCAAGCAAGGCCACTGGAAGAGGAACTGCACTCAGAAGTGTGGGGATGCTAAAGGTGTGTTCGTTATCGAGTGTAATCTTTATATTTCTACACATTGGGTATTAGATACAGCTTGTGTGGCTCACATCTGTATTCAAATGCTGGAACCAAGCATATTTAGAAATATTTTCAGAGGAGTGGTGGATCTTTGAGCTTCCAATAGTGGATGGCTGGCTACATTGGCTATTGGAAATTGCCACCTCTCATTGCCAACTGGTATGATTTTGGTTTTACATAACTGTTATTATGTGCCTAGTGTTACCAAGAACATAATTTATGTATCTGGTTTGGATGTGGATGGATTTATTTTCAAGTTTAGAAATAAGGGTTGTCTCTTTTATAATAACAATGTATATTATGGTATGGCACATTTAAATAATGTTTTGTATGTATTAAATTAAGAAAACCAAGTGTTGGTAATCGATAATGAAACAAACTCACATGACTCATACATCACCCAGTTGTGGCATCACTGTCTTAGTCATGTAAATGAGAAATGCTTGAAAAAGCTCTGCCAAGATGGCTATTTAGACTCTACTGAGCTAAAACCACTTGATAAATGTCACGCTTGTTTACAATGTAAAATGACCAAGCCACCTTTCGGTGGACAAGGTGAAAGGGCCACAGAGCTTCTAGGATTGGTGCACACGGATGTGTGTGGATTATTTCCAGTAGAAGCTAGAGGTGGATATTCTTACTTCATTAATTTTAATAATGATTTGAGTAGATATGGCTATGTCTACTTAATGAGTTATAAGTCAGAAGCCTTAGAAAAATTTAAGGAATTCAAGAATGAAGTAGAGAATCAGCTTGGTAAGAAGATAAATAAACTTTGATCAGATTGAGCTGGAGAATATCTGAACCAAGAGTTCATCGATCTTATACAGGAGTCTGGGATTCTATCTCAGCTCACTCCTGATTATACACCACAGTGTAATGGTGTTAGTAAAAGGAGGAACCGCACCTTGTTGGACATGGTGAGGTCAATGATGAGTCATGCAGATCTTCCATTATCCTTTTGGGGATATTCATTACAAACTGCAGCATACACATTAAACAGAGTACCAACTAAGGCGGCGAATGAAATTCCATCCAAGTTATGGAATGGAAAAAACCCATTTTGTCACACACACGTGTATGGGGATGTGAGGCATTTGTTAAGGCCTTCTTAGCCAACAAACTAGAACCTCAGGGCACAAGGTGTATCTTTATAGGATATCCCAAGGAAACGAAAGGATATTACCTATACAATCCTTCAGACAAGAAAGTGATTGTCATCAGAGAAGCTGTCTTTCTTGAGAGGGAGCACATCCTCAAAAGGGATAGTGGGAGAAATATTGACTTCAACAAAGTTGATGCTCAAGATACACAGGAGTTGGTATAGGAACAATTTCCACATGTCCCTATGGAAGAGGTTCTAGAAACACAAGTACTGCATAAGAGCTCAAGAGAGGTAAGAGAACCAGAGAGATTTGGTTTCCTATTCACCGAGGATGGTGGATCATTATTATTGGAAAATGATGAACCTCTCTTCTACAAGGAAGCAGTAGAAAGATCAGAAGCTGCAAGATGGATGGAAGCTATGAATTCTGATATAGATTCCATGTATCAGAACCAAGTCTGGGTTCTGGTTGATGAGCTAGTTGATGTAAAGCCTGTTGGATGCAAATTGGTATTTAAGAGAAAACTGGACATATAAGTTCAAGTTAGCACCTATAAAGCAAGGCTAGTGGCTAAAGGATTCAAACAACATCAAGGAATTTACTATGATGAAACATTTTTTCCAGTTTCCATGTTTAAATCTATAAGAATAATACTTTCCATAGCAGCTTACCATGACTACGAGATTTGGCAGATGGATGTCAAAACGGCATTCCTTAATGGGAACCTTTAGGAAGATGTCTATATGACACAACCAGAAGGTTTTGTGACACCAGGTGAATCTAAATGGGTTTGAAAGTTGCAGAAATCCATTTATAGATTAAATCAAGCATCCAGGTCATGGAACATTCGATTTGATGAAGCCATAAAAAAATTTGTTTTCATTAAGAACGAATGTGAGCCATATGTTTATAAGAATTTTAATGGGAATGTGATCATTATCCTAGTAGTATATGTTGATGACATATGGCTTATTGGAAACGATGTACCAGTCTTATAGTCAGTTAAGGACTGTTTGAACAAGTGTTTCTCCATGAAGGACTTGGGTGAAGCAGCCTACATTCTAGGGTTCAAGATCATTTGTGATAGATCCAAGAGGCTGCTTGGACTATGTCAGGGTACATACATTGACCAGATACTAAAGAGATTTAGTATGGAACAATCCAATAGGGGATTAGTTCCAGTGTCACATGGCCTACATCTTTCTAAGAAAATGTGTCCATAGACACAACAGGAGAAAGATAGAATGAGTAAGATCCCATACGTTTTAGCTATAGGATCCATCATGTATGCCATGTTATGTACCAGGATTGATGTTGCCTATGTACTGAGCATGGTAGGCAGATATCAAGTAGATCTAGGAGAACATCATTGGGTTGGTGTTAAGTCTATCCTTAAGTATCTGAAAAAACTAAAGATATATTCCTAGTGTATGGAGCAGAAGAGGAGCTTGTCATTAGAGGTTATGCTGATGCTGGTTTTCAGACATTTCAGAATGATCTGAAGTCGCAATCTGGATATGTTTTTGGTCTCAATGGAGGAGCTGTGATCTGGAAGAGTTTAAAGCAGCCAATTGTTGCCGATTCTACAGTGGAGTCCGAATATATAGCGGCTTCTGATGTAGCCAAGGAATCTGTCTAGATTTGGAACTTTTTCCAGGATCTTGATGTGGTGCCTAGAAGTAAATATCTTATCATGTTGTATTGTGATAATATTGCAGTGGTGGTTCTTGAAAAAGAACCTAGGCCACATCAATGGAGAAAGCACATACTCCGAAAGTATCACCTCTTGATGGATTTCTATCAAAGGGGTGAAGTTGCAGTGAGCAGTGTGTCCATGGAAGAGAATGTGGTGAACCCCATGACTAAAGTCCTATCTCAGCAGAAGCATGAATATCATGTGAGAGCTAGCGGGTTAAAAAAATTTAGCAGTTGGCTCTAGTCCAAGTGGGAGTCTGTTGGATTTGGTGGCCTAGAACCAACTAATTTGTACTTTATTCATTAAATAAACACCTTATCACATCTTTATTGTTCTTCTGCGTGACAATTCATGTGATAATGTCCCAAGGATAGTTGTTTCATTAAAGGGTTATAGAGGATCTCTGCTATGATGAGAACCCGGAAGTGCCATAACACTATTCTTGAATATATGTTCTATGGCCGGATGATGTTATTTGAGGGAAACAAATATTAAAGGACATTAGGGGTGAGTTCTCATAAAATGTTGAGGCACCTTCTCATGGTGTATGCCCTTGGTAATATCTAGGAGGATATTATGAGAACAAGACCCTCCAGTAGGAAATCCACATTTCATAGTGTCATTGGATATTCCTATCTGCGAACGTGTGTATTAGTCCTTGGACTTTAAGATTATCATTAATGGGTATTACAACTCGCGCACTTAAATGTATTGACAAAAACTATGACAATACACTATTCGCAGCGAGGTAGGATATGTTGGGTGCATCAGGAGTAATACTGCATTAATAGATAATGCGAGAAATGATTTGTATCTTCTGTTTCATAACAAAAGTAGATATCTTAGGCCCTTTGATGGAATTGATATAGCCTAAATAAATCCATGGACATGGTAAGGAATGGGCGAGTTCAATTCTGGAAAGTCAAAGAAAGAATAATTGAGCACATGGGTTGATGGTACTAGTATGCAACCCGCTTGATTTGAGATATCATGAAAAAGGGATTATATTACACAGTAAGCATTCATATGAGGTGACACATCATTGCAGCGTTAACTTCTTTCTATGTGGTTACCTTGGCATGTTTCTAGATGCTAACCTTGGACTTTAGGCAGGCTCCGCCTAATTCCACTGAGAAAGAGGCCTAGAGGGTCACACACTAAGTGTGTCCATGTATCTCAGTTAAATATTAATTTAATAGGTTAAATAAAGATTATTCCCGACTGTTGTTTAATAATTATTTAAGGATGCTTGATCGCATTTATTTCGACACTAGTTATTCAAGAGAATATATTGTGGGAAAAATAGTATATATTTATTAGCGAGTAATGCAGTTACATTTATTTAAGAAATAAATAGCCATTACTCTAGGTCTAATAAATGTGGTGGAGGAAATAAAGAAAAATGAAAACAAGATAAAAACGTCGTGTACATTGAATGTACACGCCGTGTAGTTTTCATGAAAATGAGTACACGCCATTTATTAATGATTACATGCCGTGTAGTTTTTCCAGTCGGGATTTTGAGTAAATAATATCATTTTATTAAATTATATTTATTATAATCGGCGTGGGTACATGTCAAGGAATTAATCATTCAACATGGGGGTTTTCAATAAGAGTTAATGAAATAAATAAAACGAGTAACGCGTTTATTTATTATCATAAATCTATAACCTCAAACCTGATTATAAATATCCTCACAACCCCAACAACTTTCCAGTGAGAATCATTGTACACAACAATTATGGAGAGTTCTCTCATGGCCGAAAGAACTCCTTCCTCCAAGAACACTCTCAAGACTGAGAGAGATCCTCCTCCATCAGATCAAGGCGATCAAAGGCGGACATCGCAAGCGAAGGCTCTTCCGCGTTAGCACCCATAAATCCCTTAAGCGATGTCCATAGATACATGGAGCACGTATGGATCACCGCTAGAGGAATCCTACAGTTTTATTCTATGACGCAATGACAAATCACATCGGGTCATGACCGGAGACATCAATGAAGAAATAATTCTATCAAGGTAATTCTTATCAATATAATTAAATTAGTTATAACCAACATATGATGATCATGTATTTATGGTTCTGGGACTCCCTCTTTTTTTTCTTAGTTCTATTCCAAAGATCTAGCATTTTATTATCGTGATGGATCTCAGATTGATCATTATTAATGCTAAAATTAAACTTTGGTTGACCCACCGACTCACTTCCAATGCACCCGGAACCTACACCCTTTCAGCTTCTAAAAGGCTGAATCATAAGAATCTAAACACAAATACTTCAATCCCTTCTTAGTCAAGCCCATTAGTGGTGCTGCTAAGCATGAAAATTTATGTATGAAACATCTATAGTAACCAGCCATACCTATAAAACTTTTTACCTCAAATACATTCTTCGGATGCTCCCAGGAAACTTCTGCTCTCACTTTCTTTCAGTCTACTAATACTCCTATCTTTGAGATAACGTGACCCAAGAAGTGAAACTGGTTCATCAAAAAGTTTCATTATGAGAGCATAGCATATAACTGATGCTCTCTCAGTGTACTCAAAATGATCTCAAGATGTGTGGCATGGTTGTGTCGAGTGTGAGAGTACACCAATATTTCATCCATAGAGACTACCATGAAAGAATCCAGGTATGGATGGAACACTCAGTTCATCAGATCCATGAAAAATGAATGCGCGTTCATGAGGCCGAACGGCATAACCACATACTCTTATAAACCATACCTGCTTTGAAAGTATGTAAGAGGTATATCTGATGGTGTAACGTGAAATTGGTGATAACTGGATCTCAAGTCAATCATCGAGAACACCTGGGCTCCTCGAAGCTGATCAAAGAGATCATCAATCCTCAGTAATGGATATCATTTCTTAACCATAAACTGGTTCAGCTTATGATAATCCACACAAATTCTGAGGGTATCGTTTGCCTTCTTTTCAAACAGGACATGTGAGCCCCAAGGAGAAGCACTGGGTTGGATGAAACCATTTTCCTACAACTCCTCCATATAACGACCCGGAATTTTCTTACTATACTATTACATCATTTCAAAGATAAAAGAACACCATAGTATTACACATATAGGATCAAAAGGTTTAGTGTCTTGGGAAAACTAGGACCATACATAACAAATACATCATCAAGCATAAACATTTATTTAATTTCTTCTTCTCTAGCTTCTTATTGGAACTTGTCCTCTCCTTAGTACATGTAGACACATGAGGATATACATCAAAAGGGGTGATATAGAATCCCAGTAAGAGGATAGATAAGAACAATATATCATGGGGTGATCATAATCATGACATAGGCAAAAGATCATGAACATTAGAGGAGCATAAATAAAAGACTTCAAATGTGGTAATGCATAAAAATGAAATATCATGTCTTAGTGGTTAACTACCACAAATACTTGTGAACCAAGCTAGAATCTTGTCCACACATCATTTCACATTTACTAATGAGATTCATCAATTTAACCAATGCATTGGAGCACTATATAATTCCAGGCACACCCATCATATTCAATCATTCATATTTCACTATATAATTCTGGGCGCACCCGTCACATCATAACATTATCATCATCATGCTTTCCACATGGAACATATATCAGAAGTGAACATAACTTACCCAGATAAAGTAATGGGTTTATACTCATAATAATACATTCATAAGCTTTTATTTCCCAAATGAAAGAGGGAACAACATACTTGATACAAGAACCATCAACCATGAATGAGAGGTAAAAGTTGAGTTCTTAAAAGAAGAGTTCTTTTGAAAAAAAATTGGATTGACATAAACATCATTAGAAAAAATTTATATCCCAAAAAAGGAAATACAATTATGAATAAATGATCTTTAAAAAGTAACCATATCAAAAATGTAGTGAAAGAGGTAGAACCCGGAGGATGAAAATTGGGTTCGAGAATTTCCCCTTACCTTGTACCTGAATGCTTTCTTTTCTTTAATGTCCTGTATAATGACATTATATTCATTAATTAGAAATCCATAACCATGTGTACATTAATAGGGTTCATTCTTGTTTCATTATGTCATATTATGTTCCTTTGGATGACTTATAGAGTTTAAAAACATTGTTCGTGGATGTTCATTTTTATGGTTTTTCTTGGGTGGTTCACTTGTATTCTTAAATTGAAGTTCAGGTAGAACATGGGTAAACATCCAGAAATGATATTACATGTTATTAATGATATTACAGGAGCTTTAATTATTTTATAATGAATTATATTAGATCCATGTGGTTGAATCATTAAATAAGAATTAAATGATGGTTATTTGGGTCAATTTGGGCGGTTTTTGGATCACAACGAACTTGTTTTAACTTATCACTTAGTAATATAGCCATAGGTTATTTCCAGAACTTTAAATATAACATAATACATATAAGATATTTTTTTTCAACCATAAAAATGGTTTCATGACCTGATCTGAAGGTGTAAATGGAATAAGAAAGCATTTTGTTCTTGAAGGTGATAAATTAACACCTCACGAACAACGTTCTATTTAATAAAATAAAAGGAAGAGGGAAAGGGGGTTGGATGATCTAATATCCCATTAGAATCATAAAATTACAGTATATGTATAATAATTTAGTTACAATACAATTTGGATGATGATAGGTGGGGAGAGATCAAGAAATGAACTTGAACATGAAAGGAAATTAAAGGAGAAGAGGGAGGGAAATTACCTCTAGAATCCTCCTCTTGAGAACCTCCTTAAAAGCCTAATATTGGTCTTTTTATGAGACCAGAAGCTCTTGGACGTGGGGGAGGGTATAGGGAAGGTTTTTGGGTAGAGTTTAGAGAAGGCTTGGAGCTTGATATGTGTGAGGAAATGAGGGTGTGAAGGGAGGATTTTATAGTGGAGGGGAGAGGGGTTTCCTTAATATAAAATTCATTAGTTTATTATTTCCCCACAAGATAAAGAATAGTGAGTCTTGAATGACCAATACTAGTAATTTTATAATGTAATCCAGAAACATGTGGGCTTACATCAACAGAACATCAAACATGACCCTATAATTAGCTTATTTAGCTTATTTTGTAAATTACAGTATTTCACTATTCATAAAAAATTCAAGTATCTCAGGAAAATCCAAAAAATTTACCCCAACCATTTATCGAAATTTAGAATCCAAAAATGAAGTCCATTTTTCAAAAATAATTTTCTAAATATTATTAATTTAATATTTAATTAAAATAATAATTTACTTAAAAAACAGTTTTTACGATTAAAACTGATTTTATAGTGCTTTCAAAAATTACGTAGGGTCTTATAAAATTATCTAAAAACTATAAGACATTGATTCAATAATTTATGAACACATTTTAAGAAAATAAATTTTCCTTTAACTTAATTAATTAATTATAATTAATTATTTATGACTTACAAAATACCAAAACGTTTACTAAGGTCAAAATGTCACTTTCTAAGATGTATAAATTTTATTTAATTATTCCTAAGTAATGTTACTCTTATGTTGGATGATTTACTATTTATAAGGGTCATATTACTATTTATAAGGGTATGTTACTATTCCTAAGGGTACATTACTATTCACCAAAATTATTTTTGTTTCATTAGACTCTAAAAATCATCTTGAACACAACCGTGTATGTCGGATTTTCAAAATTCCAAACATAGGAGTGACAAACTTATGCTTAAAGGTCGCTTATCACTTAGTAGTTCATTATTTTGTGTTTTCATAAATATAAGAAGGAAATTTCTATAAAAAACTTTGGGTCGTTACATTCTTCCCCACTTAAGAAATTTTGCCCCCGAAATTTCACTTTACACAAACAGGTGAGGGTACTTCTCCTTCATTGCCTATTCTAGTTCCCAAGTTGCTTCTTCTAACTTATGGTTCCTCCACAACACTTTGACAAGATGTGTTATCTTGTTACGTAGAACCTTATCTCTCTGATCCAGAATCTTTACTGGTTGCTCCTCATAGGAGAGATCATCTTCCAGCTGCACCACCTCTGAGTTTAGTACATGTGAGGGGTCTGGTATGTACTTCCTCAGTAGTGATACATGAAACACATCATGAACTTGATCCATATTCGGTGGAAGTGTAAGATGATAGGAAACATCTCCTATGCGGTCAAGGATCTCAAAGGGGCCAATATACCTTGGTCTTAGCTTCCCTTTCTTCCCGAATCGCATGAATCTCTTCCATGGAGATATTCGAAGAAAGACTTTATCTTCAATGTGGAACTCCAAGTCCCTTCGACGGTTGTCAGCATATCTCTTTTGCCGAATTTGAGCAGATTTGATGTGTTTCTGGATGACTTGAACCATCTCTGTAATCTCTTGAACAAGATCGAGTCCAAGTAGCTTTCTTTCTCCAACTTCATCCCAATAGGTTGGAGTTCTACATCGCTTTCCATACAGAGCTTCATATGGAGCCATCTGAATACTTGAGTGGAAGCTATTGTTGTATGAGAACTCAACCAATAGGAGATGCTGATCCCAACCAACTTTGAATTCAAGAGAGTGGGATCTTAGCATATATTCAAGCATCTGAATAGTCCTTTCAGACTGGCCATCAGTTTGGGGGTGATAGGCCGTGCTGAAATTTAATTCAGTACTCAAAGCATGTTAAAGTATCCTCCAGAACTTAGATGTGAACCTGGGATCACGGTCAGAGACAATTGAGTGTGTAACATCGTACAGTCTCACCACTTCCTTCACATATATCTTTGCAAGGTTTTCAAGCGAGAGGTCTTCCCTAATAGCGATAAAATGGGCAGTCTTGGTGAGTCGGTCAACCACAACCCATATCGCACTATTTCCCTTTGACGTCTTTGGGAGACCCATGACAAAGTACATAGTAACATTTTCCCATTTCCACATGGGTATAGTCAATGGCTGCATCATACCTTGGGACTTTTTCGCTCAGCTTTAACTTGCTGACATACCAAGCACCTTGATATATATTCCGCAATCTCCTTTTTCATGTTATCCCACCAGAAGTGTTCTCGGAGATCACGATACATCTTGGTACTCCCAGGATGGATAGAGAATGTTGATCTATGTGCATTGTCCAATAGATCATTTTTTATCCCGGGTGATGAAGGCACACAAATCCGCGTTCCAAACCGAATCACACCATCATCATCGATATGGAACTCTTGCATCTTCCCTTCATTTATGGCATTCACCCTCTTTTGTATCTCCACATCATCCCTTTGTGATTCATTAATCTTCTCTTGGATAGATGGTTGTGCAATCATTTGGGAAAGGTAGGATGTATCCCCTGCCCTTATGATTTCCAAATCTATTATTTTCATATCCAAGAAGATAGGGTCTTTCTCAATTCACAACATGGATAGAGTAGCAGGTTCTTTTCTGCTTAGAGCATCATCTACCTTGTTCGCCTTTCCAGGATGATAGTGAATAGAGCAATTGGAATCCTTGATTAGCTCTAACTATCTCCTTTGATGCGTGTTGATCTCCTTTTGTGTGAATATATACTTTAGGCTCTTGTGGTCAGTGTATATGTCACACTATTCACTATAAAGGTAGTGCCTCCAGATTTTCCAGGAAAAAATCACCGCTGCTAGCTCTAGATCATGCGTCGGGTAGTTCTGATCATGGATATTCAACTATCGTGAGGCATAGGCTATCACATTATCATTTTTCATGAGTACACAACCCAAGCCTTTCTTTGAAGCATCACTATATATCACAAAACTTTCTCCACTTTTCGGTAGTGTGAGTACAGGTGCAGTGATCAGTCTTCTCTTGAGCTCCTTAAAGCTTCCCTCACATTCTTCCATCCAGACATACTTTATCCCTTTCCTTGTTAGCTTAGTTAGCGGGCTTGACAATCGTGAGAAGTTTCTCACAAAACATCGGTAGTACCCACCTAATCCAAGAAAACTACGGATTTCTGTGACACTAGAAGGCCTGGGCCATTCCTCAATCGCCTTTGTCTTTGAAGGATCCACAGAAATTCCCTCAATTGTGATCACATGTCCCAAGAACGTGACTTGATTCATCCAAAAGTCACACTTTCTGAAGTTGGTGTACAACTTCTCCTTTCTCAATGTCACCAACACAAGTCATAGATGTTCTTCATGTTCCTCTTTTCTCTTGGATTAGATGAGAATATCATCAATAAAAACTACCACAAATTTTTCAAGGTAATGTCTAAAGACTCTATTCATCAAATCCATGAAGATTGCAGGGGCATTAGTAAGTCTAAAGGGCATCACCAAAAACTCATAGTTCCCATACCTTGTACGGAATGCAGTCTTCTGAATATCTTCATTCTTCACCTTTACCTGATGATATCCAGAACAAAGGTCCACCTTTGAGAAGTATTTATCTCCTCTTAACTGGTCGAAAAAGTCATCAATCCTTGGGAGAGGATACTTGTTCTTTATGGTGATATTGTTTAATTCCTGATAATCGATACACAACTGCATTGTTCCATCCTTCTTCTTCACAAAGAGCGTTGGCGCACCCCAAGGTGATGCACTAGGGCATATGAACCCTTTTTCCAAATTCTCTTACAACTGCTTCTTTAACTCCTCCAGTTCTATAGGAGCCATCCTATAGGGACACTTTGAGATAGGAGTAGCTCCGGGTATGAGTTCAATTGAGAACTCTACCTCGTGATCTGGGGAAATTACAGGTAACTCTTCAGGAAATACATCGGCGTATTCCCTCACGATGGGAATTTCCTCAAGGTTGTAACTTTCCTTCGACTCAACCATTTGGTCGAGGTATGCTTATTCATAGGAAATCAACACCCACACCATTGAAGGATTTTTCATAGGAGATTCATGATATTCCTTGCATTTGTAGAGGAGCATGGGATGGTTCGTAATATGAAAAGATATTTCCTTTTCCTGACAGTTGATATGTGCTCTATATAACGAGAGCCAATCCATTCCCATTATAGCATCGAATTCCACCAAGGGAATTATTACAAGATTTTCTGGAAGAATATTCCCACATACTCCAACAGGAGAAGAGTCAAACACTTGGGTTGCAATGATTGAACCACTTGGTGTTTTTACAGATATCACTACTTCAAGGTTTCAGGGCTTCGATTCTATAGTTCTATCAAACTTGCAAGATATAAAAGAATGGGTAGAACCAGAATCAAATAAGACTTTTTCCATTCATGAGTGAATAGGAAGTGTACCTTGTACGACTTCATTATCATGCTCCACCTCCGTAGTAGTGATGTCATAATACTTCCCTTGTTCCTTTGGCTTTGGTGGCTGCTGATGCTGATTACCCTCGAGAGCTCGAGGTTTAGTTCACTGGTTTGCATAGTGCCCTAGCTCCTTACAGTTGTAGCATTGAACCATGAGTTGTTCTCTCCTTTCATCGGCTACATTCTCCTTCCTTTTCGGGTCTTTTTGACACTCTTGAGCATGGTTTCCTTCTTTCCCACACTTTAAGCATTTCCCCGTCCCTTTGAGGTAGTTCCCATGGTGCAACTTCCCACATTTTTGTCATGTGGGTCATTGATTTTTCTTCCCACCTTTATCATTAGATCCACCAGCTTGAAACTCCATCTTTCTTTTCTTATCACCATAGCCATGGGACCATTATCCAACTCCATATCCACTTTGAGATCACACCTAAAAACTTCTTCATAACTCCCAAAGTCTCGAATTGCAAGATCCTTTCGAAGGTGTGGTTTTAATCCACTAAAGAATCTATCAATTTTGTTATCATTGTTGATAACAAAACCCAAATAATACCTTTCAAGCCTTGTGAAATTTGCTTCATAGGTTGTGAAAGATTCTCCTTCTTTTTGATTGAGCTCTATGAATTCTCTCTTCATCTTCGTGTGAAGAGTTCTTGGGAAATACTTATTAAGAAACATTATCTTAAAGTCTTACCATTCCATTTCTTCAATTTCCTCCCTTGGCTTGGTGTTCTTAATCAATGCCCACCATTGATAAGCTTATCCATCTAGACGATAGATGGCTAGAGTCACCTTCTCTATCTCAGAACAGTGAAGAATAGAAAATATCTTCTCCATGGTGTTGACCCACTGTTCTACAACTAGTGGATCAGAAGATCCACTAAACGTCGGTGGTCGTTGCTGCATAAAACATTCAATATCCAGTTGATCCATCTTTGGTGAAGGAGGAAGTTCCCCATTATTATGGTTATTATTCATAACCTGAGATAATTGGGTAAGAATAACCATGAATTTTTGAACTCCACCTCCCAAATCATTGGGGATGTCATTCGGGCAATCGTTGCATTGGCCCTCGCATGGGTTGTTGGCCTGATTTCTCCTGGTTCCCACCGTTTTCTAAAATAGAAAAGGTTAGAACAAAACATAAGTAAATAAGTCATGAATAACTTATTAATTTAAAAAAATTATACCAAAAACATAACATATGGTATCATTATGTATATATTCTTATGTGCATATTAGTACTTAGTCTCATGCTAGAGATTTTCTCTAGGGTTCACTAATCCAAATTCCCAAATTAACTAAACCTTGCCTCTGATACCAACTATAACGACCTGGAATTTTATTACAATACTATTAAATCATTTCAAAGATAAAAAAACATAATAGTATTACACATAGAGGATCCAAAGGTTTAGTGTCTTGGGCAAACTAGGACCATACATAACAAATACAACATCAAGCATAAACATTTATTTAATTTCTTCTTCTCTAGCTTTTTATTGGAACTTGTCCTCTCCTTAGTACATGTAGCCACCTGAGGATATACATCAAAAGGGGTGAGATAGAAGCCCAGTAATAGTATAGATAGGAACAATATATCATGGGGTGAGCATAATCATGACATAGGAAAAAGATCATGAACATGAGAGGAGCATAAATAAAAGACTTCAAATGTGGTAATGCTTAAAAATGAAACATCATGTCTTAGTGGTTAACTACCACACATACTTGTGAAACAAGCTAGAATATTTTCCACACATCATTTCACATTTAATCATAAGATTCATCACTTTACCCAATTCATTGGAGAGCATTATAATTCCAGGTGCACCCGTCACATTCAATCATTCATATTTCGCTATATAATTCTGGGCGCACCCGTCACATCATAACATTATCATCATCATGCTTGACAAATGGAACATATATCAAAAATAAACATAACCTACCCATATAAAGGAATGGGTTTATTCTCATAATAATACATTCATAATCTTTGAGTTCCCAAAATAAATAGGGAACAACATACTTGATACAAGAACCATCAACCATGAATGAGAGGTAAAAGTTGAGTTCTTAAAAGAAGAGTTCTTTTGGAAAAAAATTTGGATTGACATAAACATCATTAGAAAACATTTATATCCCATAAAATGAAAGACAATGATGAATAAATTATCTTTAAGGAGTAACCGTATCAAAAATGGAGTGAAATAGGTAGAACCCGGAGGATGAAAGTTGGGTTCGAGAATTTCCCCTTACCTTGTACCCGAATGCTTCCTTCTCTTTAATGTCCTATATAAGGACATTATATTCATTATTTAGAAATCCAGAACCATGTTTACATTAATAGGGTTAATTCTGGTTTCATTATGTCATATTATGTTCCATTTTATGACTTATATAGTTTAAAAACATTGTTTGTGGATGTTCGTTTTTATGGTTTTTCTTGGGTGGTTCACTTGTATTCTTAAATTGAAGTTCAGGTAGAACATGGGTAAACATACAGAAATGATATTACATGTTATTAATGATATTAAAGGATCTTGAATTATTTTATAATGAATTATATTAGATCTATGTGGATGGATCATTAGATAAGAATTAAATGATGGTTATTTGGGTCAATTTGGGCGGTTTTTGGATCACAACGAACTTGTTTTAACTTATCACTTAGTAATATGACCATAGGTTATTTCCAGAACTTTAAAAAGAAAATAATACATATAAGATATTCTGGTTCAACCATAAAAATGGTTTCATGACCAGATCTGAAGGTAGAAATGGAAGAAGAAATCATTTCATTCTTGAAGGTGATAAATTAACACCTCACGAACAACGTTCTCTTTAATAAAATAAAAGGAAGAGGGAAAGGGGGTTGGATGATATAATATCCTATTAGAATCATAAAATTACAGTATATGTATAATATTGGAGTTACAATACAATTTAGATTAAGATAGGTGGCGAGAGATCAAGAAATTAACTTGAACTTGAAAGGAAATTAAAGGAGAAGAAGGAGGGAAATTACCTCTAGAATCCTCCTCTTGAGAACCTCCTTAAGGGCCTAATATTGGTCTTTTGATGAGACCAACAGATCTTGTACGTGGGGTAGGGGATAGGGAAGGTGTTTGGGCAGAGTTTAGAGAAGGATTGGAGCTTTAGAGGTGTGAGGAAATGAGGGTGTGAAGGGTGGCTTTTATAGTGGAGGGGAGAGGGGTTTCCTTAATATAAAATTCTTTAGTTTATTATTTCCCCAAAAAAACAAGGAATAGTGAGTCTTGAATGAAAAAGAATAGTAATTTTATAATGTAATCCCGAACCAAGTGGTCTTACATCAGCATAACATCACACATGACCCTATAATTAGCTTATTTAGCTTATTTTGTAAATTACGGTATTTCACTATTCATCAAAAATTCAAGTATCTCAGAAAAATCCCAAAAATTTACCCCAACCATTTTTTGACATGTAGAATCCAAAAATGAAGTCCATTTTTTAAAAATAATTTTTTAAATATTATTAATTTAATATTTATTTAAAATCATAATTTACTTAAAAAACAGTTTTTAAGATTAAAACTGATTTTATAGTGCTTTCAAAAATTATGTAGGGTATTATAAAATTATCTAAAAACTATAATAAATTGATTCAATAATTTATGAACACATTTTAAGAAAATAAATTTTCCTTTAAATTAATTAATTAATTATAATTATTTATTTATGACTTACAAAATACCAAAACATTTACTATGGTCAAAATGTCACTTTCTAAGATGTCTAAATTTTATTTAATTATTCATAAGTAATTCTAATCTTATGTTGGATGATTTAATATTCATAAGGGTAATATTACTATTCATAAAGGTATGTTACTATTCCTAAGGGTATGTTACTATTCATCAAAATTATTTTTGTTTCATTAGACTCCAAAAATAATCTTGAACACAACCGTGTATGTCGGATTTTCAAAATTCCAAACATAGGAGTGACAAACTTATGCTTAAAGGTCACTTATCACTTAGTAGTTCATTATTTTGTGTTTTCATAAATATAAGAAGGGAATTTCCATAAAAAAAAATTGGGTCATTACACTCCAACTGCTTCTTAAGCTCCTGTAACTCTAGTGTAGCCATCCTATAAGGAGGAATGGACACCAGTGCCACTCCTGGCATAAGATCAATAGAAAATTCCACCTCACACTCCAGAGAAAAACCCAAAAGTTCCTCTGGAAAGACATCCCTAAAATTATCCACCACTAGAGTAAAGTCCATCTTTGAAGTCCCCTGGTCATCCAGATATAGACTAGCAATCTGGGTTGTAACTCCTCCCAATCCATGATGCTCGAATCCTACTCTGCTTGCCTGGACATCCCATTCATCCTTATGAAGAAACGATCTGCCCTCTGGTGACGTGAAACTCACCCTACGGTGATAGCAATCAACCATAGCCTGGAAGGAAACTAAATATTCCATTTAGAGAATGACATCATAGCCCATCATCTCCAAGACATAAAGGTCCCATGAGAATTAGTACCCACTAACCTTAAGAGAGAACTCCATACACTGACTTGCACTAGCTGTTATTATCCCCAATGGAGTGTCCAGCATCAAGACATTAGAAGTAGTAAAGATGTAGAGCCCAAGGCTCTCCATAACAGCAACAAATATAAAACTATGGGAAGCCCCTATATCAAAAATTGCAGAAGCTAAAAGTGAGGAAACTAGGATTGTACCTCAAACTGTAGAGGATCTGGGATCATTCTCCTACTAGGTATGCTCCACTGAAAAATTATAGCCTGTTTCGTGGCCCTATGACCCTTCTTGACCACCTTGAGCTGATTCACCCTCTTTTCATTGAAAATCTATCAACTGGATACCATGGTTGTGACCTCCACCATATCATGAATGACCAAAAGAACTCTAGCTCCTAGACTGAGGAGAAACCGGTGGTGCTTCTCCTAAACGAGGAGTCATAGAAGAACCCCTGTCACCAGCTTCTAGTGTGAAAAACTGACAGAAGCGCTGAAGATGACCCATATTTCCATAATATCGGCACTCCACTTGGTCACTCGAGAAAAGTGACCTCATATTCCTGCCCTTACCACACTGGTAGTATACCACCTAGCTACCTAAATATGTATCTTTCTTCCTTGGGTCTCCATGTGTATACTCCCTACAGCACTTCCAGTTATCAGTAGTAGGGATACCAACTCCGGATGTCGAGCTGCCCTGGCTCACAACTACATAATCCCTAAGATTTTTCCATGTGATCATCACTTGGTTAATTATAGAGGTGATGGAAGTTAACCTGAAGATATTCACCTGAGATTAGATGTCATGCCTAAGACCATCCTCAAACTTCCTTTCCAGAAATAACTCATGACCTCCTAGGATGGGTGTGAAGCGTTGCAGCTCTGTGAAGTGAGAATAGTATTCCATGACTGAGAGAGGACCCTGCTACAAACTCATGAACTCTCGGGCTCAGTCATCCCTCAAAGTCTCTGGGTAAAATTAGTTATAGAAGGCATGCTGAAACTCATCCCAAACCACAACCTACTGGTATCCCACCTGCGATATCACATCCCACCATCTCTTGGTGGAATCCTGTAGCATGTATGTAATGAGCTTCACCCTCCTCTCTAGAGGTGTCTCCAGATGATCGAAAATAGAAATCATGGCATGCAACCATGATTCTGCAGCCTGAGGCCCTCCATCCCCTATGAATGTTGAAGGATTTTACTCCTGGAAAACCCGTGTCAAATCTGCCATGGACGGGGTAGGATGTGGTGCTCCCTGGCAGGTCTGCATAAAACTAATAAATCCCTCTCAGAACTATGCATCGGCACCAGTATCCAAGATAACCGCTGGTTCCAAAATGGGCATGACAGGAGGATCTGCTGGCAATTTCAGATCTTCCATGTCTGGTGTCTGGTTACTACCTTGTAACTGGCGTATAACCGGAAGACGTCTCAGTGGAATGACTTTGCAAGGCCAAATTCAAACCTTAGCTCAATATTATCAAGGACTAAAACTTAGAAGTGAAATAAGGGAACATGAGAAATAAATCATTCAAGTTTTCAAAACATGGATACACAGTGTGTATAACCCATACACGGAGTGTTCCCTTAAGCCATCACACGGGTGTGTACTCCTGTCAACCCTAGTCATGTAACACCCCATACACACGGCATGTTCTTCCAAGACACGGCATGTACTTGAATCGTATTCCCCAGCCCAAGTTCTTCTACATGACTAACCCACACGGTTCTCCTAGAAAAAGGCTACATGGAATGTGTGTTCCAGATACGGTATGTACTAGAAGAACTTCACCGACCCGTGTTATTAGTCACATGGCCGGTTACATAGCTGACTCTACACGATGTGTTTGTTCCATACACAACATGTACTAACTACCCATTATCCACCCATGTCATTAGTCACACGGATGAACACATGGTCCATACACATGGCGTGTACATCCAGTACACGGCGTGTTCCACCAAAGATTTCCCAACCCCATGTATCTACCCACATAGGTAGTAACACAGTTAGAGACTACACGGCATGTACATGAAGTACACGGCATGAAATTAAGGAAAACAGTTCCTTCCTGAATATAAGGATAAATGGTATGTATTTATCATTACACGCCGTGTATTATGGGTTTTTTTCTAGACAGTAAGCCTCAGAGACTGCTTCAGAACCCATAAAAACACTGAAATAAACAATAAATTTCCAAATTCTGATATGTGGGGGCTCATAATCCCTGTGAATCAAATATTGGCATCTAATACATGTTATATACAAGGAATAACAAGGTAATGATACGCTAAATTTTGATCCATGAAGACCCATAACACCTGAAGATCCAAAGTTTGGTGTTCATTCAAAAAAAACCTTACACAACTCAATACCCTATCATATAGCAAGTATTCTATCAAGGAATCTATCACAATAGTATTCATACTTAGCACAACATCTATCACAAGAACATGCAATTGGTAATGCACCCTAAATGGAATGAAAAAATGCATGACATGTGATTTCTAGTAAGTTCTTATATGATGCATGAGATGACATACCCTCATCTCTTTGGGTTGAAACAGAAATATAACCTCAATAATACCAATGATAACAGCACAAAACATGTGAATCACCCAATGGTAAAATCAAATCAACTGTAATAATAGAAAAACCGAAAAAAATGTAATATACGAGGTAAATTGGATTTTCCCTATACACGAGTTAGCTACTCCCAAGCACAACTTATTACCAACTACCTATTCCATCATATCCCTGGATATAGGCTTCAAATAGCAAGTCAAGAATAAAATAATTCCTCTAATACCACTTTGTAATTTCTCAGTTCCGGGTGCCACCCAGAGGTGCCCCGTACCCGGTTGGTCACATGGCCTCAAGCACATTTCCCCGAATGCCAGAGGCTGCAGACTAGAAGTGAGGGCCTTGGGTGTGATAGTGGGGAAATTATTCCCTCATTGGAAGAGTAACATAGTGGAAATAAATAGATATACAATAGTAGAAGCAGTAATAACATGCAGTAAGTAAAATACAGAAGACTAAAATAAATAAACAATTGGAGTACATATATAAATGATGCATGATACATATGTCTATGAAAATAGCCAAACAAGTCACAATGCTGGAATACAATACTAAACCAAAGTAAAAAGGGAAAAAATCCAATAGCATCGTAAGCCTCAGCTTGGTCTCATGCTCTCCAACTCCACAACAGTCAAGTACCTAACATAGAAGGAAGCTTGCCCTTATCTATACCTAGAGTTATATAATCTATTTGGGCCCAAAATGATGACCCAAATAGGGTGTGAGATGAATCCAAGTAGGAAACCACCCAAAGATCTGTGTCTAACCTTCAGTGAATATATATGGCAATCAATAAGTAAAATAAAGCAGTAAACAAATAAGTACTCAAAGTAAACATTCCTACAGTTTCAATTTCATTCATTTTCATATATCAAGTAAGAAGATAATAAAAAACAATAACCCTTTGGGAATTACTCATAGATTATCCCCTCTGGTTCAACCAATCAAACACAAGCAACCCTCTCGGAATTACTCATAGTCTAACCCCTCTGGTTTAGCTTTAGAAAAGACTCTCTGAGGAAGCACTCACTGGAAATTTTCCATGTGGTCTCATATCAGTAACTATAGACACTTTGGGGAGACACTCAATGTCCAATTCCCCCTATGGTCTCGTAACAAGGAAACTACAGACACTCTGATGAAGCACAAAGTCTATCCCCCATATGGTCTCGCAGCATAAAAGTAAACAGACACACTGGATAAGCCCTCAGCATCCATTCTCCATATGGTCTATTACACCAGGTTCCCACAACCCTGTGTAAGTCAAATGTGCACAATGTTATTTAATGGCTAAATTAAACCTTAAGAAATACTTGGATAATATCTTTCATGAACTACTTGGCTAAACATCTAAAAGCATATAACAACATTAGATAAAATCACTCCATCCTAAAAATACTAGGCATGGAAAACAAAGTAGCCTAACAGGAAAAACTAGACCAAGTGGTCAATATAAAACAACATGGTCAAACACCTCCATAGCATTGAAAATAACCCTATTCAAAATCAAACAACCTCTACTTAGGCACACAAGTCATAACAGGCAATAACATGTCTAAAATCCCTAACACACAATACCCCGTTCTAGGGTATTGGGAACTTTTGCACATAATACTCAAAGAATAACTATGTAAAGGCACAAACTACCTACCTCAATGTTGTACAATCGATATACATGGGCATCAGCCCTTTAATCAGCCTAGAATGTGGTAGATCTATAAAAACACCCAAAATGTTCAACCAACAATATCTCATGAGAGAGGAGAAATCAAGAGATGAGGTTCAAGAAGAAGGAAGAACTCACCGTGGAGATTCCAACACAATCAACGGCAGTCGATTTGAAGAACGGATAACGATTCAGGGGCTCGGAGAAGAATTGGAAGTCTTGTTCACTCCTGGACAAGACGTCGTTAGAAGAAGACGAATATGGGGATGAGACGCAACCCCAGTCTATTTAATGAAATAAAATAAAAAGTACACGATGTGTCTTTTAAAAGTACATGGCGTGTATATGCCTTTACCATGCCCCACTTTAGGCGGTCTTCAGATCACCCCACACGGCCATGTACTTGTCCATTACATGGTTAGTGCATAGTCACTCGTGGAAACCGTGTACACGGTGTGTACTTCAAAGTACATAGAGTGTACTCCTTAAATTTCCAAAAACTATTATTTTCCTCGAAAACACCAGAAAACAAGATTCATACCTAAAAAGAAGATATGGGTTCTTACATATAAATTATAATCAAGGTAGTTATTTAAGAACATTTAAAAATTGAAAATATTACAATTCTCCCCCTCAATAAAATTCTAATCCCTAATAAGTATCTCTAGTGGTATTTCTTAAACAACTAAGGACAATGAGCTCAAGCATCAGACACCCTCTCCCACATATCCTCTAGGATCCATCCATGCTTCCATTTGATCTGAACAAGTGGAATCATCATTCCTTGTAGAATTTTATTACTTTAGTCTATAATCTACACTAAACTCTACTCATAAGATTGATCTTGTAACATCTCACCTCAGATCACTCTATAATATTAGCATGACCAATTCTCCACAGGTACACATCCTCATACACTAGTGGTTGTCAACTAGTAGTGGGTGTAAGATGGTATAGTGGAGAGACTATACCCCCTATATCATAGTGTGTAATAATAATAAATAACTAAAGATAATTTATAGAAAAAAGTATTCATAGTGCACATAAATGAATAAGTATCTAGTAAAAATACACAAATTATGGAAAATCCCAAACATCCTTGTTGAAACAACCAATAATTTTCCCACTATTATAGTATCTGATACACACCAGAGTAAAAGAAAAATAAAGTTAAAAGGTATATACAACCTCATTGATCTGAACCTCATCCATTCTCCTGACACCATCCAATATATCCTGCTCGACTATGCTAACCATGGCCTCAACCCAAAAAAATTCTTATAATAAACATATAAGAGTTTCTCTGATACCCATGCTCAATGAAATCCCAATAAGGGTGTGATTAAAACTCAATAGGACACCACCAAATGTGTATAAACTATTTCAGTTTGAGTATATAGTCAATGAAATAAGAAATATTTAGGGGAATAAATTTATTAAAATTAATATTGTGCATAAAATAAACCTTATAACCCTTGAGTTTTTGTTTGAAACCTGAGTTCATCTAAATATTCTTCAGCACATTTTCAAATATCTATGAGTGTGTCACTAAACCAATACAACCATGATCATAATCACCTACTTTGGAATTATGTTTTATGTTTATATCAAATGGAGGATACTCTTAGGTCAAGAAGGATCATCCCATGTTGGTGGAAGATTATCCTATCCAAGATGAATCATTCATAAAATATCATCAACAAGTTGTACCTTCCCTCATTCCATTAATAATATCACCCTTAGGAATTGGGTATAATCATACTCCCCGCCCTTAGGCATCTAGTGAATATGCAGCTTACCCTTAGGTGGTTTGTATCCCATGTATCTTTCCCTTAAGTGGTCTTTGAACCATATATCTTTCCCTTAGTTGATAATGTAACTATGCACCTTGCCCTTAGGCATCACATAGGGTTCTCTCTAGCACCAAACACAAGAACATATGAGAATATCTCCCTTGGGAATCCATTAATTGTGTAACTTACCCTTAGGTGGTTTGTATCCCATGAATCTTTCCCTCAGGTAGTCTATGATGCAGCTCACCCTTAGACAAGAACGTAACCATGCACCTTTAACTCAGGCATCACATATCATGCTCTCAAGAACCCATCACTTGTATATGTCATGATAGTCAATAATCTCAAATAAATGCATGAAAAACAGCAATCTGGCATCAATCATAGAAGATTCAATCCAAAACATGGTTGAAAAACAAAACACACGGCTAAGCACCAATCATATCAAGTACATCAACATAATCCATAATGGTTGATTCATCTAATAACGATTTATCTTATACAAATACATTTCAAAAAGGAAGGTTTCATATTATCATAATAATTGGAACTAAATTACATTCATTTATCATTTTTCCAAAAACCATTAACGTGATAATTAACTAATTTAATACATGTGATCTTATTCCAAGTGTTCACCTAATTTCACATTTTATTCCAAGGTGGTCAAAATAACCAATTATCAATTGAAAAGTAAAGTATCCGATTACACTATGTTATCAATTTTCATAAAAATTATAATTATTACTACTTCACTTATAATTTAATCACAAATATCGTTTCCTAATTACATATAAAAATACCATTTTTAAGATAAGATGTTCATTATCATTCCAATCAATATAATCACCATAACCAACATCCATTTAATCAAGGGGATCTATGTTTATTTGACTCAGAAACCAACCTAGTGTCAAGGGTTGGCACACCCCATTGGTGGACACAAGTCTGAGTCTCAACACTAAAGAATCGATGAGGTCCATGGGAGGTTTAAACATATTAATTATCATCAAGGCAGCGGTCACCAATTTCATTTGGTTATATTCACATTTCATATACTATAAAAAATGAAATAGAAAAAATAGTAGTTGTTCTATACCACCTACATTTTATCGAGTCTTTTCCCACTTTGATACTAAGGGTTTGACGCATCTTCCAAGGCCCGCCAAACTCATCCATCCTCGCCTTTGGATAACCAAAATCATATTAGATATTTGATCTCCTAAATCATTCCAAGAAAATGTAATTAATTAATTTCATCCATTTATAATTAATTAATTAATTAAAACCAAGATTAAGAATATAGTCAGTTAACTCACTA
Organism: Viscum album; assembly: GCA_963277665.1. Taxonomy (NCBI): domain Eukaryota; kingdom Viridiplantae; phylum Streptophyta; class Magnoliopsida; order Santalales; family Viscaceae; genus Viscum; species Viscum album. The sequence continues at coordinate 1,820,098,169 of OY728132.1, forward strand.
GGTGATTCTTTCATGCTAAAACCATCAGCAAAAGGGTGTGTTCCACTCCAAACTCATCCTTGGTTCTAGGTTGAACCAAATCCTTAATTTATTTTACCAAATCAACAGCTGGTAAAATTAAATTAGGTTCAAACCCATTTGGAAAATCCAAAAGAAATCATGCCTCAATGGATCAACAGATGAATACAGGAAAACATTGTCTCTAGATCCCCTCTTTCTATGTTTCTAGGAATCTATGATGAAAACTTAAAATTTCACAATCCTCTGGTGAAGTCTCCATTTTGACCTAAAATGGTCATATCTAGATTCAGTGATAATGGTGGAGAAAAGAGGGAGGGGAGATCTGGATGATCCCTTCCCATGCATCTCAATCATCCAACAAAAGAAGAGGGGCCATAACCCCTCTTTAAAATAAAATAAACTACCCATGAAAGGTTCACGATGTGAAAATATCTTGAAAATTTCAATAAAATTCACTTACTGGTCCATGTCCACCTATTTCATGGTGTGAAAGATATATTCATGTTGTGACTTTTCATACTGAGCCTTTTAATCCCTTTTTGACATCTTAAATCTTCTAGGAGCACATCATGAAACCTTATCATGTCATGAATACCCTATTTATGATGTGAATATGATTCTATAGAATATTTTTTCCATCCGAGGCCCTTGGAAAATCCTCCAATGGCCTCCCAAACCCTGATACTTCACAAAAACACTAACAAAAAATAAAAACACCATTTATGGATGTTTAAACCACCATAACATGGTTACAATTTCAAGATTTCCAAACAACTCATCCAAAATGGAGAAATTAAAATTACCCAAGGAAAAATCTCAACTCATAATAATTTGGGTTCTTACAATCTCTATACCATAAAACTTCTCATCCTTAAGAATCCTCGATGAGAATTTACTAGAAAAACCTAACCTACATGGGTTGTGAAACCATGCTCAACCAATCGCGTTCTAATACTGAATTTTGAAATAGTGTACATTGCACGCCTTCAAACATGTGGCGCATTACTCACTAAAACTCAATCCACCACTTGAAACCATCATTGAACCATTATATGAAGCTCCAAGACTCTTATCTATTATGAAACATCACCATTTCATCATCTATTTCAATAAAAGTCTCATGGTTCTCCCCACCATAGAAACCATTTTTTCATGATAGCTTCAGACCTACGACATCCCCCACTATCAAGGTAATGTATCAAAACACAACCATCATGATCCAATGACCCACTCAACAAGACTTCCATCCCACCATGCCCGAACATGAAAAAAACACCGACTAGAGATGGTACCATATCATGTATCCAATTTTGAGCAGAACAGACAAGTATTCATTCCCATTAATAGGTCCCACATATGTCAACCTCTCCTTGGATGGTCTTATCTAAAACTAAAAATACTCCTATCATACCCAGAACATTGTTCCCAAACCATGGTACCAAATTCTTGATCATTTCTAGGTATTTCACCCCAAATAACACCTTGATCACTTTTATCACATGTTCCAACCCCTAAAACATGTCATGAAATAGGTATTATCCCTCTTGAAGTCAGTGAAGAAATTAGTTCACACTATGAACAAAGCCACAAATCATTGAACAACCTATGAAACTTATAGCAGATCACCCCATAGAACATGTCATGAAATAGGGGTTACCCCATGAATCACCTTTTGACCACAATAGAACATTTTATACTCAACATCAATTAACTTACTCTATCTAGTGTCCTATCCAAATTTCAAATCTTTTGTTTTTCATGAAACCATATAAATCAAAATTTACAATGTGTCGGCATTCAAATCCCACCTCGACCATCAAATTACCATTCCAACCAATCTAGTGACCCTTATCACACGAGGTTCATCCTCTAACAACCTATGGTGGTATCCCCACCATATGAATTTCCTTATACCACTCCATGAGTGAAACACCAAGGAGGCCCTTCAACCTCTAGAATGATTTAGGTAGCAAGGTATATAGAAAAATACCTCTTAGCATACTCAGGATGATGTTAAGATATTAGGCATGATCTTCTCTAGAATAGGAGCACACTAAGATGTTTTTTATGATTATCACCACAACTTATCCATCACAAACATCACCTCTTAATGAAGGGAAATGTCAACCCCATTAGAGGGTCCTAGTCCACCTAGCCCACAAGTGTCTCACTAACATTTGGCTACCACGATTCAAGAGGGAATAATTATATAGAACTCACTAATGCTTCATGAATATATTCCAAGCAGCCATTAATGATATTATATTGCATTATTATCACCACCAAAATACTTGAGTTCCTTTACCATAACCCAAATAGTTTCTAATGGATGAAAAAATGATCCATCACACCAATCTAAAATCATTGGTCTCACCATAATTGGTACACATAACTTTGATTTCAACAAAAAAAAATAGGTTATTACTTATGATCCACTGTTTTACACATCCCAAATGGAATTATGCATCCCCACCATATCTCAACCACTCTATTCTCATCAAAAACAGTTGGTCCACACACCTTCTATTGACCGTTCATCAAACCCGACTCAAAATACCATGAGTTATTCATTTTCAGAACACGGCCCGAATTCCCATTCAATAAGCTAACCATGATTCCTAGTTTACTAGCCTCAACATGACTACAGATCACTTTTAACTCCTCTTTAAAACTCAACACCTTATCTATTATGTGACTAATCATATGACAGTCATCCTCACAGCTTAATTATAACATCATAGGTGTTTATCCTTACCCGAAAACAAGTTAAGATCATCAATATTATGGGCCATCACTAGGTGTCACTAAAGTCGTGGGAACCGCCCAACATATAACTATGATACCCTAGTGTGTTCATCCCACAAGACCATACATTACCCTCATCCTATCCTCAGGACCATACTTTGATTCCTAGAGAACCAACATGCAAGGTGATCATCATTAAAACCCCTTGATCACTTCATTTTTATAGTTTTTTCAATACAAAAAATCTATAAAACAGGGAAACCCATATAGTAGGTCACAATAGAACAGAAAAAACACTAAACCTATTGGGTCCAAGTCTAGACTAAGGGCCTCTAGGTCTCCTGCCTATCCCTACTGATCAATTATTAAGAAATCCACTAGGTCTGACCACTTAGTCCATAGGTCAACCTCTCAAAAGTTCACCACTCACATGGAATAAAGCATATTCTTATCCTAACGTCACATGACACAAACATTTCAAGATTTTTGTCCCCAATTTCTCACAAATAAAGGCATAAAAAGTTGAATTTCCCACTGATAACTAGGGCACTCATCCTCTCTAAGAACCTGCAGATTAGATTGATCCCTAGAGAACTAGGCCACACAAAATAAACTGAAAACAAAAACCACCCCCAATGGTATATGGGTTTCTAATTTATACCACACTAAATCATCAGGGTCATTGCACCTTTTGTGCACTAGTATCATGTCATTGTCTTCTTCATCATCGAGTATCTCACTGCAGATCCACAAAACATGACATTAGAAATAATATATATACATGTCGGCCCCATCTGAGTATAATAACACCAAGTAATTATATGTAAAATGATGTGTGATAAGTTTTTGATACTTTAAGAAACTATATCTCTATCATCAATGAAATAACACACTATAAAGACTATATGTCATGTGAATTCTATGAGCCTGATATGATGCATGAGATGCCTCTTGCCTCTATGAGCCAAGATTCAAAATCAACTCGCTAGTTTCTTTCTAATAGGCCAAGATCCAGATACCATCATAAATAAAAATATCAAAACCACATATACATCACTTATGGAAAACAATACAACTATAACAACATAAATCAGAATAATAATCCCATCCCTGGTAACATAGTATTCCTACTAGAATAGGTGTTCTCTATGCACTAGCCAAGTGACCATCACAAGATCTGACATAATCTAAAATATTAATTCTATCATATCCCAAAATTATAAGATAAAATAAAAATAATAAACGGATACCAATTTATAACATTCCACCCTAGCTCACTCTAAACCAGTAGTCGGACCATTTTTTCACATGTCCTCAGGCGCACCTCCCAATGCACCAAAGGCTACTAAATAGTTGTGGGGGTGTAATATGGTATAGTGGGGAGACTATAACCCTATATCAGAGTGTGAAATAAAAATAAATAACCAAACATCATCCATGAAAAAATATAAATATAGTATGAATAAATTAATAATACTCTAGTAACAATACATAAAATTCAGTAAGGCCTGAACATCTATGTTGAAACATACAACAATTTGCCCAATTTTCTAATCACTGATACATTCTAGAGTAAAAGAAAATTGAAACAAAAAAGGGATCTACTACCTCACTAAGTAAAAACTCATCTAGTTTCATGACACCTCTAATATATCATGCTTGACCATGTTAACCACATCTTCAACCAAAAAAAGTGCCTACAATAAACATGTTATAGCTTATTAGGTTCCCATGTGCAATGGAAGCTCAAGAAGGGTGTGAGTAAAACTCATTAGTCCACCACCAATGGTTTCTAAACACTTCCAGACTGAGTATATAATGCATGAAATAAGTGATAGATAGGGTTATTAATTTAATAATATTAATATTGCACATAAAATAAGCCTATTGACTCTTGAGTTTTAGGTTGATACCCTAGGTTGGCCAAACCTTATTCTGTACATTTTTAGATATATCTGAGCATGATAAAGTCCAAATACAATCATTATCATAATCACCTGCTTCAACATGATTTCAGATGTCTCTATAAAGTGGTGGATCATCCTATGCCAGGATGGATCACCCCATATCATTGGAATATTCTCCCACCTAGGATGAATTTCACATAACTTATCATGAACAAGTATTATCTGCATTCAATACATCAATAATATCACCCTTAGTCATTCAGTATAATCATACTCCTCTCCCTTAATCATCCAATGATTCTTCATCTTTCTACTAGGTAGTTCATATCCCATTCATCATACCCTCTGTCATTTCGTGACCCATGAAAATTTCTATCATGTTGGAATGTAACCATGAACATTTCCCTCAGGAATAACATATGGTGATCTCTAGCACTAAACACAAACACATAAAAGAATATCTAACTTGGGGAACTAGTGATTGTTGATCTTACCCTCATGTGGTTTGTATCCCATGAATCTATTCCTCGGGCAGTTTGTGACCCATGATTCTATCCCTCATGTGGGAAAGCAACCATGAACATTTCCCTCAGGCATAAAATATCATGATCTCAAGAACACATAAAAAAGTACATATCATGATAGACAATAATCTCAAATAAATTTATGCTAACCATCCTTCAGGATCAATCATAGTAGAGTTAATCTAAGACAATGATACTAAAGAAAATGCATGGCTCAGAATTGAGAATATCAAACATGTCAACATAATCCAGAATGATTGATTCATACAATTAACCTTTATCTTATCTAGATACATTCCAAAAAGGTAGGTTTCTGATTATCATAATAATTGGAACTAAATTTTATTAATTTATCATTTTTTTCAAAAACCATTAACATAATAATTAATTGATTTAATCTATGTGATCATATTCCAAGTGATCACCTCATTTCACATGTTATTTCATGGTGTTCAAAATAAACAGTTTTCAATTAACAAGTAAAGTATCAAATTAAAAAAAATTATCAATTTTCACAATAATTATAATTATTACCACTTCACTTATCATTTAATCACAAATATCGTTACCCAATTACATTCCAAAATACCACATTTAAGCCAAGATATTCATTATCATTATAATAAACACAATCACCATAACAAACATCTATTTAATCAAGGAGATATAGGTTTATTTAATTCATAACACTACCTAGTTTCAAGGGTTGGAACACTTTTTCATGTTTGAAAGTCCAAGTCTCATTGTCAGGGACCCAACGGGTTCCATTGTAGGTATAAACATATGAATTCTCATTAAGAAAATTCTCGCCAATTTCATTTGGATTCACACATGGAGTTTCACTATAATTTCACTTATTCCATATACTATAAAAAATAAAATATACAAAAATGGAGTTGTTCTAGACCACCTACCTTTTACTGAGGCTTTTCCCACTTTGATTCTAAGGGATGACAACTTCTATCAAGACCTTCCAAGATTATCTAGCCTCGCCTTTGTCTAACCAAACCCGTATCAGAGCTTCAATCTCCTAACTCATTCCAAGAAAACATAATTAATTAATTATAACCATTTATAACTAATTAAATTAACAATCCAAACATTTAATATAGTTAGTTAACTCACTGGGTCATTTTATCATACCAAAACCATTAACAACAGGTTGTGTTCCACTCTAGATGCAACTCTAGTTCTAGGGCGCACCAAATACCTAATTGATTTTACCAAATAAATAGATGATAATATTAAATTTTGTTAAAACCCCTTCAAAAATTCAAAATGGTTTCATAACTCAATGGATCGACATGTGAATGTAGGTGAAAATCATCTTTTGATCCCCTATTTCAAGGTTATAAGGAATCTCTAATGAAAACCATTAATTTCACCATCCTTAGGTGAAATCATCATTTTTACCCAAAATGACCATCTATAGATTCAAAAATAATGGGCTAGAAACAACATGGAAGGAAGGAAGAGAAATATCTTACCCACCAATAACATCAAATTGCACCCAATAATACCAATATCTGTAGAGAAAAGAGGGAGGGGAGATTCATCTAAGCCCCTCCTGCACGTCTCAATCATCTAAAGAAGTGATAGGGGTAAATAATCCATATTTAAAATAAAATAAACAACCTAGGGAAGGTTTACAACTTGACAACAAGTCTCACATCTTGAAAATTTTTATAGAAATCATATACGAGGCCATGCCCACTTGTGTCACGGTGTGAAAGATATCTTCACACTATGAATTTTCGTGCTAAGACTTTAAATCCCTTTTTCACATGTTAAACCTTTTAGGAGAACCCCATGAAACCTTCTCACATCATGAAAACACTATTCATGATGTGAATTGGATTTTACAGCATCTTTTCACCATCCCAGGACCCTAGAAACTCCTCTAGTGGCCTATTGGTCCTCTAGAAATTCCACTGAAAGATTACACTTGTCTAAAAACACTACACTTGTCTAAAAACACCATTTATAGATGTTAAAACCACCATAACCTAGTTATTATTTCTAGATCTCAAAAAACCTATCCACCAATGAAGAAATTAAAATTTTACTAGGAAAAATCTTAACTCGTAATAACATGGGTTCTTATATATCCTGTTCCAACTCAACATCCTTGCAATCTATAACATGTGTAATATCAGGTATGTACCTCTAATTTTGAGAAATGTGGAATCAATCATGCATGCATTGATATCAATAAGGACTATATAGATTTTATTTTACTTTCCTAACATGCTTGGTGATCTTAGAATGTTCAACATAGCATGGGGCCAACTTACCCTACTTCTACAAATAATGATTCCCCAACTGAGGTGACACTTGGAGAAAACTAGTTTCCAATAGTGAACTACAAAGGTTGTATACTATGGTCTAAATATGATCAATCCCTACTATGGGAAATCACCAACTTCTTCTTAATCAGTTACACCCTCTCAAAGGTCTCTTTCACTAGACTAAGCCCAATAATTTTTTCATCACCCACCATGTGCCAACATTGTGGTGAGAGGCACAGTATTCCATTGAGGTCATCTAAAGGTTACACCTTAATAGAAACCAAGAAAATATTTTAGTAAGTGAACTCCACCTATGATAGATGGTCATCCCAAGATCCAATGAAGTCTATAATACAAGAAAGGATTATATATTCTAGTATGTGAATCAGTTGCTCAGACTATCTATATGTCTTAGGATGGTACACTATGCTCAATCTCGGGTGAGTCCCTAGGGCCTTATATAATCCCATCCAAAACTACAACATGAAATGTGTGTATACTTTAGATATGATACTCAAGGTAACTCCAAGTAATCATATTATCTCACGGACATACATATTTCCCATCTCATCCACAGAGTGGGTCTCCCGAATCTATAAGAAGTGGGAAACCTTCTTCATTTGATTGAAAATAACCCATATAGTTTCACTATAGAAACCCTATCCTTTTACACATATTATGATATGATTTTTAACATAAAAATGGCATTAAATACAACTAAAGGATCAATATTCCTAGTTTATTTGGAAGACTATGTATATAAATCTTCAACATGAAACAAAAATAAAACATTTTTATTTTAATATCCATAATGAGATTCAAAATCCATTTGAGCTCATAAAACTTCATAGGATAACTTGGGTAATACATAAAATAAATGGTGGATCTAAGAATCCCATTAAGAGAATTAACATGATGGAGAAGAAAAACATATCAATCAAAATACATAACATGATATCATAAAGAAGAAAGGGTCCTGAATAATCATATGGAAGTATAACATAAAGAACATGGAATCATAATATCATGGAATCATAGTAATATGGAAGAAACATAAAACACGAAATGGTCATAAGTCAATGTTATCCTCCAAGACAACATCACATGGTGGATAGAGTCCTATCATGGATTAGGTTCACTCTCTAATCCCATACATGACGTCTCATGAGACAAAAAAATTACCCAATGTATTAGAGAACTATATAAGATCACCAATCATAACATATACATGCTTATGTTTTCCAAAAAGGAAATAAATATTGAGGCATAAACATGAGAATTACCCATGTAATGAAGGATCTTATAGTCAGTATAGATAATAAACCTCTCGTATAATACATAGTTTTTCCTACACTTCAGAGAGTAAAACATGGATACCATATCTAAGAAATTATATATTTGTTCCTCTCATGGGGTTATAGATGATGTGACCCATAAGCTACTACTTTCTCCCTTTGTATTAGTACTACTCCTAAACCAATTCTTAATGCATCTCAGTACAAGGTGTATCTGATCCTTGGATCAGATTGTATTAAAATTGGAGTTATAGTCTACCTCCTCTTGATATCAAGAAAATCTTATTCATACTAGTCTAAACACTTGAACTTTACTCCCTTATTAATCATCACATTCATGGTTATTGATAGATGGGAAAATTAAAGGATAAAATGGAAGTAATATCCTATTAACCCAAGAAAGCTCCTGATCTCAAACACATTTTAGGTATATATCCAGGCTATCACAGCCTCCACTTTCTCTAGGTCCATGGATATACCTATATCAGACACCACATTACCTAAGAACCTTACCTCCCAAATCCAAAAGTTACACTTTTATAGCTTGGTGTAAAGATTATTTGCTCGAAGAATACTCAAGACTATCTCAAGTTGTCTGGAATGATACTCTGAATTTGGTGAGTAGATGAGGATGTTTTCAATTAACACTATATTGAATGAGTCTAGGTACATATGAAATATCTTGTTCATGGGGTCCATGAACACTACTGGCACATTGGTCAAACCGAACAACATCACTAGATACTTTTAAAGAACATACCTACTCTAAAACTCTATCTTTGGGACATCCTACTCTCTAACTTTCAACTAGTGGTAGCCTGATCAAAGATAAATCTTAGAGAACCACTAAGATCCCTATAACTAATCAACAATTTCATCAATATTAGTAAAAGGATATCAATTCTTCACCATTACTTGGTTTAGATTCCAGTAATCAATGTAGAATTGAATACTACCATCTGCCTTCTTGGTGAACAAAGCAGGTTCACCCCATGTTAAAGTACTAAAATTGATAAATCCATTATGCTCAAATTATTCAAGATACACCTCAATATCCTTCATCTTGGTTAGTTACATACGATAATGGGGTATCAAAATGGGTTGCACACCTAGTATGAGATCTATATTAAAGTAAACTACTCTATCATAAGAAAATATTGTAAAGTTTTATGGAAAGATATCTTGATAGAGATCCAAGATTAGAGAAAAATTCAAGGGGTTAGACACCGATCCTATCTAAATATCCAATCCCACCATCTATGCAGTGATCATCTTGAGATGACTCAAGTCTTTACCAATACTACCTACTCCCAATTTTCATTATTCAATCATCGCATATATCTCTCTATCTGGCTCCAATAGAAATCAATGTAATCTCATAATTTAATCACCCATTACATACTGATAATCACATTTAAGTTCATCATCTCTATTACCATGAAGTATCAAGGATTTCTATAGATAGTGGTGACTATAGGAAAATATAGGCATCACTGAAGATGCTCTACTTTCATTCCCAACAGTGTATCAAGGTATAGAAAGTAACTTAGATGATAACTTGACTGGTAAGTCATGTCCATTGACTACTTGTGTATATATGCAAGAATGAGAAGCACCAATATATAACCAGATAGTAGATAAAGTTGATTTGATCAAAACTGCACCTTGAATAGTAGGTGATCTATCACCACCATCTACTAAAGTCTAATCCACTATATAGAAATTACCTACCTTAACTATGAGACCTTATCCCTGATAAGAATGAAAAGTCTGATTCATCATCTATGTTTGTTGATAAGGACCCCATACATATCTATAGGTCAAAGTTTGAGTCTATCATGAACCCCTAGGGACCCTTGGCCTCAATACTCTAGCATAGAACTTCTAGAGATGGCATGTCCTTCTGTATTTCTAGTACTGGGTCTAGGGTTCTATGTAGACCTAACTATAGTGCATGAACTTTCCATTTTTAAATAACTATGGATCACCTCTATAAGAGGTTGAATAAGATATACCATGATCTACCTACATATTGTTAATCTGCTTCATATCCCATATATTCCTCTTCTTTTTACTTGAAGAGGTACTCATGGAAGTAGTAGGAAGTCCACATGACTAATCACGGAAGGGCGGAATAAGACCAACCGCTCGACCCTTCTTCAAGATATTCTCAATATTCAAGGACTTTTGTAGAACCTATAGGTATTATTCTAGGAAAAAATCCTTGAAACTGTTGTCTAATTTTGAAATGAATAATGATATTGAACTTTATAGCTTTATGAGCCTTATTCCTATCTAGAAGAGGTTCAAACTGAAGCATATTAGAAAAATGGGAAGGGTGGGAGGACATTATCATGGAACCCTATTGTAGCTCCATGAAATCCTATGCTTGGTAAAGATTTAGTGTATAATTAATGAACTTCCTAAAGAACTTATCCTTGAAGGCATCCCAAGTGAGTATCTTGTGTCGACCATCTCATCCCATTACTCCCCACCAATTCCCGGTGGGTCCCTATAGTATGAACATTACTATCTTCACCTTACTATCTATCGGTGTCTCGAAGAGGTCAAAATATCCTCAATAATTTTCCACTAATATTAGTAATCCTATGATATTCCAATTCCCTATAATTCTAGTGGATAATGGAGTTGAAAATCCTTTCAATAGTTAACCATGGATATTAATGGAAGGGATCCTAGATGATGTGGGCATACTACCTACACCAAAGGAATAGGTGCAAGAGTGCGCTATGGAGAACCCTTTTTCACAATAGGTGTTGAAAAAATGGTTTCAGAATCACCCTAACCCACATAAACTAAAAATACCATCAGTATTTTATGAGGCAACATCTCTATATCATAAAGGGAAGTATTTATAATAAAAAAATTTATCTTCACCAGTATAAATGATCAAAAAAAATCCTAGGATTATACACATATCCCAAGGTATAACTCTCCTAGCATAAACCAAAGGTATTTTCCATACACATTAATCACAATCATCATTATATATATATAATAACATAATTTCATGCATAGTTCAACTAATTAATGTTAACATAGATATATTATATAGTCAGGAAAACATACATATCACACAATAGAGAACCTGTCCCAAAGAGAGATCACAAATCAATAAATTAAATTAAAGAACAAATATGTAGAAAAAATACATGTATATATATAGAATTTGGACCTACATTCTTAATCATGATACATAAACACACCTGAAATCTCATAAAAAGGTAATAGAAATCCCATCCATGGTAACTCAGAGGACCCTTACACATGTGTTATCTGAGAACATGGAAACTCCCCTAACTAAGTCTCACAAAAATATATCCTTTATACCATTTCCTATGTTATTTGAAAAGGAAAAGAAGAAAAATTGTTCTTTGATGCTATTTTTTAACACCATAACCTGAACCTCCGAGCCCGAATCGGAGTACCACATGACATCAACTGTGCCTCCTCATATTCAAGAGGTTGTTGACTAGAAATGAGGGTCTAAGTATTTTAGTGGGTAGATGATACCCTTTATATAATTTCAAAGCACAATAATAATAAAAAACTAACTAAAATAATTATAGTAACATATGTAAAATGAAGATGGTATACATGAAATTTAATAAATAGATAAATGGGCTCCCAAGATGGAAATCCAATTTAAAGTATATTTATCAGTTAAATAAAAAAATAAAAACTATAAATTCTTTCAAAGTTCATCCTGGTCTACCACCAACTCCATGCTCCTCTTCTCATCCATTAGCCATGGATCCCTTTCCCTTACTCGGATCCCTATACATTAAATTTTCACATGCATCAGGATTCCCATGTAGGGTGTGGATAATAAAACTCAGTATAACACCACCAATGTGTCCTTGAAAAATTTTAACATGTAGAAAAAGTCGATTCCATGATAATAATAAATGTGTAGATGGGAATATCAAACATACAATTAGGTACTGAGGGGTCATGCGCTAACCAAGCCACCAAAAACCCCCATTCGTACCTACATAAGCTCCATGTCGGAAGGAAAATAATAAGATAACATAAGTAACTAGAACTATAAATAGGGATAGTGAATCTATTTCTTGAAAAACTCATCATATCATGTTTACATGAAACTCAACTTCCCTAGTCCTCAAGTACAACATGTTTCTTGTAAATCACTAGGAATCGAGTGCACTACTCCTAAATCACTAGGTATCGAGAAAGCCAGTACTTGGCCATACTAGCATCAAGTGAATCCTCAACAATACGTTCCATGGAATCATTTTATATTTACCTTGTCTTGGGGTCCATTGTCTCCATTATCCCAAGTCATGTACACTCCTTCTCTAAGGAACAATCATGTCATGGTGGTCCACCTGTTATGAGCACAAAGAACGATACCTCTGAAGGAAAGGTACATAATTAAAAGGTAGGTCATACAAGGAAATAATATCATCATGAGAATAATAAAAACATATATACATGTGACAATCATTAAACATATCCAAACAAGCTAAGAAAATACTCATAGCATCAAGAATCATAAATATGTCTCATGGGCTAAACCCACCCCCGCATGAGATCCCAATCAAGAATAATCATCAAGTTATATTAATCACATGAATTATATAAAATCATAAACATGTATACAAGATCCAAAAATGGTAAGAAAATTACTACCTCAATATTTTCTATGTTATTTCCAAGGTTCATCAAGGAATCATCACTTGAACCATGTCAACGTGTTCGTCATCTCAAACCACTATCCAAGGATTCCTAGAATCGATTGCATTATTTTATTTCTAAAAGAAATAAAACACCACCTACGACTATCCAAGATAATTTGAAGTTATTATTTTAATAAAAAGAATATGTTAACCATTCCTTCCTTATAGAAAATTATATTCCCACATATGATATTAATTTTCTCTCTCTAAATTAACCCTATATAAACAATAATAATTCTTATTATTCTTTTCCATAATTCTAGTTTATTAATATTTCATAAGTATATATTAATTTCACACAAAAAAATATTATTTAATTCCAATTATTTCTTCATAAATATTATTTCATTAATTGAACATGAAATAAGGAGAAGAGATAACATAAATAACTACCTAAAATTCATCTATTCCAAGCATTTCACCTAGGAGGAGGGGAGATAATGTTATGATATTCTTGGAATCTGAATTAATAAATTGGTTTAGATAAATAATTCTTCATATATCTCACATAAATTAATTTCTAGACTGGTCGATCTTTAAGGAGTATCAAGAATAAAATTAGGATGAGGTTTGTGTATTTATTGAAGAAAGAAAACTTTGTACATGTTCGCTTCATTAAACCCCACAAATTAAATTAACCATTTAATTATTTTTACTATAATATTGAATTTGGATCATCTTAATTCATTAATAAAGGTATTAAAAACTTTAAATGAGTTAATATAATTAAAATCCCGTTATTTTTAGTCTTTAAAATCATAAAAACGCATTACAGGTGAGAGTTGGGAAGAATAAAACATAAAAATAGGGTTTTAAAATTATTTCTCCCAAAAAGGGTGTTGTTTAAGGTTAATATGGTTTAATCGTATGAATATCATATATTTCACATAATTTTATAGGTTAATACTTATTCATCCTTTTAAAATTATAGGTTACCCTTACATATCTCACCATATCCTTACACAACACAGTAGGCACCCTTACATAGCCTTTGTAAATGAGAGATTACTCGTACAAAACACTAGTGGTACCCTTATGTGGCTTTGAAAAATACAAGCTTACCTTTACATAGTTCATGCCTTAACCTTATGAAACGTATAAACCAGTTCACTTACCCTTAGGCAGCCCATATACATAGGGCCTTACCCTTATACAGCCCATAGAAAAATCGTTTACCCTTAAACAGAAAATAGAATCCTCATACTACCATTAAAAACTCATTTTTACCCTTATTTAACATATTTAAATAATGATTTACTTTTATTGAACTCTTAAAAAATCACCTTGAATAAAGGTAGGATATATTTACCCTTAAATAGACCATATACCATCTATAAGGGTAAAAATTAAGTTAAAACTTATTTAATTTCCATTCAAAGGAATTATAAGTTATAATAAAAACAGGGATTTAAGAACATTTAAAAATTTATAATATTACATTTATAATCATTATATATATATATATTAGTTATTTTTTACCTATCTTCAATACTAGGTTTAAGTAGTATTTATCGCTTTGAACTAGTTTCATAAAAGTGGTGTTAGTATCTATTCATTTCCCAAATTACATTATTAATAGATAATATAAGGAACTTTAATAGATGTTTTAATTTATTTTATTAACATTTAATTACATTTCATAGCAGTTTTGGTCACTTTTCATGAGGTTGAAATCGAAGACATGCATGTTTTTGTGATTGTTAATGAATGAAGGTTCATTTCTTAATTACTAATTTAAATGTTAATATAACCTTAATAAACAAAAATAAAATCATTTAATACATATTTATATCATATTATACTATTAAATATGTTCTAATAGTCATCTATTATATAAATTCATAACATTTTTCAAGTAGATTCTTAATCCGGCCAAAGAAACAACATGCCATAATTAATGGATGTTTATGAAGTGATTTACTTGTAATATAATTATACAAGAAGAAGAATTAAATTATTCAATATTAATTTGTGTGATACATAAAAAAATTTAAATAATTATAAAATTATGATAACTTATAGGATATAATTACATAATACGAAGAAATTGTTTTTTTCTCTTAGAACGCTTTTTTAAACGGTTGAATATACCAAAGTTGTTTTTTGATTATATTTTTTGGTAGGTTTTTAAATTTGTATTTACATAACCTTAATAATTTCATAAATATAATATTTATCTATTAAATCCATTCTCATGACCATCCATGTAAGTTAGTGATGAAAAGAAAAAGTGAAATCAATCATTCCATGGTGGTGGTAGACCACACTTATGCATGGATGTTGATTTCATTTTTCATATAAAGTGGAAAAGGAGTAATATGATTTATCATTTCAGAATATAAAATATTTCATAAATATAATACTTGTATATTAAATTCCCTATTATTACCAAACTTTTAGATCATTTAAGTAAAAATAAACATGTTGCATCGTGGAGGAGGTAGTCCACACAACGCACGAATGATGGTTTTGTTTTTATTAATAGAAAAAAATGTGGTTAATTCTTATAAAATGATTATAATAACATATCACTACATTATTATACTCATGTTATAATTTTAATTTTATTTTATTTTATTTTATGAAAAAATGATATCATATAATGAAATAGAAATGAGAAAGGAGTGAATAGAAATTTATACCTCTATTCTTGTATTGTCTTCTTCGCAAAGGGGTTAAGCCTTTGAGGGAGGATATTATGAGAACTCCATATCCTAATGAAGTTGGATATGAATTTTTAGGATATTTTTTCAAGTTTTAACTAAATTAATTTGTATTTTTTGTGTGGGGAATTTAGTATAGGAGTTCCCATTTATAATTGAAAACGGATGATATTTTTGTAAATACTCAAAAATTTTAAATAATGGGAAGTCACTATCAAGGAAAGTGACTATAAAATTTATAAATTATGTATAGGGGAAGTATATGGTAGATAATGGCCTCAAAAACACATTAACACACATATTATTAACACTTTTTATTATTTTGCACTAGGTTAAACCATTTTATCCGTAATTTACTATTATCATAGTAACTATTTTTAACCTAAGTAATTTATACTTTATGAATAAAAATTAAATTTTATATATTAATTATTTAATAACTAATAATTATAAATTATAAATACATTTTATTTGATTCAATTTCTAAAAATGATATAAATTAATTTTTAAATAATAAATGTATGATGTATTAAAATCGATTTCTTGAGAAAAATATGACTTAAGTTCTAAAATATCAGATAGAGGTTTGTAAAATAGAATAAATATTTTTAGATATATAATTTTCCATATAAAATATTTATTTTGAGTATAAAAATATTTTATGAAATTTATATGACATTCTTACATGCTAATAATTTCCTTTAATCATGGTATTTTTAAAAATGGTATATTTCATTATTCACATTAAAATAAATATTCTTAGAAAAATATCAAAAATTCATCTTAGTAAAATATTACTATTATGAATCCAAAAATAAATTTAATTTTTTTAAAATTAAAATTATAAAACTTAGAAATTTATATTTTAAATAAAATTATTAAATATAATAAAAAAAATTATAGTGAAAACAAATCATTAGAACACAATATATTCTTATTTATATATCATGTCATTTAATAATTGGAGTTAAAAAAATTATTCATATCAATATATATTATCATCAATTGATCTTAAGTTTCTTGTGATAAAATATTATAGTTTATAAAAGGAAATTTTTTTGAAATATACAATTCTAAACTCAAAATGATCATATTAAACATTTTAGCTATACCAATTGAATTTCATTCATATTAAAAGTTTCATTTATTTATTTCTATTAATATTTAATAATGTGGTTACTCCTATTAATTCACACTAATTCAATAGCTTCATTTTATTGGTCATAATTAAATATTTATATTTTATCTAAATATATCATGGTTTCATTTATGTCTAGTGTTGTGTATGGAGAAATCTACCAAACAAATTGACTTATTTAAGTTACTCATATATTAAAATTTATTGGTGTTATATAACCTATAAAATAAAAATAGTTTATAACCTAAAATTATCCTATATAATTAAACACATTATTTATAGGAGGAAAAAGATATCGTTATTTTTCCTAAATCATAAATAAAGTAAAATATCTCTAAAAATAGAATTCAATAACTAAAATAAACACTGTTAGTTTCCCACCCATATAAATAGAAGAGTTTCTCACTAGACCATGAAATCCACTTTAAATTTTAGTGGTGAAAAATTAGACGTTGTTAAAAATGCCATTTTTACGACACTCCCAAAAAAATGTTTTAAGTCCTCAAACCAATAATATAAAGTCACCTATCCAAACAAAGCATAATTCAATTTTGTAGAGAGATACATGAGCATTATGAATAACCCTTAATATAATTTAGATAAATAACTTATTCTTTAAGGCACTTTAAACTTCAATAACATCATCAAATATGGGTGAACATAAGTAGTAAAAGGTACAAGACAATAATTTTATAAGATAAATATCTAGTCTCAATAAACCTATTTTATCTCATAAATATAAAATAACCCATAAATATAAGGACATAAAATATGAATCTCTTCTTATTTCTTGACCATGAAATGGTTTTTATGAATAACTTCAACCTCATACAATAGAAATAATTATTTTATATGTATTCACTTCCAAATATTATTAGAGAATAATTTTATAAAAAATACTTGTGCTCAATTCCATCCTATCAATATGATGTCACGGCCTATATATAGATGATATAATAGTCCACATTTAATCTAAAATATGTATTTTTATACAATTAACACTTCTTTAACATAATAATATGAAAAATATATTCAAACCCTCCATAACACCTTTCTACACAAATTATGGTTTAAACCCAGGTCTCATAGGTAGGAACCTGCCATGAGGGAAATATTTAGCATTAAGGATTTAAGAGCATAAAGTGTCAAGACTATGAAAATTCATCAAAAATTATTTCTCCAATATAACAAAATTAAATTCCTTCTAGTCTCTAAAGAATATCCAACATGTATATTTACTATTTCATAACACAGCCCAATATACTAAATGAATAATACTAGCTTCATGATCGCCTTTCCACCAAAAATAAGTATCAAATATAAAAAAAATAACCAAAACCTTTAGTAAGTCTAATTATATTCATAAAAAAGTTAGTAAAGAAATATGAATATAATTGATAAAAATAACCCTGCCAACCCTTGATAAAAACATACTATTAGTGATATATATTTTTCCACTAATTTACTCATTAATGGAAGTACAATATAGTTTTGCAGACTATCTAAAAATTAGTGGAATCCAAATATGAACAGAAATTACTTACCCCAAATAATGCATTAATATCCTCCTTAACCACCAAAATGATATGATATTGGAAAAAAATTATTATAAAAATAAAATATTTTTTCTCAAGAAGGTATATTATGTTTAACAATATCTAACACTTTTACACAGTTAAAAATAAAAACACTAAAAAACACTAAAAATCCTCAAAAAAATATGGGAGTCTAAAGGAAAATATATGGAAATATTGAAACCAACCAACTCTTAATACCAAATTACAACATCTAATAATCATCATAATAAATTAAAAAAAAGGTAAAATTATATGGATTTAATAGATCACCCTGCCATAAACCTATAAAATCCCTGAAAAATCTAGTCTCTCTTGATTAATAAATAAATCATAATAGACCAGAGAAACACATTTCAAAATATGATTTGTAAAGGAAGGTTCAAATATTAGGATACAAATGGTTATAACAATAAATGATCATTATAAATTTTTATAACCTTTCCCCACATCAAATTTAATAACTATTTGATCTTACATCCCTTTTTACGGTTTTTAAAATAATGAAGGTCATCATAATCCACTGAAATATTCTTAAAAATTAATAAATATGTACACATTATAGTGGGAAAATAATAAATTAAATCACCATCAAAATTTTATTACCAAGAACCTTTACCCAAACATATATATAACATTTCACAAGATAATAGGGATAATTTCACAAAGGAAATAAATATGGTATTGGAAACAATTCTAGTATTTGTAAAATTTATATTTTAATTAATAATACCCAAATAAAAATAATGAGAATATTTATTTAGTGATATTTATTATAAAAAAATGTATAAATTTCTTGGAAAATAAGGAATAATATACTAGGACTGGGTAATGTAAATGGATTCATTTAGAATAATGCCACCCATACCTAATCTATTAAAAAAGGAGACAAGAATTGAGTATTTATATCATTAAACACCATGTATTCTAAAATTCATAAATTAAAATAAAATTTATCAATATAAAAAGAAGAAAAAATCAAAATAATAATAAAAATATATATTACCAATCTCAACCACATCAGCCATCTATGTACCCATATCAGTATATGTACCATAAATAAAAAATTATTTTATATGTGATTTTATTAAATTAACTCTCGGGATTATTTCCACCAACCTCTCTTAATCAAATTTACTTTTAATCTTTTCCCCAAAATTATTCCTCTCAAAATAGAATTTCATTAAATTAATAATAGTTTTGTCTCCCATCATGCCCAACAATAGAAGATACACTCTATTGATTAACTATTTAATACATACCACTATTTTAATGAAAAACCCTTTGTACTATTACAACTAACCCTTTATTCCAATAAATAAACACTAATAATTAATTATATAACCAAGAAAAAGTACCCTTTTAAAGATACATCTCAACCTTAGTAATCAATAAACTGCTATTAAAATATAGACCTTTATACATTTTTCAAAATAATTTTTCAAATTAAGACCATCTTGAACATTAAAATATATAATATTTGAAAAAAATAAATTAACTTGGAGATATGAGAAAAAACTAGTAATATGTATATAAATTCAATTATAAAATGTATATAACTAGAGGGAAGTTTAAATCCATCAATCACATATTTAATGGTTATGAAAATAATTTTTTTAGTGGTTTCTAAGCCCATAAATTTTCTAAAAAAATATATTTATTTTTACTCAAGGGGTTATATAGTAGCCTTTATCAATGATCTAAAATCATCACAGTCATTCACTGAAGTGTTCTCTAAAACATTATCCACTGATTCTTATCACTTTTATGAATCTCATACCAAACCATAATTCTCATATAACCCTTTAATATAATCAAAAATTTATTTAATATGTTAAAAATATATATATTCATATTATTTTGATTGGATTTCACTAACAACCTCTTTTTCTGCTTTATGAAGATACTATAAAAACTACTAGAATTTATGGAAGGTATAATAGAATGTCCCACAAATACCACAAGACTATCTCTATTATATAGAAAATTTATATATGAAATATTCTTAATATTACATAGACATAGAATAAAACCTTTTTTACCCTATATTCCAAGCATTATACTCATCTGATTTAGATTCTAAAATCCAACTATAACTTTACTAGATTACCATATCACTAATAAAACTTCTCTATTCACTTATAACATAACTAGTTCATATTAAAGCCTCAATAATTTCATATATGAACCTATATAAAATGTATACAAACATATATTAATCTAAAATATACATCATTCCCATCTACTCTCCCATAAGTACTATTCGAGCCCTAACCAATAAAACTAACCACTCTTGAATTTTTATGAATAAAGAATATATATTTACAATGATATGATAATAAATTACCCTATATCAAGGTTAAATTTTATCAAAATCTCTTTATTCACATTACCATATATTTATGATGCGAACTAAATTATTTCCTTAATTAAAATAATGTTGTAAATTATTGAATCTTAAAAGTAAAAAAGATTTTAAAAATAACCTAGGTTATAACACCATGCATTTTTTTGAGGTACTAATTTTATTTAACTATTGTCATCACATGTGTATTGTGTTCTCTTATGTATATGAGATAGGATGGAGGAACCTCATACTCTATAACTGAGAAAATGAAATATATGGAAAAAATATGTACAGGTTGTGGATCTATAACCAAAACCTCAAGGGAAGATGCATTAATTTTGGTGGTCCTAATAGTTATGTAAGACCCTTCCAACCACAATAATGTTCCTATAAAGCCCATAAAAGTTTTAGTGGGTCATAGTTCAATTTAAAAAAATAATTTATTTATTAGATTTAAATTTTAAATAAATGATATTTTTCTCAATTTCATCTCCTCTAATTGTGCACAAAAACATTTTCATCCTCCCTCAAGGTCTATTATCATCCTAAGGCTAGATATCCATTTTTTAGTCTCTGGTTAATGAAACTATTATCTTATAGGGCTGTTGCGGGTATGTTTAACACCCCTCCTCATTCCATTAATTGTTTCTCATGTTTTTGTATTAGTTTATACTAGTTATTCCATAATGTATGGTTTTCCTCCATATTTTTTGGAAATGAAAAATTAGTGTTGATTCGTCTAATGATATTTGATGAAAATATATTTTAGATCAAGATGGGTGGTTCCAAACCATTCTCAATGGTTTGTGCATGTTTCATGAGATGTGTGATTGTTTTTTCTTTTCCCATGTGTTATTGAGATAAATTGTAACTAAATTTATTCCCATTAATACATATAATATAGGTAAGGGAATATAATTCTATGATGGACCCTTTGATCATTATGATTTAATTCATTATACATTGGTGGAAATGAACATTAATTACCTAAAGGTGAACCTTATCCTTTAGAAACTATTTTGGGCCTTCTGGGATTTATATAATGACTTAATGGTCCTACTTAGTTGAATTTAACCTCCTTGGATGTTAAAGAGGTATGTAATTTTGAGAGAAAAGGTTTAGGATTAACCCTTGAGGGAATTTTGATCTTCCCCGTAGCCCTGTAACTAATTTAATATGTTTTCTGTGGATTGCTCCTCCCCATCTAGCTTGGTTATACCCAAGAGGGATATTCCTTTAGTTGAGACCTATAAATTGGTTGGGTAAGAGAGAAAAAACATAGATAATAATTTATGTGAGTCAGATTATTTTTCAACCTTAATGAGTTATTTTATTTTATGATGTTAATGTTATTTATATGACATTATATGGTTTTGGTTATATATGTTGGATGATATTTTTATTATGTTAATGATGTAAATGGATAAGATGAAATGGATATTTTAATGTTTTATTTACAATGACATATGGTATACAAGGTATACATTATTATATTAACCAGGATGTTATATCCATTCTCTTGGGATATGATTCCCACTAGGTTATGGATCTCAATGCCCATGTGGTCTTGGTAATAATGGAGTTGTTATCAAATGCCTAATTACTTTTAATTTACCATGGATATGGGATGTATATCCCATAATGGGATTATTCAATATAAATTGAGAGGAAAAAATGTGTATTTATAGTTTCTTAAGGGATGTGATCCCCTCACATTTGATGTGGCACTAGACTAAGGATTATTTTTCCTCCATTGATTATTCCCATGTCTAGGGATGTTATGCCAAATTTTTATGAATTATTAATGACATGATTCCCAATTTTATATGATTACCCTGGGACACTATGCTCATTGAGGATGAGGATGTTTGTCAAATGAGCACCTTAACCATTGATATGACTTGGTTTTTCAGGCATACTACCCATGTATTGATTACTCTGATTTCATGGAATGTTATACCCATTATTATGACTTTCTTAATTGGATGTAATTCCCATGAGTTATCTATTATGACATTATGGGATGGTATTCCCATGAACAATACTTTACATGTGATTCCTAGTTGATATTCATTTGATATATTTAGTGACATGTCAACACTATCTGAACCAAATATGGTCAAAATGGTTTTCTATGTATTATCTTTCTAAATAAAATATTTATTATTTATCTTATTGATTAATTTTTTACTTATGACCATATCAAACTATACATGAACATGTATTTACTTTACATTTATAGAGACACTATTTGAGGGGGTTATTGAGCGGTACTCAATCCCTATTTAAGAGCCTTGTGTGCCTAAGTAGACATTATGGTTAGTGAACCATGTAAGGGAAAGGTACTTATTGTCAATGAATGAGATATGGAGCATGTTTGGAGCTTTTAGATGGTATTGGTAATTAAATCAGGATGAAATATTTTTTTATCTCTTATATTTTGATTATTTTTAATATCCTACATATGGTCATCCTATGGGTAACCATACTTTCGATGTGTGTCATGTGAAATTATAGTTAGACATTTTTTTATAAAATTTGTTATATTTTTTTATCATGATTATAATTTAGTTATGATTTCAAAACATTATATTTCATTTTAATATGATAAAATTTGTTTATTATTTCTTCTATAGTGATCGATGGCTATCTGTACCAATGTGTGTATAGTTTCCCCACTTAATACATAAAACCTCACCATTAGCTAGTTGCCTCTATCATACAGGGATTCCCACATTTAGTATGTGGAACCATATTCTAATATAGTATAGGTGAACCATATGAATGATTCTATAATTTGGTATCAAATCCTTTTTTTGTTTTTCATTAAAAGTTTGATATGGCATACCATATAATGGTTGTGGTTAAAATTTTAGATGGACCTAATGTGTGGGCATAGATAACCCAAGTATTAGGAATGTTTTGGTTACCTCAGATAGGATTTTTATTCTTGGTTATCACTATTACAATTCAAATTTTTTTATTAAATAAGATTCATTGTATTATTGATTAATAATTTTTTGGTTTTACACTTATCCCAGGGTGGTAAGAGTGTTTGTGTTCATGTGACCTTTTTTTAGATAACAAGATTAACATTATATTCATGTCCTTAATTTCATTTGGTAATAATGATAATGATAATTTGTTGGATTATTTTAAATGTCATTAACAACTTGTATAGTTTTTTCTAATATAACTAATCATGGTATTCTACAAAACTGATCCATGATTATATTATGTTGTTATTAAATTGATAATGTGAATCCCATCTATATCTAACTCCAACCCTTTATGTGTGGATAACTGGGTCTAGATAGAGATCCTAAGGTTTTGTGAGACCCCGTGTGTGTTAGGGTGTATCTATTGCATGGGGGGTTCAATTACTATTATTTTTTATGCTTTTTTATATTCAAACATGATAAAAATGGGATTATGTGTCTTTTTTGTAATTTTAGTATTCTACAACTATGAATACTAATTATTGAGTACTAGAGGGAAAGTATGATCATGCCATACTGGTTTTTGAGTTGGAACCCCTAGTTTTCCTTATACCTATTATTTACTGGTAGCACTGTGAGAGTTTACATGATGTGATTCAGTATATGGAAAATAGAGCTCTGAGAGGTGATAATTCCATGATAGAAATCACTAAAGTTTTTTAGATAAAATATGTCTCTTTTTTATAGAGAGGGTGGTCCTCATGATATAGAATTTGGGTCGAGTCTATATTAACAATATTAGATCATCGTAAGACTCCAACTGAGAGGTGGGTGATGCCTTTAATATATATTTTTTCATTACCAGTAGAGAGTTGGTGGGATTTACATGTCAAAGTAAATCATCATATGAGGTTGTCTTATAAGTACATTCATGTCATTTATTTTAATAATTTATTCTCCAGGATATAGTGGGAATATACATCATGGGGGTCTTTACATTGAGATATGGGAAACATGTCATTGATGTCCTATGAATCCTACTTAATTGAGTTGATCTAAATTTCACCATTATTGGAAGGTGACTATACAGTGAGGTTTTAATATTTTTATAATAGTCAAATACATTTTATTTGGTCTTAGGTGAAAATCATTTAGCTCACACCTTTTTTTGAGTTCATGAATTAATCCCTTATTATAGAGAGGATCATAGCCTAGTAAAGACCTTATAGTTGGTTAGTTTCTTATAATTGGTCTAGTCATGTATCCTCTAGTTATTGGAAAAGGTATTTCACGGATTTTTTCTAGAGTGGTGGTGAAAAGGTCACTCATGGAAATGGATCATCTTCGACAAATTATGGTAAGGCTCTCCTGGTATGTTATCTACGTGTGGTAGGTTGTGTTATATATAACAACATTACTATTGAATACTAGTGTACAGTAATTTTCATCATCTTATATGGAATATATGGGATTTTTTTATTATTGAATATAAAAAATATAGTAGTCATGGTGTTTTATGGGATCAGGGATCAACAGTTGGATCGGGTGATTTACTATAGATTATTATTTGAAGTTTATTCTCAAAGTTAGTCTGTAGAGGTTTTCTTGGTTCCTAAGGTCCATGGAGATAGAATAGTGTATCTCCTCATAGTATCTTGTCATATAAAGGCTAAGGTATAGGCTCAAGGATATTCCAACTTCATGTTTTCAATCCACCCCTAGATAATCATATTGAGGGTCCATTGACCATTTGAGGTATGAACATAGAAACATTTACCTTAGAATCACCTTTATTTGATACAAGAGAATCATATTTGATTGGACCATGTCAATATTCATGTGATATTGGGTTTACAATTGATTACCTATATAGACTGATGTTTATTGGCATTCCCCTATGGTGGTATTAAAGAGTATTAATAAATTTTATGAGTATGCCTCCATGATTAGTGTTTAATGAAATCTATAAGATTTCCTTTTATTAGGGATGTGTAGCTTTGATGTAATCATATATAATAATTAATTTACTCAATATTGAATAAATATCAACTTCTATCATTGAAAGGTATATTTCACATCTGTTTAGGGTGACTTTTATACCCAATTTAGTGAGTAAGATTTATAGGTCGACTATTTGGGACATAACCATTGATAATGGGGGAAGCTTTCAACCTAGTTATCTAATGTTGTTTTGGATAATAATGATATGTTTCATACATTATTTCCTAAATTTTTTACTAGTTCTAGGATTTTTTACCTTGATAACATATTTGGGGTGCCACCTAAGAAAGAAGTTGATTTTATGATCTAGTTGACTCAAGAAGAATAGTTCATATACATTCCTCGTAATAAAATGGATCTTATAGATCATTTTGTGTTAAAGGTCCTTCTATATTATATCATGGATAAATGATTCACTTATAAAAGCATATCCTATTGTTGTGCTTAATATTTCTTCATCATAAATGTGGATGAATATTTGTGATTATGTGGGGATTTATTAAGGTTAAACCTGATGATGGGAAAGAAAAGGTATCATCATCCTCATATTGAAGAGATGTTTGACTAGTTGAGGGGATATAAGTGGTTATAAATGGTCTACTTGAGGTTGGGTTATCATCAAAACTATTTTTTTCTATCCAATATTCCTCTTACTACTTTCATAATAATGTATGAATTGTATGAGTATCTTTTGAAGTGATCTGGTTTAATAAATGTGTTGATAGTGTGTATGACCTAGATGAATCAGGTTATTCATCCTTATTAACACAACTTTATAATCATATTTATTAATGATATTTTTTCCACCCCTAGTTAAGGGATTAACATTATTGAAATTATGATATCATATCTATAACAGTTATAGAGCATCTTCTATACACAAAACATTTAAAGTGTCTATTTTGGATATGTGAGGTTCACTTCTTACTGTAAGTGATATTAGAGGGGGAAGAATCGGTAGACACTGAGAAGTTTTAGTCATTGGATTCATAAGAGTATCCAATGAATATTTATTAGATTCATACTATCATAGTATTATTAGGCTATAATAGAAGATTAAATAAAAACATCTCATATTTGGTATCACTGATGATGTCCCTAACAATAAGTGGGTGATGTTCGAGATGTATAATCCTTACGAGTGAGCCTTCAGCAAGTTGAAGGGAATATAAAAATATATTCCAATTTTGAACTTTCTTGATTAGGGTAAAGAGTATATCCTTTACTATAATGCATTAAGGGTTTCTATCGGTTCCATATTGATGTATGGTGTGTGTGTAAATGCTTCCGGAACTAGGCAATTGAGGACACATGAGTGGAATTACTTAACTCTTGATTTTGATCTGGTGGTAGTAGTTCTCATGCAGAGTTGTTATTGTAAGTACCTCTTCTATGGGATGATCATAGTTTTTATAGACAATTTTATCCTTGGTTATATTATTTTCTAGCAACACCTAAATCTTTTTGCATAGAAGGTTGTTCGTGTACAAATATTTAACTTTTAGATGAAATATACCCATATGAAGGGGAATTTTGTGTACAAAGCAATTAGTATAAATACATAGGCCTAGGTATTCCATGAGGATAGAAGTAAGTGGCTATTTATTAGGCTATTCACTAATATTAATATCAATTTTTTGGAGTATCAAATCATAAGGACCATTTAGTCATTTTTTATTACCACCACACACCTTTAGAGGCTGAAAGAGATTTAGAAGTATGAATCTGATTATAGTGTTATGATAGACTATATATATAATGGTATCTACCACATGGTGGATCCTAGGGTGATGATATGATAATTTATATTTTAGTTAGATCTATGTCTAGCTTGATCATGTATGATGAGCTTGTATAATATTTAAATTCTTTGGGATAGATATTTCACCTGGAGTGTACCAACATGAATCATGATGTGAATATGTAGTATTATTATATTGGGATAAAGAAGGACATTGTGGGGTTAATCATGTGATTCTTTAGATATCAAGTAGTAATAGCTTATCACTAATAACCCATTAGTTTTCTATCGTCATTTTCCATTCTTGAGTTGAAATGGGATTATATAACAATAGATTTTGTAATGGGGTTTCTATTATCACAATGATGGTGTTATGTGGTATCAATTATTGTTGACTAGTTAACCAGGTTTCCATGTTTCCTACTTATCCTAGAGACCTAGAGTGTTGATGTCCTTGGTGGGATAAGTTGTCCCACCATTTTGAAGAAATCATCAAGGAAGGCCTGGGAACCAAGGAAACTACTTTACAATGGGGATTATATAGAGTGACCAATTATAATAATCTAAGCCTAGTCTTTAATGATTTTGTGATTTATTTCTATGTTAATAACCCCATGTAATTCCTTTTGAGGTTTCTCACTTTTCCACAAAAGTGCTTTATAAATAAATATTTAATTTTTAGCCATATAGTATTGTTTTGGATTGTTACTGGTGATTTAATTCTATCTTCTAAAAGGTTTTTTAGAAGGAAAATATATTGAGGTGAATTTGAAAAAAATATGAAATATTTAGACTGATGGGTAGTATAAGTGTACTATCTAAATTCTATTATAAATGCTACCAATGTGTGTCATAGATTATGAAATTTCATGGGATATTAATATTGAAATTTCAAAATTTTCTTATTATAAAATTTATCTTGTTTTTATTTAAATAACACCTTTTGAGGTATTGTATGGAAGATTGTTTCGATAACCTATATATTTATTAAAGGTAATGATATTATCTATTATGAATCATGTCATGTTCTCATTGTTTAAAATTATATTCAATTAATATCGGAGATATTAGATACTCTATAGAGTAGAAAACACTCATATGTGGACAATTTATGTTATCCTATAGAGTTTCATGTAGGAGACCTTTTTTTCTTATAACTAACAATTTAGTTAGTATATCATCATTTTTAGAGGCTACGGATATTATATCCTATGTATGTAGGGGATATTGAGGTTTGAGAGGTCTATTGTAGTGGAAAAATTATTGATGCTTCCTTAGTGTTTTCATACTATGCATGAGTCATTTCATGTATCTCAACTCATGAGATACCACTATGATCCTTCTATTGTGATCAATGTTAACAATTTAATGTTGCACCATGATGCATCATTTGAGAATGAACCAATTTGAATATTGGATAGGACTGATAAGATCATTTTTTGGATGATGTTACCATTGGTATGTGTGTAGTCTAAATATGATCATATATAGGAATAAACTTGAGGGTAGTATCTAAATATAAGAGCACAATGGAAATAGTTGTTTATCGGTGACTATCTACGGCGTCTTATGGAAAAAACACTATATAATGGGTATGTTATAACACTTGGAATGTTTTGGATATACAAATTAGATTTAATTTAGAATTTCTAAATACAATGGATGTGGTATGGGTTAGAGAAACCACAAAATTTAAAAATTAGAAATGGTCTAGGTAGAAAAAAACATACCTATGTTGTAAATTTACCTCTAGAACCTAAGTGAAGGCCATTCGAATTCTAATGGCTCTAGAAGTGAGTCTCAACTACTAGAAAACCCCTGAACTTTTGCTGAGGTTAATTAGTGTTTTTATGGGTCCCAGTTATATTTTTTAAAATTGTATATAATTGATTAATTAGTTTTAAAATTAAAATAAATTATATGTTTGTCATTTTCTTCTCTTTCATCAGTGTGTTTGAAGCCCTCCTTCCTCCTTCATGACTTATTCTCCTCCCAAGGAAATATCTCCATTATTTATGGTTTGATTGATGATTCAATTTTCCCATAGGGTTTCTGTATGTAGTTTTATCACTCCTCTACCCTTTAACTGATTCTCTCACAATTTCAATGGTTTCTATAGATTATGCCTTAATTTTGGTATTTTAATATATTTTGGTAAAACCATTTTTTGGGTCTATTTTTATAGTGATATTAGATGAGTTAATTTCCATTGGATCTAGGTTGGTGTTCCCTAACCATTCATGATTATTTTTGTATATTTAATCTGATATGTGATATGTTTTCTCATGATGCATGTGTGATTGACTTAAAATTAAACATAATCACCACCCATTGACTCATATGAGTTGGGTAAGGAAATATATCCCCATAATGAACAATTTAGTCATTATTCATTGATTCCATGGTCATTTATGGCCATGAATTTGAATTAAGGTGAGTTAAAACTTATCCTCAAGACCCCCTTTAGTATATTGCATGACTTATATGATGGAATCATGGAGCTAGTTTTTTACCTTTTACATCTTTGGATATAATATAGGTAAGTAATTGAGATATTTCAACATGAGTCTTGAACCTTGATATAATTTTAAGTTTCTATATAGCCTTTTGGATGCTTTAACTTTTTATAGGATTACTTTCCCCTTCCACCCTACCCCTCATGATAGTTTTTATATAGGTGGATTATACCTCAGGTTGGGACCTATAAATAGTTTTGGTATTAGAGGAAAAACCTAGATTATGACCTATGAGACTTGGAAGATTTTAAAAACATAAAGTTTATTGATTATTTTATGATGTCATATTATTTTAACATAACATAATATGATTTTATTCATGCATTTTGGATAATATTTACATTGTTCTATTAATGAGTATGGTTGGGGTAAAATTACCATTTTTAAGGTATTGTTTATGATCAGGGATGTTATAGACATTATAATGCATGCTTAAATTTGAGATAATATTCTTATATTCATGGGATGTAATACCCACCATGTCATGGAATGTAATACCCTTATGTCCACAATAATGATAAATATGGGTTTTATTTCACATTTACTTGTTATTTACAATAGAAGTAGGACGTACAGAACATGTTTTGATTCCTCCATTGAAAGGTAAAAGATTCATGTGGATGTATAGTTTCTTAATTGATGTGATGACCTTACTTATCATATTTACCAATATTAGGGATTATTTTATCTCATATCATTATAACCATTCTTAGGCCTGTTATGCACTATTTTAAGGATGTATAGGGGAATGATTCTTGATTGTATTTGATTTCTCTATGATGATGTGCACATTATGGATTGATATCATGTGGTTTAATTACTCATTAATATGACTTGGTTATCAAGGTGAACTGTCCACATATTTATTAATATGAAAACACATGACCTTATACCCACTATTGTGGTATGTTTAATAGGTCGTACTACCATGAGTTGTTAGTTTTGATATGACAAGAAATTATACCAATGAATACAAATTGGGATGTGATTACATGTTTATATTATTATGATATGTTCAGATATACCTTAACACTGGCCAAAACATGTATAGTCACACTTGAGTGTATGTGTTGTTCATGAGGTTGAGAAATATTTATTATTCCTATTATTTTATATTATTTAACATATGAGTATAGTGTAATATACATGAACCTTTATTTACAAGACTTATTTAGGGATATCATTAGAGGTGGGATAATGATTTGTACTCATACCTTTCTCAGGCACCTTGGTTTATCAATCATACTTTATTCTTTGTGACCTAGATAGTGCAAAGAGACTTATAGTCGATGGATGGACTATGAAGCATGGTTGGTGGTAGAATATGATACTAAGAATTGACTTAAGACTTATTTTTCTTGTATTCTTGTTTATTTTATTTATTTTAGATATCTTATACATGGTCGTATAATGAGTGACCATAATTTTGGTTTGTTCTAAGTGACATTATAATTGGAAACATTTTTATATCATGGGTTATATTATTTATCATGATCGAAATTTATCTAGGATTCCAAACATTTTTATACATCCATGTCATGATGAATGTTTATTATTATATCTTCCACTGTGATTTTTGGTTATTTACACCAATATAGGTATAGCCTCCCAACATTTTATATGGACCCTCACCACTTATCAATAGTCACTGGTATAGGAGGAGGTTCACATGAGGTATGTGGCACTGAGTATTATCTTGGTGGATATAAACCTGATTGGGGAAATAATATATATAACCGTAACACTAATAGATTTCTAACATTAATTTGTATATAAATGATATCCATGAGTCTGTTACACCCCCATATCCATGGTCAAGAAATAAAATAACATTATTAAGGTTATAAAAGTAATCATCTATGAATATCTAATAGAGAAACTTAATATAAGAAAAAATATCCTCTAGTAGAACCATATCTGAAACCATTGAAAGCAGATGGCCAATTATATATAAATTTCATATAGATATATATACTGGTGGAAGACCACAAATCAGAACCCATATCCACAAGCATAAAAATTCAATTTCATCATTTGACTAATATTGATGCCACACCTTTCTTACTATATCACCTTTTATCACTAATTAATTTTCCCACATCAAGATTCATATCATATATATTTAAAAAATAAAAAAATTAAATTAATTAGAACAAACCACAAAAAATTGTTTTTTAAATTTAAAACCCTGTGTAATGTATCCAACTCTAAAAATCTATTAGTACCCTATCCATAATAACCATATCGACCATTATGTATAGAAAAATTATAAACCATTCCATCATCAAACTTATGGTATTTTCAAGAAACATCATGTGACAATGTTAATTTTTTACTAAGAATGTATATTTAGGATGTTATACATAAAAACTAGACTTATCATGAAAATGTAAAATATTGATTTTTATGAAACTGTAATAATATTGTACATTTTTTATTGAATAATTTATTAAATTTTTTATTAAATAATCTGATAAAATTTATCTATTACCAAATAAATCAATAACATTATCAATAATATTTATAAATATTTTGGTGAAAAAAAATATTTATGAAATCACTTATAAATAATTAAACCAATGGTGATATAATTTTCTAAATAAAAAAATTATAAGGCCAAGTTTTCAACATAATTCCCCATTTAAAAAATTATAAAACAATTTTTAATTTTATTTAAATTAAAAAAAATGATGTATTATTAATCATCCGGTGAGCGTCTAGTATTCTCAACCTTTTTAAAATTAAAATTTATTTTTTCCATCATTACATATTTAGTAAACAAGTAATTAAAGTTTGATAGAACTAATATGAATCGCATATTACAATGAATAAATCATTAGTAATAATATAAATGTAAACAAATCCCTTTTACTTAATAGTGTAGTAACATAATATCCCCCTTAAATAATTATCAATCAATTCAAACATTAGAACCAATGAGCCAAGACCCGCTATTAAATGATATGTTGTAAATTTAGATAAATGTGTAAAATGAATTAAAATTTAAAAAATAAAACTTTTGATTTATTCAAGTGATCCAATTAAATAAGGATGCATTATGTGACCACAATCAATAAATATCAATCACATTTAAGGATACAAATGTTTGGGTACAACAATATTATAAATGAAATCATTTGGTACCTAATAATAATCGATTTTATAAATATTATAATTAAAATAAGATTTATTTAAAAAACCCATTTTTGAATATAACTAATTTTTCAAATGTATTAAAACATTTAGATGTATAGTGATAATTTAATCGATGTTCAAATAAAATAAAGAAATAAAAATAAAAAATATTTAGTTTTAAATTTTAATTAATATAAAAATTCATCTCATAATTTTAATACAAACCAATTATAGTTCTTTATTTATATGGTTTTTCTATTATAATATCTTCCATGAATTATTTATTCATTACATAAATTTTTATAAATCATATTTGACATTTTTATTTGATTGTTTTAAATACATGATCTCATTAGATTCCTTTGAATCAGAAAAATAAATATAATATTTAAATTTCACATTTTCTTCCTTTAACTAGAGTAAATTAAAATAAAAATTAATTATTATCTTATAATTTCGTGTATATTTCAAAGATAACTGAAATATCATCATTTATTTCATCTAATATTTTATTAAATTATTAAAATGATAACTCCTAAGATTCAACATTAGATATCTTATTTTATGTATATGAGGTACAAGAAGAAGATTATATATAAATAGATTTTTGTATTAAATATAGACTATCATTTTATACCTCCCCCTTAATAGATGCATCAATTAATTCATCCTTTGAAAACTGAGAATCATCACTCATAATTTTTATCTTATTTTATATTTTTCTAACAATCAAATATTTATCAGTTATAAAATCTATTTCCAAGTGTGAAAACTTATTATATCATAAATTAGAGATTAATAAAATTTTATATTTTTTTTAATTTAACAATATTATGATTTTTTCCCTTCTAAAATTTCAATATATTTCACTTTTAATAAATTTTTTACATTCTCTTTGAAATTTATCCCACCTTATTTTGTCTTTTTATTATGTGGGACTCTAAAAATTACCCATGTTTAGTTCATCTATGTTTGATTATGTTTCAACATAATCACCACACAGTGGCCTCTAGTATAATATTATTATATATCATCCTTAGGGGTTCCTCTCGACTTTGGTAGTGGTTCTTTTAGGCCATAGTTATCTTTTATTTCTATCTATTTATTTATGGTCATTCATTATTGCATCTATACTCCCTAGATTTAGAGTATGACTATGTGGATTCTAGGTGATGTGTTGTAACACATTGAGATTTTGTAAAAAAAATCAAATGAATTTAATATTTTTTATATTTTATGATTTAAAAAACACCAATTTTATCTTACATTTCACAAAACAAAGAGTTTCTTCGAAAGCATGCATAACATGCGACACTGAGCTTCACTGAACTATAAAATAATATTATTTTAAATATTTCCATTATAACCTAATAGTTAATTAGGTAGGTAGTAATATTATTAACTACATTATGAAATATACATATAAATTTCCTACTCTATGTAAATTTATTTATAAATTCTTATTATAAACCCAATCAATTTTTAGTAAAGTAATTATATTCATTAAAAATGTGTCTTATTAAAAAATGATTTTTATTGATTTTTATGAGAAAATATTACTATTAATTTATAGATATTTTATAAAATTTATTTAGTAAAATTAACTTCTTCTTTTAAATAATAATATCAAAATTAACTTATGTCAAAATTTTGGGATTTTTCAGAAAATATTGATTTTTCAGTGAATAGTGAAGAATACCGATTTTTTGTAAAACTATCACTTATTTTTCATAAATTATATAATTTAAATACCATATTATTTTTTAAAGTAACATAAGTATTATTTATTTATATTTAATCCACTTAAATAATTTTTAATCAACTTTATTTTTAATTTTAGTATAATTTTATTTTTGGGTCTAAAAAAGGGTTTTTTCTGAAAACAATTTTAAAGTGAATAATGTTTATCTATTTTAATTAATTAAAATAATACATAATGAATAATTTTTTAAATGAAATTTATATATTATCTATAAAAAAATAATAATTTAAATTTATATAATGATTATTATTAGACATAGAGTTAATATAAAATCATCTTGTACTTGGAAAAAATACACTTCTCGAAAACCATTATTTTCATCACGTCTGTAGTTTTTTTTTAAATTTAATTTTTACCAATTTTAAGTATTATATTAGATAAAATAAAAATAGTTTTTAAAATTATCATATCAAATTTATCTTAGGGTGAATTTTTGAGAATTTTTGGAAAATTTTATTTTTTTGTTGAATAGTGAGAAAATACTGAATTTTAATTGAAAATTGTGTTTTATTTGAAATTATTTATAAAGATAAATTATATTTTAAATTTATTTTAAAGTAAAATTATTTCAATTATATATCTATTAATCCAATTTATATCATTTTAGTCAATTTCATATTGAATTTGATATAAAAAATTTGTAAACTTTT
Organism: Viscum album; assembly: GCA_963277665.1. Taxonomy (NCBI): domain Eukaryota; kingdom Viridiplantae; phylum Streptophyta; class Magnoliopsida; order Santalales; family Viscaceae; genus Viscum; species Viscum album. The sequence continues at coordinate 1,820,134,136 of OY728132.1, forward strand.
AAATGTTTTCTCTTGAAAACCCGCTTTCTCGTCATGTCTACAGGATTAATTTTAAATTAAATTTTGAAAATTATATGAATAGAATTTTTTAAAATGGATTAAATATTTTTAAACATAATAATTTTAATTATATAATAATTTTAGCTTAATTTTTGACCAAAATTAATAGTAAAAATAGTAAAACAAATACCACTATTAAGGTAAAAATGGGTTTACTGGGGGTTAAACTAAACAGATAAGTATAAATAAATGACCCAAAACTTATAAAATTCTTATTTTATATAAATATATCTAAATTATAACTTATATGTTCTATAATAATTCATTTTTTCCTTTTTTCATGAAAAAAACCTGGATACAGCTTTTTCTTTTCAAAAAATTACAAGTGTGTCACTCACCTCACTTATAAAAGGTCACCTCTTCTCCTATCCTCTCCACACCTTAAAACCCTTATGGGTGAGAAAATATATGCCAAAATAACTTTAAAACTTCCCTAATATCATCCTATAATTCTTATTTTTGACATAAATCGAACCTATTAATGTTTTTGGTGCAAACCCTTGGAGGATACTTGAAGAAGTCGGAACGTTCATCAATGAGTGTTTTTGTTTTATTTCTTCATACACATCCTTATATTATTATTATACCATGATAATATAATAAAATAATTATATTATATATAAATATTTTTTTATGTTAATTTAATTATCTATAACTATCTCCACTTCCATCAAATGGGTTACGAAATCATTGTTTGTGTGTACGACGGACTACCGCCTCACGAACCGATGTCATTCGTTTTTCTATTACCACCTCTCACGATTGGAAATAATGATGGATTTATTGTTTATATATTATATTTATGATATTATTATTCTTATATATTTATTATATCACACATACCTTCATACGTTACATTTTTTTGGAATAAGATAACATCGCTCGTGTGTACGGCGGACTACCGCCTCGTGAAACAATGTGATTCCTTCACGCTTTACATGTAAGGTAATAATGTTGGGTTTAATGAAAATATTTGATATATATGAAATAAATAGGATTATAAAATTATAATATATCATTTACCTTTCTTTCTTTCAATCTAAAAAGAAAATGAAAATATTATTCATCCGTACATACAGCCAACTGTCTCCATGAACGGTGTATTTCATTTTCTATCACTAAATTTTATGAATTACTATAAATAAATATACAATGAATATATATGATATTTATATCATGGTTAAAATTCTGTATATGATAAAACCGTGATCTAATTAATATGACTAAAAATAACAAATCAAAATATATATGAAAAAACAAAGTAGTTATTAACCGAAACATGAACATGGAATTATTAAAAAATAGGTAATAAAAGGTTATAAAAAATCATATATGTTATGATTTAAATAATTATTGTTATTTAATATATGTATCATAAACTTATATTTATTATATAGTGGTTTTTAATGTGTACAGTGGAAATCAAGACTTAAGGTAAGGTATTTTTAGTCTCTCTTTTATTTCTAGGAGACATATGAAAATTCCCCACTCATTTTTTGTGTGGTGTATATATTGCCCTTTTGACATGTTATATAACAAATAACATTATTTTCATGATATTTAAAGTTTCATTTTATGTTATTATTTATTTTTTATTATGACTCAAAAAATTACTAAAGTGGTAAGGGTTATTTATCTCAATTTTTCTTCTTTGAGACATATGTTGTGTTATGCACCTATATTCTTTTATGAGGTATATATACACCCCCTTTAAAATTTAATATAATTAATTTAATTATAATTTTAATATTTTAAGTTTAATTTAATGTTATTACTTAATGAATCATATTATTTAAAGTTATCAAGGTGGTAAAAAATTTTATGTTACAATCTCATTATTTATTGGGATTGATTATGATTATTTTTTTGATGATAAAATATTATGATCCATATATAAATAAACTAATGAATTTTATTATCCTATGGTTATTCAAGATATTAATAGAACCATTTTTTCACCTTCTGGTACTTAAAATAATTGAGAAGATGTTTTTATGAAAACTTGACTTTATTTCTCTCTTCGATTGGAAATATGTTTTCTTCCAAAAACCTTTTTTTTCAAAAAGTATTTTTAAAAATGTTTTAATATTATCCTATGATTTTTAAAATTCATTTTTAACCATATTTTACTTTTTAAAAATTGTTTATTTAAATGAATATTCATTTTGTTTTCCAAACAATGCCTATTTGGATTTTACCAAAAATGTGAAAGGAACCTTTATTTTAACTTTTACGACATGACCAAAAATTTTTGTTATCATAACCATCATTTTATTGGAATATTAATTTATAATTTTTCAAAGTTATTTTAAAATAAAATTATTTTTAAAATGTTTTATGTTTTAAAAAAATGATATTTTCCACAAGAAATGTTTTAAATAATGGCTCAAAATTATTTTCTATATAAGAGGACATATGTTGATATTACATATGCCTTGTTGGGGATATGATCCAAGGATACCATTATTATTATAACTCTGAATAGTTTATATTTATGATTTCATGATGTTTATGAAACTCGTTTCTCTTCCATAGGTTATTCTTATGAATCCCGCTTCTTTCCACTGGTTATTCTATGATGAAACAATGAAATGATTATGAAACCTATATCTTTTCCATAGGTTAAGATATGATGAAATGTTTATTAAATCCATTTTCATTTCATGGGTTATGATATAATTAATTTTTTAAGATCTTGTGGCATATATATGTATGATTTTCATTAATGAGGGTGGGACCTATATCTCCATCCAATTCATTGGGTAATGATTAATATTATATGAGCTCAAAGGTTATATGGGGGTTATACCAAGCCCAAAAGAGGGTACACAAGAGGTCATCCCAATCATGGAGTAGGAATAAGATTGATTATCCCAATAATAACATGTTATGAATGTATTTGTGGATATCCTTAACATAATGTTTTTTATACTTATGTATATGTCATAAATCTATGTAGTATTCCAATATTATGCTATCATGGATCATGTTCTTTGATTCCCTTATGATTCATGTCTTATGAACTGACAATATTAATTCCATGACTCAATATTATGATCTTTAATATGTAGGGTGTGGTTTTATATGTTATTCTCATGTTCCCATACCCTTATGTGCATGTTATGTTTATGTATTTCCCTTTGTTACCCTTAATGAGTATATAAGATCACCCATTCTTTTATTTCATTTCCCTAAGTTATAAAGAAAAGTTTTATGTAGGGTATTTCAATAAATAGTACTAAATGGGAAGATATTTATGGGAAACATTGAAGATATTTCACTATATTGGAATATTATGTTCCAAGTTTCCAAATACACTAAAATATTATGGTCCTCAGGCGTGTGTTTGTGTAATGTATTGAATATTCATCTAAAAATATGTAATATCCATATATGAGAATCTTAGGTCTCTATATTTGGTATTAGAGGAAATTTTTATTTAACCTTTGGAAACTAGAATGAGAAAACCTTAGTGAGATCCCAAGGTATATTTCTCATGATATTTATAGGGATGTCTCTAAGGATAAGTCTAAGGATCAGTCAAATTATAAGAAAATGTCCTGGAATTTTGGTAAAGGATATAAAAATTAGTTTACAAAAAATTACATCCCTTTATTTATTCTATAAGTGGATGTGGCTCTAGTACATAACTACCTAGGGGTAGAAACTCTAAAAATAGTGCATTGAGATGGACTCAATCATCACCCAGTGTACAACAACAGGCCTTATTGTACACCTAGTTTGACACTCTTGGGGTTAATCTTTTGAAATTCCAAAACTCTTTATGAACTATCATTAAGGATTTAAATAATGACCATGAATGACCCATTTTAAGCCTAAGGTGTCATAGATATAAAATAAGGTTTCATGATTTAGACATCCTATAAGTGATTTTTCATTATTATATGGTTTCCCACTGTGAGTATTTTTACTCGCATTAGGATTTTTAGCTTTAGTCATTGAAGAGAACTAGAAGTAAATGGGTTAACATTGGATGTGATGGAAAATTTTCAAATGAGCATACCAATGGGATGATGAATGTATTAAAGGATGTTTTGATTATGCCTAATCAGTTATCATGGAACATGATTAACAACGTACACCTTAACGAACTCTTGGTCTCAAAAAAGAAGAGAATGATAGATTTTGATGAGATTTTTGGTAATGGATACCAAATAGGAAAGAAGGTACAATCTCTTATATGTTGAGAATGTGTGAAGAATCACTCAATGGAATGTCTTAGAGGGACAAGAAGATGTTTTGGGTGTGGAAAAGAAGGACACAAAGAAAATAATTTCAAAATGAAAAGTTTGGTTAACATAATAGATGAAAATAATGGTCTACCTAGTGCATCATCAACTATTTAATGTTTTAAATGTAGAAAGTAGGGAAATTATGAAAATTGATGTTCTAAGGGTAAATCTTGTGAAGGGAATCAGCAAGGTTGTATGAGTAATGGTTTTCTTATTGATGATGAAGAGACTATGAATAACATATTAAAGGAAGGGAGTATTAAGGAATAATATTATGAAATCTAGTTAATGGTTTGATAAGGATGTGGGATTATTTAAAAACTTATGTATTTGAATTCAAGAATTATGTTATATGAATCATGAAATATATAAGGATTGTTCATTATAAGTTTTTCAAAAGGATTAAAAAAAATTGTAGAATGGTGTTGAGGATTTAGAAAAGTGATTTAAGGGTAAGGTGATATTTTTATTAATGGAATATAACCCTTAATAAGTTCACTATGTTGAGATAATGATGTTGGTATAAAGAGATAATTGGTATTAATAAATTAAATTGGATAATATTGATGACCATAGAACTTATTAATGATTTGTGGACCTAGTGGTTTTTGTTATCATTGATGGATTTAAAAAAAAAAATTGGATTAAAGGAATATATCCAATAATCTGTTTTGTATTTAAGTAATAATAAAGAATTTAGGTTTTCAATAAGCATTTATTATAACACCCTGAAATTTTAAAATATGAACATCATATTCGATAGCATGTATGACACGCAATACCAAGAATAGAAAAAAATATAACAACATGAGACTTTATGTTATATTTAATATTTTAAATAAATTCAATATATTTTATAGATTTCAATTCATGAAACACCGATCTTATCTTATGTTACATACATCAATGAATTTATTTGATAGTTTATGTTACATGCAAGATTGAGTTTTACTGAACAACAATATACTATTATTATTAGTATTTAAAATGATAATCACTGTCTAGTCATTGGAATGGTAGGTATGAATAGGATTAACTAAATTATGAAAATATATAGTTTAAATACATTTATTAGTAACCTATTTATTATAAATAATCATCATCATCATTTAAAATAAAAAAATGTTTTCATAAAAACAATATTTTTTCTAAAAGATGGATTAATTGCTCTTGGCACACATAATTTAAAATTAATTTTTACCAATTTTATAAAATTTATATGAAAAAATAAAATTAATTTTTGAAATTTTAATACCAAAAATATCTTAAGAATATTTTTTTTTATTTTTCTGAAAAGTTTCATTTTTTTATGAATAGTGAAAAAATACAAAATTTTAATTGAAAATTGCATTTTCATCTAAATAATTTATAATGTTAAATTATATTTTTAATTGTTTTTAAAGTAAAAATTATTAAATTATTAATCTATTAATACAATTTAGTCCATTTGAATCTTTTTCATATATAATTTTGATATAAAATCATTCCAAACTTTTAAACTTTTCACTTTAAAAACTCACTTTCTCATCACCTCTGTGGGATTAATTTTAAATCAAAATTTTCCACTTCAGTAAATTTAATTTGGAAAAATTAATTCAATAGTTTTAATTAGAATAATTTATAATTTCTAATAATGTCAACTTAAGTTTTTATTAAAATTAATAATGAAAACGGTAAAAATTAATTATTGTGGTTAAGGTAAAAATAGGTTTACCAGAGTTAAACTAACAATATAAGGATAAAAATAACCTATACACTTTTATAAAATATATTTTATGGACTTAATTCAACCATTATACCTTTATTTTTCTATAATGATCCATTTTGGACCCTTGTTCTACACTAAAAGTGTGGGAACAATCAATTCTTTTCAAAAATACCAAGTGTGTCCTCTCCCCCTTATAAAAGGTCACCCTCTCTCCTCTCAACTTTACACATTAAAACCACATTGGTTTGGAAAATACCTTACCAAATAACTTATAAAATTTCATCCCATCAACCTAGAAGCATTATTTTTTTCATAAATACAACCTAGGAATGATTTAGTGCAAACCTAAGTAGGATACCCGAAGAACATTCTTCAACATGCACCTTTATTTTACTTCCTTATCCACATCCTTCAATCTCTATTATACCATTATTATATAATAACATAAGTATATTACATATACTAAGATTTTTTATGTTAAGTTTATGACCTTAAATCACACACACTTTCATCAAATGGGTTACAAAATCATGGTTTGTGTGTATGGCGGACTACCGCCTCACGAACAGATGTCGTTCGTTTTTCCATTACCACCTCTCAAGGTTAGGTATGATGATGGATCTAAATTTTATACTTGATATTTATATAATATTTATACCAATGGATTCATTATATCATATATATAATTTTTACCTTTCATTCCATAGGAGATACAATAATGTCGCTCATGTATACGGCGGACTACCACCTCGCGAAGCGATTTGATTCGTCTTTCACTAACGCTTCACGTAGAAGGTGATAAAGATAAATTTAATGATTATATGTGATATAAATTACATAATTATGATATTAATGAAATATTTATAATTATTTAAAGATAATATATATATATATATATATATATCATTTTATTTCTTTTCTTTTCACTCACGTAAAGATGATGACATCATTCATGTATGTGTGGATTATCCCCTTCATGAACCAATGTGACTCTCTTTTCATCACCAAAAAACATAGATGAAATATAAAATTATATAATATGGTATTAATTATATTATTATCATTATAAAAATGTAAAATATTACATACCTCCTTTCCATAATAATCAGTGAGAGATGGAAACGTTACTCATGTGCACGTACGACCTACTATCTCTATAATCACAACGTACTTCATTTTTCATAAAGATCATTCATGATTGGTATTAAAAGTATATTTTTCTGTAAAAATTTTATAATTATTCCATGATTATTATTCTATAAATGATAGAACTATATAATATTCTCATGAACCAGAACATCATAACAAAACACACATGAGAAAACAAGACAATTAACACCTGAAACAATTAAAATAATGAAGGATTATTAATAAATGGGTGATAAGATATTATAAAAAATCATATATGATATAATAAATATTAATATGGCTCTATAATAAGTCAATAACATGTTTAAAACCACTATATAGAAGGTAAAATCACATTTAACCAAAAGGAAGCATAAAGTAAGGGATTTTATCTCAATTTCATTTCATTGAGGCATATTTTAATGTTATGCACCTAGTTTTTAATGACCCAAGTTTTTTTAATGATACTTTTTTCTTGATAAAATTTGTGTTATATTATAATATACACAAGAAAATCGTATCTCTTTAAGAATGGTAAATATTTTAGTCGCCAAAATGGGAAAATATAAATTGCTCCAATCCATTAGAATAATTGCCCCAACACCACATAAATAAAACAAAATATTATTAATCCAATAAACATATTATAAAATGATTTTAGTGAACATTTAATGAAATAATAAAGTGTTATTTATAAATTATAAAGGTAAATGTCGCTATTACTATTTGACCGTTATAGGGTCATTGGTCAAATATGATTTTTAGTCAATATAACCATTGGAAAATTTTATTGTTGATAACTATAACCTTTTATAATAATTATAAAATTATATTTAGTTTTTATAAGTAGTAATGATAAAGGTTAATTAATGCAAAAAAGGATAAGTGATGGCCTTAACTAGTAGATTCATGTCGTATGAATCTCATTTGTCTGAAATTGGGAGGGAGGTAGCGTCACTGGGGTTTACCCTCGACCAAGCCCAAGATGAGCTTAAACAAGTAAAGTGTGAATGTAATCACCTATGAGATAAGTTCAAGTTAATGGAAATTATCACTCGGTCGATGTTAGCTGAGTCACCCTATGAATCTATCACCATCGTACACCTTACCCTTAGGTTGTATACATGTGTTCTAAGGGGTTAAATATCCAGGACTTAGTTATTTAAAGTGTAATTCATTTGTATAATTAAAATTTTATTCCACAAATTATATTTTAAGAAAAAAATCATAATAAAATATATGTTTAATTGAGAAAATTTTGATAAATTTATTTTTCAGTCATAATTTGTACTTTTCAGAAAATATATAAATTTTATATAATAAAATAATGCATTCTGAATAATATTTATTTTAATGAAATAGTATTTTAAAAACAATATTTTTTAAATATAAACGATAAAATAATTTTATTATATCCTATGAAATTTTTAAATGTCAGAAATTCGACTATGCCTTAAAACCCACTATTTTTTAAATAAATAAGGATTTTTATATATAAAAGTTAAAATTATCATATTTAGAGAATTATTTTAATAAAATAAAAAAAAATTAAATCTTCATATCGAAATTAGGTTAGGGTGAAATTATGATATTTTTCTAAAATATTTTATTTTTCCATGAATAGTAAAAATGCAGTTTGGGGTTTTTAGTATATTTAATGACTTAATAATTATGTCATAATGATGTAATAATTAATTAACAACAATACATGACCTAAATATGTTATTTTATTAATATCAAGTATTTTAATATATTTTAATCAATTTTTAAAACCCATAAATGAATTTCTAATGTCTAAAATGGAAAGTTTAACTTTAAAAACATTACTTTGTGGAAACTTTACTTTTTCATGACAAAAGAAGTAATAAAATTGTATTAGGTTCTTTTTTATTAAAATAAATTAAAATTTTACCCTAATTTCCAAAAACATAGGCAAAAATTGTGGTTAATCTAATGGTTTTTCATTTTCCACAACCTAGATTTTCAAGGCCTATATTTGGAAATGATTAAAACAATCCTCCACTTTTGCTATAAATACTCACCAATTCCTCCATTTTATTTCACTCCCAATCCATAATCCATGAATATATGGTATTTTTTTTCTCCCAATTAGTCCCCAAAAGTTGTTATAAATCCCCCAAGGTTCAATTCCTCAAGATTTAGGAGTAACTCTTCAAGGTAAGGGAAGTATCCTTCTTTTATCTTCAATTCAAGAACTTATTTTTGTATCTTTCTTCTAATTATTATGATTAATGTATTTTATTAACCTTTTTATCATAACTTTACTAAAAGAATTATGTTTAATTAATGGGATACCCTTTTCCTCTCTCATTTTACCCTTTTCTAAAACCACATTTTATACTCATTATGATATTGAATTTACTTCTCAAAATTTCTCTATTCTCCTTAAGAAATTCTTCTTTTCTGTGGATTCCCAAACCTTTTTATTTTACAAGGGTATTAACCTAGATTTAAAAATTATTTATTTAGGTAATTATAGATAATAAATCCATATTTCCTTTTCATGGGATAAAAATAATGTAATAATCATGTATTTAAGCACTTTTATACACCATGATTTTGATAAGAAACTCATTCTTTATTCTCCATGGATTAATAATGAAATGATTGATTATGATCTATGTGTATCACAATAATTAATACATATTAAGTTTATTCCATGATTTCACTCTAATTTATTGGATAAAGAATTTAATCTCTATGACTGACATGTTTTATGATACCTTGGTGAATAACCTTTGTAATTTTCATTTATGACACCTTGGTGATAAACCTTGGTAATATGATTATTAATGCATAATTAAAATATCAAAGGCACATTTACATGTTATTAATAATTTTATTATTATTATTATATACCTCTTTCTCATGCCTTATCGTTATGTCTCATATTCTTATTAATATGTCTCAAGATCACATGTTATATGTCTCTCTTGTTTATTCCCTTATTGGGCCTCATGATAACCCCTTTCCTTTGATGTATGTCCCCAGGTTATGAGATATAGTAAATGTAACTTATGATAAAACTATTAATAATCCTTTCAAGTGGATTAGAATAATTTTTTTATGTATTATGTTTCTGATTTCCAAGAAACTAAACTTTAAAAGATCATCTGTTTTGTTCCATGTGATGAAAAGTTTGTGTAATAAAAAGATGAGATGCCATATATTTTATTTTATTTGGGGAATATAATATCACTTTGATCTATAATATCATTAATAATTCATAATTCATGGTATTTTAAGTTTTAATTTGAATTATTTCATCTAAGAGGATTTTAATTAAGAGTTACCAAGTGGTAAAGAATTCCATAACTTAATTTCTTTTCATTGGATTATATTACTTCCTATTTGTCATTTATATTATAAGATTATGTGTGTAATGACTTTTTACTATCTATTGTTTTATTTTCACTTGTTTTGTGTTGATTTATATTTTATACACATAATTGATTCATTATTTTATTCTCACTTTAACTTTATAATCTTTTCAATGGTTTATGTCATAATCTCATTCTAATCAAGATCATTTATTCTTTAATTTCCATTAAAAGAAATTATTTCATAATTTTTTAATAAAACCATTCATTTTATTATAATTTGGTTATTCATGATCTTACTGAAATGATAGTATCATTTTCCCACTCTTTGGTACTTAAAATTATTGATAAAGTTTTTTAATATAATCCGACTTCATTTCTATCTTCGATCGAAAATCGGTTTTCTTCCAAAAACATGTTTTATAAAAATGTTTTAAATTTTTTTTAACCTTTTTGGAATTATTTATTATAGAAATTTTTAACCATTTTTACTTTTTTTTAAAAAAATCAAAGGAATCTTCTTATCATTTTCTGAACATGCCACTTTTCTGACCTTTTTACAATGCAAAATAAATGTTCTTTTTATCTTTTATGGAATGTATGGAATTACCTAACATAATGACTATAATTATTTGAATATTCACTTGAAATTTAATAAGGATACTTTTAAAAAATGTTTTTTAAAAATTTATTTTCAAATTAAAGGTTTTTCAAAATTTTATTTTAAAAAAGGATATTTTCCTCAATAATGTTTTTGAAGATATTTTTATATTATTTATATTAATAAATGAAAACATCCCTTTATTATTACTCTAATGGTTATATGATATATTGATACCATAATTATTCTTCTTCAACATGGTTTATGATCATTTTGACTAAGTATTGATGTTCACTTCCTTGATCTATTTTTGTAGTCAATAAATTTCCCTTGAAATGTTCACTTTCTCATGATCATTGAACATTAAATTTCCCCTAAATATCCATATCATTTATCATGGATATAATTATTTCCTAAACCATATACCATTTTTATATATGGTTTTTACTTTATAATTTAGTTGATTAACTAGGGAAATATTGATGAATTTGTATCCTTTACTCAATATAAATATTTGATAAGGCATATTGTTTATGAATTAAATCGATTATCTGATATATTAGGAATGATTTGGACATGAAATACATAGTTTAGGGATAGGTTAATGTAACCCCCTTGATAAATCAATAGTCTCATGGGATGAATCAGTTGGCTATCCTCATCTAAATGGGTTTTCACCTAGTATGTTATAAACTACCTTGAGGACATATTTTGATGATAAAGGTATCATGTACCTGGGAAACATAACATCCAATAGTTAAGAATTTCATTAATTTTAGTTATTATTATTATCCAGGATATTTTCACTATAACATTATCTCTAGATTCATTTCATTGTTAGTTATTGACTAAATGGCATGTGTTTTCAGTTATTTACCTTTCCATGTTTATTATGCATTATCTATCCATGCAGTCGAGTTATTTAAATGGAATGTGTGTTTAATTTTTAACCTTTTTATATTAATTATTATCAAGGGTATTTTCATATTAATATTATCTCTAGATTCACTTATTTCTTAGTTTATTGGTTATATGTCATGTGTGTTCAGTTATTACCTTTCTATATTAATTATGCTTATTAATTCATGAATACTTCCACTATAATTAACCCTTACTAGGAATTTGAACTCACCCTTATTTTGTTTCCTTTCTCTAGGATTCCATGAAGTTTACTATGAAAAATATTCAGGAATATGCTAGATATAATAAATGTATTCTTGAAAAAAAATATGTTTTAATTTTTATATTCCAATGTAATGTGAGACTCATATATACATATAATTTACCAATATTACTAAATTATTTAGTCCTTTAGGATGTGTTTCCTTGTATCTTATTCCAATGTAATGGTAGTAGGTACCAGCTATGGGTTATCGGAGTCAGGGTCATTATAGTTGGTTTTAAATAAAGTTTAGTAGAAACCTAGGGAACTAGATTTAGGAAAACATAGATTAGATAACATAACCCTATGATATAATTTGAGGATGAGTATAGAATAACATCTTAAAGTTTTGGTAAGGTATAGATTGTGTGGTTTTTCTAGAAATACATCCCTATCTAGATACTGTAAGTAGACATGGTTCTAGAACAAATGTACCTAGGGGTAATAACTCTAAAAAGGGTGTGCCGGGCTTGACTCGAGCATAACCCAGTACACGATAATGGGTCTTCTTGCACACTTAGTTAGACACTCCTAGGTAATATGCTTAGGATAATTCACATTTTCTTTACAAACCACTATAAAGGATTTAAATATATGATGAAAATAAAAGACCTAGGTTAAACCTTATACTAAGTAAGTACCTATGTTGAAATAAAACAGATGAAGTATTTGGATTCAAGATTTAAATTGTAGAAATATTTCTACCATTGGTATTTTGGTTATAAGAACTATAAAATATCTAAAGATTATGTTAAAGTTTAGAGGCATGTGTATATTAATTAACTTAAGAGTTATGAATACCATCATGGTTTTATGAGTGTAATATTGATCATATGTTGAAAGTCTTAAACACCTCTTTTTAGGTTTTATTTTATGGGATTCTACCAAGATTAAGAACATTTTGGAGAAATTTATGGAAATTATATGTTTTAGTGAAAATTTTATTTGTATAATAATGCCTTTACATTTTAGAGACATGAATTTTAAAGGTATTTATAACCTTTAGTGTAAATATGATCATTAATGAAATTGAAATAATAGTCAAATGATATTAGTAGAATTTAAAAAAATAGGTTGTATTGAAAACCTTAGTAAAAAGGTTATTTAATGATTGATTTTATTTCAAGGATGTTCATTATACTTTTTGGTAAAATTATATGAATTATATTAATATAGTTTATAAGAAGGATAACTTGCATATTGGGTGACAACCCATCAAGTCCAGCAAGTCTACTGGGTTTGAACCCATGACTCAAGGATGATAATGGTTTCATGCCTACCATTTCCCTACATGATTTCTTAGTTAATATTTCATTGTTTTTAGTTAAAAGATTTGAAAACAAACATTAATGATGAACCGGTGGTGTTACTTTTTAGGTTTAGTGGTTAATTTATTGTATTAGATAACATTTATTAACCATATTGGTTTTGGAAAATAGTTATATAAAAATATTATTTTATAGAGCTTACAATCTGTTAAAAGTGAATCTTAGTGCTTCGGGCATAAAAAATTCATTTTTGGAAATTCATTTCTTATAGTAAGTGATGAATTGGAAATTGATTGAAGAACCACCAAAGGATGAAATTGTTATTATAAATTATAAACATATCAGGTAAATATATTTCCTTAAATTCTTAGATATAAAAATATTTCCTTAACTTTAGGAAAAAGGATCTTGACATAAAATGTTGTCATATTACCATAATTTCTGATGATATCAAGGACCATTTTCACGCTTATTTGATTTATGGTTTTGAGGCCCCCATCTTACCATTTAATAATCACTTTCTTGTGATCAATGACCTCCATCACTCTCTATAAATATTTACGATTTTCCTCCATGTTCATATCTTCACTTTCCACTGATGTTCTTCTATATAAAAGCCTATTTTTTGTTATTCTAGATAACCTTCATACTTCCTTATCTCTCTTATTGAGAGAATATTTTAATAAAAAAATTTACAATGTTGGTTTTTAATAAAATAATTTCCAAATAATAGACCCTTTACTACTGAGATCAATTTTAAATTGGGAGGATGTAATTTATTTACGGTTGAGAGAATGTAACACACCAAAATTTTAAAATATGAACATTATTTTTGATAGCGTGTATGACCCACAACACCAAGCATATAAAGAAACTTAACAACTAGATAATTTATGATATATTTACTATTTTAAATAAATTCAATATATTGTACATATTTAAATTAATTAAACACTAAGTTCATTTTGTGCTATATAAAATAATGATTTTCTTCAATAGCTTACATTACACACAATGTCAATTTTTATCGAACAACAATATAATAATATTATTATTATTATTTAATATGATAGTCATTGCCTAGCAATTGGAATAGAAGGTATGAATAGGATTAACTAAATTATTAAAAATATATATTTTATGCGCATTTATTGATTAAATTTTTATTATAAATAATAAGAAGAATCATTTAAAAGAAAAATAAATGTTTTCAGAAAACAAAACTATATTTCTCTAAAATATGGATTAATCACATTTGGTGAACAAAATTTAAAATTAATTTCTAACAATTTTATAAAATATATATGAAAAAATAAACTTAATTTTTAAAATATTAATACCAAAAATATATTAGTATTAATTTTTGGTATTTTTTTGAGAAGTTCCATTTTTATAAATAATAAAGAAATACTCGATTTTAATTTAAAACTGCATTTTCATCTAAAGAATTTACAATGATAAATTTTATTTTGAATTTTTTTTAAAGTAAAAATAGTTCAATTTTACAACTATTAATCCAATTTATGTCATTTTAATCATTTTAAGATTGAATTTTTATATAAAAACATTCCAAACTTTTGAACTTTAAAACCTCGCTTTCTCATCGCATATGCAGAATAAATTTAAAATAAAAAATTTCCAATTATGTAAATTTAATTTGGAAAATGGATTAAATATTTTTGAATTATAATAATTTATAATTTATAATATTTTCAACTTATTTTTTACCATAATCAATAGTGAAAATAGTAAAATTAATTATCGTGATTAAGATAAAAATGGGCTTACTGAGGGTTAAACTAAAAATATAAGATTAAAAATAACCTATAAACTTGTATAAAAACTATTTTATGTAAATATTTCGACCATTACACATATATGGTTCGATAATGGTCTATTTTTTACCCTTTTTTCATGTGAAAAATGTGGGATCACTCAATTCTTTTCAAAAATACCAAGTGTGTCCTATCCCCCACTTATAAAAGGCCACCCCCTCTCATATCAACTTAACACCTTAAAAACACTTATTTTTAGAAAATATCAACCAAAATCCCTTCCCAAATTCCATAAAATAATCCTATAATCCTTATTGTTTGCATAAAGCTAACCTAGGAAGGATTTATTACAAACCTAAGGAGGATACTTGAAGAAGAGGTAACATTCTTCAACAAGCACCATTATTTTATCTCCTTCTCCACCTCCTTAAATTTATATTATATCATGATTATATAATAAAATAAATATATTAAAATTACAAATATATTTTTATGTTATGTCTATGACCTAAAACTACACACACTTTCATCAAATAGATTATGAAATCATCGTTTGTGTGTACGGAGGACTACCGTCTCGCGAACCGATGTCATTCGTTTTTCCATTACCACCTCTTAAGGTTGAGAATGATTAAGGATATAAATTTTATAGATGATATTTATAAAATATTTATACCTATGTATTCATTATATCATATATATACTTTTTAGCTTCCATTCCATATGAGATATGATAACATCACTAGTGTGTATGGCGGACTACCGCCTTGCGAAGCGATGTGATTCGTCTTTAACTAACGCTTCACAAGGAATGTGATAAAGATAAACTCAATGATTAGATGTGATATACATGAAATAATTAAGATATTCATGGAATATTTATAATTCCTTAAAGATAATATATATATATATATATATCATTTTCTTTCTTTTCTTTTCACTCACATAAAGATGATAACATCATTCATGTATGTATGGACTGCCTCCTTCATAAAGAGAAGTGGATCTCTTTTCATCACCAAACCACATGGATGAAATATATAAGTATATAATATAGTATTAATTATATTATTATCATTCTGAAAAGATAAAATATTACTTACCTCTTTTCCATAATGATCGGTGAGAAATGGAAATGTTACTCATGCGTACGTACAGGATATTGTCTCCATGATCATAATGCACTTAATTTTTTATAAACATAATTAATGATTGGTTTTAAAAGTAATTTTTTTTGTAAAAATATGATAATTATGTGATTATTATTATTCTATAGATGATATAACTATATAATATGTGCAATAACTAGAACTTCATAACAAAACACTCATGAGAAAATAAGGTAATTAATACCCGAAACAATAAAAATAATGAAATATTATTAATGAAGGGGTGATAAGATATTATAAAATTATCATATATGATATTATAAATATTAATATGGTTTTAGAAAAAGTTAATAACATTTTTAAAACCACTATATATTAGGTTAAATCATGTTCAACCAAAAGGAAGCATAAGGTAAGGGATTTCGTCTCAATTTCATTTCATTGAGGCATATTGTAATGTTATGGACCTAGTTTATTTTATATGGTGTATATTTTATCCCCTTAATATATAATGTCATGAATAATTCATTATTAAAGGTATTTTAAGATTAAATTTTAATTATTTCATCTAATAGGATTTTAATTAAGAGTGATCAAGTGGTAAAGAATTTCATAACATGACTTTTTTCATTGGGTTATATTACTTCCTCGTTATCGTTAATATTATAAGATTATGTGTGTGTTAAATTTTGTCTATCTATTATTGTATTTCAAATTTTTTATGTGTATTTATATTTGATACACATAATTGATTCATTGGTTTATTCTCACTTCAATGTTATGATATTTGAAAGGGTTTATTTCACAATATATTTTTAATCAAGATTTTTTATTCTTGAATTTACATTAAATAAAATTATTTGATCATTATTTAATAAAAACTTTAATTTAATTCTTCTATATTTAATAATTATATTTTTCAAGTGATAGTATTATTTTTACACTCATTGTTATGTATGATTATTGATAAAATGTTTTAATAAATCCGACTTCCTTTCTCTCTTCAGTTGAAATTTGGTTTTGATCCAAAACCATGTTTTCTAAAAAAAAATTAGAAAATTTTTTAATCTTTTAAGAATGATTTATTAAAGACATTTTTACCCATTTTAAGTTTTACAAAAAATTAAAGGAATCTTCTTTTTGTTTTCCAAACATGACACTTTTTTAACCTTTTTAAAATGAAAAAGGAATGTTATTCTTACTTTTTACGGCATTTACAGAATTACCTGTTGAAATGAAAATAATTATTTTAATATTTTTTTGTAATTTTATGAGGTTATTTTTAAACAAAACGTTTTTTAAAATCGGTTTTCAAAAAAAATATTTTTAAAATGTTTTTCAAAATGAAAATGATGTTTTCCTCAAGAATATTTTTAAATATCTTTTTCTATTATTTATATCACTACGGGAAAAGGGGTATTTGCGATGGGTTATTTGCGACGGGATTTATTCCCGTCGCAAATAGTCCTGTTAAAAACTTATTTGCGACGGGAATATTTGCCCGTCGCAAATAAGTAGCCTTTTGCGACGGGATAGCTTTCCCCGTCGCAAAAGGACTGGCACGGTTTGCGCGCCAAATCGCGGGAAACCTATTTGCGACGGGGGAATATTCCCGTCGCAAATAACCGGCGGCGGTAAAAGGTATTTGCGACGGGAATATTCCCCCGTCGCAACTAGTGTGTCGGCAGGTGGTTATTTGCGACGGGACCCATCGCAAATAACTATTTAACCGTTGACCATAATAAATGATGGCTAAGGTATTTGCGACGGGTACCGTCGCAAATAGTATTATTTGCGACGGGATTCCCGTCGCAAATACTCTAACCTATAAATACCCCCATCCGTTTTTTTCAAATCATTCTCAAATTCCATCTTCTTCTCCTCTCAATGTTTTATTTCTAAAGTTCAGTTTTTTTCAAGTTTGATTTTTTTTTCGGAGTCGATATTAAAGTTTTGAAGAACGATCAGAGCAGATCAATTTTCAAGGTATTTATGTTCATTTTAATTTAATATTTATTTTTAATTTTTTATTAGTTTTAATTATTCTTAATTAGTTGTAATTTAATTATGTTTACATTGTTTTGTTACTTAATAAATTTAAATTATTAGTATTGTTCATAGTTAATACTAATTAGGAATAATTAGTAATAATTTTTAATAATTAAGAATAAATATTAATAATTAGTAATAAATATTAATAATTAGGAATGACAACATTATTAAATTATTAGTATATTTTATTATAAATATTAAAATAATATAATTTTTTATATATATACAATTCTCTTTTCATCTGTGTGTTTGTTGTCTCCACATGTATTATTTGTATGTGGAGATAGAAAACACACAGATGAAAGGAGAATTGTATATAAATTATAAAATTATATTATTTTAATATTAATAATAAAATACACTAATAATGTTATTATTCGTAATTATTGGTACTTATTCCTAATTATTGGTAATTATGCCTAATTATTGGTAATTATTCATTTAATTACTACTAATTAGTAATAACTACCA
Source organism: Viscum album (assembly GCA_963277665.1). Lineage (NCBI taxonomy): Eukaryota > Viridiplantae > Streptophyta > Magnoliopsida > Santalales > Viscaceae > Viscum > Viscum album. The sequence goes on from OY728132.1 coordinate 1,820,153,064, forward strand.
ATAATTAGTAATAACTACCAATAATTAGTAATAAATACCAATAATTAGTAATAATTATCATTAATTAGTACTAATTAGTAATAATTACCAATAAATAGTAATAATTACAAATAATTAGTAATAATTAGTAATAATTACCTATAATTAGTAATAATTGCCAATAATTAGTAATAATTACCAATAATTAGTAATAATTACCAATAATTAGTAATAATTCGTAATAATTAGTAATAATTCGTAATAATTAGTAATAATTAGTAATAATTAGTAATAATTACCAATAATTACCAATAATTACCAATAATTACCAATAATTACCAATAATTACCAATAATTACCAATAATTACCAATAATTACCAATAATTACCAATAAATACCAATAATTAGTAATAATTATCAATAACTACCAATAATTAGTAATAATTACCAATAATTACCAATAATTACCAATAATTAGTAATAATTAGTAATAATTAGTAATAATTACCAATAATTAGTAATAATTAGTAATAATTAGTAATAATTAACAATAATTAGGAATAATTAGGAATAATTAGTAATAATTAATATTAATTACGAATAATTAGTAATAATTACCAATAATTAGTAATAATTAGTAATAATTAGTAAAAATTGCCAATAATTGGTAATAATTAGTAATAATTAGTAATAATTAGTAATAATTACCAATAATTAGTAATAATTAGTAATAATTAGTAACAATTACCAATAATTAGTAATAATTATCAATAATTAGTAATAATTATCAATAATTACCAATAATTAGTATTAATTAGTAATAATTACCAATAATTACCAATAATTACCAATAATTACCAATAATTACCAATAATTACCAATAATTAGTAATAATTAGTAATAATTAGTAATAATTAACAATAATTAGTAATAATTAGTAATAATTAGTAATAATTAGTAATAATTAACAATAATTAGTAATAATTAACAATAATTAGGAATAATTAGGAATAATTAGTAATAATTAATAATAATTACGAATAATTAGTAATAATTACCAATAATTAGTAATAATTAGTAATAATTAGTAATAATTACCAATAATTACCAATAATTCGTAATAATTAACAATAATTAGTAATAATTAACAATAATTACCAATAATTAGTAATAATTACCAATAATTAGTATTAATTACCAATAATTACCAATAATTGGTAATAATTAGTAATAATTACCAATAATTAGTAATAATTAGTAATAATAAGTAATAATTAGTAATAATTAGTAATAATTAACAATAATTAGTAATAATTAGTAATAATTAGTAATAATTAGTAATAATTAATAATAATTACCAATAATTAGTAATAATTATCAATAATTAGTAATAATTATCAATAATTATCAATAATTAGTAATAATTACCAATAATTACCAAAAATTGGTAATAATTACCAATAATTACCAATAATTAGTAATAATTAGTAATAATTAGTAATAATTACCAATAATTGGTAATAATTAGTAATAATTAGTAATAATTAGTAATAATTAGTAATAATTACCAATAATTAGTAATAATTAGTAATAATTAGTAATAATTACCAATAATTAGTAATAATTATCAATAATTAGTAATAATTATCAATAATTACCAATGATTACCAATAATTAGTAATAATTACCAATAATTACCAATAATTACCAATAATTACCAATAATTAGTAATAATTATCGATAATTACCAATAATTAGTAATAATTACCAATAATTACCAATAATTACCAATAATTACCAATAATTAGTAATAATTAGTAATAATTAGTAATAATTAGTAATAATTAGTAATAATTAGAAATAATTAGTAATAATTAGTAATAATTAACAATAATTAGTAATAATTAACAATAATTAGGAATAATTAGGAATAATTAGTAATAATTAATAATAATTACGAATAATTAGTAATAATTACCAATAATTAGTAATAATTAGTAATAATTACCAATAATTACCAATAATTCGTAATAATTAACAATAATTAGTAATAATTAACAATAATTACCAATAATTAATAATAATTACCAATAATTAGTATTAATTACCAATAATTACCAATAATTGGTAATAATTAGTAATAATTACCAATAATTAGTAATAATTAGTAATAATAAGTAATAATTAGTAATAATTAGTAATAATTAACAATAATTAGTAATAATTAGTAATAATTAGTAATAATTAGTAATAATTAATAATAATTACCAATAATTAGTAATAATTATCAATAATTAGTAATAATTATCAATAATTATCAATAATTAGTAATAATTAACAATAATTACCAATAATTACCAATAATTAACAATAATTAGTAATAATTAGTAATAATTAGTAATAATTAGTAATAATTAGTAATAATTACCAATAATTAGTAATAATTAGTACTAATTACCAATAATTAGTAATAATTAACAATAATTAGGAATAATTAGTAATAATTAGTAATAATTGCCAATAATTAGTAATAATTATCAATAATTAGTAATAATTACCAATAATTAGTAATAATTACCAATAATTAGTAATAATTACCAATAATTACCAATAATTACCAATAATTACCAATAATTAGTAATAATTATCAATAATTAGTATTAAGTACCAATAATATTAGTACTATGATAATAATAAAAAATTTATATAATATTAAAATTATCAATATTCGTAACATGTTTTTCTTTATTCTCAACATATTTAATTCTTAAAGGGTCAATTTTTAGGTCTATCTCAATAAAAAGTTTGCGTCAGTCGTGTATGATCTAAACTCTATAATTATCCTAGCTTTAGTGTTTTTTCTAACAAATTATTCAAAACCAGTAATGCTTTTATATTTTATAGAGAAATATTGAACAACGAGGTTGTCAACAATCATTATTAGGTGACCGCATATGGATAAATCAACATAGAAATCCAAATGGTTCTGGTTTAAATCCAATATATGTAGAGGATGTGGAGACTTTTTTATCATTTGCGGCATCAAATCCAGAATTTTTTTCAGAATGCAAAATAAAATGCCCTTGCAGAAAATGTGCATTGAGAACGTTTGACACGTTTGACAAAGTGGGAGAACATCTCTTGCATTTTGGTTTTCAACCAGATTATGTTTTTTGGTATCAACACGGTGAACGCAGTTCCAGAGCAGGTGATACCAACTTGATTCCGGATCCATCCCGGTTTCAAGATTTAGTACATGATGTTGCAGGTTCATCTGTTCAACATACAGAAACTCCGGCTGATATAGCTTCAAATCCTAAGTTGGCACCATCTAAATTTTATGAGTTGTTGAGGTCTGCTGAGGATGCATTATATCCTGGCTGCAAGATGAGCAAATTAGAAGCATTTGCAAAATTTATGGCTATCAAATCAGATAACGGAATGTCAAACACCTGTTTTGACCAGATATTTTCTTTGCTTAAAACACTGTTACCCGAAGGAAATGTTTTACCTGCAAATTACTATGAGAGTAAGAGGCTGGTTCGAAATTTGGGACTTACTTGTCAGAAGATTCATGCATGTTCAAATGACTGCATTTTATATTCTGGGGAAAATGATTCGTTGGATAGTTGTCCCACATGTGGGAAACTGAGATATAAAGAAGGACAACACAGGAAGTCTGGTTTGATTCCTGTAAAACAGTTGAGATATTTTCCACTTACATCCAGACTTCAGTGTTTATTCATGTCTAAGAATACAGCGACAATGATTTCATGGCATAAAGAGAATATTTCAACCGATAAAATCTTGAATCATCCAGCCGATGGTGATTCATGGAAACATTTTGATAGAGTGCATCCATCCTTTGCTTTAGAAGCTAGAAATGTTCGACTGGGCCTTTCCACTGATGGTTTCTGTCCGTTTGGATCTTATGGTAGTCAATATTCATGTTGGCCTGTTTTTTTAACTCTGTTCAATTTACCTCCATGGATGTTGATGAAGGATCTATATATCTTTTTGACTTTACTAATTCCAGGACATCCGAAGAAAAATATTGATGTTTATTTGAAACCATTGATTGATGAATTAAATTTATTGTGGAGTAATGGTGTCAGTACATATGATGTTGCAACGAAACAGAATTTTATACTGAGAGCAGCATTGATGTGGACAATAAGTGACTTCCCGGCTTATGGGATGTTATCTGGCTGGAGTACACATGGTCAGAAATCATGTCCTTACTGTATGGGAGAGAACAAAGCATTTATGCTCATTAATGGAAAGAAACCTTGTTATTTTTACTGTCATCGCAGATTTCTTCCAGCTGATCATCCTTTTCGCAGAAACAGATCTCATTTCAGAAAAGGAACAGTTGAAAGGGATGAACCTCCAAAAATGCTATCAGGTTCGGAGTTAAAATCAGTTGTATTTTCATTACCTCCCATCACTTTTGGTCCCACAATAATCCAACAGAAAATTTCTGGTTTTGGGAAAGAACACAATTGGATTAAACGTAGCATATTTTGGGATTTGCCATATTGGTCTGATTTGTTGGTCCGACACATGTTAGATGTCATGCATATTGAGAAGAACTGTTTTGATAATTTGTTTCATACAGTTTTGGATACGCCAGGAAAGAGCAAAGACAATGTAAATGCACGTTTAGATCTTGCCCAAATTTGTAGGCGTCCAGAATTGGAACTATTTGAGAATGTCAGAACAGAAAGGTTACTAAAACCAAAAGCAGCTTATACACTGTCTAAAGAAAACCGTTTATTATTTTGTCAGTGGATTGCAGATTTGAGACTTCCAGATGGCTGTGCTTCCAATTTGGGTAGATGTGTAAAGAATGGTCATATTACTGGATTAAAAAGTCATGATTGTCATGTTATAATGGAGAGACTTCTACCCATTGGATTAAGAGGTCTGTTGAATTCTGTGATTTGGGATTCCATAATAGACATATCTCATTTTTTTCGGGAAATTTATGTGGCTACGGCAGATTATGATGCTCTAGGAAAACTTGAAAAAGATGTTGTTGTAATTATATGTAAACTGGAAAAAATATTTCCGCCGTCTTTCTTCGACTCAATGGAACTTTTGATGTTACATTTTCCATATGAAGCCAAATTTGGAGGTCCAGTACAGTTTCGATGGATGTACCCATTTGAAAGATGTATGAAAAAATTTAAAATAAAAGTACGTAACAAAGCATCTGTTAAAGGATCTATTGCAGAAGCTTATTTGCAAGAGGAAATATCTTTTTTCTGCTCCCATTATTTTGAATCTGAGTATCCTTCAAAACACAACTGAATGGGGCGGAATGAGAGGAATATTGATAAAATCGACAATCAATTATCTGTTTTCAACCAGTCAGAGCTTGGTTTTGGTGGAGTTTATGAACGCTGGCTTTCAGATGATGAACATCATAGAGCTCATATGTATGTTCTTCTCAACTGTGAAGAGATGACATCAGTTGTACTGTAAGTGTTTATATCACTTATTCTATCATTTATGTTACAGTAAATAACTTTGGTTTTTATAGGTTGTATGATAATCATATCAAGAAACAAATTCCACAAATTACAGCAGCTGCTCTCGAAGAATGTCGACTGAAAAATTTCTCTTAGTGGTTTCAAAAACTGGTAACATAAATTCTTTATCTTTTAGCAACTCATTCAATGAATAGTTTACTATATTGATAATTATTTCACAAATTTTCAGGTGTCTTGACATGCTGATAAAATTGAGAAACGGATGTGTGTATTGAGTAACCCACCTTCCAAACTTGTTAAAACTTATAATGCATATGTGGTGAATGGATTTCGATTCCACACACATGCATATGGGGAATTGAAAAAAACAATGAATAGTGGAGTTAACTTAAGAGGATCTCATCATCGAGAAAATGAAGTTGACTTTTATGGCATACTTGATGAAATCATTGAACTCTATTCTCTTGGACAACATTACATAACCATGTTCAAATGTCGGTGGTTGGATACAGAGAGAGGCATGTGTGTTCATCCGACTCATGGAATCATCGATATTAAATGTAAAAGTGTTATCGCAGTAAATGAACCATTCTTATTGGCTCAATAGGCATATAAATTTTATTACACAAAGTACTGTTCTACATCAAGAGACTTGACTGATTGGTGGAGTGTAATAAAAATAAAAATTCGAGACAATCAGTTTAGTCAAAGTGAATGTGCTTTCACTGATGTGCAAAGAATTGAAGTTTTTCAAGAGAGTACTCAAAATCAATCTTTTTTACAAAGAGACATGAGTATCAATGACGACACCCCACATTTAAGAGTCGGTGATGACGATGATGTTAATGATGTCACATATGAATTTGAAATGGTAAGAGATGAAGCAACTGTAACTCGAATGGATATCGATGATGTTGAGGAGGAATATGAAGATGACATTGACATATATGAAGATGATGATGAAGATGAACACTGATAGAATTCTATGGTATTTATATACAATCATAATATGTATATATGTATATATAATAGTAATTATCAATTATTTGCTAACATTAACATTTTCTGTTTCAGATGGACGATGCCACATTTCGTGAGTTGGCGGATGCTGACCTGCCTTTCGATGCGGATGAGTTGCTGGAAGATGACCCTCAGCCTGCAGGCACTCCAGGGAGTACGCGGAGGGGGCGCGGTCTTGCACGATTGATGATTCCTGACCCCGTCCCCGAGCGACGTCCACGTCTTGGGTTTGATCCACGCACACGGAGGTGTGATAACCTGTGTGATAACCTGTGGATTTGACTAAGATTTCATTAATCTATTCACATAATAAATGTTAATTATTTTTACAGTTTTTTGTATATAGCAGTCGGACAGGGCAGCGCTATTTTGCGCAACTATTTCTCTCAGCCGTGGACCACATGGGAGCAGATTCCCATTGATGTGCAGCAGGCCATGTTCGGCCATTGGTTGGTACGTACGTAAATAAATAATTTTTATTTTGAAAATTATTTCATTTCTAACTTGATATTTTGATTTATTTGTAGGGTTTATGGTATCCGATCGAGGATACGATGCGTGACGCCATCCACGAGGCATGGGAGGTGGCCATGCGTGATCGCCTTCGTCGGTTTTTGCACAATTTAAGAAAAGCTGCCATGAAGAAAGCAGGAGTGTCAGATTTTGATGAGTCATGTAGAGCACACCGACCAGAGTACATTTCATCCCATGTATGGGATGGATTATGTGCGCACTGGTTGAGTGGTGCCTTTTAGAGGAGATCATCGGTGGGGAGGCAGAATCGGGGGAGACAGGAGGTGACTCATCGAGCTGGGAGTCGTTCTTTCAGTACTCATAGACAGCATCTGGTACGTACATTATTTATAAATATTTTATATAACTATAAATATTAACAGTTTATTTTTTATTCTTATAGGCTGTCGAGCACCCCGATATTACAGAGTACGACGTATATCGGAGGATGTATAGTGATCCTGCTACTGGGGAGCTCAGAGGTGATCGTCAGCATCACATCGTGGTCAGTATTATTTGTTTTCAAGTTTAAAAACTAACTGCATATAATATATTCACAATTTTAATTTTAAATTGCAACTACAGGAGTCATATGAGGCCGCAGCGTCACAGGCCCGGCCTGAGAGTCAGGCCGAGTCATCAGATCAGACCACTGGCCGTCAGTTTGATGAGGCGGCATGGATGCAGGCCACCCAGTATACCTCCGAGAAGGGCCGGGTAGTTGGTATCGGCTCTCGACTGACTCCCGGAGATTATTATGGCTGTGCTGCGATGTCAGCGTCCAGCTCGAGATGAGCTCGTGCATCTTCTTATACTACACAGTATGAGGATCAGTTGTGATCTCAGACTGCACTGATAGAGAGTCTCCGACAGGAGCAGGAGCAGATGCGTCAGCAGCATGAGGAGGAGCGTCGACGCCAGCAGCAGCTGTACGAGGAGCAGACGAGTCGGTGGCAGCAGCAGCATCAGGAGCAGATGGAGTACATGCGCCGACTCACTCATGCTTTAGGGATGGAGTTTCCTCCACCACCATCTGCAGATCCCTCCCCCCTCCCGCCCCCCCCCCCCCCCTCCTTCAGATTAGAGTTTGTATTTATGTTATAAAATTTGTGAAATCAAAATATGATTTCTTTTCTATTCGTAGTTTCTGTATCATTATAAAATATTAATAATATTATATTTTAAAATAACAATATTAATATGAATAATAACATTATTTATATTTTATAATATTAAATTTTATATATATATTAAAATTTTATAATATTATAATTTAATTATATTTTTTTTTTACTTGAATTATTTTAATATTTGAATGTAAAATAATTCTATTATTTTTATATTAATTAAAATAACTTATTAATATTTTTTTATTTATGAATTATAATTCTAATATTATTATATTAATTAAATCATTTATTAATATTCTATTATTTTTTATTTTTGAATTATAATTCTATTATTATTATATTAATTGAAATAATTTATTATTTTTATTTGTGAATTATAATTCTATTATTATATTAATTAAAATCATTTATTAATATTTTATTATTTTTTATTTTTGAATTATAATTGGATTATTATTATATTAATTAAAATAATTTATTAATAATTTATTTTTTTTATTTTTTTTATAGTATTTGCGACGGGATGCTAAGCCCATCGCAAATAGTATTGCGACGGGTCCCGTCGCAAATAGTTTTATTATTATATTTATTAATAGTTTTTATTTTATTTTTAAAATAGTTTATGTGATGGGCCCGTCGCAAATAGTTTTTGCGATGGGCCCGTCGCAACAGGTATTTGCGACGGGACCCGTCGCAAAAACTATTTTAAAAGTTTTTTACAAATATACGAGGTACTATTTGCGACGGGAAGAATACCCGTCGCAAAAAAGGGTTTTAGCGACGGGCCTGTCGCAAATAAATGTTGTTGCGACGCCGTTTTTAGCAACGGGCCATTTGCGACGGGCCCCCGTCGCAACAAGACATTTGCGACGGGATCCCGTCGCAAATGACCTGTCGCAAATACCTGTTTTTCTAGTAGTGTATTCATCAATGACAACAACCATTTATTCTTACTCCAATTATTATATGTTATATTGATACCATCATTATTCTTCCTATGGATGGTTTATGATCATTTTTACTAAGGAAAGTATTGAAATTCACTTCCTTGATCTATTTTTGTAGTAAATAACTTTTCTTTGAAATTTTCACTTTCCTGTGATTATTGAACATTAAATTTCTCTTAAATATCCATATCATTTATCATGGATATGATTATTTCCTAAAATGTAAATTTCTCCTAAATATTCATACCATTTATCATGGATATGATTATTTCCTAAAATGTATTCCATTTTTACATATGTTGTTTACTTTGTATGTTCTATGATTAATTGGGGAAATATTGATAAATTAGTACCCTTTACTCAATATGGATATTTGATAAGGAACATTGTTTATGAATTAAATATATTATTAGATATATGAGGAATACTTTGGACATGAAATAAAAATATTGGGGACTGGTTAATGTAATACTCTCAATGCATCAGTAGTCTCATGGGATGAATTAGTTGGATAGCCTTAGCTAAATGGGTTTTCATCCAATATGTTTTAAACTATCTTGAGGATAGATCTTGACGGTAAAGATATCATGTGCCTAGGAAACATGACATCTAATATTTATTCATTTCTTTCATTTCAATTATTATTATTATCCATGAGATTTTCACTATGACATTATCTATACATTCATTTCATTATCAGTTATTGATTAAATGGAATTTGTTTTCAGTTATTTATCTCCTCATATTGATTATGCATTATCTATTCATACAGTCGAGTTATTTAAATATCATGTGTGTTCATTTATTTACCTTGTCATATTTATTATTATCCTGGGGTTTTTTTCATTGATATTATCACTGAATTCACTTCCTTATCAGTTTATTTATTATATGGAATGTGTGTTTAGATATTACCTTGTCATATTTATTATGGTTATTAACTAATGAATGATTCTATTATACTTAACCCTTAGTGTGAATTTGAACTCACCCTTATTTTTTTCTTTTCTCCAAGATTCCATGAAGTTTACTATGATAGATATGTAGAGATACTCTAGATAGAATAAAGTTATTCTCAAAAAAATTATGTTGAATTTTTTTTCCAATGTAATGTGAGACTCATGTATGTATCTAGTTTAATGAGACTACTAAACTGTTCATTCTTTTGGGATGTTTTTACTTGTATCTTATTCCAATGTAATGTTAAAAGGCACCGGATCTGGGATTCTGGGGTCAGGGTCACTACATTTATAGTAATTCGAGTAATTACCATGTTTTAAGATAATACATAATAAAGTTATTCACATTATTAGTATGTGACAATCAAGAGACACTTTTTGATATATGGGGGATTAATATTAAGTTGATTTTGAGAAATTTAGTGACTTATTTATAGATTTTGAATTTGGGAAGGGTTATAATGTTAACCATTTATGGAATGTTTAAAGGTGAATTTTGGATGAGGTTTTATAGATTAATGTATTATTTCACAATATGAATATTTATGCATAACTTGTGAAAACCATTTTATTTTGATTATTACAAGATATAGAAGTAATGAATTATCATTATTTTATAGATCTTATTTAGTGTTTCATATATGAAAAATGCATCTCTTAGAGTAAGATATGAAGTGTAAATTGATCAAAGAACAATCAAAGGATGAGATTTTACTTATGAAATGGAATGAAATTGGGAAAGTATATCTTCTCATGAAAATTCCTCAATATTAAGAAAAAGGATCTTGAAATAAAATATTGTCTTATTATCATAATTTTTTATGATATCAATGAACTTTTTCACACCTATTTGGTTTATATTTTTTGTCATTAACCTTCTCTAAATTACCCACTTTCTTTTGATCATTGATCTCTATCACTCTCTATAATTATTTATGCTTTTCTTCCATGTCTAAATCTTCGCTTCCCTTCTATGTTCTTCTATGTTGAAACCATTTATGAGTTAATTTATGTTTCCATAATTTTTAAAACTTTTCCTTTTTAAATTAATTTTTATTATTCATTTATATGATGTGGGTTTAAATGAAGGGATCTTAAAATGTTAAACTTTTGATGATAGAGACTAATTTTGAGGGTGAAATTCATTTTAAGGGGGGTAGAAGGTAAAACCCAAATATTTTTTGAAAAAAAATCAAATGAATTTAATATTTTTAATATATTTCATTATACACAACAAAAATTTTATTTTTCATTACACACAATAATTAGTTTCTTTGAATGCATGCATGACACACGACATTGAGCTTCAGTGAACCATGAAATAATTTTAAATATGCCAATTATAACCTATCTATTAAATAGCCATGTATTAATAGTATTAAATACTTAATGAAATATAAATATAAATTTCCTACTTTATATAAATTTATTGATAAATTCTTAGTAAATAATTCATCATTTTTTAGTAAAATAATTATATTCATAAAAAATGTGTTTTCTTCAAAAATGATTTTCATTTATTTTTATGAGAAAATATTATAATTAATTTATATAGATTTTATATAATTTATTTGATCAATTAAAATTAATTTTTTAAATCATCATATCAAATTTAACTTATGGTGAAATTTTTGATTTTTTAGAAAATATTGATTTTTCAATGAAAAGTGAAAAATACCAATTTTTATAAAACTGTCACTTATTTTCAATAAATTAATTAATTTAAATTAGAAATTATTTTTTAAATTAACATAATTATTATTTAGTTATATTTAATACACTTAATTACTTTTTAATCAACTATATATTTTATTTTAGTATAAGTTTATTTTTGGGTTTAAAAAATGGTTTTTTTTTCTGAAAATGGTTTTAAAGTCCATAATGTTTCTCCATTTTAATTAATTAAAATAATCCATAATGAGGAATATTTAAAATTAAATTTATATATTATATATAAATTAATTTTAATTTAGATTAAGATAATTATTATTATTTGATATAGATTTAATATAAAATCATCTTGTGATTGGAAAAAATACACTTCTCGAAACCTTGTCTTTTCATCGTGTCTGCAAGTTTTGTTTTAAATTTAATTTTTAAAAATTTTAAAAAAAATTATTTGAAATAATAAACTTTATTTTTGAAATTATAATATAAAAAATATCTTAGAGTGAATTTTTTGTAATTTTCTAAAAAGATTAATTTTTTGATAAATAGTGAAAAATACTGAATTTTAATTGAAAACTTTCTTTTCTTTTAAATTATTCATAAAGATAAATTATATTTTAAATTTGTTTTAAAGTATAATTATTTCAGTTTTATATATATTAATCTAATTTATTTAATTTTAATCAATTTAATTTTGAAATTGGATACAAAAACTTTGTAAAATTTTGATCATTTTCCCTTAAAAACTTGTTTTCTCATCGCGTCTATGAGATTAATTTTAAATTAAATTTTGAAAATTATTTTAATGGAATTTAGAAAAAAAATATTCCATTTTTTGAATATTAATAATTTAAATTATCTAATAATTTCAACTTAATTTTTGACCAAGATTAATAGAAAAAATAATAAAAATTATTTACTACGGTTAAGAGAAAAAATGGGTTTACCGGTGGTTAAACTAAAAAGATAAGGGACAAAAATGACCCAGAACTTGTACAATGAAAATTAGATAGAAATATTTTGAAATTATCCCTTATATTATCTATAATACTTCATTTTGGATCCTTTTTTTGGGATAATAATATGGGTGCATTTTTTTCTTTTCAAAAAAGTATAATTATGTCACTCACCACACTTATAAAAGGCCACCCTTTATTCTCTACTCTTCACACATTTAAACCCTTTTGTATCAGAAAATACCTACCCAAAACACTTATAAAATTACCTACTCTAATCCTAGAATCATTATTTTGGACATAAATCTAACCTAGGAAGTTTTTTGGGGCTAACCTAAGGAGGATGCTTGAAGAAGAGGTAACGTTCATCAATGAGAGTTTTTGTTTTATTTATTCATCCACCTAATTCAGTTCTTATTATAATATGATGATATAAAAACCTCAGTATATTTAATATACTGAGATTTTTTTATCGTAATTTTAGGACATAAAACCATCTCTACTTCCATCAAATGGTTTATTAAATCATCATTCATATGTATGGCGGACTACCACCTCATGAACCGATGTCATTCGTTTTTCCATTACCACCTCTCACGGGTGGAAATAATGATGGATTTATTATTTATATATGATATTTAATATATTAATATACTTATATAATTACTATATCATACATAAATTTATGCTTTCTATTTTTTGGGAATGTGATAACGTTGCTCGTGTGTATGGCAGACTACCGCCTCACGAAGCGTTGTGATTCATTAACTCTTTACATAGAAGGTAATAATGATATTTTTAATGAAAATATTTGATATATATGACATAAAAACTATTCTATAATGATAATATATCATTTACCTTTATCTATTTTAATCTGAAAAAAAATGGAAACAACGTTCATGCGTACTTACGCCCCACCATCTACATAAATGATGTATTTCATTTTCTATCACTAAATTTTATAGATTACTCTAAATAAATATAAACTATATATATATGATATTTATATCATGGTGAAAATTATGTATATTATGAAACCATGATCTAATTAATATTACCAAAAATAACAAATCAAAACATATATGAAAAGAAAAGCGATTATTACCTGAAACTTCAATTTAACATGGAATTATTAAAAAATGGGTAATAAAATTTCATAAGTAAATAATATATGCTATGATATATATAATTATGGTTATTTAATATATTTATAATAAAATTATATTTATTATACTTGAATTTTTACCGTGTATGACTGAAGTCAAGACTTAAGGTAAGGGATTTCTAGTCTCTTTTATTTATAGGAGACATATGAAAATTCACCACTCATTTCTTTTATATAGTGTATATACTACCCTTTATAAATGTTATATTATTAATAAAATTATTTTCATGATATTTAAATTATTATTTAATGTTATTCTTTATTTGGGGTTATGATTCAAAAGATTACTAAAGCGGTAAGGGGTCTTTTCTCAATTTTCCTTTTTTGAGATATATGCTATGTTATGAACCTATCTTATTTTATGAGGTGTATATACATCCCATTTGAAATTTAATATCATGAATTTATTTACACTCATGCTATTTTAAGTTTATTTTAATGTTATTCCTTCATTGGGATTATTATTTGAAGTTAACAAAGTAGTAAATAATTTTATGTTACAATCTCATTGGTTATTGGGATTGATTGTGATTATATTTTAGATAATAAAATATTATGATCAATATATCAAGAAAATCATGAATTTCATTCTCTCCTATTTATTCATTATATTAGTAGTACCATTTTTCTACTCTATGGTACTTGAAATAATTGAGAAAATTCTTGTATGAAAATCTGACTTTATTTCTCTCTTCATTCGGAAATATGTTTTATTCTAAAACCATGTTTTCCAAAAATGTTTTCAAAAATGTTTTATTATTATACTATGATTTTTAAAAGAAATTTTTACCCATGTTTGACTTTTTATAAACATGTTTTTAAAGGAATATTTATGTCATTTTCCAAATAATGCTCATTTGGATTTTATTGAAAATGTGAAAGGAATCTTTATTTTAACATGTACAATATGAATAGAACCTCCCATCATCATGAACATTATTTTACTTGAAAATTCCTTTACAATTTTTCAATTTTATTTTCAAATAAAAAAAAATTCAAAATATATTATGTTTAAAAAGTGTTTTTCAAAACATAAAGTATAGTTTCCTTGATAAATGTTTTAAATGATTATTAGTAGGGATATGATCCAAGGATACCACTATTATTATTTATTTTAATGGTTTATTTTTATGATGGGATAATGTTTATGAAACTTATTTTGATTATATGGGTTATGCTTATAAACCTCGCTTCTTTTCACGGGTTATGATATGATGAAACGAGAAAATTATTATGAAACCTATCTCTTTTCTATAGGTTAAGATGTGATTAAATGATTATAAAAACTATTTTTATTTCATGTTTTATGATATTATGAATGTTTTATGATATTCTGTCACACATATATATATTATTTTCATTATGTGATGGGTGGGACCTATAACTCCATCCAATACATTGGGTAATGATTAATGTTATATGAGCTCAAAGGTAACACATGAGGTTATTCTAATCCAAAAGGAGGGTAAATATGAGGTCATCCCAAGCCTGAAGTAGGTATATATGTGGTTATCCCAAGCCTGACATGTCATGATTTTATTGGTGGGTATCCTTGACAAAAAAATTTCTATACTTCTATGTATGCCACAAATATATGTCTCATGCCAATTTTATAATCTCATAGATCATGTTATTTGATTCCAATGTGATTTTTTTCTTATAGACTATTATTATTTATACCATGACTCAAGATTATGATCTTTAATATACAAGGTATGGATTTAATATATTATTCTCACATTCTCATACTCTTTTCTCAAGTTATGTTTATGTATTTCTATTTTTACCCTTACTGAGTATATGAGTTCACCATTTATTATGTTTCTTTTCCCTAAGTTATAAAGAAAGGTTTTATGTATGGTGTGTCTATAAATATTACTAAATGAGAAGATCTTTGTGGGAAACATTGAAGATATTTCACCAGATTAGAATATTTTGTCCCAAGTTCTCAAAGACACTAAACTATTATAGTCCTGGGGCATGTGTCTGTGTAATATATTTAATATTCATCTAAAAGATATAATATTCATGTATGAGAAGCCTATGTCACTATATGTGTCATTTATCAATGGTTTTTATATGTATTCTCCACTATGTTTTCCTATTTTGTATATTTATTTTATCTAAGGCATATATAGTCTTCTTCAATAGTGGCGAGGTTCCTTGGAAACTTCCTTAGGATCATATTAAATCCTCCACTCTCTGGTCTCCTAAGTTCATATGATAGTAGTAGATTATTTGGTTCTAAGATCTTGGTTTCCTCACATAAATTCTTTGGTCTTAATTTTGTTGTGGTTTTTAGGTTAACTATTAGGTAGGATTTTTTGATAAAATATTCACTAGAGGAGGTTCTTTATTTTATGTCATAGATACTTCCAATAGAAACAATGAGGTATAGTGGTTCCATCAATTTGAGGTTCAATAGTGTCAAATTATTTATTATGAGTGGTTGATTTTGAATTTTATGAGGTGATTATTATGTAAGAGTTCTCAATCGTGTGCCAATGTTTTGGATTGTTTTAGTTGGTAGATATTCCACCAGTTTAAATATTTTATGTTGGTGATGAGTTCCTTCTATAATGATGTTTATTATTATATAGTTTCAATATTGTTCTAGGATTAAGGATTCTACTTTCAATGATATGGTCTTTGTCATGTGGTTCAATAAATATTGTTCACGGTGGTGTTGATCTATGTCTGTGGGGTTTCCAAGGCACCCCAAGTTTATGGAATATATAATAATAAGGTTATTTCATTATTCAATGTGGATGAATCAATCATGGAAATCACTTTAATTATTGGGTGTTCAAACCATTAGTGTATCCTTGATAATGGACTTCATGTTGGTCTTATTTGGTTTTTGGGTTTTACAGTTGATTTGTTTGGTTTTACCATATATATTATTATGGATATTTATAAAATTAAAAAAATGATTTGGAGTGAGTGTTGATGATGGTATACTATGAATTCATCTAATTAATTTCTAAAATATTTTTTTCTCTTATCCTTGATTTTATTGTTAGAATTATTAAACTATGGCTCAGTTTGGAGAATTTTTTCAATCAAAATTGAATTATTTGTTTTTTCTCTAAGTCCATCCCATACATAGACAATAATAATTATTATAAAATATATCTCTTAAAAGGAATCAATGTCATGGATTCTTAAGTTCCATTATTCAGCCCATAATATTCTTATTTTTTAAATTTTAAAAATATTTTTACTATGGTAACTAACAGTAAATACCATCAAAATATCATATGTAGTATTTCATGTAGATACATAACTATGAAAATTTCAACATATAAATACAATCTATATATAAATATTTATTTCAATTCATCTTAATCAAAAACACCATGTTTCAAAAAAAATGGGTCAAATTCAATAATTTTATATCTTTTTATCCCGATATTCCAATGTGTTATTCCCAAGTTATTTAAATCGGAATCCATATGAATTTTATTGAATGAGTAATAATTCTAAGAGCAAAATTGTGGTCTATATGGAATACACAGATCCACAGTACCCTAATAACATGTCTAAAATATATTTCCCTTAGAAAATATATGAACTAAAAATTTACTAATATATCAATAAAAATAACATGTAAAGTAATAAAAACTATAAAATATAGTAGAAAAAAATTTAAAAATAATAGATCCAGATTTTGTTACAAATTTTCAGTTCCCTTTGAGATAAATGTTTTATATCAAGATTTAAAAGTGTATGGGGGTGAATTATCCGTTTAGAAAACATTTAATGTAATAGTATTGGTATAGATATAATATTATTAACTCTTAAAATAATAATTATAAAATAGTAAAGGATAGAATAACATAAAACGTAAGAAATTTTATAGTAGATTGCTTCTATGGAATCCCATCTCACCATCCTTAATACCCTCATACTATATGAATGTTAAGTTACACAAAATAAAAAAAATATAACATTACATGGTGGTTAAATCCAAATTACATGTATACTTATTATTTTATACATGATTAGAGAAAACTGAAAATTATATTTAAAATGGTAACATAATCACATTTTCCTTTTAATCATAAAAGTGAAACATTGTGAACAACCTATTATAGTGGAGGTAAAAGTAGTGATACTACCTTTTATAGTTTTATATTCAATGAATTATTGTATACTAACTTTTTGGAAAATGTAAAACCTTAAAAAATTTAAACTCAACAAAGTAGTTTATGAATAAAAAAATAATTAAAACATTGAAACTAATTAATTTATGAATTTTTTTAAGTTTTATTAATAATTAGTATAACATAACATAATATAAAAAATTATGACATAAGGAAGAATATAATAGTTTGATCACATTATAATAATGGAATTTTTATTTTAAGGAATTATTTTAACATTAATTCAATCACTTAATATATAATTACATATTTATTGAATAAAAGGGTATTTATTGGGTATCAAGATCATGAAAAAAGAAAGATAAGGAACATTGAAACATGGTGGAAGTAGCAAACTACTATCAATAATCTTTTGGGTGTGAATTTGGGGTTTTTAATTATTTACACTATTAGAATCCTATTGAGGAACCACTTAGGATCTATTGGACCACTAAATATCTATCAATATTCATCTATATTTTCATCGTTAAGCACAAGCTTCCAATTTTATGTGGGTTTTTTTAGTCATTTCGCATGGTTCCTCTCATTTAAATTCACCTTCTCCATCCACCAAGGCCACCAAAATGCTACTCCCTTCCCCATAGATCTCCCCCACTCATTTAAATCCTCCAAGTTCATTTAAAGTCATAATTGTGATCCTTAAAGGGTGTTCTTCCTCTTTTAGTATTTATAATACCCTTTAAACTTGAATTATAGGTTTCTCTAACTTCTTATCTATTATCAATCACAATCTATAAGTGATAATTTTTATGTATGTTTTTTAATTTCTAGTGTATTTATATTTAATTATATGATATCCATTGAGGATATATCTCCTCCAGGATTAATATAGGTAGTACATAATAATATTTATCATTTATATGGATGTACATTGATTGTTGTGCATGGGGGTCTTCATCTCAGTATTTTTTATAAATAATGTTTTTGTATGGTTTGGTAGATATTATCGGAGGGGAATAACCCTCAAAATGTGGTTTATTGTATTCGAAATATATTGGAATTATCATATGGTGAATGAGATGAAATGAACATTATTAGTGAAACTTGTAAAAATAATCATGTATTTAAGTCTATAAGATTATGAATAGTTCAGTGAAGACATTTTATTTGTATTTTTCTATGTGAGATATCTTCCTTCATGTTATAGGCCATAGGAATAAAAACTATATAGCTCAGATTGGGATAATATAGGATATAATATAATATATTTATAATTATGTCACATACATGACATATTTTAAAGGTATTTTTAATTTAATTTCCATTATTTCTTTTTTGGGGGGGTTTCCCGTGCATTTTTTGAGGAATGGGTGAGTTTTCATGATTTGGGCCAAACTGTGAGCCCAATTCCAGATTTAAAAATAAATTTTGTTTCCTTTATAAGTCCTTCATTTTTAAATATTTTTCATAAATTACAATTCCTACTTAGCCTCCCATGACCTATTAAGACCACCATATTAATTTTTACCATTTATGAATCCATAATCATGGTGGATTTGGGTTCTTATTTAAGAAATTGGGCTTTCCCGGAAGCCCATTTCCAGTTTTTTAAAAAAAAAGTTATTTATTTAATAACTTATTCATTTTTTATGATTTTTTTTTGGTTCCAAGTGTCACCCAAGACCACTTAACCCATACACGTCCCATCCTCTTTTATACCTCTTTGGAGCTCGTATTCATTGCAAATTAGTGCAAAACTTCATAGGGTTTCTCAAATCGTCCAGATTTGAAGAGGTAACTTATTTCCTTCATAAATCACCCAATTATTACTCTTTTTCCTCCATTAAAATTCTTAATTAGACCCTTACTCCTACTTTTCGATCCTAACAACCATTTCATCCCTCAAAGTCGCTCAAAACCTCTTTGGAATCCCATTTTTAAGGGAGATTTAGTGGAGAAACTTCAAAGAATCTCGAGTAAGTGTCTCTCCTCCTTAGTTCTTCCCATTTCCATTAAGTTTCATTCAATTTACTTGAAGTCAAAAATGACCAGGGGGTAGGTTTTTGAACCTAGGGTTTAATATTGGGTTTTCTTGGTCAATTATTGTGGTTTTAGGTTCGATCTAAGTCCCTTTTGGTGCATCAGTGGTGCGACTTGATTTTCGCACGGTGATTCAAGGGTTTCCTTTGATTTGGTAGGTGATTATTTTTGTTATGAAATACTTGTGACCTAGATGATGTTTTTATGGTATTTTCATGTCTATTTAATTTTAATGTTTCTGAAAAAAATGGTTTTAGTGAAAATTATAATGCAAATGAATTTTAAGTGCCAATTTTTTGTGAAATTTGGGGTTTTTCATATAAATATTTTATTGGTTCATTAAGGGCTGCCCTATAATTATTTAGTTGATTTTATTAAACTTTATTAGGGATGAAAATAATTTTTTAGATGTTCTTCTCCTTTTTTTGTTTCTTCAAAATTGTTTTTGGGTGATGTTTGTTAAGTAAATGATTTTTTTAGTACCAATTTGGTGTCAAATTGGGTGTTTTACATGGCTATTCTATGTGATTCTTATTGGGGTTGTTTTATAACTCATGTAATGGGTTTTTATAAATGTTTTGGGTGTTGAAAATTATTCTTTGGAAAATATGATTATGCACACTATGTTCTAAGTGGGGTTTTAAAGGGTATTTTTGTGTGCAAAGAATTGTTAGTTTTTGTGATGTTGTTTGTAAAAAAAATAAAAATGTTTTGTTGTGTGATTTTAGTGTTATAAAGTGTGTAGAGATACTATACTGTTTTTATGTGACCATTAGTAATTTTTTACATTAAAAGGGATATATTTATCTTTATGAAATTTTTTTAGCACAAAGGGGGAAGCTTGGGTACCTAGGTGGGCGGATTTGTACTAGTATGACTAGTGAACCATATGGGTTTTGTCCCTATTTCACTTAGAATTTGGAAAATAAAAACCCTAACTAAACTATATGGATGATTATTGGGTACCAATAGGTTATGTTTATTTTCCCTACTAGTTTATTTTGCATTATAATGGATTTTTATATGGTTACATTACACCGAGGTATGAGGT
Organism: Viscum album; assembly: GCA_963277665.1. Lineage (NCBI taxonomy): Eukaryota > Viridiplantae > Streptophyta > Magnoliopsida > Santalales > Viscaceae > Viscum > Viscum album. The sequence continues at coordinate 1,820,174,097 of OY728132.1, forward strand.
ACATAGGGCCCGAGACAATCTAGTGCCTAGGCGTGTTCCTGGTTTTGTTTCTCATTAGATTTTTGGTATTTTACTTAGTATTAGGGTGTGTTTTGATGTTAATTACAGTATATAAAATTTATTATTTAAATGTTTTAACATTCTGAAATTTTTAGTTTGAAAACAGTTTTCAATTGAAAGTTATGTTTCTTGGAATTTATCACTGCTTTTCTTTGCATATTAAAACTGTTTGCTTTCTCACATTTTATTGCATGCACTTTAGAATCATTGGTTGGTATCATATTGGGCTTAGTCACACACCCTACTTACACCCCTTGGGTTTAAGTAGACTTGGTTATGTTTGACTCAGCTAAAGGAAAGGCTTTGGGTGGTGGAGGTTCGGGGTGTTAGTTCTCATCCTTGGTGCGGAGTTGTGGAGACGGCTTGTGGGTGATGAAACCTTGTTGTTTGGATTCCTTGGGGATGTATTTATACTATATTTATTTGTATTTGGACCACTTTTATTGTCTTTAAAACAATTTATTCAGTTCTGGTTTTTTCTTAAGACTTCTTTGGCTAGAAAATTTCAGATTTATATTATAGATTGTTTTTAATGTTTTATGCTTTCATACTCAGGTAAGTCATTCCCAACCCTAAATTAATGATACATGGGCACTTGTACTAGACCGTGGGGATAGGTAATTCCCTTTGGTCCTTTCCATGGTCTGGTTTTGGTGCCGGTATTGGTGGCGACCAGATTTGGTTCGTGACAAATTGACTCTACAATAGTCGGTGTGGTCACTTGTTATAATGAATATTATCATTGATATAAAAAACATATGTAGGATTTATAGAATTGAAACTCTAAGATGTTAAATATTTTGTGACTTCTTATATATTTTGTTCCATTTTATGAGGTTGTATATATAATACAACCTTCATATTTTAGTTCCTTTAGAGTGGTTGACTATGTTATGCCTTCTAAGATTTTGGTTCCTTTTAATAGGTTATCAATGTTATGCCTTCTTAGTATTAGGTTAATTTTTTCAATGATGGTTATGTTATATCCTCAATATTATTTTGTTCCTCTAGTTAAGGTGTAGGATTATAAAACTAATTTTCATCATGACATGTGTTAGGTACTTTTTTGGGACATAAAAACTTCTTCCACTAGTATTGTCCAAGATAGGTGTGTTTGGAACTCATAGAGACTTGTTTAGTGCATGATGACCTAACATGGGTGATTGTATGAAATTTAATAAATATTATTAAATTTAAAAACCTATATAATTTATTATATTCATATTAAGGGCTTTTTATATTTAAAATGAGCCTGGTATTTATACCTTCCATGTGCACCTTAATGGATGTGAAAATATAATTTTTAAGGATATATGTAAGAAAAAATCCCTTATAACTGGTTTTTGTGCCATTACTTCTTGAAATGGAGATGGTTGTGGTACTGGGATATGTCATTAGACTATTTTTTAAAAAAAAAATCCTCTATTTTCGGTACATTAGTTTTATTAAGTATATGATCAAAGGCATGTGCTGATAATTTTTTTTTACTTTGGTAGAATGAGTTTCTTAGGTTATCATTTAATTGTAACATAGTGATTTCATTTGTATGATTAAGATTATTCTATATTTCTATATTATATAATTATATGAGTTGTATTTTATTCTTATTTATCTACTTTTTTGGATTTATATTATGAGAATATTCTCCCATTATATATATTACACCTCACTTCTAGTTAGAAAACGCTATCATACTCATAGGCATGCCTAAGGATCTTTGGTGCATTGGATCAGATTAGGAAAACTAAGTTGGGAACTGTAAAATTGTATATGAACCTTTATAATGTTGACTTATTATTTTGGGGCTCACTATATAGGTTATATGATGGTTTTAACATGGGGATGAATCTATTCATGTCTTTTGTCAACACCATTATGGCGGAATTCCATGCTACTAGGATTGTGGGATTACATTTATTATTAATGGTGATTATGATTTCATAATTTTATTGAACAATATATATATAATATAGTTTATTTATTTACTCATAGACTGGAAATGTGAGAGAGAGTGAGTTCATGTATTAATTTTGGCACATTGGTTTGACATGACATTTGTATGCGTATATGTGGTGAGAAAATTGTTTTAAGAAAATCATTTCAATTAATTAAATGAAAAAAATTATTTATTTTTCATTTCCGTGAATAATTGAATGTTTAAATTATAATTTATTAAAATGAAAAGATTTTTATTTTTATATGATTATTTATTTAATATAATTTTAAAATGTATTGGTACATATGATGTAAACTTGAAGAATGAGTAAATTGTTATGTACTGGTTCCATACTGTCCCTAGGATAAAGCATTGTGATTATGTCACAGAATTGAGTAAGAATTTATATGATGTGTAATAAGTATTGTAATGTTGAGTTCTCTTAGATAAATGGTTGTTATGTGAAATTTTTTTGACCTTGTCTAAATATAATGATATTACTAATTGTTTTGAAATGTTTAAAAAACAATGCAGTACTGGAAAAGTAGGCTATACCAATGGTTTTTAACCGTTGGTATAGGCTGGAAAACCATTGGTATAGGGTATACCAACGGTTTTCCAAAACGTTGTCTAGTTAGCCGTGAGGAAATCCCTATACCAACGGTTTCATTTAAATTATTGGTATAGGTGTTTGAGAATTCTGGGAAACTCTTTACCAACGGTTCAGAACTGTTGGTATAAGTTTTTCCAGAATTTTGGAAAAAGCTTTACCAACAGTTCTGAACCGTTGGTATATGTTTTTCCAGAATTCTGGAAAAAGCTTTACCAACGGTTCTGAACCGTTGGTATATGTTTTTACAAAATTCTGGAAAAGATTTACCAATGGTTCATAACTGTTGGTATAAGTTTTTCCAGAATTTTGGAAAAAGCTTTACCAACGGTTCTGAACCGTTGGTATAAGTTTTTCCAGAATTCTAGAAAAAGCTTTACCAACGGTTCAGAACCGTTGGTATAAGTTTTTCGAGATTTCAGGAAAAGGCTTTACCAACGGTTCATAACCGTTGGTAAAACTTTTCCCAGAGCTACTGCACAGCAACCCCCAGAAGCCCTCCAGAAGCCCTACCATACACCTGCATAAAAAAACAGTGCACAACAGCCCTCCAGTATACCCTCCACTATACACCTGTATAAAAAACATCACAAAACCCACATACAGACTTCAAACAGTATAAAAAACACCTAAAATAACCCAAAAAAACACATATGACAACAATCATCCGGTGGTAATTCACCTCACCCATCAAATTCTAATAGGAAGAATAGTTTGATAAATATCTATTAGAGTTGAATAAGACATTCAAATTGACTCAAATCCCATTTTTTGTGATACTAGGTTTGGGTATGTAATGATTTGTGATGAATTTTGCATTGAACTTGTATTTTTTATAATATATGGTGAAAAGATATTTCCTTAGGAGTCTCTTCACTTATGACCCCATGAGTGAAACTACCCAACTCATGAAAAAGAGTTTGTGACTATCGTTGATGAGTGTAAATTTCAGTTGTATTCACTTAAAATGATTTTTTTTTGAAATAAAAGAGAGACTTTGATTGGTGTCGTCCACACCGCACCTCGGATTGAGGTGGATTTGAATCGTACACGTCACAAATGACCCATGGATACATGTCCTAAAGTATCAACAGTATCTGAATGCCTTTGGTCTATTTTCCGTATGTCAGTTGTTGTTTTAACTTAAACTGTTGTCCATTTCAAAGAAAAGTGACACACTTTGAGTGGTGCCAGCCACACCGTGCCTCGGATTGAGGTGGGGTTGACTCGTACATGTCACAAATGACCCATGGATCATTGTCCTAAAGTTTCAATAGAATCTGAAAGCGTTTGGTCAGTTTTCTGTATGTCGTTTTTTACTTAAAAGCACATCCATTTTAAACAAAAGAATGACACTTTGAGTGGTCCCGGCCACACCGGCCCTTGGATTGAGGCAAGGTTGACTCGTACACATCAAATATGACCCATGGATCGTTGTCCTAAAGTTTCAACAGAATCTGAATGCGTTGGGTCGGTTTTCTGTATGCCAGTTGTTGTTTTCACTTAAAATCATGTTAATTTCAAATAAAAGTTAGACACTTTGAGTGGTGTCGGCCACACCGCACCTCGGATTGAGGTGGGGTTTACTCTTACACGTCACAAATGACTAATGGATACATGTACTAAAGTATCAACAGTATCTGACTGCGTTTGGTCAGTTTTCCGTATGTGGTTTTTTTTACATAAATGTGCATCCATTTTAAACAAAAGAAAGACACTCTGAGTGATCCCATCCACACCGGCCCTCGGATTGAGGTGGGGTTGACTCGTACATGTCAGATATGACCCATGGATACATGTCCTAAAGTATCAATAGTATCTGAATACCTTTGGTCCCTTTTCCGTATGTTAGTTGTTTTAACTTAAACTGTTGTCCATTTCAAAGAAAAGTGACAAACTTTGAGTGGTCCCGGCCACACCGGCCCTCGTATTGAGGCTGGGTTGACTCATACACATCACATATGACCCATGAATAGTTTTCCTAAAGTTTCAACAGAATCCGAATGCGTTTGGTCGGTTTTCCGTATGCCAGTTGTTGTTTTCACTTAAAATCCTGTCCATTTCAAATAAAAGTTAGACACTTTGAGTGGTGTCGGCCACACCGCGCCTCTAATTGAGGTGGGTTTGTCTCGTACATGTCACAAATGACCCATAAATCATTTTACTAAAGTTTCAATAGAATCCTAAAGTGTTTGGTTGATTTTCCGTATGTCATTTTTTTACTTAAAAGTGCATCCATTTTAAATAAAAGAAAGACACTTTGAGTGGTACCGGCCACACAGGCCCTCAGATTGAGGCAGGGTTGACTCGTACACATCACATATGACCCATGGATCATTTTCCTACAGTTTCAATAGAATCTGAATGTGTTTGGTTGGTTTTCTATATGTCAGTTGTTGTTTTAACTTAAACTGTTGTCCATTTCATAGAAAAGTTAGACACTTTGAGTGGTACCAGCCACACTGTGCCTCGGATTGAGACGGGGTTGACTCGTACACGTCACATATGACCCATGGATCGTTTTCCTACAGTTTCAACAGAATCCGAATGCATTTGGTCAGTTTTCCGTATGTCAGTTTTTATTTTAACTTAAATTGTTGTCCATTTCAAAGAAAAGTTAGACACTTTGAGTGGTGTCGGCCACACTGCACCTCAGATTGAGGCGGTGTTGACTCATACACGTCAAAAATGACCCATGTATCGTTGTCCTAAAGTATCAATAGTATCCGAGTGTGTTTGGTTAGTTTTCCATATGTGGTTTTTTTTACTTAAAAGCGCATCCATTTTAAACAAAAGAAAGACACTTTGAGTGGTACCGGCCACACCGGCCCTCGGATTGAGGCGGGGTTGACTCGTACACGTCACATATGACCCATGGATCGTTGTCCTATAGTTTCAACAGAATCCGAATGCGTTTGGTCAGTTTTCCGTATGTCAGTTGTTGTTTTAACTTAAACTGTTGTCCATTTCAATGAAAAGTTAGACACTTTGAGTGGTTTCGGCCACACCATGCCTCGGACTGAGGCGGGGTTGACTCGTACATGTCAAAAATGACCCATGGATACATGTCCTAAAGTATCAATAGTATCCGAGTGCGTTTGGTCAGTTTTCCGTATGTGGTTTTTTTTACTTAAAAGCGCATCCATTTTAAACAAAAGAAAGACACTTTGAGTGGTACCAGCCACACCAGCCCTCGGATTGAGGCATGGTTGACTCGTACATGTCACATATGACCCATGGATACATTTCCTAAAGTATCAATAGTATCTGAATGCCTTTGGTCGGTTTTTCGTATTCCAGTTGTTGTTTTTACTTAAAATCATGTCCATTTCAAATAAAAGTTAGACACTTTGAGTGGTTCCGGACACACCGTGCCTCGGATTGAGGCGGGGTTGACTCCTACACGCCACAAATGACCCATGCATACATGTCCTAAAGTATCAACAGTATCTTAATGCGTTTGGTCCATTTTCCATATATGGTTTTTTTTACTTAAAAGTGCATCCATTTTAAACAAAAGAAAGACACTTTGAGTGGGACCGGCCACACCGACCCTCAGATTGAGGCGGGGTTGACTCGTACACGTCACATATGACCCATGGATCATTTTCTTATAGTTTCAATAGAATCCTAATGCGTTTGGTCTATTTTCCATATGCCAGTTGTTGTTTTCACTTAAAATCCTCTCCATTTCAAATAAAAGTTAGACACTTTGAGTGGTGTTGGCCACACCGCGCCTCGGATTGAGGCAGGGTTGACTCCTATATGCCACAAATGACCCATGGATACATGTCCTAAATTATCAATAGTATCTGAATGCGTTTGGTTCATTTTCCGTATGTGGTTTTTTTACTTAAAAGCGCATCCATTTTAAACAAAAGAAAGATACTTTGAGTGGTACCGGCCACACCGGCCCTCAGATTGAGACGGGGTTGACTCTTACACGTCACATATGACCCATCGATCGTTTTCCTATAGTTTCAACAGAATCCGAATTCATTTGGTCTGTTTTCCGTATGCCAGTTGTTGTTTTCACTTAAAATCTTGTCCATTTCAAATAAAAGTTAGACACTTTGAGTGGTGCCAGCCACACCGCGCCTCGGATTGAGGCGGGGTTGACTCGTACACGTCACATATGACCCATGGATACATGACCTAAATTATCAATAGTATCCGAATGTGTTTGGTCCATTTTCCGTATGTGGTTTTTTTTACTTAAAAGCGCATCCATTTTAAACAAAAGAAAGACACTTTGAGTGGTACCAGCCACACCGGCCCTTGGATTGAGGCAGGTTTGACTCGTACACATCACATATGACCCATGGATCGTTGTCCTATATTTTAAACAGAATCCGAATGCGTTTGGTCTGTTTTCCGTATGCCAGTTGTTGTTTTCACTTAAAATCTTGTCCATTTCAAATAAAAGTTAGACACTTTGAGTGGTGTCGGCCACACCGCGCCTCGGATTGAGGTGGGTTTGACTCGTACACATCACATATGACCCATGGATACATGTACTAATGTATCAATAGTATCCGAATGCGTTTGTTCCTTTTCTATATGTGGTTTTTTTTACTTAAAAGTGCATCTATTTTAAACAAAAGAAAGACACTTTGAGTGGTACTGGCCACACCGGCCCTCGGATTGAGGCGGGGTTCACTAGTACATGTCACATATGACCCATGGATCGTTGTCCTATAGTTTAAATAGAATCCAAATGCATTTGGTCTGTTTTCCGTATGCCAGTTGTTGTTTTCACTTAAAATCCTGTCCATTTCAAATAAAAGTTAGACACTTTGAGTGGTGTCGGCCACTACTTCAAAGAACATTTTCCATATCATTTTCCACATGCATAAACAAGAAATATATGGCTAACTAAGAAAGCTAAGTAAAAAAAATAGAAAAATGAGTATCACAGTACCAAGGAATACTAAAGGTCTAGGTAGTAGACTAATCATACAATAAGAATCAAGTGCAAAAAATAGAATCTGAATGCAACGTCCCTATGAAGCAGAGGAAAACCCCAAAGTGGAAAACCATGTTCAAAAATAAAGAGTTATACAGAATTCAAAAATGTAATGGATCAATCTGCCTCTGATCACCATCACCATCACCACTATCATCATCAGCCTCATCCTCGCCACCATCTCTGTCCTCGTCGCCGTCCTCGTCATCATCCCCATGCTCATTATCGGCCTCATCCTCATCCTCGGCATCATCCTCGCCCTCGGCCCCATCCTCGCCCTCGGCCCCATCCTCGCCCTCGTCCACATCCTCATCCTCACCCTCTTCCTCTTCAGCATCCTTGTCATCACCAGGAACATCATCACCTCGATCGCCACTAGAGCTGCCGCCTGGTGCATTCTATGATGCACCCATCGACGACATAAATATCTGACAAGCCGCACTAGCCTCTGGTGGAAGTGATGAAGATAATCCTTTCATCAGTTTCATAAATTATATGTCTCTTGTTTGAACTTGTACTTCCAACTCTGTGACCCTTTTATCAGACTGTCTTGCATGCTCCTTGACCTGTTCCAACTCGGTGGTACTAGAATGGATACCTGGAGATGACCAATACCTCGTCGGGACTATATTCTTACCAAGTCGGCAGCATACTCGACCAGAGTGCTCATCTCCCAAAACCTGATATAAATGATCGTGTGGCCCAAAATTGTCAGGCTCCTGGGCAACAAGAGCCTCTAAAGCAGCCTGTAAAAAATATTAATAGGTTATTAAATTTCAAATTAGATATTAAACATTGAAATAAACAAATTAAAACTTACAATCTTCTCTTGGGTCGGTTCATTTACCACAGTTCCATCTTTTTTTCTTCTACTCGGGAAAAACAATTTTGCTCGAGGGATACGTCCTTCAATATTCATTTTGTGCTTCTGTAATGACATTGAAAAAATATAAAGTGAAAGTATAATCATATATTCATTATTCAATAAATCACATAATTTAAGTAGGATCCACTAAAAAGGGAAAGTCCTAAAGAAAAATTGTAAACAACTATATCGTACCTGCTGCCTCTCATGATCTGCCATAGTTGTGTGCCCCAAAGTGTGGAGGTATTGCTTTGAATAAATGTTTTTTTTGTTTTTTTTCAGAAGATTCCTAAATAATGATTAATAATTAATAATATTATATTAATGAAAAATATGAAAACTCTCATTTAAATAACTCAAATGAGATTAATACCTTAAATTTGGCAGTCGCCCAATGGGTAATCATTTGGCGATATTGCTCTATCGGGCAGTCATCCATGATAGGTAATGTCTCTAACTCCGTTCCCACTCTATCACACCAGCCAACATACATCTCATACTTATAAGCTCTCCAAAGCTCTCCTAGCTCTTTTAAACGCGCTGGTCGTGCACCTTCACCATCAGGGAAGTTAAACCGAAGCTGAAACCAAATTGATTAGTTCATTTAAATACAAAAATATACTACATTAAATCCAATATATTTTTTACCCATATTTGTGCCCACGCGTTATCCTTGACTTCGGGTGGCAGATGTCTCCAAGAGAGAGGACTGACCGGAATGATATCGGAGTATTTGGCTAGCGTCGCCAAAAAACCCCGACATTGCTGCCCAGATTTCTCAATCATTTGTCCATCAACATTGTATTCAACCATAAACTATGTCTGGCAGTTCCATACCGCACGCAAGCGAGTACGCCCCCTCCCCCGCCTCCTATCTGTAGATGAATCTATTATTAAATAAAAATAATATCAATACAAGTTATAATAAAAATAAATTTTTGTATAAAAATTTGATAGAGTTATATAACCTGTGGTAGTCAGATCAATGGGTGCAGAAGCTGAAGGAGTATCATGTACAGGTGGAGTGTCCCTCAGTGTATGCTCCTCAACCACATACTATGTCGCAGCAGGAGTCGAAGAAGGTGGAATATAATAGCTCGGAGATAATGAACCAGAAGCAAAAGATGATGGCATAGACGTCCGGCCAGCTGGTAGTGTAAACATCGGAGGTATAAATATCTCATATGTCCCTGAAGACACGCCAGGATCAAAATAGGGCGTAGAAGATACGTCTGTGGTATTGGGTCGTCTAACTCTTGCCCCACGAGCCCTCGTACCACCGGCCTCAGTACCGGGACCACTAGATGATCGTCCATCTCTGACACCACCCTCCCTCCTACCACCAACCTCTCTACTAGGAGCAATATCAGGCTCCTCGTCAGATATCTTTCGTCTAGGGGGTGAATCCTAAAAAAAAGTTTGACAGAAAAGTAAACACATGATATTATAAGTTTTTGAAATATTTATATTTGAAATAAAATACTCACAATAGGGATGATTGGAGGAACACCCATATGTACAATGCGACGATTATTATCTGTCATCTTTTTCCGCCGCCTCTCTTCAATGGGTGTCATTTCCTGCAATGAAAACAAATATGGAAGTAATTAGAAACAGATAACTAATGTGTAACCCAAAAAACAAAATATAGAAAAACCATTATGATAAAAAGAACATAATGAAACAGAATATTTATGGTGTTATGAAGGTAAGTACTAGGATACACACTCTGAATGATGTAGGTGAAACATGTAGGTGATAACACGACTGTATGATTCTATATATTTCCCACCACAACTTCGGGTTCACAATCAACTCTGACAATTGAGCTGTTGGGGTCATCATAAGTAATAAACGGATTGCTTCCAATTGTAGTAGGGATAGTGTCAACTTCATCATCACCATCATCAAAAACATGTCTGGGATTTACTTCAATAATTACACCGAATTTAGGATGACGATGATCTTTGACATAAAAAACTTGTTTCACCATTAATGCCAATACATATGGTTCATCGGTGGCAAGAGTGCGAGTCATGTCAATAACTCGAAATCCACAATCATCAATAAAGGTGTCTTGCCTCGTCATTGAATCAAACCATTGAAATTTCATCATCGTGACTCGACCATGTGAGTAATAATCCAAAATTATTATTTTCTCCACGACACCATAATAAGCAACATTTTCAGAATGAGGTCTAGTGTCCGATGAACTGGCATAACAGTCTGTTATGGCAGTTAGCATAACACCATTATTCTGTGTTCTCATGTTTCTTGCTCGTTCAGTGATAATAAATTTTTATCCATTGATCACAAGTGATTTACAAGCATGAACCATGGTATTAGGACCAAAAGCCAAAGCTCTTATTTCCTTAGAAACAGAGTCTATAGGCAAACTCGATACCTGAAATATAAACAAATAGTAAACTTAATTAAATATTATTTTTATTTAGTTATTACAGAAATATTTTTACCTTCAATTTCAACCAAGTAGAAAACCCTTTGCTATGAAAAGTCTCCTTCTTTATCAAAGATAAAGAACGATGCTTTCTATATATCAATTCTTTATGTTCCCTGTAGATAAAAATAATAATAGTTTAACAAATATTTAAAATTACAAGAGATCAGATAACAGATACATGTACAATTAACTTACTTGATATACTCATCGAACAAATCACAATTGAACAATGTTGTGCTATGTGCCATCTCTCGTTCTTCAAGGCTTAATGTTGTCAATGTATATGATCCCGGAATTCCTCCTGTCTAAGGAAGTGATAGAAAACTGGGTTCAATTTTCCCATATTGTTCTTCTTCATTTCTCATTGGTCTGTTTATTCTCGTAGTATGATCAGACAAATACATTGAGCAGAAATCCATACATTCTTGAGCCAAGTAACCATTCACAATAGAACCTTCGGGATAATTCATGTTCCGAACATATGATTTCAATGTGCACATGTTTCTTTCAGTTGGATACATCCAACAGAAAGCAACGGTTCCTCCAAGAAGTATTTCGGTCGGAAGATGGACAGTCAGATGAAACATACATGTAAAAATGATGTAGGGAATATTTTCTCTAACTCACACAGAATTAATGGTGTCTCTGCCAACAGTTTTTTCACGAGGGATTTGGACAACCTCTTAGCAGAAAGATCTCTAAACAAATAGCATAACAGAATAATTGAGACTCTAACATTATTGGACAAGAGATTACGGATTTCTATTGGAATCAACTCATGCAAAAGGACGTGATAATCATGAGTCTTCAAAGATTTCAACTTCAACTCTTTTCTGTTGACCCATTTTGATATATTGCTTGAATATCCATCAGGAACTTTAATAGTCTCTAGCACTTCCAGAAATTGATTTTTTTCAGCAGGAGTGATCACATAAGAAGCACATGGAACTTGCCATTTATTTTCACTGATACAGACAGGATGTAATTCTGGTCTGATCCCCCAATCTACCAAGTCACGCCGAGATCGTAAATAATCTTTTGTCTTCCCCTTGACATTTAGAAGAATCGAAAGCAACATTTCACATATATTCTTTTCAATGTGCATTACGTCTAACCAATGACGTAACAAGTTGGTTGACCAATATGACAACTCAAAGAATATACTCTTCTTCTTCCAATTGTAACAGGTATCATTGGAAACATTTTTCCTCTTTCTAGATTTCATTAAACTCTTCCTAAATGAATAACTAAAATCTTTCAATTCATTAAGCATATCAGTTCCAGACATACGCTGAGGTGGATCGTCATTCTCCATGGTATTGTCAAATCTTCGATGATTGTTTCTATATGGATGGTTCATTGGAAAGAATCGTAGATGTACCATAAAACTAAAACTATGATGATATTTCAGTCTTCTCGATCGAGTATTCTTCATACAAATAGGACATGACAATTTTCCTTTTGTACTCCATCCAGACATCATTGCATAAGCAGTAAAATCATTGATAGTCCACATAAGTGCAGCACGCATCTGAAATATGTCTTTCGAACATGCATCGTATGTGGGCACACCCACATCCCAAAGAAGTTTCAACTCTTTTATTAAAGGTTGCATGTATACATCTATATCATTTCCAGGATCAGAAGGGCCGGATATCAGTATACTCAAGAAAGTGTAAGGCTTTTTCATACACAACCACGGGGGAAGGTTAAATGTGTATGAAAACCGGCCATGTGTTGTGCGAATTAAGCATCTTCCCAAATGGATTAAAACCGTCACATGAAAGACCCAGTCTCACATTACGCATGTTGGCTGCAAATTCAGGATATCGAGAATCAAATCTCTGCCATGAAAATCCATCTGCAGGGTGAACCAACTCTTCATTATTCTTTTTTCTCTCGGTGTCATGCCATCGCATTTTTATGAATATTTCATCAGACATGAAAAGGTTCTGTAATATGGGGATCAATGGAAAGTGCCACATTACTTTTTGTGGCACACGAGATGGTGTTCCATCGTCTTTTGGCTTCCATCGGGAGGTTCCAAATTTTATACAATCATTTCTTTTAGTAGTTTCCTCCCAAAATAAGATGCAATCATTCGGGAAAGAATGAATTTTTTTTTTGAGAATCCAAGTTCATCAACCAACTTCCATGCCATATAGTGGTTTGAGGGAATATCTGCATCATCTGGAAGTAAGTCCTTCAAGAAGGTAAGAATGTAATCAATTGCAGTATTTGAAATCCCATACATAGTTTTCCCATGAAACAATCAGATTAAAAATTCCAACTTTTTCATTTTATCACATTGCCGATATACTGGAGTCGTCGCAGCATCATTCAATTTTTTCACCCTATCAATATCATCATTTTCATTGGATGCATCATGTGTGCTTGTATCGAAATCTTGTTGGTTGGACATCCTTTCATTCTCATGATGTCAAATAAATGGAAACCGATCATATATCAAACTCTCCAATTCAGTCCTATCATTTGGATCATCAACATTTTGAGATTCCATTTTCTCTCCATTGTGATACCACACATAATAGTTTTTTTGGAAACCATATTTGGTTATATGATAGCTAATTGCTTCACGGCCCAACCAAGGTCTTCCAACATAATTAAAACATGGGCAGTGTATGCGACTACTATCTGATGTCTTGTCAAATGTAAAATCTAGAAAGCTTTTTAAATTATTTTGAAAATCGGTTGAAATCCGATCAGTTTCGTACATCCAACTTCTATCCATTCTGTAAAAAATCGCAATAAGTCATTTCAAAGCAATTCAATAATATTAAAATTTAATCAAAAAAAATATTTACATAAATGACAATTGTTTACTCTATATAAAAGCATAACTGACACATTACTCTATATGAGAATCATATTAAGAAATACAACAAAATACAGTGTATATAAAAAAATAAGATACGAAATTTCTAATGCCTATATTCAAGGATTGACCAGTAAGATATTGGAAGTGGATCAAGGAATACATAATCCTTAAGGGTCATGTTGGGAGTATATGAGTTTTATACTTTAACTTCTTCAAGTAGATCAGGATGAGTAGTAGGATGAGGATCATGGGAGTGGCGGGACTGTCCAAGGGGGGTGTGGCGTGTCCAGGGGGGTGAGGGGTGTCTAGGGGGTGGTGGGGCCGTCCGGGGGGTCGGAGGTGTCCAGGGGGTGGGGGCTGTCTAGGGGGGTCGGGGTGTCCAGGTGGGTGGGCAGTCCGTGGGGGTGGTCAGGTTGTTCAAGGGGGTCAGGGTGTATAGGTATATTTATATGAAAAGAATACCCCCACAATAATCATGCAGCCCTGTCATTAGTCTAAACCCCTAGAACACATAAAAGAAGCTAGTATGGACATTTACTAAAATATTTAACACCATACGAATGAAAATACACTCTAAATATATTTTGAGAGGATATAATAGTGTGTGTGAAAGAAATGATATTAAATCAATTTAAATGAATATGGAACAAATGAGGGTTTATAATACACTAAGAGTACCTCAAACAATCCAAAACCACTATAACACCACATATTCAACTTCATTAAATAGGACTTGGAAATCTTACCTACATCTTTACTGATGACCACCTAATTGGAACACTCTATTTATGGTTCTTGAACACAAGGAAAAAATAATGTTTGGTCTCTACCAACTCAATCACCCCCTTGTAGATCATAATCTCGTTTCCCCTTATACTAAAATGGTCTCACTGGAAGATACTATTAATACCAGACCTAAACCATTCATTCTCCATAAAACAATGATCAAAGAACCATCGGAGGTATCTCTCATATAACCACAACCATTTTTATCTATGATGTAACGAAATTCACAAGAATAACTTTTATTCAATAACCTTTTGGTATATAATGTGCATCAACAATGGTTCAATTATATGGTTCATCACATTCTAATTTATTAATCACCCATACATGATAAAAATTGAACATTGACTTTCATTTAATTACAACCATCATATTTCATTTAATTCTTAACAAGCATAGAAGCATGGAAATTGGAATCTAATAACTTTAATTAGTCCCCAAAACTTTTTAATAAATTTAACATGAAAAATAAAACACTTTGAAATCTAAATAATCACTATGAAGTAAAATGAGCTTGGAATTCTATTGAACAAGTAAAAACACTCAACGATGGAATATATGAAAAGAATATTAATATAAATTATTAAAACAAGATAATAAAGTAACAATGAATGTTAAAACTAAACATGTGATTTAATTTTATAACATATAATAAAAATTTCTTGGTAATGAAACATGAAAGGCGCATCAAAAAATTAGACAACTGTCTAATGCAATCTATATGGGCTGGAATAAGCATGGAATGTAAATAAAGAACGGAAACATAAATTGGACTGGAACAGAAATTCGGATGGAATATGAGAATAGAAATTGGTCTCATCCCACATCAAAATCGAAACTAAAAACTAAGAAAATACCTCAGCCTTGGATGGGATGGAGGAAGAGAACCCGAAACACCTCCAAAATCGCCTCCAAAATCGCCCAAGTGCTCCCGTTTAGGGCTCTGGATCGCGAATGGGGGAGAGGATCGGCTACTCCCAATTTGGGGGAAAGTTTTCCAAACGGTTTTTAAAAATCGTTGGTATATAACTCCATCCCAAACCTATACCAACGGTTCCATAGAAACCGTTGGTAAATCTCTACTCCAACGGTTCTAAAACAATTTGAACATACACTTTTAGGGTGTACCAACGGTTTACAACTGTTGTTATAGTGTTTTTTACCAACGGTTCAAGAGAACCGTTGGTATATATTGAAGATGGAATACTATACCAACGGTTTCAAACCGTTGGTATTGTGTATTTCCAGAACCATTGCACAACACCCCCACCATTGCACCAGCACCCCCACCTGCATAAAAAGCACCAGAACTATTTCACAGTATTAAAACAGCATAAAAACACCTGTAATAACACCAAAAAAACACATAAAACCATCAAACTCTTCCAACCATGTGGTGTACTACAATTCCCTATTTCAATCTTCATATGAAAAGAATAATCTAGTGGAGTTGAATAACAGTTTCAATAACTCAAAATGGGGTATGGAAACTTACCCATGGTTCCATGGTGGTTATGAAACTAAATTTGAAAATGGGGTTGGGAAAATTACCCATGGTTCCTTGGTGCTTACAAAAGGAGTAAAGTATAGAACTTGTTATTTGATTTAAAATTCAGGTAGAACTGAAATGATCACAAGTTCAACTTGTGATGGTCTAGAAGAATGGAATTGTAAGTTTTTTGAACTTAGTTAGAATAATATTAATGTTTTTAAGGCTATGAACACTAAATGGTACAAGTATGGTGCGATCTATTGGTCAAAGTAGGATTCCACCACATCATACCTCATATTGAGGTGGGGTTGACTCATACACATAAAAAATGACCAAGGTATCATTTTCCTAAAGTATCATCACAATCCAAATACCTTTGATCATTTTTTCATATGTCAGTTGTTGGTTTCACTTAAAATGTTGTTCATTTCAAAAAAAAAGTGAGACACTTAGAGTGATACTGATCACACCGTGCCTCAGATGGAGGCGGGGTTGACTCATACACATCACAACTTACACATGTATCGTTGTCCTAAAGTATCAATAAAATCTGAAAGAGTTTTGTCAATTTTCTATATGCAAGTTGTTTTCACTTAAAATCTTGTCCATTTAAAATAAAAGAGAGACACATAGAGTGATACCGGTCACACCTTGCCTCAGATGGAGGTGTGGTTGACTCGTACATGTCACAAATGACACATGTATAATTGTCCTAAAGTATCAATACAATCTGAAAGAGTTTGGTCCATTTTCTGTATGCAAGTTGTTGTTTTAACTTAAAATTATGTCCTTTTCAAATAAAAGTGAGACACTTTGAGTGGTACTGGCCACACAATGTCTTGGATTAAGACGGAGTTGACTCCTACATGTCACAAATGGTCCATGTATCGTTTTTCTAAAGTATCAACACAATCCGAATGCGTTTGATCGATTTTCCGTATGCCAATTGTTGTTTTCACTTTAAATCAAGTCCATTTCAAATAAAAGTGAGACACGTTGAGTGGTACCAACCAAACTGTGCCTCATATTGAGGCATAATTGACTCTTACACATCAAAAATGACCCATGGATCGTTTTTATAAAGTTTCAACAGATTTTGAATGTGTTTGGTTGGTTTTCCATATACCAGTTGTTGTTTTCACTTAAAATTAAGTCCATTTTAAACAAAAGAGGGACACTTTGAGTGGTATCGGCCACACCGCACCTCAGATTGAGGCTATATTGACTTGTACACATCACATATGACCCATGTATCCTTTTTATAAAGTATAAACACAATCCTAATGTGTTTGATCGGTTTTTCGTATGTCAGTTGTTGTTTTCATTTAAAATTAAGTCCATTTTAAATAAAAGAGGGACACTTTGAGTGGTACCGGCCCCACCATGCCTCGGATTGAGGCGGGGTCAACTTGTACATGTCACATATAAGACATGGATCATTTTGATAAATTATCAACACAATCAGAATCTGTTTGGTTGGTTTTCCGTATGTACTTAAGATGTTGTCCATTTTAAACATAAGAGAGACACTTTGGGTGGTTCCAGCCCCACCGTGACTCGGATTGAGATGCGGTTGAGTTTTACACGTCACATATGACCCATGGATCCTTTTCCTAAAGTTTCAACATAATATGAATGCATTTGGTTGGTTTTCCGTATGTCATTTATTTATTTTTACTTAAAATTAAGTCTATTTTAAACAAAAGAGAGACACTTTGAGTGGTGCCGGCCACAATGTGAATCATATTGAGGCAAGGTTGACTCGTACACATCATATATGACCCATATATCATTGTGATAAATTTTCAATAGAATCTGAATGCATTTGGTCAGTTTTGTGTATGTCAGTTGTTGTTTTCACTTAAAATTAAGTCCATTTTAAACAAAAGAGAGACACTTTGAGTGGTACCATCCATACTGTGCCTCGGATTGAGGTGGGGTCAAATCTT
Organism: Viscum album; assembly: GCA_963277665.1. Taxonomy (NCBI): domain Eukaryota; kingdom Viridiplantae; phylum Streptophyta; class Magnoliopsida; order Santalales; family Viscaceae; genus Viscum; species Viscum album. The sequence continues at coordinate 1,820,192,061 of OY728132.1, forward strand.
ACACATCACATATTAGCCATGGATCCTTGTGATAAAGTATCAACACAATAATAATCTGTTTGGTTGGTTTTCCGTATGTACTTAAAATGTTGTTCATTTTAAACATAAGAGAGACACTTTGGGTGGTTTCGGCCACACCATGACTCAGATTGAGGAGAAGTTGACCTGTACACATCACATATGACCCATGTATCCTTGTACTAAAGTTTCAACAGATTCTGAATTCGTTTGGTAGGTTTTCTATATGCCAGTTGTTATTTTCACTTAAAATTAAGTCTATTTTAAACAAAAGAGAGACACTTTGAGTGGTGTCGGCCACACCGTGCCTTAGAACGAGGCGGGATTGACTCTTACACATCACAAATGACCCATGTATTGTTTTCCTAAATTATCAACACAATCCAAATGCGTTTGTTCTATTTTCCATATGCCAGTAGTTGTTTTCACTTAAAATGTTGAGGCGAGATTAACTCATACAACCACCAGGACAGCCCCCCCAGATTGTGGCGGGATTGACTCATACACATTACATATTACCTATTTATCCTTTTTCTAAAGTATCAACACAATCCGAATGCATTTGATCGGTTTTCTGTATGTCAGTTGTTGTTTTCACTTAAAATTAAGTCCATTTTAAATAAAAGAGAGACACTTTGAGAGGTACCGTCCACACCACGCCTCAGATTGAGGTGGGGTCAACTCGTACACGTCACATATGACCCATGGATCCTTTTCCTAAAGTTTCAAAAAATTATAAATGCGTTTGGTCAGTTTTCTGTAAGTCAGTTGTTGTTTTCACTTAAAATTAATTCTATTTTAAACAAAAGAGAGACACTTTGAGTGATGACGGCCACACCGTGACTCAGATTGAGGTGGGGTTGACTCGTACACGTTATATATGACACATGGATCATTGTGATAAATTTTCAATAGAATCCGAATGCATTTGGTTAGTTTTCCGTATGTCAGTTGTTGTTTTTACTTAAAATTAAATCCATTTTAAACAAAAGAGAGACACCTTGAGTGGTACCAGCCACACTACGCCTCATATTGAGGCAAGGTAAACTCTTACACATCAAATACGATCCATGGATCATTGTGATAAAGTATCAACACAATCAGAATCTGTTTGGTCAGTTTTCCGTAAGTACTTAAAATGTTGTCCATTTTAAACATAAGAGAGACACTTTGGGTGTTTTCGTCCACACAGTGACTTGGATTGAGGCGCGGTTGACTTTTACCCATCACATATGACCCATGTATACTTTTACTAAAGTTTGAACAAATTATGAATGCGTTTGGTCAGTTTTTCGTATGTCAGTTGTTGTTTTCACTTAAAATTAAATCTATTTTAAACAAAAGAGAGTCACTATGAGTGGTGAAGGCCACACTGTGACTCAGATTGAGAAGGGGTTGAATCTTACATGTCATATATGACCCATGGATGGTTGTACTAAATTTTAAACAGAATCCGAATGCATTTGGTCAGTTTTCCGTATGTCAGTTGTTGTTTTTACTTAAAATTAATCCATTTTAAACAAAAGAGAGACACTTTGAGTGGTACCAGCCACACCGCACCTCAGATTGAGGTGGGGTCAAATAGTACATGTCAAATATGAGCCATGGATCCTTTTGATAAAGTATCAACACAATAAGAATCTATTTGGTCGGTTTTTGGTATGTACTTAAAATGTTGTCCGTTTTAAACATAAGAGAGACACTTTGGGTGGTTCTGGCCACACCATGACTCGGATTGAGGCGCGGTTGAGTTTTACACATCACATATGAACCATGGATCCTTTTACTAAAGTTTCAACAAATTATGAATGTGTTTGGTTGGTATTCCATATGTCAGTTATTGTTTTCACTTAAAATTAAGTCAATTTTAAACAAAAGAGAGACACTTTGAGTGGTGTCGGCCACACCGCAACTCAGATTGAGGAAAGGTTGACTCATACACATCATATATAACCCATAGATCATTTTTATAATGTTTCAATAGAATCTAAATGCATTTGGTCAGTTTTCTGTATGTTAGTTGTTGTTTTCACGTAAAATTTAGTCCATTTTAAACAAAAGAGAGACACTTTAAGTGGTACCAGCCACACCACAACTCGGATTGAGACTGGGTTAACTCATACATGTCACATATGACCCATGGATCATTTTTCTACAGTTTAAATAGAATCCAAATGCATTTGGTCAGTTTTCCGTATGTCAGTTTTTGTTTTCACTTAAAATTAAGTCCATTTTAAACAAAAGTGAGACACTTTGAGTGGTACCGGCCAAACTGTGCCTCAGATTGATGTTTTTTTGACTCTTACACATAAAAAATGACACATTTATCGTTTTCCTAATGTATCAACACAATCCCAATGTGTTTGGTCAGTTTTCTGTATGCCAGTAGTTGCTTTCACTTAAAATGTTGTTCATTTCAAATAAAAATTAGACACTTTGAGTGGTTCCAGCCACACCGCACCTTGAATTGATGTGGGTTTGACTCCTACACATCACACATGTCCCATGAATCGTTTTTATAAAGTATCAACACAATCCAAATAAGTTTGGTCGGTTTTCCATATGTCAGTTATTTTTACTTAAAATAGTTTCCATTTTAAACAAAAGAGAGACTCTTTGAGTGATTTAAGCCACACTGTGCCTCAGATTGAGGTGGGGTTGACTCATACAAGTCAAAAATTTCCCATGGATCATTTTCCTAATGTATCAACACAATTATAATGCGTTTGGTCGGTTTTCCATATGCCAGTAGTTGTTTTCACATAAAATGTTGTGCATTTCAAATAAAAGTTACACGGTTTGAGTGGTTCCGGCCACACCACAGCTCGAATTGATGTGGGGTTGACTCTTACACGTCAAAAATGTCTCATGGATCATTGTGTTAAAGTATCAACACAATCTGAATACGTTTGGTCGGTTTTCCGTATGTCAGTTATTTTTACTTAAAACAGTGTTCATTTTAACCAAAAGTGAGACACTTAGAGTGCTATCGGCCACACAGTGCCTCAGAATGAGGCGGGGTTGACTCGTACACATCACAAATGACCCATGGATCATTTTACTAAATTATAAACACAATACAAATGTGTTTGGTCTATTTTCTGTATGCCAGTAGTTGTTTTCACTTAAAATGTTGAGGCGAGATTAACTTGTACAACCACCTGGACAACCCACCACCCCTCGGATAGCTCCCCACTCACCCCGGACAGCCCCCCATCCCTCAGACAGCCCCCAATCACCCCGGAAATCCCCCACCCCTCAGACAACCACCTGGACAGCCCCCCACCCCCACCTGTACACCCCATCCCCCAACACCTGGACATCCCCATGTAGTCATTATTACAACCATTAATAAAAAATTATTAAACTACATCATTTGTCAAAGATAATCATACTGAACATAAATCAATAATATTATTGGATATATCAAGTAAAATGAAGGCATACTATCTTACATACTAAATTACCACCCACACCAATGATTAATTTCCATAGACCTCTCATTTCTACCAAATCAAAAGAGAAAAACAAAAAACATAGTTGCAAATCAATAAAACCAAATCTAAAATTGTTATGGATGACTACACATGCCTGCATGGCTAGTGAAAAGAACCCCACCATCATAAAAGTGAGTATTTTCCAAGAAAGAGATATAATATACAATGTACATTGAGAACCATATTTAATTGACCCTAAATGCTTTATTAGTAAAATCATCTTAGGAAGCCAATTATCACTCATGACTAACCATGCCACTATAAACAACCTAGAGTGTATGAGTTTTCTCTCTAATCTCAACAACATCATCACACATTCTTACCATGATGTGAATCATGTGTAATATGAATTATATTAACACAAAATTCCCAGAAATACCAAGCCTTCTAAAAACTGAAAATTTATGGATGATATTAACACACAATTCATTTTGAATCAAATTTGATTCACTTTACTACTTATCCCAATAGACCAAACTCATACTATAATCACTATATGTGTGCCACTATCAAATCTCAACACACGCACCCAAATCAAATAGAAAACAAAATTCATAAACACCCAAATATAAAGAGAAAACCAAAACAGTAGATGTAGATAATTAAAATAAAAGTATCACTTACAGGAAATGTAGAACTAAGAAATTTTGAATATGGGTCGGAATGAAGGATTTTCGCAGTAGGGTAAACAAAATCCCAATTCACCTCTTCACCCAATTGAAAACATAAAATCAAAATAGAAGATACATAACATTAAAATGAAAGTACAACTTACAGACTACAAATGATAATCTAAGAAATTTTGAAGATGGAATGATTTGGACAGTAGGGTAAAGAGAATCCCACTTCTCTACTTCGGTTTAGGGCTCCAGTCACTTGGAATGGGGGAGCCCAGGTTCTGTCTATTTCTGGGAAATCTTTCCCAATGGTTTGTAAAAACTGTTGGGAATGAAAACTTTTACCAACGGTTTTAAAAAACCATTGGTAAAGCCCTTCAAAAACTCACTTTTACCAACGGTTTTACAAAACCGTTAATATATCTTCATCAAAAAAAACTTTTACCAACGGTTTTGCAAAACCGTTGGTATATCTTCCTCACAAACACACTTTTACCAATGGTTTTGCAAAAACCGTTGGTATAACTTCACCTCTACATACCTTTACCAACAGTTTTTGAAAAACCATTGGTATATGCTTGGTATACTCATATACACCAACGGTTTAAGCAAACCGTTGGTATATATCCGTTGGGAAAACCTATATTTCCAGTAGTGATGATTTGGAATTTTTGAAAAAAAACTACCTCAAAAAACATCTATTAGAAGATCATGGGGTCATATTTAAGGTGTCCTTATGGTGCCTATGGATTTTTAGAAGGTACTAAATAATAATGATCCTTGTACTTTACTACTATATTAGTTATATAAACTAATTTGTGTAGGCTTTTTTTAACTAGTTATTGTGGGAGGAAGAGGAGTGAACCTTGGTGAGGCCACTATGGTATAATTCACTATAAACATCTTAATATATCATCATCATACCTTAAAAGGCACATGAATCCTATTGAATATAGTGATATTGATTAATATAATATGTAGTATATTAGAGATGATTTTGATTCCTAAGATAGGGAATCTAAATCTATTTATTTATTGGATTCCACAGGTGGCTAGGAAATGGTGAAGTTCCATCATTAAGGTGAATAAGAATATAGGCCTAATGTGCGGGGCCATATAGACTCTATTAATTTGGAAGATCCTTCCTAATATGATCAATATGGATAGTGATAAGGATCATATAACACTACAGTAAAGGGGATCTCATTTATAGAAAATGATACTCAGATATTTGAATTGATTTGCATAACACCTTTACTACCAGGAAATGAAACTTGAAGGATAACACAATTTAGATTAGACTATGACTAGACAACATGTGGTATGTAAGGATGTTTTCCTTTACATCATGTATAATGATGGTTCATAAGGCTCTCATTGATAATATGAGCCTTATGGAGAGTGGTTTAGTAGGAATTATTTCAACACTTAATGATGTCAGTGATAGCTTTTCTTATACTATTAAGAGTAGAGATGATGGTAATCCCAAGGTAGGAGCGAGATATAGGAGTGTCATGTTCATCCCCTATTTCATTAATTCCACCATAAGGGTGATTACTATTGTGATATTTTATTATGGGAGAGCTAGTCCTTTATTTCGTGTTCATACCCTCAATAGGAGTGTCATGTATGAAAGAGGATGTGGTAATTATGAGGTTAATATTGGAGGTTATATCAACAAGGTAATAGAAATGTTTACAATAGACTAAGGCTTATTGAGTTTTTTTATGGGGTCACAGTAGTCTGAAATTGGCTAAACATCAGTTATTTTAGGTTAAAGATGTAAACATAGATCCTAGGGTAAATATTAATTGTTAAAAAGGAGGTATTATATTACGGAGGTCAAGGATCTTGAGGTAAGGTCCATGGAATTGGAGATAGGAAAAAAATTATGCGAGACTAGGATTTAAAACATATTATAAAGGGTATGTTGACCATGAGAGGTCTGATCCTAGATACCTCAATATTATCCAATTCTTTTTTTTATATCTGGGATAATTGTATATATAATATGAGGTTTGTGTTAGAGTAAGCTACTTGGATATTGACATTAGACAAAAAATTAATAAGGTGATTATATTAGGTTATGAGATACCCTTAGCGTGTCATTATTTTTTGAAATTATAGTCTAATATGATATTTCTTTAATTCTGATATGTCTTTCTTTTACATCACCTATTTTACAGATTACATTATATTATTTTCATCTCATAATGATTGGTACCAAAAGTTGGTTTGTTTCACATCTATAGTTGAAAGTGAACATAAATTTATAAGCGAGTGGAATTTCAAGGTGGGTAGGGCAATGCATAACCATATAATTTTCAGTATAATCACAACATTGATAGTAATTATGATCATTGGGGTTGATGAGGTAATTAATCCACCAAAATTTCCCCTTATAATGAAAATTTTCTAGAACAATTTTCCTAATGTTTTTATATTCCATATTCTTGAGTGGGAGATTTAGTTGACCATTATTCTCATTCCAGTTGATGAGGCCATATTGATAATCCATATAACACCCTGATATTTAAATATATGACTTCCTTTAAATTATTCAAAGTGTTCGATATTTTTCTCCACATGCAACACCTAACTAAAATGAAAGCGTAATATACCTAAAAATAAAAATATTAAGTATGAACATTAAAACCTATCAATTTCATTTTTAGGAATAAATATGAGTAACCACATTATGAAATATTTATTTAATGAAAATATAGGATACTTTTAATATAAATGATATTCAATTTGTATATCTAAAGTGACTAATGAAATCATTTTATGTTTAGAAATTTATTTTTCTAGATATTTTCTTTCTATATGATATACATTTATATTTATAAAAACTTTTGATTAATGATGATAAAATATATTTTATATGAATAACTGGTTAATAATAATTTAATTAGTAAATAATAGAAAATGTGAATGAGAGTGGTTAATATTTTAAAAAACTATTTTATTATAAAAAAGCTTTCTATTATATCTTGAATTTTTATTTAAAAGTTAATTTTTTAAAATTTAGAATTTTAATTTAAAAAAAAAATTGGATTCTTCATATAAATATTTTCTAAAGATATTTTTTTGGTATTTTTAAAAAGAATGATTGTTATGTGAATAGTTATAAACACCATTTTTACAAATAACATGGATTTTATGGAATTATTAGTATATCGGTGTGATTTGGAAATTCATGAAACATTTTTTTAGACCAAATATTTATTTTATAAGTGAATTTTTTTATTTAATTTTTTTAAAAAAAATCATATTTGATACATTAGAACATAAGTGATATTTTCTCAAAAAATTATTTTAATACGTTATAATTTTTTATTTTAAAATTAATTTTTATCACTATTATAAATTGAATCAAATGAAATGAATTTAAAATTTAGATTTATTGGTTACAAATTATCTAATAATAACTGCTTTATTTTTAGAAATTAATATTAAATTGTCTTAGATAAAAACTAGTTACTGTTATAAAAGAAAAATGGTAAAAATGATAATTCAAGGGGGAAATAGCTTGAAACGTGATAAAAACATGTATAAGATTGAGTGGATGAGGTTTTAACAACCTTATCTCATTTTCACTCCATTATTTATTAATTTTATAGCCACTATATATGTTAAAAATGTGCTTCTTTTATATTGAGTTGAAATATTTTCAAAAAACTCATTCTCACCACTTATAAAAGGGACCACTCACTACCCCTTTAAGAAACTCCTAAAAATTGGGTTTCCTCATGAAACACCAACCCTATTTAATACAATAGAATAATATTTGTCTATTTTGACCTTATTATCACAATATATTAGCCTATTTCATCCATTTCCAAGGGATCTTCCAAGAAAATCTCAAAGTTCACAATGTGAGTGATCATTTTTACTAAACTTCTTACTTTTTTATTTACATTTTTGAATTGTAATTTTAAAATAATTATGTAATTATATAAGTATTAGTTTTATACTTATTTTTATTATGATATTAGAATAATCATTAATCACATTTTCTCTTTTATATTAAGAAAATTGAAACTATAATTCATGCATTGTGTAAACTACCACAATCACGACACAATGTATTTAGTTTTCCTTACCTACCTTAAAAGGGTAGAATAAAGGAATAATTTAATAGATAATTATTACATTTATATAATTTTTATAATTCTTAAATAATAAACCATATTAATTATTTCTCCCATTCTATATAAAATTAAATCATCAACCATGAGTACATGTAGACTATCGCCTCCATAGAACAATTGATTTTTATTTTTCATTTCATTACCACCATACATGGATGGTAATGAGGATGATATTAAAGGATAAATATGATTTTTATAATATCATTAAGGTTTTGGAATTAATTTTTTTGTAAACTATTAATTATATGATCAACAAATGATTATCATTAATTTAATAGTTTAAAACAAGCAAAATAAGAGAAAATTAGTCTATTATTTCTAAGTAATGACTTTAAATAAATTATATTCCCTTTATAATTCATTAAAATTCTAATATATCATAGTAATAATCACTGAATAATATCATTATGATTTTTTTATAATGATATTACAACTTATTCACCTCATAATCATCCACTAATCATGGTGGGTTTATGTTTGGGTCGGTTTCACCACCTACTTGAATGATACTATGCATTTATATCTAGAATGACTATGATAACTTATTTACATGAATAATATTATATAAATATGTAAATAATGTTTTTTTGGTTCTGGTAATGTTATATCAACATTTAACTCATTAATTAGGAAAACATCTTTCATTCGTTAAGAATCATTGAAACACGATCATCATCGATTTCATCTTCATGGTTTATAACAAAAAATACCATGGAATGAAATCATAGCTTTATAAACTATCACAAAACATATATTATAGTACCTTAATGGATCTAATAATGATGAACTTCATAAAAATAATAGATTCCTATAGCAACCCATGCTAAAATTAATATAAATAGTACAATAATATCATTAAATAATAAATCTCACTACAATCATATAATATAATGACTGAAAGGTTTAGTGTCTTAGAAATTAGTTACATAATCATATTATTTTATAGAACTTGCAAAAAAAATCCATAATTGTTCTTCTTCATTCCCTTTCATAAACATATCACATAATGTAATCAACTTTATAACCTAGGGAATGGAAAGATAAGAAAGGGGTGATCTAAAACACTAAGTAAGGGAAAAGGCATTTTATAAAGTATTAGTTCATAAGAATGAAGGAGAATAAGAGTAAAGCATAAATATCTTAATAAGATATCATAAGGCCAAGTATGATAATAAAAAAATGATGGAACCACATAATATTATAAAAAATTATAAAATAAGTATAAAATATATGACGTGGATCAAAACACATATCAATAATAATAAAACTTGTGAGCATGATATAAAAGTACAAATGACTTTAAAAATAACGAATGATCATGAAAACATGAAATTTCATGGAAAAGAAATGCATCTTGTAAAATTGGCGTAACTTTATAATTAACTTGGGAATGTTTCATAACCTGGTAAACTTGAAAATTTGGCACTACCATAAGCATAGAAAAACATGTGTGATCAAACCCATTATTGTCATACCTATGTGAATAAACTCATTATATCCACTCCTAAATATATGGGAAAACCCAGCATTCCCATTCCTGTGTAAACAAAATCATTATGTCCATTCTTGACTATCTCATGAGATATAAACTTAAACCAATGCATTGGAGGGTGATATAGGATCACACCCATAATCATCCATACATATGTGTGCCACTTAAAATCAATCATTGTTATAAATTGAATAACCTGTGTAAAAAAATAGTTTTCTTAAACATATTTCATAACATGAACTTAAGAAATCACAGGTTATCAATATCTCATTTCCCAAAAGGATTCATAACATAATAACATATAAATGATGACCAAAACATCACTTCATGGGTGATAAACCATAGACCAAAAAATTGAATTGAAAATAAAAAAAATTTCACAAAACCTTTTTAAACACTGTTATAAAAGATGAAGTATAAATTACTCTCAAAAACACATTTTAGAGAATGTAAAGAGAATAATTTTTGAAAACCTTATTATAAAGAGTTCCAAATAAAGGATCATTGAAAATATATAAGGTTTCAAAAAGGAGAAGTGAAAATACTGTGAAAACTTTACTTTTAAATGAATATTTAATAATGAATACTTGAAAAGACATAAATTTTTCAAAAGGGGGAAGTGAAAATACTTTGAAAAATTTTACATTTAAAAAGAATCCTTAATAATGTAAATTTTAAAAAGATGTAAAGATTTTAAAAAGGGGAAGTAAAAATAATTTGATAACATTTAATTTTAAAAAGAACCTTTAATAATAGAAACTTAGAAAAGGACATAAATTTTATTAAAAGAAATTATAGAGTGGATGATAAAAACTTTTATTTTGAAAGGATATAAAATCCTTTTAAACATTTTGAAATAATCTTGTTGAAAACCCACATCTTCAGAAAGATAGTGAAACCTTTGTTTTAAAATGAATAAAAGGGAATAAAAGGGAATAAAAGGAACATTGTTGATACAAAAAAATTGAGTTTCCACTAGGGAAAGGAGAACATTTTTTGTAAGTAAAAACATGGACATAGAAGAAAAATCAATTAAAAGAAAAGAGAATTATTCTTAATAAAAATGTATTTTAATGAAATAATAAAATCATCAATGAATAAGAATTTGGTGTGGATCATGATTTCCCTAGAAACAATTGTGGAAATAAAACATAACATCTTTATAGGTTATAATTGATCAATCACTGTGGGAAAAAGTGGCATTTGTGATAGGTTATTTGCAATGGGGTGGCCTCCCGATGCAAATAGTCCATTTGACCAAGGTATTTGTGATAGGAAATGGTTCCCATCGCAAAAAAACCTTTTTATTTTAGGTTATTTGAAACATAAAGGTATCTCCCATAACAAATATTATGGCAAGAATGCATGTCATGTGGTGGGAAGAGTATTTGTGATGGGAAATATATTATCATCACAAGTACTCTTCTACCGAAATAACTTTTATGGTGGGTTCCATTGCAAATGGTTTTATACCACTGCCACTATTCGCAACAGGTTTCATCCAAATAAATATGTCATCAAAACAACATTTTTTATGGTTCCTATCACACATACTTTTATATCACCACCATATCTATTTATGGTGGTAGATATTTAGGATAGAACAAGTAGCATTTGTGATGGAAATTTCATCACAAATAATCTAATTTATATATATTCCCCATGTAGAATTTTCCTTCATTCTCTTCACCCCTCACCCAACACTCTCTCCACTCCCTGCCTTGATTTATTTATGTTTTCCTTCTCTATAAATTTTTATTTTTCCAGAGATCTGACACTATCAGCAACACAACGGTGTTTTAATTCCATTAAAACGTCATTTTTTACATACTCATTTTAATACTTTTAATTTATAATTTATTTATTTTATTTTATATTAGAAATTATTGGAAATAATTAATTGTAATTAGAAATAGTTAATTGTAATTAGTTTTAATTGATATTAATTATAGATAATTGATAAATAATTAGTAATTATTATAATAAATATTAAATAAATATTGATAATTAGAAAATAATTATTTAAAATTAGTAAAAATTTACAAAAATTTACAAAAATTTACAACAATTAGTGGTAATTAGTCATAATTAGCGATAATTAATAATAAATAGGAATAAGTATAAAAAATTAGTTGTAATTAGAAAAAAAATAGCTCTAATCAGAAAAAATTAGCAGTAATTATTAAAAAATAGGTGTAATTAGAAAAAATTAACTATAATTACAAAAAATTAATGATGATTAGAAAAATTAAACATTAATAAGAAAAACATTAGTGGTAATTAGAAAAAAATAGCACTAGTGAGAAAAAATTAGTGTTAATTAACATTAATTAATAAAAAATAGCCTTAATTAGTAATAATTAGCGGCAATAAGCAGTAATTTGTAAAAAAATATTAAAAATTAGTAAAAATTAGCAGTAATTAGCGGTAATTAGAAATAATTACTAAAAATATCATGAATTAGTGGTAATTAGCAAAAAATAGCAACAATTAGCAATAATAAATAAAAATTAGTAAAAATTATTTGTCATTAATAGTAATAAGTAATAATTAGTAAAATTTAGCTATATTTAGTGAAAATTAGTAAATATTAACTGCAATTAGTGGCAATAAGTAGAAAATATCAGTAAATAATGATAAATAGTAAAAATTATCTGAAATTAGTATAAATTAGTGGTAATTAATAATATTTAACAATAATTGATAATAATTAGTAATAATTTGAAATAATTCGGGATAATTAGGAATGATTCATAATAATTAGTAATCATTAGCAATAATTAGGAATAATTAGTGATAATTAACAATAATTAGTCATAATTAACAATAATTAGTCATAATTGAAAATAAAATAATAAAAAATAATTAGTAATAATTAACAATAATTAGGAATAATTAGTAATAATAAGGAATAACTAGTAATAATTAGGAATATTTAAAAATAATTAGGAATATTTTGTAATAATTAGGAATAATTAGGAATAATTAAGAATAATTAGGAATAATTATCAATAATTAGTAATAATTACTAATAATTAGTAATAATTACCAATAATTAGAAATAATTACCAATAATTAATAATAATTAGAAATAATTTCACAAAATTAACCATAATTAACCCACCGAGGGGCATGAGTGAAGTAGGTAATAGTGGGGGGTGTTGAGTATCGGGCCCAAGAGTGAAGTAGATATTGGAAATAAAAGTCTAACCAAGGGGCGTGAGGGAATCATGGAGGTGAGGGGATAAATGTAACACCCCAAGATTTCAAGGTATGTTATCTCTTTAAAGTAATTTGATCGCTTATATTTCATGAAACACCGACTTGGCTTGTGTTATATGCAAGATTGAGTTTCTGCAAAACAACACATTAGTATTATAATTATTTAAATGATATATTTATTTATCAATTAAATATTGTAATACAAATAGTAAAAAATAAATTTTAAATTTTATTTATCATGTTTTCACATAAATAAAACATATTTGTAATAAATTGTATAAGTTTTGTAAAAATATTTATATATTTTGAAAAAACTAATTTCTTAAAAGAAATACTTTTTTTTTCCTTTTGTGAACAATAATAAAATTAATTTTAGACACTCCTAAAAATTAAATTTGGTAAAATAGAATTCATTTTTGAATTCGGAATATCAAAATTATCTTAGGGTGAATTTTTGGTATTTCTCTAAAAACATTCAATTTTTTATGAATAGTGAAAAATACTCCATAGTACACAAAAATCACCTTTTTCATTTAAATCATTATTTTTAATTAAAATTTATCTTAAAGTCAAAATAGATACATAATACATATATTATCCCAATATAAGTTATATGAGTCATTTTATAATATAATTAGATATAAAAATTTATTGAACTTTTTTTAACATCTTTTTACCCATCTTCTAGGCACATTTACCCACCTTCTAGGCACATCTACAAATTTGCATAAAAAATAATTTTACCACTTCTGTGAATTGAATTTAAAAAAACTGAGAGACACAATTGACATCAGTAATTAAATTTTGGTTCAATAGGATGAAAATAATTTTTGGTGAATATTAACTTTTGAATTTTATTTACCATGGTTAAAAATAAATAGGGTAATTAAAAGTAAAAATAATATTAAAATTACCCCAACACATGTCCTAATTCTATTGGATAATTTTATTTCTACCAAAATCAACCTTAGGACAAAACTAAGATCCTTTTGATCCAATTGGGTAAGATTAGGACATTTATTATATTTTATTTAAAGAAGAGTTAAAAGTGTTAAATTCAATGTTTAATAACTAAAAAAATTTTAATATAGGGTTACACATAAGATAATTTAGACTATAAATATTCATTAGAAATATAAAAGTATTTCTTACATTATAGAATTTTATTTATAATTTTTAGACATTAAATAATTAAATTTATTTATGACACAATGTTGATGAAGTAATTACCTTATTAATGAAAGATTAAAATAATTGATGTTATAAATATTAAAATAAATGTAAATTGAAAATTTTTATGAAATCCACGAATTTTAGGGATAATTATGACTTTTTTATTTTAGTTAGTAAAGTTAGTTCGAAATAATAAATTTTTTATAGATTTCTTTAAAGTCTTGATATGAATAGTTTATAAATTGACATAAATGAGTTTTTAAAACAATTAATATTTTATTAAATGATAAAATGATCCTAAAAATATAATATTAGGCCAAATAACATATATGATGTTAAAATTTTCATTAATGATCCATTGTGGGTCTCTTTTAATTTTATAGTAAACATATTAACTATATAGTATGAATATACAAGAGGACATGGTAAAGGTTAAATTAGTTAACTAAGGGTTAAAGCTAAAAGATATGGATTAAAAAATAACAAAAACATGTCCAATTTTTATTGGATGATTTTATTTCAACTTATATTCATCTTATATTCGAATTTAATGAGTTGTGGACCTTTTGAAAATGAAAATAATTTTATAATAAAATAATACTTTCAAACATTCCTAAAGAGCCCCTCCTCCCCCTTATAAAAGTTCATCACCTCTAACCCATTACTCAAAACTCTAAAGCCTCTTGGTTCGGCCAAAACCTACTCAAATATCCTCCCAAATACCCTTACATAAACCTATAGGCCTTAATTTTATCAGAAATCCAACCTAAGAATCCCTTTTGTTCAAATCAAAAGGAAGAACCCGAAGAAGAGGTAATTATTTCATCACCTATTTCAAAGTTATTTTCTTCTTTCACTTCCTCTTTATTTGTAGTTACCATGATAAAATAATAACACCAGTACCTTCTACATGATGATATGTTATTATAAATATGGTACAATCATATTAATTATTCTATCCTTCCTATGAATGATAAAATCACCATGTGTGTGTACGTACGGCTTACCATCTCCACGCCGTAGTGTAATTTATTATTCAACACTATGTTATTTTAATAGATATAATGATGAGTCACTACTATAAAAATACCATATAACAATGGTTTAGAACCATTTTTATAGGCCTCCAAACCGTTGGTATAGCCTATACCAACAGTTTGGAGCACCGTTGCCAAGTAAGTCGTGAGGATAGGTCTATACCAACGGTTTTCCCAAAACTGTTGGTATAAGTAATAATATGAAAATCTATACCAATGGTTCCATAAAACCATTGGTATATGTAATTAAAAAAATAATCATCTGCTTGGTTTTGATCCCAACACCTCCTGTTTGTGATTGAACGACCTAACCACTAACCTAACTTACTTTTGTGAACATAATTTCATAAATATATATGTATGTGTTATCATAAGTATTTTCAAATTTGATTTATTTAATGTCTTATGTAATAATATTCTATTACAAATACATGTACCTATACCAACGGTTCTCAAAATCATTGGTATAGACCTATACCAACGGTTTTGAGAACCGTTGGTATAGGTTCTTTGATTTTGGGACCTATACCAACGGTTCTGGACAAACCGTTGGTATAGGGTCTCTATAATGGACCTATACCAACGGTTTTGGCCAAACCGTTAGTATAGGTCCCCCCTATACCAAATTTTTGTCCAAACCCATTGGTATAGGTCCATATAAGTGACATATACCAACAGTTTTGGCCAAACCGTTGGTATAGGTCCAAATAAGTGACCTATACCAACGGTTTGGCCAAAACCTTTGGTATAGATCATATTTCCAGTAGTGAGTATTATGTATATAAATAATTAAAATAACATTATAATGTTTTTATATAATTAATATACCATCTAATTCCATACCTTTTAATCATTAAAGAAATGATATTGTAGCTCGTGCATACGTAAAACTTACTGTCTCCACGACGCAATGAGATTCATTTCCACGTTCACCATTTAATGATGATTATAAAAATATATATTATTAAAAAGTATGTAATATATGACATAATAATTCTACTGAAAATATATATATATACACATATATCTCATTCACTTACTTCCGTTCAATATAATATGAAAACAGAAACAATGTTTATGCATACGTACGGCCTACCATCTCCATAAACGTTGTTTTCCATTTCATATATCTATCAATTAGAAATATTTATATTCTGAATATATATGATATATAAATAATTTTATATATTCTTGAATCAATTAAATCATGATACAAGGGATGCAATCAATAATAACAAGTTAAAACACTTACGATAAAGAAATAGATTATTACCTGAAATGTTACTTTAACATGGAAATAATTAATAAATGGGTAGTATAAAGTCATAAATGAATCATGTATGATATCATAAATAATAATATGGTTCTGGTATAATTTAATAACATACTATGGTCATTATATAGAAGGTTAAACGTACCCTCGACTAAAGGAAAGTACATGGTAAGGGTTAATTTTACAATCTCTTTATTATCCGAGGTTGTTTATACGTGAGTATCTACTAGGACCTCTTTATCATACACATCTGTGTTTCTTAAAAATTTATATCAAAACATTTTTACTATTTACTATACTATTTTATAAAGTCTTTTATACCCTTTTTTACTTTTTATAAAATGTTTTTAAAGGAATATTTCAGTCGATTTCCAAACAAGGTAATTTATGGCCTTTTAGAAAAATTAAGGAAAGAATGTTTTTCTTAACTTATACAGTGGGTACGACTATTTTCCGCCATTATAACACCTTAAAATTTTCCCTTACATGATTATAATAATATTTTCAAAATAAATGTTTTTTTTACTTTTGAATGATTTCAATGTAGAAAGAAATATGTCACTCAAATAGTTTTTGGATTGATTTCATCTATGTCAACATCATTTGTTGGATTTTACATTTGTTAGAAGTTAATTTATTATGATACAATATTCCATATTGTATTGAAGGTTTTGTGATATGTTTGACTGTGGATGTGATATTTTTATACCATTCATGTTTTATGGTTAAAGTATTGACATTTATTATGTTAGTTTCAATAATAATGTTTATATTATGCTTTAATGTTTTCATATGAGGAATGTATTGGACTTAGTAAGTGACGAGTGGAGTTTGATATAGCTCCTCGATGCATCAGTAGGTCTCATGAGACAAACTAGTGTCTTGGCATAAGTCCTTGAAAAAAAATTATATTTAGGGTCTTGGAAAGAGGCCTCGACTTTGTGGTTAAGATGTCCGGCATTATGCATTCCCTCATTATGATATTAGTTATTAATGTTACATGTGATTATTTTACTATTAGAATATTCATATGAATACGTAAATGGAATTTATTTGATTTATATTTTCCATATTATGCTGAATTTTATGTTTAATGGGTTTTTCTTTTAATTTAATTCCTTACCATAAAAGTTTATGATTATTTATGATAGCTTCTGCTATATTGCTTATCCTTACTTAGCATATGATCTCACCCTTTTCTTATGTTTTATTTTCCCAGGATTCCAAGAAGTGTATTATGATTTACATACAGGTTTAAGCTAAGGGAATAATGGAATCTTAAAAGGATTATTTATGTTGTGTTTTATGTTAGAAATTGTAATGTAAAGTTCATATATGTAATCTATTTTCCAAGACTGCTAAATTGATCAGTCTTTTGGGACTTGATTCCTTGTAATCATGTCAATGTATTAAAATAATGCACTGACTCTGGGTAACTGGGGTTGGGGCATTACAGTTGGTATCATAGAAATTTTAGCAATAACCTTGGAAACTAGATTTAGATCAAATCTGATTAGAAAAAATTACCCTAAGATAGACTTTGAGGATTAGTATAGAAGAACATCCAAAAAATTTGGTAATGTATATATTATGTGGGTTTTCAAATCAATACATCTCTGTCTAGATACGAGCAGGTGGAGGCAGCTCTGGCACAGGTGTATCTATGGGTAAAACCTGAAAACACTACTTTGAGCTAGACTCGAATGGAAACGGGTACACAACAATGGGCCTTGCTACAATCTTGGTTACGTCACTCCCGGAGGATATGCTTAGGATAATTTTCATTTTATTTAAAATCATTATGAAGGATTTATGAGTGAATATGTCAGCAACGAAACTATTTTTATGATTATGAGACTAGATATGTGAAAATATTCAATTAATGTTGAGAATTTTTCTAGTTTTTGGATTATACATTATGATATGATTTAATTTAGTGTATTTTGTTATTTATAAATGGCGCCTAGTAGAAGGAATGAAAACTCCAGCAATACGCATGATCCAAAGAGTAAGAAGGATCACATCTTTCATGGTCTTAACTCAACATTTTGAAGGGAAATAGCCTCCCATGTATTATCATCATATAAATAAATAGTATCATGTGTTAATAAGATAAGTAACGAATTCTATGATTCATATGGATTTGAAGGGAATCCAGAGAAGAATAGGATGGTAGAGAGAAATGTAGTTAAAGGGAAGAAGGGAAAGAAGGATTTTTTTCATATGTGATAACTGTGGAAAGAATCACCCTGGGAAGTGCTTGAAAGGAATATAATTTTGTTATAAGTGTGGAGAAAAAGAACACCAATTTCGTTATTATGAGGGTAAGAAAAAGGTTTTAAATGTACAATGCTTTATCTGCAAGGAGTTGGGACACTACGCGTATCAATGTCCCAATCATCAGAGTATACCACAAATGATGTTATTGGATAATAATCAAGTTATAATACTACCACAAATGAATAGGATTGATTAGTGTTCTTATGTTGTTATTAAATAATTGTGTCATTTCAGTATTTTATTAATTATGTACAAGTTATAATAATTATAGAGTATATAAGGATTGTACTGAAATACTATTTCATTAAGGATTTGAGATTGTGTGGTACTAAGTAAAGTGCCACAGTTTCAATTTAAACATTTTAGAAAATATATGGTTGGGGGAAATATAACCCTTAATATGTTTTTGAAACTGAGATAGTGATTTCAGAATAAGAGATAATTGATTTGTATTAAGTATATTGGATATTATTTACATCCTTGGAACCAATTGATTGTTTTTTTTAAAGCAGATTATACCATCATTATTGGGAGTTTACAACATTTTTGGATATAAGGAGTATATCCAGTATTCTATAAGGAATAAGGGAGCATGAATGTAATCAATAAGTTTTTACGGTAATTTAGGGTGTTACCATGTTTTAAGAAAATACATGATTAAGGTATTCACAAGTTATTATGTGGCAAAAAGAGATCTTCATTATGTTTACCTTCCTTATAAATTTTGGATTGTGAGTTTGGACAGAAGTATTTTTGATAAGTCTAAAGGTTGGAATGGATTAAGTTGGACATTGGATACTATTGTTTAAGGTTAAAACATTTCTTAAGATTATGTTTCGATTTTTATAAAAAGTACAACCCAGAGGTTGGGCGACAATCCGTTGCATCCGGCAAGGCTGCGAGACATGAACCTGCAACCGAAGGGTGACAAGGGTGCATCGCCTACCACTAGCCTATATAATGTCCTAGTTCATATAACATATTTTTATTTATTTAAATTTATAAGTTTATATTTTTAACCTTATACTATTATGATAAATAGAATATATTTTTTAGTTTTATATTTTGAAGAGAAAGATATGATTGTTGTATGAATTAGTTAAAGGATGAAACTCAACATGTCAATTAAGTATGCTTTATTGTGTTATTAGTCTATGAAGTGAAATAATTCTACAAAAATAGGGAAAGTATCATAAAACCAAAAAAAATCCTAGTAATTTATTTTGCGATGAATCAAATGGTCTCTTGGATCATCGTAGATTTATGGCCTTCAGATTGTTAACTTTCTCCAAATAATATTCTCTATCACCCTCCATCAGAACATGATGGTTAGTTTTCTATTCCATATCCATGTTTTCCAACATGGAACCATAGTATGTGTTATTTCAAGTAACTTTCATACTTACCTTTCTTTATTTTAAAATAAATGCCTCATTAATCCATTTTTCGATGTGGGATGCCAACTAAGGTATTTCAAAATGTCAAACCCCTAATTTTTAATCCCGAGTTTAAATTGAGAGGACGCAATTTATTGAAGCAGGTGAGAATGTAACACCCCAAGCTTTCATGGTATGTTATCTCTTTAAAGTAAGTTAATCACTTATATTGCACGCAACACCGACTTGGCTTGTGTTATATACAAGATTGAGTTTCTCCAAAACAATACATTAGTATTATAATTATTTAAACGATATATTTATTTATCAATTAAATATTGTAATATGAATAGTAAAAAATAAATTTTAAATGTTATTTATCATGTTTTCACATAAATAAAACATATTTATAATCAAGTGTATATGTTTTGTTAAAATAGTTATATATTTAGAAAAAACCATTTTCTTAAAAGAGTTACTTTTTATGTCCTTTTGTGAACAATAATAAAATTAATTTTAGACACTGCTAAAAATTAAATTTTTTAAAATAGACTTAATTTTTTAATTCAAAATGTCAAAATTAGATTAGGGTGAATTTTTGGTATTTTTCTAAAAAAATTCAATTTTTGATGAATAGTGAAAAATATTACATATTACATAAAAACCGTCTCTTACATTTAAATAATTATATTTCATTAAAATTTATCTTAAAGTAAAAATAGATAAATAATACATATATTAGCCCAATATAAGTCATTTTAGTCATTTTATAATATAATTAGATATAAAAATTCATTGAACTTTTTTTAACATCTTTTTACCCACCTTCTAAGCACATTTACCCACCTCTAGGCACATTTAAAAATTTGCATAAAACGTATTTTTACCGCTTCTGTGAATTGAATTTCAGAAATATGAGAGACACGGTTGACATCAGTAAGTAAAATGTGGTTCAATATGATGAAAATAATTTTTAGTGAATAGTAACTTTTGAATTTTATTTACCATGGTTAAAAGTAAATAGGGTAATTAGAGGTAAAAATAATATTAAAATTACCCCAACACATGTCCTAATTCTATTGGATAAGTGTATTTCGACCAAAATAAACAATAGGAAAAAATAAGATCCTTTTGATCTATTTGGGTTAGATTAGGACATTTATTATATTTTATTTAAAGAAGAGTTAAAAGTGTTAAATTCAAAGTTTAATAACTAAACCATTTTTAATATAGGGTTACACATAAGATAAATTCGACTATAAATATTCATTAGAAATATAAAAATATTTCATACATCATGGTATTTTATTTGAAAAAAATTATACATTAAATAATTAAATTTATTTATGACACAATGTTGATGCAGTAATTACCTTATTAATGAAAGATTAAAATAATTGATGTTGTAAATATTAAAATAAATGTAAATTGAAACGTTGTATGCCATACACAAATTTTAGGGATAAGTATGAATTTTTATCTTTTATTTAATGAAGTTATTTAGAAATAATCAAGTTGTTATAGATTTGTTAAAAGTCTTTATATGAATAGTTTATAAATTTACATAAATGAGTTTTTAAAACAATTAATATTTTATTAAATGATAAAATAATCCTAAAAATCTAAGATTTGGAAAAATGACATATATGATGTTAAAATTTTCCTTAATGATCTATTTTGGGTCTCTTGGAATTTTATAGTAAATATATTAACCATATAGTATGAATATACAAGAGGACGTGGTAATGGTTAAATTAGTTAACTAAGGGTTAAAGCTAAATGATAAGGATTAAAAAATAACCAAAACCTATCCAATTCTTATTGGATGATTTTATTTAGACTTATATTCATATTATATTCTAATTTAATGAGTTTTTGACCTTTTAAAACCAAAATTCATTTTATAATAAAATAATACTTTCAAACATTCCTAAAGAGTCCCTCCTCCCCTTATAAAAGGTCATCACCTCTAACCCATTATTTACAACACTAAAGCCTCTTGGTTTGGAAAAAACCTACACAAATCTCCTCCAAACTACCCTCAATTAAACCTATTGTCCTTACTTTGATCATAAATTCTACCTGAGAAGCCCTTTTGTTCAAATCAAAAGGAAGAACCCGAAGAAGAGGTAATTATTTCATCACCTATTTCAAAGTTCTTTTGTTCTTCCACTTCCTCTTTCTTTGTTGTTACCATGATAAAAAAAATAAACCCAGTACATTCTAAATTCTGAGATTTTATTATAAATATGGTACAACCGTATTCATTATTCTATCCATCCTATGAATGATAAAGTCACCATGCGTGCGTACGTACGACTTACTGTCTTCACGTCGTGGTGTAATTTGTTATTCAACACTATGTTATTTTTATGGATATAATGATGAGTATTATGTATATAAACAATGAAAATAACAATATAATGTTTCTATATAATTAATTTACCATACAATTCCACACCTTTTAATCATTAATGAAATGATATCGTCACTCATGCGTATGTATGGCTTACCGTCTCCATGACGCGATTTGATTCATTTCCACGTTCACCATTCAACGATGATTATATAAACATATATTATTAATAAGTATGTAATATATGAAATAATAATTCTATTTTAAATATATATATATATACACACACATATATCTCATTCACTTACTTCCGTTCAATATGATATGAAAACGGAATCAGCGTTTATGCGTATGTACAGCCTACCGTATCCATAAACGGTGTTTCCCATTTCATATATCGATCAATTATACATATTTATATTCTAAATATATATGATATATAAATAATTTTTTATATTATGGAATAAATTAAATCATGATACAAGTGATACGATCAAGAATAACAAGTTAAAACACTTACGATAAAGAAAGCGATTATTACCCGAAATGTTACTTTAACATGAAAATAATTATTAAATGGGTAATATAAAGTCATAAATGAATCATGTATGATATCATAAATAATAATATGGTTCTAGTATAATTTAATAACATACTATTGTCATTATAATGGAGGTTAATCATACCATTGAATAAAGGAAAGTACAAGGTAAGGGTTAATTTTATAATCTCTTTATTATTTGAGGTTGTTTATATGTGAGTATCTATTGGGACCTCTTTATCATCCACATCCATGTTTCTTAAAAATGTAATTCAAAACATTTTTACTATTTAATATACTATGTGTTAAAGTCATTTATACCCTTGTTTTACTTTTTATAAAATGGTTTTAAAGGAATCTTTCAGTTGCTTTCCAAACAAGGTACTTTATGACCTTTTCGACAAATTAAGGAAAGAATGTTTTTTAACTTATACGGCGGGTGCGGATATTTTATGTTGTTATAACACCTTAAAAGTTTCCCTTACAAGATTATAATAATATTTTCAAAATAAATGTTTTCTTTACTTTTTAATGATTTCAATGTAGAAAGAAATATTTCACTCAAATGGTTTTTGGATTGATTTCATCTATGTCAACATCCTTCGTTGGATTTTACGTTTGTTTGAAGTTGATTTATTATGATGAAATATTCCATATTGTATTGAAGGTTTTGTGATATGTTTGGCTATGGATGTGCTATTTTTATACCATTCATGGTTTATGGTTAAATTATTGACATTTCTTATTCTAGTTTTAATACGAATGTTTATATTATGTTTCAACCTTTTTATATAAGGAATGCATTGAACTTAGTAAGTGACGAGTGGAGACCACTATAGCTCCTTGATGCATCAGTAGGTATCATGAGACAAACTATTTTCTTGGCATAAATCCTTAACAAAATTTATATTTAGGGTCTTGGAATGAGGCCTTGGCTTTGTGGTTAAGATGTACAGCATTATGCATTCCATCATTATGATATTAGTTATTAATGTTACATGTGTTTATTCGACTAGTAGAATACCCATGTAAATAAGTAAATGGAATTTATTTGATTTATATTTTCCATATTATTCTTAATTTTATGTTTAAAGGGATTTTCTTTCAATTTTATGCTTTTCCATAAAAGTTTATGATTATTTATGATAGCTTCCGCTATATTGTTTATCATTACTAAGCATCTGAGCTCACCCTTTTCTTATGTTTTATTTTCCTGGGATTCCAAGAAGTGTATTATGATTTATATGTAGGTTTAAGCTAATTGAATAATTTCATCCTCAGAGGATTATTTATTTTGTGTTTTATGTTAGAAATTGTAATGTAAAGTTCATGTATGTAATCTATTTTCCAAGACTACTAAACTAATCAGTCTTTCAGGACTTGATTCCTCGTAATCATACTAATGTATTAAAATAATGCACCGACTCTGGGTAACTGGGGCCAGGGCATTACAATAAAAGTGACAACGCAGTGAGATAATTTCAATGCCCTTTATTTCAGACCACTTGGAGGAGAGGAATTCATGGGTAAACCTACTAGTGATGAAAGATGAAGAAGATATGAGAGATAACATTCGTAGTGATTTTTTTCCCTTTTCTAGTTCAATATCCCATTGTGAAAAAATAATGTTTTACTGATAAAGATAATGCAAATGCATGATTATCAGTAAAAAATTATTTTCTCATGATCAGATATTGAACCAAAAAGGGGAAAACCCACTAATTGATTCATTATTATCTCTCACATTTTTTTCTCTTCCATCACTCACAAATTTTCCCATTAATACCTCTCCTCCAATAAATCTAAACCTGGGAGCACTAGAATGTTTTCCCTCTATTTTCACCTCCATCCCCTCCACTCCCTACTTCCCTCATACCCCTTGGTTGGTCTTATATTTCAATTATTGATAATTTTCAGTAATTAGAAAAAAAATTATCAGTAATTAACAGTAATTAGTGGTAATTAGTAAAAATTAGAGGTAATTAGTAAAAATTAGAGGTAATTTTTTAAAATTGGCATTAATTCATAAAAATTAGTGGTAATTAGAAAAAATAGTGGTAATTAGTAAAAAAATAGTATAAATTATTAAAAAATAGAAAAAATTATTAAAAAATAACTAAAATTAGTGTTAATTAGTAGTAGTTATTAAAAAATAGTGGTAATTAGCGATAATTAGTAAAAATAACCAGTATTCAGTAAAAATTAGGGATAATTGTTAAAAATTGGTATGTAATATTTATATTCACTATTAAATTTTTAGTTTGTAATAATTTTTTATATTTAGTTTTATATACCACAATTTATCTATATTTGGAATTATTTACAAGTAATCTGTAATTTTTTTATTTTCTGGTTTTTTTATCATCTCTTCCTTCTATTAAAATAATCATAATAAATATTTTTATTTTCTATTTTTTATAAAAATATGGAATAAGTAATTGGATAACAATTTTTATTACAAGATAAAAATTGGATATATCATCACAAGAATCCAAACGGTTTTGGTATAAATCCTATATATATTAAGGGTGTTGAATATTTTTTATCATTTTCATCATCAAAACTGGAATTTGTTTTAGAAGGTATGGTTAAGTGTCCATATAAGAAATGTGATTTGAGGAGATTTGAAACATTTTATAGTGTTGTTGGTTATTTATTTCATTTTTGTTTTCAAAAAGACTATGGTTTTTGGGATCAATATGATGAACACGGTTCTTAAAAAGATTCTAATAATTTGGTTCTAGATCCATCACGGTTTCAAACTTTGGTACATTAGGTTTCTATTCTATATTTTCAACAAATAAAAACATAGAATGATGATTCAAATCCTGAGTTAGAACCATCTCAATTTTATGATTTGCTGAAGTCTATTGAGGATTCCTTATATCTTGGTTGCATGATAAGAAAATTTGAAGTGGTTACAAAATTTATGGATATTAAATCAGATAATGGAATTTCAAATAGCTATTTTGATCAGATATTCTCTTTGGTTAAATCGTTGTTACCTGAAGAAAATGTAGTGCTTATAAATTTCTATGAGGGCAAGAGGTTGTTCCATAATTTGGGTCTTGGTTATAAGATGATTCATGAATTTTCAAATTATTGCATCATATATTATGATGAAAATGAGTCGTTAGATAGTTAACCTACATGTGGACAATCGAAGTACAATGAGGCATGATAAGGGAAGTATGGATTGGATCCTATTAAATAGTTAAGGTATTTACCACTTACACCCAAATTACAGTATTTATTTATGTATCAAAAAACAGCATCATTGATTTCATGGCATAAATCCAATATTTCAATTAGTAAAACCTTAAATCATACTTGTGAAGCTTATTTATGGAAACATTTTGATAAGGTGAATCCATATTTTTCTTCGGAATCTCATAATGTGCAATTGGGTATTTCTACTAATGGTTTTTGTCCATTTGGTTCTTACGTTAGTCAATATTATTATTATCCCATCTTTATAACTCCGTAAAAATTACCTCATTGGTTGTTGATGAATAAACCATATATCTTTTTGACATTATTAATTCTAGGACATCCAAAAAAATAATATTGATGTTTATTTGAAACCATTGATTCATGAGTTAAATTTATTATGGAGTAATGGTGTTAGTACATATGATGTTTCTATGAAACATAATTTCCTAATGAAAGCTACATTAATGTGGATAATTAGTGACTTCCCTATATATGGCATGATATCTGGTCGGAGTACACATGGTCCGAAATAATGTTCATACTGTATTAGTGAAAGAAAAGAATTTATTCTCATCAATGGATTAAAACCTTGTTTTTTATCTATAATCACAGATTTCTTCCTACTTACTAACCTTTCCAAAGGAATATAAATAATTTTATAAAATGTAAAATTGAAAGATATAGACCTCCAATAATGATCTCAGGTATTGATTTAAAATCTATTCTCTCTTCATTATCTCTCATTACCTTTGGATCGAATATAAACCAATAAAAATAGATGGCTTCAGGAAAGATCACAATTAGATAAAATGGAATATTTTTTAGGATATTCCATATTGGTCTAATTTTTTGGTATGTCACATATTGGATGAGAAATCCCTGTGTGAAGTTAAAAAATGTCCTCAGAGTGGTGGTGCCTTCCCCTCCTCCCATTCTAGGGTTTCTTCTCTGTAAGTGTCTCCTCCCCTCCTCCGGTGTGGCCCGGTGTGCTCAGCGTCTGCTTCCTAGATTTCAACTCAGCATTGGAGTGGATCATCGTCAGATCCATACTTTCTCTGGATCTTTCCTCCTTAGTAGTGTGGCGTAGCGTTGGCTCTGGAGTGTCTTCAACTTTGTCTAGATCTTTACTTGGTGTGTCCTCAACATTGGCTCCAGTGTGGCCCCATCTTGTCTTGGACTCAGCTCTGATGTGGACTCGGTGTCAGCTCTATCATGTTGTGACTAGTTTTCTAGTGTGGATTGGTGTTGTTCTCGACTCGATGGTGGTTTGGCTTGACATCGGCTCTGACGTGGCCTCGTATTCACCTCCCAGTGTGTCTTGGTGTCCGTTACGGTGTGTCTTAGAGGGGGGAGGATCTTGAGATCTTGGTTTATTATTTAGTGGTTCTATGGATTAAGGTGGTGATTTTTTTGGTGTTTTTGATGTTGAATGTTTTGATGATGGTCTTGAGGCGTTGGCGTTACTAGGTGCCCCAACCATTCCTCACTGCTTATCTTCTACTTCCCGCAGTTTGGACGTTTTGGCATCCATTGAGGGTTCTTATGCGGTTTAGATCTACCGGGTCTCATGCCCATAGCGGAACTTCCAGATCAGATTGGATCAGACCCCCTATTTGGTGATACTCTATAGGTGCATTTGTTGGGCCTTCCAGTCTTGGGAGGTTCTGGCTCAACTTCATGCTTCTTGGAGTGTATGCCTCTTCGGTTCCTCTCTACAGCTGTGGCAGGAGGGAGTCTCCTGGGTTGTGGTGGTTCTGGCACCTGGGATGAAATCTTTTGGATGACTTCATAAAGGTGGAGGATTTGTTTGATGGTATTTCTGGAAACCTAGAATTCTTTCGCCTGGTCCCAGACATGCTATAAGTAATTGCTTCAGATGAGGATTTTGAGCATGTTTTCATCACCGTGTGTGGCTATTCAGATTTTGAATATTGAGAGGGTATGGAATATCCATCAGTACTAGGCCGATGAATTTTTTCATGGGATAGCTTGCTGAGAAGCTAGGAAACAGTGGAGGTGATCTATAATGTTGTTGATGCTGGGGAGGGGTAATTCTACATAGTCTTGTTCTGGGATGATTTGGGCCCTTTTGATCTTTGGATTTGGTTAATTTCTCTTAGTTTTTTAAGTCATGTGAGGTTTCCCTCTTTACCCTTAAAATGGGGTTTATCCAAAATAATAAAAATTTAGGCCTTTGGGCCATTCAGTTAGTCACGTTTTGGATTTCATGCATATTGAGAAAAACTATTTTGATAATATATTTTATATATTTTTAGACACACCAGATAATACTAAATATAATATAAAGGCATGATTATATCTTTCCCAAATTTAGTGGTGATCATAAATTGAGTTGTTTGAAAATGAAATATCACATAAGTTAATGAACCCAAAAGTGTCTTATATAGTTTCTCAAGAAAATTGTTTACTATTTTTTCAGTAGATTGCAGATTTGAGGATACTGAATGGTTGTGTTTCCAGTTTGTCTAGATGTGTTTGAAATGTTCATATTACCATATTAAAAAAGTCATGATTATGTTGTTATAATGGAAACACTTTTACTGATTAGATTAACAGGTTTGTTGTATTCTTCAATTTGGGATGTGCTAATAGAAATATCATATTTTTTCGAACACATTTGTGTGGTGACAGTAGATTATGATGTACTGAGTAGATTGCAATATGTGTTAGAAATGTTCATATAACTTAATGAGACATAATGAGGGAAATGTTGAAAATGCAATGAACATTTAATTATCAGTTTTTAATCATCCTAAACTTGAATTTGGTGGAGTTCATGAATGATGGGTTTCAAATGATGATCATCATAAATATCATAAATATGTTCTGCTTGAATATGAAGAAATTACATGATTTTTATAGTGAGTTATAATTTCACCTATTCTTTATATTTTTTTAAAGTAAATTAACATTATTTTATTTATAGATTATATAATGATTATATCAATAAAAAAGGTTCTAGAAATTACACCAATGGAACTTAAAGAACATTAGCAACATAATTTTTCCTACTAGTTTCAAAGACTGGTAAATTAAATTGTTTATGGTTTAACATATAAAATCAATTTATTATTTATTATATTGCTAATTGCTTTTCAATTTTTCATGCATCTCAACATGCCAATAAAATTGATAATCGTTTGTGTGTATTGAGTAACCCACTATCAAAAATGGTAAAATCTTATAATGCATATGTGGTTAATGGTTTTTAATTTTATACATGTGTATATAGTGAATCAAAAAACAATGAATAGTGGGGTTTTCTTCAGAGGATCTCATCATAGAGAAAGTGAATTTGACTTTTAAGCATGCTAGATGAAATAATTGAGTTGTTTTATATGGTATAGAATTGTGTAATGATA
This sequence comes from Viscum album, assembly GCA_963277665.1. NCBI lineage: Eukaryota > Viridiplantae > Streptophyta > Magnoliopsida > Santalales > Viscaceae > Viscum > Viscum album. The sequence continues at coordinate 1,820,221,693 of OY728132.1, forward strand.
TTTAAATGTCATTGGTTTGATACTGATAGAGTATTGTGTGTTCATCCATGTCATGGAATCGTTGACATTAAATATAATATCATTCTTATAATAAATGAACAATTTATGTTGTCTCATAATGTATATAAAATTTATTATGCAAATTATTATGTTGCTTTAAGAGAGTTAATTGACTAGTGAAGCATTTTAAAAATGAAATCTCATGAAAATTAGTTAATGGAAAAGTGAAATTTGTTCACCTGAAGTGTAATGAATTGAAATTTTTCAAGTGAAAACTCCAAATACATATTTTCCATGAAGAGATTCAAATATCAATGATGAAACCCCATAGTTATGAATTGATGGTGATGATGATGTTGATGATGTAACAAATAAATTTGAAATAAAAAGAGATGACGGAGATTTAGATCCTATGAAAATTGATGATACTCATGAGGAGGATGAAGAAATTGACATCATAGAATACGAATATGATGATGAAGATGAAGAATGTGCAATTACACGATGGTTATAGTCATAATTAATATATAATAATTATTTTCAATTATTTCTATATGAAATTATTTTCATGTTTCAGATTGATGGAGATGATTTTGATGAGATGTTATGTATCCACAAGGATGTTGTTCTTCTTGATGAAAAATCATGATGCTTCGTCATCCGACCTGTAGGTTGGTGTTAGTTCACCATCAACTCAAAGGGGTCATGGTCTAGTGAGATGTATGATTCTTGATCCTATTTTTGAGCTATGTTCACATATTGATTTCGATCCACACATGCAGAGGTATGTTCAGTTGTGTATTTTATTTAATTTTCATTAATTTTCATTAATTTATTTATGTACTAATTTTTTGATTATTTATTATTTTTTCCACAGTTTTTTACATATAGCTATTGGTTAGAAGAGTTTGATTCTATATAATTATTTTTCTAGAGCTTGGGTGACATGGGACCATATTCCCATTGATTTTTTTATTGTATTTTTAAGAATTTGATGGAATTTAAATAAATATTACTTATTTTAAATTTTTTTTAAAATTAACGTGATATTGTTAATTATTTTTAGGGTTTATGGAATCCCATTTAAGATACAACGAATGCCTATATCATAGAGGCCTAGGAGATTTTTATGCATGAGTGTTTTTGTTAGTTTTTGTATAATTTGTGGAAGATAGCTATGAATAATTATGGAGCCACAATTTTTTATGAGTTTTTCTACACCCATTGACCTAATTACATCTCATATACTGCTTGGGATGGATTTTGATCCTACTGGATGGGAGATATTTTTCAGAGATATTCATCAGGACGATAGAACTAAGGTAGGAAGAAGGTTACACATAGAGCTGGTAGTCATACATTTAGTACCCATTGATGACATGTAGTAAGTAATTTTATTTAATAATTTATATATACTTTAAATGTAAAATGTTTATTTTATATTCATATAGGAAGTTGAGCATCTTGATGTTACAGAGTTTGATGTTTTTAAGAAGATGTACATTGATCCTACCACTATAGAGATTACTGGTGACCAACAGCAACAAATTGTGGTTAGTATAATTTTTTTTATTTTTAAAATTAACTTAAAATAATATTTTAACTATTTAAATTTACTATTATATTTGAAGGAAGTAAATGAGGTCATGAATTCTCACACACAAGATGACACTCAAGCCAAGAATTAGGTTCAAGAGACCACTGTGTGAGGATTTTATAAGCAATAATAGATGTATATGACTCCATATGTTATCCATAAAATTTTACTAGTTGGTTTTAGTTCTCTATTGATGTGTGCTGGTTATTATGGAACTTCTATGTGTTCGTCATCCAGCTCGAGGGGAGCTCATAGAGAGTTTTCATCTCTATATTTAGAGTATAAATAAAATCGGTGAGCCTAGAATGAATTTATAGAGACCTTATGTAGGGAGCAGTAGGAGCTTCATTGACATTATTAGCAGTAGTACGAGCAGTAGCAACAATTTAGGAGCAGCAGCTAGAGCAGATACTGGAGTACATGTGACAACTAGCGCATGGTATAAGGATGGAGTTCCCTCTACCTGGTCATCTGACAGACCCACCACCTCCACAGTGATATATTTTTTTGAAATACATTTTATGAAGAGTTTTTAATAAATATATCATTTTTAATATTGTTATTAATTCATATGTATATAATTTTATATATTTATTTTTTAAAAGTTTTCTTCTTTTTTTTGATGTTTTTTTTATATTTTTTATTTTTCATATTATTTTACATGGAATTAAATATCCATTAAAAATAATCTATTGCAACATATATTGAATTATGTCACAAATAAAAAATTATATATAGTTGAAAACTATTTTTGATGAAATATTTTTCCATCGCAAAAGAGTTTTTTTTGTGATAGTCTGTCGCACGAAAACTTTTTTGTGACACCATTTTCAGCCATGGGGAAATAGCGACGAGATCCCCATGATAGGTATAACTTTAAAAATAACATTTGAATCAAACCCCTATGATAGTTATAACTATAAAAATAACATTTAATATCATGAAATAAAAGATAATATTGATAAAAATGACATTAGGGTAATATTTACACCATTTAAAAATGAGACATGGTGTATACCTTAAACATGTCTTAAGGGATTCAAATTTGAGATAAAGAAACCATTACAATTTGAGAAGTAAAAGTATTGAAAGAAAATGTAGTATATATTGTGAAATAAATATTTATATATTGTGAGAAAGGGTGATTTATGATGAAATAAATCATTATTGAATTATCTATATCATATCAAAGAGTAATAGATGAAAAACATGAAATTGTGCCTCAATAAAAGTTAACTTAAGAAAACAAACCCTTACCTTGTTTCCATACTTAGTCAAATGCACTCTAACCTCCTATAAAAAAATATAAATATATTAATATAATATTTAATAACTATATTAATACCTAAAACTATTTATAATTTTCTTTTATAATCATTGTCTACGTGTATATTAGTTGTTTTTTATCCATTTTCCCACATCAGGTGTTTATAGTTTTGTTCATTTAAGAAAGTTTCATAGGAGTCGCGTTGGTATTCATTATTATTAAAAAGTTTATAAGTAAAATTTCATTAATGTCACTATAATGGTTGGATTATGATTATTTATGATGAATAAATTTTCTTTCATGAGTACTTTAGTCTTCATCCTAGAAGGTGAAATTGACAACGTATATTTTTCGGTGTTTTCAACCTATGAAGGGTATTTTCTTAATTAATGGGTTAAATATTGATGTATCATTTATAGAACAAAAGAAAAATATTTATTTAAATATTTATATCAAATTATACCAGAAATTATTTTTTTCATCATCATCGATGATATAGTTTTATATCATTGTTTATATAAGTGGTCAAACCGACCCAATCATGAACATACCATATTATTGATGATTGTGAGGTGTTTTAGTTGTAATATGATTACACAAGTAGAATAATGGTATAATTTAGTGTTTATTAATGTGATTTATTATAATTATAAAGTAATAAGTAGAATAATTAATGTATATTAAAATATTATATAATTTTAATTAAACATTTTCCTCTTAGTGCGCTTGTTTTAAATGATTAAATTTATGATAACCATTTTTTGATCTTATCATTAATAGAATATATAATTTGTTATAATATAACCTTAATGATAACATAATAATAATATTTATCCATTAAATCCATTATCATGACCATCCATGTATAGAAATGATGAAATGGAAAACAGAAATCAATCATCCCATGGAGGCGGTAGTCTACAAGTACGCATGGTCAGTGATTTCATTTTTCATAGAATGAGGAAAAGGGGTAATATGGTTTATCATTTAAGAATATAAAATATCTCCTCAATATCATAATTATATATTAAATTCTCTATTATTACCATCCTTTTAATTTGGTTGATAAAATTTAAAAAAAAGGTTGTGTCTTGGAGGTGTTAATCTGCACAACACATGATTCACACTTTGGATTTTATTAATTGAAAAAAGGGAGGGTGGTTAATGATTGTACCATAAATATAATAACATACCAGTATAATAATTATACTTATTTTATAATTTTAATATTTTTAAATTAAATTTTAGGAATAATAAAATCATATAAAGAAATAGGAAAGGAACGAGAGGTTTAAAAACTTATATGTCACTTCTTGGATTATCACCTTTGTGAATGGGATTAAACCTTTTAGGGGTGGTATTTTGAGAATAAAATAACCTAATAAAGATGTATAAGAGTGTTTAAAATATTTTTAGGAATAGTTTTTTCTAAAATTAAGGGGTTTTGGTGTGAGGGTAAGTGCGGATAGGAGTGGCCCTTTTATAAGTGAAAAAGAGTTACATTTTTGTAAATACTCAAAACGATTCAATAATTGGAAATCAATATCAATAAAAGTGACACCAAAATTGATAAATAATGGATTTTAGGGGATATATGTTCTATAAACACCTTAACTATTCAAAAATAACATGTTTTAAACATTTTATTCCATTTACCTCTATGGTTACTCACTTTTACCATTTTATTTTTCACCATAATAACTAGTTTTTACCTAGGTCATTTATCCTTTAATACTAAAAATAAAATGATAATTATTAGATAATTTATACCCAAAAATTTTAAATTTTAAATCACATTTATAAAATAAAAATCATATGTGTGTGGATAATTAATTTTAACATAAATGCATGTAACGTACATAAACCTTTTTTTCAGTTTATTTTTAAGAAAAAATATTTATGATTAGGGTAGAATTGTCAAAAAAATTAATTCAAATGAATTCAAAATAATTATTATCATTAAAAATTATATTTATTTAAAATAAAATAAATCAAAAACATTATTTCATCATGTTATAATTAATTAAACAAAATAGTCGAAAAACAATTTTCATTAAAACGCTACATAAATTTTCAAAATGTTTGTCATGGGTTTATAAATTCAACATAGTATTTTAAAATAATTTATTCAAATTTATAATATATAATTTTATAGGAATAATGTTTCAAAAACCTTAATTATATTTATATAATTAAATAGTTTTATAAAATTGATAGAATTAATAAAATCGACATTTTCACTATTCACCTGAAAATTAATTATTTTCGAACAATCGCAAAAATTAATCTGAAGTAAATATGATCATGATAAATAAAAAAGATATATTTATATTTTCAAATTAAATTTATAAATTTTAAGAATTAAATATTCAAATAAAATTCCAAAATATAGCATAAAACTAATCATATAGGAAAATAGCTTTTAAAAATATATATATAATATAAAGAAAATGAATTTAATGAAAATAAAATTCTCAATATTAACTAATATTTATTATTTACCTTATAAATTTAATAACTATTACTGGTTTACCATCTTAGTATTTTTTATATCTTTATTAATAATTATTTATTAATATTTTTTGGTTTTTTTACGTTGGGTGTAGCGTTTAACACATGTTATAGAACATAGTATGTATTTTAAAGGATCCAAAATTTATGTCTATTACATTTTACCCACATAAATAAATTGTGTACTCTCAACCTAATTATCATTTAATTATAGTAATAGCTAAATGTGGTGAAAATATTTACATGCCTCAAGATATTATCTCTAATGATATATAATCCTCAATATCATAGGGAGGACTACAAAACACTTATTTCCCCTAAAAATTTCAAGTAAATTTATATCATAGATTGGTATGAAGGCCCATGTGAAGGATTCAGTTTTTTATTAGATAATTCCTAGTTGTTCATACACTAATATATGGTCACATTTTATTTATAATGTGTTTTTCCTTATTCTAGAAATTTATGTGGAGTCAAAATGAAGATAGCCATTCTATTTTAAAAATTGAATTTTTTTATAGGAGGATATTATGATTTGTACAAAGTTTATTTCCACAAACATAATAATCATATCAAAAAAATCCTTAAAATACAAATCACTGAGGTTTATGACTTGATATTCATAGAAAAAACCATAGATACAATAGGTTTTATAGAACTAAAATACATCCACTAATTTGGGGTGGAGAGTAAGTGAAATCTAATTACTATTATCCTATTAAAAAATAATCATTTCATATGTCTGTATTTTCTACATGGATCAAGGGGGTTGTGGATTCCAACCATACTCATCAATCATTGGATTATGTCATTGACTTGGATAATACTTTAGTTCTCCACACAAAATACACTAAATAGATAATGGTTCCCTTGGATGACTTCTATCTTCCTTCCTCGTGTTAACTGAACACTTCATTTTCCCTTGATATATTGATGATAAATGGTCTCCTTTACCCCAAGAAAATCATCTTACAATTCCATTAATGTAATTCCCTTGGTGATTCTTTCCACATTTTTAATATATAGGAAATTGAACATTTTTTCCTTCATCATATTCATCACTTGGTCTTTCATGAGTCTCCATATTTCTCTTCTTTGGTGTGTTTGGGATTTATACTATACATAAATTTTTAATCATATTCTATGATATCTAAGTTTTCATAATCACAAGATTTTTCATTCTTGTTCCCATTCACGCCCATGGTTACTTCTAGTTCCAACCATTAATAAAATAAAAAGGGTTGAAATGAGTGAAAAAAACATTTACAATATAGGGATATTATCATAATCATAAAAATAATATCAAACTTAAAGAACCTTCTTCTTTTAGAATATCACATTGTCATATAGTTCCTTTAGTTAATTATATATCAATACTAGTTTGACATAGGATACTTTAAGTTGGGTTGTCTTATGCTTTTCAACCCAACCACTTAAAGTAACTAGAAAATAAATCCTTTATAGAAGTTCATAAAGAGAATATGATCACCCAAAGAATATCCCCTAGTAATTTCAAACCAAGTGTGTAGTCTTAGGCTCACTCATTATGCACCAGGTGATGATCAAGTTAATAACCAATTTACCTTTTTTCGGATCATTACCCCTAAATAAAACTATACTAGGGAATTCATCCACTTATAGTATCAAAAAAGGGATGTATTGCTAAGAAAAACTATATACTTAAGACTTTACCAATATCTCAGGATATCATCCTATACTTAGTCTCATCTCTAGAGTTTTTACTAAGGTTCTATAACCCTAATACTAAAGGTAACTAAAAATTATCCAAAAATATTTAAATTAATCTATGAAATAATTAAAATCTACTCTGATACCAACTATAGAAACCCATGATAAACTTAACATAAATAGTGAAATAATCTCATTAAATAAAAAATCTCACAATAGTAACATAATCCAATGACCAAAAGGTTTAGGGTCTTGGAAATTATCTTCATAATCATCTTATTTTATAACACTTGAAAACATTTTTCCATAATCATGATCCTTTAGTCCCTTTCCTAGAATATCTCACATGATTTAATCATCTTCATAACCTGGGTAATAAAAACCTAAGAAAGGGGTGATCTCAAATGATCGGTAAGGGAAAGAACATATCATAAAGTTTTAGTTTATAAGCATTAAGGAGAACATGAGGAAAAAATAAATCTTAATAAGAGATTATAAGATCATCTAAGATAATAAAAAAATGATAGATTTAAATAAGTTCATAAAAAGGTCTTAAAGGAAGCATAAAAGATAAGAAATGCATTAAAATTAATATAAATAATCATAAAACATGTGATCATGATATAAAAGCATAAAATACTTTAGAAATAAGGCATGATCATGAAAACATGGCATTTCATGGAAAAGAAATACATCTTGTAAAATTGGAATAAGTTGATAAACAACTTAGGAATGTTTCATAACCTGATAAACCTAAAAAATGTGGCACAACTATAAGAATAGTAAAATCTATGTGATCAAACCCATTATTCCCATGCCTATGTGAAAAAACTCATTATTTACACTCCTGAAAATATGAGAAAACCCATCATTCCCACTCCTAAGTAAAAAAACTCATTATGTTCATGCTTTACTATCTCATAAGATATAAACTTAAACCAATAAATTGGAGGGTGATATTAGACTACAACCATAATCATCCATACATGTGTATGCCACTTAAAATCAATCAATATAATAACTTAAATAACTTATGTAAAAAGAATGGTTTTCTTAAATATATCACATAACATGAACTTAACAAATCATATGATATCAAAATATCATTTCCCAAAAGGATTCATAACATAATAACATATAGAGGATAATCAAAACATCACTTTATGGGAGATAAACCTTAGAGGAAAATTTAATTAAAAATACAAAAGTTTTCACAAAACCTTTTTAAATATTTTTATAAAACATAAATTGTAAATTAATTTAAAAAATACATTTTGGAGAATGAAAATAGAATAATTTTTGAAAACCTTATTATAAATAGTTCTAAATAAAGGATCCTTTAAAAGACATAATTTTTCAAAAAGGATAATTGAAAACACTTCGAAAACATTACTTTTAAAAGAAAATTTAATGATGAATAATTGAAAATATATAAAGTTTTAAAATAGGGGAAGTGAAAATAATTTGAAAAAAAATATATTTAAAAATAATATTTAATAATGTAAACTTAAAAAATACATAATGTTTTCAAAAATTGGAAGTGAAAATAATTTGATGATGTGTACTTTTAAAAATAATATTTAATAATGTAAACTTAAAAAAGACATAATGTTTTCAAAAAGTGGAAGTGAAAATAATTTGATGACGTGCACTTTTAAAAATAATATTTAATAATGGAAACTTATAAAAAGGCTTAAATTTTATCAAAATAAATTGTAGAGTGTTTGATAAAACCTTTTATTTTTAAAGGATAGAAAAACCTTTTGAACATTTTTAAATAACCTTGTTGAAAACCCACATAGTTATAAAGATGGAAAAAATTGTTTTGAAATGAATAAAGGGGAATAAAAGTATCATTGGTGATAAAACCAATTTTAGTTTCCACTAGGGAAAGGACAACATTGGTGGGAAGTAAAAATATGAACCTGTAAGAAAAATCTATTTAAAGAAATGAGAGTTATTCTTAAAAAATGCATTTTAATGAAACAATAGAATCGTCAAGAAAGAATAATTTGATGTGGATCATAATTTCCATATAAAATAATGTGGAAATTAAAAATAACATTTTTTATAGTTTATAATATATTAATATTGAAATATTATAGTCAAATAAGAGTGATTATGACCCAAGAAAATGATTTGAGTCATGAAAACCCCTTAAAAACTTTGTAGCATTTTAAAAAAAACCCATGGGAGGTATAACTTTAAAAAAAATTAATATCATGAAATATAATAGAATATTAATAAAAAATGATATTATGGAAATATTTACACCATTGAAAATAAACCATGGTGTATAGCTTAAACATGTCTCAAGGAATTTAAATTTGATACAAAGAAAGCCTTACAATTTGAGAAGTGAAAGTGTTAAAAGAACATATAGGATAGATTGTGAAATAAACATTTATATATCATAAAGATGGGTGGTTTATGATGAAATAATTATTTTTGGAATTATCTTTATCATATCAAATATAAATAGGTGAAAAACATGAAATCATTCCTCAATGAATGCGAACTTGAGACAACAAACCCTAACCTTATTTCCCTGCATGGTTGGATGCACTCTAACCTCTGATAAAAAACATAAATGTATAAATATACTATTTCATAATTGTATTCATACCTAAAACTATTTATAATTTTACTTTATAAACATTTTATATATGTATATTAGTTAGTTTTTTCTATCTTCTTACATCAGGTGTGTATAGTTTTGTCCGTTTATAGAAGTTTTGTAGGAGCGGCATCGATATTCATTATTCATAAAAATTTCATCATTAAAGCTCATTAATTTTAATCTAATGTATTAATAATAATTATTTAGCATGTATAAATTTTCTTTCATGAGTAATTTAGTCTTTATCCTAGAAGATGAAATTGACAACGAATATTTTTCGGTGATTTACAACCTACGAAGGGTGTTTTCTTAATTAATGAGTTAAATATTAATGTATAATTTCCAAAAAAAACATTATTTAAATATTTATATCATATTATACTATAAATTATTTTTTTATATTCATCCATGATATAATTAACATCATTGTTCAAGTAAGTGGTCAAACTTATCTAATCATAAACATACCATTATTATTTATGATTATGTGGTTATTTAGCTATAATATCATTTGACTAATAGAATAATGATATAATTTAGTGTTTATTAGTTTGATATATTAAAATTATAAATTAATAATAATAATAGTAAGTAATTTATGGATTATATTAAATAGTTTTAATTAAATATTTTCCTCTTAGTATGCTTGTTTTAAATGATTTAGTTTACAGTAATCATTTGTTTAATATATCATTAACAGGTTCCATAATTTGTTATACCATAACCTTAATGGTATCATAAAAATAATATTTATCTTCTAATACATTCTCATAACCATCCATTTAAGGTGGTGATGAAATGAAAAATAGAAATCAATCATCCCATGGGGTGGTAGTCCACACATACACATGGTTAATGATATCTTTTTAAACAGAATTGGGAAAATGAGTAATATGATTTATCATTTAAAAATATAAAATATATCATTAATAGAATAATTATATATTAAATTCCCAATTATTATCATCCTTGTATGTAGTTTAATTAAAACAAAAAAAATTATTGCGTCGTGGAGGCAGTAGGCTCCACAACATACGATCCACGCTTTCATTTTTCTTAATGGAATAAGGGAGGGTGGTTAATGCTTAAAAAATCATTATAAAAAAATATAAGTATATTAATAATAATTATGTTTTCATTTTAATATGGTTAAATTAAATTTTAGGAAGAATAAATTTTTATAAATAAATAGAAAAAGAAATATAGGTTTAGGAACTAATACTTCACATCTCTGATTATTGTCTTTGTGAAGGAGATTAAACCTTTGAGGGGTGGTCTTTTGAGAAAACCAAAACCTCCATAAGATGTATATAAGTGTTTAGAAGATTTATGTATATATTTTAATCCAAAATTGATGGATTTTTTTGTGAGGTGAAGTGAGGATAGGAGTGCCCCTTTTATAAGTGAAAAGTAGTGGCATTTTTGTAAATACTCAAAATTATTAAATAATGGGAAGTCACCCTTAAGAGAAGTGCCTCAAAAATTGATAAAAATGGATTGAAGGTAATATAAGTTTTATAAACACCTATAAAATTCAAAAATAAACATTTTTAGCATTTTATTCCCTTTACCTCTAAGGTTACTCACTTTTATCATTTTAGTTTTAACCATAGTAACTAGTTTTAATCTAGGTAATTTATCCTTTAAGACTAAAAAATGAGACTTATTAGATAATTTGGACCCAATTATTATAAATATGAAATAAAATTTAACAAATAAAAATTATTTGTATAAGGAAAATTAATGTTAACACAAACACAAGCAACACTCAAAAACCTATTTTTTGAAAAAATTTATTTTTTAGAAAAATGATTTATGATTAGGGTATAATTACAAATTCCATTGATTCCAATGAATTTAAATTAATTTTTATAATTAAAAATTGTATTTATTTAATGATAAAATAAATTAAAAACTTCATTTTATCATGTTATAATTAATTATACAAAATAGTCAAAAAATAATTTTTATTAAAACACTACATAAATTTTCAAAAAGTTGATCATGGGTTTATAAATCCAACGTAGTATTTTAAAATGATTTATTATATTTTATAATATAAAATTTTATATGAAATTTTTCTGAAAAATATTAAATATATTGATATAATAAAATAATTTCATAAAAGTGATGACATTAATAAAATCAGTATTTTCACTCTTTACCTAAAAATTAATTATTTCAGAAAAATGTCAAAAAATAATATTAAATAAATATGATAATGATAAATCCAAAAAAGATTTATATTTTATAAAATTTAATTTTTAAAATTTAATAATTCAATATTTAAATGAAATCCCAAAGATATAGCCGAAAACTAATCATATTATAAAATAGATTTTTATAAGAAAATATATAATATAAAGAAAACAATTTTTATTGAATACAAACTTTCAAATAATAACTCATATTAAGTATTTAACTTATAAAGGGGATAACTATTAATGGTTTACCATCTTAGTGTTTATTATTATAGGATCATAAGATTAGCTTAGATGGCTATACTTATAAGAAGGGGTGAATAGTATTTTAAAAAAATTAAAGAGAAAAAAACACAATACCTATTAAAGTAAATTTATTAGACTCAGACTTTATATGATTATCAGAGTCAAGATTAAAATCAAAATAGATTTGATTAATATCAGAACATGTTTTATCATATTCATAATCACACTGATAAAACAAATTGTATATAATGATAAGTATAAAGAATAAATTTTTATAACATGCACGGATGGAATAGACACTTTTTAAAAAAAACTAGTAATAGTAAGAATGAATTAAGATTGAACTCTTTTAACCTTAAGGGTAAGGTAGTAAATAACCTTGACTAAAGGTTTCCACATTATTATATTTACTATAAAGTTTGTCTTTCCTTATTGGGAAGGCCCTCGATGTGATGATCAGTTTCTATATTCCAAGACCCAGAAGCCCTCAATCAGATGGATTAGATTTACCATATTATAATCCCTAGAATCCCTCGATCATAAAAATGATCATAAATAATTATAAAAGAAAATTTTCATAAGGAAACAACCCTGAGAAGGATTCCTTAGAACAAATACAACTCTCTAAAGAATTAAAAAGACTACGAATAAGTAGTTCATACTGAGAAATTGTTAGAATACTTGAGTTGAGAATAATGAAAATCATCTAAACTCTTTAAATAACCATCAATTTATAGGCTAAGCTCCAACTTATATATTTATAAGTTTGTTTCCATGTCCTCAAACAACTGGAGCTTGATATATCACATTTTTCTGGCATAACTGAATGTCCGACATCATTTTTGTTTAACACCATTATAGTGTTAAAGGTATTCCTTATGATAGAAACAATTCTTATATATTTTGATTATAAACATAGGATAGTTTGATGGACTTCCCTATATGTTTTAAATATGATAATCCTTATGAGAGTCATTCTGATTGTTTCAGTGCCAGTATCAGTCTGATGGTCATGAATTTTGTTAGTATGATAGATAAGAAAAAATTCTAACTCCTGGTCTGATAAAAGATAAGTCTTATGTATTGAACATATACTCAATATGATTATCATAATGAAGAATTATATGCTTATATTTTTCATACATTATAACTTTTTTTATGTATGGTAAATGATAATGTTTTCTACAAAAACATACTAAAACACTTGGGACATTAAAAGTTATTAAACATGTTTTAATAAAGTGTTTGTGATTTCTAAAACTAAAGGAATAGAAAAGTAATAGGTAATACTTATGACTCAACAATCTCCCCCTTTTTGGAAATCACAAACCAAAAAACTTAAATGAAAAAATAACTTGAAAACCCTATAGCCATTTTTTATTTTAAGAACTACAAATTTATTCTTTAAAACTTAACTCCCCCTCAGTTTTCAACTCTTCTTAATATGATGAAGAGTATTAGAGTAAATATTCATTAAAGAAACAATTCACCCCCTTTATGAAACATACTCCTCTTAGGATAGTATCTCCCCCGTTATAAAACATTCTTCCCCTTAATATATCATTCTCCCCTTTTGATAAAAACTTTCTCCCCCTTTGTGATTTTCAAAAAGGAATGGGAAAGATTCCAAACTTTCTTGAAATGTTAGAAAAATAACAAATGAAATAATACTAAACTAACTAATTATCCATGTAAATATGAAAGAATATATAACCAATCAGAATTATAAAACATTCAAGCACAAATAGAATTGGATGAAACATAATTCATCCATTAACAATTCAAATGTTTTAAAAAAAAAATTGATAGTTCAAAGAAAGAAAAAAACCATTATTTCTTCATCAAGTCCTTCAAAAAATCCTTCAACTTCTTAGACTCATGCTAATATTTTTCAAGATTTATAATTATTTATTCTTGAATTCATTCTTGGGTCTTTATCATTTTTAATTCCTCATATAACTCTTTATTATGATCCCTCATTATGATCAACTCATCTTCATAGTATCCGAGTCTGCTCATCTCTAACTTCATATCTCAAATTTTTTCTTTCAAAACATTCACATCCTCAGTCTGTTAATCAGTTTCATCTCTTAATTATTCAACAAATTTAACTGTATTTGATATGAATAAAGATATCTTGTTAAAGGATTCAGTTGATTCTAAAAAGAGTTGTTTTAATACAAAAAATTGATCATCGTGAAAACAAATATTGAAATCCAATTTATCGGACCACTTTACCATCTGATTGGATGATTTTTGTGAGTAATAGAATTTTTTTGAAAAAGATTTAACACCACTTCAATATAAATCAAAAATTCTATTGAAAATTTTATTGGATTAGATTTTTCATTGAGATTGTTTTGAATAAGATAACATCTTTCTTCAAGGTTAGTAAAGTTTCGAATTTTTTCTTATAACCTCTTTAAGTATTGACAAATAAAATAAAAATCTTTCAAAACAATTGTTGCCTTTGAATCTGATTATCCTAAAGAATGTTTTAAAGGTTTAATTCTACTGGTTTTGGTGTTAAATTCTTTTCATTTTTTATCCTTATTTGAAAATTTATTTTCACCTTCATTTGAAACATTCCTTCCATCTTCCTTTGAAACTTTCTTTTCATCTAAAAGTTCAACAATTTCTACATCATTATCTATGTCATATTTTTTTCAAGTTTTTTCTTTAAAATTTTATCTTCTTGTTCTTTATTTTAGGATGATCTAGGAACCTTTTCTAATTATGAACCTTCTTATTGATTACTTTATTATTTTCCATCCTTATTATATTTTGAGGTTAAATCCTATAAATATGATGATTCTGTTGATTTCTTATCTGAATGACATTATTCATCATCATTCTCTTCTTTATATTCCTCTTTCTATTCTTCTTCTATCTCTTATTCTATTTCTTCCTCTTTGAATTATTATTATTCTTATTTTCCTTCTTATTCTCCTTATTTTTCTTCTTTTTTCCTTATTTTTTTTATTATTTTCCTTCTACAACTTCTTATTCAAGTTCTTATTCTATTTATCTTTCTCTATTAAGAGATCCCTTTCTAACAGATTTTGGTTCTGATTGTTTCTCTGAAATATTTGGGACTAATTCTTCAGTATTAACCTTTCCTTTTTGTTTATCAACAATATAAGATATCTCATTAGGGATAACTGAGGTTTTTTCCAAAACTAATCCTAATTTCAAATTTATCTAATCATTATGGGATGTTAGAAGCATAGGATTCTCAGAAGCTCTTTCTAATACTTTCAAGAGACTTTCTATAATTCTTTCTTCTTTCAATCCCTTATTTCGATTCCTTTTATTCTATTATTATTTAATTTATTTAGTAGTTAGGATTTTCAAATCTTTAACATCTATGGGTTTAATTTTGAACTTCGGATCCCATGGATTCTTCTAAGCCATATGAGCCATTATCTTTTCAAAAACTTCTTCCGGGATTTTCTTTTGTTTCTTTTTCTTAACTTGTAGATAAGTCTCAACCTTTATTTTCTTATTCTTATCAACTTCCTTGTATTTTCTTGATGGTTGTAAATCATAAGCAGCCTCATTAAATTTTTCTACAAACTTCTTTATCTTGGCATAAAAAACTAACTTCATTCAAGAAATCATATCCTCATTGATAAAGGAAATATTCTCCCTAATTGGATATGATTTTTTCTCAACATTAAAAATTTCTATAAACTTAACAATCATATTATTGATTAAAAATAGAAACATTATAATCATTGAATTTATAGAATATATTTTTATTTTCTCTATTGTAATGAATATAAACATTACTAGATCAATCTTCCTCATATTCACTAAATAATCAAGAACAAAAACATATAAAACTTTCATTGTTTCCCTATCTTCTTTCCTAGGGATAATAAACCCTTTCATCCACAAATCCATGACTCCATTATCAGTTGTTAGATATAAAACCTTTCTTGCTTTCTCATAATATGAAAACAAAGAGGCTTCAACCTTATTCTTGTAAAAAGTTACAAGATATTTTTGTACCTTGTGTGAAGGTAGGTAAACTTCTCCATTTGATGGAACTCCAACCAAACTCGATGCCCTCTTATAAGATAGATTATATCTTTTACCAAACATTATAAAGAAAATATTTTCCTTATCATCCTCTTTCATAAACTAAACTGAAGTATAAAATTTTGAAACTATCTCAGGATAATATAAGTCAAAATCCTCTTCCGTCATCTCCACACAGACTGATTCCCATCCTTAAAAAGAAATAATCTTCTTGAGTATAGAATCATAGTTATCAAACCATGAAAATTAAATCAACCTTTCCCTAAACACAAACCACTTAGTATATTCTTCATTGGTTTCCATTAGATCAAGAGTTGAGACTAGTGAATGGATGAAAAGAAATATTATCGGACTAGTGATTTTGAAGGGTGCAGCAGCTCAGGTGTGAAAATTTTAAAGACATGATTTGGTACATGACCCACCCTTATATAGGCATTGGGGTGATGATTCATATTCCATAAGATAACCAATGGTTAATATGAAAACCATTTTGACCTAATGGCCATTATTTGATCAAATAAAGTTCTAAAAGTATATATAAACTCATGAAGTTTTAATGCTTTTATCGAAGTGAAAGTCATTCCAATTAGAAATTTTAAAAAAAATTTGAAAAAAATAAAGTTCGAAACAAAAAGTATAACAAAAAATTGTAATCTAAAGTAATTAATAAGTGAAAAACTAAAAGAATATAAGCATACCTTTCAGGGTAGAAAATTTCATCATTATTACTAACCTGTTCTCCTTCGTTTTTTTAAATAAACAGATTATGATAGTTTTGTAATTAAATTTGATTGCGATAGGTTTTGAATCTGAAAATTTTTATAAAAATTTGAGTCTAGAAATTTTATAAAAATTTCTATGTTTGGAAAATATTTTGAGAATTCTGACTCTAAAAATTTTTATAAAAGTTTTGATTCTGAAAAACTCATTATGATAAAATTTTTATAAAAACTAACAATTTAGAAAACTAAAATATTTAATAAAAAAATATTTTTTTTGAAAAACATAAACATATATACTCCCCCTATTACAAATATCAGGTTAATGTAAGGATATGATTAAACAATAAGTATATATGAATAATCACTTAACATTGATCATTCCTAACTTCAATTTAATGTATTCAATTCTCTCAGAACTAAGAGGTTTAGTAAAAATTTCAATTAGTTTTTCTTGCATTATGATGAATTGTAAAATTATATCTCTATTAAGTGTGTGATCATGAATGAAATGGTGTCTTATATCTATATTCTTATCACACAAGTGATGTGATGGGTTTTTACTTAAAGCAATGGCACTTGTATTTGAGTTTTAGTAAAACTCATGCCATAATCAGTGAGTGTATGTTATATCCACAACACTTGAGCACAAAAAAATCCAATTGCCACATATTAAGTTTTAGTAGTGGAAAGTGTTATTGAGTAATTTTTATTAAAATACTAAGGAAATAAATAATAAATTAATAAATAAAAAGTTCTATATGTACTTTTTTATCCATTCTATAACCACCAAAGTTAACATCCGAAATAAATTTTAGTTCAAAAATATTTCTAGAAGAACAGAATAATCTTAAATCCATAGTTTCCTTAAGATAAAAAGAATCATTATACAGCTTTTATATGGGATTATTTTGGATTGTCTCGATATATTTCACATAATCATACTGAAAACATTAAATTTAGATGACTAGTAGTTAAGTAAAGTAAACTTCTAATCATACTTCTAAAGGTTTTTTAATCAACTGGTTTCCCAAGATCATCAAGATCTAAAGTATTAGAGGTACCAATAGGAGTACTAATAATTTTAATATTATCATATCCAAATTTCTTAAGAATATATTTTATATACTTATGTTGATATATTAAAGTTCCTTCTGATTTTTCTAAAATTTGAAAACCAAGGAAATATTATTAACCCACCCATCATACTCATTCCAAACTTAGACTTAATAATATCTAAAAAGGAATCTGTTAAATATTTTTGATTTGAACCAAATATAATGTCATAAACATAAATTTTTACAATCATATTTTTTCTATTAACTTATTTTATAAAAAGAGTTGGATCTGCAACTCCCTTAACAAAACTTTTTTGTAATAAAAATCTAGTTAACCTATCATACCAAGATCTATGGGCTTATTTATGTCCATATAAAGCTTTGGTAATTTTATAAACATATTCTGGACGTTTTTTCTTTTCAAAACCATGGGTTTTTTTAATATAAACTTCATCTTGAACATATCTATTAATAAAATCACATTTCACATCCATTTGAAATAGTTTGAAATTAAATAATGTTGTAAAGGATAGAAGTATTTGAATAGATTTAAGTCTTGATACTGGAATATAAGTTTATTACTAATCAATTATATCTTTTTTATTATATACCATAGAAATAATTATATCTTTATTTTTAACAATTATTCCATTTTTATCACATTTATTCTGAAAACCCCATTTTACTCCAAGTATAGAAATTTCTATAGGTCGTTCAACTAAAGTCCAAGCTTTGTTCCTTTAAAAATCATTGAGTTTATCTTTCATATCCTTAACAAAATCCTCATAACCTAAAGCATCATCAAGATTATTAGGTTCAATTTGGGATAAGAAAGTTATATGTTCAATTTCATTCCTTAAGGAAATTTTAGTTCTAACTAGTTAATCTGCATCACCAATGTTACTTTCATTAGGACGATTCCTAAGAAACAACTGACTTATTGGGTTTTAAAAAGTTTTTTCTTAAAAAATAGGTAGAAAATATTCCTAAGGAAAAACATCAGAAATTAATTCTTGAGTTATTTCCTTATGAAAATAATTTTCTAACAAATATTGAAAATCTGTTTTAGAAATAACATCTAAGTATATAGGTTGAGGTTGTTTGAAAAAAAAGGGATTGGTTTTGTCAAACTTAACATGCATTGTTTCTTCAATAGTACAAGAATTTTTATTAAAAACTATATAAGACTTATAAGTAGTGGAATAACCTAAAAATATTACTTCATTGGATTTGGGTTCAAACATATGTAAATTATATTTAGTATTTAGGATGAATACTTTGTAACCAAAAACTTTGAAGTGAGAAACTTTTGGTTTTCTTCCTATCCACAACTCATATTAAGTTTTATTAAGAAAATGTATAATTAAAACTCAATTTATAGTATAGTAGAAAGTATTAACTACTTTATCCCAAAAATGTTTAGTAACTAAGTATTCACTAATCATGGTTCTAGTTATTTCTTGAATAATTATATTTCTTCTTTCAACTACACCATTTTTCTAAGGAGTTATAGGTGCTAAAAAGTTATTTCCTATAACTTTCTTACTAAAAAAAGTCATGATCACTACAAATAATTATCAAGGAAAGGTTTTTCTCATTTTTAACTCTGGCTACAAAAGTTTTAAAATAACTAAAGGCTTCAAATTTCTTTGTAAGAAAATAAACTCATGTGCGTCTAGTGTAATCATCAACTAAGACACATGCATATTATTTTTCACCAATACTCCCACTTTTTAAGACTAAATAAGTCCATGTACACTAACTATAAATCATCATAAGTTTATACTTCACTAATATATTTAAAACTTTACTTATGTTTCTTACCGTATTGACAAGGATCATAGGATTTTGAAGTATCAAACCTATATTCTAGTAGATCCTTAATAATTCATTTCCTAGTCAACTTAGATAATTTTATAAGGTTATTGTGTCTTAACCATCTATTTCATAAATAATATTGATCTTTCATTGTACTAAGGTAGCATAATTCTTGGCTCCTAAAGTGTTCAAATTTAATTATATAAACATTCTCATGTTGATTGGAAGAAAGAATGAATTCATCCTTGGAACTATGTATTGTACACTTATCATTCCTCAAGTTCACAAGGTAAACTTCATCACATAATTGATTTATTCTTAAAAGGTTGTTCTTAATACCTAATACAAATAAAAAAATTTAAATAAGATATTTTTTAAGAAGGCTAGTGTTACCTATTACGATAATATCTCCCTGAGAATTATCTCTGAAAGTTACTTTTCCACCTTTCATCTTGACTATATTCTTGAAGAAATTTGTATTTCCAATCATGTGCCTAGAAAATACACTATCTATATACCAAATTTTTTTGTTGGTACACTCTTTTTTTCCTGAAAACAAAAAGATTATCTTTTCAGAACCCAAACCTTCTTGGGTACAGTATTTTTAGAAAAACAAATCTTTGGTAACCACATTTATTTGGAAAAATATTCCTTATGAAATCCAAGATATTTTACTCTATTTAAGGAATGATTTTTACTCTAGTTCCCATCACTTTGTCACTTAGTATAAAAAGGTTTAATTTTAGGAATAAAATAATTGTTACTAAATTAGGTTTTTTATTAGTAAAACTCATTATGAAACTATTACCATGAGGTCTAATTTTTTTATACAAATTTTCAAAGTTTTCCTTACTAGTGGTAAACATTGATAAAAGTTTATTCAAACTATAAATTTTGGGTTTTATTTTGATAACTAAATTTTTATCCTCATCGGTATTAGTTTTAGAACTAATTTTTCCTTATAAAACATTTTTATCAGAAATAAAATTTTCAAAATATTTTAAAATAGTATCTTTTTTAGAAATAGTTTTATCAAGATATTTTAAAATATATGATATTTCATTACTCAAGATATTTATTCTCAATTATTCCTTAATAAATTTTTCTTAGGCATTATCAAGTTTTTTAAAAATCTTATGATTTTTATTTTCTAAAATATTTTCAAATCTAGAAACTTCATCATAACTTGGAAGAGTATTATATTCTACTAAGGAATATTCTTCATCAAAATATGTATAATTTTTTCAATAGTATAATTTTCATTTAAATATATATTTCTAATATATTAAGCTATATATACCTTTTTCATTAAACAATGATTTATCATGGGTATTTTATAAAAAATTCAAATGTTTCTCTATCCATAGGATTCATTATTAAAAGAAATTTTATAAGAATCACCACCATTATCACTCCATGTTTCTGAAGCTTTCAAAACTTTCTTACCTTTATTCTTGTAGTACTTCTTGGCATTTCTTTTTGAATTTTTTTCTTTCCTGTATTTCCTTTTTAACTTTGTACAATCAGGTCAGATATGTCCAGTTTTCTTACATTCATAACAAGTGACCACATACTCTTTCTTATCACTTTTATCTTTATAAACTTTCTTATATCAATATTGAAAATCTTTCTTTCCAACTATTTTGTTCATCCTTCTCACTAGATTAGCTAACTCATTTTCAAAATGTTCAGATGTATAATAATCTTATTGAACAACAACTTTCTTCTTCCTTGAATATTTTACAACTATTTTTGTTGACTAAACTTTAGAAGGTACAGTAGATGTTGTATCAAAAGAAACACCATGATTTTTATTTTTCACTTTCTTAGTGTCTATTTTAAGTTTTCCCTCATACTGCATAAGGGTTCCAATCAAATTATCAAGAGTAATATTAGTTAACTTCCTTGTATCATCCATAGTTTTTCTTATTGATTCCCCCTCATTGGGAATTATATCAATAATATTTTCAACTATAATTTCATCATCAATAAATTTTTCACCAAGAGACTATAAACTATTAATAATAGTCATGAACCTTGGGTGAATTTTGGCAAACGAATCTCCAAGAAGAAAATCAAAGGCTTGGTAATCAGCTCTAAGTATATATCTCCTTATTTCCATAACTTTGGATGTACCAAAATGTGTAACTTCCAATTTACTCCAAATATTATTTGAAACTTCAAAATATGATATATTACTATAGATATTACTTATCATAGAACATAATAAAGTATTTTTTACTTTTTAATTCAATTGATATTCTTATTTCTCGTTATTTTTAAAAGAAGAAACTTCCTTATCAGGAATATTTTATTTTCTAATAAGCATCAAGAAGTTATCAACTCTAGTGTTGATCACAAAAGTTTCCATTCTATATATCCAATGTTTATAGTCATTACCATAAAAATTTGGTGGTCGTCTAGGATTCATATTGTTATGAGATTCAATATTCATACCTACCATATTAAAATAATAGAAATTATTTTCTACAAATACACATTAGTGTAATAAAGTTTATAAATAAAAATTTTATATCAAAACTTAAGAAACTTGTAGTAAGTAAAGAAAGTAAAAAACTAAACAAGTATATAAGCAGTAGAAATCTACTATGATAACAATTCTAGGATCTTAAGATTATCTTAAATGGATATACTTACAAGAGGGGGTGAATTGTAGTTTAAAAAAATTTTAAACAGAACAAAACACAATGCCTCTTAAAGTAAATTTATTGGACTCGAACTCCATCTAATTATCATAGTGAAATTTAGAGTCATAATGGATTTTATTAATATAAAATAATTTTTATAGTATTTACAATCACACTAATAAAAAATTGTATATAAAGATAAGTATAAAGACTAAATTTATATAACATGCATAGTAGAATAGACACTTGTAAAAACAAGAAAAACAATATATTGTAATATTAAGAATGACTTACAAGCTATATTTAAAAGATTAAAATATTTTAACCTTAAGAGTAAGGTTGTTAATAACCTTAACTAAAGTTATCCATAGTTTTATAATTACATTAAAGTTTGTCTTTCCTTGTCAGGAAAGCCCTTGATATAATGATTGGCGTCTGTCAACCTATCCCTAAAATATATTGATCTAGTGGATTGGATTCACAATATTCCTATCTCTGTAAGGCCTAGATTGTTACAATGATTATACATGATTACAAAAGAAAATATTCCTAAAGAAAAAACCCTAACAAGGATTTCTTAGAACAACTACAACTCTCTAAATAATTAAAAAGAATAAGAACAAACAATTCACGCTAATAAATCTTCATAAGACTTGAGTTGTGAAATAAAATCATATCCAAAATCTTCAAATGAATGGATATTTATAGGTGAATCTCCAGTAGTCATATTTCTGAGCTTGTTTCAATATCCTCAGATAGTTGGTGCTTGGAAGATCACATTGTTCTGGCATAACTGAATGTCCAACATCATTTTTTTAACACCATTACAGTGTTAAAGGTATTCCTTACGATAGAAACAGGTCTTATATATTCTGATTATAAACAAAGGATAGTTAAATGGAATTCCTTATCTATTTTCAATATAATAATACTTATGACATTCAGTATGATTGTTTCAATATCAATATCAGTCTGATAGTCATGAATTTTTTTAGTATGACAGATAATACAAAAGTATAACTCTCAGTCTAATAAATGATAAGTTCAATGTATCGGGCATATACTCAATATGATGATCGTAATGAAGAAAGATATATTTATATTTTTAATACATTATAACTTTTTCTATGTATGGTTAAAGATAATGTTTTCTAAAAAAACATATTAAATCACTTGGGACATTAAAAGTTAGTAAACATGTTTTAATAAAGTGTTTGTGATTTTTAAAACTAAAATAACAGAAAATTAATAAGTAATACTTCTGAATCAAAAATTACAGATTTATTAATAATCTATTATTAATATGTTGTGGTTTTTTTATTTTGGGTGTAGCGTGTTACACAAATTATAAATAATGGTATATATTTTAAAGAATCCAAAATATCTTATCATTATAATTCCAACACTTATTTTATGAAACTGTTTAAAAAATATAAAGATTACTAACACCCAGTATTAAAAATAGCTAAAATATAATGACCCACTTATTCTCATTGGCTTGAGAATACAATGAATCATTACTAGGCCTTAAGCGACATCCCTAAGATTCCAAATACTAGCAATAACTGCCGAAGGGTTTCAAATTCAAGTGGGGTATGATTTACCCTTTAAGAACTAAAACCATTAGCCTAACAACCATAACCAAACTACTCACTATATGATACTTGAATAAATGACAGACAACTCAACCACTTCATTTATATAAAAACCACACCAAAGTGTACTAAAGAGTAAGAAAAGTAACTATAAAAGTAAATAGTGGAAGATAACTACAAGAAACTCCAAGAAAACCACAAGACTCCATGATTCACAAGCTCCATGCTCCAACATCACCAAATAGCCCAAGTATCATGAGGTGGTGCTAAATTCATGTGATACTTTACCTTTTCCCATGTCCTGGAAGATAAAATTTGAAAAAGGAACAAAGTTCCAAAGAAGGGGTGAGTATAAAACTTAGTAGGCTTTCCCCAATGACTTCCCTACTCACACCACTAGAATAGAAAATTTAGCAACATTTATATAAAACCATTTATATAAAACAATTCAGAAAAATAGTTTATAACTAAATATAAACAAGTTCCAAAAACCATTATAACCAAGAGTAAACAAGTTCTATTTTCAACCAATTTTCCAACAAGTAGAATTTCTAGAAAAACAACAAAACAAGGCTTTAAAACCATTTTTTAATATCATTTTGGCATAACTATTCAGTGGTTTACAACACATTCACACATGCATGCTTCATTTCGACAGTTCCATACTCATGAGTGGTCTCTCATCCAATTACCTTGTGTCCCACTGACACATGCCCATGATATAGGTTCACACACCTTATAACACAATGGTACACATCCCTTATTTAGGGGCAATTTGAACATGAACTCACACAACCCATATATTCCAAAACCATTCAAATAAACCAATTCAAACTATTTCAATAAATCATTATTTTATTGAAAACCATGAAACAAACCAATTCCAATGAACCATTTCATTTAAATAAAACCATTCATTTTTTTGAAAACACTTTAATCAAATCCAATTACAAAAATTCCAGAAAATCCCCTTTTAAAATCTTCATTTTAAAATCAAGAATAAAAGCACTTATTCAAGGACACCAATTTTCCAGATTTCCACAATTTACCAAACCGTTACTAAAGAGGGTTTCCAAAAAAATTAAACAGCCAATTCACAATCAATTCAACACAAGATATTCAATTTTAAATAATTTAAATTAGTTCTACTAAGAGTAGTTGAGAGTGAAGCCAGCTACCATGATGGTTTTGGTGAAATTAGAAAACGGAAGAAGAACACTCACGAAACCTGGTAAAAATTACATGAAACTACCTTAGATCTCCTCTACTATAAAAAAAGAGACCAAATATCAATATATTTGGCATCCAAAATCTTATATCTACCCATAACGGGTTTAGATCTAAGAAACTGAGAGGAGAGGAGAAGTAGATCTAAGCATGACAAGAATGAAACAGAATGATGGCATACCTCAAGAATCAGGCTTCTAAACACCAATGAAAGGATTCAGATTGATTCCAATTTTATTGGGAGAGGTTCTACAACCTTCAATAGAGAGGAATATAGAATTAGATATGCATAGAAGGAAAAACAAACCCTATAGAGTGAAAAACATGTGAGATCCACTTTTTTAGGATCTCACTTTAACCCCGTGCATGGTTTAGTTGCACAGTTAAACAAATTGTGTGTTAGCTACTAAATGGGAAAACCCTTGCATAGCCTCCTCACATGGCCTCCTTAACCATCCACCCACCCTACAGAAGATTATGTCCAACATTTTTAACTCTTCATGGTTTCTCCTAGGATTCCACACGGTTTAGACAAACCATGCACATCCTGTGTGCCTTCCCTTTATCCCCAAAAACACTCCAAACATTATCCAAAATTTCCCAAAATACATCATTAAACTTTATATTCATGAGAATCATAAATAAAGGGTTACGTACCAGAAATTGGGGGTACTAAATTCTCCCCACCATTAGTCTTTACATCCCTAGAAAGTAGAAAACCAATGTTTCCCTAAAAGAGTTCTAGGCATTACACTTTCATTTCCTTCTCGTGTTCCCAAGTCTCTTCTTAAATCTGACCATGCTTCCATAAAACCCATAATATACCAATTATTTTTCCATGAAATAATTTATCTTTCTTATCCAAAATTCACACTGGGATGTGTACCAATGAATCATTAGGCTCTAGGTCAATGTGATCCCATCTAATCACATGGTCAGGATCAGGCTGATACTTTTTCAATTGAGATATGTGGAATGCATTATGCACCAAACTGAACCATGGTGGTAATTCCAACCTGTATTCCACATCTACAACCCATTATAGTATCTAAAAAGTACTAATGTATCAAGTATATAACTTTCCATGCTTCCCAAAATGAAGATGTCCAACCCTTGGAGAAATCTGCAAGAACACATCATCACTCACCACAAACGACAACGGTCTTCGATGATGATCCACATATGATTTATAACAAATCTAAGTCGTCTCCATCCATTTCCTGATCAAATAAATATTCTCCATTGTTTCTTGGACAAGGCTCATCCCAACTCTTGAATTTTCACTTGTTTCCACCCAATATAGTGGAGAACGACAAGGATGCCCATATAATGATTCAAAAAGAGCCATATGTATTGAGACCTGATAGCTGTTATTATATGAGAACTCCAATAAGGGTACATGATCTTCCCATGAGCCACCAAAATCCATTACACAATCCCACAACATGTCTTCAAATATCTGTATCATTCTTTTAGATTTCCCATTTGTCTGAGGATGATACGTCGTACTCATAGTCAACTGAGTTTCAAGGGATTTCTACAAGGATTTTTAGAAGCAAGAAGTGAACCTCATATCTCTATATAAAACCATTAAAACAGGTACACCATTTCTATTTACCACCTCTTAGATATATATTTTGGATAGATCCTCCACCGTATGAGTTTCGCGAATGGGGATGAAATGAGATGACTTCATTAGTCGATCCACTATCACCCATATGGAATCATGTTTTTGAACTATTCTTTGTAGACCTCTAACAAAATCCATCACTATATTCTCCCATTTCCACACTAGAATAGGTAAATACTGTAACATACTACTATTCATTGATGATCTTCCTTAACTTGCTGAAAAGTTAAGCACTTTAAAACAAACTCGTCCACTATTCATTTCATACTATTCCACAAAAACTGTTTCTTCAATGCCTTATACATACTCTATATTCCAGGATGAATAGACTATCTAGAATAGTGGTAAGTATAAAGGAGTTGTTCCTAAAAACCATAGGTATAACCATATGATTCCTGAACCACAACATTGAACTCCCATCCAACCTCCAACTCTCAATGGTATCCCCACCATTGAGTTTTGAACTCATAACCAAGTATTCTGCATTAGATGTTTGTGCCTCTTTTACCATCATTACCAAATCAGGAACCAAAAAAACTGAAAATAAAACAGCAACATCACTTTGGTATTCACATTCCAAATGCATGTCGGCTAGGATCGATATCAACCACCACTCTTCTAAATCTTCATTTGCTGACTGCGCATATAACTTTCTACTTAATGCATCTTCCACCATATTTCCTTTTCCCAGTGTATACATCAAGTCAAAGGAAAACATCTAGATATACTCCATCATATCCTTTGCCTCATATTCAAATATCATTGTGAGAAAATAGGTTTCAAGGTTTTATGATTCATAAACATTGTAAATTTATCACAAAAGAGATAATGATGTCAAGTATTTAAAGTATGGACAACCACAACTAACTTCAAATTGTGTGTTGGGTAATTATTCTCTTGAACTCTCATTTTCCTTGAACCATAAGCAAACACATGATCTCCTTGCATGATAACACATCCCAACCCAGATCTTGAAGCATCACAGTACACCACGTACCCATGTCCTGATTTTGGAAAAATTAAGATAGGTGTTGATGTAAAACAAACTTTCAACTCTTGGAAATACTTTTGGAATTCCTCAGTCCATTGGAATAGAATGATATTATTTGTCAAAGATGTCATAGGTGATGTTAGTTGTGAGAAGTCACAAACAAAACTTTAATAATAACTAGCTATACTAAGAAATATTTGTATCTCAAATACATTCTTCGGTGGTTTCCAAGAGATAACAACTTCTATCTTCTCTAGATCCACAAAAACACCTTTTTCAGAAATTTAATGGCTGATAAAGTGTACCTCTTTTGTCCAAAAATCACACTTTGAAAATTTTTCATACAAAAGATGATCTCTCAAGATTTCCAACACTATCGTCAAGTGTTTCTCATGATCAACCCTTGTCCTTGAAAACACCGATATATGATCCACAAACACCACAAAAAAAGAATCCAGATATCTCTAAAATATTGGATTCATAAATTCCATAAAGACTGCTGGTGCATTCATAATATCGAAAGGCATGACTACATATTTATAGTGTCCATATCTTCTGCTAAAAGCTATCTTCGGAATATCTTCCTTCCGAAATCATAATTGGTGATATCCTGATCATAAGTCAACTTTAGAAAACCATTGATATCCCCTCAATTAATCAAATGGGTCATAAATGTGTGGAAGTGGATGTATATTCTTTATTTTAACTTGGTTAAGATTACAATAATCGAATCACAGCCAAAGAGTTCCATCTTCTTTCTTCACAAAAAAACTAGTGCTTCCCATTGATACATGCTCGACCAAATGAAACATTTTTTTCATGGTATTCAAATTACACTTTCAACTCCCTTAACTCTATTGGTGTCATTCGATAACACAGAAGTGAGATAGGACTGGTCCCTGGGAGAATATCAATCGTAAACTCCACTTCCCTTACTGGTGGTAACCCATAGAAATTTTTGGGAAGAACATTAGGAAACTGGTACATTATTGGTGGAAAACTATTATTATTAGTCTCTTCCATCAATGCCAAAGTCAATGCCACTAAATAGTAATAATTTTTTCCCATAGCTGGTGCCAAAAATCCTGTTGTACCTATATTTACATATTTTTTTCCTTTAAATATATGCTCAATACCATCCTTAATTGTGAAACTCATTGTTCTACTATAATAGTAGATGTAATCCTTGAACATGTTTAGCCGATCCATACCCAGTATTACCTCATAAACATTCATCTCCAACACCGAGAAGTTCCATTTCAACTCAACTCCATTAAAATTTATAGAACATTCTCTATATTGGAAGGCTCTATATTCTCTTTCCCCAATAAGAGTTTGAAGTTTTAACCTAGAGGTTATCATCTCGAGTTTTAAACTTAGAAAATCAATAGCATGAGAAGGAATGAAGTAATGAGATGCACCATTATCAAAAAACACTTGCATAAGGGTAGAATTAAATAGAATCATACCACTCACCATAGATGGTCTGGCCTGATCATCCATATTCATCTTATCATCTCCATACAATTGCCTCATTGTTGCACTCTTATCCTTGTTACCTTGCTGAGATTTCCCTCGGTGAGGATTCATGGAGTTCCTAGAATTATTATGGCTATCCCTATTATACTAATGAGTCTGATTTGGTTGTCCTTGTCTGGTCGAAGCATATGATTCTTGTGACACCTTAGAAGTTTCATGAGCACCTGATCTTGGATCACTAAGACAATAGCACTTAAGATGTCCCATATTCTTGAAATTATGGCATGATCTAGGTGGTTTTGTGCACTCTTTCTTCATGTAGTCAAAGGATCCATATTGGAAACATCCCACCTTGTCCATGTGTCTTAGAGAAATATTTATTGATCCACCTGTCTAATTCTGGTTTCTGCTCCCACCCTGAAAATAGGTGTCCCTCTTCCGCTTGTTCACAGAATTTGAGTTCCCAAAATTCCCCATAGGTATCATCATAATTCCTCCTCCCATGGTTCTTGAGATATCACATTTACCCAATGTCACTCTATTCACCATCTCTGTATAATCTATAATACAGAGCACTATAATATTTGAGCAAATCTCCTGCCTTATCTCTGATTCAAAGATGTGTTCCTTCAAGGTCGAACTCACTATAACTTCAAGTGAGAAGCACACTAAATTCGTGAATTTATCTGTATACTCTGTGATAGAGATATTTTACAGCTTTAGGCTGAAGAATTTTTTCATTCTCTGTATCTAGAATGTGTGAGGATAGACTTTTTTATTAAACAATTTCTCAAAATCCTCCCAACTAAGGCCTTGATCTAGTTTATCCTGAACCACTAGTTCCCACCACTAGAGTACAAGATCCTCAAGCATATACATCGCGATCTTGACCTTGATCTCTATTGGTGTGCTGATGAATTCGAATATACGATTCAACCTTTTAAGCTACACCTCTATCCTTTCTAGTTTTAAATTTCCTCAGAATATGGGTGGATTCTGCTTTTGGAACTAGATGGAATGATCCACATGTCTTGGCTTAGCCCTCTAGTTCCCTATGTCCATAGCTTGGAATGCCTGGATGATACTCTGAACTAGCTATTGGTCACTTGTAGTTTAGATGCAACCACATTCTTCACAACTTCTTCTGGTTGATTTTTACAACACCTACCAAGGGCCATTTTATAAACCAAAAATAAACTTCATAAGTCTCACTCTCTATTAATTGAAGGCTTATCATTTAAAATTATATCACATAAACTTTCACACATTGTTTTCCAAAAACAATATTTTCCAAGTTTAACTATTTTTGAAAAATTCATTCATTCTTTTGAAAATTAAACCATTTCAAAATTCATCAATCATGCTCTTTTCAAAATCATTCATTCAAAAACAATTACAACATTTTTCAAAAATCTCCACCATTTCAAAAAAATCATAAATCATTACTCAAAATGAAATATTCAATCCTAGTGGGAAGTCACTCCTCTACAATGCATGTCATGCTCATCTCATTAGCTAAACCCATGATAATGAGATTCCAATATCCTATAAGTGTATCCAAAACACTTATGTATCCAACTCCCTGGTAACTTGAAGTTCAACATAAAAAGGTTAGCTACCTATTTTTATGCTCTACATTTCAAGCCCTGATAATCCTACTCCTTTCTAAGACCACAACCCTAAGGAATATACAAGAATTAATTTCAACTCCATGACCAAGAAAAATGATGACTACTTGTTCCAAAGGGAAAGGACCAAGCTGATACCACTTATCTCAAACAAGATTTTGGATTGAAAAAATTGATACCATTTGTAATGACCCACTTATTCTCATTGGCTTGAGAATACAATGAATCATTACTGGGCCTTAAGCGACATCCCCAAAATGAAAAAGGCTATCAATAAATGTGGAAGGGTTTCAAATGAAAGTGGGGGATGATTTACCCTTTAATAATTAGAACCATTAACCCAACAACCATAACCAAAAACTCACTATATGATGTATGAATAAATGAAAGACAACTCAACCACTTCATTTATATCAAAACCACACCAAAGTGTACTACAACGGAAGATAATTAACTATCAAACTAAACAATGGAATACAACTACAAGAAACTTCAATACAACCACAAGACTCCATGCTCTACAATCTCCATGATCCAACATCACCAGATATCCCAAGTATCATGAGGTGGTGCTAAATACGTGTGATACTTTACCTTCTCCTATGTCTCAGAAGATAGTATATGTAAAAGTACCAAAGTTCCAAAGAAGGGGTGAGTATAAAAATCAGTAGGCTTTCCCCAATTACTTCCCTACTCATGCCACTAGTATAGAAAAGTTAGCAACATTTATATAAAACCATTTATATAAAGCAATTCTAAAAAATAGTTTATAACTAAATATAAACAAGTTCCAAAAACCATTATAACCAAGAGTAAACAAGTGATATTTTAAACCAATTTTCCATAAAGTCACATTTCCAAAAAAAATAACCAAACAAGGCTTTAAAACCATTTCTCAATATCATTTTTTCATAACCATTCCATGTTTCACAACACACCCACACATGCATGCTTCATTTCGACAGTTCCATACTCATGAGCGGTCTCTTGTCCATTTACCTTGTGTCCCACTGACACATGCCCCCGATCCAGGGTCACTCACCTTGTACCCTAATGGTTCACGTCCCTTATTTAGGGGAACATTGAACATGAACTCACACAACCCATATATGCCAAAACCATTCAAATAAACCAATTCAACCCATTTCAATAAAAGAATTCTTTTATTAGAAACCATGAAACAAACCAATTCCAATAAACCATTTCATTTCAATAAATCCATTCCTTTTATTGAAAACACTTTAATCAAATCCAATTACAACAATTATAGAAAAAAAATTCCTTTTAAAATCTTCATTTTAAAATCAATAATCAAAACACTTATCCAAGGACAACAATTTTACAAATTTCCACAATTTACTAAACCATCACTAAATAGGGTTTACAAAAATTGCCAAATAGCCAATTCACAGTAAATTCAACACAATATATTCAATTTGAAAGCATTCCAATAATTTATACTAAGATCTGTTGAGAGTTAATCCACCCACCTTGATGGTTTTGGTGAAAATAGAAAACGGACGAAGAACGCTCACAAAACTATGTAAGAATTCCACAAAACCACCTTAGATATCTTATC
This sequence comes from Viscum album, assembly GCA_963277665.1. Lineage (NCBI taxonomy): Eukaryota > Viridiplantae > Streptophyta > Magnoliopsida > Santalales > Viscaceae > Viscum > Viscum album. The sequence goes on from OY728132.1 coordinate 1,820,254,240, forward strand.
CTAACAACAAGGAGACCAAATCTCAACATATTTTTCATAAAAAAATTTATATCTACCCATAACAGGTGTAGATATAAGAAAATAAGAGGATAGGAGAAGTATATCTAAGTAGATCTAAGAAAATGTGACAAGAACGAAGAAGAACAATGACATAACTCAAGAATCGGGCTTCTAAATGCCAAGGAAAGGATTCAGATCAATTCTAATTTCCTTGGGAGAGGTTATACAACCTTTAATAGAGAGGAATATTGAATTAGGGCTGCATAAAAGAAAAAATTAATCCTATAGAGTCAAAAACATGTGAGATCCACTTTTTTAGGATCTCGCTTTAACCCTGCGTACAGTTTAGTTGCACATTTAGACAAACCGTGTGCTAACTGTTTGTTAGATACTTCCTGGAAAGACCCTATCATGGCCTTATAGAATCGAATCCTTAATCGTTCACCCACCAAGTTGAAGTTATTTTCCAACATCTACAACTCTGTATAGTTTCTCCTAGGATTCTGCATGGTTTAGACAAACTGTGTGCATCCTGTGCGCCTTCCCTTTAGCCCCAAAAACTCTCCAAACATTACCCAAACTCTCACAACCTTCACCCTTAAACTTTATATTCATGAGAATAATAAATAAAGGGTTATGTACCATAAATTTTGGGTACTACATTCTCCCCACCATTGGTCTTTCTATCCATGAAATGTAGAAAATCAATGTTTCCCTAAAAGAGCTCTGGCCATTGATCTTTCATTTCTTTCTCATGTTCCCAAGCCTCTTCCTAAATCTGACCATGTTACCATAAAACCCATACTAGACCGATTATTTTTATATGAAATACATTCTCTTGACTTTCCAAAATTTTCACTGGGATATGTACCAATGAAGCATCAGGCTCTAGGTCAACATGATCCCATCTGATCACATGGTCATGATCAGGCTAATACTTTTTCAACTGATATACATGGAACACATTATGTACCAAACTGAACCATGGTGATAATGCCAACCAATATGTAACCTCTCCAACCCATTCCATTATCTCAAAAGGTCTAATCTATTAGGGAGATAATTTTCCCTACATCCCAAAATGACGATGTCCAAGCCTTGGAGAAATCTGCAAGAACACGTGATCACTCACTGTGAACAACAATGGTCTTCGAAGATGATATGCATATGATTTCTAGTGAATATGAGCCATATCAATCCATTTTCTGATCAACTATATCTTATCCATTATTTTGTGTACAAGGTTCAGCCCAACTAGTGAAGTTTCACCTATTTCCGCCCAATAAAGTAGAGAAAGACAAGAATGCCCATGCAATGCTTCAAAATGATCCATATGTATCGAGGCCTGATAGTTTTTATTATATGATAACTCAAATAAGGGTATATTTTCTTCCCATGAGCCACCAAAATCCATTACACAATCCCACAAAATGTCTTCCAATATCTATATCATCCTTTTATATTTCTCATCCGTCTGAGGATGATACGCCGTACTCATAGTTAACTGAGTGCTAAGGGATTTCTGTATGGATTTCCAGAAATGTGAAGTGAAACTCAGATCTATGTCTAATAATATTTAATATGGTATTCCATGTCTATTTACTACCTCATAGATATATATTTTGGATAGATCCTCCACCATATTATTTTCACAAATGGGGATAAAATGAGCCGACTTCGTGAGTTGATCCATTATCACCCATATGGCATTGTGTTTTCAAACTATTCTTGGTAGACTTGTAAAAAAAATCATCGCAATCTACTCCCATTTCCACACTAGAATAGGTAAAGAATGTAGCATACCTATTGTCTATTGATGCTCTGCCTTAACTTACTGACAAGTTAAGCACTTTGAAAAAAACTTAGCCACCATTTGTTTCATACTATTCCACCAGAACTGCACCTTAAATGCCTTATACATATTCTATATTATAGGATGAAAAGCCTATCTGAAATGGTAGTAAGTATAAAGGAGTTGTTCTTGAAAATCCAGGGTTACAAACATCTGATTCCTAAACCACAACATTGAACTCTTGTACAACCTCTAGATCTTAATGGTCTCCCCACCATTGAGTTTTGAACTCATAACCATACATTCTTCATCAGATGTTTGAGCCTCTTTGACCATCATTACAAAATCAAGAACCACATAAACTGAAAAGAAAACTACAACATCACCTTGGTCTTCACATTCCACATGCATTTTGGCTAGGACCAACATCAACTTCCACTCTTCTGAAGCTTCTGTTTCCAATTATGCATATTACTTTCTTCTTAATATATCTGCCATCGTATTGCCTTTTCCCAGTGTATACATCAAGTCAAAGTCAAACATCTAGAGATACTCCATAATTTCCTTTTCCTTAGATTCAAATATCATTGTGAGAAAATATGTTTCAAGCTTTTATGATCTGTAAACACTATAAATTTCTCACCAAAGAGATAATGACACCAAATCTTTAAAGAATAGACGACCGCATCTAACTCAAAATCATGTGTTGGGTAATTCTTCTCATGCACTCTCATATTACTTGAATTATAAGCAACCACATGGTCTCCTTTAATGAGAACAAATCCCAACCCAGACCCTAAATCATCACATTACACCACATACCCATGTCCTGATTCTGGAAAAATCAAGATAGATGTTGATGTAAAACAAACTTTTAGCTCTTGGAAATAATTTTTTCATTTATGATTCCATTATAATGGAACGTTATTCTTTTTAAAAGTTGTCATAAGAAATTCTAGTCATGATAATTCATGAAAAAAATGTCAATAATAACCATCTAGACCAATAAATATCTGTATCTCAAAGGCATTATTTGGTAGTTTCTGAGAGATAATAGCTTCTATCTTCTCTCGATCCACAAAACACATTTTTAAAAAATTTCATGGCCGAGAAATCATACCTCTTGTATCCAAAAATCACACTTTGACAATTTTGAATACAAACAATGATCTCTCAAGATTTCCAACACTGTCATCAAGTGTTGCTCATGATCATCCCTTATCCTTGAATACATCAATATGTCATCCACAAACACCACAATAAAATAATATATATATCTTTGAAATATTTGATTCATCAATTCCATAAAGACTATTGGTGCATTCATAAGACAAAAAGGCATGACTACATATTCATAGTGGACATATCTGCTTATGGAAGCTAAATTTGGAATATCTTCCTTCCAAACTTGCAATTAGTGATATCCTGATTGCAAGTCAATTATAGAAAACCACTGAGCTCCCCTCAATTGATCAAATAGGTCATTAATTCATGGAATTAGATATCTATTCTTTATCATAACTTAGTTAATCTTATGATAATCAACATGCAGGTGAAGATTTTCATCTACTTTCTTCACAAACAAAACTGGTTCTACCCACAGATACGTGCTCATCTAAATGAAACCTTTACTTTCCAACTCTTTGAACTGCACTTTAATCTCCCTTAACTCTATTTGTTCCATTATATAATATGGAAGTGAGATAGGAATGGTCCCTAGAAAGAGATAAATCATAAAATCCACTTCTCTTACCAGTGGTAACACAGAGAAATTTTTAGGAAACACATCAGGAAACTGGTCCACGATTGGTAGAAAATTGTTATTCTCAGTCTCTTCCATCGATGCCAAGTTCAACACCACCAACTGGTAAGAAATTTCTTCCACTACTGGTGCCAACAAGACCATTTCACTTGTCTTTAAAAACTTTTTTCCTCTAAAGAGATACTTGACACCGTCTTCAGTTTTGAAACTCACGGTTCTGCTATAACAGTCGATGTGAGCCTTCAATTTTGTCAACCAATCCATACCTAGGATTACATAATAAAAATCTATCTCCAAAACCAAGAATTCCCATTTCAGCTCAACTCCATCAATATTTTTAGAACATGGTCTACACAAGAAGTCTCTACATTCTCTTTCCTTAAGAGGAGTTTGAAATTTTAACACAGAGGGTATCATAATGAGTTTTAAACTTAGAAAATAAATAGCATGAGAAGTAATGAAGGAATTCGATGCACTAGTATCAAATATAAATTGCATAAGGATATAATTCAATAGAATCATACCTCTCACCATTGATGGTCCGGACTAATTATCCACAATCATCTTCTCATCTCCATACAATTTCTTCATTGTTACACTCTTCTCCTTGTTTCCTTGATAATATTTCCCTTATTGAGGAGTCATATTATTCCTAGAATCACCATAGATAGCCCTATTTTTCTGAAAAGTATGATTTGGCTATCCTCATCTGGTCAAAGCATATAATGCTTGTGACACCTGAGATATTTCCCGAGCACCTGATCTTGAAGCACTGCAACAATAGCACTTAAGATGCCCCATATTTTTTCAATTATGGAATGCTCTAGGTGGTGTTGTACACTCTCACTTCATGTGGTCAAAGCATCCACATTGGAAACATCCCTCCTTTTTCATGGGTCTCAAAAGAATATTTACGGATCCAGCTATCTAATTCTGGTTTCCACTCTCACCCTAGAAATATGTGTCCCTATTCCAATTGTTCCCATCATTTGAGTTCCCACCATTCCCCATAGGTATCATTATACTTCCTCCTCCCATAGTTCTTGAGATGTCATGTTCATCCACAATTTATCTATTCACCATCACTGTATAATCTGTAATACATAGCACCATAATCTTTGAGTGAATCTTCTGCCTTATCCCTGATTTGAAGATGCGTGCCTTCAAGGCCGCACTCACTGTAACTTCAGGTGAAAATTGCACTAAATTCCTGAATTTATCCGCATAATCTATGACAGAGAGATTTTCCTGCTTCAGGATGAAGAATTTTTTCATTCTTTGGATCCTGAACATGTAAGGATATAATTTTTTATTAAATAATTCCTCAAAATCCTCCCAAATAAGGCCTTGATCCAATTTAGACTACACCACTAGTTCCCACCACTGTAATGTAAGATCACCAATCATATACATCACCATCTTGAACTTGAGCTATGTCGGTGTGTCAATGAATTAGAATATGTGATTCATCATATTCAACTACACCTCTACCCTTTATAGTACCGAATCTCCTTGGAAGATGGGTGGATTCTGCTTTTGGAATTGGATGGAATGATCCACATGTCTTGGATCATCCCTCTGGTTCCCTATGTCTATAGCTTGGAATGCTTGGACGATACTCTAAACCAGTATTTGGTTCACCTATAGTTCATGTCCAACCACATTCTCCACAACTTATTTTTGTTGGTTTTTACAATTCCTACCATGTACCATTTTCTAAACCAACAATAAACTCTGTAATTCTCACTATCTAGTAATTGAAGGATTAACATTTTAAATTCTATCACATCAACTCTCACACATTATTTTCCAAAAACAATATTTTCCAAGTTTAACCATTTTTTAAAAATCCATTCCTGCTTTTGAAAATTAAACCATTTTCAAAATGCATCAATCATTCTCTTTTCAAAATCTTTCATTAAAAAACAATTGAAACATTTTTCAAAAAAAAACACCTTTTCACAAAATCAAAAATCATTACTCAAAATAAAATATTTAATCCTAGTGGGAATTCATTCCTCTACAATGCATGTCATGCTCGTATCATTGGATAAACCCATGATAATGAGATTACAATATCCTATAAGTGTATCCAAAACACTTATGTACCCAACTCTCTGGTAACTTGAAGTTCAACATAAAAAGGTTAGATATGTATTCTTATGCTCTACATTTCAAGGAATATACAATAATTAATTTCAACTCCAAGACCAATAAAATTAATGACTACTTGTTCAACAAGGAAAGGAACAAGCTGATACCACTTATCTCAAACAAGCTTTTGGATCAAACAAAATGATACCATTTGTAATGACCCACTTATTCTTATTGGCTTGAGAATACAATGAATCATTACTAGACCTTAAGTAATATCCCCAAGATACCAAAGGTTGGAAATAAATGCTAAAGGGTTTCAAATGTAAGTGGGGGTGATTTACCCTTTAAGAACTAAAACCATTAACCCAGCAACCATAACTAAACAACTCACTATATGATGCATGAATAAATTAATGACAACTCAACCACTTAATTTATATAAAAACCACACCAAAGTGTGATACAACAAAAGACAAGTAACTATCAAATTAAATAGAGGAAAATAACTACAAGAAACTCCAAGAAAATCACAAGACTCCATGCTCCACAAGCTCTATTCTCCAATATCACCAGACTACCAAAGTATCATGAGGTGGTGCTAAATATGCGTGATACTTTACCTTTTCCCATGTCCCAAAAGATAGCATCTACAAAAGCACCAAAGTGAAAAAGTAGGGGTGAGTATAAAACTCATTAGGATTTCCTCAATGAATTCCCTATTAATTACACTAGGATAGAAAATTTAGAAACATTTATATAAAACCATTTATATCAAACAATTCTTCAAAATAGTTTATAACTAAATATAAACAAGTTATAAAAACCATTATAACCAAGAGTAAACAAGTGCTATTTTTGACCAATTTTCCATCAAGTCACATTTCCAAAAAAAATAACCAAACAAGTCTTTAAAACCATTTCTCAATATCATTTTGGTATAACCATTCCATGGTTCACAACACACCCACACATGCATGCTTAGTTTTGACAGTTCCATACTCATGAGCGGTCTCTCTTCCATTTACCTTGTGTCCCACTGACACATGCCTTTAATATAGGTTCATGCACCTTTTACCCCAATGGTACATGTCCCTTATTTATGGGAACATCAAACATGAACTCACAAAACCCATATATTCCAAAACCATTCAAATAAACCAATTCAAACCATTAAAATCAAACCATTCTTTTATTGAAAACCATGAAATAAACCAATTACAATCAACCATTTAATTTAAATAAAACCATTAATTTTATTGAAAAAACTTTAATCATATCCAATTAAAATAATTCCAAAAAAAATCCCCTTTTAAAATCTTCATTTTAAAATCAAGAATCAAAGCACTTATTCAAGGACACCGATTTTCCAGATTTCCACAATTTACCAAACCGTCACTGAAGAGGGTTTCCAACAATTTCTAAATATACAATTCATAATCAAATAAACACAAGATATTAAATTTAAAAGCATTATAATCATTTCTAATAATAGGAGTCGAGAGTGAAGCCACCTACCACTACTGGAAATGAAGGTTATACCAATGGTTTAAAACCATTGGTATAGGCTGAAAAACCGTTAGTATAACCTATACCAACGGCTTTCCAAACCGTAGGGCAGTAAGCCATGAGGAAAGCCCTATACCAACGGTTTGATCTAAACCATTGGTATAGGCCACTGGATGTATTGATTTACCAACGGTTGTAGGCTAACTGTTGGTATATGTTTGTATAGCATTTTTACCAACGATTTCATTGAAACCGTTGGTATATATTGAAGACTAAACACTATAAAAATGGTTCTAAAACCATTGGGATAGTTTTTAAATTTTTATCAAAGTATACCAATGTTTTAAAACTGTTGGTATTGTGTATTTCTAGAACTATTGCATAGTATCCCCTCCAGTATCCCCTCCAGTATACACCTGCATAAAAAATAGCACAAAAAACACATACAAATAGACTTAAAACAACATAAAAACACCTGTAATAGCACAAAAAAACACATAAAACCATCAAACTCTTCCAACCATGTCATGTACTACAATTCCCTATTTCAATATTCATATGACAACAATCATCCAGTAGAGTTTAATAACAGTTTCAATAACTCAAACATTATTTACACCCATTTCAATCTTCATATGACAACCACTCTTCCAGTAGTAATTCACCTCACCCCTGCACAACCCCTACAACCAGAACATCCCCCCCACCCCCCATAAAATTCTAATAGGTAGAATAGTCTAAGAAATACTTATTAGAGTTGAAAAAGAGTTTGAAATTGGCTCAAATCCCTTTTTTTCTGATCCTAGATTTGGTTATGTAATGATTTGTGATGCATTTTTCATTAAACTTGTATTTTTTATAATATATGGTGAAAAGGTATTTTATTCAGATTTTTTCACTTATAACCCCATGAGTGAAACTACCCAACTCATGAAAAATAGTTTACGACTATCGTTGATGAGTATAAATTTCAGTTATTGTATTCACTTAAAATGATGTCCTTTTGAAACAAAAGAGAGAAACTTTGAGTTATGTCGGCCACACCTCGCATCAAATTGAGGTAGGGTTGAATCATAAATTTCACAAATGACCCATGGATCATTTTCCTAAAGTATCAACACAATCTGAATGTGTTAGGTCGGTTGTATGCCAGTTGTTTTTACTTAAAAGAGTATCCATTTTAAACAAAAGAAAGACACTTTGAGTGGTACCGGCCACACCGTGCCTCGGATTGAGGTGGGGTTGACTCGTACATGTCAAAAATGACCCATGGATCCTTTTCCTAAAGTATCAATAGAATCTGAATGTGTTTGGTCAGTTTTCTGTATGCTAGTTGTTTTTACTTAAAAGCGTATCCATTTTAAACAAAATAAAGACACTATGAGTGGTACCGGCCACACAGTGCCTTGGATTGAGGTGGGGTTGACTCGTACACATCAAAAATTACCCATGGATATTTTTCCTAAAGTATCAATAGAATTAGAATGCGTTTGGTCGGTTTTCCATATGCTAGTTGTTGTTTTCACTTAAAATGTTGTCCATTTCAAAGAAAAGTGAGACACTTTGAGTGGTTCCAGCCACAACATACCTCATATTGAGTTGAGGTTGACTCGTACATGTCAAAAATGACCCATGGATCATTTTGTTGAAGTATCAACACAATCTAAATGCGTTTGGTCGGTTTTCCATAATCCAGTTGTTGTTTTCAGTTAAAATGTTGTCCATTTCAAATAAAAGTGAGACACTTTGAGTGGTACCAGCCACACCGTGCCTTGAATTGAGGTGGGGTTGACTTTTACACGTCAAAAATGACCCTTGGATCATTATGTTGAAGTATCAACACAATCTGAATGCATTTGGTCAGTTTTTTGTATGCCAGTTGTTGTTTTCACTTAAAATCATGTCCATTTCAAATAAAAGTGAGATACATAGAGTGATACCGGACACACCATGCCTCGTATTGAGTAAGGGTTGACTTGTACATGTCAAATATGACCCATGGATCATTGTCCTAAAGTTTAAACAGAATATGAATGCCTTTGGTTGGTTTTCCATATGTCAGTTGTTGTATTCACTTAAAATGATGTCCTTTTGAAACAAGAGAGACACTTTGAGTGGTGTCGGCCACACCGCGCCTCAGATTGAGGCAGGGTTGACTCGTACACATCAAAAATGACCCATGGATCTTTTTCCTAAAGTATCAACACAATACTAATGCATTGGTCATTTTTCCGTATGCCAGTTATTTTTACTTAAAAGAGTATCCATTTTAAACAAAAGAAAGATACTTTGAGTGGTATCGGCCACACCATGCCTCAGATTGAGGTGGGGTTGACTCGTACATATCAAAAATGACTCATGGATCATTGTTCTAAATTGTTAACAGAATCCAAATCCATTTGGATGGTTTTCCGTATGTCAATTGTTGTTTTCATTTAAAATGTCGTCCATTTCAAATAAAAGTGAGACACTTTGAGTGGTACCGGCCAAACTGTGCCTCAGTTTGAGGCGGGGATAACTCGTACACGTCACTTGGTCATTTTAAGTGTCTTCAAGTGTGGATTAAAGATCCAGGTGAGTCTAATCCTCTCCTTCCTCTTTTCGATTAGGTTTTCCACTCTTCTCTCATCTTCTTCTGAATCTCTAAAACCCTCTTTTTCGTTGGGATTTAGGGTGAATCTTGAAGAGATTAGATTGGGATCTGGGGTTTAGGGAGGAGGGTTGGGGGGCTGTCTGGGGGCTGTTCGGGGTCCAGGGAGGATGGTGGGGGGGCTGTTCGGGGGGCTGTCCGGGGGGTGGTCCGGGGTCCAGGGAGGAAGGTGGGGGGGCTATCTGGGGGGCTGTCTGGGGTCCAGGGAGGAGGGTGGGGGTTGTCTGTTGTCCATAGAGGAGGGTGGGTAATGTATCTAAAACTCTATCTAGGTATCATACATCGAATTTTGACAGGACTGTGAACCGCAACGGGGTGTCATCTTGAAGTAGGGTCAAATCACGGTATTACCGCGGCGTGACCGCGGCGTGTTGACCCGGTCCAGCGACATCCGCAGGGCAACATCTTCCGGCCAGGATTCTAAATAAATCCTATGTAGTTGTCCTTTACATTATAGAAACTGATCTTATGTTATAAAAAACAGACTCTTGATTTGGGATTGTGGTATGATAAAGATATATATTTTATATTCATTGTTTTTAAAAGTGGTACTAGGTAGTTGAAACTACTGATTGAGAGTCAAATTATCACACCCTAAACTATCATTGTGAGTTTTCGCAAACAACACACCTCCGTTGGAGGTGTTTTATTATAAAAACATGACTTTATTTATCAAATGAAACAATTATATTAAAGAACACTTATTCAAGATATGCAATTCAATATAATTAAGTAGAATTAAGAAAGAAGATAAATTCAATTTAAAGCATTCTTAAATTAAATAGGCTATGAGAGGGAATCTACCTCAAGGTGGAACCAAGCCATACACTTCAGCTCTTAGAGATTTCTAACTAAAAACTTCTGCTCTTCCACTGGGTATACGCACCTTCACACACATGCAAGGACACCTAGCCCCTATGCACACACATGCATGGCCATGAGCATGTGCAAGGGTATCCTTGAACATATGCTTATATGCATATATCATTCTCCAATAATCTGTGTATGCATTTATATATATATACATGGGAACACCTAGCCCTATACGTGTATAATCACTGCCATGGGTGACTATACACGTAACGGGGGAACCCACATACATATACTTACTTACTTATGCACACGCAGGTGAGTCGCCCTTGACTTGGAGACTCGAAACCAATGAGCGGGGATCAACGTACTACACAAAGGATATTAAGAACCTTAAAACACATGAAGAATGCTACATAACCAGTGAGAAACTAACCAATGGCATTAAAGCCTTACCTAGATTGGCAGCGGAGAACCAAATCCATCCAAACCAACACGAAATGATCCAACACCCTATCGAAAACATAATATGGAGTAAAAAACACTAAATCCCAAAATACATGAGGTGCGAGACAAGTAGTAACCATATAATCTTACCTCGGATCAAAGCCGGTGGACTGAATCAATCTGAACTTCTTATGGAACCCTTCGCAGAATATAACTACCCTTTTTCCATAGAAAGCAGTCAAATATCTAAGCGACCAATGCGATAAAGAAAATAAAACAAAAACTAAACTAAAACATACTTGTCTTCTATGACTATACCTATCACCGCCCAACATATAAGTACCTCAGTGCCCCATGGGTCAAATCATGGTCCTACAAGAAAAGGGGAAACATATCAATGTTTCAAAATGATACTATCAAATAGTACATTCCTATTAATTAACAATTACTCTTACTATTAATGGTATATAATCAATTTGGCCCGAGTTTCAACTTAGTTTGGTTTTGTTCGATAAAAGGGATGAGGTCTTATTATTCTTGGTTTTTATGTTTACACTTGAGATATTTATTTAAAAATGATGCATGTATTTGGAATTATTATTTATGGTTTTAGTTCTTAGCCTGTTTCCATGGGGCCTGTCCACATGAATAATTCTTGGAATATAGGGTTCAATTGACTTTTATGCGCTTTAATGTGATTTATGTCACTAACGATGAGGATTTAGATCAAGTAAAATATTCCTAAGAGGATTGGTCCTTGTAGTGATAGGTGTGGAAATTTTACATCTAGCATTTGATGAAGAAATACTTATGAGGATGGATTGGAATATTGGTAGGTTCTTAGAGTGGGATGGTCCCTATGAGTATATAAAATTTATTATGAAAGGTTTTACTCCATTTAATGATTCAATAGTTCAACTAAAGAGATGAAGGATGAGATGCTAGTGTGGGTATTGGGTATTGTCATACAGATTGGAATTATAATGCCAAGAGGATTGGTGGGATTTAGCTTAGGATGGAACTTGGTTAGTGGGGCTGGGTTATAATACATGATTTTGATGAGGTCCTTGATTGGATTATTGAGAATATAATGTAGATGGGTTCGACATGGTTTGATTTTGTGACTAGGACAATCATAAGGTGAATAATCCTCTTTGTCTAGTTGGATGATGAGATGCGCATCGAGGCATGGGATAATCCTCAAGAGATGAGTCTAGACTATGTGACTGAGAGGATAGACTAGGATAGGTTTGATAGGATTGGGTGAGTGGCCAACCCATGTGAGGATGATACAATGTATGGAGACACTTGGAGACACTTGGGGTAATTTATGCTATCTCATGGAGACACTTGGGGTTATTTCATGACTCCAACATACTTCAGAAATGTTCCCACACAATGTTTTAGAAAAAAAATTCCATCTCATGGAAGACCCCAAGGCTCCTCTATCTTCCAATGTTTCCTCACACTCACACCTCATGGTATTATAGTATACAAGTGATCTACATCAACTAGTCAGGATAGCATCACTACCCTTCGTCCGTAGAAAGAAGTAAAACACCTAAGTGTCCAATGCGATAAAGAAAATAAAATAAAAACTAAACAAAAACATACATGTATCCTATGACTATACATCTCAACACACAATATATAAGAACCACACCGCCCCATGGGTCAAATAATGTTCCTGCAAGCAAGGGTAAAATAGTTCCATTTAATAATCTCTTCATTTTTCATTATGTTATTTATATAGCACGTTGTTGGAAACACCATACTAGTACACTTAGCCATTGAATATACACCTATGCTACATTAGTTGAGTTGAATAGTGTGCACATAACCCTCTTCGCTATGGAAAGAACCTCAGAAGGACCACAATCAATGTTTAGTAGTTGATCCTACTCTTGAACCTGGTTGGGCACCAGTCCATGAACCATATGGTCTACTTGGTCATGAGGGTGTAAACCATTTCATTATACTATAATAAGAATAAAGGTGTTGGTATCTTTTCTACCAGCAATGGGAATTTCTCAAGTCTTGAGTTCCAATATTCTTCAGTTCCTAAGTTAATGTCCCCTTAACTATCTGTAGATGTCAAGGGGTGTCTCCCATGGGTGTATTGTGGTGTGTAGTGTCTATCTATGATTTTTGTGGTGCTTCCGTATTGTGGGAAATGTGTATTGCATGGTCAGTTTAATAAATACATTATTCAATTAGAAAATACACCCATAGTCAATAGAGATATACCCACTTTTGATAGAGAATACCATCCAAACAACAAACTCAGAAATCCGAGACCAACATTTTAATTTACCAATTCCAATTACATAATATATGCAGCACCAACTTATGTTTTATGAATAAATCAATTAAAGGGAAAGAACTTCTCACAATAACCCATAAAATATCATATAGCATCACTCACCTCCAATTAACCCACATCATTGCACATCTTAATAATGATACAACCTCATCACATATAGGTTAAATTAAAATAGAAACAAAAACATATATACATAAAAATCAAAACTAAAAACTGAAATATTAGATAAATTTCAATAAAAATAAGGTACCAGTTAAGAAAATACCTAATTTAGGATGGGTTAGATGGAGATTCGGTAGGAGATTCAGCATCTTGGATGTGATGGAGGAAGAGGAAGACGAAGGAGCTCCTTGATCGCCGAGAGGGGGGGATTTGGGGGAAGTTCTCTAGTTTAGGGTTCTGTATCACGAATGGGGGAGAGGAGGGGCTGCTGTTAATTTGGGGGGAACTTTTACCAACGGTTTTTAAAAACCATTGCTAAAAATCTTCGGGCCACACTTATACCAACGGTTCTAAGGAACCGTTGGTAAAAGGTCCCCTAAGCCATACTTTTACCAATAGTTCTATTTAAACCATTGGTAAAGGCTGATTAGGACTTGATTTACCAACAGTTTTGTGAAACCATTGGTAAAACTCTTCTTTACCAACGGTTTTATGAAACCATTGGTATGGAGGTGTTGGGAAAAACCCACATTCCAGTAGTGTACCTTGACAGTTTTAGAGAAATCAGAAAATAGACGAATAACGCTCACGAAACCGGGTAAGAATTCCATGAAACCTCCTTAGGTCTCTTATCATATCAACAAAGATACCAAATATCAACATATTTGGCATCAAAAATCTTATATCTACCCATAAAAGGTGTAGATCTGAGAAATTGAGAGGAGAGGAGAAGTATATATAAGTAGATCTAAGAAAAAGTGACAAGAATGAAGAAGGACGATGATATACCTCAAGAATTGGGCTTCTAAACGCCAAGGAAAGGCTCCGGGTCGATTACAATTTGATTGGGAGAGGTTCTCCAACCTTAAATGGAGATGAATCTTGAATTAGGGACACATAAGAGGAAAATTAAATCCTATAGAGTTAAAAAATATGTGAGATGCACTTTTTTAGGATCTCTTTTTAACCCCGCGCATGGTTTAGTCGCACGGTTAGACAAACTGTGCACCAACCGTTCATTAGCTACTGCCTGGGTAGACCATCACACATCCTCCTCGCACGGACTCCTTAACCATGTGCCCACCGTCCTGAAGCTAATGTCCAACATTTGGAACTCTTCATAGTTTCTCCTAGGATTCCGTATGGTTTAGACAAACTGTGTGCATCCTCTGTGTCTTCCCTTTAGCCCCAAAAACTCTCCAAATGTTCTCCAAACTCTCCCAACCTTCACCCTTAAACTTTATATTCATGATAATCATAAAGAAAGGGTTACGTACCAGAAACCATGGGTACTACATAAAAACTAACTAATATTTATATATAGAGAATGATTGTAAATGAATATTATGTATGGTTATAGTTGAGAAAGGTTCTTGGGTATTTATTTAATGAACTTAGTTTAATTACTTGGGGTGTTTGGTGCAAGTGCATAATGAATTAGGATGGTTGTAAGGGTTTTCATCTCAAATTGTTCTCTTTGAAACATTTTTGGTATTATGCACCTAATTTCATTTATGTTTTTTATATACTACCTATTTGATATATCATATAATGAAATATCATTTAATTTTATTTGAAGTTCAATTAGAATATCTCTCTTTAAATTGGTTTTGATTAAAATGTCTCTCAAGCCACAAGAGTTTTTTATTCCAAACTTTAATTCCTTGAAACATGTTTATGTTATACACCATGTTTTATTTTGAATAGTGTGTTCAATGTACATGAATGTATCTTTATCACATAATTTTTTATTTGTGGGAAATATTAAACCAAGGAAATTTATTTTCATCTTGGATTTTGAATCAGTTATTACCCCTATTGAAAGGCTTTTTGGTAACTCAATCTTCATTCATTGAGTTATGATCATCCTATTAGAATTAAATGTTTATTATAATCTACCAATTGATTATATTATGTGTTATTATATTTTTTCTATGAATTTACATTTCTACCATACAATACACCTTTTTTAAAATATTTCTTACTTCAAGGAGTATGTTTCCCATAATGGATATTGATAGCACAAATCTCATTTATTTGAGTTATATTGTTTCATTATGAACTTGTTTATTCCATTTTTTAGTTATCACACCCTAATATTTTATTATATAGTAATTTATCTGCCTCTATGGGGAGGATATTTTGATATAAAAGAATGTTTTGTTACTCTTTTTATAATGTGATTTTTGAACAAAGGTATTTTTAAAATAATAAAAGGGTTTTTTCTTCCATATTTATATGTTATGTCTTCCTCTCCACTTTTCTCCAAGATAAACATAATGTATTTTTAAGTATCCATTATTGGATATTATTTTTAAAATTAATGATTTTTAAAAGTTTTCATGTCACCTTTTCAAAAGTTACCTTTAAAAGCGACATGTAAATTTGTATTTTACATAAATGTTAAAAATATTTTCTAAAAACTATTTTAAGTTTTTCCATCCATTTACCTCATCATTTTTAAAAGGCTTTTACCCTAATGGGGTTTATGTTTCATGTTTTATCCTCTAATATATATATATATATATTATCATTTTGGGGATTGAACTCGTGGTATCATACAATTCAATTCATTATCCCTTCTATTGTGATACCAATCAAAATATTCTTTTTATAAGGGTGTTTTCCATTTATGTCAACACCCTTTTATGTTTCCTTTGTTTAACTAGGGTTATGTTATTTTGTAACCATTCATCTTCTTTCCTAGGATGGGTTATTCTCATGTTATCCCTTTTATTGACATTGGGAAAGATACACTACTGGAATTAGATGTATTTGCATCGGGCTATTTGCGACGGGATCCCGTCACAAATAGGCTTTAGCGATGGGGCCCCGTCGAAAATAGCCCATTACAGAAAACGGTGTCGCAAATAAGCCTTCGATTATATACATTATATATAAATAAACCTTTTGCAACGGGCCTATCACAAATAAGCCTCTGATTATATACATTATGTATATAAAAACCTTTTGCGACGGACCCGTCGCAAATAGTATTTGCGACGGGCCCGTCGTCACGTCGCAAATACTATTAATAAAAAATTATATTTAAATTATTTGTAACGGGAGCCCGTCACAAAAGGTCCCATTGAAAATACTAAACATAATAAAAAATATTTAATAAAATTATGATTAATGAAAAAATTATATTAATATTATTAAAATAATAAAAAAATAAAAAATATTATTATTAGTAAAATAAACAAACATTAAAAAATATAATACTAAAAATATATATTTAATAAAATTATGATTAATAAAAAAAATTAATATTAATTTTATTAAAATAATAAAAAAAAATATTACAATTCTCAATATTTACAAAAAAAATATAAAAAAAATCATAAAATGTTATTATTATTAGTAAAATAAACAAATATTAAAAAATATAATACTAATAATAAATAAAAAAATATAAAAAAATTATGCAATATTTTCACCAATATAAAAGGCAGAAACTGTAAATATTTCATATTACAATAAATCTTCAATTCAAATGTTTTTAACATAAAAAACAAATCACTGGGGGGTCGTCTTCTAGAGGAGGTGGAGGAGCTGTAGGAGATGGTGGAGGAAACTTCATCCCTAAACTACGAGTCGGATGGCACATATACTTCAACTGCTTGTGATGTTATTGTTGCTGTTGTTGCTGCCATCGACGCATCTCCTCCTCATGTTGTTGTTGCTGCTGACACATCTCTTCAAGTTGCTTCTGCAAACTCTTTATAAGCTCAGACTGAGTTTGCAACTACTCCTGATAATGTGAGGTAGAAGATGGTGTCTCTCCATGAGCTCCTCTCGAGCTGGACGTCGACATCGCAACAGTACTATAATAAGTACCAGGAGTCAAATGAGAGTTGATACCAACTACTCGGCCCTTCTAAAAGTTATACTGAGACGCCTGCATCCATGTCACCTCATCGAAATAGAGGGCACTGGTCTACTCAGTCATCTCGTCCTGACTCTCAGCCTGTGTCTAAGAGGTCGCAGCCTCATATGACTCCTTAAATTCCAATTTGAAATTAAAATGGTGAAAATATTATATGCAGTTAATTGTCAAACTAAAAAAAATAATACTAACAACAATATGACGTTGGTGATCACCTCTAATCTCTCTAGTGGCTGGATTATTGTACATCCTCCAATAAACGTCGAAATCCATAATATCGGGATGCTCGACTGCCTACAAAAAAATATAAAATAAACCATTTATATTTAAAGTTATATAAAATATTTAAAAAATATACTTACTAGATGCTCTCTATGTGTACTGAATGTACGGCTACCAGCTCGATGCATCACCTCTTGTCTCCCCCGGTTCTATCGTCCCACTAAAGATCTCCTCTGAATTCCACCACCCAACCAGTGTAAACATAATTCATCCCAAATGTGAGATAAAATGTACTTTGGTTGGTGGGCTCTACACAACTCATCAAATCCTATCACTCTTGCTTTCTTAATGGATGTTCTTCTCAAATTGTGCAAAAACTGACAAAAACGGTCACGCATAGACACCTGTCATGCCGTGTGGATAGCGCCACACATGATATCATCGATGGGATACCATAAACCCTACAAATAATTTATAATATCAAGTTATTAATAAAATAAATTTCAAAATAAATATTCTTTATTTACGTACCAGCCAATGATTGAACATGTCACGTCACACATCAATGGGAATTTGTTCCCATGTGATCCATGGATGAGAAAAATAATTGTGCAAGATAGCACTCCCCTGTCCAATAGCTACATGTGCAAAACTATGAAAAATGAATAAATAATCAAACAATTAGTATATATAAAAATAAATTAATAAAAGAAAACTAAAATATACAGGTTACCATACCTTCGTGTGTGTGGATCGAAGCTAAGACATAGACATCGCTCGGGGATAGGGTTAGGAATCATCAGTCATGCAAGACCGTGCCCCCTCCGTGTACCCCCCGAACTGTCAGTAGGCTGAGGGTCATATGGTCCACAATCCCCCTCATCTAAAGGTAGATCAGCCTCCTGCAACTTGCAAAATAGATCAAGATCCATCTGAAACACAAAATGATTGTTGTTAGCAGATAGTTGAAAATAACTATTATATATAGATATATATTAGTTATGATTATAACCAGTATTTAATTGTGTCAATGTCTATCTTCATTCTCATCTCCATAGCTATCAATGTCAATGTCTTTATCTTCCTCCTCAGCATCATAAATATCCATATGAGTTTTAATTTCATCATCTCTTGTCATTTCAAATTTATTTGTAACATCATTAACATCTTCATCATCATCGATCTTTAATTGTGGAGTTTCATCATCGATATTCACGTCTCTTTGTGAAAAAAATGGATTTTGAGCAGTCTATTGAAAAATTTCAATTCCTTCCACTTTAGCAGAACCACATTCAGTTTGAGTAAACTGATTTTCCCGAGATTTAATTTTTATTATGCTCCACCAATCACTCAAGTCACTTGAAGTAGCACAGTACTTTGCGTAATAAATTTGATGTGCCTGTTGATCCAGTAAAAATGGTTCATTTACTACAAGAAGACTTTTATATTTAATATCGACTATTGAATGAGTTGGATGAACATGCAAGCCTCTCTCAGTATCCAACCACCGAAATTTAAACATCATTATGTAATTCTGTCCTAGATAACCCAGCTCAATAATTTCATCCAGAATTCCATAAAAGTCAACTTCGGTTTTGTCTATGATGCGATCCTCTCAAGAAAACTCCACTGTTCATTGTTTTTTTTATTCCTCATATGCACGTGTATGAAATCGAAAACCATTTACCACATATGCATTATAAGATTTATCCATTTTGGATGGTGGGTTACTCAATATACACAGTCGCTTATCAATTTTATCATCATGTTGAGACACCTGAAATTTTTTAAAACAATTATCAATATGATAAATAATAAATGGAATTTATATTAAACCATCAATAATTTATGTTACCAGTTTTTGAAACCATTGAGAAAAATAATTTTGTCTGCGTTCTTAAAGAGCAGCTACTGTAATTTGTGGAAGTTGTTTCTTGATATGATTATCATATAACCTACAAATAAAATAAGTTTACATACTGTAACATAAATTATAGAATAAGTGATAGAAGCACTCACAGTACAAATGATGTCATTTCTTCACAGTTGAGCATAACATATGTATGAGCTATGTGATGTTCATTATCTGAAATCCATCATTCATGAACTCCACTGAAACCAAGATTTGGCTGATTAAAAACTGATAATTTATTGTCCATTTCTTCATTAGCATTCCACTCGTTTTATCCCATGCGATTGTATTTTGAGGGATATTGATATTCAAAATAATGAGAGTATAAAAAAGAAATTTCCTCTTGAAAATAAGCTTCATCAATTGAGCCTTTAACTGATGCTTTGTTACGTACTTTTTTCTTCAATTTATGCATGCATCTCTCAAATGGGTACATCCATCGAAACTGTACTGGACCTCCACATTTAGATTCATGTGGAAAATGTAATATCAGATGTTCCATTGAGTCAATGAAAGTCGGCAGAAAGATTTTTTCCAGTTTACATATAATTACAGCAATATCTTCTTCCAGTTTTCTTAGCGCATCATAGTCTGTTGTCACTGCACAAATGTCTCAAAAAAATATGATATGTTTGTTATCGAATCCCAAATAATATAATTCAACAAAACTCTAAATCCAATCGGTATAAGTCTTTCCATTATAACATGAAAATCATGACTTTTTAATCCAGTAATATAACCATTCTTAACACATCTTCCCAAATTGGAAGCATAGCCATCTGGTTGTCTCAAATCTATAATCCACTGACAAAATAGTAAGTGACTCTCTTTAGACAGTGTATAAGCTACTTTTGGCTTCATAAACCTCTATGATCTGACATTTTCAAATAGTTCAAGTTCTGGTCGCCTGCAAATTTGAGCAAGATCTAATCGTGCCTTTACATTATCTATGGTCTTACTGGTGTATCCAAAACTGTATGAAATAAATTATCAAAATAGTTCTTCTCAATATGCATGACATCCAACATGTGGCGGACCAACAAATCAGAACAATATGGAAGATCCCAAAACATGCTTCGTTATATCCAATTATGTTCTTTCCTAAATCCATGAATTTTCTGTTGGTTTACTATTGGCCCAAATGTGATGGGAGGTAATGAAAATACAACTGATTTTAACTCTGTACCTGAGATCATTTTTGGAGGTTCATCCCTTTCAATTATACCTTTTCTAAAATGATATTTTTTCCTCCGAAAAGGATGATCGGTTGGAACAAATCTACAGTGATAGTCAAAATAGCAAGTTTTTTTCCATTGATGATCATAAAGGCTTTGTTGTCTTTCATACAGTAAGGACATGATTTCAGACCATGTGTACTCCAGCCAGATAACATGCCATATGCTGGAAAGTCACTAATCGTCCACATCAATGCAGCTTTTAATATAAAATTTTGTTTCGTAGCAACATCATATGTACTAAAACCATCACTCCATAATGCATTTAACTCATCAATAAATGGTTTCAAATAAACATCAATATTCTTTTTCAGATGTCTTGGGATTAATAAGGTGAAAAATATATAGGCCTCCTTTATCAACATCCATGGAGGTAAATTGTACAGAGTTATAAAGACAGGCCAACATGAATACTGACTACCATAAGAACCAAACAGACAGAAACTTTCAGTAGAAAGACCCAATCGCACATTTTGGGCTTCTAAAGCAAAAGACGGATGCAGACAGTCAAAATGTTTCCATGAATCACCATCAAATAGATGATTCAAGCTTTTATTAGTTGAAATCTTGGTTTTGTGCCATGACATCATTAACGTTGTGTTCTAAGACATAAATAAATGTTGTAACCTGGGTGTAAGGGGGAAATATCTCAACTGTTTTACTGGAATCGATCCAGACTTCCCTGGTTGATATTCTTTATACCTCGATTTTTCCACATGTGGGACAACTATCCAACGAATCATTTTCACCAGAATATAAGATGCAATAATTTGGACATGCATGAATCTTCCGATAACTAAGTCCCAGATTACGAACTAGCCTCTTTCTCTTATAGTAATTTACAGGATACACATTTCCTTCAGGTAATAGTGTTTTAACCAAAGAAAATATCTGATCAAAATAGTTTTTGACATTTCATTGTCTAATTTAATAGCCATAAATTTTGCAACCGCTTCTGATTTTCTTATCTTGTAACCAGGATATAATGCATCCTTAGCAGACCTTAACAACTCATAAAATTTGAATGGTTCCAACTTAGGAGTTAAATCAATATCATCTGGAGTTTCATTTTGTTGAACAGATGGACCTGCAACATCATGTACTAAATTTTGAAACTGTGATGGATCCAGAATCAAGTTATTAGTATCGTCTCTAGAACTGTGTTCACCATGTTGATACCAAAAAACATAATCTGGTTGAAAACCAAACCGCAAGAGATGTCCCCCAACCTTGTCAAATGTGTCAAACGTTCTCAGAGCACATTTTTTACAAGGACACTTTATTATGCCTTCTGAAACATATTCTGATTTTTATGATGCAAATGATAATAAATCTTCAACAACCTCGATATATACAGGATTTAAACCAGAACCGTTTGGATTTCTACGTTGATTTATCCAAGAACTATCATCTAATAATGATTGTTGTCAACTTCCTTGTACCATATTTTTCTACAAAATATAAAATCATTACTATTTTTAAATAATTTGAAATTATAAAAACACTATCTAAAAAATGATAAATAATTACAACTACTTATTAATAATTATCATTACTTACGGGCGACACAATTTCCAGTGGATTGACGGCTACTCTTTTCTCTGATGGCTCATTTACTATGAGAATGAATATGCATACCTCCGAGCAGATTCTTCATTGGGATTTCTGTGTGAGAAAGTTGCAAGTAAATGAGGCGTCGGACAAAAGAGCCCTATTTTCGTCGATGAATCATCTTCTTGCAACTGTCACCACCTAAACACATTATGAAAAATGTGGTCCTACGAATTCATATTCAAACTCGTGCATACGATATTGGATATGCATATGTAGAAGCATACTTTTTATAATGTTTTGAGTCAGTGAAAGTTGAAAGGAGAAGATTCATCAAGCAAAAGGAGTGCCGTCGATTGACTGGAAATTGTTCCAAGTTATTACAAGTTATTACAATTTATTACAATTGATTTTCTTCCTAATCATTCCTATTTATTACTAATTATTCCTATTTATTACTAATTATTCCTAATTATTCCTAATTATTCCTAATTATTTCTAATTATTCCTAATTATTCCTAATTATTTCTAATTATTCCTAATTATTCCTATTTATTTCTATTTATTCCTATTTATTCCTATTTATTCCTATTTATTCCTATTTATTCATATTTATTCCTATTTGTTCTTATTTATTCTTATTTATTCCTAATTATTTCTAATTATTCCTATTTATTCCTATTTATTCCTATTTATTCCTATTTATTCCTATTTATTCCTATTTATTCCTATTTATTCCTATTTATTCCTTTTTATTCCTAATTATTCCTATTTATTCCTAATTATTCCTAATTATTACTAATTATTACTAATTATTACTAATTATTCCAAATTATTTCTAATTATTCCTAATTATCACTAATTATTACTAATTATTCCTAATTATTCTTAATTATTCCTAATTATTCCTAATTATTCCTATTTATTCTTAATTATTACTTATTATTCCTATTTATTCCTATTTATTACTATTTAATCCTAATTATTATTATTAATTCCTAATTATTCATATTTATTACTATTTATTACTAATTATTACTAATTATTACTAATTATTCATATTTATTACTAATTATTACTAATTATTACTAATTATTCCTATTTATTACTAATTATTTCTATTTATTACTATTTATTCCTATTTATTCCTATTTATTACTATTTATTACTATTTATTACTATTTATTACTATTTATTCCTATTTATTCATATTTATTCCTAATTAATACTAAATATTCATATTTATTCCTAATTATTGCTAATTATTGTTAATTATTGCTAATTATTTCTATTTATTTCTAATTATTACTAATTATTGCTAATTATTGCAAATTATTGCTAATTATTGCTATTTATTTCTAATTATTGCTAATTATTCCTATTTATTTCTATTTATTCCTATTTATTCCTATTTATTCCTATTTATTCCTATTTATTCCTATTTATTTCTAATTATTACTATTTATTCCTATTTATTACTATTTATTCCTATTTATTACTAATTATTCTTATTTATTCCTAATTATTCCTAATTATTCCTAATTATTCTTAATTATTACTATTTATTACTATTTATTACTAATTATTACTATTTATTACTATTTATTACTAATTATTACTAATTATTACTATTTATTTGTTACGACCCGCCCTCGGGACCCGTGCCGTGACTACCCCAAGCCCGCCTTCCATAGGCCAGGGGCTGGCGACTAGCACCAAGGCGTAAATCCCGATAATTGGGAAGGCATTGCCTTTATAAAAGCAAACAAAAAGAACCACAGAGCACAAGCGGAAGTAAAACACTAAGTACAAAAGAAAGTGCTGAAAACTAAATGGGCCAGAATACAAACCCAAACAAAGTACAACTACAACTGTAAAGTACAACTCGAAAGGGAAAACAGCAACTGAAAAGTAAAGCTGCTACGCCGAGCTGTCCACTGGAAATCCCACCTGAAGGGTGGGTACAGATAGCTCCTCTGCTCCTCAGGTCCCACCGTCCGCTCCGAGTATGTCTCGCCCAGTGGTCCACCTCCGGGTACCGCCTCGTCGTCACGTCCACCTCTGGGTACCGCCTCGTCGTGAGGTCCTCCTCTGGGTACCATCTCTTCGTATAGTCCACCTCCAGGTACTGTCCAGTCCTCGAACACTCGGCTTCTGTCAACACTGCCCGTCGTCTGCAACCAACACAACGAGGTGCGGGCATAGCCCGTGCAGGGGTGAGTATAACGATACTCAGTAGGGACCCCGAGACCCTCAAGGTCTCACTAAACCAACAAGGATAACCACAAAGAAGATCTCAACAGATAACCTCTACTTAGATATATGCCCATATATATACCTAAGTTATCAAGTAACTCATCTCAATCATGAGGAAACACAAGGATTGTGAAATCAACGAATAACCACTACCCGGGTATATGCCCATACATATACCTAAGTTAGCAAGTGACCCATCTCAATCATGAGGTAAACACAAGGTCAAAAGTCTCAGCTCAAACCAGGATTTTCATTATCGAAACCGTAACTGCTGAAGAGCTCCGTCTCTGGAGTGTACAGTGGTCCTGTCACGACTCCGAGGTACTGCTCACTAACCTAAGACTGCTGAGGTACTCCTCCTGTCGAGTACTGCGGGTTTGCGGCCAACTACCGGGCACTCCGTCCGCTGAGGGTCTGTCGCCAAATACCGGGCGCTCCCACTAATAGCCTACAGAGGTACTCCTCCTGTCGAGTACCGCGGGTTTGCAGCCAACTACCGGGCGCTCCGTCCGTCGTGGGTCTGTCGCCAAATACCGGGCGCTCCTTCCACTGGGCTAGTCGACTCACTCCAAGTCGAGTCGGTCAAGCAGTCGTCAGGTCTCAGCCGGCTACACGGTCTCCGTACTCCGCACGCTCGTCTCCGGGAGGGTCCGCTCCACGAGCTACTGGTCGATACTCCAAGTATCACAAAGTCCCGCAAAGAAGTATCTCAAAGGACCGCCTCGTCATAGGGGTCTCAGCGCAACAGACGGCGTGTCAATCAGACGCCCGGTCTGTGAGTTATTAGCCTTTTCGTCCCAGGGGCCCGGTTGGTTTCGTGAGCGAACCAAACCCGGCCGTATCTCAACTATACCCCGAACTCTCATAGGGTAAACTCATAGGGACCGTTTCTCAACGCGATCACCAACGCCGCTGACGGTTCGTCAAACGGACGTTCTGTCAGAAAGATATCAGCTTTTCCGTTCCAGGGGCCCGGTCGGATTTCGGTGCGATCCAACCCGGCCATTATCCATCTGCATCCAAAACTCGGGCGGAGGATTCCAAAAGTTCTGTATCGTCAATAGGAACTCAACGCAACAGACGGCGCGTCAATCGGATGCCCAGTCTGAGAGTTATTGGCTTTTTCGTTCCACACCCACCCTGGGAAACTTCCCAGGAGGTCACCCATCCTGATCACTACTCTAGGCCAAGCACGCTTAACTACGGAGTTTTAACCACGTAGGCTCCCGAAAAGGAAGGTGCACCTTGAGTATAGTATAACGAAACGACTGTCTCGATCCAAGGATCGCGTTGCCGCTGACGCCGAGTCGTTTGGAGGCCCGTAGCCCAAGATACGGGCATTTGACCAAACCGCTCGGTAACGGGGGTTTCGGGCCCGGGCCGTCCCGGCCCGAGACCCCCCGGATGGCCCGAACCGGGTCGACCCGCCCCGGACGGGGTCGACCCGGCCCGGCACAGCCCGGCCCGGCCTGGCGCGGCGCGGCCCGGCGCGGCCCGGCCCGGCGCGGCCCGGCGCGGCGAACCGGCCAGGCGCGCCGGTTCGGCGCAAGGCAGCGCGCTGGGCCCGCTGCCAGCTTGGCCAAAGGCCGAGCTTGATGGAAACGGGGGGCCGCCTGCCCCCCCTTTGTGAAACCGGCCCCCGTCATAATGGGGGGCCAAATAACTGCCCGGGGGAATTAAATTCCCCCGGTTTCCACCAACTCGGCCGGCCCGACCTGGCCGGCCGGCTTCTTGTCAACAGGACCGGCAAGGGCCGGTCCTCTTCCGTCTTCCGGCACCGGCGGCCCGGCTGGCCGCCGGTCATCACGATCCGCCGCGGCCCGGAACCGGCTGCGGCCTTCATCATCCGGCGCGGTGCGACGGCACCGCGCCCCTCCGCCGCGGCCCTGCTCCGGCCGCGGCGTCTTCGGTTTCCTTCGACGCAGCGCGACGGCGTCGTGTTCATGATAATTCTTTCCACGGCGCGGCGCGACGGAGCCACGCAATAATTTCCGTGTGATTCCCGCGTGGTGCGACGGCACCACGCTATCTTGTTTCATCCGCAAGAAACATTCAAGAACAAAGGAGGGGGGTTCGGCCGTATTTGTGCGGTCCGGTCCCCCTCTCGTTGGACGATAACACTTAAACGTTCATCCTCAAGTTTGTCATGCTAGAACCAAGAATGGAAAATAATTAAATAAAGCAACAACAAACCTCTACCTCGCTTTTCGTTATGTGTTGAAGAAGTCGCGGAAAGGCGGCGGCGATTCGTCGACATCGGAAAAGAGAAGCCGTTGACGACGTCGGCGTTCTTCGTGAAAGGCGCTCCCTTCTTTATTCCGGAAGGAGTGGGAAGGAGGCATCCAAGAAGGGATCGACGTTGGAAACTTCACGTTCTTCTTTCGAAAAGGCATTCTTCGTCGAGAAGACGTTGTTCCATGTTTGGAGATGTCCTTCGTGTTCTTCGTCGAGGGTGGAATTCTCTTCAATCCTTCCATGACTCTATCACAAAGATTTAGCCAACCCCAAACAATAAAACAACACACCTTATTATAGTGTTAGCTTAATGAATTCAAAATAATTCAAATTCATTAAGTTACATCCTTCATTAATGGGTGGAGAGACTCCAAAATTAATGAAGGTGGAAGTGAAGAGTCACATTTAATTGGGGGGGTTCAAGGGAGTTAAGGAGTTTAAGGAGTTAGGAATTTGAGGGGTTTTGGCACATTAAGTGCAAGGGAGTTTAAGGGGGGTAGAAGAGAGTTAAGGAGAAGGTGAAGGGTTGGGGCTCGTGTGGGCTCCACCTCACCTTAATCCTCACTTGGTTAGTTAGGAACTTGTGATTCCACCCCAACTTCCACACTTTGGATATAACCACTTAAGAAGATAAATAAAATTTGTAACACAAATTTTATTTTTCTTTACACTTAAACCACAACCTTATTAAACAACTGCTCCCAAGCAAACGCAACTCCAGGAAAGGCATTCCTAAGCAAGAAACGGCGCTACGGTTCCATCGGTGCCCTCGGAATTTGATTCCAGGCACCGGTTCAAAAGTTAGAAATTCCCGCTCGTTCGTTCACTGAACGTACCCGAGCCAAACTTCGGAAATTGATTCTGGGCACACCGGGCCTCAGAATCAGGCGCCGTCAGAAACTGCGTTCTTGTAAAATTCCAAAGAAAATTAAGAAAAAAAAATTCCTTGAAATTTCCGGGTCTTTAAATTACTTCCACCTCAGGGCTTTACGTCCCCGTAAAGCTTCATCACAAACTAGGGTCACAAAAGCGGTACAGAGCACGCATCTGAGCCTTCCGCTCCCATGTGCTCACCTGGAGGTTCCCGTACTGTCAAAGGAAGTGCACCCAAGGAATCGATCATCCTCGTAGGATCTGCTCCTGTCTATCCTTGATCCCCACTGGAACCTCCGTGCATGTCGCTCTATCATCGACGTCCAACTCCCTGAGGTCGATGATGTGTGAAGGATCAAGCACGTATCTCCTCAATTGAGTTACGTGAAAGTCATCGTGCACCTGGTGCAACTGAGGTGGATGGGTCAAGCGATAAACCACCTCGCCTACCCTGCTGGGGACCTAGAAAGGTCTATTGAACCTCGGAGATCTCTTGCCGCCTCGGCTACATCTCCGTAAACCTCGTCGAGGTGAGACCTGTATAAGAACGTGGTCGCCATCCTCGAACTCTAAAGGTCTCCCTTTTTAGGTTAGAACTGAAACTCAAAACTCCTGCTGCCACGAGGGTAAGGTTGGCCAACCCAAGAATGATCGTCTACACCCTCTCATGCACGAGTTTATCTTGTGCTGCCCAGGGTTTCCTTTTCGCCGACCAAGGAAAACCCATCCCAACGTTTGCCTAATACCGTCAATTTGAGTATGAACAGTGATTGCCAAATACATACTCAAACTAACATCGTAAGGCCTCGACGCTGCCACCAAGAGGTCCTAACCGAGACTCTCGCCTCAAGGGTCAGATCACACCGTCGGCGTAAGTGTGACTATCGAGTCTCCTCCCAAAGGTATCTCCAGACGTGAGGGTCAAGTCAACGGATTAACCGGAATCTCTAGGTCTGGGACTAGATTCATGGAAGGAAGGGATGATTCGTTTCGATGCCTGTGGCTACGACAGCTAGTAGAAGATAAATTCCGCACTTCGAATCATCCTTAGATCCCCCTTTTTGGTCGCACTCCATGACCGCAAGCAGCTACCCTCTTTCCCTGCTCTCCAACTCCCTGAGTCTAGCGGGGACTACAAAGGCGGGTGATGGTAACATGTTGAAATGTACACCACCACGAGCAGCTCTCCAAGCTCTGCCTCCATGTCTGCTGCTCTGCAGATTCATTTGTCCTTAACATTTCCTCTTCTTGAAACATTTTACATGCCCAAGTCTCCGAGACTGGTGTCAGTTTCCTGCTTTCCAAACTTCTAACATTCTCTGGCTGTATTCGATCAGCAAAGAATTCTCAACCACAAAGGTTCCTTCTAGCACTCTAGCCTAAGTAGAAATGTATAGAGAAAAGGTGCTGGCTCGGAAGCCCTTAAACATACCATGCTCAGAGGTCCGACCTCTATTGCACTGATCGAAATGCTTCCATCGAGTACCCGATATGTTCGGTACGCCTCGATGAATTCTCAGCTACCAACACGTCGTCCCGCCGAAACTGTAAAAGTTCTAGAAAATTCTCAGCCACCTCCTCAAGCCAGTCCTCAGCCGCCTATGAGTCAGGTTCACCTCGGAACATGAGGGTATCTGAAGTTAGAACACATGTAAGGCAGTAAACTTACATGTGTCACCTACCGGTACCGCCGGTTGTAACTGCTGACCAACAGGTAGTGATGTATAGCTGACACACTAACCAAAGGCACTATCTCAGGCATCGGTTCACGTACTGAAGCCTCATCACTATGCGGACCATCCTCATGGTCATTCACTGGAAAACACTAGTGTCCAAGTCCACCATCCACTCTACTGATGTCTCAGCTAGGCGGAAAACTCTAGCAATCGCCTCCAGCCACTGCTCTGCTGTCTGGAAATCTGCCTCACCTCGTAACTTCTGAGGCATCTACTGCTGGAACTCGTGCAACGCGCTCCGCCAGCGTGCACAGTTTGCTAGTATAGTCGTTGGCATCTACTGCCCAACAGGTGGTGATGTACTGGTACACCACCCGAGGGTGCCAACATAGTAAAAAGGGCCCTGCACCAGATCCTCGTCGCTCGGTGAGCCGTCATCGAGTACTCTCTCGGAACTCCAACTGACTGTCTGCGTGGAGACATCCTGAACAGATGCGACACGGTCAACATCTTATACCTGGTGAGCTGACCTGGTTTGAGCTGACTTTAAAACATTGGAAACACACACGCAATCAGTGTTTTTGTGTACAAAGTCAGAAATCAGTAGTCAGGGTCCTGGTGTACGGATACGTCGGCCGCCGCACCAACACTGGACTCCCTGAACTGAAGACCACACTCGGTACCCTTAACACTATTGCTTCACATAGAAAAAGATCAGAGTCCTGAGTTCTGCGGTAGAACTGAACTCCTCTGATACCAATTTGTCACGACCCGCCATCGGGACCCGTGCCGTGACTACCCCAAGCCCGCCTTCCATAGGCCAGGGGCTGGCGACTAGCACCAAGGCGTAAATCCCAATTACTGGGAAGGCATTGCCTTTATAAAAGTAAACAAAAAGAACCACAGAGCACAAGCGGAAGTAAAACACTAAGTATAAAAGAAAGTGCTGAAAAGTAAATGGGCCAGAATACAAACCCAAAAGAAAGTACAACTACAACTGTAAAGTACAACTCGAAAGGGAAAACAGTAACTGAAAAGTAAAGCTGCTACGCCGAGCTGTCCACTGGAAATCCCACCTGAAGGGTGGGTACAGATAGCTCCTCTGCTCCTCAGGTCCCACCGTCCGCTCCGAGTATGTCTCGCCCAGTGGTCCACCTCCGGGTACCGCCTCGTCGTCACGTCCACCTCTGGGTACCGCCTCGTCGTGAGGTCCTCCTCTGGGTACCATCTCTTCGTATAGTCCACCTCCAGGTACTGTCCAGTCCTCGAACACTCGGCTTCTGTCAACACTGCCCGTCGTCTGCAACCAACACAACGAGGTGCGGGCATAGCCCGTGCAGGGGTGAGTATAACGATACTCAGTAGGGACCCCGAGACCCTCAAGGTCTCACTAAACCAACAAGGATAACCACAAAGAAGACCCCAACAGATAACCTCTACTTAGATATATGCCCATACATATACCTAAGTTAACAAGTAACCCATCTCAATCATGAGGAAACAGAAGGATTGTGAAATCAACGGATAACCACTACCCGGGTATATGCCCATACATATACCTAAGTTAGAAAGTGACCCATCTCAATCATGAGGTAAACACAAGGTCAAAAGTCTCAGCTCAAACCAGGATTTTCATTATCGAAACCGTAACTACTAAAGAGCTCCGTCTCTGGAGTGTACAGTGGTCCTGTCACGACTCCGAGGTAATGCTCACTAACCTAAGACTGCTGAGGTACTCCTCCTGTCGAGTACTGCGGGTTTGCGGCCAACTACCGGGCGCTCCGTCCGCTGAGGGTCTGTCGCCAAATACTGGGCGCTCCCACTAATAGCCTACAGAGGTACTCCTCCTGTCGAGTACCGCGGGTTTGCAGCCAACTACCGGGCGCTCCGTCCGCCGTGGGTCTGTCGCCAAATACTGGGCGCTCCTTCCACTGGGCTAGTCGACTCACTCCAAGTCGAGTCGGTCAAGCAGTCGTCAGGCCTCAGCCGGCTACACGGTCTCCGTACTCTGCACGCTCGTCTCTGGGAGGGTCCGCTCCACGAGCTACTGGTCGATACTCCAAGTATCACAAAGTCCCGCAAAGAAGTATCTCAAAGGACCGCCTTGTCATAGGGGTCTCAACGCAACAGACGGCGCGTCAATCAGACGCCCGGTCTGTGAGTTATTAGCCTTTTCGTCCCAGGGGCCCGGTTGGTTTCGTGAGCGAACCAAACCCGGCCGTATCTCAACTATACCCCGAACTCTCATAGGGTAAACTCATAGGGACCGTTTCTCAACGCGATCACCAACGCCGCTGACGGTTCGTCAAACGGACGTTCTGTCAAAAAGGTATCAGCTTTTCCGTTCCAGGGGCCCGGTTGGATTACGGTGCGATCCAACCCGGCCACTATCCATCTGCATCCAAAACTCGGGCGGAGGATTCCAAAAGTTCCGTATCGTCAACAGGAACTCAACGCAACAGACGGCGCGTCAATCGGACGCTCGGTCTGAGAGTTATTGGCTTTTTCGTTTCACACCCACCCTGGGAAACTTCCCAGGAGGTCACCCATCCTGATCACTACTCTAGGCCAAGCACGCTTAACTACGGAGTTTTAACCACGTAGGCTCCCGAAAAGGAAGGTGCACCTTGAGTATAGTATACCGAAATGACCGTCTCGATCCAAGGATCGCGTTGCCGCTGACGACGAGTCGTTTGGAGGCCCGTAGCCCAAGATACGGGCATTTGACCAAACCGCTCGGTAACAGGGGTTTCGGGCCCGGGCCGTCCCGGCCCGAGACCCCCCGGATGGCCCGAACCGGGTCGACCCGCCCCGGACGGGGTCGACCCGGCCCGGCACGGCCCGGCCCGGCGTGGCCCGGCGCGGCGAACCGGCCAGGCGCGCCGATTCGGCGCAAGGCAGCGCGCTGGGCGCGCTGCCAGCTTGGCCGAAGGCCGAGCTTGATGGAAACGGGGGGGCGCCTGCCCCCCCTTTGTGAAACCGGCCCCCCTCATAATGGGGGACCAAATAACTGCCCGGGGGAATTAAATTCCCCCGGTTTCCACCAACCCGGCAGGCCCGACCTGGCCGGCCGGCTTCTTGTCAACAGGACCGGCAAGGGCCGGTCCTCTTCCGTCTTCCGGCACCGGCGGCCCGGCTGGCCGCCGGTCATCACGATCCGCCGCGGCCCGGAACTGGCTGCGGCCTTCGTCATCCGGCGCGGTGCGACAGCACCGCGCCCCTCCGCCGCAGCCCCGCTCCGGCCGCGGCGTCTTCGGTTTCCTTCGACGCGGCACGACGGCGTCGTGTTCATGATAATTCTTTCCACGGCGGGGCGCGACGGAGCCACGCAATAATTTCCGTGTGATTCCCGCGTGGTGCAACGGCACCACACTATCTCGTTTCATCCGCAAGAAACATTCAAGAACAAAGGAGGGGGGTTCGGCCGTGTTTGTGCGGTCCGGTCCCCCTCTCGTTAGACGATAACACTTAAACGTTCATCCTCAAGTTTGTCATGCTAGAACCAAGAACGGAAAATAATTAAATAAAGCAACAACAAACCCCTACCTCGCTTTTCGTTATGTGTTGACGAAGTCACGGAAAGGCGGCGGCGATTCGTCGACATTGGAAAAGAGAAGCCGTTGACGACGTCGGCGTTCTTCGTGAAAGGCGCTCCCTTCTTTATTCCGGAAGGAGTGGGAAGGAGGCATCCAAGAAGGGATCTACGTTGGAAACTTCACGTTCTTCTTTGGAAAAGGCATTCTTCGTCGAGAAGACGTTGTTCCATGTTTGGAGATGTCCTTCGTGTTCTTCGTCGAGGGTGGAATTCTCTTCAATCCTTCCATGACTCTATCACAAAGATTTAGCCAACCCCAAACAATAAAACAACACACCTTATTATAGTGTTAGCTTAATGAATTCAAAATAATTCCAATTCATTAAGTTACATCCTTCATTAATGGGTGGAGAGACTCCAAAATTAATGAAGGTGGAAGTGAAGAGTCACATTTAATTGGGGGGGGGGGTTCAAGGGAGTTAAGGAGTTTAAGGGGTTAGGAATTTGAGGGGTTTTGGCACATTAAGTGCAAGGGAGTTTAAGGGGGGTAGAAGAGAGTTAAGGGGAAGGTGAAGGGTTGGGGCTCGTGTGGGCCCCACCTCACCTTAATCCTCACTTGGTTAGTTAGGAACTTGTGATTCCACCCCAACTTCCACACTTAGGATATAACCACCTAAGAAGATAAATAAAATTTGTAACACAAATTTTATTTTTCTTTACACTTAAACCACAACCTTATTAAACAACTGCTCCCAAGCAAACGCAACTCCAGGAAAGGCATTCCTAAGCAAAAAACGGCGCTACGGTTCCATCGGTGCCCTCGGAATTTGATTCCGGGCACCGGTTCAAAAGTTAGAAATTCCCGCTCGTTCGTTCACTGAACGTACCCGAGCCAAACTTCGGAAATTGATTCTGGGCACACCGGGCCTCGGAATCAGGCGCCGTCAGAAACTGCGTTCTTGTAAAATTCCAAAGAAAATTAAGAAAAAAAAATCCCTTGAAATTTCCTGGTCTTTACATTATTACTATTTATTACTAATTATTACTATTTATTACTGATTATTACTGATTATTACTCATTATTACTAATTATTACTGATTATTACTAATTATTACTCATTATTACTATTTATTATTTATTACTATTTATTACTATTTATTACTATTTATTACTATTTATTACTATTTATTACTAATTATTCCTATTTATTACTAATTATTACTAATTATTACTAATTATTACTATTTATTACTATTTATTGCTATTTATTACTATTTATTACTATTTATTACTATTTATTGCTATTTATTACTATTTTTTACTATTTATTACTATTTATTCCTATTTATTACTCATTATTCCTATTTATTACTAATTACCCGTAATTATTACTAATTAAACATAATTATTACTAATTAAACATAACTATTAATAATTAGCGTTAATTGATATTAATAACTACAATTTACAACTAATAATTACTAATTACTAATTACAAGTAATTATTTATAAATAATACTAATTTTCGTTAATAATTATTAATTATTACTAATTATTAAGAATTAATATTAATAATTTCATTTTATTATTGCAAATAAATACAGATAACAAAACAATTTAAATCTAATTTAATTACAACTAATCAACAATAATTAAAATTAACATAAAAATGAAATAAATACTAAATTAAATAAAATATAAATACCTTTAAACTTGATCTCCTATTGATGTAAGCGACTTCACAACTTCTCTGTAAAAAAAACAAACTCAGAGAAATTTTCACTCTAAAAATAGAGTTTAGAGAGAGAGAGGAAGTGAGAAATGAGAGGAGTAGAAAGAAAAACAGAGGGGGTATATATATGTTAAATTAGTTGTGACGGGATGATCGTCGCAAAAGGTAGTTTTTGCGATGGGGCCTGTCGCAAATACCTTTACCCGCACTGATTCATGTCGGTGCTTAAAAGGGTATTTGCGACGGGCCCCGTCGCAAAAAATGACATGCTGACACACCTTTTGTGACGGGACAACATCCCTTCGCAAAAACTCATTTACTGCCACTGGTATTTGCGAAGGGACCCGTCGCAAATACTCTCTGACCGACACACTATTTGCGACGGGGGGATCCCCCCATCGCAAATAACCTTATCGCGCTTTGGCACGCATCCCGCGCCAAACCGCGCATTACTTTTTGCAACGGGACCCTAAAACTCATCGTAAATAACAAGTTATTTGCGACGGGATGAACCCCCCATCGCAAATAACCTTTGGGGTGGACTATTTGCAACGGGAATTAATCTTGTCGCAAAAGCCTATTTTTCGCATAGTGGTATTGATTTTTTTCATGTTATTATTCCAATATGGATGATTATGGGCAAGTTAACTATATATTTTTTAACCATGCACCTTATTTCTCTAGATGGGTTATGATAATGTTATCCCTTTTATTAAAATGTGGAAAAGTATTGAAATATCCTGATGATTATTGACTACTAACACATAATTATTTTGTATTGACATTCTATATTTTTCATTATATGGGTAACCATGTTTTTATTTGATCAAAGGTTCCTTAAGGAACAATATAAAATGCCTTTTGAATCTTATGGTGAATGAATTGGATATAAACAAGTGACGGGTGGTTCTAGGAATTACATAGCCCCTTGATGCATAAATAGGTCTCATGAGATAAAATAGGTTGGGTTTTGGTGTATATATCTTCCTATAACAGGATAGTGTCTTCGCATAAGGCCTTGATAGCATGTTTTTAATATTCAAAATTACGCATTCCATCAATATCAGATCAATATTATTGATATATATGTTTTCATTTATTTTCATGGATATAGAATGCCCTCAGTTTTGGTTGATTATGGATTCATGTTGTTTACTTATTTCTTCCATAATATTTATGTTGTGTTTATGTCATGATTACCTTAATTGTATATTTTCCCTTACTAAGATTTTGAGCTCACCCCTTCTTATGATTCCAGTTTCCCAAGTTATGAAGGAAAGTGTTACACATGATATGAATAATAAGAAATCTTGAGTGGATAATTTATGGGAGATGTTGAATACTCATTACAAATTGACTAGTTTAATATATAATGGAAAAAATGTATGTTTAATATAAATAACATGGGTTTTGCTAGTTTATGCTCTGTCTTAATTCTCTAAAGCTCTAAAACAAAAAATATCCCTAGGATATAATAGATGCAATAATAATTTTTGATTTTGTAGTTAGGGATGGTTATATCCAGGATTTTATAGCGGGTATCAAAGTGATTATGTAAAGAATATGTTTATGGCACCAGATCTGAGAGCATAGGTCTAGAGCATCACAGTTGGTATCAAAGGAAATGTTTAGATATCATTGGAGATTAGGATGTTTATTGAGGATAATATAAGGGTTGATATATTACGATTTATCACAATTTCAAAGGTATTGATAACCCTTCGATATAGTATATGATTTAATGTTAATATAATAATTCCCTTTTTATTTTTGGATTAGGATAATAGGAATTTAGTGAAATATGTAACGATAAGTGTGAGAGAATATTCTAAGTATAAGAAAACATAATGAAGTTTTTTTAAAGAAAATACTGTGTGGTTATCCAAGAAATTACGTCCTTTTCTTGATACTAAATGTGGATGTGGGATCTGGTAGAGATGTACCTAGGGGTAATAACCCTAAAAATGATAGATTGGCTATTAACTTGATCGTCACCTAGTGCACAACAAAGAGGTCTAACTGCACACTTGATTTGAAACTCTTAGGGGATATTCTTTGGTTAATTAACATTCTATTTATGAACCATTATGAGGGATTTGTATATGTTTAGGTTAGATAACCTAATAAAAAATTGAAATTGGATAACATAGATTGAAACGTAGAGATTCATAAGTTAAGGAACATATTAATTGATATGTGATTTCCTGGATAAAGGATAAGTTGGATTTTGAGAGCATAGATTTCTATGATTTTTGAGTTTAGAATATTTTAAGAAAGTTTAAGGTAATTTGGGATCTCTATTTTGAATATTGGGTTGAGAAGTATAATATAACCCAACATAAAGTAACCTAGGTTAAACTAAGATTGATGTAGATTGAACTAAAGGAATTATAGGGTAACATGATGATAAGGGTAAAAGGTTTTAAGGTTGAATCCCTTTTTTGTTATTGATTATGATAATTCACCCATGTTTTTAAGTTTTTTTCACTCATGTTAACCCTTTTGGTTTCAGTAATGGATGGAACTAAAAGGAACCATGGGTACGATGGATAATTCAAATATTACCTCAATGAACAACCCATTAAAATGGGATTTGGAATGAGAAACCTTTTGATTATGCAAAATCACCTATCAAAAAAATATGATTAACAATGTGAGAATATTTGAAGTCCCAAACATACCAAATAAGTAAAAGATTGAGTCTCATGAAATATCAAGTGATGAAGATGATGAAGGAAAGAAGATTCAATTTTATACTTGTAAAAAATGTGGGAATAAGCATGGGGGAAATTACCCTAATGGGATAGGTGAATGTTATAAGTGTAGAGATGAAGGCCATCAGACTCACAAGTATAAAATAAAGAATGAAGCTACAAAAATATATTGTTTCAATTTCAATAGATTTGGGAATTATGTAAATTAATGTCCCAATTGAAGGGCCAATGAGTGAAATGGTCACCAATAACCATAAGATAAAGGAAAATCCTGTGAAGATACTAAAAAATAATTGGATAGTGAGTTATCTCTCTATATTTTATAGTGTCCTATATAATGTGATTTTTCACTAACTAATGTATATTGAGTTATAAATAAAACCCCCTAGTGGTATGATTATCATAAAGATCATTTTCATGGTTTATGGGAAGTTATTTCTTATGGATCTAGATCTCTATCCCTTAGTGGAATTCTATGTGAAAATATTAAGGGGTTATATCTCTTTATAAACTGCTTATAATAATTTTTCATATTGATAAATATCATTCCACATCCTAAATAAACACATGGTCATCAAGCGGTGTATTGATAATTATGAGTTCCCTATTAAAATTACTCTAATATTATGAGTCAAATTGAGAGTATATAACTTAGTTATAGAGGGATAATTTACCTCCATGATATTTTAATATATGACTTCCTTTAAATGAGCCAATGTGTTCGATATCTTGCTCCACATGAAACACTGAACTAAAATGAAACCATGATATATTTAGATAAAGATATAAATATTAGTTATAGCCCTTAAAACCTATTCAATGAATTATTATTATTGAATATAAGTAACCATTTTATGAAATATTTATTGAAAGAAAATTAAGGCTACTGTTAATATAAATGAAATTCAATTTGTATACCTAAAATGACTAATAGGGTCATTTTATGCTTTGAAATGTATTTTCATAATATTTAAAAACTATGATATATGCATTTTTATTTAAAGAAAATTTTGATTAATGATGATAAAATATATTTTGTATGAATAATTTTTTAATACTAATTTAATTATTAAATAATATGAAATATGAATTGGAATGTTTGATGTTCTAAAAAAATCCATTTTCCTATAAAAACGGGTTTTCATTATGTCACAACATTTATTTAAAAGTTAAATTTCAAAAAAAAATTGAATATCAATTTTGAAAAAATGAAAATTATTTTTGGATTCTTCATAGTAATATTTTATTAAGATTAATTTTTATAATTTTTCTAAAAAGAATTATTTTTAGGTGAATAATATCAAATATCGTTTTTTGAAAATAACAAGGATTTTTTGGAATTATTAGTATATAAGTATGGATTGGAAATTATTGAAATAATTTTATAAGATAAAATATTTATTTTAAAAAAATTAAGAATTTGAAAATGATGGTTTTAATTTAAAAATACATATTTGATACTTTAGAACATAATTAATATTTTCTCAAAAATTATTTTTAATACATTATTTATTTTTATTTTAAAATTAATTTTTATCACTGTTATAAATTTAATCAAATAAAATTGATCTAAAATTTATAATTAGTGGGTATAAATTATCTAATAATTATCACTTTATTTTTAGGAATATCTATCAAGTTACCTTAAATAAAAAATAGTTACCATAATAAAATTTAAAATGTTTAAAGTAAACAATTCTATGGGTAAATGGCTTGAAACATGATAAAAACATGTATATGATTGATTTTATAAGGTATGTATCAACCTTATATCTTACATAATCCATTATTTCTTAATTTTTTATCCACATTACATGCTTAACATGCGAACTATTTATATTAAATTGAAATATTTACAAAAAATGTCATTCTCACTACTTATAAAAGGGGTCTCTCACCATCCCTTAAAGGCACTCATAAAAATTTGGTTTCCTCCTAAAATCATACCATTTTCCCTTTCCAGATAATCTTATTTCTCTATTTGGAGCTTATTTCCATAAGATATTAGCCTATTCCATCCATTTCCAAGGGATCATCCAAGGAAATCTTAAAGTGATCAACGCAAGTAATAATTTTTACTTAACTTCCTCTTTTTCTATTTTTATTTTAGAATTATAATTTTAAAATAATTATTTAATTAAATTAGTATTGGTTATATAATTAATGTTATTATACTATGGGGATCATAATCAATCACTTTTTCGCTTTTATATTAAGAAAAATGAAACCATAATTCGTGTATTGTGTGGTCTAATGCCTCCATGATGCAATGTGTTTTTTACATCACAACCATACAATATAGGTCTAAAAGTGGAATTTAATAAATAATTGTGATATTTATATCACATTTATGATTCTAAATAAATAAACCATATTACTTCTTTCTCTTATTCTATGGAAAATGAAATCGCTAAACATACGTACATGTGGACTACCACCTACATAGAATGATTGTTTTTTATTTTTCTATTCTTCACCTCCTTACATGGTTGGTCATAGGGATGATATTGATTTAATTTTCATTTTTTTATTTTCCACTATAGGTTCTAGGTGTATGATACACATACACATTACATTATATGTGAGATAATATATAAATAAACCCTTAGAATCAACCCTAATATTGAGAGGTACCTTTTTAGTATCCAAAGATAATCAGGAACATTGATGGGTATTCTTGATCAATAACAAGAATTTATTGGGAAACACCCCTAATAAAATTATTACAGAAGTAAAGAACCATAAACTATGTGGTGACATTATGTAATGTGAATCTTTTACCATTTATGGAGCTGGTCTAAGAATTATTTGGCCACTAATTATATCAAACAATTTAATGGAATAGTAGAGTGTGAAATAGTTGATCAATATTAATGGATAATTTAGAATAATGAAAAATGATGATCTATAAGACAACTTTTATAAATTTATAAAAATATAAAACACATTTAAGAAAATAATATTTTGAAATGATACTATATAGTTAATAGAATTAATTTCCATTGAAATATAAAGAAATGCATTAGATGAATGACCTATAAGCTGGTTTTATTATTTCATAGGATATAATGGACATGATATTTTCAAGTAAATATTTATTATCTTTAAATATAGTAAATTTTTTATGAAATATTCAAAATTTCATCCACTAATATGACGATTTTATTTTTAAGGGTTAGAAACACATTTAAATGATAGTATAAAGATGTACAATTAATTATATAGTTATTTAGATCCAAATTAAAATGATTTAATTTGAATTAAAATAGAAATATAGATCAATTAATGATGCCTCCATGGATATATGATCCATTTTTAAGACAATTATAGTCTTAAAATAATATCTAAATGAGATAACACATAATTCAATTTTATGTAAAATAAATTAAATTATAAAATTGAATAGAATATATCATGTAATGTAGATAACCTTTGTACTATCCCAAGTGGGAACATTATCCAAAAAACATTATGTCATCCAATTAGTTAATATGTCACTACCAATGAAGACTCGTATGGAAAAATCATGTGAGATATGTATAAGGCGACATTATTTTAATGGTTGTAGAGATGGATTAGAGACAAAATATGCACTCAAGGTGAATTATGTGAGGAAAAGTAAAAAAATGTGATAAAAATTTAGGAAAAGAATAAAAATAAGTTAAATTATATTTTAATAAATACAAATAATTTTAAAAGAATATTGAAATTTATATTCTCTCTCTCCCATTCCTAAATAATATAGTAAATGGGAAGAATAAATCTCTATATAATGTGTTCCTAAAGATATTCATACCTATCTACATTGATATACCATTTGGAATAAATATATATATATATATATATATATATTATGGTGTAATAAGTGAAATTATTGAAAGTGATCATTTTAATTAAAATGAAATTAGACGGTTTAAGAGTAATATCATTCATATATGAACGATCAACTAGATTTCAATGGAAGACCCTTATAAAATATAAATATTTGAGAGTTTAGTTCATCCCATAAACCATTAATTCTTTTAACTTTGGTAAATCATATTTTAAATTAAATTTTAGTTCCAATTTGATTCACTTAAGTGTATTTTAATTATTGGGTTTGGATTAACCAAAGGAAAAAACTATTACAATCTAACATAATGACTGATTAGTGAATTACCAGCATGATATTATTGAATATGTTTTTATGATTGTAGGGTAGTTGATATTTTTCATTTATTTCCTTATAGTGAAGATAGATTAATAAGTTTTAGGTTCAATTATTCTCTTAAAACCCTTAAATTGATGGATAAATAATTTATAGATGTTATGAAATAGATTCTTATATTTACTTTGGTGATGAATAATTTACATTTGGCATGATAAAAGTTATGAGACATATAATATAATTGAATGATGTTCAAGATATCATCACCAATGAAGATTTACTAAACATCATAAATTTTATTAAAGAGTAATAGGAAAACATTAGGGATCTCATAGATGAATTTTTTTACTCTAAGGAAAGATACAATATCTTATATGAGGAAGAATTTGTAGAGCTGAAGTAGAAAGAGAAATTATCGAGGGGCTCTTACTTAGAGTTGATTTGTTTAATCATCAAGACACAAAGTTTTACTGTAATAAAATATCTATGAGTTTAATTTACTAATTATTGGGATAAAAGGTGACACTTCCTATCATAATTAATGTAGACTTATGAAAGGAATAATAATAAAAACTCCTTAATATATTATGGATAAGGAAAATATAAATAACATAGAGGATAAAAAACATCAAGGTAATTTGATATACTATTTTTATAGAAACAATTTGAAGGAAAATCCCAATAAATAGTCACAAATGAGACTAATACCTCTCATAATGGAGATAGTTTAAAAAGTGGTACTCAATTTACTATATATAGGGATAATATTTTTAATCTCTAAAAAGTAATGGATGATCCCAACTAATGTTATTCATGATATGTGTGTAATTATGGTGACAGATAATGAATACAAAGAACAAATACCAATAAGGAGAGTATTGTAATAGAGAGTGGGTGTTGAATATTATAAGCTAAACATAACCACGTAGAAGGGTACCATAAAAAATCAGTTTTAAATACTTGACAGGTTAGATATACCTGAATATTATTAATTTCCTTATAGATATTTCCACTATAATAAAAATTTGCTCATTTCTAAAAATGAATATAAAATTAAATTTACTTGTCTATATGGACCCTTTTCCTATCCATGCATGTAATTTGGTATGTGAAATACACTGATGAAATTTCATTAGAGTATGACATATATTGTTAATGAAATGGTAGTATAGTTCCTATATTTATTCATAGATTATTTTTTAGTGTACAAATGATCATTTTATGTGTGAGTGAATAATAATTATATAGTTCTTAAAATTTTGTATGAAATGAATTTATTTTTTATTTAGTAGATATTTTACATCATGGATAAAGAGGGAATCATGTTTGTCTAGCGGATATCCAATAAAATAATGAATATTAATACAGTAGATATTAAGGTCATAAAGTAATACCTAAGGCTACAAAAATTAGAGGTATACAAATATATATAATATTTTTTGGTTTTTATAAAATATTTTAGATTTATTTTTCATATATAACTTGTAAACTAACTCACCCATCATCAAAGGAAGTTATACACTCATTTAATAGATTTTTTGAATAATCCTTTGAAGAACTCAACAAAAACTAGTGGTCATGCATATTATGATATCTAAAAATTAGATGAATATATTTGAGCTATTGTGTGATGCAAGATATTATTACATGGGATAAATTCATAGGAAGTTACTGGAAAAAATTTCCTAACAAATTTATTATAAATGTTATTATATAATTTCAGCTCAAATAAATTACACAACTCAAGATAAGAAATTGTTTATAGTGATCATTTATTCTTATAATATTAGACTATATTCTCTTCTCTATAGGTTGGTGTATTATTTAAATCATTTATACCTTATATAAACCCATTATAATTATTAACCAAATCCTTTAAATTTTCATAGATCTTGTAATTATTATGTTATGATGAATATTATTCTGGCACAATCATTTATCATTGATATATATTATAATTTAAAACATATATACTACAATATGACCTATAAATGTATTGGAAATTTTATTAAGAACTATATTTTACAATTTTACTTATACACTATAGAATAAAATACAATATACAGTGAAATAAACTACAAATATTGCATAGAGTTCCACTCAAAAATCCTGGCTTCTTTTTATGACATGATTTTGTTATAAAATTAACCCCATAATTCCTTAAAATTTTATCAT
The DNA here is from genome assembly GCA_963277665.1 of Viscum album. NCBI lineage: Eukaryota > Viridiplantae > Streptophyta > Magnoliopsida > Santalales > Viscaceae > Viscum > Viscum album. The sequence goes on from OY728132.1 coordinate 1,820,297,942, forward strand.
GGAATAAATATTTTGTGTTGTGATGTGATCATTACATCATATTAAACTCTCCCTCATAGAAAAATCACTATATTATAATAGATATTACATTATAATGTTGATGCATCAATAAAAGTAACCAATCAATTCCTACAAATCCAGTTCATGGTGTGATAAAAATAAAGTATACTGTTATTTCCTCCAATATGATTTTCCCTATATTTCTTTAAGTAAAAATAATTTTTTGTACTACGATAATCTCTAACATCAATAATATGTTCCAACCTTTAATAATATGTTATCCAATCATCTCAAACAAAGCCTTTAATCTTTAACCTCTTTCATCTTTCTCTTCTTTCATTATCCAATGTGATAGAAAGTGATATACCTTTCTCCATATCAATCACAAGAAATGTATACATGGGTATATGCATGAAAAATTAAAAATCATATGTAAATAAATTATGTTATTTTGACAAAAATTAATCATCATGGGTAAAATCCATAGACAAATCTATTAGGAGTTTCATTCTGCCACACCATTGGTTTAGATAGTGTTTGTATGATACCTCCATCAATATCTAAACAATAATTCTTGTGGATAATGAAAAATACCTGGATTTTTATAAGGAGTTATAAAATTCAATTCATATTTTATATTCTATGTGATATTCTATCCAAGAGTCCTTCTTCATGAGCTAACATAGTATATTATATTCAGTAACTTTTTTCAAATGTAGATCTATATATTTCATTCATCTTTAACTACCTCCAAGAACCAGCAAGTCATATGATTGTCTCTAAAAACTTCTTTTTTCAATATATATACATGGGATATCTTTCCACAATAATCTTATATATGATTTTAGAACATAAAATAATCAACTTCTTGATTCATATCTATGTCATTATTCTCATCTTCATAATGTTATCCTATAAGTTTCATACTTTATATAAGGAGTATATAAATTGATCATGAGTACACCAATATTCCATGTCATATCAATACAATCAATGTATTCAATGTATAATATGATTCATATACAATGAATTTTAAAATTGAAAAAAAATCCAACCTGGTGTTCATAAACATCATTTTTAATATGCATGGACACATCAATTGAAAATTTAGAGAATGTGGGATATGAAAAAGGATAAAAATAAAAAATCATTCCCTAGAGGTATTTTTTCCTTATTTTGTCTCATCAAATAATATGTAAACGGGGACCCCAATCACTAGAATCTATTATATTTATAAATAAAAAAAGGAAACCATGACTTGATGACATTATTGGATTGTATTAATGATGAAACTATTTTCAAAATCACTACTGGAAATTAATATTATACCAATGGTTTTAAAACATTGGTATATGATAGTAAACTATTGTTATAGTCTATACCAATGTTTTTCTAAACTATGGGTATACAAACTATAGGTATATCTCTATATAAATAATTTATTTTTAAACTATTAGTATAGATCCCATAGATTTCCTTTTTCTAATTGTTTTACTATACTGTGGGTATAAATGTTATACCAAAAAATTTCTAAATCATTGGTTTAGCCTTCCTCCTCCAAATAATCCATTGGAACCTCCCATATTGGTCCAAAACCAATACACACCCCAAACACCAACACCCACAACCCAAACAACTAGCATCCAATATATAAAAATCAAGAAATAAATTAATGCATTGAACCAGTCATAATAAACATTTAAAACAAATCATATATTGTATATTTCACATTTTATCATTTTATAACTATAAAAACAAATCATAACATATATATGAAATCGTGTTTAGTCATCAAACATGATGTTTCATAATTATTAGTTAGAAATATAGAGGATCAATCTCTCTTGCATGACCAACATTATCATCATCATCATCATCACCATCACCATCATCATCACCAACACTATCATCATCATCATCATCACCATCAACATTTTCATCACCATCTCCATCACTGTCACTGGGAAAGTCATTTTCCCAAACACCACTTAGACCATTATCACAACCACCCAGTGCATCATATAATGAAAGCATAATTGACATAAATGTATCAAAAACCATAGTGGTATCTAATGGAAGTGATAGAACTAATTTTTTCATAAATTTTATAAATTTATCATTGTCTTTTTGACTTCATTCACACTCATTCATGGATATTTTTCAGCCTCTACATATGAATTTTTTGCCTCTACATGATTCATTTCCAACTTGATGCTACTAGAATTATTAGAGACACCTGAAGTGGGGTGATATCTAGTGGAGACAATACTCTTCCCCAGTCAATGGAGTACTCTCCCATAGTGATAATATCCTAATATCTAGTGCAAATGATCATTTGGCCTAAAGTTGTCAGCTTCTTTCTCATCAAGGGCCCTCAAAGCACACTGTTGCAAATATAAATAAACTATTTAGTTTCAAAATAGATATTAAAATTTGAAATTAGTAAATTAAAACTTAAAATATTTTGTTTTGTCTATTTATCTATAAAAATTACATATTTATTCTTTTCCCTTGAGCAAAACAATTTTTCTTGGGAAGTACATCCTTTAAAGTTAAATACCTCCCTCTATAATGACATTAAATGTATAAAACCATTATTCAATAATATTATACTTTTTAACAAAATTAACTCATTATAACCAATATTTAATTAATAATAAGAAAATTTAATTGAATTAAATTTCACAAAAATGTATTATATTATCCCCAACTGTGTGTAATTATAATCAATCAAACTGAAATGAACAAATTTGTATTGTTTTGGTGAAGTTATATTCAGATTATTTTATTATTATTATATTGGGTCAAATTCATTTTTCATTGGTACCACTAAGTTTTGATGAATCTAGTTTGAGTAAGAATTTTTTAGGTTAATTCGACACTTAAAGATCCAATTCAATTTTTTTGGTTTAGTTATTAATAAAACTTATTAATTCAGATTAGTTTAGGTAAATATGGTTTATTTTAGTTTAATAAATTTAAGTTCATCTTAATTTTTACTAGTTTATTATTGTTTGGTTTATTTCAATTTTAGACATTTTAGTTTCATTCAATTCATGTTTCAATTGTAGTTTTATTCAATACATTATATGATTTAAATTGTTTTTCTACATATTGTTACAATTTAGTTAATTTAAGTCTTGATTTTACTTATTTTGGTTCTATTTAGTGTTATTTATATTTTTTTGGTTCAAGTCTATTAGGGTAATATTGTTCCCTCTTGGTTCAATTTTATTTTATTATGTTTGATTTGGATTGGGAAGGTATGGATAGTAAAGTTTATTTTTATTTAGTTTCATTATATTCTAACCACTTTAGTTACAATTTATTTTTGACAAGTATTTATGTTCATATTAAATAAATATATTTACATTTTTATATGTCAATATTATTTTAAACTATGTACATGTTATTAATATTTTTTAAATTTAAAAAAAATATATATATTAATATTATATAAATATATTTTATTTTACCCTTACTTAACTTTAGTTTACCCTTAATTAAATTTGTTACTCTTACTTAACTTTATATTACCCTTAATTTTTTTTACCCTTACTTAACTTTATTTTACACTTAATTAAACTATATAAGTTTTAGTTTTCCCTTACATAACTTTTTTTACCCTTAATTAACTTTATTTTACCCTTACATCACTTTATTTTACCCTTAATTAACTTTAGTTTACACTTATATAACTTTAGTTTACCCTAAATTAACTTTAGTTTAGCCTTAATTAACTTTAGTTTACCCTTATATAACTTTGTTTTACCCTTACTTAACTTTACTTTACCCTTACTTAACTTTATTTTACCCTTAATTAACTTTGTTCTACCATTACTTAATTATAGTTTACCCTTAATTAACTTTATTTTACCCTTAATTAACTTTAGATTACCCTTAAATAACTTTTTTTACCCTTACATGACTTTATTTTACCCTAAATTAACATTAGTTTACCCTTATTTAGCTTTTTTACCCTTATATAACTTTATTTTACCATAACATAACTTTTTTTACCCTTACATAAATTTAGTTTACCCATACTTAACCTATATAAGTTTTTTCCTACCCTTATATAACTTTGTTTTACCATTACATAACTTTAGTTTACCCTTAATTAACTTTATTTTATACTTAATTAACTTTATTTTACCCTTACCTAACTTTATTTTACCATTACTTAACTTTTTTTACGCTTAGTTAACTTTATTTTTACCCTTAATTAACCTATAAAGGTTTTTTACCCATAATTAACATGTATAAACTTCATACTACCTTTACTTAACTTATATAAAATTCATATTACCTTTACACAAACAAATCTAGTTACCTTTACTTAGATAGTAGAAATTTTGAGTTACCCTTACATAATTCAAAATCCTAATGGAATCCTGATTTCCAGACTATGTTTCCTAATGTATTTTTATCATAACTTGTGATATAAACTTTGGAATTGAGGTATGATCCATTTTTCATTTCTATAGGCACCTAATTTAATGCAAGTGTTGATGAAAAATACATGATTCCTCTCATATTTTTGCATTGTCATCTATCTCAATATGTGGAGATACTTCGAAGCATTCTTTTTTTATTTCTTTTTGAAAATTCCTAAAAAATAATATTCAATAATACAAAATAGAGTATTAATGAAAATTATCATCATTTTTAATCAAAACCATCAATTTTGATTAATACCTTAAAACATTTTTTACTCTACCAATGATAAATCATTTCCTGATAATATGTTATTGGACACTCATTTAGGATAGGTATTGTAATATCCCGTTACCATTTTATTAGGTACGCCCTTAACCTCATCATGGTTTTCCCCTCATTTGAGATTGGGAGGATACCTATAATGGTGAAGTTAGATATTTGTTGGAATTTCACTAATAAGTTCTTGTTTCTGTAGGTTTTAGAGAAGTTACACACCATGTACTATATTACATGTCATGTAATGGTTGTTGGATGTAAGTCGTGAAAGAAGACTTCATGTTGTGAAAGGTTACATATTGTGACAGTGACTTACACGACATGAGTTATTAAAAGGACAGTTTTTAATCTGAGGCGATGGTTTTTTTAGCGTATTTGGATCATGGGGGTTACATGTCATATAACTAGGTTACACACTATGTAATAGCCCATGTACAGTTTTTAAAGATATAGTGTGGCTATTTTGTTTTAGTTCCTTCTCCAGTTCTTCATGGCTCTCGGCCTAAGGTAGTTCCAAGGCATTTTTGAGAGACTCAACCCCTTCTATATTGATATGTTCAACACTCAATCTCCATTGTGATTATTGTGTGTCTCTCTAGGTGAGTAACCTTTCTGTTCCTTTGTTTCCTTTGATCACAGTATCATCGTTGGGTGGCATCTTTGGATCTGTTGGTCTAAAGTTGGTGATTCTTCTTGGTTTCTTCCTAGATCCGTTATGCGGTCTCATTCTGGAGGCCTTTTCTTTCATTGGTCGTGGTGTGGTGGGTGTTATCCTTTGAGGTACATGGGCTTCCTCTCTTCTGTTGACCCCTTGTCTTCTAAATTGAATCAATCTTGATGTGGATTTGATTCTAGGTCATTCATTGATATTGTTGGGTTTTATTGATTTTGGATTCTGTTAAGGGTGTGTGCGACCCAAGTTTTGAGGTAGGTGGTTCCATCTCTAGCCTATGTCAATAAGATTTATTGTTCTTACTATATAAATTGATTTATAAATGGAATTGTAATGATCTTTTTGTGTGTGTTGAAAAGAGTTTTCAAAGAGAAATGGTTTTCCCTAGTTATTGATAAATGAAAATAAAATGGGTATTTTCAAAACATTGAAATGGAATTTGTGAAATGGTTTTGAAATGGTTTTCAATGCATTGAAATGAATTGTATAAAAAGCATATGGGTTACCTTGGGTACTTAGGTGGAAGGTTTATCTTGGGTCCATCATCCCATGTTTTGTGATTATCAAGGTGGTTTGTCTTGAGGATTTTCTCTATTTCCTGGGCCCATTGTTCTAGGGGACCGATATTGACATTTTGGGGGGTTTACTCATGGGGTGTTCCTCTACTTCCTAGGCCTATTGTTCTAGGATTAAAATTTTGCAATTGATTATTATGGTATGAGTAGTCTATGGCCTAGACCTATAGTATTCATTGGTGTTGTGATACTTATGCTTCTATTTTTTATTGATTGGTTTTCTAAGTTAGCCTTGATATGCATGTTTATGCTTGTAAAAAATGATATGGAAAATGTGATTTGAAATTTATATACCTACTTTTGTTTAGAACTGTGGAGAAAAGGAAATGATTACCATGTTTTATATGTAATTTTTTTACTTAAAATGAGCATGTAGTAATTGTTATACAGAGGATTGTTATGGAACACTTGGGTGGGATTCTACTGAGCATGTTAGCTCACACCCTATGCACCTCTTCGGTGGTGTGTAGACCATTGTTTTTCTTCCAGTACAGAGAAAGGTAAGGTGCCATAGTGAATCAGTGAGGTTCATGTCAAATGGTTGCGTAGCTGGTGGTGAGATGATGAGAGTTCATCCATGCCATCATCTGGAGTAGTTGTTTGGTTCGGGTCCTTTGTAGTTGGACATGTCCTTTGGAGTTTCATCTACTCTCATAACTTTTCTATTTCTGCTATTTTCTTAATGTTATGGCATATATATATTCTCTGTCTTCTGCTGTTGTTTCCTTTTTTACATATATATTCCATGTGGTTGTTCAGTTTGGGTGAAATTATTCCCTCTGTTGTGTTTTTTGATGCTCGGGTGCTTGTCGCCAACCTGTGGGGATCGGGAATGGCCTTCGGGTATGTGACAGATCGGGTCAAGTTCTAGGTTTGAGGGTAACTCGGGTCGGTTCATTACAATTTGGTATCAGGGGAGGTATTTTCTCAAGATTCCATGTCTTGGGACATCTGTTAGACTGGAGATAGGATTTTCGGGACTTGAGGGTATGTTGCGATAAGTGATTGGCCAGATCTTGTCATAACGACACTCAAGTTTCCGTGGGATATTAGGATGTGTGTCTCTAGTATTGGTTTTTGTTTTAAAAATGTCATTTTTTGCTTATGGGTTTTCTAATTTGAGCTGAGATTTGTTCTGTTGTCTGGTCGTTCTTATGTTTCGGTGTACAACAGTATGCCTCTGAGACGTCTTCCACGAGTTCCTAAGAAAGGTGAAATTGATGCTCCTCAAGGGAACCCACCTATAGATCAAAATCTCATCAATACTATCATACGGGTAGTCCATGCCATTGATCAAGATGTACCACAAGTTCAGAACACTATTTTTGAGGTATAATCAGGAGCTAGAGGAGAGAGAGATCGATCACAGGAATTCTTGCGTGAGAAGCTGCCATCCTTTAAAGGGGAGACTGAACCTCAAGAAGTGGAGGAATATATGGATAGGATTGATCAAATCTTCAACTTTTTGAAGACACTTGAGAACATCAGAGTAAATTATGCAGCATTCAGACTCGAGGGGTCTGGAAAGAAATGGTGGGATTCTATGGTATAGGTAGATAGGCATGTAGACTTAGATTGGAAGGGTTTCAAAACCCTATTCTTTTAGCATTTTTATTTATATTCGTTGATTATGGAAAATTCTCTAGAGTTACTATCTTTAAAATAGGGAGAGCATTTGGTGTCATCATACAACAATCATTTTGCTGAGCTTGTCTGTTTTTTCCTAGACATGGTGAAGAATGACCAACTGAAGGCATAAAAGTACCTGTAGGGTTTGCAACCAAATATCATATCGCATGTGTTTATGATGAAGCATTATACCTATGCAGAGATGGTAGAAAGAGCTATGATGTAATAAATTAATATGGTAGGAAATATTGGATTTTCCACCTCTTCTATTCCATCAGGTGATAGCTTCAATGGCGCACATGGGAAGAAGAGGAAGTGGCAAGATCATCGCAGGAGTAGTGGAGGTGGGTCTCAGCAGCGAACCTCCTATGCACCATCTATTATAGTGGGTAGTGTTCCTCTGACTTTCTATCAGTGTGTAAAGTGAGGACACACTATATGTTCTTTTCATATGACCATGAAGACATGCAACAACTGTGGACACATTGGTCACTTACAGCACTTCAGTCAGGCTATGACTACACCTCATTATGGTCAAGGTTTGTCAGCTCCAAGGGCTACTACGGTGCAGTCAAAAGATTCAAAAACTATAGGGCTCTAGCCACAAGCCACATGAGTGAATCATTTTCATGTAGTAGATGGGTTTCCAGCAAAATTTGATGCAGGTATGACAATATTGAGAGGTACTGTCCTTATTTCATCTTCAGTAGCAACTGTTTTATTTGATACCGGTGCCTCCAACTCATTTATATCTACATGTTTTATTGATGTTCTTAAACTTCCAAAATAACTTATGTACTTTAAAATAAAGTTAAAAACACCTCTTGGTATGAGGAAAAAGTAGGGGTTTAGGTGTCCTTGTTCATTAACTATAGTTGATATAGAGTTGGTCTGGGATTTTCTTGATCTTAGTTTGGATCTGTTTAACGTCATCATCGGTATGGATTGGATTGTCACTCATCAAGCTGAGGTTGATTGTTATCATTGGCATGTTTCATTTATTACTGCTTATGGGAGCTCTTGTGTGTTTTAGGGGGAGTGGGACCCAAGGTCAGGTCATGAAAGACCTTCCCACCCATAGCTCATAAGTTTACTGGTTGTTGTTACATTTGATCCAAATGACGTTTCTTCTATTGATAATCTTCTTGTTTTTGTTTGAGACATTCCTAACATTTTACTAAATGATTTCCTTGGTCTTCCTACAGATAAAGGGGTAGATTTTATGATTGATATGGCACTAGGAATGTAGCCAATATCTATACCTTCTTATCTTATGGCAATAGCGGAGCCGAAAGAGCTTGAAATTAAGTTGGACAGCCTATTAGAAAAAGGTCTTGTTCACCCTGGTGTTTCACCTTGGGCATCCCCTATGCTCTTTTTTAATAAATCAGATAGTTCACTTCATTTATATTTGGACTATCAGAAGTTGAAACGAGTAATGGTTAAGAACAAATATCCTCTGCCTCATGTGGATGATCAGTTTGATTGGTTAAAGGGGGAAAAGTGGTTTTCAAAGATCGATCTTTGATCAGGTTATCATCAGCTCAGAGTTCAGGAGTTTGATATACTGAAGATAGTCTTTGGTAGTAGGTATGGACATTATTAATATCTTATTATTCCTTTTGGTCTAACTAATGCTCCTGTAATTTTTATGGATTTGATGAATTGGATATTCCATCAATATCTTGACACTTTTGTGGTAGTGTTTGTGGATGATATTCTGGTTTATTCAAAATCTGATCGTGACCATGAACGCCATATTATTTTTGTTCTAGAAATTTTATAATTCACCCTTTATATTGAAATCTTTATAAATGTAGTTTATGGATTCAAGAAGTGAAGTTCTTGGGAAACAAAATTTATGAACATGGTTTATCAGTTGATCCAGATGAGGTAAAGGTTGTTTTTTCATTTAAGGAACCACAAAATGTCTTTGATATACGAAGCTTCCTTGGTCATGTATTATACTAATGATGGTTTTTTAAGGAATTATCTAAGATGGAATCACCTTTGACTGATCTTACAAGGAAAGTATTGAAATTCACCTAGAATGAAAAGTTTCAGATTTCTTTTGATGAACTAAAAAGGATTCTAACATCAGCTCCTATTCTGATCTTACCTGATCCCGGTAAAGAATAAGTGGTGTTTTGATATGCCTTTGGTGTTGGTTTGGGATGCGTGCTTATGCAGGATGACCGTGTGGTATCTTATGGCTATTGTCAACTTTGACCACATGAAAAGAATTACCCCACTCATGATTTAGAGCTTGTTGTAGTCATGTACTTTCTTAAGTGTTGGCAGTACTATATTTTTGGGGAAAGGTTCATGGTCTTCTCTGATCATAAGATTCTAAGTTGTATATTTTCTTGGAAGAACTTGATTCTCATACAGAGGTGATGGATAGAATACCTTCAGATTTTTTCCTTCAATATTGCCTACACCCTAGGGAATGGAAACATTGTTGCAGACACTCTTAGTAGAAAATTACCATCACAGACTGTTCTAGAATCGAAGTAAGAGTGGAACCTTATAGGGATTTTTGCACAGTTTCATATGGATGATCAGGAGGATGTTTTGGGTATGTTTCTAACCAGTGTTTAGTTATCATCATCTCTCCAAGAGTCTATTTTGAGAAGTCAGTGGCAAGATGATGAGTTTGAGAAAACTCAAAAAAAAAGACTTATGGGGGGGAGACCGTTTCGGGTTGGTCTCTCTCTCTTCAGATGTTATTCTTCACATCAGGAAAAGAATTTTCATCCTAGAATTTTTGAGGAGTTTAGTCTTATTTGGTTGTCACAACTCTTCATGGTTCATACATCCAGGCACTATAAAGATTTATTATGACATGAGGCGGTGATTCTGGTGGCTGGGTATGAAGCATGACATCACGGAGTTTGTGTCTCACTGCTACACCTGTCAATGAATAAAGTTAGAGCACTTGAAACCTTATGGTTTGATTCAACCTCTTCTGGTGTTGGTTTGTAAATGGGATGAGGTATCCATGGACTTTATTGTTAAATTGCCATGGACTTTCTGGGGGAGGAATGCTATCTAGGAAGTTGTTGATAGATTAACAAATTTTTCTCATTTCATTCCAATCAAAGACACCACTAAGTTTGAAGATCTAGGTAAGATGTATGTAGAGGATATTGTGAGGTTACATGGGATTCCTTCTACCGTTGTTTCATATAGGGATCCTAGGTTTACCTAAAGGTTCTGTGGGAGTCTTCAAGAGGTGATCAGAACTCATGTCAAGTTGAACACAGCTTATCATACACACACATATGGTCAAATGGAGTGAGTAATGCAGATATTGGAAGATATTCTCTACATCTATGTCTTGTATTTTAAAGGATCATGGGATAGTCATTTGGGACTGGTTGAGTTTGTTTATAACAATAGTTATCAATCATCAATCAGAATGGATCCCTTCAAGGCATTTTATGGTTACCTGTATGGATCACCTCTTTGTTGGGATGAGGTGGCTGAAGTATCTTGAGTTGGATCAAGTTTAGTTAAAGAAATTTTTACAAAGATTCAAGATGTAAATCAACATCCAGTTATATCCTAGAGTCAACAAAAATCATATGCAGATTGGCGGTGTCGACCTTTGGAATTTTCTATAGGTGATTGGGTTTTCTTGAAAGTTTCTACTTGGTTGGGGAACCATCGATTTGGAAGTAGGGAAAGTTGGATTTAATATATGTTGGACCATTTGAGGTCACTAGTCAGCTCAGACAAGTTGCTTATCAGTTAGAATTTCTAGTTCAGTTGATAGGTATTCATGATTTTTTCCATATATCTCTGCTCAGGAAATATCACCCTGACCCCACTCACATTCTAAGTTGGGAAGAAATTGAGTTAGATCTAGATGCTTCTATTCTAGAGAAACTAGTTGAGATCATTGACTCTCAAGTGAAAGTCTTGTGTAGGAAGTTGATTCTGTTGGTTATAGTTCTATGGAAACAAGTATCAAATTCTCATGAGACTTGGGAATGAAAATTATTGATGAGGGAGCAGTGGCCTCATCTCCTTCTGGGGATTACATATTCCACATGATTTCTTGAGGATAGAAAGTATTTATGGTGGGGATTTTGTAACATCCTGGTACCATTTTATCAGGTACTCCCTTAACCTCATCGTGATTTAACCCTCCTTTGAGATTGAGAGGATACCCATAATGGTAAAGTTAGAGATTTTTTGGACTTTCAATAATAACTCCTTATTTCTACAAGCTATAGAGAAGTTACATGTTGTGTAACTATGTTACACATCATGTGATGGTTACTGGATGTAAGTCATGAAAGATGAATTCATGTTGTGAAAGGTTACATGCCATGATTGTGACTTATATGACATGAGTTATTAAAAGTTCAGTTTTTAATATGAGGTGATGGTTACACATTGTGTAACTGGGTTACACACCGTGTATCTGTTAGCATGAAATTTTTAAAGACAGCATGTGGCTGTTTTGTTTCATTTCCTTTATCAGTTATTTATGGATCTTGACCTAAGGAAATTCTAGAGAATTCTTGAGAGACTCAACCCCTTCTAGATCAATCCATTTGACCCTTGATCTGCATTGTGATTGCGGTGCATCTCTCTAGGTGAGTAACCTTTTTGTTCCTTCATTTCCTTTGATTACGGTATCACCTTTGGGTGGTGTGGAGACCCAGCCCCAGAAAAACCTAGAGTCGGTGCCTTTGAGGAATGATGTGTAATTATTCATAACATACACTATTAAATCACACATCATGTCCGGAGGAGAGGATCGAGTTCGGTTCGGTTTCTGGGAAACCAGCACATCTTTCATACTTCTTAGACTCAACTGTTACCTGAAAAATTTAAAATCAAAAACATAGGGTGAGCATACGAATGCCCATTAAGGGGTTTTAAAAAAAATAAACCAATGTAACTTTTGAAAACATTCTTCAAAACTTTCCATAGAACATTTCTCTTAAAGAAAAGTTTTAACATATGTAACATGTCATAAATGTTATCAATTAAAAAAATGATAATAGAGTTACAAGGATATGATATTCAAATAAAGGCATGCTTAATTGGTGTAACAAATAAAAGACATTCTAAACATGTAAGACCTAAGAATATGAAAGGACAAATTAAACAGCTAAGAGTAATGAATAATCAGAGTTGTGTGTAAAGGTAAAACTTCAATTTCATGAACTAAAAATCAAACCAATGAGTATTAAACATGTACCATACCATAAACATTTACTTTTATGATACTCATAGGTAGTGGCTCTTAACCATGGATATTCTACTAGTCTAATGTCCAATGGATAATTAGTTATCATACAAAAAATGGGGGAATGCATAATGTAGGACTTCAAATTCTGTGATAAGGCATCTTGTCAAGACCTAGGGCTAACTATAACCGGACCCCAACCCGGAGAGTATTTGTAACCAAACTCCAACCCAGAGAGTATATGTAACCGGACTCCAACCCGGAGGCCTTACTTTTACCAGTCCCCAACCCGGAACATAATAGTACAATACATTATTCATGTGTCAAATCAGGTCGTATATTCAAAGTGTCCCATACCACTTTGAATAATTTTTAGTATATCCATATTTGTTCATAGTAGTTTACATTTATCCTTTTGCATTTACATATTTCAAAAAGTGAGACATGTATCTAGATGTTTTAAAAATCGAGCTAACAATTATGCGACTATCATTAAATGATAAAAAGAAAGAAAGATTATGGTACGTAGATTAACATCCAAGGTACTAAAAGAAAAGAAAATAGAATTTTTCACATGCAATGTTATTCTCATAATTCTAAAAACCATATTAACCAATTAATAAAAAAAGTAAACTAAAACTTTCATGTAGGGTTTTAAGCTTATAGATGCTAAATAATTCAATGTTGATAAGCCTTTGTATACCACATAAATAAAGTCCATAATAGAAAGCATGAATCATCACCATAATCAACATCGTTTAACATTTAAAAAAATAAGTGACTCATAAATGTGGATATAAATTTTAAAAAAAACACAACATTTCTTATGTTTTAAAACTCCACAAAAACATCAAGATTCATGGTACAAGGACCTCAAGAACTTGGTATAAACCGAACATATATGTCACTATCCATATAATGTGAATTTATATATACATGTACCAAGTATATAATCACTTATATAAAAAAATTACATGGAAATACCATACTTTTACATTGAAATTATTATCAACATTTTCAGAACTTGGTAGATTGGTAATCGTGGGTCTCTACTTGAAATCGAGAGGTCACATCAATACCTATGCATATATAAACCACCAAAGTATATATATATACCGTATATATTTCTTATATATATATAGCATGTCTTAAGCCTTGTGAACCTTAAATAACTTTCAATTTTACAAACACTTCAAAGTATAAAATTAAGGGTCCTAGGTTCGGTCTTAAAAAAGGGCTTAAACTAACCCGTAGCGTTAATTAAATTACAAGGTTTTATTATCACACATATATATGTAGATATATTTATAAACTCAACACCACGCATCAAAGCAAAATACTCCTTACGTCCATTATGCCATTTGAAAACAAAAACCTGAAGGAACAGGTTCAGTATAGATGGGCGTTGGAACTAAACCGTGAATTTGTAACTATATATATATAAATATATATTTTAGAGTATATATGTGTATAAAATCTTGAAGAAACAAGTCAAGAAAAAAAATTTAAACCCTTACCTTGAAACTAGGGGGAGAAGGACTTGAGGGAGGTTGGCAAGGACTTGCTGGAGACTTGGGCCGGGGGAGAAGAACCGATAGGTCTAGGGTATTTATATACAAAGGTACACACAAATTTTTCACACAAAACGTACCCCCTTGCGGTGAATTAAATGGTCGTGTCGTGTTTGGAGAAAAAGGGGAGGCATGGAGGGTCCCCGGTGGTCAGTGGTGAAGAAAACGAGAGGTGCCATTGGTGTAGGGTTACTGGTGTAATCCATGCGAGGAGGAAGAAGACGACGTGGCAAGAGGGAAAACCAAAAAAAATGGATGGTCCAGATCAATCCTGATCTTGATCCAAAGGCTAAGATGCGTCCGTGTTTTTAAAAAGGAATGGGCGGATCAGATTAGATCTGAGTTTTATCGGATGGTCTCGATTCGACGTGGAATTTTAAAACAAACTGAAGGTCGTGATTAGATCTTTGGAAGATCGAACGTCGGAGAAAAACGTGGTGGAAAACCGCGGTTGATGAAGGTCAAAAATGAGATCATGATCAGTGGTCCATATCACAAGCGATGCGATCCAACGGTCCAGATCGCGTTTTTCCCAAAAAAAACCATCCCACATCAAAACAGCGAGTTGATTTCGCCTCCCTTATAAGCCTGGGCCTCCCAACAACTGCTCAGAAAAACACACAACACACACCAAGGGGTCCCTATACACGGGCTCCTTCCCCCACAGGACTTGGCCTACCCATGCCCCGTTGCGGCCTCACCCCCGCGTTGGTGCGCCTATGCGCTCCGGCTCGCTCACGTGCGCCCTTCGGGGGACCTCTGCCCGAGCTCGGGCCGGCCTTGGCTTGGGATGAGGGCTTAGGCTCAGCCACTTCATGTGAGCTGCCTCCCTCGGCCCTAGCCATAAAGGGCTGGCCCTAGCGGGCCAAATTTTTTTTATAAAATCTACACTCAAAAATAAGAAGTTTTAAAGAAAACAAAATAATTAATTTATTAAAACTATATAGAATTTATATTCTTAAACATTAATGAATACAAACTAAACTTTGTCTTAGTTAAAATTAATTCTAAAATTATAAACACTAAACCTTTTTAACACAAAAAAAAAGAGGTTTTAATAAGCCTACATGATAAATTTTGTTTTTTTCTTTATCCTAGTATCATAGAAACTTAATTTAAATCAAAAACATAATTTAATTTCAAGAATTTAAACATAGTGTATAACATTATTTAAGAAATGAAAATCGCTACATTTTATTTGAAATATTCGCAAAGTGTTTTGGACCCCTTAATACTTTTCAAAATCACTTAAGGGTGAAATGAAGTTTTAACTCATATCCTTTTTAGAGTTCAAAACATGTTGGTTTCAACTATATTTTAAATTATACCTTAAATTTTTAGGACTAAGTTATACTTAAGTATTTATTTATTTACTAGTCCCCAACCCAGAACATAATAGTCCAATACATTCCTCATGTGTCAAATCGGGTCGTATATTCAAAGTGTCCCATACCACTTTGAATAATTTTTAGTATATCCATATTTGGTCATAGTAGTGTACATTTATCCTTTAGCATTTACATATTTCAAAAATTGAGACATGTATCTAGATGTTTTAAAAACCGAGATAATAATTATGCGACTGTCATTAAATGATAAAAAGAAGGGCAGATTATGGTACATAGATTGACATCCAAGGTACTAAAATAAAAGAAAATAGAATTTGTCACATGCAATGTTATTCTCATAATTCTAAAAACCTTATTAACCAATTAATAAAAAAAAGTAAACTAAAACTTTCATGTAGGGTTTTAAGATTATAGATGCTAAATCAGTCAATGCTGATAAGCCTTTGTGTGCCAAAGAAATAAATTCCAAAATAGAAAGCATGAATCTCCACCATAATCAACATCATTTAACATTTAAGAAAATAAGTGGCTCATAAATGTGGATATAAATTTTTTAAAAAAACACAACATTTCTTATGTTTTAAAACTCCATGAAAACATCAAGATTCATGGTACAAGGACCTCAAGAACTTGGTATAAACTGAACATATATATCACTATCCATATAATGTGAATTTATATATACATGTACCAAGTATATAATCACTTAAATAAAAACATTTACATTGAGATACCATACTTGTACGTTGAAATTCTTATCAAAATTTTCAGAACTTGGTAGATTGGTAATCATGGGTCTCTACTTGAAATCGAGAGGCCACATCAATACCTATGCATATATAAACTACCAAAGTATATATATATATACCGTATATATGTATTATATATATATAATGTCTTAAGACTTGTGAACCTTAAATAACTTTCAATTTTACAAACACTTCAAAGTATAAAATTAAGGGTCCTAGGTTCGGTCTTAAGGAAGGGTTTAAACTAACCCATAGGGTTAATTAAATTACAAGGTTTTATGAGAACACACATATATTTAGATATATTTATAAACTCAACACCACGCATCAAATAAAAATACACCTTACGTCCATTATGCCATCTGAACACAAAAACCCAATGACCCTGGTTCAGTATAGATGGGTGTTGGAACTAAACCACGAAGTTGTAACTATATATATATAAATATATATTTTAGAGTGTATATGTGTATACACTCTCAAAGAAACAAGGCAAGAAAAAAAAATTAAACCCTTACCTTGAAACTAGGGGGAGAAGGACTTGAGGGAGGTTGACAGAAACTTGCTGGAGACTTGGGCCGGGGGAGAAGAACCGAGAGGTCTAGGGTAATTATACAAAGGTATACACAACTTTTTCATGAAAAATGTACCCCCTTGTGGTGCATTAAATGGGAATGTCGTGTTTGGAGAAAAAGGGGAGGCATGGAGGGTCCTTGGTGGTCAGTGGTGAGGAAAATGAGAGGTTCCATAGGAGTAGGTTTACTAGTGTAACCCATGCGAGGAGGAAGAAAACGACGCGACAAAACTGAAAAAAAAAACAGACGGTTTAAATCGATCCCGATCTTGATCCAAAGGCTGAGACTCGTCTGTGTTTTTAAAAAGGAATGGGTGGATCAAATTAGATCTGAGTTTTATCGGATGGTCCCGATTTGACACGACATTTCAAAACAAACTGACAGCCGTGATTAGATCTTTGGAAGATCTAACGGTGGAGAAAAACGCGGTGGAAAAACACAGTTTCTGAAGGTCAGAAATGAGATCATGATCGGCGGTCCAGATCACACGTGACGAGATACAATGGTCCAGATCGTGTTTTTTCCGAAAAAAACCCATCCCACGTCGAAACGACGAGTTGATTTTGCCTCCCTTATAAGCTCGGTCCTCCCAATGACTGCTCAGAAAAACACACAACACACACCAAGGGGGACCTATAAACGGGCTCCCGCCCCCATAGGCCTTGGCTTACCCACGCCCCATCGCGGCCTCACACCCGCGTTGGTGCGCCTATGCGCTCCGGCTCACTCTTGTGCGCCCTTCGAGGGACCTCTGCCTAAGCTCGGGTTGGCCTTGTCTTGGGATGAGGGCTTAGGCTCAGTCACTTTGTGTGAGCCGCCTCCCTCGGCCCTAGCCATAAAGGGTTGGCCCTAGCGGGCCAATTTTTTTTATAAAATCTACACTCAAAAATAAAAAGTTTTAAAGAAAAGAAAACAATTCATTTATTAAAACTATATAGAATTTATATTCTTAAACGTTAATGAATACAAACTAAACTTTGTCTTAGTTAAAAGTACTTCTAAAATTATAAACACTAAACCGTTTTAACACAAAAAAAGAGGTTTTAATAAACCTACATGATAAATTTTATTTTTTTCTTTATGCTAGTATAATAGAAACCTAATTTAAATCAAAAACATAATTTAATTTGAAGAATTTAAACATAGTGTATAACATTATTTAAGAAATGAAAATCGCTACATTGTATTTGAAATATTTGCAAAGTGTTTTGGACCCCTTAATACTTTTCAAAATCACTTAAGGGTGAAATGAAGTTTTAACTCATATCCTATTTAGAGTTCAAAACATGATGGTTTAAATTATATTTTTAATTATACCTTAAATGTTTAGTACTAAGTTATACTTAAGTATTTCTTTATTAACTTATCAAAGCCCAATGTCTAGATTTATAGTCATTAGCTTTCAACGGTCACTAGAGCAACGGTTGAAAAAGTGTCTTATAAAACCAAGCCTTACGGTGTCCTAAAACTCAAAAGGAAGAAGATGGTGCTTCCCATTCTGTTGAAGCTAAGCATGGGTTTTATGATCATGGTGGTGATGTTCTTTGCTTTAAGTGACTTTAAGGATCTCCTTTATATACTGGGCCTCTTTGTGGTGTTTGGGGGTCTTCCAGTAGTTCTGATAGGGTTTTTAATATGTATTTTTGGTTAGCATGTTTACTTTTTTGATCTTGGTGTATTGTAAACACTATGGTGTTTTTATTTAAATAAAGAGCCTCATGTTTATCTTTTAAATTTTTGTTCAATTAAAAGAAATTTAAACAAGAATAAATGCATAAAATTTTCATTATATGATATCCAAGTTTCAGGATGTTACAATACTCCCCCCTTCAAGAATTGCATCCCCACAATTCCTTTCATACAACCTCACTAAGAGAAAAATCTCTGATGTTCCTACCATAACCCCCGTCATGGATAATCGTTAGGTGCGTCCAGTGAAAAACCCACATTGATGATCAACTCCTCTATTTACCTAGCCCAAATACACCTCGGACATAAGAGTTTGAACTCCTGCATAGTGCATTCGGACTTCTAGAGGGAGGCCCATATGGAAGAAAGTTTGGATATGTCCGAATAGACCGACTCACGTAGAACTCACCAGACTAAAACTCGATTGAGAGCACCTAAGTCATAGACAATGTCATATAGGCTGAAACTAAGGAGCTGGTACATGTAGTGTAACATCCCAGGTAAATAAAGAATAATACATTTTCATATTTATTAATATTTGCGAATTAAATATTAATTTTAATTTAAATGGGTTGCTATGTTTGATAGCGTGCCCGATACGCAACAACGAGTTTCTTTGAAATCTTACGTTGCACACTAGTAATATAATAATATTTTTTAAATGGTAGTTAACACATAGTCGTTGTATTGGTGGGAATGAATAGAAATAACTAAAATATTATTATATATGTTTTTTAAATGTTTTTACATTTATCCAATAAAATATAAAGGCTTAAAATAAGAAAAGAATTCAATTTCTGGCATAGATACTCTAATATTCACTAAAAGGTCGAACTATCGCCTTTTGATGGAGAACCCTCTTTAAATATAGTTTTGGTCACTCTTATACATTCTATTGGACCAAATAGAACTCTTCTTTAGAACTGGGTCATCAAAATTTACTTTGTGTAAATTTTTGGTATTTTTCTGATAAAGTTCATTTTTTAATGAATAGTGAAAAATGTTGTATTTTAATTCAAAACCACTTTTTAATATAATTTATTTATATGATTAGATTATATTTTTAATTGGTTTTAAAGTAAAATTAGAATATATTTTTAACATTTAATCCAATTTTGGTCATTGGAATTAATTTCACTTTGAAATTGGACTTAAACTAGTGTCAATCTTTTAATACATATTGTTTCATAAAAACACGCTTTTTGTTTTGACAGCGGGAATTAATCATTAAATTAATTAATGCAACTTATATGTTATAAATTTTGTAAAATAGACTTCATTTTTTAATTCGTAATATCAAATATATCTTAGGGTGGATTTTTGGTATTTTTCTGAAAAACTTCAATTTTTGATGAATAGTGAAACCACTAAGTGGTAGTTAAAGAAACTGATTTTTCGTTTAAATGAAACTTTACCACTTCTGTGATTTGATTTTCAAAAATCCGACAAAAATGGTTGTCATTAGGATGTAAAATGTGGTTCAATGAGATTAAAATAATTTTTTGGTGAATAGTAACTTTTAAGTTTATTAATCGCGATTAGAGGTAATTAGTGTAATTTAAGGTAAAAATAATGTTTTAATAATATGAAATGACCTAGAAACATGTTCTACCCTTATTGGATGTGTCATAGCCAACCCATACAATCCATGGGTCAACTTGGGGACCCCATGGAGCCACTTTGGTAGGAAAATGACATTAATAACTTTTTATTTAAAGTTAAAATAAAAATGTCACAAACATGAGTTGTTTTACTAAAAAAAATTTTAAATGGGGTTATACAAGTCATATTTTTGACTATAAATATTCATTATAAATCTAAAACTATTTCTACATCATGATATTTTTTTATAATTTTTAGACATCAAATAAATTAAATTATTTATGACACCATGATGATGCAGTGATTACCTCATTATTTAACGATTTAAATAAAATGAAAAGATAATGTAAAATATAAGACCTACACTTGTCAAAAACCTATTGTATGGGAGGATTTATAACCCTTATCACCTTATCCTAGAAAATTATAATTGTGGGACCTTTTTTATCCGAAAATCATTTTATAATAAAGTATCTTTTCTTAACTTTCCAAGAGTGCCCCTCCTCTCCTCTTATAAAAGGCTCCCATATCTACCACCTTACCCACACCTCTAGAGACTTTGTCTCTGCCAAAACCTGCCCATTTTTTCTCTCCACATCCCTCTATTACTCCTAGAAGTCTCACTTTGGGAAGAAGTATTCCCAAGGAATCCTTTGAGCTCAAATCAAAAAGAGTTACCCGTTTTAAAGGTAGTGTTTTCTCTTGTGTTCTTATGTTTTATTTTGCTTCTCCAACACCCTAAACTCTTTTTATATATTTCTTTTGTAACAACACCAGTATATTAAATATACTAGGATGTTGTTATGAGAAGGATTAGAGCTACACTTACACACACCTCTGTCTAATGGTTAAATAACATACTTTTTCTGTGGTTGGCGAATTTCTGCCTCACGAAACGATGATTGTTCAATCTTCTTTTAACACCTTTAATGGTGGCCATTAAGATGTAAATCTATTTATATATGATATATATTATTTTTATGTTTTCCTTATGCTTCTTTATTTTTCATTTGTGGCATACCTTTATGGTTTCCATTATGGGTAAACACGATAATTTCATTTTAGGAAGTGCGGACTACCGCCCCCTCAAAGTGATTTGATTCGTTAATGCCATATGTGGGACATATAAAGGATAAATTTAATGATATTATATATGATACTATACTGGAATTATAATATACCTTTATATCATTATTATTTCATTTCATTAAAGTATGAAATAGAAATGAAAGTAGCGTTCATGCGTACGTACGGCTTACCGTCTCCATGAACGGTGCATTTCATTTCTTATCCCCAAATATAATGTAATATTATAAGTACATATATATAATAGATATATATGATGTATGTTACATCTAAATGATGAATATCATTCTGGAATTAAAATATATATATCTCTTATTTAGTTTTAATTCCATTAATATGACATAAAAATGAAAGTAGCGTTCATGCTTACGTACGGCTTACCGTCTCCATGAACAGTGCATTTCATTTCTTACCTCTAAATGTTATGTACAATTATAAATACATGTATATGATGGATATATATGATATATATGATATCTAAATCATGAATATAATTCTGGATATAATGGATATTTTACCCCATGAACAACTTGTAATTATAAAGAGTTTATTTTTGACTCAAGTACCAATGATCGACAAAACGACCATTATTAACATAAATAATTACATATTGTTCATAACATGGTAATAAGTGTTATAAAAGGAATAATGAACTTGAAAAAGGTTCTTATGCAGGTAGAAATTAACTCAAGTTTATTATTCAGGACGTTAAATAGTGATCGATTCAAGTCGGACCCAAGGTATGGGACTTCGTCTCAATCTCCTTTCATTGAGGCATATTTTGTTTTATACACAACTTTATTTTATATGGTGTATAAACCCCATTGACTTTTACGTTTATTCAAAATGAATCTTTTTTATACGAAGCGTTTACTAAATGAAAAAAGGGAATGTTTTTTTTGTTTTTTTGTCATACGTATGCGGCGACAATGACTTCTCCGCCGTCGTGACCATTATTTGAGTTTCAGCTTCCTCTACAAGCCATAAATTTTTAAAAAATGAAAAATAAATGCCATGTTTTAGTTTTCATTTATTTTGGTATTGAAAATGGTTTTCATGATGTTTTTATATCTATTTGTTGTATTGATATCTTGTGATTGAAATGTGGAAATGTTATGTTTCCTTTATGCATGTTTTATGTGATACGATTATGTTATGGTTCTTGGGAATTATTATGAATATGGGTGGGTCCGTGATAAACTAAGGGCGGGTGAGCCCGATATAGCTCTCCAATGCATTGGGTAATGCAAAGGAGTTAAACGTTAAGTTTTCTCTGAAGAGATTTAGGGAATATAC
Source organism: Viscum album (assembly GCA_963277665.1). Lineage (NCBI taxonomy): Eukaryota > Viridiplantae > Streptophyta > Magnoliopsida > Santalales > Viscaceae > Viscum > Viscum album. The sequence goes on from OY728132.1 coordinate 1,820,320,658, forward strand.
TATGATGGGTATTCCAAACGTAACCAAGAGGGTTACTCCCTACGTAAGAATGTTATGAATGCCTCAAGTTACCTTTATGTCTTATTATTTCTATGATTCATTCGTGATTCTATGAGGTATGTTAAAGTGCTTATGTTTTATGAGTTAAGTATGATTTCATTGATTCTTATGTATACATGTACTCATGTTTCCTTTCCATATTTTTATATCCCTTACTGAGCTTTTTATGCTCATCCCAAGTTTTTGAAATGTTTTTCACAGGTCAAGGGAAAGGTACATGATATGATGATAGTGTCAAGGAAGTGTCAAGAAAGAATCCATGTTTTATCTTAAATATGTTTCCTTTGATGGGAAAAAATGAATATTGTCTTTTATGTAACCACCTTGTTTAAATGTGGAATGTTATGCATGATTTATGATCTAATTCTCTAAAACTCTAAACCTGAAAAGATCCTCAATGTGAATTATTCATTTAATTCAATATTAAGTAAGGTTTAAGGTTGGGGCCTTATAGTTGGTATCATAGGTCGGTTTAGATAACTTTAGGAGTTATAATTCTATTAAATGATTATCCAAAAATATTTTTTTTATGGTCAAATTGAAATGATATAGAATTTAAAGATTTCCATATTGCTTCGCCTAAGATATTTCTGTGTTAAGAATGGTTTTTCATAGAGGAAACAGAACAACTTTTTTGGGAAGGAATACATAGGGAAATGGCCTTTCAAATCAGTATCCTGAGATGGTCAGAATCAGAACTAAATAGTTTGTTGCAGTGATGGCTCAGTTGACTCAGGTGAAAAATGTATGTTGTTTTTATTGATGATATTTTGGTGTTTTCTAAAATTAAAGAGAAGCATGAAAGTCATTTAAGGGTTATCTTTCAAACCTTAAAATAAAATAAACTGTATGGAAAATTCATCAAGTGTGAGTTTTGGTTACAACAAATTTCTTTCCTTGGTCACATTATTTCAAAAAATGGAATAATTGTTGATCCTGCTAAAACAAAAGTTGTTGAAGAATGTCCAAGACCCACAAATGTAACCGAGATCCGTATATTTCTTGGTTTGGTGGGTTACTACCGAAGCTTTTTTGAAAAATTTTCACGATTATCTAGTCCAATGACTAAGCTAACTCGGAAGGGTGTTAAGTTTATCTGGACAAAGGAATGTGATTATTGTTTTCAGGAGTTGAAAAAAAGATTGGTGAATGCACCAGTTTTGGCACTTCCTTCCAGGAATGGTGAGTTTTTTATCTACAGTGATGCTTCATTGAAAGGACTTGGTTGCGTCCTAATGCAGAATGATCAGGTAATTGCTTATTCTTCACGTCAGTTGAAAACTCATGAGGTAAATTACCCTACACATGATTTGGAATTAGCTGCTGTTGTTTTTGCTTTAAAAATTTGGAGGAATCATTTGTATGGAGTAAAGTGTGAAATATATACCGATCACAAAAGTTTAAAGTATATATTCACTCATAAAGAATTGCACATGAGATAGAGAAGATGGCTAGAATTAGTCAAGGATTATGATTGTACAATTCATTACCATCCGGGAAAATCAAATAAAGTGGCTGGTGCTTTGAGTCGAAAAAGTAATGCTTCATTAACAATGTTGCGTTTGGAACGTGATCCTTTGGTTAAGGATTTGATGAACTTTGGCATAGAAGTTGTTGGTGCAGGATGTCCTTCTGTTTTGTTTTAGGTATCAGTGAAATATTCTCTATTAGACATAATTAAGCAAGCACAAAAGCAAGACAGTGAGTTGCAGAAAAAGGTAGAGCTGGTTTAGAAGGGTAAGTTTCCTAAATTCAACATTGATAATGACTGTGTTTTGAGATTTGGGAAGAGATTGTGTGTGCCTTGTGATTCACAGTTGAAGAGAGAGTTGTTATGTGAAGCTCATAGTTCTCCATTTTCAGTTCATCCAGGAAGTACTAAGATGTATAGAGATCTTTGGGAGTATTACTGGTGGGACGGAATGAAAAGGGATATTGCTGATTTTACTGTGAAGTGTTTGACATGTCATCGGGTTAAAGCAGAGCGGCAGTTATCGAAAGGGATGCTTCAGCCTCTACCAATACCAGAGTGGAAATGGGAGAATATATCCATGGACTTCGTTGTGGGATTTTCTAATACACCTCGAGGTAATAATGCAATCTAGGTTATTATTGATCGCTTGACTAAATCTTCTCATTTCCTTCCTATTAGAGATACTTTCTCTCTAGATCAAGTTTCTCGATTGTATCTTAAGGAGATAGTCAGGTTACATGGAGTTCCTCTATCCATTGTATCTGATCGTGATCCCAGGTTTACTTCTAACTTTTGGAAAGGCCTTTAGAAGTCATTGGGTACTGAATTAAATTTTAGTACAGCTTTTCATCCTCAATCAGATGGGCAGTCAGAATGAACAATTCAGACCTTAGAGGATATGCTATGTGCTTGTTCGATGGATTATTAGGGAAGTTGGGACCAACATCTTTCTTTGGTTGAATTTTCATATAATAACAGTTTTCATTCCAGTATACAGATGGCTCCGTTTGAAGCATTATATGGAAAACGGTGTCGAACTCTAGCTTTTTGGGATGAAGTAGGTGAAAGGAAGCTGATGGGACCAAAATTGGTAGAAGAGATGGCAGAAAAAGTTTAGTTGATTCAGAAACACATGAGAACAGCTCAGAGCAGACAGAAAAGTTATACGGATAACCGTAGGAAGGATCTATATTTCGAGGTAGGTGATCATATTTTTCTCAAAGTTTCACCATGGAAAAGTGTGGTGCGATTCGGTAAGAAAGGAAAGCTGAGTCCAAGGTTCATTGGACCATATGAAATTCTGGAAAAAGTAGGATCAATTTCTTACCGAGTGGATTTACCTCTGAGTTTATCTCAGGTACACAATGTTTTTCATGTTTCAATGTTGAGAAAGTATATGCCAGATCCATCTCATGTTTTGAGCCCAGAGGTAGTTCAGTTAGAAGAGAATCTCTCTTATGAACAACAACCAGTCTAGATTCTTGACCGAAGAGAGCAAGTGTTGCAAAATAAGGTAATTCCTAAGGTAAAGGTTTTGTGGAAAAACCATATGGTTGAAGAGGCAACATGGGAATCTGAAAATTCTATAAGGGATAAATACCCCCACTTATTTTGATAAGTGAATAAAATTGCGAGGACCTAATTCCAAAAAGGGGGGAAGGATGTAACATCCCAGGTAAATAAAGAATAATACATTTTAATATTTATTAATATTTGTGAATTAAATATTAATTTTACTTTAAAGGGGTTTCTATGTTCGATAGCGTTCCCGATACGCAACAACGAGTTTCTTTGAAATCTTACATTGCACACTAGTAATATAATAATATTTTTTTAAATGGTAGTTAACACGTAGCCGTTGTATTGGCGGGAATGAATAGAAATAACTAAAATATGATTATATATGTTTTTTAAATGTTTTTACATTTATCCAATAAAATATAAAGGCTTAAAATAAGAAAAGAATTCAATTTATGGCATAGATACTCTAATATTCACTAAAAGGTCAAACTATCGCCTTTTGATGGAGAACCCTCTTTAAATATAGTTTTGGTCGCTCTTATACATTCTATTGGACCAAATATAACTCTTCTTTAGAATCGGGACATCAAAATTTACTTTGTGTAAATTTTTGGTATTTTTCCGATAAAGTTCATTTTTAATGAATAGTGAAAATGTTGTATTTTAATTCAAAACCTCTTTTTAATATAATTTATTTATATAATTAGATTATATTTTGAATTGGTTTTAAAGTAAAATTAGAATATATTTTTACCATTTAATCCAATTGTGGTCATTGGAATTAATTTCACTTTGAAATTGGACTTAAACTAGTGTCAATCTTTTGATACATATTGTTTCATAAAAACACGCTTTTTGTTTTGATAGCGGGAATTAATTATTAAATTAAATAATGAAACTTATACATTATTAATTTTTTAAAATAGATATCATTTTTGAATTCAGAATATCAAATATATCTTAGGGTTAATTTTTGGTATTTTTCTCAAAAACTTCAATTTTTGATGAATAGTGAAACCACTAAGTGGTAGTTAAAGAAACTGATTTTTCATTTAAATGAAACTTTACCACTTCTGTGATTTGATTTTCAAAAATCCTACATACATGGTTGTCATTAGGATGTAAAATGTGGTTCAATGAGATTAAAATAATTTTTTGGTGAATAGTAACTTTTAAGTTTATTAATCGCGATTAGAGGTAATTAGTGTAATTTAAGGTAAAAATAATGTTTTAATAATATGAAATGACCTAGAAACATGTCCTAACCTTATTGGATGTGTCATGGCCGACCAATAAAATCCATAGGTCAACTTGGGGACCCCATGGAGCCACTTTGGTTGGAAAATGACATTAATAAATTTTTATTTAAAGTTAAAATAAAAATGTCACAAACATGAGTTGTTTTACTAAAACAATTTTTAAATGGGGTTATACAAGTAATATTTTTGACTATAAATATTCATTAGAAATATAAAACTATTTCCTACATCATGATATTTTTTTATAATTTTTAGACATTAAATAAATTAAATTATTTATGACACCATGATGATGCAGTGATTACCTCATTATTTAATGATTTAAATAAAATGAAAAGATAATGTAAAATATAAGACCTAAACTTGTCAAAAACCTATTGTATGGGGAGATTTCGAACCCTTGTCACCTTATCCTAGAAATTTATAATTGTGGTACCTTTTTTATTCGAAAATAATTTTATTATAAAGTATCTTTTCTTAACTTTCCAAGAGTGCCCCTCCTCTCCTCTTATAAAAGGCCCTCACCTCTACCACATTACCCACACCTCTCAAGCCTTTGTCTCAGCCAAACCCTACCCATTTTGTCTCTCCACATCCCTATATTACTCCTAGAAGCCTCACTTTGGGAATAAGTCTTCCCAAGGAATCCTTTGAGCTCAAATCAAAAAGATTTACCTGTTTTAAAGGTAGTGTTTTCTCTTGTGTTCTTATGTTTTATTTTGCTTCTCCAACCCCCTAAACTCTTTTTATTTATTTCTTTTGTAAAAAAAACAGTATATTAAATATAATAGGATGTTGTTATGAGAAGTATTCGAGCTAAACTTACACACATATCCATCTAATGGTTAAATAACATACTGTTTCTGTGGTTGGCGAATTTTTGCCTCACGAAACGATGATTGTTCAATCTTCTTTTAACACCTTTAATGGTGGCCATTAAGATGTAACTCTATTTATATATGAAATATATTATTTTTATGTTTTCCTTATGCTTATGTATTTTTCATTTGTGGAATACCTTTATGGTTTCCATTATTGGTAAACACGATAATTTCATTTTAGGAAGTGCGGACTACCGCCCCCTCAAAGTGATTTGATTCGTTAATGCCATATGTGGGACATATAAAGGATAAAGTTAATGATATTATATATGATACTATACTGGAATTATAATATACCTTTATATCATTATTATTTCATTTCATTAAAGTATGAAATAGAAATGAAAGTAGCGTTCATGCGTACGTACGGCTTACCGTCTCCATAAACAGTGCATTTCATTTCTTATCCCCAAATGTAATGTACTATTATAAGTACATATATATAATAGATATATATGATGTATGTAACATCTAAATGATGAATATAATTCTGGAATTAAAATATATATATATATATATATATCTTATTTAGTTTTAATTCCATTAATATGACATAGAAATGAAAGTAGCGTTCATGCGTACGTACGGCTTACTGTCTCCATGAACGGTGCATTTCATTTCTTACCTCTAAATGTTATGTACTATTATAAATAAATGTATATGCTGGATATATATGATATATATGATATCTACATCATGAATATAATTCTGGATATAATGGATATTTTACCCCATGAACAACTTGTAATTATAAAGAGTTCATTTTTGACTCAAGTACCAATGATTGACAAAATGACCATTATTAACATAAATAATTACATAGTGTTCATAACATTGTAATAAGTGATATAAAAGGAATAATGAACTTGAAAAAGGTTCTTAAGCAGGTAGAAATTAACTCAAGTTTATTATTCAAGACGTTAAAGAGTGATCGAGTCAAGTCGGACCCGAGGTATGGGACTTCATCTCAATCTCCTTTCATTGAGGCATATTTTGTTTTATACACAACTTTATTTTATACGGTGTATAAACCCCATTGAATTTTACGTTTATTCAAAATGAATCTTTTTTATACAAAGCGTTTACTAAACGACAAAAGGGAATGTTTTTTTTTTGTTTTTTTGTCATACGTATGTGGCGACAACGACTTCTCTGCCGCCATGACAATTATTTAAGTTTTGGCTTCATCTACAAGCCATAACTTTTTAAAAAATGAAAAATAAATACCATGTTTTAATTTTCATTTATTTTGGTATTGAAAATGTTTTTCATAATGTTTTTATATCGATGTGTTGTATTGATATCTTGTGATTGAAATGTGGAAATGTTATGTTTCCTTTATGCATGTTTTATGTGATACGATTATGTTATGGTTCTTGGGAATTATTATGAAGATGGGTCGTTCCGTGATAAAATAAGGGCGGGTGAGCCCGATATAGCTCTCCAATGCATTGGGTAACGCGAATGAGTTAAACGATAAGGTTTCTCCGAAGAGATTTAGGGAATATACTGTGATGGGTATTCCAAATGTAACCAAGAGGGTTACTCCCTATGTAAGAATGTTATGAATGCCTCAAGTTACCTTTATGTATTATGATTTCTATGATTTATTCATGATTTTATGAGGTATGTTAAAGTGCTTATGTTTTATGAGTTAAGTCTGATTTCATTGATTCTTATGTATACATGTACTCATGTTTCCTTTCCATATTTTTATATCCATTACTGAGATTTTTATGCTCATCCCAAGTTTTTGAAATGTTTTTCACAGGTCAAGGGAAAGGTACATGATATGATGATAGTGTCAAGGAAGTGTCAAGAAAGAATCCATGTTGTATCTTAAATATGTTTCCTTTGATGGGAAAAAATTAATATTGTCTTTTTTGTAACCACCTTGTTTAAATGTGGAATGTAATGCATGATTTATGATCTAATTCTCTAAAACTCTAAACCTGAAAATATCCTCAATGTGAATTATTCATTTAATTCAATATTAAGTAAGGTTTAAGGCTGGGGCCTTATATGTAGGTTGCATGAAGGTTTCCCTCTAATGCATCTTCTTGAAAACTTACCTTGGTCGTGTAGTTCCGGCCTAGAGTGAAGCATAGAAAAAGTCCTTCATGATATTTTCCCTCTTTGCCTATGCGTGGCCAATTGGACCGTGGCTATGCGGTGGTAAATGGAAGAATTCTCTTGGAAGGTGCGGAGAATGCCCATTCTATTTGATACCTTGTATAATTGTTTGCACGTCCTTCACAAGTTTTTGAAGGGGAGACGTTCTTCCTCATAGGTTTTGATCATAATAAACTCCATTACTGCATCAGGAAGAGATAAGATGTGGGTTTGTCCATCCATCTGAAAATTTATTATGACAACTCACTTAGTGATACTGTAACAGCCCGAGATTTTATGAAAAATATTCTTTTAAATTTCACTAATGTCTTGTGTTGTACGCTACACCAAAAGGAGCTTGCACAACACGCATCCTTGACTTTCCTTGTATCACATGCAATCGCGACCTTCCTCGATAGCGTGTGTAGTACGCAATACCGAGTTTCACTAAACAACGATATGCTATTAAAATATTATTAAAACTAGCCGTTATGAATAGTAATAACCACTTTTTGAAATTTTGTAAATTTTATTTTTCAAAATGGATTTCATTTTTGGATTCTGAATATCGAAATTAGCTTAGGGTGAAATTTTGGTAATTTTCGGATAACTTTCATATTTTGATGAATAGTGGAAATTACTAAATTTTAATTAAAAAAAACTTTTTCAATCGAAATAATTAATAGTGATAAATTATTAATTTGAGTGGTTTTAAAGTATATTTAGAATATATTTTTTACAATTTAATACAATGTTGGTCATTGAATGTAATTTCACATTTACACCAGTCATAAACAAGTGTTAATCTTTTGATAGTTATTATCTCTTAAAAACACGCTATTTGTTGTGACATCGGAAATTAATTATAAAATTAATTAATGCAACTTATATGTTGGGAATTTTGTAAAATAGAAATCATTTTTGAATTTGGAATATCAATTATAGCTTAGGGTGAAATTTTGGCATTTTTCTGAAAAACTTCAATTTTTGATGAACAGTGAAACTACTAAGTGGTAGTTAAAAAAATAAATTTTTTCATAAATCTTAATTTTACCGCTTCTGTGAATGGAATTTCAAAAATCCGAGAGACACGGTTGATTTCAGTAAGTAAAATGTGGTTCAATAAGATGAAAATAATTTTTGGTGAATAGTAACTTTTTACTTTTATTTACCACGGTTAAAAGTAAATAGGGTAATTAAGGGTAAAAATGATATTAATATTACCCTAACACATGTCCTAATCCTATTTTACAAGTTTATCTCGACCAAAAACAACCTTAAGTGTAAAATATTATCATTTAGGCCCACTTGGATTAGATTAGGACATTTATTATTATTTAATTCAAAGAAGAGTTAAAAGAGTTAAAATCAAAGTTTATTTACTAAAACATTTTTAATATAGGGTTATACATAATATAATTTCGACTATAAATATTCATTAGAAATATAAAAAGATTTCCTACATAATGGTAGTTTATTTTTAATTTTTATACTTTAAATAATTTAATTTATTTATGACACAACGATGATGCAGTAATTACCTTTTTAAGAAAATATTAACATAATTGATGTTATAAATGCCAAAATAAATGTAATTTGAGACTTTTTATGACTTAAACTAATTTTATAGGTTAATATGACATGTTATTGTTGATTTAAGTAAATTTTTTCGAACTTATCATTCTGTTATGATTTTCACAAAAATCAATTACTAAATAGTGTCAAAATTGACATAAAATAGTTTTTAAAATAAATATTATATTATTAATTGTTATTTTATTCCTAAAAATCTATGGTTCGGCAAAATGACTTAGATAAGTTTTATATATTAATAATAAACAATTTGGGGTTCGTTTGGCTTCTTATAGTAAGTTTATTAACCTTATAGTGTAAGAACACAAGAAGACACGGTAAAAGTAAAATTATTTAACTTAATGTTAAATCTAAATGATAAGGTTAAAATAGGAACCTAAACTTGTCTAAATTCTATTGGATGAGAGTATTTCGACCCATACCCACCTTAGCCTCGAAATAAATCAATTTGGAGCTATTTAAAACCGAACTTGACTTTATAATAAAATAATATTTTTAGTTTTTCCAAAGGAGCCCCTCTCCTCCCTTATAAAAGGGCACCTCCTCCCTCTCTTCCTCACACAACTTTGATCCTTAAAGCTCGGTCAACCCCTGCCAAAATCTCTTCTCCACTTCCCTAGTATCATCCTAGAGGTCCTGGTCTTCTTCAAAGACCATCCTTAGTTCTTTAAGTGGAGGTTAAGAAAAGGCGCGTCAAAAAGAGGTAATATCCATTACCGATCTTTTTCAATTTCTTTCTTCTTCAACTTCTTCTTATTTAGTTATTTCATGATAAAGTAATAACATAAGTATTTATTATATACTGATATGTTATTATAAATATGAAACAACTCTAATTAACCTTCTATCCATCCTACGGAAAAAGGAAATCACCGCGCGTGCGTACGTACGGAATACCGTCTCCACGCTGTGGTGTAATCTATTTTCCACCACCACCTTAATTGGATTGGTATAATGGTGTAATGAGTAACTATATATTATTATTTTTAAGTGATATTGATACTGAAATAGTATACATATACTTCAACACAATTCCACGACCATGGGAATGATATCATCGCTCGTGCGTACGTACGGACTACCGTCTCCACGACGCGATGAGATTCATTCTCAATGATTAACCATTAATGAATGATTATAAGGTATATATAGTAAGTACTAATGAAATATATGACATAATAATGATACTGGATTTATTTATATTTATTTCATCTACTTAATTCCATTCAATTCAATAAGGAAACGAAAACAGCGTTCATGCGTACGTACGGACTACCGTCTCCATGAACGGTGTATTTTTTTCCATTTATCAATATATTATATATATGTATATTCTGAATATATATTATATATAAATCATGTTTTACATTCTGGATATCAGTAATCATGATCCAAGTAATCATATTAATAATTACAAGTTAAAAACACGAACGACAAATGAGACGATTTTACCCAAAACGCTACTTTAACATGAATTTACAAAAGAACGGGTAATATAAAGTCATAAGCGAACCATATATGATATCATAACAATGAATATGATTCTGTAATAAGTCAATAACATTATTTAAATTATTATACAGGAGATTCGGACATGTACAAAGCAAGTCGGACCTAAGGTAAGGGAAATATCACAATCTCATTTTTATCCGAGATTGTTTATACTTTGGTATTTACTGGGGTGTATTTTATCATCCACATACATGTTTCCTAAATATGTAATATTATTTCCATTCTCCTACAATTGTTTAAATCTTATTTTACCCTTCGGTGAGTTTTTAGTAAAAGATATGAAAGGAATCTTTTGTCGTTTTTCGTACGAGGTACTTTTTGACTTTTCCGACAAAAGTACAAAGAATGTTTTTTTTAACTTATACGGCATGAATGCATTTTTAAAAAATTATTTCCAAGAAGCTTACTTTACAAGTTTTCAAGTTTATTTTTATTCAACTTATTTTAGTTTAAAATTGTATGACATGTTAAGAAAGGAAAAGTATTTTTGAAGTAGAAAGGATATTTTCCTCAAGAATGAAGTTCAAGTGTTTTATCAAAATTATTTTCCATCTAAGATAATAAAGGGTTCTGTTTTTACCCCTATTATTACATTGATTTGATTATATTGTGATGGAATTATTTTTATGAATTCCTTTATCATATATGAATTGTTTTATGATGTCATGATGTCTAATATTCCCATTTTTATTACATGGGTTATGCAATGATGTATGGTTTATGATTTTGTGGCACACATAAGAATGGTATCATTATGGGATGGGTGGGACCTATATCTCCCTCCAATGCATTGGGTAAAGATTTTATATCTCATGAGATAGACATGGCTGGAATGGTAGGTTATACCGGTTCAGTGAAACAGGACTGAAACGAGGGTGACTCGGTTCAGAAAGGGACTTTGTCCACTAAGATAGTCTTGGCAATGAGTCTTGACTAACAAGAAATGATTCTCTATGATTATGTGTGTATGCCACAAAGTTTAATGTTTTAAGTTATGATTATTGTGATTACATTTCACTACCATGAGTTATCCCAGGTTATGAAATTATGATCTCTTTTACAGGTTAAGATTTCCAAAAGATATGTGCTTATGTATATGATGTGATTGATATTTATTTTGTTTACCCTTACTGAGCATTTGAGCTCACCCTTTTATGTTTTCTTTTCCCCAGGATATAAAGAAAGGTTTTAGGTATAAAAAAAGGAAGATCTTTATGGGAGATGTTGAAGATCTTTCACCAGGATTAGAAGATTATATTACGAGTTTCCAAAGACACTAAACTATTACGATCCTTGTGTGTGTGTTTTTGTTATGTACTAAGTATTCCTCAAATGTAATGTAATGTCAATGTACGTTAAGCTACGGGTCTCTACAGTTGGTATTAGAGGAAAGGTTTAGTCAACCTTTGGAAACTAGGATGCGAAAACGTTAGTGAGATCCCTAGAGATATTTCTAAGGTATGTCTAGGGATGTCCCTAAGGTTAAGTATACGTATAGGTTATAGTACTAGAATTACGCTAACGATCATAGAATTAAACCTAAGATATTAGATATTGAAGGTACTCCCCCTTTATTATGTTGTTTTCCCTAGCATGATTTTTGCCTCTCACACTATTCTTTTTGGGTTTTAGACGATGACTGGAACCCGAAGGAACCGTATTGATCACTGTAATGGACAATGCAATGATTTTCCTCCTGAACAAACAAATGTTATGGGAGATGGAGTGCAAAATCTTATTGCTATACTTACACAAGCTATGAATCATTCTGTACTTCCAAATGAGCAGAGAAGGGAACAATATTCTATTGAGTCCTTCATGAGGCAACGTCCACCTTCTTTTAGTGGGTCTTCCAATCCACTTGTTGCTGAACAATGGATCAGTACCACTGAAAAGATATTTTCAGTTCTTCAATGTTCTGAACATGATAAAGTCATCTTAGCAGTATATCATTTGGAAGGTGAAGCTGATCAATGGTGGAATCTTATCAAGAATACGAGGCAAAGAGATGAAATTGATTCCATGGAATGGGACGAGTTCAAGAACTTGTTTTTCAGTAAGTAATTCCCTCGTATTCTTCAAACAAAGATGGAAAAGGAGTTTCTTGAGCTGAAGCAGAAGGATGATGAATCTGTTGGTATATACGAAGCAAATTTTACAAGACTTGCAAGGTATGCATCTGGCATTATCATCCAACCTGAAAGTAAAGTTGATCGATTTTTCAGTGGCTTAAAACCAAGTCTTCGAAGGGCATTAGCTATAAGAGACTTTGGTAGCTATGAAGAAATTGTGCGTTGTGCTATCAAGGTAGAAATGGAAGTTGGTGTTACATATCCATCTCATGGTTTTGACAAGAAACGAAAGATGGAGTTCAAGGAGAAATCTCATAATAATGGTGAAAAGAAGATGAATGTTTTCTTATGCACAAAGTGTGGAAAGAAGCATGGTGGAGATTGTCTTAAAGGGACTAGAAAATGTTTTAAGTGTGGAAAAGAAGCTCATCGAGCAGCTGAGTGTTGAAGTAATGGAAAAAGGGTTTCTAATGATGTGAATAAAGCAAACACTGCAGAGAACGCACCACCAACACTTCAATGTTTCAAGTGCAAGGAGATGGGACATTATGCCAATAAATGCCCTAATCCAAGGGTTAGTGATGATCAACATGAGCAACCACTTAAGGCAAAGGACAAAGGGAAGTCACATGCGATCACTATTGGCGATGTTGAATATGACAATGATGTGGTGGAATGATTAAGTGTTTATGTAATGGGATTCCAAAATAGTGTTGTATATAGTATCATGGAATATTGGAATATTTATGTATTGGTCTATTGTGGTTTTCAATAATTTTATGGTACCAGTAACCATGGAAAGTGATTGAGATATTTTTGGAAAAAGAATGATATGCGCATAATGAAGGGAAAATGAGAAAATGAAATATTTAACAGTATTCATGAGCTCATGATTGACATAAGGACTAAGTGATATCATGGTTTGAGTATATAGAATTTTGAGGATTTTGGTATGTGGAAAGTGTTAAATTTTAACTACATTCATGTTTTCACTAAGGTTCAATGGGTATTCATTCTTCAAGAGAATACATGATTAAGGTATTCACATGTTTGTAATTTGACCAACAAGATATATTTTATGATATATGGGGGAAAAATGATGGCATTCACGTGATTGTTCTGTGACATTTCAAGTAATCATTTTCTTTATACTATGAGCTTGGACCGAAGTATTTTAGATAAGCCTAAAGATTAGAATGGATTATGTTGGACATAAGTTATGATAAAACGTTTTTCGATATTATTGATGGGATGTTATAGTAATATAGCTTTAGAAAAAGGACAACCTGTAGGACGGGCGACAGCCCATCGCGTCAGACAAGGCTGTGGGAATCGAACCCACAACCGAAGTGCGACTGGCCTTTATCGCCTACCACTGGCCTACAGGAAGTCCCTGTTTAGTAGAAACTAGTTTTATTATATTAAGCAGTATGATATATGAAGTATAAAGTCCATTTTAGGAACCATATATGATTAATCTCACTATAGAATGACTTATGTATATTTAATAACTTTTGCTGACCTTTTGTTTGAGACAGATGGAATGACCCGTCATTCTATCACATGATCTGCTAACACTTCACAAATAACAAATTCAACTTCATTTATTTAAGAGATGAAGTGAAAATTGTTTAAGGCACGAACAACAGTGAGATTGTACCAAAATAAAGTAAGTATTTATTCTAATTCAAATTCTTCAACTTTAGGGAAACGATCTTCAAAACCAAAAATGTTGTCCTAGTGCTCTTATATCTGATTAATCAGAAGGTACCTTAGATCATCAAAAATTTATGGATTTGGTATTGGTGGCTTTTCCATAGCCATGTTCTCTACCACTCTTCATCAGAACATGATGGTTAGATTTTTCTTCCATATCCATATTTTCACCTATGTGGAAACCAAGTAATTAGTTTATTTGGGTAATCGTTACGTTTCATACTTTCGTTTTTAAAAATTGGTTTTGGTATTCCTTTTTACGATGTGGGTTTCTATTAAAGAAACTTTCGAATAGTAAACCATTTATAACCCCGACGAATTTTGAGGGCGAAATTTATTTTAAGGGGGGTAGAATGTAACAGCCCAAGATTTTATGAAAAAAATTATTTTTAATTTCACTAATGTCTTATGTTGTACGCTACACCAAAAGGAGCTTGCACAACACACATCCTTGACTTGCCTTGTATCACACGCAATCGCGACCTTCCTCGATAGCGTGTGTAGTACGCAATACCGAGTTTCACTAAACAACGATATGCTATTAAAATATTATTAAAACTATCCGTTATGAATAGTAATAACAACTTTTTGAAATTTTGTAAATTTTATTTTTCAAAATGGATTTCATTTTTGGATTTGGAATATCAAAATTATCTTAGGGTGAAATTTTGGTAATTTTCGGATAACTTTCATATTTTGATGAATAGTGGAAATTACTAAATTTCAATTAAAAACAACTTTTCAATCGAAATAATTAATAGTGATAAATTATTAATTTGAGTGGTTTTAAAGTATATTTAGAATATATTTTTTACAATTTAATACAATGTTGGTCATTAAATGTAATTTCACATTTACACCAGACATAAACAATTGTTAATCTTTTGATAGTTATTATCTCTTAAAAACACGCTATTTGTTGTGACAGCGGAAATTAATTATAAAATTAATTAATGAAACTTATATGTTGGGAATTTTGTAAAATAGAAATCATTTTTGAATTCAGAATATCAATTATATCTTAGGGTGAAATTTTGACATTTTTCTGAAAAACTTCAATTTTTGATGAATAGTGAAACTACTAAGTGGTAGTTAAAAAAATTAATTTTTTCATAAATCTTAATTTTACCGCTTCTGTGAATGGAATTTCAAAAATCCGAGAGACACGGTTGATGTCAGTAAGTAAAATGTGGTTCAATGAGATGAAAATAATTTTTGGTGAATAGTAACTTTTTACTTTTATTTACCACGGTTAAAAGTAAATAGGGTAATTAAGGGTAAAAATGATATTAATATTACCCTAACACATGTCCTAATCCTATTGGACAAGTGTATCTCGACCAAAAACAACATTAAGTGTAAAATATTATCATTTAGGCCCACTTGGATTAGATTAGGACATTTATTATTATTTAATTCAAAGAAGAGTTAAAAGAGTTAAAATCAAAGTTTATTTACTAAAACATTTTTAATATAGGGTTATACATAATATAATTTCGAATATAAATATTAATTAGAAAGATAAAAAGATTTCCTACATAATGGTAGTTTATTTGTATTTTTTATACTTTAAATAATTTAATTTATTTATGACACAATGATGATGCAGTAATTAACTTTTTAAGAAAATATTAACATAATTGATGTTATAAATGCCCAAATAAATGTAATTTGAGAATTTTTATGACTTACACTACTTTTCTAGGTTAATATGACATGTTATTGTTGATTTAAGTAACTTTTTTCGAACTTATCATTCTTTTATGATTTTCACAAAAATCAATTACTAAATAGTGTCAAAATTGACATAAAATAGTTTTTAAAATAAATATTATATTATTAATTGTTATTTTATTCCTAAAAATCTAAGGCTCGGACAAATGACTAAGATATGGTTGTATATATTAATAATAAACAATTTGGGGTTTTTTTGGCTTCTTATAGTAAGTTTATTAACCTTATAGTGTAAGAACACAAGAAGACACGGTAAAAGTAAAATTATTTAACTTAATGCTAAATCTAAATGATAAGGTTAAAATAGGAACCTAAACTTGTCTAAATTCTATTTGATGAGAGGATTTCTACCCATCCCCACATTATCCTCGAAATAAATCAATTTGGAGCTATTTAAAACCAAAATTGACTTTATAATAAAATAATATTTTTAGTTTTTCCAAAGGATCCCCTCTCCTCCCTTATAAAAGGGCACCTCCTCCCTCTCTTCCTCACACAACTTTGAGCCTTAAAGCTTGGACAACCCCTGACAAAATCTCTTCTCCACTTCCCTAGTATCATCCTATAGGTCCTGGTCTTCTTCAAAGACCATCCTTTGTTCTTTAAGTGGAGTTTAAGAAAAGGCGCGTCAAAAAGAGGTAATATCCATTACCGATCTTTTTCAATTTCTTTCTTCTTCAACTTCTTCTTCTTTAGTTGTTTCATGATAAAGTAATAACATCAGTATTTATTATATACTAATATGTTATTATAAATATTAAACAACTCTAATTAACCTTCTATCCATCCTACGGAAAAAGGAAATCACCGCGCGTGCGTACGTACGGAATACCGTCTCCACGCCGTGGTGTAATCTATTTTCCACCACCACCTTAATTGGATGGGTATAATGGTGTAATGAGTAACTATATATTATTATTTTAAATTTATATTGATACTGAAATAGTATACATATACTTCAACACAATTCCACGACCATGGGAACGATATCATCGCTCGTGCGTACGTACGGACTACCGTCTCCACGACGCGATGAGATTCATTCTCAATGATTAACCTTTCATGAATGATTATAAGGTATATATAGTAAGTAATAATGAAATATATGATATAATAATGATACTGGATTTATTTATATTTATGTCATCTACTTAATTCCATTCAATTCAATAAGGAAACGAAAACAGCGTTCATGCGTACGTACGGACTACCGTCTCCATGAACGGTGTATTTCTTTCCATTTATCAATATATTATATATATGTATATTCTGAATATATATTATATATAAATCATGTTTTACATTCTAGATATCAGTAATCATGATCCAAGTAATCATATTAATAATTACAAGTTAAAAACACGAACGACAAATGAGACGATTTTACCCAAAACGCTACTTTAACATGAATTTACAAAAGAACGGGTAATATAAAGTCATAAGCGAACCATATATGATATCATAACAATGAATATGATTCTTTAATAAGTAAATAACATTATTTAAATCATTATACAGGAGGTTCGGACACGTACAAAGCAAGTCGGACCTAAGGTAAGGGAAATATCACAATCTCATTTTTATCCGAGATTGTTTATACTTTGGTATTTACTGGGGTGTATTTTATCATCCACATCCATGTTTCCTAAATATGTAATATTATTTCCATTCTCCTACAATTGTTTAAATCTTATTTTACCCTTCGGTGAGTTTTTAGTAAAAGATATGAAAGCAATCTTTTGTCGTTTTTCGTACGAGGTACTTTTTGACTTTTCCGACAAAAGTACAAAGAATGTTTTTTTTAACTTATACGGCATGAATGGATTTTTAAAAAATTATTTCCAAGAAGCTTACTTTACAAGTTTTTAAGTTTATTTTTAATCAACTTCTTTTAGTTTAAAATTTTATGACATGTTAAGAAAGGAAAAGTGTTTTTGAAGTAGAATGGATATTTTCCTCAAGAATGAAGTTCAAGTGTTTTATCAAAATTATTTTCCATATAAGATAATAAAGGGTTCTGTTTTTATCCCTATTATTACATTGATTTGATTATGTTGTGATGGAATTATTTTTATGAATTCCTTTATCGTATATGAATTATTTTATGATGTCATGATGTTTAAGATTCCCATTTTTATTACATGGGTTATGCAATGATGTATGGTTTATGATTTTGTGGCACACATAAGAATGGTATCATTATGGGATGGGTGGGACCTATATCTCCCTCCAATGCATTGGGTAAAGATTTTATATCTCATGAGATAGACATGGCTGGAATGGTAGGTTATACCGGTTTAGTGAAACAGTACTGAAACGAGGGTGACTCGGTTCAGAAAGGGACTTTGTCCACTAAGATAGTCTTGGCAATGAGTCTTGACTAACAAGAAATGATTCTCTATGATTATGTGTGTATGACACAAAGTTTAATGTTTTAAGTTATGATTATTGTGATTACATTTCACTTCCATGAGTTATCCCAGGTTATGAAATTATGATCTCTTTTACAGGTTAAGATTTCCAAAAGATATGTGATTATGTATATGATGTGATTGATATTTCTTTTGTTTACCCTTACTGAGCATTTGAGCTCACCATTTTATGTTTTCTTTTCCCCAGGATATAAAGAAAGGTTTTAGGTATAAAAAAAAGGAAGATCTTTATGGGAGATGTTGAAGATCTTTCACCAGGATTAGAAGATTATATTCCGAGTTTCCAAAGACACTAAACTATTATGATCCTTGTGTGTGTGTTTTTGTTATGTACTAAGTATTACACAAATGTAACGTAATGTCAATGTACGTTAAGCTACGGGTCTCTATAGATACCCATTCAAAATTATAACCAATGAAAGAATATAAGAAAGAAAATATAACAAGTCATATTCTTATATAACTACTGGTCCATAAGAGGAAGGCTAATGATTTCCCTTGTTCTCGAAAACATGAATCCCCAAGACAAGCTCAAAACTCTCTATCTCTCTAAACCATATACAACCCGAGCAATCAGGTTCGATATCGTGGAAGAACTTATGGTGTCTCCATAGTTTGGAATGAGGGTTTTATATCTGAGAGACATCAGTATACACTTGATATCTATACACCGATCGGGAGGCTTCGTGTTCAAGAACTTCAAAGTCCATTACTTGACCGTAATGGCCATAGGATGGGACTTGACACATATACATCATGCGGAGGTCTCCCACTACTGCAGCTTCTTGGAAAGTCGTGAGGGACTGGATGCCTTCTTCTACGGTGAAGCATTTGAAATGTCCCTCATATTACTTTCCCCATTGTGCATAGGACGGAAATTGGGATTGCATCATAAAGATGTAATCCAGACCCGCTCTTCGATGGAGTTGAAGTACTCGGGGAGAATTGGATATATCATAGAGATGTTTTCATGAAATACAGATATGAGCATAGTTTATATAATTTTCATGGCTAGATATGGAAATTATGGTCTCTAAGGCCTCATTGGGAAGAGACAGAAGACTAGTACCTTCGTTTTCCATCTTAAAATTAAGAAAAACCTAATATTTAGTAATACTTAAGTAAGTTTTTCTTTGTTTAAGTTCTGGTTTTCCAGAGTTATCCAAACCGAACCCTCTGATACCAACTGTGGAAACCCGGCCCCAGGAAAACCTGGAGCTGGTGCCTTTGAGGCATAATGTGTAATTCTTCATAATATACACTATTAAATCACGCATCATGTTCGGAGGAGAGGATCGAGTTTGGTTCAGGTTCTGGGAAACCAGCATATCTTTCATACTTCTTAGACTCAATTGTTACCAGAAAAATTTAAAATATAAAACATGGGGTGAGCATACGAATGCCCAGTAAGGGGTTTTAAAAAAACCAATGTAACTTTTAAAAACATTATTTAACACTTTCCATAGAACATTTCGCTTAAAGAAAAGTTTTAACATATGTAACATGTCATAAAATTTCTCAATTAATAACATGCTAATAGAGTTACAAGGATATCAGATTCAAATAAAGGCATGCTTATTTGGTGTAACAAATAAAAGACATTCTAAACATGTAAGACCTTAGAATATGAAAGCACAAATTAAACAGCTAAGAGTAATGAATACTCAGAGTAGCGCGTACAGATAAAACTTCAATTTCATGCACTGAAAATAAAACCACTGAGTACTAAACATGTACCATACCATAAACATTTACTTTTCTGATACTCATAGGTACTGGCTCTTAACCATGGATATTCTACTAGTCGAATATCCAATAGATAATTAGTTATCATACACAAAATGAGGGAATGTGTAATGTAGGACTTCAATTTCTGTAATAAGGCCTCTTGTCAAGACCCAGGGCTAACTATAACCGGACCCCAACCCGGAGAGTATCTGTAACCGGACTCCAACCTAGAGGGATTACTTTTACCGGTCCCGAACCCGGAACATAATAGTCCAATACATTCCTCATGTGTCAAATCAGGTCGTATATTCAAAGTGTCCCATACCAATTTGAATAATTTTTAGTATATCCATATTTTTTCATAGTAGTGTACATTTATCCTTTAGAATTTACATATTTCAAAAAGTGAGACATGTATCTAGATGTTTTAAAAACCAAGATAACAATTATGCGACTGTCATTAAATGATAAAAATAAGGGAATATTATGGTTCGTAGATTGACATCCAAGGTACTAAAAGAAAATAAAATAGAATTTTTCACATGCAATGTTATTCTCATAATTCTAAAAACCTTATTAACCAATTAATAAAAAAAAGTAAACTAAAACTTTCATGTAGGGTTTTAAGCTTATAGATGCTAAATCATTCAATGATGATAATCCTTTGTATACCATAGAAATAAATTCCATAATATAAAGCATGAATCTTCGCCATAATCAACATCATTTAACATTTAAGAAAATAAGTGACTCATAAATGTGGATATAATTTTTTTTAAACACAACATTTATTATGTTTTAAAACTCCACAAAAACATCGAGATTCATGGTACAAGGACCTCAAGAACTTGGTATAAACCAATCATATATGTCACTATCCATATAATGTGAATTTATATATACATGTACCAAGTATATAATCACTTATATAAAAAAAATTACATGGAAATACCATACTTGTACGTTGAAATTCTTATCAACATTTTTAGAACTTAGTAGATTGGTAATCGTGGGTCTCTACTTCAAATCGAGAGGCCACATCAATATATATGTATATATAAACCACCAAAGTATATATATATATACTGTATGTATTTCTTTTTTATATATATCATGTCTTAAGCCTTGTGAACCTTAAATAACTTTCAATTTTACAAACACTTCAAAGTATAAAATTAAGGGTCCTAGGTTCGGTCTTAAGGAAGGGTTTAAACTAACCCATAGGGTTAATTAAATTACAAGGTTTTATGAGCACACATATATATGTAGATATATTTATAAACTCAACACCATGAATCAAAGCGAAATACTCTTTATGTCCATTATTCCATTTGAACACAAAAACCCGAAGGCCCAGGTTCAGTATAGATGGGCGTTGGAACTAAATCATGAAGTTGTAACTATATATATATATAAATATATATTTTATATTCTATATGTGTATACACTCTCGAAGAAATAAGGTAAGAAAAAAAATTTAAACCCTTACCTTGAAACTAGGGGAGAAGAACTTGAGGGAGGTTGGCAGGGACTTGCTGGAGACTTGGGCTGGGGGAGAAGAACTGAGAGGTCTATGGTATTTATACACAAAGGCACACATAACTTTTTCATGCAAAACATACCCCCTTATGGTGAATTAAATGGGGGTGCTGTGTTGGGAGAAAAAGGGGAGGCATGGAGGGTCCCCGGTGGTCAGTGGCGAAGAAAACGAGAGGTGCCATAGGTGTAGGGTTACTGGTGTAACCCATGAGAGGAGGAAGAAGACGACGTGACAAGAGGGAAAACTGAAAAAAAACAGATGGTCCAGATCGATCCCGATCTTGATCCAAAGGTTGAGACGCGTCCATGTTTTTAAAAAGGAACGGGCTGCTCAGATTAGATCTGAGTTTCATCGGATGGTCCTGATTCGACGCGGCATTTTAAAACAAACTGATGGTCGTGATTAGATCTTTAGAAGATCAAATTATGGAGAAAAACTTAGTGTAAAACTGAGGTTGCTGAAGGTCGAAAACGAGATCTTGATCAGTGGTCTAGATCACACGTGACGTGATCCAACGGTCCAGATCTCATTTCGCCCGAAAAAAACCCATCCCACATCGAAACGACGAGTTGATTTCGCTTCCCTTATATGCTCAGGCCTCCCAACGACTGCTCAGAAAATCACACAACACACACCAAGGGTTCCCTATACACGGGCTCCCACCCCCACAGGCCTTGGCCTACCCACGCCCCACCGCGGCCTCACGCCCGCGTTGGTGCACCTATGCACTCTGTCTCGCTCCTGTGCGCCCTTCAGGGGACCTCTGCCCGAGCTCAGGCCGGCCTTGGCTTGGGATGACGGCTTAGGCTCAGCCACTTCATGTGAGCTTCCTCCCTCATCCCTAGCCATAAAGGGCTAGCCCTAGTGGGCCAATTTTTTTTATAAAAGCTACACTCAAAAATAAAAAATTTTAAAGAAAAGAAAACAATTCATTTATTAAAACTATATAGAATTTATATTCTTAAACATTAATAAATACAAACTAAAATTTTTCTTAGTTAAAAGTACTTCTAAAATTATAAACACTAAATCTTTTTAACACACAAAAAAAAAGAGGTTTTAATAAACCAGCATGATAAATTTTGTTTTTTTCTTTATGCTAGTATCATAGAAACTTAATTTAAATCAAAAACCTAATTCAATTTGAAGAATTTAAACATAGTGTATAACATTATTTAAGAAATGAGAATCGCTAAATTGTATTTGAAATATTCAAAAAGTGTTTTGGACCCCTTAATACTTTTCAAAATCACTTAAGGGTGAAACAAAGTTTTAACTCATATCCTTTTTAGAGTTCAAAACATGATGGTTTGAATTATATTTTTAATTATACCTTAAATTTTTAGGTCTAAGATATAATTAAGTATTTATTTATTAACTTATCAAATCCCAACGGCTAGATTTATAGCCGTTAGCTTTCAACGGTCACTAGAGCAACGGTCGAAAAAGTGTCATATAAAACCAAGCCTTACGGTGTCCTAAAACTCAAAAGGAAGAAGATGGTGCTTCCCATTACACTGATGCTCAGCATGGTTTTTATGATCACGGTGGTGATGTTCTTTTCTTAAACTGACTCCAAGGATCTCCTTTATATATCGGGCCTCGTTGTGGTGTTTGGGGGTCTTCCAGCAGTTTTTATAGGGTTTTTAATAGGTATTTTTGGTTAGCATGTTTACTCTTTTGAACTCAGTGTATTGTAAACACTATGGTGTTTTTATTTAAAAAAAGAGCTTCTTGTTTATCTTGTAAATTTTTGTCCGGTTAAAAGAAATTTAAAAAAAATAAAAGCATAAAATTATCATTATCTGATATCCAAGTTTCAAGATGTTACAGGTGGTGTCTTTGGATCTGTTGGTCTAAGGTTGGTGATTATTCTTGGTTTCTTCCTAGATCTGTTGTGTGATCTCGTTCTGGAGGCCTTTTCTTCCATTGGTCATGGTGCGGTGGGAGTTCATCTTTGAGGTATGTGGGTTTCCTCTCTTCTTACGACCCCTTGTCTTCTAAATTGAATCAATCTTGATGTGGATTTTATTCTTGGGCCTTCATTAACGTTGTTGGGTTTTGTTGATTTTGGATTCCATTACGGGCATGTACGACCCAAGTTTTGAAGTAGGGGGTTCTGTCTCTAGCCTATGTCGATAATCTTGACTATTCTTGCTTTATAAATTGATTTATAAATGGAATTGGCATGATCTTTTTGTGTGTGTTAAAAAGAATTTTCAAAGAGAATTTTTTTTTCCCTGGTTATTGATAAATGAAAAGAAAATGGGTATTTTCAAAGCATTTAAATTGAATTTGTGAAATGGTTTTCAAATGGTTTTCAAATCATTGAAATGAATTGTGAAAAATGAAAATGGGTAACCTCGGTTACTTAAGTGGAAGGTTTATCTTGGGTCCATCATCCATTATTTTTTTATTATCAAGGAGGTTTGTCTTGGGGATGTCCTAGATTTCTTAGTCCCATTGTGCTAAGAGACCAATATCAATATTTTGGGGGGTTTACTCATGGGGTATTCCTCTGCTTCCTAGGATCATTATTCTAGGATCGTAATTTTTCACTTGATTATTATGGTATGGGTAGTCTGCAGCCTGGACTTGTAGTATTCCTTGGTGTTGTGATGCCTGTGATTATGTTTTTTATTGCTTGGATTTCTGATTTAGCTTTGATATGCATGTTTATTCATGTGAAAAAATGATATGGAAAATGTGATTTGAAATGGATATAACTTCCTTTGTTTAGAACTATGGAAAAAGAGAAATAGTTACCATGTTTTCTATAAAACTGCTTTAATACTTATCATGTCATGTTTTTAATTAAATTGAGCATGTAGTAATTTTTATACAAAAGCTTATTATGGAACACCTGGGTGGGATCCTACTGATCATGTTAGCTCACACCTTGTGCACCTCTTTGGTGGTGTGTAAACCTTTGTTTGTATTCTAGTGCAGGGAAAGGTAAGGTGTTGCAGTGAAGCGGTGAGGTTCATGTTAGCCGGATGGGTAGCTGGTGGTGAGATAGTGGAAGTTTGTCCATGGCATCAGTTGGAGTAGTTTTTTGGTTTGGGTCGTTTGCAATTGGACTTTTCCTTTGTAGTTTTATCTACTCTCATAGCTTGTCAGTTTCTGCTATTTTCTTACAATTATGGCATATATATCTTCCTCATCTCCCATTGTTTCTTTATTTTTTACATATGTATACCATGTGTTTGTTTAGGTTGGGTGAAATCAATCCCTTCGTTGTGTTTTTTGATGCCTAGGTGCTTGTTGCCAGCCCATGGGGATCGGGAATGCCCTTCGGGAATGTGACGGATCGGGTCAGGTGTCAGGTTTGAGGGTAACCTGAGTCAGTTCATTATAGGTATAGCCTCTAAATTTGTTATAACTCTAGAAACCCATCCATTATACAACTCATGTTTATATGATCTATATATCTCACCTAATTTCATTAGTCATGTATTCCTTGCAGCCCCACCTCCTGGAAAATTATAACAAAATTGTTACCAAAATATTAATTCATATAAATACAATAATAATATAACATTAAATCTAATGATTTTTCTTAACCATATTTGATCCCAATCATTATCCTTTATTTTATTTTCAAGGTGTCTCCATGATAGTGGCTTGACAGGAATGATGTCATAGTATTTAGAAAGTGTCGCAATAAAACTCGTACATTCTCTCCCTATTTTAACAATCATTTAATTATCCTCATTGTACTTGACCATTACTCATGTGTGGAGGTTCCACACCTCACATACCCATGTTGCCTTATAGTGGTAGATCTAGTTGTGAAAGAATAAATGACAAATATTAAATCAGCACATCTTATAATGAAAATAAATTATGGTAAAAAAAATTACTAGGGTCTTATACATATACCCAATCCAGGATGATTAGTGGGTATTGTTGGATTCTTAGGCTATTAAGGATCATCAACATTTGTAGCACAAGTAGGGTCTAATGTCTACTCATGATGATCAGTATGCTTGAGAGTTTCAGAATGTGCTAGAGAAAAATTCAAAGGAGCGTGAACATAAAATCCCAAAGAGAATGAAGTAGTCAGAAATAGAGATGGAATATAAATATTTGGAAAAGGATAATATGGATGGGGAGTGGGATCCATAATCAGATGAGGAAAATATATATGAGGATCATATATAAATGGTGTTGACAATATAGGCAGTCTAAATATTTCGGGTGCCTCTAGAAAAACTATGCAATAAGAAATTGTGCTACATGATATATATGATGAAGGGTATGGGTGTGATCAGGTATGATGAGTGGTTTGGGTTTCTCTAGTACCACGCCTCCCCCTCTAAGTGTCAGGTTGAGCACTATTACCACTAGGCTGGTCGGAGAATAGTTGTCTCCTGGGTTATAGTTCCTAATTAATTTTTTTTAAAAAAAATTAATTACATCACATTATATGTTATTGATATATATATATATATATATGAAATAGTATAATCACAACAAGAAACAAAAAAGGAATGTCCATCTCTCTTATGCATTGATTATTATCATACATTCTCTTCCTTCATATCACTTCAGTTTTTTCATTTCCTTCATTGGAAAATAAATGTGAATTTAATTATAAATTCATAACTAATGTGTAAGCCAAACAATAAAGAATAGGTGTCATGACTTAATTAAGGGATATCAATTTTCTATCCAAATAAAGGATAGGTAGTGACATGACATAATCATTGTATAATTTTTTGACTTTAACATTGTTGACAGTCCATAATTATGGATATAAACATTTTATATTCATTACAATATGAACTCTTTCATATTTATCATTTTATGAAATTTTTATTTTAAATATATTATATTTTATAAACTATAAACAATTTATAATTCAATTTATAATATGTAACCATTTTACATAATCTAGTATCACATGTTTAGTCATCAATTAAAACATGATCATATCAATCATTAAAAAAACTTTTTAAAGAGGCTTAAATAATATCCAAATAACGCCCCTTTAATTTGAAAAATTCAAATTAATTAATTATGAATAATTCATAATTTAAAGATAAACATTTTATATTTTGACCTTATCCCATATTTTATAACTCTTTATAAATTATCACTTGTGATTTCTAAATAAACACTTTTATTTCAAGATCATAATCCATGCTATATAATTTTTGAAAATATATTTTAAATATTAAAATTAAATATTTGGGAATAAATTATTTCATAAAAAATTAATCAATTACAAAAAAAATATAAATAATTAATTTATAAACCTTTTATAAATTAAAATATCCCAAAATACCTTTTACAATGATTTATAAAATTTTATAAACCATTAAAATAATTTTAAATGTTAAAAAAAAAATTAACAATTTTAAAATAGCATTGATTACCCTTACACATAGGGGTACTCCTGCATAAGGGTAAATCCTTTTACCCTTATGCAGATTATCTGAAAACCCTTGTATAAAGGTAAGTCGCTACTTACCTTTATGCAGCTATAGAGGACCCTTACCCAGACCACTCTATATAAGGGTAATGTCTTGGTTACCCTTGCACATGTAAGGGTAATGATGGAATTACCCTTACACATGTAAGGGTAATGATGGCATTACCCTTACATAGCTAAGATGCATAAGGGTAACCAATACATCACCCTTATGTAGAGTGGTCTGCATAAGGGTCATGCATAAGGGTAGCCAAGGCATGACCCTTACACAGACCACTTTGTGTAAGGGCAATTCCTTGGTTACCCTTATGTATCTTAACTGGGTAAGGGTGATTCCATTGTTACCCTTATATAGACCACTTTGTATAAGGATGATTATGTGTTTACCCTTAAGCATGACCCTTACACAAACCACTCTGCATAATGGTAATGACTTGGTTACCCTTTCACATCTCTACTACATAAGGGTAAGACCATCAACACCTTTACATATCATCCTATGTAAGGTTAAACCCTTTTTCCAGATTTTAAAAAAATCTATAAAATTATGCTTTGTTTTTTTGTGATTCTTCTAATAGAGTTCGATTCAAT
The DNA here is from genome assembly GCA_963277665.1 of Viscum album. Lineage (NCBI taxonomy): Eukaryota > Viridiplantae > Streptophyta > Magnoliopsida > Santalales > Viscaceae > Viscum > Viscum album. The sequence continues at coordinate 1,820,348,320 of OY728132.1, forward strand.
ATTAAAAAAGTAAAATCAAAAAAAAATCAACCAATTTATATTGGAAATTCACATGTAGGTCAAGTTGGATGCAAAATATTTGAAACTAATATTAAAGAAATTTAAATAGTACTAACCTAAAAAACCTAAGTAAAGCTAAACCAAAAGAGTATAGAACACATATGGATAATTATATATATTACCCACCACAACTTCAGGTTCACAATCAAATCTAACAATTGGACTATTTATGTCATCAAAAGTAATAAATTGATCGAGGCCAATGGGGGTAGTGATGGTGTCAATTTCATCCCCACCATTATAAAAAATATTTCTTTGGATTACTTCAATAATGACACCAAATTCGGGTCTTGATGATATGTCACATAAAAACTTTTTTCACTAATGATTCCAAAATATCTGGCTCATTGGTAGAAAGAATAAGAGTCATGTCAATAATTTTAAATCCACAGGCATCAATAAATTTGACATGTCTCTTTATTAAATCAAACCTCTTTCATTTTATCAATGAATCGACCATGAGAGTAATAATCCAATATTAGTACTTTCTCAACAACTTCATAATAAGATACATTCTCATATTGAGGCCTACTGTATGATGCATTGGCCTAATAGTATGTTGTTACAGTTACCATAACACTATCTTGTTGTATTATCATGTTCACTTTTTGATCAATGATAATAAATTTATACCCATTTACCATAATTGATTTTCATTCAAGAACCACATAATTATGAACAAAACCCAAATCTATTATTTATTAAAAAACATAGTCAGTAGGTGAACTCAATACCTAAAATATAAATGAATATTAAAATTAAATGAATGTTGTTATTTTTTATTTTATTGAAATAATACTTATACCTTCAATTTCAACCAAGTGTGATACTCTTTATTATGAAAATTATCTATCCTTAAAGGTAATGAACAATGATTTCTATTTATAATTTTTTTATGATCCCTACATAAAAATATAGAAATAGTTTAACACATATGTACAATTACATGAGATGATATAACATATACATGTTTGATTTACTTACTTGATGCAGTCATCGAACAAATCACAGTTAAACAAGATCGTGTGATGTGTCATCTCCTGCTCTTCAAGGATTAATGTAGTCAATGTATATGATCTAGAAATTCTCCCTATTAGGGTGTAATGACTCATATTTTCTATGTATTATTTTTGGATATTGTATGGATTATTTTTGAGACAAGACATTGAGATGGTGGGTGATTCCAAGGCCTGGTGTGCCTAGAATAAATGTTTGAAATATATTAAAGATATTTAATATCATGCATGCGTAGTTTTCCTAAAAAAAGTGGAATAACTTCAAAATAGGGGCCCAGGTTATAAATTTGTGAGAACAGTTGAGTTTAGAATGTGGATTTTACCCTAGGTACAATAAAACCTTTGTCAGTGCGGGATGTTTGTGGAAAAGTCACCGCAGGCATTAAATGAATAAAATAATCCATTAAATTATTTTATTTTATATCTTTGATGCAGAAACATAACCTATTCTATAAATAAATGGTTATGGGGAATTCCTAGGTTTATCCACTAAAACCTAGAGATCCAAAGGACCTTTGGAGAGCTGTCTAAATAGATTCAGTTGGAAGACGATAGCCAGATTGAAGATCGAGGATCAGTGTGAGATGGAATCAGAGGATCTCACCAATAATCATGGTGCAGCTCTTTTCTTCATCATAAATTGATCCAAATTGAGTTAGTACATTGTTTGATTTGGTTTTCTTTACAGTTTTTGGTTTCTATAATGAACATGAATCAATTGACCAAAAAATTAATTTGTGGATCGATCGTTTTACGAGATGGGATTATTGCAGGGATTTTATCAGGAGGATTTCTTTGTGATAAATTATTATCTCTTCATTTTTTTTCTAATTAAAACAAATTTTGGTTGAAAAAAACATCGATTGATTTCAATTCCTTGTGATTTTTTCTTTGTTCATTTCTCCCCCCCCCCCCCGATTCTTTTTTCACCACGAACATTCTTCTTTTTTCCCATGGTTTGACATCCATTGAGAAACTGATCATTGTGGGCCTGTTTCTTGGTGAAATGATTCAATATTGTAGATATAGACTCAGAACGACATGATGGTGGTGCGACAATGGAATTAGCGATGGATTAGAGAGTTTTTTATACCTAATTTTGTGTTCTTTGATGCGCAATGAAGAACGACATTATAGGATGTGTTTTGAACGGATTAATGGCCATATTTTGGTCTTTTAATGATGGTAAGGCCCAATAGACCATACTCCTTGGTTCTGTCATGGGGTGTGGCTAGATTGGTGGCTGATAAGTAGAGAAGATGCACAAAAACCTAATCTAGTATTTTTTAAAATTCTAATCCACACATCATGTAATCCCATATTACATGGTGTGTGGGCCCCTCTCAGTGGTAGCTAGGGCTTCCAGGGGAATATATATATCACATGGAATGTGGTCCCCTTTGGTGAGATTAGTGTGTACCTTAGAGATTACATGAACATGGCCTTAGAGTACACAACCATGGGAATGTTGTGTACTTCTACACAGACACGGCCAGGTTGGACATACACAGGCTAAGCCGTGTACGGGTACACAGGCATAAGTACAGGGGTAACAACACATCGTGTACTTCTACATGGACACAAACATAGGTTGTTTTCATAGGCAGGACCCAAGGTCAAATGGACACAACATGTACCCCTACTATACATCTTTTACTCCTAAGATGTTGTCTTGGATCCCTTTTCCTCTGTATCTTGGAAAAGTTTCAGTAGGGTATGTTCCCCTTATCCATTCTATGAGGGTTAGTATGAAATCACCTCCTATAAATAGGGCAGTGATCCCTTCAGTGGTACTTCTTAGATAGAGTTTTTGGAATCATTTTGTTATGCCTAAAGTGAGATCCTCTATTCATCTTTGTTCCCTAGGTGGAGTTCTTAGTATCATCCTGACCAACACTATACGTGCGATGATCCTATACTTAGCGGGTTAATCTAGATTGAGTTTTTTGTATACCCCATGGCCTTAGGAGTGATCCTCATATGTGTATCGTATCTCTTTATACTTCTAATGTATACTTCTTGTTGTGATACCCAACGAGCACTACCTCTTAGACAGATGTCATCAGTGCTATCATACTCATAGAGTGTATTCATCCAAATGGGTGCTTTGTATAACCTTCAAGCTAGAATCCTAAGCTGGCATTATGGTTGTAACTTACCTTTAGACTATGTGTATTTGTTTATTATATTTGTATATTCTTGTTATATTCATTTTGGACATATACCTATATAGAGATGATTATCATTCCTTTGTTTTATTCTTTATGGTTTCGGGGTGTTCTACTGGGTATTGTTATACTCACCCATGCATGGGATTTTCCCACATATGTTGTGTCCTGTGCATATGATTAACCTTTTAACAGATTCATAGATAGACCAGGACCAGATGTTTATTAGTAAGACTGGAAAAACCGAGGTGTGGTATTAGGGTATCTTGACATCATTCCATATATATACTTTCAGGTTGGATTGGTTTTCAGACTCTTTGTGGTGGGATTGTATTTGGCCTTGTTTACTTTCCTTTACTCCATGTCATACTCAGGTTGTGGGATTTAGATGTATTAATTCATGGTTGTTCAGTTATTTTTACATTTCAGCATTGTATGGGCTTGGATATGTGTGTGTCTGTGTGTACATGTACTTAGGTTAAGGCTTCCCATGTTAGTGATGTACCTACTCAGCGCTAGTCTCCATCCCCTGACCTATTTGAGGCGGGCTTGTGGAGTCTTGGAATGGTCCCCATTGGAATGGCTCATGATGGTGTGGTATCAGATGAGTCAGTTCTACCTTAGGACTAGAGTCTGTGACATTGGTTTTGGGAAACAATGTTAAGTGTTTCGAGTTTGTCTATCAGGCCAGGGACTCCAGTGTTGGTGTAGAAACTGACATATCCATACACTAAGACTTTGATCATCTGCTTTTCGACTTAGTACATGATAAAAATAGTTGCAGGGAAGAATATGGTACATGCATCATATAGGAATGGTTTGTGGTTTTTATGTCCTTCTTGAGTCATCTCTCTAGATATACTCATTAACCGTGGAACATATTGTTTACTTTTAGGATGCCTACATGATGTATGCCAACTAGGATTTAGTGTCAGGATCATGAGGATGATCCCCTCGATGATGAGGCATTGATACATGGATCAATTCCAGAGATGTTACCTCTAGTTGGTGCACTATCTATACTGCCACTTATAGAGCAGTAAATGGTACCCGTAGTACCTGCTGATGTGGTATCCAGGATGAGTTCACTTTATGAGTTTCAACAACAAAGACCCTTCGGCTTCTGAGTCAATCCCAACCCATAGGTGGATGAGGATTTTCTTGAGGTAGTGACATGAGTTTTCCATCTGGTCATGAAACCAACAGATCATATGGTGATCCTGGCGATGAGCCTTTTTCATGGCACAGTAGGATGATTATGGGGTTTGGTGACCCAGTCTTATAATGTGGTGACTCTAGCTTGTTCAAAGCTTGAGAACCTTTTTAGAGAGTAATTATCTCCACCTATACTAAGGTATTTACGTATCTAGGAGTTTCTACTACTCCAGTAGGGCAACACGATGGTAGTTGAGTATTCATCGAGGTTTAACAAGCTCTCTAGGTACTCGATGGATATGGTTTGATATTTGTTATTTCAGGATCAGAACTACAAGAGAGTAATACATAGAGACATTTGATCCATTGTTATCCCTCTGTGCATTCCTACTTATGTTGGGGTGCTAGAATGAGATTTTCTGGTTGAGAGTTTCTTAGATGATCAGACACTACTAGTGGTTGTCGGTAGTGGGAAAGTATAAGCAAAGACCTTGAAAAAAGGGGTCTAAAATAAGTCTTAGGGACCTAGATGTGTGATATGTTTTAGGATAAGATCTTAAGATAGAGGTTTTGTGGTTCATGTCTCACATGATGGGTCCATTCATCCTAGAGAGAGAGGCAGCTTCTACTCATGTAATGGTATGGGGCATCTTTCATGAGATTGTATAACCAATCATATAGCTGATAGTGAGACCATGGATGGACCTCTAAGGTAGACGTAGTGGTAGTATTAGAAAGGTCCATAGGGCGGAAGATGAGGCAGATGATTTGGGAGAGAAACTGGAGGTGGCAGATGCTTTGACTTATTACCACCACCACCCCCAGGTGGTCCACTCTAGGCTCAAGGAGTTAGAGGATAGGGGTAGGGACAACTACAGGCGGTCAAGGCTTATGAACCATAGGATCTAGGAATATTTTTAGGTATTATCTATGTCTTTTTTACCTTATCTTCAATATTGATAGAAAAAGTGCTAGTTATTCCTTTCTTACCACATATCTGGTCTGAGACTTAGAGATTTTGGTTGAGCCCTTGGTTGGACCCTTATTCTTAGAGACTCATATTGAAGATGACTCAGTGATCACACACTTGTGTTGATAGTGTGATCTGACTCTTGGAGGTGAAAGTTTCTGATGGAATCTCTTTGTATTAGCAATGAGGACTTATGGCTTCATCTTAGGTATGGACTAGTTGTCTACAGTTCATGCCTAGATTGACTATTTTAGGTGGAGGATGTTGTGTTTATAAAGTGATGGATTGAGGTTTTCCTTTTTGGATGAAAAGGAAACCTGGGTAGCACAAGATTGACTCATGTATAGTAGTTTGTAACCAATTACTCATCAATTTGATAGAATGACCCTTGGTGCAATAAAAGTTATTAGTTTTCAGTTCCCTATAGTGGTGGAGGATTACAAGGATGTTTTCCCTAAGGATGTTCCATGTTTATCTCCCCACTGAGAGATAGAATTATGTATTGATCTATACCCTGGTATGGAATAGATATTTATGCCAGCATATTGGATAACACTGGTAGAGCTTTTCAAGAGTAGGGTGTGGTTGGAGGACTTATAGAAGAAGGGATTTGTTAGACCCAGTGTTTCACCCTGTGCATCCCCAATTTTATTCTCCAAGAAGATGGAGGAGAGCTTGAGGTTATGTATAGAATATTGGTACTTGAACCAGGTGACTTTAAAGAACAAGTATCCACTACCGAGGATCGATGACCTCTTTGATTAGTTGAGAGGTTCATGATGGTTATCGAAGATTGACCTCGGGTCATATTATCACCAATTGTGAGTGTGGTACAAGGATATACCAAACATGACATTCATATGTCTCTATGGTCACTATGAGTACTTGGTGATTCCCTTTGGAATGAAGAACACCCCAACAGTGTTCATGGGACTCATGAACCAGATATTTCATCCTTTCTTAGACTAGTTTGTGGTAGTCTTCATTGATGATATTCTTGTGTACTCAGTGTCCAAGGAGGAGCACGTGAGACACTTGAGGATAGTTATAGAAATACATTGAGAGCACTAAATTTATGGAAATCTCTCTAAGTTTTAGTTTTGGACAGAGGAGGTCTACTTCCTGGGACATGTTATCTCAGTGGATGGAGTGACAGTGGACTCGGCCAAGGTTGAGGCAGTGCTAGCTTGGGAGCCACCCAAGATCATGATGGAGGTGTGAATATTCCTTGGGTTAACAAGATATTACTATATATTCATACCTAATTTCTCCGGGATATCAAAACCCATGACAAATTTTACCTGAAAGGGGAAGCCTTTCATGTGGACAGAGAGGTTCCAACAAGCTTTTTAAAAGTTTAGGCAGAGATTAATGGGTGATTCCATATTGATGTTTCTAGAGGAGGATGTCGAGTACGTAGTGTTTTATGATGCATTAGGAACCGGTCTTGGTTGTGTTCTGATACAGAGGTAGGAGGTGATTGTCTATGTTTCATGTCAGTTGATACCACATTAGTATAACTACAAAACCTATGATATTGAGTTAGTAGTGATAGCCTTCGCACTAAATATGTGGCAACACAACCTGATGGGTGAGTAGTTTACTATACATTCTGACCATGAGAGTCTCAAGTATATATTCTCTCATAAGGATCTTAACATGATATAGAGGAGATGTCTTAAGTTCCTCTAGGATTATAAATTTGAAATTTTCTATACTCCTAGGAAGGGGAGTGTAGTAGTAGATGATCTCAACAAGATATCTTCTCCGTAGTTGCTGAACAAGGCATCAGAGCATTTGGCCTCATTGCAGTTATCCTTTGTGGATAGAGATGGAGAATCTTACCTATAGTTTATGGTTTTTACCCCTCTATTTTTACAACTAGTCATGGAGACATATCTTAGGGATACTGACTATGAGACCCTATGTGCTCAGATATCCACTATACATGCTCTTGTTTGATTTTATGAATGTGGGGAGCACATCATTCTTTTCAGAGGATACACGATCGTACCAGTAATGTTGTAGGATGAAGTTATGATACATATCCTTTGGAAGTATATCTAGGTGTGGAAAAGATGTTTCAGGACCTCTGATGTCAATTTTGGTAGCCAGGTATGAAGAAGGGAGTTTCAGAGTTTGTCTCTCGATGTCTTACTTGTTAGCAAGTGAAGGTTAAGCACCAAGTTCCACCAGGTTTAGTTTAACCCTTTGAGATACTGTAATGAAAGTGGGATGGAATATCCATGGACTTCATAACAAATTTACCATGTACTTCCATGGTACACAATTCCATCTAGATGATCATAGACTAACTCACCAATTCAGACCACTTCCTATCTATTCAAGTGAAAAGTTCATTATAGAGCTTGGGATGAATCTATATAAAAGAGATAGTTTGACTCCATGGATTTCCATCAATGATCATTTCTAACTGTGATGATCACTTCACATCTCAATTGTGGATGGGATTGTAGGAGGTGTTTGGGACTCAGTTATGCTTGAGTACAACATTTCACCCCCAGACTGATGACCCGACTGAGCGGACTATTCAGATTCTGGAGGACATTCTGTGAGCTTACATGTTAGTATTTTTTCATAGTTGGGAAGATCACTTACTTTTGGTGGAGTATGCATACAAAAACAGCTACCATTCTATCATCATTATGGTACCATTTGAGGTTTTGTACGGGCAACCCTGTAGGTTAACACTTTACTAGACTGACCTAGGAGAGTCGACACTCATGGGCCCTAAGTCATTGTGAACAACTACCAATGGTCCAGATCTCATTTCGCCCAAAAAAACCCATCCCACATTGAAACGGCGAGTTGATTTCGCCTCCCTTATAAGCTCAGGCCTCCCAACGATTGCTCGTAAAATCACACAACACACACCAAGGGGGGCCCTATACACGGGCTCCCACCGTCGTAGGCCTTGGCCTACCCACGCCCCACCGCGGCCTCACGCCCGCGTTGGTGAACCTATGCACTCTGTCTCGCTCCTATGCGCCCTTTGGGGGACCTCTGCCAGAGCTCAGGCTGGCCTTGGCTTGGGATGACAGCTTAGGCTCAACCACTTCATGTGAGCTACCTCCCTCATCCCTAGCCATAAAGGGATAGCCCTAGTGGGCCAATTTTTTTTATAAAAGCTACACTCAAAAATAAAAAGTTTTAAAGAAAAGAAAACAATTCATTTATTAAAACTATATAGAATTTATATTCTTAAAAATTAATGAATACAAACAAAAAATTTTCTTAGTTAAAAGTACTTCTAAAATTATAAACACTAAATCTTTTTAACACACAAAAAAAGAGGTTTTAATAAACCAACATGATAAATTTTCTTTTTTTCTTTATGCTAGTATCATAGAAACATAATTTAAATCAAAAAAATAATTAAATTTGAAGAATTTAAACATAATGTATAACTTTATTTAAGAAATGAAAATTTCTACATTGTATTTGAAATATTTGAAAAGTGTTTTGGACCCCTTAATAATTTTCAAAATCACTTAAGGGTGAAACGAAGTTTTAACTCAAATCCTTTTTAGAGTTCAAAACATGATGGTTTGAATTATAATTTTAATTATACCTTAAATGTTTAGGTCTAAGTTATAATTAAGTATTTATTTATTAACTTATCAAATCCCAATGGCTAGATTTATAGCTGTTAGCTTTCAACGGTCACTAGAGAAACGGTCGAAAAAGTGTCTTATAAAACCAAGCCTTACGGTGTCCTAAAACTCAAAAGGAAGAAGATGGTGCTTCCCATTCCGCTGATTCTGAGCATGGTTTTTAGGATCACGGTGGTGATGTTCTTTTGTTTAACTGAATCGAAGGATCTCCTTTATATACCAGGCCTCGTTGTGGTGTTTGGGGGTCTTCCAGCAGTTTTTATAGGGTTTTTAATAGGTATTTTTGGTTAGCATGTTTACTCTTTTGAACTCGGTGTATTGTAAACACTGTGGTGTTTTTATTTAAATAAAGAGCTTCTTGTTTATATTTTAAATTTTTGTTCAGTTAAAATAAATTTAAACAAAAATAAAAGCATAAAATTATCATTATAAGATATCCAAGTTTCGGGATGTTATAGGTGGTGTATTTGGATCTGTTGGTCTAAGGTTAGTGATTATTCTTGGTTTCTTCCTAGATCTGTTATGTGATCTCGTTCTGGAGGCCTTTTCTTCCATTGGTCATGGTGCGGTGGGAGTTCATCTTTGAGGTATGTGGGTTTCCTCTCTTCTTATGACCCCTTGTCTTCTAAATTGAATCAATCTTGATGTGGATTTTATTCTTGGGCCTTCATTAACGTTGTTGGGTTTTGTTGATTTTGGATTCCATTACGGGTATGTACGACCCGAGTTTTAAAGTAGGCGGTTCTGTCTCTAGCCTATGTCGATAAGCTTGATTATTCTTGCTTTATAAATTGATTTATAAATGGAATTGGCATGATCTTTTTACGTGTGTTTAAAAGAGTTTTCAAAGAGAAATTGTTTTTCCCTGGTTGTTGATAAAAGAAAAGAAAATGGGTATTTTCAAAGCATTTAAATGGAATTTGTGAAATGGTTTTCAAAAGGTTTTCAAATCATTGAAATGAATTGTTAAAAATGAAAATGGGTAACCTCGGTTACTTAAGTGGAAGGTTTATCTTGGGTCCATTGTCCATTATGTTTTGATTATCAAGGAGGTTTGTCATGGGGATTTCCTAGATTTCCTAGTCCCATTCTACTAAGGGACCAATATCGATCTTTTGGGGGGTTTACTCATGGGGTATTCCTCTTCTTCCTAGGCTCTTTGTTCTAGGATTGTAATTTTGCACTTGATTATTATGGTATGAGTAGTCTGCAGCCTGGACTTGTAGTATTCCTTGGTGTTTTGATGCCTGTGATTCTATTTTTTATTGCTTGGATTTTTGATTTAGCTTTGATATGCATGTTTATTCATGTGAAAAATGATATGGAAAATGTGATTTGAAATTGATATAACTTACTTTGTTTAGAACTATGGAAAAAGAGAAATAGTTACCATGTTTTCTATAAAACTACTTTAATAATTATCATGTCATGTTTTTAATTAAATTGAGAATGTAGTAATTGTTATACAGAAGCTTATTATGGAACACCTGGGTGGGATCCTACTGATCATGTTAGCTCACACCTTGTGCACCTCTTTGGTGGTGCATAAACCTTTGTTTGTATTCTAGTGCAGGGAAAGGTAAGGTGTTGCAGTGAAGCGGTGAGGTTCATGTTAGCCAGTTGGGTAGATGGTGGTGAGATGGTGGAAGTTTGTCCATGTCATCAGCTGGAGTAGTTTTTTGGTTTGGGTCGTTTGCAATTGGACTTTTCCTTTGTAGTTTTAGCTACTCTCACAGCTTGTCAGTTTCTGCTATTTTCTTACAATTATGGCATATATATCTTCCTCATCTCCCATTGTTTCTTTCTTTTTTACATATCTATACCATGTGTTTGTTTAGGTTGGGTGAAATCAATCCCTTCATTGTGTTTTTTGATGCCTATGTGCTTGTTGCCAGCCCATGGGGATTGGGAATGCCCTTCGGGAATGTGACGGATCGGGTCAGGTGCCAGGTTTGAGGGTAACCCGAGTCGGTTCATTATAGGTATAGCCTCTAAATTTGTTCCAACTCTATAAACCCATCCATTATATAACTCAAGTTTATATGATCTATATATCTCACCTAATTTCATTAGTTATGTATTCCTCACAGCCCCACATCCTGGAAAATTATAACAAAACTGTTACCAAAATATTAATTCATATAAAAACAATAATAATATAACATTAAATATAATGATTTTTCTTAACCATATTTAATCCCAATCATTATCCTTTATTTCATTTTCAAGGTGTCTCCGTGATAGTGGCTCGACAGGAATGATGTCATAGTATTTAGAAAGTGTCGCAATAAAACTCATGCATTCTCTCCCTATTTTAACAATCATTTGATTATCCTCATTGTACTTGACCATCACTCATGTGTGGAGGTTCCACACTTCACATACCCATGTCACCTTATAGTGGTAGATCTAGTTGTGAAAGAATAAATGACAAATATTAAATCAGTACATCTTATAATGAAAATTAATTATGGTCAAAAAAACTACTAGGGTCTTACACATATACCCAAGCCAGGATGATTAGTTGGTATTGTTGGATTCTTAGGATATGAAGGATCATCAACATTTTTAGCACAAGTAGGTTCTAATGTATACTCATGATGATCAGTATGCTCGAGAGTTTCAGAATGTGCTAGAGAAAAATTCAAAGGAGCCTGGACATAAAATCCCAAAGAGAATTAAGTAGTCAGAAATAGAGATGGAATATAAATATTTGGAAAAGGATAATATGGATGGGGAGTGGAATCCATAATTAGATGAGAAAAATATATATTAGGATCATATATAAATGGTGTTGACAATATAGGCAGTCTAAATATTTCGGGTGCCTCTAGAAAAAACTGTGCAATAAGAAATTGTGCTACATGATATATATGATAAAGGGTATGGGTGTGATTGGGTATGATGAGTGGTTTGAGTTTCTCTAGTACCACCCCTCCCCCTCTAAGCGTCAGGTTGAGCACTATTACCACTAGGCTGGTCAGAGAATAGTTGTCTCCTGGGTTATAGTTCCTAATTAATTTTTTAAAAAAAATTAATGACATCACATTATATGTTATTGATATATATATATATATATGAAATAGTATAATCACAACAAGAAACAAAAAAGGAATATCCATCTCTCTTATGCGTTGATTATTATCATACATTCTCTTCCTTCACATCACTTCAATTTTTTCATTTCCTTTATTGGAAAATAAATATGAATTGAATTATAAATTCATAACTAATGTGTAAGAAAAACAAGAAAGAATAGGTGTCATGACTTAATTAAGGGATATCAATTTTCTATCCAAATAATGGATAGGTAGTGACATGACATAATCATTGTATAGTTTTTTGAATTTAACATTGTTGACAATCCATAATTATGGATATAAACATTTTATATTCATTACAATATCAACTCTTTCATATTTATCATTATATGAAATTTTTATTTTAAATATATGATATTTTATAAACTATAAACAATTTATAATTCAATTTATAATATGTAACCATTTTACATAATCTAGTATCACATGTTTAGTCATCAATTAAAACATGATAATATCAATCATTAAAAAAAAATTAAAGAGGCTTAAATAATATCCAAATAAGGCCCCTTTAATTTGAAAAATTCAAATTAATTAATTTTGAATAATTCATAATTTAAATATAAACATTTTATATTTTGATCTTATTCCATATTTTATAACTCTTTATAAATTATCACTTGTGATTTCTAAATAAAAACTTTTATTTCAAGATCATAATCCATGCTATATAATTTTTGAAAATATATTTTAAATATTAAAATTAAATATTTGGGAATAAGATATTTCATAAAAAATTAATCAATTATAAATAAATATAATTAATTAATTTATAAACCTTTTATAAATTAAAATATCCCAAAAAACCTTTTTCAATGATTTATAAAATTTATAAACCATTAAAATAATTTTAAATGTTAAAAACATTTTTTAACAATTTTAAAATAGCTTTGATTACCCTTACACATAGGGGTACTCCTGCATAAGGGTAAATCCTTTTACCCTTACGCAGATTATTTGAAAGCCCTTGTATAAAGGTAAGTTTATACTTACCTTTATGCAGCTATAGAGGACCCTTACCCAGACCACTCTATATAAGGGTAATGTCTTGGTTACCCTTGCACATGTAAGGGTAATGATGGCATTACCCTTACATAGATAAGATGCATAAGGGTAACCAATATATCACCCTTATGTAGAGTGGTCTGCATAAGGGTCATGCATAAGGGTATCCAAGGCATGACACTTACACAGACCACTTTGTATAAGGGCAATTCCTTGGTTACCCTTATGCATCTTAACTGGGTAAGGGTGATTCCATTGTTACCCTTATATAGACCACTTTGTATAAGGATAATTCTGTGTTTACCCTTAAGCATGACCCTTACACAAACTACTCTACATGATGGTAATGACTTGGTTACCCTTTCACATCTCTACTACATAAGGGTAAGATCATCAACACCTTTACATAGCCTTCTATGTAAGGCTAAACCCTTTTTCCATATTTTAAAAAAATCTGTAAAATTATGCTTTGTTTTTTTGTGATTCTTCTAATAGAGTTCAATTCAATATTAAAAAAGTAAAATCAAAGAAAATTTCAACCACTTTATATTGGAAATTCACATGTAGGTCAAGTTGGATACAAAATATTTGAAACTAATATTAAAGAAATTTAAATAGTACTAACCTAAAAAACCTAAGTAAAGCTAAACCAAAAGAGTAGATAACACATATGGATAATTATATATATTACCCACTACAACTTCAGGTTCACAATCAAATCTAACAATTGGACTATTTGAGTTATCAAAAGTAATAAATTGATCGAGGCCAATGGGGGTAGTGATGGTGTCAATTTCATCCCCACCATCATAAAAAATATTTCTTTGGATTACTTCAATAATGACACCAAATTCGGGTCTCGATGATATGTCACATAAAAACTTTTTTCACTAATGATTCCAAAATATTTGGCTCATCAGTAGAAATAATAAGAGTCATGTCAATAAGTCTAAATCCACAGGCATCAATAAATGTGACATGCCTCTTTATTAAATCAAACCACTTTCATTTTATCAATGAATCGACCAAGAGAGTAATAATACAATATTTGTAATTTCTAAACAACTCTATAATAAGATAAATTCTCATATTGAGGCCTACTATATGATGCATTGGCCTAATAGTATGTTGTTACAGTTACCATAACACTATCATGTTGTATTATCATGTTCACTTTTTGATCAATGATAATAAATTTATACCCATTTACCATAATTGATTTTCATTCAAGAACCACATAATTATGAACAAAATCCAAATCTCTTATTTATTAAAAGACATAGTCAGTAGGTGAAATCAATACCTAAAATATAAATGAATATTAAAATTAAATTAATTTTGTTATTTTTTATTTTATTGCAGTAATATTTATACCTTCAATTTCAACCAAGCGTGATACTCTTTATTATGCAAAGTAATTATCCTTAAAGGTAATGAACAATGATTTATATTTATAATTTGTTTATGATCCCTACATAAAAATATAGAAATAGTTTTAACACATATGTACAATTACATGAGATGATATAACATATACATGTTTGATTTACTTACTTGATGCAGTCATCGAACAAATCATAGTTAAACAAGATCATGTGATGTGTCATCTCCTGCTCTTCAAGAATTTATATAGTCAATGTATATGATCTAGAAATTCTCCCTATTAGGGTGTAATGACTCATATTTTCTATGTACTATTTTTGGATATTGTATGGATTATTTTTGAGACTAGACATTGAGATGGTGGGTGATTCCAAGGCCTGGTGTGCCTAGAATAAATGTTTGAAATATATTAAAGATATTTAATATCATGCATGCATAGTTTTCCTAAAAAAAAGTGGAATAACTTCCAAATAGGGTCCCAAGTTAGAAATTTGTGTGAACAGTTGAGTTTAGAATTTGGATTTTACCCTAGGCACAATATAACCTTTGTCGGTGCGTGATGTTTGTGGAAAAGTCACCACAGGCATTAAATGAATAAAATAATCAATTAAATTATTTTATTTTATTTCTTTGATGCAGAAACATAACCTATTCTATAAATAAATGGTTATGGGGAATTCCTAGGTTTATCCACTAAAACCTAGAGATCCAGAGGACCATTGGAGAGCTATCTAAATAGATTCTATTGGCAGACGACAGCCAGATTGAAGATCGACGATCAGTGTGAGATGGAATCAAAGGATCTCACCAATGATCATGGTGCAGCTCTTTTCTTCATCATCAATTGATCCAAATTGAGTTAGGACATTTTTTGATTTGGTTTTCTTTATATTTTTTGGTTTCTATAATGAACATGAATCAATTGACCAAAAAATTAATTTGTAGATCGATCGTTTTACGAGATGGGAGTATTACAGGGATTTTATCAGGAGGATTTCTTTGTGATAAATTATTATCTCTTCATTTTTTGTTCTAATTAAAACAAATTTTGGTTGACACAAACATCGATTGATGTCAATTCCTTGTGATTTTTTCTTTGTGATTCCCCCCCCCCCCCGATTCTTTTTTCACCATGAACATTCTTCTTTTTTCCCATGGTTTGACATCCATCGAGAAACTGATCATTGTGCGCCTGTTTCTTGGGGAAATGATTCAATATTGTAGATACAGACTCAGAACGATATGATGGTGGTGCGACAATGGAATTAGCGATGGATCAGAGAGTTTTTTTTACCTAGTTTTTTGTTCTTCAATGCGCAATGAAGAACGACATTATAGGATGTGTTTTGAACGGATTGATGGCCATATTTTGGTCCTTTAATTACTGTAAGGCCCAATCGACCATACTCCTTGGTTCTGGCATGGGGCGTGGCAAGATTGGTGGCTAGATAAGTAGAGAATATGCACAAAAACCTAATCTAGTATTTTTTAAAATTCTAATCCACACATCATGTAATCCCAGATTACATGGTGTGTGGGCCCCTCTCAGTGGTAGCTAGGGATTCCAGGGGAATATATATATCACATGGAATGTGGTCCCCTTTTGTGAGATTAGTGTGTACCTCATAGATTACATGAACATGGGATTAGAGTACACAGCCATGGGAATGTTGTGTACTTCTACACAGACACGGCCAGGTTGGACATACACAGGCTAAGCCGTGTATGGGTACACAGGCATAAGTACACGGGTAGCAACACGTCGTGTACTTCTACATGGACACGAACATAGGTTGTTTGCATAGGCTGGACCCAAGGTCAAAGGGACACAACATGTACCCCTACTACACATCTTTTACTCCTAAGATGTTGTCTTGGATCCCTTTTCCTTTGTATCTTGGAAAAGTTTCATTAGGGTATGTTCCCCTTATCCATTCTATGAGGGTTAGTATGAAATCGCCTCCTATAAATAGGGCAGTGATTCCTTTAGTGGTACTTCCTGGATAGAGTTTTTGGAATCATTTTGTGATGCCTAAAGTGAGATCCTCTATTTATCTTTGTTCCCTAGGTGGAGTTCTTAGTATCATCGTGACCAACACTATACGTGCGATGATCGTATACTTAGCGGGTTAATCTGGATTGAGTTTTTTGTATACCCCATGGCCTTAGGAGTGATCCTCATATGTGTATCGTATCTCCTTATACTTCCAATGTATACTTCCTATGGTTATACCCAACGAGAACTACCTCTTAGACAGACGTCATCAGTGCTATCATACTCATAGAGTGTATTCTTCCAAATGAGTGCTTTGTATAACCTTCAAGCTAGAATCCTAAGTTGACATTATGGTTGTAACTTACCTTTAGACTATGTGTATTTGTTTATTATATCTGTATATTCTTGTTATATGCATTTTGGAAATATACCTATATAGAGATGATTCTCATTCTTTTGTTTTATTCTTTGTGGTTTCAGGGTGTTCTACTGGGTATTGTTATACTCATCCATGCACGGGATTTTCCCACATATGTTGTGTCTTGTGCATATGATCAACCTTTTAACAAAGTCATAGATAGACCAGGACCAGATGTTTCTTAGTAAGACTGGAAAAACTGAGGTGTGGTATTAGGGTATCTTGACATCATTCCATATATATACTTTCAGGTTAGATTGGTTTTCAGACTCCTTGTGGTGGGATTGTATTTGGCCTTGTTTACTTTCCTTTACTCCATGTCATACTCAGGTTGTGGGATTTAGATATATGAATTCATGGTTGTTCAGTTGTTTTTACATTTCAGTATTGTATGGGCTTGGATGTGTGTGTGTCTGTGTGTATATGTACTTAGGTTAAGGCCTCCCATGTTAGTGATGTACCTACTCATTGATAGTCTCCATCCCCTGACCTATTTGAGGCGGGCTTGTGGAGTCTTGTAATGGTCCCCATTGGAATGGCTCATGATGGTGTGGTATCAGATGAGTCGGTTCTACCTTAGGACTAGAGTCTGTGACATTGGTTTTGGGAAACAATGTTAAGTGTTTCGAGTTTGTCTATCAGGATAGGGACTCCAGTGTTGGTGTGGAAACTGACATATCCATACACTAAGACTTTGATCATCTACTTTTCGACTTAGTACATGAGAAAAATAGTTGCAGGGAAGAATATGGTACATGCATCATATAGGAATGGTTTGTGGTTTTTATGTCCTTCTTGAGTCATCTCTCTAGATATACTCATTAACCGTGGAACATATTGTTTACTTTTAGGATGCCTACATGATGTATGCCAACTAGGATTCAGTTTCAGGATCATGAGGATGATCCCCTCGATGATGAGGCATCGATACAGGGATCAATTCCAGAGATGTTACCTCTAGTTGGTGCACTATCTATACTGCCACTTATAGATCAGTAGATGGTACCCGCAGTACCTGCTGATTTGGTATGCAGGATGAGTTCACTTTATGATTTTCAACAACAAAGACCCTTCGGGTTCTAAGGCAATCCCAACCCATAGGTGGTTGAGGATTTGCTTGAGGTAGTGACATGAGTTTTCCATCTGGTCATGAAACCAACAGATCAGATGGTGATCCTGGCGATGAGCCTTTTTCATGGCGCAGTTGGACGATTATGAGGTTTGGTGACCCAGTCTTATAATGAGGTGACTCTAGCTTGGTCAAAGCTTGAGAACCTTTTTAGAGAGTAATTATCTCCACCTATACTATGGGATTTACATATCTAGGAGTTTCTACTACTCCAGTAGGGCAACACGATGGTAGTTGAGTATTCATCGAGGTTTAACAACCTCTCCATGTACTGAATGGATATGGTTTGATATTAGTTATTTCAGGATCAGAACTTTAAGAGAGGAATACATAGAGACATTTGATCCATTGTTATACCTCTGTGCATTCCTACTTATGTTGGGGTGCTAGAATGAGATTTTCTGGTTGAGAGTTTCTTAGATGATCAGACACTACTAGTGGTTGTCAGTAGTGAGAAAGTAGGAGTAAATACCTCTACAAAAGGGGTCTAAAATAAGTCTTAGGGACCTAGATGTGTGATATGTTTCAGGATGAGGTCCCAAGATAGAGGTTTTGTGGTTCATGTCTCACATGATGGGTCCATTCATCCTAGAGAGAGAGGCAGCTTCTACTCATGTAATGGTATGGGGCATCTTTCATGAGATTGTATAACCTGTCATACAACTGATAGGGAGACCATGGATGGACCGCTAAGGTAGAGGTAGTGGTAGGATTATAAAGGTCCACAGGGTTGAAGATGAGGCAGAAGAGTTTGGAGAGAAACAAGAGGTGGCAGATGCTTTGACTTATTACCACCACCACCCCCAGGTAGTCCACGCTAGGCTCAAGGAGTTGGAGGATAGGGGTAGGGACAACTACAGGCTGTCAAGTCTTATGACCCATAGGATCTAGGAATATTTTTAGGAATTATCTATGTCTTTTTTACCTTATCTTCAATATTTATAGAAAAAGTGCTAGTTATTCCTTTCTTACCACATATATGGTCTGAGAC
The DNA here is from genome assembly GCA_963277665.1 of Viscum album. Lineage (NCBI taxonomy): Eukaryota > Viridiplantae > Streptophyta > Magnoliopsida > Santalales > Viscaceae > Viscum > Viscum album. Next base: position 1,820,367,347 of record OY728132.1, read on the forward strand.
TTAGAGATTTTGGTTGAGCCCTTGGTTGGACCCTTATTCTTAGAGACTCATATTGAAGATGACTCAGTGATTACACACTTGTGTTGATAGTGTGATCTGACTCTTGGAGGTGAAAGTTTCTGATGGAATCTCTTTGTAGTATCAATGAGGCCTTACGGCTTCATCTTAGGTATGGACTAGTTGTCTACAGTTCATGCCTAGATTGACTATTTTAGGTGGAAGATGTTGTGTTTATAAAGTGATGGTATGAGGTTTTCCTTTGTGGATGAAAAGGAAACCTGGGTAGCACAAGATTGAATCATGTATAGTAGGTTGTAACCAATTACTCATCAATTGGATATAATGACCCTTAGTGCAATAGAAGTTATGAGTTTTCAGTTCCCTATAGTGGTGGAGGATTACAAGGATGTTTTCCCTAAGGATGTTCCATGTTTATCTCCCCACTGAGAGATATAATTATGTATTGATCTATACCCTGGTATGGAACAGATATTTATGCCAGCATATTGGATAACACTGGTAGAGCTTTTCAAGATGAGGGTGTGGTTGGAGGACTTATAGAAGACGGGCTTTGTTAGACCCAGTGTTTCACCCTGTGCATCCCCAATTTTATTCTCCAAGAAGATGGAGGAGATCTTGAGGTTATTTATAGAATATTGGCACTTGAACCAGGTGACTTTAAAGAACAAGTATCCACTACCGAGGATCGATGACCTCTTTGATCAGTTGAGAGGTTCGTGATGGTTCTCAAAGATTGACCTCAGGTCATATTATCACCAATTGTGAGTGTGGGACAAGGATATACCAAACATGACATTCACATGTCTCTATGGTCACTATGAGTACTTGGTGATTCCCTTTGGAATGAAGAACACCCCAACAGTGTTCATGGGACTCATGAACCAGATATTTCATCCTTTCTTAGACTAGTTCATGGTAGTCTTCATTGATGATATTCTTGTGTACTCAGTGTCCAAGGAGGAGCACGTGAGACACTTGAGGATAGTTCTAGACATACATTGAGATCACTAAATTTATGGAAATATCTCTAAGTGTTAGTTTTGGACAGAGGAGGTCCACTTCCTGGGACATGTTATCTCAGTGGATGGAGTGACAGTGGACTCGGCCAAGGTTGAGGCAGTGTTAGCTTGGGAGCCACCCAAGATCATGATGGAGGTGTGAATATTCTTTGGGTTAACAAGATATTACTAGAGATTCATACCTAATTTCTCAAGGATATCAAAAACCATGACAACTTTTAACTGAAAGGGGAAGCCTTTCATGTGGACAGAGAGGTTCCAACAAGCTTTTTAAAAGTTTAGGTAGAGATTAATGAGTGCTTCCATATTGATGTTTCTAGAGGAGGATGTCGAGTACATAGTGTTTTATGATGCATTAGGAACCGGTCTTGGTTGTGTTCTAATACTGAGGTAGGAGGTGATTGTATATGTTTCATGTTAGTTGAGACCACATTAGTATAACTACAAAACCTATAATATTGAGTTAGTAGTGATAGTCTTCACACTAAATATGTGGTGACACAACCTGATGGGTGAGTAGTTTACTATACATTCTGACCATGAGATTCTTAAGTATATATTCTCTCATAAGGATCTTAACATGATATGGAGGAGATGGATTAAGTTCCTCTAGGATTATAACTTTGAAATTTTCTATACTCCTGGGAAGGGGAGTGTAGTAGTAGATGATCTCAACAAGAGATCTTCTCCGTAGTTGTTGAACAAGGCATCAGAGCAGTTGGCCTCATTGCAGTTATCCTTTGTGGATAGAGATGGAGAATATTACCTACAGTTGATGGTTGTTACCCCTCTATTTTTACAACTAGTCATGGAGACATATCTTAGGGATACTGACTATGAGACCCTATGTGCTCACATATCCACTATACATACTCTTGATTGATTTTATGAATGTGGGGAGCACATCATTCTTTTCAGAGGATACACGATGGTACCAGTAATGTTGCAGGATGAAGTTATGATACATATCCTTTGGAATTATATCTAGGTGTGGAAAATATGTTTCAGGACCTCTGATGTCAATTTTGGTAGCCAGGTATGAAGAAGGGTGTTTCAGAGTTTGTCTCTTGATGTCTTACTTGTTAGCAAGTGAAGGTTAAGCACCAAGTTCCACCAGGTTTAGTTTAACCCTTTGAGATACCATAATGAAAGTGGGATGGAATATCCATGGACTTCATAACAGCTTTACCATGTACTTACATGGGACACAATTCCATCTAGATGATCGTAGACTAACTCACCAATTCAGACCACTTCCTAGCTATTCAAGTGAAAAGTTCAGTAGAGAGGTTGGGATGAATCTATATAAAAGAGATATTTTGACTCCATGGATTTCCATCAATGATCGTTTCTAACTGTGATGATCACTTCAAATCTCAATTATGGATGGGATTGCAGGATGT